>JAWWNJ010000005.1:1200000-2400000 GCA_037176885.1 Favolaschia claudopus
GTTTCCTGACACACGATACAGCCAAGGAAGCTGAGATCGCGGCAAAGGCAGCTGCCGCCCGGCGTTAACCTCAGTCTCAACTCACAGAGTCACTAGTACTGACAATGTTGGAATGGATATGAATGAATTGTATAGATGTAACACGTTGACAATATATAGCATCTACTTGCCCTCCTCTGAATCCGTATTATTATTAAGATTTCGCTCCGTTCCAATAGTCCAAAGATCCTTCTCATCCACAAACCGTCCCATACCCACCGTTTCTCGTCTTTGCGTCCTCACTCGATTTATACCCGCCCGCCAAAGCCCCACAGTCCGCTCATCCGGCACCACAGCACACCACTCCCCCAACCACTGCACGAGCTTGAGATACTCATCCCCCCCGCGCCCCGCCATCGCAGCAATCAACGGCGGCTGCACACTCACCTCGCCCCAAAACGCCAATGCCACCCCCAACGTCCGCTCGCTCGGCCGCACCTCCAAAGCACGCATCCACACCAACGCCCTAGCAATCTCCGGCGCGCGACGCGTCATCCCTAGCAGCCTGATATACGCAGACCACTCCCTGTCCCGCAGGCTCAACAGCTCGGGAAAACGCGCACGCCCGGCGGGGTCCAAGATATCTGCGGCAGACAACGCAAAGTGGGGAGGCGGCATGCCGAGGCGGAGCGTCGGCGCGGCGCTGTCGGTCTCGGGGTGCGGACGCACCGCATGCGCAGGGGGGTCGAGCTGTGCGACGGGCAGCCGCTCAGGCGCGCCTAGGACGGCCTGTGCGAAGATGTTGCTGGCGGTTTCCGCTGCAGGCCGCCCGCGCCACACGCCCGAACGGTAAGGCGCGTCGGCTTGGGCGGTGAGGGATACGATGAGTTCCCCGCGGGTGTGTTGACGGGTATTGGAATTGGAAGGGTGGCGGAACGGATTTTTGGAAGCGAGGAGGGCGATCTGGCCGGCGAAGGAGTCATCTAGCAGATGGGGGAGTTGAGCGGCGTCGAGGAGGATGCGGAGCGTCTCGGGGGAGGGGCGGAGGTTGTACAGCTCGCCCATGGAGTCCCATAGACGGAAGATGAGATCTGGACGCAGGATTCGGTGCAGACTGGACATGAATACGTTCATCATCCCTGTCGTCAACCTCAACGGCCGGCGTGTGCGATGTGGGAACGCGAGCGGCGCATCGGCGCGCGCGGCGTATACTTCCAGTAATGAGAACGCTTCAGCTGGATGGAATGAGAGCGTCGTAGCCTGCAGCCCGGCTTCTAAAGCGTGCTCGTCGATAGTGATCCCGGAGCGCATGAGCCGCGTCCAGTAGATGTACGCCATCTCCCATTCCTGCCGCAGAAGCAACCCACGGATGAGAACCGTGTGCGTCGCAGCCGTGGGGCGATACTCTGCGGTCGTGGGCAACGCGCGCACGAACAGCCGGACGAGACTCTGCGCATCGACGGCCGCGTCCTGGGCTGCGACGGAGAGAGCCGCGGTCCAGTCGTACACGTCCACATTGCGCTTGCCCAGGAGATGACGCGGGTGGGTGGAAGGGCGGCGGGGGACAAACGGCCGCCGCGTCGACTGTTTGGCGAGTCCGACGAGGAAGTCGAACGCCGAGATGGCGTCGGGCTGGGCACGGACGAGGGAGGTGTTTGCGCGATTGTTTCTGCTGGCTGCGATGGACGCCTGGTCTGGCGGCGCACCGAGGTTGCGGATGGCGGCGGCGTAGCGTTGGGCGTCGTGGATTGCGCCGTCTGCGGCGTAGACCCGGAGATACTGCTCCAGCTGCGCGGCGGTGGGGACCACGCCCATGGCCGTCGAGCGGCGGCGCAGGTATGAGGTGAGCTGGAGAGCTGCGTATCGATCCTCCAGCAGCACGGAGAAGATGCGCGGCCAGAGACGAAGCTGGCGGGCTTCCATCGCACGGAGGACTTTGACGGTGTTTTCGCCCGTCTGAGGGGAGCGGTCGCGGATTGCGGTCATGGCAGCGAGAAGGTGGTTGAAATGGACCTGTTGGTGTTCTGCAAGGGGGACGAGCAGAAAGGCGTCAATGACGCGCTGCATGGGCAAGACGAGGCCGAATCTCGCGAGATGTATCATGGTGACGACTAGCATGGGAGCCTGAACTGTAGACGGAGCGGCTTCGAGATGAGAAAAGCTCAAATCCAGCAGGGGTCCCGAGGCATGTGCAGGGGTGCGGACTTTGTACCCGGCCAGATAAAGAACTAGCCACAGAGGTCTCGGGTGCTCGCTGCTTTCCAACGCCTTGTCGATATCAGACGCATATAGCGCCGGCCGCCAGAGTGAAAACTGGTCAAGGGGGACATTGTACGCATTCAGCGCTTGGGTCAGAGACGTGCGTTGGGGTTGGTGTAGTGCCAGAACAAGATTCCATAGCGGATCTTGAGAGAATAAGGACAGACTCCGGAGGTAGGTAGTGACTTTGCTGGCGCGGAACGAGTGATGGCGGTGGTGTGTGATTTTGACCAAGTGTACGTGTACCCCCCGACGAGAAGCAAAATTCCACATAAGATGGGAGCATTTAGTAGATGTTCAGGTGCACCATACAGCGACTGGGTATAGATTCGACTTCGGCGGCCCGGGGACCTAGATATTCAGTGATGGTTCAGGTTCAAGCTCGAAAATTTGGGTGTCATGGTTGTGACGCGTGACATTAGGCTTTTTTACCGCCATCACCCGCCATGCCCCGCATCCTTGTGCGTTGGAACCGTCTATCTAGACTCTGGCTGACAGGAACTAGTTTGTTAGCGGCTTTAATCCTTCTACCCGTGCGCGCGAGCTCGCGTACGAATTTGAACGGTGAGTAGGCTCGCCTGCCAAAATTCGCATCAAAGTCGTGGCGGTAGCGCCAAAGGCGGGCTCAACACCGCGCTGGACGTTCGAAAAAGTCAAATAAGCGCGTTGTGCACCTTGCTTTGACCTCTAGATCGATTGTACTGATCACAAAACAAGCGCCGTTGTCGGTCTCTCATCTTTTTTATCTCCTCGTCTTTACAGCACTGTCTATTCCTGTACTCAATTCTTTCTGTCATTTCTAGGTTTGGTCCTCTCATCCGCTGTGACGTTCCAGCCCCGCGAAACCCTCGAGCAAATACTAACCCGTGCGTATCAATTTTTCTCAGTTCACTGCCCTCCCCCAGTCGAGTCGCGAATCGCATGAACTTCCACAAATCGGACACGATGACTACCCGCTTCCGCTTCGTCCTTTACCCGCGAAAAAACCCTTCTCGTCCCTATTCGAATTTCACCTCCGTCAAAACGATCGCTCAACGAACCTCGAAAATATCGTAGTTATGCATTTGTTGAGTTTCGCTCCAACCGCGACGCGGAAGACGCCTATTATGATATGTAAGTTTTTCCTGGTTAGGTTCAGCCGATCTCCAGCAACACAAGTTCATATGCATATTTGTGCTAGGCATGGTAAAACCTTTGATGGATCACGTCTGAGTATCCAGGTAAGCGTCGTGATATTCCTTCCTACGCTCTTCTCTTCGAATGACTAGATTAATCTCATTCGTGTTTTTTCCAGTGGGCTAAGAACCCCCCTTCCTCTGTCTGGCGTTCCGACCGAGGTCCCGGTCCTAGGCCGTCCCGCGACAGAGACCGTTCACGGAGTCCTCGCCGGCGCCCTGAAAAAGGTGGTGATCGTGAGCGCAGTGAACGTGACAGAGATCGGGACCGTGAGCGTGAGGACGATAGAGATCGGGAGCGGGAGCGGGTACAGGAGCGGGATGTCGACGATAATCGGGAAAGGGAGCCTAGACGTCGACGGAGCAGGTCGCCCGAGAGACGCAGAAGCAGGTCCCCTGAACGGCGGCGGAGTGCCTCGCCCGACATGAAGCGTGAAGAAGAAGAACAAGTGCATGTTAAAAGAGAAGATTTCAAAAGAGAAGATATCAAAAGGGAAGATATCAAAAGAGAAGATGTTAAAAGAGAAGAGGGCTCTCGGTGAACAACTCACGCCTCGTTAAGCCGCCTCTTGATATGATTACTGTACATGTTTACCTTTTCTTGAAAGAATTTCGTTCCTGTAGTTCAACACAATAAAATTCATGCTTTTTTGTCGCAAGTACAGCGTCTGTTTCGGCGCTGGAGATATTCGAAGGAGCGGTCGATGGCGTACGGTGGAACGCCTTGAATTGGAATAGCGTTTGTTGATCGAGACCTGAGCCCCTTCAGGGCTACGGTTTGTTGTGAACTCGGAATTGGCATTTACCGCCAAAAATCGTTTCTTCTCAATGATCGCGTCGAGGATAAGTGGACCGTTTCAAACTCTTCAATTGACGCGTCACATCTGAAGGGGCGTGTCCTGCGGAAGCTACAATGAGACTTGATTCAGTAGAACGAACTGACTTACAATTCGAAGCACATCGATGGTCCTCCTAAAACTGCGAAGGAGGGTTGTGGCCGAAGTCTTCCAGTACTGACTTGTTTGGAATCGACTGCTTCAAATCGAAAGAGTTGTACACCGAATCCATAAATTGGACAGTACATGCAAGGATACACTGAATAATATACCGTTATTTAATCTACTTCTAATACAGTACCCCTCTGGACACTCCCCCAACCTGAAAAAAAACATTAGCTACGTCCAAGAGACGAAAGGATAGAACTCGCCTACAAGCCGCCAATGCTTTTCGATACGCCGCGACAGCGCAACTTTCTCGCCAATCTCCGTGCACGCGGGCGAGGTCAATTGGATCTTCGCTTGATCTGCCCGGACGCTCAAGACTCGTCCACCAGTGGACGTCGAGCCGATGTTAATAAGGAGAAGCTCGTTCTTGACGAGCTTCGACACCTTCGTCTGTTTTTTGTCCTCCGTCTTGACGCCTAGCAGTCGACGGAGGAGGAACAGGCTGATTTCGAGTTCTACGGCCCATTAAGCACTCGTCGAGCTATCACAGTAAAAGCAGACCACGCACCAGTGTAGATCTTGGGCAGCTTGCCCACCGCACCCAGCACCTGCCCGACAAGCCGGTCCGCTCTGCAGAGCGTCGGATCTATCCTGGTACCAACACCAATGAGACCTCCGGGTACGGCAAACTCCAAGAGGTTGTTTTCGGCGTGGAGGGACATGATGCGGCTGAAGATGGGCTTGCACTGGTTGCGCCCCGCGTTGTCCTTGGTGACTACTCCGGGGCGGATCTCGACTTCCTGGCCGAGACGGAGGACGCCAGTGAGGATGGAGCCGCCGGCGACGCCGCCCTTGAGGTCGTCGACCTCCGCGCCGGGCTTGTTGACGTCGAAGGAACGGATGACGATCAGCCGGGGGTCGGAGGTGAAGTCGCGCACGGGGATAGGGATGCGCTTGACGATGTACTCGTTCACGGCGTCGATGTTGTATTTGAGTTGCGCGGATATGGGGACGATGGGGGATGACTCGGCGACGGTGCCTTTGACGAAAGCGGCGATGCTTTTCTGGTGCTCCAGAGCTTGCGCTTCTTTTATGAGGTCGACTTTGTTCTGGAGGATGATGATGTGTTCGAGCTTCATGATTTCTACAGCAGCTAGATGCTCCGATGTCTGCGGCTGGGGGCAGGTTTCGTTGCCGGCGATGAGGAGGAGTGCGGCATCCATGACCGCGGCACCGTTGAGCATGGTAGCCATGAGAATGTCGTGGCCGGGACAGTCAACGAAGGAAACATGTCGGACGAGCTTCATTCGGGAATTACATCCGGGTCGTTCGCAGGGAGGGCTCTCCTCTTTGTCAGAGCGGTAAGATCGGTAACATCCTGGTCGCGGGCAGGCTTTGTTTTCGCATTTGTAGATCTGGAGACTGTGAATGGGTCGAATCAGTGGATGTATGGATGCAAGTCGCACCTTTGCGTTGGCGTAACCGAGCTTGATGGTGATATTCCGCACGAGCTCGTTCTTGAATCGAACAGTCATGACACCGGATATGGCCTTCACCACGGTGGATTTCCCGTGCGCGACATGGCCGATTGTACCTATTCGGTGGATGAGTCAAAATCCCACCAAACCGCGATTCGACGATACCCAAGTTGATTGTGGCCTGTGAGATAAGATTTTAAACATCTATCCAAAGATATAAAGGCCCATAACACACTTGTTTCGATATAACTTCGGGGGACAGAGGTGTAAGAGTCGTTGGATCGACGTCGACGATTGGGATCACGTCCTCCTCGTCTTCAGATCCCGATTCTTCGTGGTCTTTCTGCAGTGTTTCGTCGCCCGCCATATTCGTGATGATTTTGTGGTGGAGGGAAGAGTCAGAAAGTAGCAGACGAAATGTGACTTGATTCCAAAAAATGTGGCAGGAGGAAAGCCTTTGGTCAATACGAATAAACAGCCCAAAAGGGCAGGCAGGTAGGTGAGTTAACGGAAGGTGGAAGGGTTTGCCAATTGACTCGGAAGAAAATCGAGCGTAGTAGAAGAAGCTATCAGTCGATCTGGGAGGCCGAGAAGTTGAAGAGTTAGGAAGAAGAGCAAGCCATGAATGAGCACTTTAGTTCCACAGACAGCCAGTCAACCCCACAAGCCGTAAGCTGAGAAGACAGCAATATGATGCAAAAATATTGTTTTTGACCCATGTACAAGCCACTGCTGTGTTCAAGCCTTATGCTCAAAGAGGATTTTTTAAAATTACCAAATGCGGCCGATATGGGTTGCTTGCTTGTGTTATATTTCCATGTCCTCGGCTGAGTCGGCTATCCCTTCCTTCCACCTCCTTGAAGGCTCCTTCCCAGCCAGTATGAGCGACCGGCCCCCAACGCTAGCTGATCTGCGCGTATGTCGCAAGCACCTATCTTGTTAATACTTCTACAACTCTGCCTAGGTCAAACTATGCTACATTTGCAGAGAAGAGGAGAAAGCCGGAGACGATCTGGTTACCCCGAGAGCCTGGGTCCATCCCTGCAACTGCACCCTTGTCGCCCACGAGTCTTGTCTCCTGGAATGGATTAAATCATCTGAAGGCACAGGTCGCGAGTCAAGCGCTCGTCAGTGTCCGCAATGCAAGACCGTCTACGAAGTCGAAAGCAACAATCCGGCTGTTCTTAGAGTGCTGCGCGCAATAGACAAGAATTTGTCTTACGCAAGTACATTTATGTCGAACTGAGTCCATCTTAACATGTCTTGCAGGTTGATCTAGGCTTCTTTCTCGCCGGAATCTACTTTGTTGTGCGAGGTCTGTATTTATTTCTTGTTTGACCCGGTGATGCACTCAGCATATAGCCAGCTATCTATCGTGCGCATATAACCTATGGGTCTTGGGCACTGAGGAAATACGTCGGAGACGAGTACGCCCTTTATCTCTTTCTTGATTCATTCACTCACACTTCACAAGAACCTTCGAACTTCTCTTGGGCCACGACCGCTCTCAATGGCCTCTCATCGCCAAATTCAACATCGTGTTGATCCCAGCCGGGCTCATATTATCGCGCCTCGGTTTGAACTACACGATCTCCGCCCTCTTGGCCACCTGGCCCACATTCGCGTTTCTCCCATCTTACAACTGGGAAGACCCTCAGGTTGCCCCGCCCCCTATCCTCGAGCTCAGGCCAGGCTCCGCGCTCCCCTGGCCACCATCGCCGCTCATATTCGGCTTCGTCCTCCTCCCAATCACCAGGAAACTGTACAATTACTATTTCACCAAGTTCTCACGCTGGCTGCTCGATCTCGGCCCCGCCCCACCCCGACCCCGGCAGAATCGCGGCATTCGCGGATTCCTGCAGCGGTTCCTCGACGACATGGAGCGAGCGGCCGACGTAAGGGCGGAGGCTGAGAATAATGACGGTGATGCTGGTCGCGGTAACGGTGGCGGAATCGCCAATCGCGGTGAGAACGCCAACGGGGAAGATCGCGTGGTTGCGCTGGACATGCGGAAAGCAGGCAGCGCCATCGGCGGCGCGTTGCTGGTGCCCCTGATCTCCAATCTCATGGGCAACATCCTGCAACGCCTATCGAAGCGTTTCGATTTGTTGAAGCGCTTCTTGGCTGTGCGTCCCGCTTGGAAGGGCTTCCTGCCACCACCGCCGCTGAGGAGGTACTCCGCCAGCGAGATATGGCGGCGAGCGAGCGCCGCGGAGCCCCAGGACGCTGGTCGGACGCTCAAGTTCGTGCTGCGTGCTGTGTGGGGCGATATTCGGAAACTGGATGAGTGCGATCCTGTTTGGTAGGTTCCCTTCCCTTCCTCTTGCCGCAGGAAAACACAATGCTGATCATCACATACCAGGTGGCGAAATTCTGTCGGCCTGGGGATATTCGTCGTGGTGAGTCGGTTTTGTGCTGTGTTCTACAGAATATAGAATCAATTTTGCTAATGCACGCACGCTTAGGCCAAGGATTTGCTCCAGCTGCTCCATCTGTGGCTGTCGAAGCGTGAGCTTGCTACGAGGCGGGTGAAGAGCCGCGATTTTTCGGCCGTCGATCCGAGAGAATTGGATCTGCTGCCTAGTGCGCCCTCGTTCCGCGTAGGGACGAGTCTGCCTGGCTCCTTCTGATCGTAGTATGAACTCGTAATATATTCTCCCTACTTCTGAAAGGATTGCCCGCCGCGTTGCTGGCAAAGTATTCAAGGGTGCCCCTACCGAAAACGAATAAAAATGCCAGTGGTGATCCAAAAAGCGAGGGCCCTCACAAGGAGAAGGTTCCAAAGATTCTTAGACGGCAACGAAGTTACAACCCGACAGGATGTCTCTAGTAAAAGGCGAGAAACATGGTTTATGTTAGATCGTAATGCCGCTGAATTGCTGTGTGAAAAGTCAAACGACAGCACCCGAGTTGCGTACCTTGTTCGGGGCACCTTTCACGCCAACTCCGAGTCGCAGCATTCATGTTCTCTGAGTAGCAGAAGATGAATCTTGTCGCATCTGCGTTTCTAGGTACGATTCACTTGATAAATAAGCACTCTAGCTATACACAAACGGGCCCTGTGTTTGTTCGTTGAGGAAACTTACTCTGCATGTGAGTTGCAGGTGAGAATCGGCGGAGGTGACGAGTCACGACGACTGTCTTGTCATTGCCGGTTTGCGAGACCAGGATACGCCCTAGGCTCTTCGCGCTACATATTCACCGCTTCGTTTGAAAAATTCCCCACGACTTGGCTGCTTGACTCGGAACAATCTGGTGAGTGAGTCGTGGTCGTCTCCAACCACACATTCCACTCAATTCTTTCGAATTTCCTCGTTCCTCCGAGTCGTTTCAGGTCGAAATTCTGGTGCAACTAGCTGAACGACTGCTCCTTCACATCCCGCCACCTCGGCGAACTTGTCCCGATACTCGACGGATCACTCGACGCTTATCTTGTCTTGCGAAAACGCGCGGCCGGCATATAATACGTCCGGCGCGATCTCATCAAATTTCAATCTGGCTTTAACAGCGCCGCTCAGGCGCGGCTGTCCGGCGAGACGAAAATATTCATTTTCTCTTCGGCTACGTC
Source organism: Favolaschia claudopus (assembly GCA_037176885.1). NCBI lineage: Eukaryota > Fungi > Basidiomycota > Agaricomycetes > Agaricales > Mycenaceae > Favolaschia > Favolaschia claudopus. Next base: position 1,209,404 of record JAWWNJ010000005.1, read on the forward strand.
TTCTTCGACACTGACAGAGATGGGAGGTTGCTGTACTGTACTTGCGTGTCTCGTCGGCCAGACCATCTCAGATAATTTCCTTCACGAACCCAGAGATATATAAATGGTATGATTTTCTGTGTGTGTTCGACTTACAGCAAGCAGCCCATCTGTATCGTCTGTTCTCTGTCCCAATGGCTACCGCCGACCCTGTAAACGAACTCGAAGCCAAGGCCGTAGCGGCTCCCGACCCCACGGCGCAGAAGAAAACTGAAAATCCCGACACTGAACCCCTTCCTTCGACAGTTCTTTCGGGGGGCAGACTTTATCTTGTGTTCGCGGCCATGTACTGAAGTCAGCTGCTTAATAAACAAAGATCTGACCAGTCTACAGGATGTTCTCGTTGCTAGTCGTGGGCCTGGACCAGACAATTAATTATCGGTGAGTCGACCTCATTTTTTCATTTCATCTTTTTCAACTCATCGACTGGTTCTCCAGCCACGGCCTTACCTAGAATAGCCTCGGTAACAGGATACATCCCCTCCTTGCCTTAATTTCTGAACTCAACTCGCACTGCAGGAATTTAATTCCTTTTCTCTTCAAGGCTGGATTTCGACCGCATTTATCATGGCCCAGAGTAAGTTTCACTCGTCTAACTTTCGTCGTGAATATTGGCTCATCGAGGATAACACAGCCGTCTTGCTTTTGTTCTACGGCCAGCTCATGCGAGTATTTCCGGCAAAGTTGGTTCTCCTCGCCGCAATCGGGCTCTTCGAAGTCGGCTCCCTTGTTTGTGGCGTGGCTCACAGTGCGGAGCAACTCATAGCGGGACGGGTTATCTCTGGATTGGGTGGTGCGGGCGTGTGTGAGTTCTTCGATCATCAATGCCGTTTCAACTTGACGTTGTTCATTGAGCATCATCTATTCCAGTTGTCTCCATGCTCCAAGTCATGTCCGAAATCACCACCCTGAAGGATCGGCCCAGGTTCTTTGGGATGTTCGGGGCAACGTTCGGGATTTCAACCATTGCGGGGCCGCTTATTGGGTATGTGATTATCGAGTATTTTCCCTCCTCTTTTCGTTGATGTGTTGACATCGATATCATGTTCATAGCGGCGCGTTCACCGATCATGTATGCCAATACCTATATTTCTCAAACAGTTATCAAAATTTTCATAGGCATCCTGGCGCTGGTGCTTCTTCATCAACCTACCCATCGGCGGACTCTCCATCGTCGCTGTTACTCTATTCCTCAAAGCATCTCCTCCCCTGGGATCAGACCCCAACAAGAGGACCATGCGGGACATTCTCAAGCAGACGCGTCAGTTGGACTTTCTCGGCGCGATTCTGGTGGGGGGTGCGGTGACGTCCCTTATTCTCGCTCTTCAATGGGGCGGGAATCTCAAACCCTGGAACGATAAAGCTGTGATCATCGTGCGTGTTTCTCTGCCGCCCTACTTTCGATAATGCAGCAGCTGATACAGGGTTTTCGTGCAAGTGTTTTGTCTTCGCCGCTGTACTGACTGTGGCGTTCATCCTGTGGGAAAACTACATGGGCGAACGAGCCATGACTCCACTGGAAATTTTCCATTCGCGTTCAGTGTAAGCTTCCTGTCTATCTCGCTGTAGTTCTCAATCTTTACTGAGAATCAACTCTTGATAGATATGCCATCGTAATCTTCTCCGTATTCATTCGTTCCCTCGTGTTGCTTTCCTATGTAAGTGCCACACCTTGTTAATATCGGAGTTTATGCTTGATCGTGCTTTGCCCAGTACGTCCCGTTATTCTATCAAATAACGCGAAACTATAGCGCTACAAAAGCGGGAATCAATATCTTCCCTTTGGTGCTCAGCATGATCTTCACCTCTATTGGAACAGGTCAGATTGTCAGCAGGATCGGTTATTATTGGCCCTTCCTCGTCGCTTCACCTTGCTTCCTTGCTCTCGGTTCTGGGCTCATGTTTACGATAAGCACGACGACACCGGCGGGCAGGATCGCGGGATTTCTCATCATAATAGGTCACTCACTCATCCTACACCTAGTGAACCAATCCTCATGTTCATATAGGTGTTGGAATCGGATTGGGAATGCAAAATTCACTGATCGCAATGCAGTAAGTCGACTTTTACTTTGATTCTCTGACATATACATCCTCTAAACATCATCAAGAGCGGAATTCAAGGACAACCCCAAACTCCTCGCGCAATCCACCAGTATGGCCTCATTCGCCGGTTTCCTAGGCGGGACTGTCGGCCTCGGCGTAGCAGAACCAATCCTGGCCTCGCTACTCACTAAATACCTGCGCCGCTACGCGCCCGACGCTCCAGCGGACATTGCGAAGCAGTCCCCTACGGCCATTTATACTCAGCTACCTGCTTCGGTTATCCCTGGCGTCCTCAAGGCATATACGCAAAGCTTGCGGATTGTTTTTATTCTGGGTCTTCCTGTGGCGGCGTGTGCGTTGCTTGCTGCGATATTCATTCGGAATATTCGTATCGTTAAGGAGGAGAAGAAGGGAGATCTTGAGGGGAATTCGAATGCAGAGAAGGGGGAGTCGAAGGACGCGCCGGGGGAGACGGGGAAGCCGCAGGGTGTTGACTCGGTTTGAGTAAAATGAGAGAATGATAGATACCAACTGCTGCCATGGGTGTTAAGTAGACAGTGTGCTCAAAATCGCTTAATACGAATAGTCCCCCAACTCCGTCGCCAGATACGCTTAACGTTGGAACCGATTGACATGCTAGCACGAATCCGTCGTCATCCTGCACCGGAGGAAGTGAACGTTGTCTTGAACAGTGACGGCGAGGACGATGACACCGTTGGAGGATTAGTGTATCATATATATGAGTCGGGCAATTAAGCTTTCAAAGAAAGTCGAAGGCACTGAAAGACTTCAATGCCATGAGGGGTTTAACCAGCGCCCTCAGAGCGGTGTCGATGAGGCGGCCCGGGTTTGATTTTTGAGTTCGATTGAACATCTCAAGTGAGTGGAATTCAGCTTGGACCTACCGTGCACACGCCGCCGCATTTGCTTCCAAGACGAGCTGCACAACGCAGTTGATGAGTCGAACCGACGTGGTGGGAGGAAGGAGCTTGAACACCCCATCGGCTCTTACCGGCTTGTTGACATGATTCTACCCACGGTTCTACTTCGTATCCCCTTCGTTGAACCATCAGACGCTGTGATTCATAAACACCCCAGAATTGGGGCGAGTTAGGACAATTGGAGGTAGGTGTGTATCATATTTGCTTCGATATCACAGCCCTGACCGCCCACGTTCCTGCACGTTAGCCCAAGCTCCGTTCGCGGAAATGGTCTTGCACCGTTGTGTATACAACATCTCTGCAATGAGCACACAAGAAGGCGTGATTCAGGTTGAACGTGTTTGAATGACGAGTCAGATGAGGGGAAAGTGGTGCGATATTACAAGTATGAGAGCAAATTTGGGACAATGCAGGGTGGTAATGCGGGTCAGTCTGTCCCATGGACCCAAGAAAATCTATCAATCAATCAACAAACAACCCTCCTTCGTGCTCCGGGGAGCGGCTGCGAGGAGGAGAACGGCTGCGTGACGGCGTCGCGAGTTGGAGATGCGAGATGCTCGCTCCGGGATTGCGCCCCCCTGCAGCACGAATGATATCCAACTCATCACGCCATTCTCTAAACTTCTGCAACAACGGGTTTTCTTCGTCCAACAGGGAGCTCGCTTCTTCGCCCTCGAGGATCGCGATGACCTCGCCGAGGGAGTGGTCGAGCTTCTTGAACGCGCCGTGCATGAGGTAAGGATTCGCGATGTAGCGCGGCGAGTTATATTCGGATTGGGGGGTGCGCGCGGCCGCTAGAGTAGATGCCAACAAACAGATTGAATGTAGTTCAGACAAGATGAATGAGTCTCACCTTTACTAGGGTCGGACCTAGGATACACCTGCAATGAGATTCAGGATGCTTGTTCTGCGCGATTGGAAAGACTACATACCCCTCCAGGATTCTCTGCACACGGAGAAGGAGGACCTGGATCAACCGACTGTCAGCTGAATCCGCGCGGTGTCAGCGAACTCACGATTGTTCATGTCGTTCTCGGTATGGCTAAGGTAATCAAGATCGACTCCTTATGACGGGGTGTTAGTGGGCAGTCGGGGAGGGGGAATCCGTACCGCTGGCTGGGTGCGCCAGCGCGGGGTACCTTGCGACATGACGGTTTGGGTCAAGAGAGGTAAAAGCGGGGTCTGTATCCTTGGGAATTCGTCCACCTTCATGAGACGGCATGACGTCACGGTTTGATGTCTCCGATTGGGTAGCAGTCAAGTGCTGGTTTCAACTTGTATCCGAATTGCGTTATTTCGGCGATTTTTGTGCGAGAACGACGGGAGGTGAGATGCGCAGCGGGCATTGGAACGCCCTGCGCCCGTATTTGAAAAGAAATACCGCCAGAAATCGGTAACAAAGGACGAAAACGTACGCATTTTGCTGAGCGGCTTTTCCTTACCCCTGTAACCGCATAGTTTGCGCATGAACTGAAACGACGTCACCGTAGGAATATTCCCGATGGGCTTCGGCTCGGGTCTTGCAACAAGAATTATGTCAATTGCATCAACAATGACCGGGAAAAGCCGTGATTTGGTTCAACTTCATCTTGACACCATCTACATACTTCAAGTTACCGGCTCAGGACCTCTGGAACTGCCTGTGCTTTGCTACACTGCATTCGGGCAAGGTGGTGCACTACCATTCGCGTCCTTTGCGTTTCGTTTCGACGAAGACAATGATGGCGACGGTGCAAGCACCATGATTTTCTATGGTCTGCGTCTGTCTGCGTAATTCACTACAGACCATCAGCAAACATCCATTATTATCTTCGATTCCTAGACGTACTGATTCACTCAAATCGGGACCAGCATTCAAGCTATTCAAGTTGAACCTGTTTGACTTCGATACCGGATTCGTAGCGATATATCCTCCAACCGGTATCTACTATCTTCCTCTTCCATCGTCAATAAGTATCCGAGATAATTGTCACTTCCTCCAGAGCAGGACAGATCCGTGCTAGCGTATAAATCCGCTCAGGGCTGACCGCCGCTCGCGGGTTCACAGGTTTGAAATCCAGAGTCTGTGAATCTCTAGCGAAACGGCCGCGACAAGCAGGGTGCGTAAAACTGGTTTGAGGCGACCTGTGTTTCTGCTATGAGCCTCACAGGAATTATCGAACAATGAACGTACTATGGTAGTTGTTGACATCAGGTGCCCCCGTTCCAATGGTCGCTGCAGGGCCGCGCTGAGGGTTCAAGTTCATTTGCTGAACACGACGAAGTGCGGGTAACTGTGCATTCCCAAATGCTCAACACAGTAAGTATGGATCGAATGTTCATGGCAAGGCCAGGTGGAAATTGTGGGGGCTGTGGTGGTTTGAAGGCCGAAAACATGCATGTTTCCCGCTCATAGCGGAAAGGAAAATGAGTCAGAACAAAGCACAAAAATGGTCATGTTTGAAAGTGGTTCGAAAGGTTTGGGCGATGCAAGATGATAAGATGAATCGAATCTGTAAATCTTCATTCGAATAGTTCTTCGCCATCCCTGCAAACCATCGAGTGCGCTTGCTAGGTATATCCCAGTGCGAGAGTCTGCCGGACGTCCAGGACAATAGGGGAAGTCAAACATGGTTTCAGACAACGATTCAGACGCGATTCAAAAACCGATTCAAGAGGCGATTCAGAAGGCGATTCAGGCACTTGAATCGTGAATCGCGTGAATCGTTGAAGCGCCTCGAGAGGCGAAACAGAATCTGAATCGCGATTTGAATCGCTGGGTCGGTTTGATGTCGCCTAAACAGGCGCCAGCTCACCCATCAAATCGTTTATCGAATCGTTCTCGAATGGGGGGTGGTCAAAGGTGAATCGGATTCAAAGGCGATTCAGGTTCAACTCCGAATCGTTCTTGAATCGTTAGCTGAATCGCCTCTGAATCGGTTTCAAAAAGTCATGTTTGACTTCCCCTAATAATGCTCAGTACCGTGGAGCGGAAGCCCGGACAGCAGAGGATAGCAGAACCCTGGCAGAACCAGGCAGAACCACTACAGCAGAGTGTCACGCTGTCACGAACACGCATGTGTGACGATAACGCGTGACGATTTTCAGCACAGCCATTACGACGCGTCTTCCTCCCATCCACCACGTCTTTTCCCCGCAAAATATGTCTATTGTAACAATACGCGTATGATTCTGCCTCTGTGGCTGGGATGGCTCACAAATCTCCCGCAGAATGTCGAATTTATCAATAATCCTGCCAAATTTTCCGACGTGTACCGATTTCGCGTCACCTTTGACTGTATCGCGTCCTTGCCCGAAGGTACCAAACGCGCCCTTGTCTCCGATCGTACTCATATGCAACACTCACTGCAGATTTGGAATGGAAACTAATATACGTGTCTTCCCCGGGCAACGAAGAGCTCGACCAAGAACTCGACGACTGTCTGGTCGGACCAGTCCCCTCCGGCGTCAATTCCTTTGAATTCGAAGGCTCCCCTCCCGATCCCTCAAAAATTCCTCCGGAAGACGTCCTCGGTGTCGCAGCCCTCATCTTAACAGGCTCCTACAAAGACCAGGAGTTTGTCCGCGTCGGGTATTACCAGAATACGGAGTACGATAATGAAGAGATGAAGGAGACGCCGCCTGCGAATATTATGTTCGATCGATTGGCCCGGGATATTAGCACGAAGCCGCGAGTAACGCGTTTTCAGATTAAATGGTGCGTTAGCATATGCATATTTCCCGCTGTGACTGATACGATCCTTATTTGCTTGTAGGGATGTGGTACCACCTTCGCAGGGCGAGATGTCTGGCGCAGCGACGTCGGCGGCTGTTCCTTCCGCGAATGACCTGGACGATCCAACGGAGGCAGACGTTGCCACGCCAAAAGCTAATTCATGATTCACCGATTGTATCTACCACCGCTGTCCGCCTATTTTATTTGGGCTTTCTGTATTTTTATTGGTGTTCTGCTGAATCAATAATGAAGTGCGACCACATTTATGTCCCTGGACGACGCCTGGCCGCCGTCTTGCGATGTCGTTACCTGGAGGGTAGGTATATATTCGCCTTGCCCGACCCTCCATTCTAGCCACTCCCCCCTGCGCGTAACCACAAACCCGGGACTTGCACCCATCCTCCTCTTCGGACACTCATTACTGCTTGCTGCTTCTGACATGCCTTCACAAATTCTTCTCATTGATTAAATTATCGGTGAGCTCTTCCGATGACAACTCTACCCAATGTGATCTGAGCTTTACTTCAATCTTGGCAGTTGGAACATACCAGCCTCCTCCTCCGGCCGTGTCTTCCATTCTGGAAGTTGGATCATCGTGTCTGTTCAGTGAAGCTAGACAATTTGCAGGCGGAATGCTTGATTCTCGAAGTTACCCTACATACACATAATCCGGAGGGGATGTGGTGCTTTCGAAGTCCTGCCTCTGTGCTCATCATGATGAAATGCATAGTTGGTGGTGAAGGATATGTTTCTCCGTAAGAATCGTGGACCCTTATGCGTCTGCATTTTCTCACAAATTTCGATTTGAATGATTTTTGCTGTTGCAGTCGCGCTTGTTCACACTTCTCCCGAGAAATTGGCTCTGATGGATGAACCTTCTCGACATCTCAGAATATTGAGATGACAATAAAACCAAAACAAAAGAGGTCAGGCGAATCACGATCAAAGTGTTACAGAGCGTTACCTGAGTGAGTCACAGCAGTGTGACCCGCGTCCAAGCTTGTCCTCTTGCTCGTCGTCATCCTCGTCGACAACGAAGACCAGCCAACGAGGGCGCTGCTGTGACGATTTTACGCGCGTGTAAGGGAGCAATACCCGCTGGTCCAATCGCCATCCGTTCCTGCCATCATATCAGCATCAATTCTTCTCTTGTTCTTGCTCTCTTGTGGACTCGGGGTCTCCCAATACCATGTCTGACTAGTTTTGCTCTCTACAATATCGTTTCTGGCTGTTCTCATTCAACTGTACCCACTGCATACCAACAAACTCAATTTTCACATCCATCATGACTTCCACCAACGACTCCGAAGAATCTTATGTCCTACCAGAGATCCCCGTCGATTCTCGCCTGTCTTTTGAGCCTGAGTCTCCTCCAGGACTCTCCCCGAGTCCAGAATTACCCCCAGGATTGGAACCAGACCAGTCCTCTCCACCCCCCGCTTCTCAACCCAGCCGGATACCTCTGCCGATCCCCACTCCTTCAACCAACGGCTCTCAAGCCACATTCACATTCTCGGAGGTCGACGTCGATGGCTCACCCCTCGAGCCGTTGCCTGCTGAGATCGGTGAAGTCGATCTCTCAATTGCTCGTGCGTTGCTTCTTTCTCAATCTCATAGAAGCCTCTAACCGAGCCTATTCCCAGCCGATGGAAGCTTCGTGGAAACTTCTTCCGGCGCCGCTGCGCGCGAGCTCAAGTTGCGCTATGATCACCACTACGGCGTCAATGTCTCTGTCCGCTCGCCGTACGCCATCACCTCTTTGATCAACCAGCATGGGAAAAAGGTTTATCGTATCGGGTGCGCGACTTTTTCCTCCAACCCTGCTCCAGTTGCTCAAAATCCTGGCCAGAAACCGCGACAAAAAGACGCCCCCTGCAGCTGCAACTTCGGCGGATATCGATGAGCGTGTGTCGCAGGCCAGCAGCCCGAGTGACTCATCGCGTGCCCGTTCACCGAAACGCTCTCGCCTCAGCGTGACCATGTTTAACAAGACTGGGTCGGTTTCTGGTCGACCCCAAACCGCCGGCGGCTCTGGTCCCCGCAAACTGCGCAAGACGCGTTCGTTTTCCGAACCGGCCAGTGTCTCGCCAACGACTGGCACGAACGCGCCTGGGGCACGACCCACTGGCCGCGGACACTCCCAGAGCGTGACCGCGGCTGATTTCGTTCCTCGTTCGACGCCAGCAGCGACAGAAAGCAGCAGCGTCCCTCGCACTGGGGACGTGTTTGCGGACGTCATGGGCTGGCTGCCCTCGGCCAGCTCGTCCAGTAGCTTTTCTGAGCCGTCGTCGAGCGTCGGGCACCCTGTTATATCACATCCTTTCGGCTCGACTATCGCTTTTCAGTCTCCGTCGCGGAAACCGCATGTCGAGTTTTTACCCACTCCGCGCCTCCTTCGCGAGATGCAGTCGTTCGAGTCTGGGTTGACGGCTAAGCAAGCCGACCTGGAACGAGATCCTTTTTTCGATGGTGGTTCGGCTGACGGCTCTGACGGCTCACGACCGCGGTCAGCGTTCCGCGTGCGCGACTCGATATCCGGCGCCTCGCTTCTGACGGATCCTGACATTGCTGCTGTTATGGCAAGAGTAGACGGAATCCCTGAAGACGAAGTTCCTGTATCCGTCTCGTTGTCTTTAAAGCCAGACACTGGTCTGCATTCTCGGTATTCGACAGACGTGTTTGACGTACTGCAGACATATCGAGGACTACCATTGCTCGACAAACTCGCGCCAGGCGAGGAGACGACTGTCATCAAGATGTCGCTCTCGTCAGATAACTCGGCCGCACCGCGCGACGACCCTCGTTTCGTCATCTGGGGAGAGTTGGTCCAGGAGCGGCCTGAGCGCGAAGCAGACGAGGCTTCACTGTCCCACAGCAGCCACAGTCACACGGATGGCTCTTCTTCCGCCCCCTCCATCTCGAAGAAGCGGAGCATCAAGAGTACGGGGAAAGGCAAAGCGAATGCAGAACCGCCTCCGATGCTCAAGCTCTCGGGTTTGGAGGAGGGTGCTCCGCAAAAGATCCTCGTGGCCGCGACAATCGAGCGGTGGATCGCGCAGTTGACGAGCGATCTGAACTACGACGAGCTGTTGAACTTTTTCTTGACGTACCGGACGTATATCAGCGCAGTGGACCTCTGCCATTTGCTCATGTGTCGCTTTGATTGGGCTTTGCAGCCACCGATGTCGCCGCAGGATGAGAAAGTGAGGCGGGTGGTGCGGGTACGGACGTTTGTGGCCATTAGGTACTGGCTGTTGACGTTCTTCTCGGTCGATTTCCTTCCCAACCGCGAGTTGAGATTGCTCGTTGCGGATTGGCTGAATACGCTCATACGCGATCCAATTCTTACCAAGCATACGGACGGAGTGGTGCGTTCCCTGTTTCTAGATTTCGATTGGGTGAAAGGTTTTGCTGATTCAACGTTGTTTCAGAGTATCGTGCGGAAACTGAAAAAGGTGGCCAAGGATTGCAAGAAGGTGCACACCCGCGCTCCGTCCAAACCGAAACAGTCTCGCCCTTCGGATACCCCGCACGTTCTTGGACAGAGTTTCGCTGCTGCAACGCGGAGTACCGAGGATGATGACTCCGACGTTGATCTCGATTTCCTTCCCGAAGAGCAGGCCTTGCCCAACCCTCGTTCAGACTTCTTGTCTGGCGATCTCGCAAACGCCCATCTGAGTACAGTCCACCTCGGCTCCTCTGCACGGCCAAGCTCCATGCCCCTCTCCTCCCTTTCTATCCTCCAGCGAACAGACCCGAGCGTCGACGCGTCTGGCACTCTGTTGCATAACCAGGCGCTCCCGATTCATCACAATACGCTGTCACGTGTATTCGTCAAGACTATGGGACGACTGGGGAAGTGGAAACGCGTGTTGAATCAGCGTGGGCCCGTGCGGGCGCCGATAGGCGTGTGCGCAGATATGGATGCTATTGACTTGGACCTCACAGTTAATCCGAACTTGTTGAGCAATGGTGGAGCTGAGCAGTATTTGAAGGTGGCTGCGCAGACGCGTCCTGCCGCCTTACCTCCCGCGGCCACCCCAACGCCGACTCCTGCAGCCGCACCTGTTCACGTTAACGGTGCAGTAGACACCGTGGCTGCTTCTTCGGCGCCTCTGGCGACAGCGACGGAAGAATCCTCTCCGGCTCCCGTTGCGGTCGAAGGGCCACCGCCGCCGAAGTATGATGAGCCGGACCCTGCTTCGGAGCCACAGCCAGAAACACGCTCGGAATCGGAGCGCGAGTTACCGCCAATACCCCCTGCTGAAGATGCAGCATCGGTTGAAGACGCAGCATCGGTCGTGTCAGAAACTCCTGCGGCATCGACCGCTGCAGACCCCTCGTCGGCCAGCCCGCCCAATTCCTTCAACGATAGACCGTTGTCATTCCGTTCCACGTCCACTGATTCTTTTGGCGCACCGATCGCTTCTGCCCAGGCCATGTTCCCCGCTGGTGCACAATCTGCATGGCAGTTCGAGGTTATGTCTATCGACGAGCTCGACCTCTCGGACAATTCGTCTGATGAACGTGACGGCCCGCCACTTCCACCGGGATTGCGACAGCCGGTGCGGCGTCTGCCTCTTCGGCGCGAGTTCGAGTTTGTGAGAAGGTCAGACAGCGTTTCGTCGATGGGGCTTCAGAGCACCGGGCACTCTTCGGCTTTGAGCTCATCGTCCGACGTCGAGCCGATCGCTGGGGGTGCCATTCATCAATGGCAGATGAATGCGTTGGTGGACTCGTTGACTGACGATGAGGAGTCGGGGGACGTAGCGGCGGCGCTGCATCGACTGGAAGGGCAGATCAACGTCCAGCAGCAGCAGGCGAAGGCGACGAAAGTGGATGGGTGGATGCGTACGATGCGAGAGCGGTTTTTGACTGGAGACTATGATCCTGATGAGACACGGCAGTGGTCGGACGAGGAGGAGGAGGACGAGGAGGACGTGGAAGCGAACTCGAACTCGAATGATGAACCCGTCGCGGACCCGGAGGCGGACGCGAATGACCCTCATGACATAACGATTGGAGAGAATGGGGACGATCATGGCGCGTCGGCAGATGGTGGCACACCGGTTATCCCCCACCAGTCTCCGAGACCTGCAGACGAGGCGCGACCCGCCATCGAGGATGCTGTTCCGTTAGAGATTCTTCAGAGTCGGATGCCTCCGGGCGCGGTTTCTCCTCCACAGGCGTCATTGGCTCGACCTTCCGTGTCCAAGTTTGTTACACAAGAACCGTCGCGGATCCACCGGTCCTTTATTTTCGGGCATCGTGCCCAGTTTGTGGCGGGACATTTTGCGATGATTGATCGTGAGCTATTTATGAGCGTCAAGTTTGAGGAGATGCTTGAAGATTGGGCGGCGTATGAGGACTTGGAGATCCTCGACTGGGCACAGTTCCTTAAGGACAGTGCGCGATTGAAAGCGGATCCTGAGCTGGGGCATAAGATCAGTGCTTTAGCGACTGTCCGGGCCCGATTCAATCTGATGACCAACTTCGTCGTGTCGGAGGTCGTCATGTCACCTCCCAACGAACGGCATGCAGTTGTGGCCAAGTTTATACGAATTGCATGGGTGAGTTTGTTTTGTCGGGATCTGTTTCGTGGGTCTCATCTTCGCGTTAGCACTCGTACTTGCTTTCGAGTTTCAATACATTGGTTGCTATCATTTCTGGGCTACGTAGTCCGCTGGTCCATCAAGCTATAAAGACGTGGAAAGGCGTTGGGCGGTATGAGATCCGGGTTCTCAATGACCTGAAAGCGTACACCACGAGCGTGGACGATTTCAAGTTCATCCGCCAGGCCATTGCGGATACGAAGTCCCAGGACCATACTTCCGTTAGCGGGGATGCAGACGCTCGGAGTAGCAAGCACAAGTCGGTGACCACTGAGCATAAATCTAGCTCTGCGTGCGTGCCATTCATTGGTAATGATTTCACTTGATGACTGTATTGAATGTGCCGCTAATGTCGTGCGCAGGGGTCTATCTGTCTCAGCTCCGTCGACAAAACAAACTCCCCGACTTGATTGACCCTACTGCCCCCACGGAGGCTGTTGGCGTCGACCCCATTACATCCAACTTTGACGCCCCTGCCCATCCCGAGGTCTTCGCAGCTCTCGCCCCTCTGCCTCCCTCGATGCACCTCGAGCCCCTCATCAATGTTCATAAGCAACGTCTGATTGCAGGGGTCATCAAGTCGATGGTCGCTGGACAGCACCTGGCTAGCGGCTTCCAGTATCAGGTAGAGAAGAGACTGTATCAAAAATGCCTGCGCATTCGGGCACTTGATACGGAATCCCTCCAGCGCGTATGTCGTCTTCATTCGTTGCTTACCCCAGATTTACTTACTTTGACTGGACCAGGCTTTGATGGTGTCCCCTCAACGAGCTCGCGGCTTGGACGCGGACAGCTTTCAGCGGGCACTGACTGTGTATGGTTCATGATCTTTAGCATATTACTCATTGGTCTGGTTTTGTTCGTTTATTGTCACATCTTTTTATTATCACGTTACAATTGCTTTGCTGTCGTATCTAGAGTTGCATTGTCGGAATATACTGTTGCATTTGGATCAAGTATCGGAGACGAGTTTGTTGTGGAGGTCGTGAGAGCAATTTGATGCCGAGATGCCGTTGTCCCACGTGCAGAACTATCCAGTCAATACACCACAACAGTCCCTTTGCGCTCGCCGCTCGCCGTTCCCGACCCATCCTCAAGACTTACTTCCCCCCAAAACTTTGTGAGTCGCTCAAACGTTAATAGCGAGCTAAATACTGACCTCATTTCCAGAATTCACCATGGGTCGTATGCACGCTCCCGGAAAGGGCATTTGTACGTGACAAAAGATAAAAAAGTCGAGCAGCCAGCAGAAATCCTGATGAATCTTCGTGTTCAGCGTCCTCCGCACTCCCCTACCGCCGCGCGCCCCCCGTTTGGCTCAAAACTACGCCGGAGGAGATCGTTGAGCAGATCGTTAAGCTCGCTCGCAAGGGCCTGACGCCCTCCCAAATCGGTGTCACTCTCCGTGACTCGCACGGTGTCCCGCAAGTGCGATTCCTTACCGGAAACAAGATTTTGCGTATCCTGAAGAGCCAAGGTGCGTCTCGTTGCGTTCTATCGAATTTATAATTGCTGAAAGCCTGGCGCTATGCAGGTCTCGGTCCCTCTATCCCGGAGGACCTCTGGCATCTGATTAAAAAGGCTGTCGCCGTCCGCAAGCACTTGGAAGTCAACCGCAAGGACAAGGACTCCAAGTTCCGCCTCATTCTCATTGAGTCGAGAATCCACAGACTCGCGCGGTACTACAAGACGAAGCAGCAGATCCCGCCAACCTTCAAGTACGACTCGGCCACTGCCAGCACATTGATTGCATGAGGGAGGACACTGTATGGCGCTGGAGCTGCGATGGCGGGACCAGGAGGACGTGCGCTGCTTGAATTATGGTCATTCTGTTTGTGTATGCCTCTAAACAAAACTTACGCGTTATGCTCTTCTCCCGCGCCCGTACAAACAACTTGTCGGCTGAGATTGAAGTTTCTCGCTCTTGTGTATTTTCCCGTGTCTTACGTTGTTGCCGAAGACGCCACTCAGACAGACAGACAGCCAATTTGACTGTTGAGTTTCCGGAATCTTGCTGGTCCGATGAAGAGAGTAGTACACGCGGTGATATGGCAGAGTGCTTGGCTAGTGCTACTCATAAGCCAGACAGCCCATATAGCGGCAGGATATGTCAGCTACCTAAAGCTTCGCTCACTCCTTCTCGTGCGACCACGCCTGACCACGTAGATGTTTCGTTGGAGCCTCGCGATCGCAAGCGAAATGAATGAGGACTTAGTGGTAGACTTTCCGTAGACGCAATTAGAGGTGTACTCTAATCAGAAATATGTAGAGACGAAAATTTCCTTTTATGGCAGAGGGCGTTGAGTCAACTTCCTTTTTGGGAACGAGGACAAAAAAGCTCCACAGGCGATTGAGCTGCTTTGGAGCAGAAAGATACAGCATGGAGACCGATAAACCACTAAAAATCATCCAAATCCACCATCTTTACATCCGCTTCTGGTACTACACTCTGAGGGTCAGGTACGTTCTCGGATGCCCTTCTTGACTGCAGTAAGGCTGGAGGAACAATGACACCTGAGCGGACTTTCTCTCCGGGTCGCGGCCCGAGCTTAGGTTCCTTCCTATTCGCTTGGATCGATGCTAAGTCTTCCATCTGTGTCGAACGAGGGTTAACAAGACGAAGGCGAAAGAAGCAAGCAGCAAGGCAATGCGTACCCTCTTCTTGCTCAAGGCATTATCGCGGCGGTGCTGTCCAGGCTTCAACGTCGGATCAAATCCGATATGTCTGATTGCCTGAGCAGAGAACGGCGCTTTGGACGCGATCGGTTTGTTCGTGTCAGCGTCCGTTGTCGCCTTCGATGAGGGTTTGTCCTTCGACTTGGAACCGCCGCTTGAGCCCTTGTTCGAACGGGACTCCTCCTTCTCCTTCTCGCCATGCGCCCGCGCCAGCATAACGGGTTTCATCCCCTGCGCATCGCGTTTCTGCAACGCCTTCAGGATCCGGGCGTCATCCCTCGCCGCAAGCAACCGAGCCGCTTTTTTCGCCTGCCCCTCGCGGCCGATGTTCTCCGAAACGAAAAGCGAGTCCCGCGGGTCGACTCGGCCGCCGTTGACGATATGCCCTGAAACGACGTACGTGGCCCCGTCGGATTCCTGGAGCGGCTTGAGACCCCATTTACGGCGTGGATCGTATTCCGCCTTGCGTTTTCGTGCTGTCGTCGACATGCCCGATGTGCTGTATAACCATTCGCTGGGTCAGCGAGGAATGACATTGGGGAAGAAGTATCGCATACCCAGCAGAAAACTCGGGTCTACTTGCTCTCTTATGCTCGATCGCATGTTGGACATGCCAATCGCAGACGTCGCTAACGCGTGTGTCGCACCAGGCCCGACAGACCCTGCCGTCCCGCTTGACAGCCACGCACAGGCCTAAGTCCTTCGCACGGCCGATGGTCAATATCGAGGAGGCGGATTCTGGTGTTATAGCGAGGATGTTTGTCGTTGGGTGAGGCGCGTTGTTGGATTGCTGGATAACAATTTAGCATAGAGATTCAGGCGGTGTTAACAAAATAGTGCACATGCCTGGAATGGTTTGAGGATTCGGGGATTCAAAAGTGCCACAACGTCGCCCTCTTTAACGTCGCACATCTCTTCGAACGCACCCCGGCTACCACCAGAATAGACCTTCTTAGGACGGCCCTCGTCTTGAGGTACCGTCTCGAAGCCATCGGATTCGAAGAGGAGTAATGAGAGCATCGCGTCGCCTCTGACGACGGCCTTTCCGCCAGTGGCAGACGACGCCGTGCGCGCACCGAAATCGACGAGCTTGAGGTTAATAAATTTCTTTCCGCTAGGTTTCGGTGTTTCTTTGCCCTTGCCTTTGCTGCCCTTTTCGTCGTCCTCGTCCGGGGCAATGGGTACTGGGGCCTTGGTGTACTTGAAGGGACCCCGCTCCGCGACAACAGCGATGGTGATCCAGTCGCCGGCGACAGGGACGTCGTATCCTTGTTTGTCCGGGAGTAGACGCACAGCTGAATACAGACGCGAGGGGGACAAGTAGTAACGACCTCGAAGGTGGTCTTGTAGGTCCTCGTGGGGAACGACGCGGGATCTGAATGAGCGTTAGATCGTGGCTCCCTTGTAAATAACGTAACGTACGAGAGTCGGATGCCAGAATTGGGCTCTAGCTGCTGGAAATAGGGGTCGTCGAAAGGTGGTTTGTGGTCAACAGGTCCGGCTTCGAGAGTTTCGATGATCGCGAGCCGTTCATCACGTTTTACCCCCGACGATTCAGAGGCAGATGCGATTTGAGGGGCATCCGTGAATGCAGACGAGCGAACGAGAGGTTCGGCCTCGACCTCGTCTACCAGTCGTCGACTGGCACCTGCAAGTTTGCTGAGTAGAGTTGAAGGTCCTGGCCGATCAGGGACGCTGTTTTCTGGCAGTTTCTTCGCAGAAGCACTACTGGTTGACGCGGCAGTGAAGTTAGGGTTGCGAATGGGCTTATGTGAGGTCGTCGTGGTGCTGGATCGTCGGGGTTTTTCTATAAATTGGTAAGAACGCATTAAAGTGTCAAAATGAACGACAAATTACTCGGAGAAGGCGTTGCGGGAGCCAAAACGGCAGAGGTATCGAGTTTTCGCCGCTTTGGGGAGCTGGGACCAGGATCTGTGTCTGGAAGCTCGCCTAGCTGTGCTTGAAGAGCCGCGATTTGCCGCTGAAGGTCTGCTTTCTTCTGTGTGTCATTGCGGTCCTTTGCCGCTAAGGATTCCATGATTCAGATAGGTGCGACGCGTCAGAATGGAGAGTGAGTCTAAGTTAGGGCAGAGAGTTCCGGTGGCCAGCTGCTTTCGCGTGCGTAGGGCGGGAAATGGTGGTGGTAGGCAAGAACCAGATGTGACCGAGTCACGCATCGCGTCGCGTCACAATGCGATCACAACGTGACAGGTTTGAACCTGACCCTCATGTTCAAAATTCCAAAATGCAACAATTCCTCGTCGACAAGTCACGTATCCTATGATACAAGCCCTTAAAGTCTGCTTTATTATCCTCCTCCGCTTTTCTCCGCTTTAGATACCTCGTTTTCTGCGGCTTTCGACGGTGATCACCCAGTTTCAACTTTTAACTTTTGCCTAACTCTAGATCTCTTGTCTCGCAGTGGTTGTTCATGCGACTGGCATGTCTGGGTATCTAATTGAATGGGAGTGCTGGGTAAGCGTATAACTCCGGCTCAGTTTCTCTTCGCAAGGAAAAACGCACATCTCGAACTTTTGTATTGTGCATCTTGAAATATCGTGTCAGTGGGGTGAATCCGCTAACGTATTGCAGGTCCAATGACTGCAGTAAGGCAGCTCAACCTCTCTGAAACTTCACTCATAGACGCTCACGCATCTAGTTATATCTCGTGGGCGACAACACTCAGAGAAGCCCGTTTCGCGGTCACATAACAATAATAACGGTAATGAGCATCGGTTTATCTTAGTCTCTTCATTGACGCTTGAGTGGAAAGTAAGTTGAGTGAATCTCTTGACTGTGGTGTAGCAGCTTCCGCCCGGCAACAGCTCGTTCTCTGTAGTCGCCGGCTTCTTAAGAGGTAGGATTTTCCCGCCTGCTCTCGCCACAGAGACCTGCACCCACGGTTCCTAGAATTTGTCACACCATTCTTGAACGGATCTTGTGTTATCTGACCATCTCGCCGACAGGTACAACGATCTACTTGGCTAAAAGTGACTCGGATGACGCCACGAGTAGCCAAACAGGTAACAGTTCGTGAGACGGTGAATGTGTGGGATGAGGTGGAAATATCATGTCTTTTCGAGGTCGTTGAACTTTGCTTGAACATCGCGAGTGGAATTAACTGCACTTGGTACCCGAAGCGAGAAGCCTTATCTTAACTTCCGCCGTTTCCTTTTTGGTGCAGCTTTGAAGCCCAAAAACAATATAAAAAATACGGCTATTGTAAACATGTGGGCAGTGCGTCGAGAGGGTTCTTCGCGTCATTTTGTGCAGTCAGGACAATTGTATGTGACCTCCGTATGGGATGCTTGTACTCGGTGGATGGAAACCAAATTTCGGAAGATGCCGTCACGCCAACAAACTGGCTTGACCTAACACTCTGCCACACACAGAACACCACAACACACACAAAGCAGCCCTTGTCTCCCACATTCATCACCTCTTCCATTATGCTCTCCATTTGTTCACCTGCTGAAAATAAGGAACTCCTCAGATCGGGTCGACGTCCTACGGATCTTCGCAGGGACGCCGTCCGACTGTGCATCGCCTTGCAGTCACAAAAAAGTCCAGTCTTTCTCGGTGCCGCCACTGAGCTCCTCGCCTGCCTCGCCACATTATCCTCTCAAGAATTTTGCACCCAAAGTCGGACGGTAATTTTTCTTTCTTTGAACTCCATCGAGTAAATCGGTACTGATATTCCCGCCCAGATCATACGTTTAATCGAGGTAGCTGCATCTGTAAATCTCTGCTCTTCGGCCTTACTGAATGCCGCCAATTTTGTGTGTCTTATAAAAAGGTTGCTCGTAAAAATCTGGAAGATTCGGGAATATCATTGCATTTGTTCACCGCTTCATGTCAACAGGGCTTGAGGTGGAAAGATGTCTACTTCAGTCTCCTCCGGATGCTGCAGAAGCGGCGTGCGGACATAGACGAGACGCTTGAAGGTAAATACCGCCCTCCCCAGCTCAGGTACTCTTTCGATATTGGAACTTTATTAATTCTTTCTATTTTCAGCCAGAGTAAATAGACTACTTATCCGGCTTTCACCTCATTTTGTGGACGGCAAGTCTCCAGTCGCATCGTACGCCTGGACTGCCGCTACTTGCCTGCCGGAAAGTGTGCGGGAGTCGTTGGCCAATGGTATCACCACATGCACGCCACAGCCAGGTGGGCCATCAAGCTCAGGTCCCTCCATCACTATGCCTCGTGAGTCGCGAGCCAGAAACAGGCAAACCCGCCAATCCTGTGATCCTGATCATCTCTTTCTAGCTCCCGCCGTTTCAGTAAAGCGAAACAGGCCAAAAGCTACGCCGGAATCAGCGAATCAAGAGCCTTGTAGGAAGCGCGAGAAACGGGAACAGAAAGCAGAGGACCTGGACCCGGAAAGACCAGATTCGGAGGAGGAAAACGACGAGTCGGATCGTCCGGACTTTGATCTGGGATTGTCATGGACCGCTTACGCCTACAAGTCGCCTCCGTTGAAGAAACGGTTCGGAATATGGTGTACGGGAAAAACATCAATGAACCTCCAGAAGTTGCACGCTGTGCAGTCCCAGTAACTTCACTGTTTGTGGCCGAGTTTTCGAAACTTTCGTTCTACTGTCTGCTATGTTTTGTGTAATTCGTCTTTGCTTTCGTTTCGCTATCGTATTGCTACCGTGACTCTTTGTGTACCCACTCACCATGCTACAACCTCTATTTTCGACCTGTCACTTCCATACATATCATCAACTCGAACATGGTTCAAATCCAATATTCTGGGGCTTCATGAACCGCTTAAGAAAATGCTGACGAGCAACACTCTTATTATCCCTGTCGTTAACTCAGATAACTTGACGCCCGTGGCAGGAAAAATATCCCCAACTCTAGTAAGTACAGTCTTCGTGAAACTTGAGAGTACAGCGGCGGAGCGAATACTCATCCTATATCCGCCTTGCGATTCCTTTCGGAATCCTTTCTATCTGCTCAAGCTTATCCTGCAAATCTACTTTCCTGAATCTTTTTGCGGCGTTTACTCGCATTACCACCCCAAGGCATCTACTTCTTAATGCGTGCGAATCGAACGGTATCACTGCGATCACTGTTGCGAGGGATCGTTCCAGTAACTTGTATGTAGGCGCAAAATTTTCCCCAGCAATGCTCCCAACCAAAAGATTAAACTCCGGATATCAATTCCTTTTTGATTCCTTTACTTCTCAATGACTCTTACTAACACGATTCAGAAATCAGACTCGCCTCGTTCTGAAGCTCAGACCTCACTGCTGGATCAAAAAGGAGCTCTCCAAACGCTCCCAGAATCTTCTAGCCACCAGATTCTCCTTTCTTCGGTCAGCTACCTGGATCCTAAACTATATTTCCAAAAGCGGACGCGTCAAGTTGAAGATGCAAATCCCGTGATCGCGTCCTTGATCGTATTCGTGACTGTCAGTGTCACACTGACCCTACTACAGCTTGCGTCAGCGCGAGACGCGTCTCCCTGAAAAACTTTTCTTCATCCACCATCGCCGTCCCGGCCACCCATGGCGCCCATTCCAGTCAACATCAAACACTCGGGCAAGACTTATCCTCTTGGCCTCGACCCCGATCTTCCAGCCAAAGCTTTCAAGGAGCAGGTGTATCAGGCCACTGGGGTTCCTGTAGATCGTATGAAAGTCATGGTCAAGACGGGTGTTTTGAAGGTGGGTTGGGTTTGCGTGCGGTGGGACTCATCGTTTGTTGCGTGCAACGGAGACCTTGCCACGTCTTTTTGAATTGGCTTATTATTGTGGAGACGTCGATGGTGATGGCTGGCGAGCGTTTTTTTTACGCGAAGGACACGATTTTCGCGCGCTTGGAGACAAAAGGAACGGCGCCAGGGGAGGTTATGTGTCGCAAGGGCGTATTCTACGATGTCTGATATCAGTGGGCTGCGAAAGTGGGAAGGCGGGGTGTGGTGTCGAATCGCTGCCTTGATGCTTTGCCACTGGGAACTCAAGCGCTGATTTTTTCTTGTGCTCGATTGCTGCCTTGATATCCCGTTGGCTTCACCACGTTTTTTTTATTAGCACAGCGGGGTTACCGGGCTGTTGATTTGCTGCCTATCGTTGTCAATCCGTTGTCGTCCATAGGGTCGTCCATAGGGTGGGGTATTCTTTTCGATTCGTGCAGCGGGCTTTCGAGGTGTCGGTCCACGCCCTATCGACTTTTTACGCCCATTGTCTCTTTCGCCACTCATTTTCGATTGTTTGCGCGGAGTTGACTTTTTCGCTCCGCCCTCTTCATTCGTGCAGAAGGGTTAAGGGGTCGCGTCTTTTAGATTCGTGTGGCGGACTCGATGTTCTTAGTCTTGATCTTCTGCCTTATAACTCGATTCATACCATGGGGTGTCTTTTTTGATTCGGAGCTCAAAGGCCAAGTATGGTGTCGTTTGCTGCACTTGAATGTGCACTCATCTCCTGCTCTCCTTTTTCCTCCTCTCTTGTTCACCTTTTTCCTCATAAAACCATAGTACTGACTCCCCTTCTCTTACAGGACGACACTCCATGGTCGAAGGTTAACCCCAAAGCTGTATGTGACACGAGCTTTTTTTTTTGGCTGGCACTCATTCACGAACAGGGTCAAACGTTCATGGTCATCGGTGCCGCAGGAGAATTGCCAAAGCCCCCCGAAAAGCCTGTAGTTTTCTTAGAAGGTATCCACTTTCGGATCTTGTGAGCTCTGTTCCTGATGGCAGTCAGACATGGACGATTCGGAGCTCGCAGAGGCTGTAAATGCTCCATGTTTTCACTTAAATAAACCATTGACGCCTCAAACAGCTCGCAAAGCCCGTTGGTCTGCGCAAGTGCGTATCCACGAAGTAGACGATTTACGCACATTGACCGGTCTCATAGCCTCGGAAACACCTGCTATATGAATGCTACCCTACAAGCTATGCGTGCTATTCCTGAGCTGCAAACTGCGCTTGGCGTCGAAAAGTGTGTGTGTCATCAACACAACGACACTAAAACTAACCCCTCTCTCACGCAGGCCGACGCCCACACCTGCGGTTGATACTTCTGACATGCCTGGTCTCATCGCAGAAGGCTCTTCGACACCTGCAGCCGATGCCCCCGCGCATGTCCAAGCAGTATCTGCTGCCCCTGCTCGCCCTGCGTTAACAGGTCTGCCTGCCGCGTTGGGAGCACTGTACGGTACGATGTCGCGCACTGCGGACACTGTTGCGCCGATGGCTTTTTTGAATCTTTTGAGAGAGGTAATCATTTCTGTTTTAGCATCCGATTCCCACCTAAAATTTTCAGGTAAATCCCCAATTTGCTGAACGCGACAGGCATGCAGGCCACAATACGAACGCTTTACTCGGGGGCGGATATGCTCAACAAGGTGAGTACTGCCATTGGCCAGCTAATTCAATCTAATGCTACCGCTCTGCAGACGCTGATGAATGCTTAACCACCATTGTCACTTCCCTTGGTTCCGTCCCTGGAAACACCGCTACTGGTGAGGTGGAAACAAACAGGAAGTTCATCGAGCAGTATATGACAGGGCGGATGATGAGAACGTGCGTTCATTGAGCGGTCGATATTGTAGGATCTAACCCTTTCTGCAGATTGAAGTGTGATGACGCCGAAGCCGCGAACGAGGCGCCATCAACTAGCACCGAAAACGTGCTCAAAATTACATGCAACATTGACTCAACCGTCAACTTCATGGCCTCGGGCATCCAGAAGGTGATCTCCTCTCTTGTTGCTGCATACCCTGGTATAACGCTGACCGCTGCCTTCCAGTCGCTCTCTCAGTCCGTCATCAAACGGTCGTTCACACTAGGGCGGGACGCCAACTACACGCAGGAGTCGCGGATGACCCGTCTGCCCTCGTACCTCTTCGTGCACATGGCCAGGTTTTCGTGGCGAGCAGACATCAACAAGAAAGCCAAGATTATGGTATATTGTTCAGTCTTTTTGTCCTCCAAGAATCAGCTGACCTGGTCTCTCAGAGGAAAGTCAAGTTCCCCACGGAATACGACGCAACAGATCTGTGCTCCGATGAACTGAAGACGAAGCTGCTTCCTGTGAGCAGACGGCTAAAGGTATAGTCTTGTTGATGTCCGTATCAGCTTGCCATTAAGCGCGATCCCGTTGGCAGGCCGTTGAGAAGGAACGCGAGGAGCGACGGAAGGTACGGCGGCGTACAAAAGCTACTGGTGGTGCCTCAGGGTCCGCTCCTGCTACCACGGGTGGAGATGTAGAAATGGCAGATGCTGCTTCGACGGCAGTTACAGCCGGTGGGTCGGAAGCAGCTGCCGCCCCCGAAATGGATGGCGTCGAGGGTGCAGGCGAGGACAAGGGCAAGGCTGCTGCCGATGTTGGTGGCGCGCTGGAGGCCGAGAGCGCGTATCGTGAGCGCGAGCTGGCAGAGCTCGAGCAGCTGGTTCACCAGGATCTCAAGAGTGATGTCGGATGCAGCGTCAGTGGGCTGTACGAGCTTGTCGGTACGTTCATTCTTTCTGCTTGCTGAAGGAGAATGTCTGGCACCTAATTAGCATCCTATAGGTATTGTCACGCACAAGGGCGCGGCGGCGGATGCGGGACACTACATTGGTTTCGTCAAAAAGAGCGTCTTCCACCCACCCAAGCTCGGCGAGGAGCAGGAGAGCGACGAGGATTGGTACAAGTTCGATGATGATAAGGTGTCGATTTTCCCGAAGGAGAAGCTGGCGACGTTGGATGGCGGAGGTAAGTGTGTATGTCGAATTCGTTCAAAGTTCTGATTAAGTCTGGCTTAGGTGAGGATTCGGCTGCGTATGTGCTTCTGTACAAGACAAAGCCGCTTGCATGAGTTGCATGCTACGCGATGCCTTCTATATCGTTTGTTTCATATGTGAGGGTGGATGATTTGAATTGGGCGGTGGCCTTGTTCACGATCTGTATTGGAACCTGAAAGTGGAAGCGTGTGGCTTCGGGATGCATGCATGGACCGATATCGCTTCGTGTGAGACTGGTCTGATGCTTCTGTCATTGATAGGTAATTACACTCGTGCCAAAAATTGTTTCTCTGCCGCATCCGGACTCAGACATCTTGCAACTGGGTCCGATTCGGTGTATTCCACACACCCAAGGCTAGTGGAAGAAAGACATCGAGATGGCGTCCACTGGCAGTATACCTCCCCCGTTGACGCTTCCCATCGAAATCTGGTTCCAGATCTTAGACCTCCGACTTACGCTCGTGGATTTAGCCGATTTCTGCTTGACTTGCCGCCATTTCCTGTCAATCGCCAGCCCATCCTATACCGACGCTTGATACTCAAAGCGGAGAAGTCTGATTCCGATCCCAACGACGCGGTGAAGGATACTTTCGCGCTGCTGGCCCGCGACGTGGCAGATCTGGCAGCGAATGTCCGGGACCTGAGTCTCGATCATTGCCCGATGTCAGAAGACTTCAAGATGTGTGCATCTACAGCGCCCTTGTCTAGTCGACGTTGCGTCGTTGCGAAATATGATTCACCTCAAAAGGGTTACGATCTGACTCCTGGTGTTACGAGTACGGCAATGGGCGAGTTTATTCAGATCTTGCATAATGTGGAGCTTGATGAAATGCGGTTCCCGTCGCGCGGTCCGGAAGAATTGATTTCTTCTCTGACCGTGGCGCAACTCACTCAGCTGGCCAACGCAAAATTGTAACCGAACTATAAAGATAGCCTGGACACCTTCATGAATTCTTCCTCTCTTTATAGATGACTGGTCGTCTCCCCCTCGCACAGCATCCCCTTCTCGGGCAGCATGTTCTTAATGACCGCGTATTCCGCCAACTTCGATCTCTTGTCTCCCCCGCAGTCTCGCCTCTCCCGCCATGGCTCTCGCCTCTCGCACTCATTTCGCCGCCTTTCCCATTACAGAAGCGCAGTTCACGGATAACTACGTCGAGACACTAGCTTATGGCATCTACTTGGTCACCTTTTGTTTTTGCGCTCGAACGCTCTTCTGGATATCGACGGCCAACGGAGGGGAGCGCTTGAGGCGGAGAGGCGAGATAAGGTGGTTCATCGTCAGCGTGTTCTGGTTCATATTCGTCGTCAACACGTTCATGGATGTCACTGGTCTGGTGCACAACCTCAAGGCCTTTGTCTTCTACAGAGGCGCGGGATGCGCACAAGCGGAACTGACAGATATTCATGAATGGATCAACATTGCGAGGGTCTGTCTCTTCGTGGTATTATTCTCTGAATATCAATATTTACATCCTCGCAGTCTTCCGCCGGAACCGCAAACATTCTCGTGGGGGACTTTGTCCTCATATTCCGCTGTTACATCGTCTTTGGCAGAAGGTGGCAGGTTATCATACCATCCTTCGTCTTATACTTGGCTGGTCTTGCCATGACCATCAAGCTCGTGCATGTCGAAATCACCACCTCCAACGCCGCGATCACGCTGAGCTCCGACATCACCAGGCCGTGGTGGTGTGCTTTCTTCGCCATAACTGCCGCGCAAAATGTCCTCACGACCTGTAAGAGATCCTGAGACAGCTTACAGATGCGGCGGCTGATAGTTATGCAGCTCTTCTGATATGGCGGATTTGGCGAGTCGAGCGGCAGAGCATGCTTTACCGTGCCGCCCCTTCGGAGCTCGGGACTGCCAGTGTTACCCCTCACTCACGGCTGCGTCGAGTCATTCGGGTCGTCGCTGAGTCGGGGCTTGCGTACAGCACGCTGATGTTCATGACCTTTGTTGCTAGCCTCTGCGGCAGCGATGCCCTGTATGCCCTCGGCAATGCGGTATGTAGTGCATCGGTTTGTTCTGCGTCCCCTACTCACTGCCAATATGTTAGACCCTGCAAGCGACCGGGATAAGTTTCGACCTCATTATTATTCGGTCGACGCCTTCTCGGGATGAACAGTTTACTTCGTTTGAGCACGGGACGGCATACCGGGCTCCCTTAGAATTTGCCCGCTCAAAAAATCGAAGTACGGCTGTTGATATCGTCACTATCAATGTCACCATTCCAGAGAATAGCTACCGCTGATCGTGGACCTGTGGTTTTGCCTTCGCCAACTTGATTCTGAAAATGATTGGTTTGGAGGAGGTATACTCGTGGGTCATTACACGTTCACTTTACAAATCTGGTACAGTACAATATACTACTATGATACATGTTACTCTCATTCCCCAGGTGTTTGACTCTACGATGCAAACGCGCCTCGTCCCAATTCAGAGCCAGTCCATGCCCTCTGCAAACCAATCGAGACGCAATTTTTGGCTTCTTCCTATTGGTCTCTCGGGTCCCGTCTCTTTTCGTCCTCGAACCAATACACTGTTCGATCTCGGAAGCTACTGGGCCGGCGGGTGCGGCGCCGGCATGAAGCGGTGTGGCCATGGCCTTTTGTGCAGTTTCAAATGTGCCAACCTGCGCGCGAGTGGGATTCGTTCGGGTCTGGTGTAACAGCGTCGACCAGCAAAGACGCTGACAAGACAAAGTAAAGGGGAGTAGAATGATTTTCACGTCTCCGGATGTTATGGGGCCAGCGGAATGCATAGAAAGGCGAAGTAATCAGTCGGGCATAGAAGCGGCATGTGGTTTCATAGAAAGAAAACAAGGATCGGAGAGCATATACATGTCCCATAAGGCTCGAGCATGGTGAGGTGTGGGTTTCTCTGACTAGGGAAAAGGAGGGGTGAGGGAGGGTGGGTTATTTGTACGCTTCGGGGCATCGGATTCCGCCACAGCTGAAAGGTGTTGCCAACTTGCATCGGAGTCACAGCTGTGCCTGCCAGGGAGGTATGGAGGTAAAGATAGGATAAGTCTATAGAAGCCTGAGCTGCGGAGCAGAGCCAAAGCTGTGGGGACCGTCAGAGTAACTTGTAACTTTGAACGCTGGGAAATTAGTGAGAACAGGCTGTTCTTGACACCGAGTCGGTGGAGTGAGGAAGCAGACTTCTTGGACAGGAAGTCTTACGACGAGAGGTCGCAAGCGAGTACACCAGGTAGGGCTACTCAGGCAGTAGCTAGGAACGACCAGCACTCGAAACTGACAAGAACTTCGAATCTTGAGATGGATGCACCGCCTGCTTGCTTTTGACAGGGAATCCACAGTCATCGAAGCGGTGGCTCGGGATCTGAGTTGATATGAGCATTCTCTTTAGCGCTGTAATGTATTGTTGTCGTCAGCCCAGAATTCATACTGGGCATCGCCGCTATGGAAAATTCGAACCAAAATACACGTGACTCTGGTTGAAACCGGTCTTGAATTATAATATAGTAAGGCGTATATCAGTGAGTCAATTTTTGTTTGTTTCCGTGTGAGATGGATTCGGCAATGTAGTTTTGATATGCAACGGGGAACGGTCGGCTTCGCTCGCTCTTGCGATGATAATTCATTGATTTTTGAAAGTCCTTTCGACTCGGACTCGGAGCGCCCCGCGTTGACAATGTCAGTCAAGATGTCCAAGCTTAAGGTTGCTGATAAGTCGAGAATGAAGCTTGATCAGCGGTTGCAAGACATAAGCTGAGAAGTGATTTCGTCGGGAGTATTGGACGCCGATGAAAGGCCCCATGAACCGCAAGCATGAAGTGCATCGCACGTTTCTTTCTTCCTGCTCTGGCTGTGTCTTGAACCCATTGGTTGCAGTTCATCTTGCTGCTAGAGATCGAATTCAAAAATCGCACGTTCGGTGTGTGTCGCCGCCAGACTCTCAACTCTTGAATATGTATCGTATAATCGGTGATGCTGGGAAGGTTGAACCGTCGGTGCTGGACACTCAGCGCCCGTCACTGCCTTGCATAGGCGCGCAGTTAAACATATCACTGCGTCTTGGCGTTGAGAACAGGCAGAATTTGGCACAGGAATGGGAGAAAGAAGCCTGAACTTTGGTGATCATCTGTTGAAATCATTGATAACGTTGAGAACTGCGAGAGCTCGCCTATCCTCGTTGAGCGCGTGTGCAAGTAAGGACTGTAAGAGGGAGACCGCATGGGTGCGTACTGCATGCTCGGAAGGATATGTGCGATGATGATTGAATAGTGGAGGGCCAAATGACTGACAGAGGTGACTGATATCAGATATTTGTACTTGGATGCCAGAGTCGGCAGACTCTGGGAGAAGCAGAGAGAAGGCGAGGATCTCGGTCAAGACTTTAATTGAGGTAACGGCAAGGCAATTAAGATTCGCTTGAGTTTGTCGAGGGTAGAATGGGATCCCGACGCGTTGAGCTTGTGACTGAGAGAATACAGTAAGTACCGGGATCAAAGCGGGAAGAGTGGGGATCCGGAAAGGCCGAGAACAAGCAATGTGTAGAGAATTGGACTGCCGTATCCGCCGTATCCGCCGGATCCGGCGGATGGCATCGTGAACGAGAATAGCCAACGTTCACGAGTTTGTAGAAAACATTCAAGTGAATACAACTCTTGCACGATGCCCTTCAGATCGAAAACGATCTTCCACCTCGTTCAGCTTTTGCGTAGTCGTTCAAGGCCACCCATCTCGTTCAGGACCTATCCAATCCGTGCACGAATGTTGCGCTCCTACACGACTACATACCTAGGAACACGAATACTTCTACTCGTTCAAGACCTTGACTACCTCGAGCACGAGTCTCCGACTCGTTCAAGACTGACTAACTCGAACACGAGACCCAGGCTCGTTCAAGGACTCTCGGCTCGTGCACACTCATAAAACTCGTTCAGCATCGCGGATATCATTCGAAAACGATTAACTACTGACCCTTTCACGATGTTGATTATCTCGAGCACGAGGACTCCACTCGTTGAGGAATGCCTTGGCTCAATCACGACACACTCTCATACGGAACCTTGACTACTGAACTCTCGGGCACATTCTCAGTGACTTCTGCTGGGATTATGCAAGCGGCCAGCCAGTGCATCTGTACCTGCACAAGAGAATACTAATGTCACTTGGAAGTGTTTGAACCTTACTGAACTGAAACTCTCAGCATCTCGTCAACAAACCGTGCTGTTTCACGATCTACCAGTTCTCTTGAACGAGTTCTTCAGGATCGATCACGGATGCTACAACATCTTCAAGCTCTCGACAGCTCAACGAGTGTTCGGCAAACATTGACTAAATGATATACGTGTCAGTCTGAGGTGGTGCCACTCTTTCTCTTTGTCCACTATGTCGGCCGAGCGAACAGTGCCTGACATGGACGAATTGGTCCAGCGTTGGGTAGCGCTTGGAGATAGAACTCTACCTAAAGATGCGTCAAAAGCTATCCCTGGCAAAAAATCAGCCCCCTCCGGACGTAGCCTCAAGCCGTCGAAAAAAAAGGTATTGTCGGCAGAAGAAAGGTTGCGTGAGACGGAGCGCACCATCCAGGTCAAGATTCAAAATGAAGATGACCTGTAAGTTTTAATCTGTCTGCCTTCTTGCATTTGGTGTAATGGCCGCACAGGAGAGTTTTGGCGCCCCTTGTGCAGCGTAAATACGAGGAGATTACTGAGCCTGAGCTCCGTATGTGTTTCCCGCTTCTACTATTTATTTGATAGCTGACAGCATGTACATGGAGCCCTCCCCAAACCAGAAACTATCTGTCCTTATTGCGACCTCCCCCTTCCTCGGTCTCCATCCGCTAAGCTGCAGCTTATGCTGAACACCGCACTCCAAAAGTCTACTGCAGACCCTCGACCGGACAACTCTCTCGGCCGAATTGCACTGACAGCCGTGAAAGCACCAATTTGTGCGCAGCATCGACTGGAGCGTGATCTCATCCCCAAAGCCCAATATAATGGGTGGAAGGAAGTTATAGATTTCGAGGATGTAGAGCGACGCATTGAATCTATGGCCAGCTTCCTTCAAACACTGGTTGACGACACTAGCGGGGACGAGAACGGCCTTCGGGCGTCCAATTTCTTCTGGACAAATGCGGTCAAGGTGACGAACAAGGCCAATGTCGGCCTTGCAGGCAATTTTTCAAATTTTCATTTCACGCAACCTGGATAGTGAGCCTCATGTTCCCACCAGGCTGTGATAGCGAACTAACTCACTAATCTAGCTACGGGGAGCGAGGCCAACAAATCATCCACAAGACATTACTGCGTGTCCTCAAAATGAGTGAAGAAACTGCTCTACCTCTCACGGTCTTGCAGTTGATCTCTTTTGTTCTAATGCCGGAGGTTGCGACTCGACTCATCATGGACGACATGGGCATAGATTACGCCAAAGCGATTGAAAATCTTATAGCCAGTTCGACGTATGGAGCTTTCATGTTTCCTGCTGAGGAGGTGTAACAGGGGAGGGGCCAGTACAGTAGACCAATGGAATGCTTGTGCCGGCGTTGGCTAGAATTCTATCCCAGTGAGTTTTCGAGTTGTACAAGAGCTTCCGTTTGCATGTTATGTCCGCAAACATCTGACAAGCACTGTTCAATATCGACAAACAATCTTGCTTCACTTCGAGCTCGTCAGGTTCAATGTCTGATTCCTTGTTCTGTGAATTTGCGTGCGGTCGAACTATAGTATATTGATCAGCGCAAGACCACTTTCACTGCCAGCAATGCATCACTTTGCTTCAAATTGGGCGGGCGTCAGAAGTTTCTCTTCTCAGAGTCTTGAAAGGCGTGACTACTGCGGCCTCCTGCAATTTTTCTAATTGTAAGAAGCACGAGCAACTTTTCCAATACTCGAAGTGGGAATTGTGTCGCCAATTTTGCATGATTGAGTGATCCGGCTTGGTCTTTGACATTTGTACTGGCGAGGCGTAGCCGCACTGCTCAATTTTCTCCTTCTTGTCTTACCATCTGAAACCTATCCCAGCAACTATGTCTTCCAGCGTTGGCAGCCCTGAAACACAACGTGAGATATTGGATGCAGAATATCTGTATGTTGTTCGTCCCTGCACTCTGGGCTTCTTTTTACTTAGCCCGTCAAACAGTGTGTCGTTGGATATTAATATGCTCAAGGTGCGTCTCTCTCAATTTATCCGTCTTCCTCTGGCTAAGGCAAGCCTTAAGAGTCTCATTAAGCTCCATCGCAACGTCAACCAACTTAGAGCTTCTTGGAAGATCACCAGCCATGAAGCAGCTTGCAACCACGCTGTCGAGCTGAAAATTTCAGCCAACTGGCTTTATATCTCGCAGGCAGCGCAGACAGCACTCAATTTGGACATCAAGGCATACGAACAGCAGACCAGTTTTGAGAACCGCAATATTGACCACTTCTTGATGGTCGAGATTGCTAATGGTAAACTCAGGCTTCCAGCCAGATTTTCTGTGCGTAGGTTTCGCACTACCTCACGTTTCTTTATTTCTTTCTTTCTTCTACCCACTAATTGTGTTTTTGGTAGCAATCCGCTCCTGAAAACATACCACCGGAATCACTGCAACCCGAGACGGAAGTTTCTGCGCCCTCACCCGAGCCGCAGGATCGTGAAATGTTTAAGGTTTTTCTTATCTTGGTGGACGAAAGAAGCACCACTGTGATGCCTCGTGCTGCTACTCTCTTTATATATGGTGTTCATGAAGACGATGGAAAATATCTTGTCGACACCAAAGAGCTCATTGAACAGCTGCAGTCTTCTTCGGAGCGAGTTACTGGTGCTGCTCGGCTGTCTATTGGTCTGACAGTTGACGGCATCCCACTTCGGTCTGCGTTCTATGTAATTAGGGAAGGAGCAGACTGTGTAGGGATCCCCGATTTCCCTGAACTTCATCTTGGAGCTGCCGAAGCTTCCACTGGATGCAAACATACACTGACGGTTTATCTCGACTCCCTTGAGCCTCATGGGTCAAAGGGAAACAATGTGCGTTCTGTTTCCACTATGTCCTCCCTCTTTGACGCAGACCCGAAGCAGAAAAAATTGGATACAAAACGTTCGGCCTCTGTACTCGGCAGCGAGGATGACGAAGAGTACAGGCAGGTTACTGTCAAATCCAACCGTTCTACTCCGTCTTTTCGAGCAGGATCTGTAGCGCGTAGTGGGACAGCCGCCGAAAGGGACAGTGCCCAACTTGAATGGCTGCGGGGGCCTTCGGCCTATGACAATGCTATCTCAGCTGCCATTCGATCCAAGGAAAGATTAAAACAGCCCAGACCCACTTGCGCGTTGGCGATATTTTGTTCGTATGTCTATATCCTCGGAAGCATTACACCGGGTGAGGACTGCGATGAGGTTGGGCGCACACAGATCACAAACGCTTGTTTGGCCAACTTTCTCTCTCGAACTGCCGACTGGGTTGGAAAAGCCAAGACAGCAGGAGCATTGCAGGTTGTTGCAAGCCACTATCCATCGGTCAAGGCACATCTTGACGGAGATATGGAAGATGCGTATTGGGGCATCAAAGCATGGACCGAGTTTCTTGAGGCGGTAGTGGCGAAAGAGCGGAAAGCTCAAGTAGAAGCTGAACTTAAAGGGCAAACAGTTTCTGAGTAGTTTACGATGTTTACAATTATACCGATGATGACAGTGGTAATCGTACTTCCAAATCTTCCAATGGTATGAAGTGCGGCCGATGCCCTTCAAGGCGCAAACGCTCAACCATCCACTCGTTTCGCAAACTGATCATCTCATCGAGAAAGAAATTGTAGCGTAAGACAGCCATCTCCTTGACAATTGGCTGGAATTGTCCGAACCATTTGTTGGTTTGTTCGGCAGCAGACGAGTTAAACACCCAATTCTTCCCGTCCATAAGCTCCGGAAATGTTACGGGAGAGCAATTGAAAACACAAAACTCGTCAGAGTCCTTGTGCTTCCGTGATGCGTGGAAGACATCGACAGGAAACCCGACATCAGCTAGTCGAGCATCTCTAGGATCTGTGGAGGCAAAGAGATGCCGAAGCAGCTGACAATTGTTGTCATACCAGATGAATGAAGGTAGAGAGCCGGGGAAATTGACAGGAAAGGTGACGTGTATGAATTCCTGAATGTGGCTCAATGATTGGTTACACATTGAATAATGTCGAACTGACCTTCACAGATGTAATCGCTTCCGAACCAAAGAATGTAGCTCGCGAGACGATAATACCACAACAGCGAACCATCAACTGCTCATTGTGTGTCCAGCGTCTACCTAAACGTCCCCGAATTTTCGTGGATGATTGAGAGGAAATGGGTTGGAGGTCGCAGGTGTCGTCTTCGAGAATCTCATCAAGATAATCAATATCGTTAGCCGGGGCTCGAAGAGTTGCCTGCCCTAGGTGTCGAGCCTGTCTGGCTCGCAGAGCAAACATTGCTTTGCCTTCCGCTCGCTTTTCAGCTTCATACTTTCGATGAGAAGAAGCAGAGCAGGTGCGCCATCCTGATTCTGATTTTGCATTACACCCCTGTATAGCACATACAAAACGAAATTTAGAATGTGTGGGACAATACCATGCCTTTTGATTTGCGAGAGCAACCTGGCAGTTGTGCACTCCACAACACGGATGGCCCAGTGTCACACCATCTGTAACACACGCCGAAAGACGAGCTAGAGAAGGAAGGATGAAATTACTCGGGGATATGATGAATCAATGATTATGAATGCGCACCATGACCCAGTATCTTCTGACAATTATTACATGCATGTGCCCACTGATCCTGGCCAGTTCCGACCATGCGAGCATTCCTGCCCCGAAGAGCGTCGTTTAAGCGATCCATTTGCAGCCCATTATGATCGACAGACAGCAGAGTTTGACGCTTAGCTGCATCCCGAAGCAGTGCATGGAGAAAAAATGCATCCCAGATCGTGTCCGGACTCAACGATCTGTCAGAGGACTCAACTTGTGAGCCGCGAAGGGCCAGATTATATATTCGAGATGCACTTTCAGCTGAGGTACTTAAACGAAATGTAAGAACAAACAGGGCATAGCTCAAATGCGGATCACGGAGAGCTCACTGTGAAAACACCATCTGCGTCTCCCAGAATACCACAAGCTCTCTCTCAACAACGAAATGCATTGAAACTTGAATGTGTTCAGGTACGCCGCCATAGTATTCACGTTGAGCTGAGGGCTGGGATGCGCGATGAATTTTGTAATTGTGATGATACGTTGTATGGCAGTCTGTAGGCACAACGGTGGACACGAGTCAGGACTACAAGGATGGAGGAAAAACACATACGTACGATGACAGTACAAGGAAGCAATTGTAATCGGCACAACACCTCGGTGCAAGGTGAATAAAGTTCCCGTGAATTCTTGACGTTTTGTCAAGCGCGCGTTGTTACAGGTGTCCGTGCTACAGGTTGCGGGTGGATTGAGGCAATCAGCAACTACACAGAAGTAAGAGAGGAAATCACAAATCCGAGTAAGATTCTCCGTACCGATTCCAAAAGCAGAGCCAAATGAAGCAAGAGCCTCATTTTCCGATGGTAGATGTACCCTTTCAGTAATGCAGTCTGCAAATGCTGCCCAACAGAGAAGAACAGTTGGTTCTGCGAGCTTCAAAACCGCCGCAAGAAAACCAACCACCGGATCGGGCAAGCTGAGATCACGAAGATTGTACTGTTCATTGCTGTTGCTTGGAACAATGATATGCTGGAGGCGGGAGGCAAGTCGTATAAAAGATTCAAGCTGGGACACGGTGACAGAGTTTGACAGCTGAGGAAACTTGGAGAGTCGTGAAACTACAACATCGAGGGCCGGCATGAGGACAAGCGCAAATGAAGCGCACTGTGGCTGTCCCGCTGAGCACCTTTACCATCATTTACTGATGGTAAAGGTGCTCAGCGGGACAGCCACGCCGCCGGTCACATAGTTGTCACTCACCTAATGCGCAAACTGGGTGGGGGGGAGTTTGAGATTTTAGTGCCGAGATACGAGAGGTAACTGTCCATACGCTCATAAACCTCAGCTTATCATTAGTATCGGCAGAGTTGAGTCAAATATTCCCTTCAAATTTCGAGGTTTGATGCTGCTGTGACGTGGTGATCCAAAAAGGGCATGTCATGCAATTGGCACGTGAGTCGCGTCAAGAATTGTCCACGACGGACAATTTCTGACGCGCTCGAGATACACGAAACTATTTTACATTTGGAAAACTCTGGAATGGAGAACCACGAACTTGGCGATCCCATTTTGTCAACAGTGATCACGGATGGTATCTGTGTCCACCACGCTGGTGCGCTGCTCCTTTTTGTTTCGGTGCATTCTACCGCAACTCAAAATCGGCAATATTCAGTGGAATCTGCATGCAATTCTGAAACTGGACCCGGGCTTGACCTGCCTTTGCTCATAGAAGTGCAAGAGAAGTGTGTTGTATTTTGACTTTGGCTCTGTGTTACTTTTTGCTGAATCGACAACACGCAGTTCTCCTGCCCCTGAAGTACCTAATACTGCTCAGACTCTCAGCAAAAATGCTTGAAACAATATCATATTAAAGAACGTCAATTATTGAGTGAGCAGTACAAATAGCTTGAATAGAAAGACATAAAAATTCGGACAATTTGGAATATTAAGTGGATAGATTTGCGGTGTGATCTATTTAGCAGGCCAACGCGCTCGGAATTTCTTCCAGGTGTCCGCCCTATCGTCCTTCGAAACAATTGCCAGGGGATCTATATTGCCCTCCTTGCAAGCTCGGTCCCATATCCTACGATTGTCATTAAAGGTCGCATTCTTGTATTCATGGCCAAATGCTGCGCGAAAATCATTGGGACGGGATTTGACAGAACCTTTGATACGGTCGAACAATATCCAACCAGCGGCCATATCGCGTGTGAAGCGGAAAGGCCAGCCCGCGGGGCCCTGTACCGCAGACTCTACGACAGCACGTAATGCCTCGTTTGTGATCTGGGTTGTGTTCGTGGTGGTAGTAGTAGCGGGGACAATGGGGGTTGAGCCAAAGACGTCCAAGGTGTTGTCCGAGATAGACAGTGAAGGTCGGGTGCCGGAAGATGAAGGAAAAGAGGGAGACGGAGACAATGTGAAAAGTGAAATTGGAGTGGCGGGTGATGAGGTCAAGGACGGTGTGGCAGAGCATGGAGGTGAGGGACTATTGAGTTTCGATGGCGCAGACAACGGAGTTGAGCGAGACGGAGTTTGCGGTGGACCAGATAAAAATGCGGTCCTGGGCTTGTGTTCAAATCAGTAGACATATAAGAGAATTGAACGCACAATCCACTGTCTGCATCTGCATTGTAATCGCCCTCGGTCTCTCTTCTCCCGGGTGCGACCATGGGTGCGCCGAAAACCATGCCTTGAGGCATTCCCAACCCCGCTTTGACACCTCGACTCCGATAAAGCAGAGCAACACCCTTCTCTACATGCTGAGGGGGAGTGGTGGCCGAAGAGACTTTCCACACATTGCTGACACGATCAAATGTCTCGAACAACTTGTTGTTAGAGAGACTGTACATGTCGATCAGCATCTGCGAGTGAAGTGGATGGAAATAATGATTCGGAGCGGGTACGTCTATCACATCGGGTTGCTCGTCATCCTGTGGGCGAATTTAATAATGAGAAAATGAATCAAATGACCGCGTGAAGGGACAAACCTTGTGCCACCATTGGATGGTCGCTGAAACCGAGGCCTGGCGAGCGTATGAACGCGCCTTCGCCGCACTTTGTACTTGCTGAATCTGCTGGTCATCAAGTTCTTGTATTTGATTTTGGTAAGTCTCCGAAATGGCAATCGCAAATGTTTTGGGTCGGGGAGTTGGTGTCAGTGGGGTTAAGGTAGTAGAAGCGGCGGAAATGGGGAGAGCAGGTGTTGCACTCGGAACGACGGGTACAGAGGGAGTTGGCAGCGCTGACCCTGTTTTTCTCAATGCCTGGTCGTGGACAGGGCAGGCAGGGATACGTTCAGTATCTTGATGAGCCAGAACACAGCATTGCGCGCAGAGCCCAATATGGCAGCTGTTAGAGCCCGCCCTAGCGTGTGGTCTATCGCGACACAACCTGCCTGGACAGCGAAACGCGGCGTCTTCGCGCTTTCGAGGTCCTCTTTCCCGCTGGACCCATTTAAAGTTAGTGCAGGGACCTGGATTGCTGAGGCACTGCAGACATATCAGATATTGAACGCACATAACAGTTGACCTAATCACCGTCTGGTACCAAGCACCTTTATTACTGGCATTCGATGCTCCTGTGCTCATTTTCATAGTTCTCATGTACTGATTGGGTCGGTCGGGTGCCGCAAAGCATATCTCGCACTGGTCGAGGTGCTGCAAGTGATTGTATGGCGGAGGGATGTCTGACATGGTGAGGTTGAGGTGGAGGTGGAGGCTACAGAAAGACTGCCCGTCGAAAATTATGTAGTGATTTCATAACGGATATTCGTGCAGGAGAGACAAATTTTCGAAGTTGAATGTGCACGACTACCAAGATTGCTTGTAAAAGACATGTAAGTTACGAAAGGTCGACAAGGACCGTGAACGAGCGTGGATCTCGTGCACGAGGAAGGAGTAATCGTTCACGACGAGCATGTCGTGGACGATGGAGCTACGTCCGTGAACGAAAGTAGAAGTCGTGGACGAGGAAGGAACGATCTTTCACGAAGGTGCATGTTGTGAACGAGTATGCAAAGGCCGTGAACGGGAGTGGATGTCGTGAACGAGGTAGTTTGTCGTGGACGAGATTGGATTGTCGTGGACGAGCGAGGAACAGCCGTGAACGAGGATGGATGTCGTGGACGAGCGAGAAACAGCCGTGAACGAGGATGGATGTCGTGGACGAGTAAGGAACGGCCGTTAACGAGCCTGAGGATCTTGAAGGACGACGATGAATTCGTGAACGAATATACGGCTACTCGTGAAGGAGACTGGCGTCGGGTGAGCGAAAAACGTAGCTCATTCAAGAGGTTCAGAGGCTGGAGAAGGACAGAAAGAGGGTGTTGGTGTCGTTCAGGGCAAGGTTTGGCGGATCCGCCGGATTCCCGGATCCGGCGGATGGGTTCTCTACAGACCGGATTTTCATGAAAGGCCTGGGGAAGATCTAGAGATGAAACACGATCGAAAGGGAGCAACAGCGTCGACGTCGGACCGAGTCGAGAAACGATATAATGCCACCGAGAAAGGCGGAAGCAAAGCAGCAAAATATTCGTTGATTATTCCTTGAAGTGCAAGAAAAATTGTAAGAAAGCGAATTGGAGGAAGCGAGAGAACGGGTTTGTCGGCAGGCTATATGAAGTACTCCAGAAGTAGCACAAGGCTAGTGGGAGGTTGGTGGGAGGTAAGTCCGAATAGAATGGTCAATTATAAAACAGAGTTGGTGGAGGTGATGGAGATCATCTATCACTGACCTTTTATCCTCACTCTTTCCTTGTTTGAATCTTTCCTTCTCTTTCCTTCCTTCCTTTTCTCTTCGAGCTCGTCGCCGTGACAGACGACGACGACGCCATGCCCCTCCACCGCATCGACGAGGACCCGCTCGCTGTCCTCCTCGCTCCACCGCCGAACGAGACACCCTCTCAGCGAGAAGCCCGCGAACGCGCCGAGTCGGAGGCGAAGAGGGTCAGCGACGAGATTGACGCGCAGCTGCGCAAAGAGAGGGACAGCGAGAGGAAGAAGAAGCCAGTTAAGCTGTTGCTACTTGGGCAATCGGAGAGCGGTAAGACGGCCACGTTGAAAAGTGAGTGCTATGTGCCTTCCAATTTCTTGTTGCTAAGCAAATATTCGTAGATGTGCGTTTACCTCAAGTTTACCTCGTCTCAGATCTCAGGAAAATTCTAACGAAACGCCTAGTTCCAATTACTCTACTGCAAACGCCAATGGGCCCAAGAACGCGCTTCCTGGCGCTTCGTTGTGCTCCTCAATCTCGTCCGCAACGTCAACGACATCCTCGACATTATCGCTCGCGAAATCGCAGCCTCGAATAGTCACCATATGTCGTCCAAGTCGACATCAGCAGCGGTGTACCCCACATCAAGGAGCTCTTCGCCCTCGTCATCGCCGCTCTCCTCTGACAACGAAGACGAAATAGAGGAAATCATCTCCCCAGCCAAGGCAAGACGAGCCAGCACCGGTGTCATCTCGCCTTCGAAGTCCAAGTCCAAGTCAGCGAAGAATTCGATGCCGCGTTCCGGGAGTATCTCCATCGCCGTCTCTTCTCCTTCTCCTTCCGCATCTTCGACCACGAAAACCCCCAAAGACAAAGACCTCCACCGCCTCTCTGTCCTCCGCATGCGTCTTCTTCCGCTGCGGCGCGTGCAGGCGGAGCTTGAGACGAGACTGGGAACCGGGGCGACGGAGCTCTATACGAGCAATACGAGTAGTGCGGCGCCGT
Organism: Favolaschia claudopus; assembly: GCA_037176885.1. Taxonomy (NCBI): domain Eukaryota; kingdom Fungi; phylum Basidiomycota; class Agaricomycetes; order Agaricales; family Mycenaceae; genus Favolaschia; species Favolaschia claudopus. The sequence continues at coordinate 1,248,553 of JAWWNJ010000005.1, forward strand.
TTGCGGATAGCACGAATACGATGTTCAATGGTGAGTCGTTTCACACCGGAAAAGGAAAACTTTCCTCAAGGTCGGAAAGACCTTCCAAAAGGGCAGCATCTGGAGTGACATTTGTATTGTGATGAAAGGATCTCTTTCAGTGCGCTCAAGAAGAGACGAGAAAAGGAATGCTTTTTGCTGACCTTTTTTTGTTGCTTTTTGGCACTGAAACGAAAAGCTTTCCTTTTCTCGTCTCTTTTTGAGGACACCAAGGGATCCCCTCAGACCCAACGTCATTCCAAATGCTGCACTGTGGAATGCTTTCAGACCTCAGGAACAGTTTTCTTTTCCTGGTGTGTTTTGATACTCTGTTTGTCTTTGCTGATATGCCAGGACTAGGTGAGGACGGCAAGTTTGACCCGAGTGCAATGGTGCGGCCAGCACAGACACAGACACAGACACAAGCGTGGGGGCATAAGGAGAAGGAGTTCAGTATACACAGTACGAATGGGTGGAAGACAGCATTGGAGAGGTTGCGGGCAGCGAAGAGGAGGTTGAGTGGCGGGTGAGTTGTTTCTTCTTGACTTTCGCTCTTCTTCTGTTATGCTGATGCTAATTCTCGACATGCCCAGACGCTCCACACCCACCAATACATCGTCCAATCCCGAAGACGAGCTTCTCGCGATTATTGCCGCTTCACGGGATGATATGCGCAGCGTTTGGGAGGATAGGCTTGTGAGGGAGATGTTGGCAAGGAAGAAGGGGCCGAGAGTCGAGGAGGGTGCGGGGTTGTGAGTGTTTCGTCTTCTTATTCTCTCTTGATTCTTGTCTCCCCCCATTTTCCGTTCTCCCGCTCTCGCGCGCATTTGACCTCTGCTTTTCTTCCTCCCTTCCTCCTTGTCCTTTCATTCCCGCTTATTATTTGATCACTAATCTATACGCCGGTAGCTTCCTGACTGACCTGGACCGCATCGCCCGGACGGACTATCAGATCACGGACGATGATATTATACGTGCGAGGTTGAGGACTGTGGGGGTGCAGGAGTATCGGGTCGTTTTTTGAGCATGGTGATTGTGGTTTCTTGCGTTCAGTGAGGAGAGGAGAAGAGATTGTGGGGGGTGGTGTGGGACGAGGGGGAGGGAGGGGAGCAAGGAGCCGGGCATTGGAAGAGACCAGGTTGCGGGGGCATAGGCTGATGGGCGCGGTGGCTTTGGTACATTGGGTGTTCCAGTCGAGTCTTGTCTTTGGTTTTGGCTCCTCATCCAAAGAGCGATCTCCGCTTGTTATGCACTATCTCCGTCCCATCTCTTCTCCTTCACTTTTTCTCACATACACTAACGTTGCTCATCTTCGCCGTAGGCCACTCAGCAGGCAGCGAATGGCGGATGTATGACGTTGGTGGGACGAGGAGTAGCGTGCGTTTCTTTGCTCCTGATATATGCCGAGGGCTGACGAGGATGTCATATAGCGCGCGGTGTGGTATAGCTACGTGAGTAGTGACACAAATTTCAAAGAGGAGAATACTGATGCATGTGTGCGTCGGTATAGTTCGACGATGTAGATGCTATCATGTGCGTTCGTTATTTCCTCTCCTTTCCCTCCTCCGCCCTCCGTTCTGCATCCTTCGTCTACCTCACTCTCCATCTCAGACTCGACACGATCCACTGACATCCATTCGCCCACAGATTCCTCGCCCCCGTCTCATGCTTTGACGAAAAGCTTGCCGAGGATCGACGCGTGTGAACAGGCTCGAAGACAGCTATATGCTGTGGAAGAGCGTTTGTGCTTGCAAGCTGTTGGCCAGGACGCAGTTGGTGCTGTGTGAGTTTTACTCTTCTTCTTTGTCTTTGTCATGTATGCTACCCGTCTCCTTCTCCTCTTGATCGTTCTCTGCCTTCCCCGTATCCTTACACCTTCGCTCTCTTTGCTGTTGATCGCTCATGCCATATCTGCAGTCCTCAACAAATGCGACCTTCTGCAAGCCAAGCTCATGCGTGGCATCAAGATCCGTGATTCGGTGCCGAGCTTCGGAGATCGGAGGAACGATGTCGCGACTGCAACCAGATGTGAGTGTCTTGTTTGTTTGTTTTCGCGCCTGCGAGGCTCTTGCTATCTAACTTCAAACGGTGTACGGCCTCGCCTATACTTCATCCGCTTCGTGCTGGTTGTGCTGATGGGTCGGGTGATGATGCGGGATCGTCTCCCTGTCCGCGTGTTGCCGCCTGATCTTGTTTGCGTTGCAATGTGCGAGGCGTCGCTCTGTTGATATCAGCCAGTTCTCTATTCGCTTCGTGCCTTCCGACGGCGTCTCGCAATCTGGGTCTTCCAGATTGTCAGTCGTACCTGGGCAAGCAGCGTCCCTCGGCTTATGCCGCGCGAACTGTGTATTCGCTTCTGCGTTCAGGCTTTCGGGGGCGGGGAGGTCAGAGTCTCCACCAATCGCGATCAGCCGAGCGGTCCTGGTTGTCCATTGTGTTTACTCGGGTTCTTGTTCCTCTTTTTAAACTTTCTCACTCACTCACTTGTTCTACTCCTTTTCTCTCGCTGCGCTTCGCTTTCCCTTCTGCGTCTTGTATTACTGCGCTGGTATCGGCGACTGACTGACCTTTCCGCAGACTTCCAACAACATTTCAAGGAAATCCAGCGGACCTATTCGCCTGTGCAGCGTCCATTCTATGTCCATCTTACTTCGGTTATTGTGCGTCTTGACCTTTCTAGTCGCTCCCTTGCACTGACGACATGTTTCCTTTTTAGGACACAAAATCGACCGCCGTGACGCTCGGTGCTGGTGGGTTCTCCGCTATTTATGAGTGCCAAAGCTGATCTCTTAACTCATGTCCAGTCGAGGAATCTATCCTGCGTGACCATCTACGGCGCGCGGACCTCATGTAACAATGCTTCTGCCATGCCCTATCTGACGGCCTCGAAATCTGTAGCATATTCGCCAAACTTCAAGGATCTCCACACTATGATATATCCAGCTGCTTCACCTTATATCCACGCTCCATCTATGACCGTAATCTTTTCTTCTCATCATCTTCACGTTGTGCCATGTTTTCGTTGCTTTGATTTTTTCGATCCTTGTTTTTATTCTGCTTTATCATCATCCACGTCTGTGACTTTTTTTCTTTTGTTCTTTACGCTCAGGGGCAAATGTATTGTACGTATATACTCTTTAACACCATGGTACCAGTAGTACACGCCGAGTTGTTGTAGGTTAGTAGAACGTAAATTATTGGGATGGTTGGGTCGGATGTATTTATAAAATGTGTTTTGTATGGCGGGTTGTTCTACTCGGGCGGAAGATCAAGGAATGCTTAGAATTGTAGCCTCAGCGGTCGCCTTCCTCCTTAGTGTCTCGGATGTAATTGTGACTATTGACGTTTCAGTAGATTACAGTAAATATGAACGCATGAGTACTGATCGATATCTGTCCAGAATTTTAACGGTCGGTTGTCGCTGGTTCGCGGCGATTGTGGATTCAACTATGATTTACAATTATGCAGATGCAGTTCAACTTCAAGAAGTCTCGGGACATTAGTATAAGATACATCGCTTGTCAAAAATCGGAGAGACACCGGTTTCAGCTCACAGTGAGTTTTCCGGCGCTCATATCATAATCTATTAGCATCGTTCATACATTGAAATTAGCCATACCCACGTTGTCATCTTCTCTTCCGTATCCTCTTTGAGATGAATGAAATCGCAGAGTTAAATTTCAAATTACTGATGGACTTGGCCAAGTTTACCTTGGCCAAGTCTTACCTCATTGCAGGTTGATATTTACGTCTGGCGCAAATTATGGACCCCCATGGACCCACTGGGTAGCATACGTAAGATTTGCCCGACGTTCACCGTTGGAATTTTATCAATGCGGGTTGGTCAACCAACGTCGTGTGTTATTCGCATGAACTCCAGTTCCCAAGCGTCGCAAAGTTGTCGGCCGCTATTCGGTAGTCTGGCCCGCACACCTTTCTCCAATTCTCGGACATTTCTGTTGATCTCATTCCTCGTCCCGGGAGTCGGACTCCGATCCGACAAGTAAGAAGCTTGAGGTCGGGGCGATTTCTCACCAGGAAGTCAAACGTCCCGGACATTCCACTTCCTTGAAGTCCCGGGCAGCGAATCACTGGTCTGGGTCGTTCTGACTGAAACAGGAAAACTCACTTTTTGGGAAATACGCCATGTTTAGACCGAATTCTGGGGGTCTGGGGTCCCCCGACTGAAATTCAACGGAGCTCCGAATGCTTCCTGGAAAGCCTCAAACGAAGATGGGAGCAAAATCCCGATGCTCGTTGTAGTGCTAGATGCTGAGGTACCAGTCGGATTTACTTAGTTGCTGAAGTTAGGTATTACATATGGGCGAGTCATGAATCTACCTCTTGCCTCCTCTTGCTTTGCCACTGGCAGACTCGACGTTATCGATATCGTACCGTACCTCGATTGTGGAATGAAGCACACAACAGCGCTTCTTCCATGCCATGTAATGGGGTGAATGAAACGGGGCAACCGAGTCACTGCGATTGGTGAATGTTTCCCACTGGCTGCAGCTTCTCAACACGACCTTCGGAAAATAATTGCGAAAACATTCGTTGGCTGTCGGCGGTATCAGCATATCTCGACAAGACGTTACAAGAGGAGTACAACAGTCTACACCGCAAAACATTGGCAAGCGTGGGATTTAATTATAACCCAACTACGTCCCACCAATCACAGAACCACTAGCGAATGCCTCCGTTGTCGTTTGCGCAGGCGGATCATGGAGAACAAATAGGCACGACAGGCCACGTTGACCGGCTAAGAGCGTCAACGTGCATGATCTACAGACCCTGAGGACAGCTGTTCAATTTCGTCAACCTCTCCCGAGGAGCCCCAGAGAGCAAGCGAACGGGATCGCACCCATTGCCCACGTGGAGGACCCTGTTTCCCACCGAAATCTCCCGTTGTGAATTCGTGATACATACATCTAGAGGTCCATGGCACAACAATTCCCTAATCTATACCGATGAAGTAATGTATCGCTGCACAGATCGTAAGTAGATTGAAAGGATAACCTTCCGGAATAACACACACACTGCAGGAAAGTACAGCTACTTACAATGAGAAATTCCCTTATCCCCCCTCCCGCGAAGTGCCAACGGTTACAGCATGAGATTTGTCACTTGAGACAATCTCTACACTGCTTCCAATCTTTCGGAGTACAGAGTTTAAGCGAGGAGGAATGTATAGGGCAGCCACAGTCGAGCCTGTGCCACTGGGATGGAAATCATCAATAATAGATATCGTCGTGCGGGCAGCAAAAGTTCCGTCCGGGTTCATGATAGATACATAACGCAATCGACCACTTGTCTTATCCAAGAAAGCCGAATCGTGATAGAGAGGAGATCTGGAGAAAGACAGAGTCACTGTCATTGGAGACCGTAAGAGTTGTTGAGCATTGAGGAGTACGGCGGATGCATGTAGTCCCGAAAGGACACCCAGTCAGGCTGAGTGACCTCTGGAAAGAAAGCGTCTAATCCGGGACCGTTCTCAGGCCAGAGGACGCCAGCAGGCTGAGAAGCATACGAGGCCGACACATCGGGGACATTGTCCTCGGCCGGAGGACTACAAAAACAAAAAAAGAATAATAAGTTATCACCGAAGGAAGGACTACATGAATAATACATGCCCAAACGGTTCCAAAACAATGGAAAGTTCTGGGATATTTCTCGCCAGCAACGGAATAAGGTGCCTCGCCCTAGCCAAAGCCAAATCGCCGAGTTCGAATGCAGGGACCGATTTCTTGGCGTTCGAAAGCGACGAAACGAAGATACGCAGTTGGTGGAGGATACGTTGCCAAAATGCTTGGTCGGACTGGTCAGTAATGTCTGTTTGCAGCACGAGTCGAACAAGCAAAATGAGGCATGTCGAAAAATGGAACGCGGAATCTATCGTCTATGATTAGATAAACGGCGATTGTGAACAAAGAGATTGCGTACAAGACGTAAAATATCCCCGTAAATCTTCTTCGGTGAGTGACGATGTGAATGAAACCATTTCTTCTGTGACACGGATAGCACTTTCGATAGCAGACTGAGCAGCAGGGAGAGGAAGATCAAGGTCGAGAACACTGCGAACGAGAAGGAGAGCGACAGCAAGATATGAGAGTTGTAGCGATCCTGGGAAACGGGTTAAGGATAGAAACGCGATTGTAAACCAAAACCTACGGAAGCCAGGAGTGAAATAGCCATTCAAAGATTGGCCCATAACGTCGAGTCGATGTTTCCAAGCGTCGAGTTCCAACCCAAATTTGGAGATCGTTGTCATCGTTTCCCGAGTATCGTTAGAGCGATAGGATTGTCGGACAACATGTAGGTGGCGCAGGACGCGATCCAAGATAACAGTCAGTTCGCATAACGCAATGAAGGCAAAGTCGGTTGGATTGTCCAGTGACGGGAGTGGCACATCCCAGTCGCTGTGATGGATATAACTTGAACGACCGTAGCATAATGCGGACCTAACAGAATATTGAATAATGCCGTGAAGAATTTCGTGAAAGGACAAACCATTTATCCTGTTGTAGGACCGCCCACCACAATTTTACGCGAAGGCTCTTTTCCCACTTTGGGATTAGCCACGCTGAGCAGTCAAGATGCAACCCCATCAAACGTGCGGCCGCGATAGTCTAAAATCGGATAAACAAGTTTTTGACACGACCGGAAAAATAGATAGAAGCTCTCACCTGTCCAAGAAGCATGGAGTTGCCGGTAGGGTTCAATGATGGACGTCCATCCAAATCAAGGAGATTAGCCTGAATGGTGGATACACGGGCACTGCGGGATTGCGCCCGGTTTGTGAGGGTCGTGACTTTCCAAGCTTCACCTGCGAGATGCCTCAATTGATCGTCGTAAATGATTCCGCGAGCTACGTAGGCGCAGAAAAGCCCAGCAGGTAGACGCTGTTCCGGATTTTCTGCAAAGTCCGACATACGCCATATCGGCACAGCCTGGCCGTCCATACGTAGATAGCTAGATATCGATGAGCAAAGATAAAGATTATGCTAGAAAAACACAAACTGTTGCAACAAACGTGGGATGTTACTGGGTCCTAGAAGCCCAATGAGCTCAGCGCTGGTATATTTGCCTACGTTATCTTCTCCGTAAGGACGAGGCCGCTCGAAAAGAAAGAACACAGGCTCCGCTTGATTGGTTGACACTTGACGAACGCGGAAAGGATTCGTTTGAGGAGGTGTCGAGCCGTTTCTTGTCGTAGAATGAACCGTCGCCAATGCTGCGAGCACCAAGCCATCTCGTTCAGCTGTTTCCCCGACATAATGCGGCTCGAATTCATCGTCGGCGTCCGAGTCAAGAGCCTGATAGTCGTCTTCAGGCTGGGAAGGTCAGAATTTTGAGATAAGAAATATTCGAAAAACCACCAACAATATTCGTCGTCGACATTTCGTTGATTCCAGCACCAATTGTTGGAGGATCCCAGTTGAGAACAATGTTCGAAAACGTCCCGCCAAGTTCCAGTCCAGACGAACCAGGCGGTGTTACGTCAGGACGAAGGGAGTTGTGCCTCTCCAGCTTCACGGCGGTGGGCGAAGCTAAAGTCATCGAGGGACTAGTATATCCAGAGGACCCATAGGACCGGGGAGTGGGTCGACTGGATCCCGCCTCGGCCGTGCCATTGCTGGCCTTGGGCTTGGAATCGGTCTTCTTGTTCCGCGGTCGGGGTGCGTCCGCCGCCGCTGGGGAGTCGAAAGTGCACGCAACCGCCGATATTTGACAGTTCAGGCAGATTCCGTTCGGCTTTGTGATACACCTTGGCCGAAAAAGTCAGAAGATGGAGGATTCGGGAGGAGAAAGAAATACCGCTGTTTGCGAGAGCGACACCTATCGCAAGGGCGATTTTTGCGGGATCTATAGGGTCTCTCACTCTGAATAGGCTGTGTTTCCGTATGAATTGGCTGAGTTTCCGTCATTTGCAACCCAAATAAGCCTTTGCTGGCCGACGGGGACTGGAGGGGAGGTTGCCCGCAGGAGACAAGATGAGTTTGATGGCTTGACGCGGAACACTGTCACGCAGAGAGTCACACATCAATACCATCAGATTAGATACCCGATGCAAAACAAACATAACCAAAACAAATCAATTTCCCCGTCGGGAACGATGTCCATAAAAGGACGCCCCCTGTGTGGCCACAATCCAATTTCTCTAATCCGAGTCCCCTCATGGAAGCGAAGCCCAATAACTCTACTTTCTGGCAGCGCGCAGACAACTGTCTCGTTCGCTACTCTGGAGGCGGCTCTTTCGTTCGCCGCATCATCGAACGAGCGGACGGCGTATATCTCTATGACGCGGATGGAAAGCGAATTATTGACTTTACATCTGGCCAGGCGAGCATATTCTAACTCTAATTAACCTTCGTTCATTTACTTACACACGAGTTTATTTCTAGATGGCCAGTATTCTTGGTCACTCGAATCCAGAGATAGTAACTGTGGTCAACAAGTAAGTTCTTCTTCAACGCCCGATGGCCATTCATCATTAACAAAACAACAGGCAAGTTGCACACCTCGACCATTTGTATTCGGGCATGCTCAGCCGTCCGGTCGTCGACCTAGCCTCAAGACTTTGCAGTATGTTACCTCCTGGCCTCGACAAAGTTCAATTCCTCTCAACCGGAGGCGAAAGTAACGAATGCGCGATCCGAGTGAGTAAATCCCTAATGTCGATCGCGCTTCAATTTTCTGACCGACCCATCGAACAGATGGCGAAAATGTATACCGGCAAGTTCGAAATCGTTGGTACGCTCGCTAAATAACATACTTCCTTGATCTCGAACTCGAATTAATTGTTGTCCACAGGCTTGTCGAATTCATGGCATGGAGTGACCTTTGCCGCCGCGTCCATGACATATCAACTGACCCGCAAAGGGTACGGCCCAGCCGCTGCCGGTTCGTTAGCGCTCCCCACGCCGAACGGGTATCGGAGTCCCTTCCGCAAACCCAATGGAACTTACGATTGGAAGGCCGAACTCGACTACGGGTTCTCACTTATTGACGCGCAGTCTGTTGGGTCCCTCGCTGCAGTCATCGTGGAACCCATCCTCAGTTCCGGCGGTGTTATCGTACTGCCGCCGGGCTATCTTCGGCGTCTGAAAGAGCACTGTGTTATGCGCGGTATGCTATTAATTGTCGACGAAGCGCAGACTGGCGTCGGACGTACGGGAAGGAACTGGGCGTTCGAACATGATGGCGTCGTACCTGACATCCTTACCTTGTCCAAGACTCTCGGCGCAGGTCTCCCTCTCTCAGCTGTCGTCACTTCCTCTGAAATCGAACAAGTTGTGCACGAACGCGGATTCTCTTTCTGTGAGCCTCATATATTATTACCTCCGCCTTCAATTAAACTATCCCCTCCGTAGTCACGACCCATGTCTCGGACCCATTGCCTGCGGCCGTTGGGCTCAAGGTTCTCGAGATGTTGGAGCGTGACAGTCTGGCTAGCCATGCCGAGAGTCTGGGCCAGCGTTTTCGTGCCTTCCTTCTGGGCCTCCAGGCGCAGTACGAATGCATTGGTGAAGTACGCGGTCTTGGACTCATGCAGGGTATGGAGATTGTGAAGGACCGTACGACGAAGGAGCCTGATGAGGTTCTTGCGACGGCATTATCGGATCGTATGTTGGACTTGGGTTTGAGCGCAAACGTTGTGCGCCTACCAGGCATGGGAAGCTCGTTCAGGATGGCGCCACCTTTGACGATAACGCAGGAGGAGCTGGACGCAGGGCTTGCGATTATTGCGGAGGCGTTTAGGAGTACGCCGGGGGCAAACATTGGAGTGGCGGCTAATAGACATTAAGGTATCGTATCGTACGTATTAACTAGACTCACGAGTTGAATGAAACACCCACGAAGTTAAATCACTTTCTTGCTCACGCAATTTGCGGCGCGGAGGGCAAGGCACTCGAGGACACTTGTGCCTGTACGATAAAGGGGCATTAACGAGCGAAGCAAAACAAAGATAGAAACGGCCCCCGAAGTCAGGTCTAAGTCCACAGTCGTACACTATTACAACAGATCGCCGGAAGAACAGTCGGCTCTAAGAGGCCGAGAGCTTCGTTCCATTCAGTCGCGGACATAAGGTGCGAGCATTCCGAATGTTTCGCGGGTAGCGCCACGTCGATGTAGGTAAATACTGCGTGAATCAGCGACTCTAATGCTTCTTGTGGCCGAAATAAGGTTTCTTTCAATTGCATCTTGAACTGCAAGTAAATCGGTAAATTGCATGTCGAAAAAGAGAACATCGAATACAAGTCACTGACCCTGTGCTCACGCCAAGGGAGAAAATGTTTCAAAAATACGCCAGGTACCAGGGAATGTCGTCAATATTGTTTCTGAGCAGAGGATGTTCAGGTCCGTTTACGTACCGACCAAGTTCAACCGATCACAAATTTGAACAAACAATGATGGGATACTTCAACAGGACGTTCTTTTTTGAGACTATCTGGGTTTGTACCTGGGAGTCAAAAATCGTGCATGCTCGGTTATCGACGAAACGAGGCTCGCATCGATTTAAACTCGATAAGTAAGTCTGTTACTGTGCGACCCGTTTTCCCCAGTTGACCCTATCGGATGATACGCCATGATGATCAGGCCTTGGCGAACTCTCCTTTTGCCTTGCGCGCCGCACAATTTTTCTTGGATCTGCGTACCTTGACCGTCGGAACCGTCGGTGCACATAGTTCAGACCTGGAATGTTTATCGTCGGAGTTCAGCGACGGCCAACCTGTCAATTGCAATCAAGACTCGAAAATAAAAATGCAGTGAAGTTATGCAAGTGTCACCTCCTTCGCGGGAGAAAGACGTCTTCATGGGAGTCTGTATTTTCAGAATCGTATAGGGAAACACTAAAAATAAGAATATATCGGAGAATCGCGGCGGGATGAACTCAACTGTTTGTTGTTTACATTTCGGCGAACCGACGGCGATCGTGTCAGATGTTGATCCGATGCTGGCCGGAAACAATGCCGACCCGCGCCTATGATGGGAAGATCGTCGGGAAGTTGGAACCATGCACGTTCTCCACAAAAAAATCGCTAAACCCAACCGGTAGGATATACTGCTGAACCGATATCATCCGGTAGGTATGCAGCCTGAAGATCCGTCGCAGGTTTTTGCGATATCGATGCCTCGGAGTCGATAAGTGGAAAGTCTTGTGTTTTTTTGCGTTTTCAAATTTGAAAGCAGCGACGCGGGGTGCCATGCAGTCAGCTGGCCCGTCGTTGCCCTACCCAATTTCGCGGGGCCCGCGGGGCGCCTTGGGCGACGGGGACAACAGGCGGCCGGCCGGGTACAGGCACCGTACTTATCGATATTCAAGATTCAGTTGTACCAGCGTAGGGGACCTTGAAGTAGAAACGGACGTTTTCTGGGTATGCTCCGTATCATGCTGTGATAGGGACAAACGCCCGTTGTGTGTGCGAAAGCGTTGCTGGTTTCGCGGGAAGGCCTGGAGGCCAGAGCGAAGTAAAGAAGGCGACAGAAATAACGAGGGGACAGGCTTTCCGTTACACCCGTCCTAACAATGTAGCCCTAATTTTGGTATTATGGAGTTGGTTTGCGGTGAAGAAATATAACTGTTGCTTGGATGTTGGTAATAATTCCAAATCTTCGCGGATCTGACTGGACTGAGCGAGTATGGAAACCTGTGAAATATCGCGGGAGGCGGCCGGCCACCTCGTCCCACGCGTCCCCGAGTATCAGCTTGATCTCATGCCATGACCAGGAGACATGATGAAAACAATCCGATGATTGTTGAAATCTTTGAACATAATGCCTGGAGATTTATTGCATCTTCGACGGGCACAGCAGAGTCTCGACTCTCAATTCAAATTTCTGTTGGTGTAAACCGAGGGACGGGCGCTAGATGAGGCTCGAAAGTTGAAAATTAAAGTTGAGTTTGAAAGAGAACAGGCTACGCAGGCCGGCCGTTTGCGAGAAGGGTCCCCTTAGGTGATCGAAGTACGGGGCGCAATCGTAGGAACGTGTAGAACCTGAACTGAAGAGGCGCCAATGTTCGTAATGCCGGTAATTCTTGGGGCAGGTGTCCCGAGTTGCTAACCAAGGCCCTAGTGTAGCGTAAGATAGATGCGAAGTTGGGGATTATACAACTCGCCCTTCTAGAGTAGAGGGACAGCGAATGAATGCTGCAGTTCGATAAGGAGATATGCACCTCCATGACATCGATTATTTTAGTGCCAATACTTCCAGAAACGTTCGACGATTTTGAATTGCGCAGTCGAAGGGCATGACGGAGGCTCGATCCCAAGCCGTTTGACGAGAGTTGAGGCCTGAGGTAACTTTGCAACGTAATGGCGGGATTTGGTTTAGGACTGAGGTTGAAACGTTGAATTCCTCAGCAACGCCGCCGCGGACTGTACCACCATGAATGCTAGATTCTAGAAGTCTCTTTAGCTGAGTGAGTTGAAGGTAAACGGTGCTTTGCGGTGTCTATGTAAACACTGCATGATTTTCGTGATTCGGATATTTTTGAGTGGCTTCCTTGGGTGGCATGCGACACAAATGCGACACCACGGCAACACCACGGTCACCGAGTGCGAACCGTACCTCGATAGTCTGAGATAGAGGAATTGAAAGCGGCGACAGCCCTGCATGGACCGTGGCCGGCTTGAAGGAGAGCAATCGAGGTTCGTGGTTCAAAGAAAGCCGTGACTCGGACTCAACCGGACCCGCAGTTTTCCGAGTCCATCAATTTGTGTACATGTACGGCATTGTGCATCTCTTCCCACCACCATTTCCAGCTTGTGCAACGCGTTCGCGCGTTTCTTTAGCTCTACATCTCGCGACTGGACTACAGGCCTTCTCAATTTTTGGTTTTGACTGGTTTCGAAACCCCAATTGATTACTTTTGGATTGAAAGCCTCTTGGAGAATCGCGGTCGCGCCTCTCATGAAATTCAAGATTTACCAACTTGAAGGGGAATGGATCGAGCAATAGACGGGCTGGGTGCCGCCGCTGGGATCTCCTGGGGCCTCAACCCAGTCAGTCTTCCACCGATGTCTTACCATGGACTAACGGCGCGTCCAAATACTTCTGCTAGTTTTGAGGCAACGACAGAACAACTTATGTACTGGACGACGCGTCTGTGAGCCACAGCTGGAAGATACTATAAATTTGGGCAGGAAACGGTGCGCCTCTGACCAATCCATTGTTTCGTCGTTAGTGAATCTGCTCAGCCTGCCACCAAATGGATCGAATCCACCGTATTCGCGTTCTGCGCATTTGGGTAGACTTGGAGCGAAAAAAGTGGCAGGTTGGACGCGTCGTTGAATCCACAGCCGCGATAGGCTGAAGATCAGGTGAGAATGATGACATCAGGCGAGGTCCGTGCGTGGGAATCATTTCGCACACAGCCACTTTCTCTTATCAAAAAGCCTGACCAGGTCACTCGCAGGTCACTCCTTCACCCCGTGATCCACGCGCTCACCATCCCCGAGCGTCCTCGACGTTCTGAGCGCCCTTCCCGCCATCGATCGCATACAAATACCATTGAGGACTGACCATTACTCTGCCACGTCGCCGGTTGTACTGGATTGAAAATCTCGCAAGGCAAAGACTTGAATCGTCGCAATTTAGCCGTATTTCTGACCAGTCGCTCCAGCGCACACTCAGTTTTGTTTGCAGCAGCGGTTTACGGAAAACCCGACTGTTGTCTTCTGTTCTCATTAAATCGTCCTATTGCCCGTAATTCTTCTCGATGGCTACAGCAGCACCAAGTGATCCCGCCCTTCCCCCTGCCTCTGCACCCGCAGCGGCTGCCCCACTGAATCTCGGGACAATGGAACTGGCTCAACTTGCCCAGCTTCAGGCAAATGGTTCCCAAGCTCTTCCCGGCCTCGATCCAGCTCAGTTGGTTAGTCTGCTGAGGAATTTGCCCGGCGTATTCGCCAAGGTGCGTCAAAATTTTCTATGATTCGTGCAACTTCGTGTGCCTCGGAATCTTTTCCTCCCATGCACCCTTTTCGTTTGTTTGTGTAATTGTGTGGCGGGACCGTCGCAAAGCGCGCCGTCGCCGCCTCCACGTGATCGTGCTGTCCCTCGTCACGCCGCCGCGTCGAGCACGCTGCCTCACATGACGAGTAGCCTCGTCCTCGTTTTTCCATCTGCTCTCTCTTCATATGAAGAGATGGGATAGCAGGGACGGTGCCTTTTAGTGGGCTGTTCCTAGACAGCGGAGGCACAAATCACAACGAGCAGTGGGCAAAACCTACTCGTATCCATGATGCACCAGTGTCATGAGCAGAGAAAGACTGGCTACCATTCCTCCTTTCTGTATCACATTCTCTTTTCCAGCGTGCTGACATGAATCTCAGCAATTGGCGGACGGCACCCTCAAGGAAGACGCCGCTCAAACTCTGTCTCATCTCTCCCACCTCGCGCAGGATGGCACCGGCCCCGGCGGCTACCGCGTCAGTGACCCCGGCCCCTCCTCGCATCCTCACGGGCCTCCGTCGACCGTCGGCCACCTTACCGTTCCGTCTCAGCAAATCCTTACTGCTCCTGCCGCCGAAGACGAGAACGACGTCGATGACGGAGAGTATGTGGACAAGCCCGAGGAGCCCCCCGTTCGCAAGCCTACTGGTGGTGGGAAGGGGCGTGGTCGTGGAGGAGCCGCTATGGGGAGTGAGGAATGGGCGCGACAGCGCAAAGATAACCACGTCAGTCTATATTCATTCATCCACATCTCATTACGCTTACACCCTCGGCAGAAAGAAGTCGAACGTCGCCGCCGCGGCAATATTAACGAAGGCATCAACGAACTCGCGCGGATCGTGCCCAGTGGCTCGGGCGAAAAAGCGAAAGGCGCGATCCTGTCCCGCGCTGTACAATACATCCACCACCTCAAGGAGAACGAGGCACGGAATATTGAGAAGTGGACACTAGAAAAACTTCTCATGGATCAAGCCATGGGTGATTTGCAAGTGCAGCTCGATAGTATGCGCAAGATGTGGGACGAGGAGCGCATACAGCACCAGCGACTTAAGCAGGAGTTGGAGGCCCTGCGTGGGGAAGGGAAGGCGGCGCCGACGGGAGAAAAGCGTGCTAGTCCGGAGAGTAGCGAGGCTGAAGGTGGGGAGAATAAGAGACAGAGAACCGAATGATGATGCAAAGGACCTTTTTTATGTGCTTCTGTATTCTGCAGCTTTCCATTCGCTCTCAGCTTTGTCGTGTAACCCTCTGTTGTGTAATTTTGAATGTACAGAAACCGTTTCCCGGATTCTCGTTCTCTGGTGATAACGAAATTCCCGTAGAATCATAATGCCGTGTCCGGTTACGAGACGATTGAGGCAATGACAACCTCTCCCACTGACGATGAGCTACAAAACGCGCTCACACAGCTGAAAGCCACAAACCCGACGCTAGGGATCCTTAAGCTCCACGCCAAGCTACGCGCAGACCATCCTGATTGGACTGTCAGTGAAAAACGCACCCGCAAAATTCTAGCTCTGCTCAATCCACCCCAAAAACCTGATCCAGCGAAACCTTATCCGTCTTCACGGCTTGTCGACGGTCTGAATATTGCACAATGGACAGATCGCGTCGATGTCCGCGTATTTGACGAAAGGAAAGGGAAAGGACTCGTAGCGACGCAAAAAATCAAAGCGGGTGAAACGATATGGGTCGAAGATCCGTTCGTTATCGCTCCGGAATGGTTAGTATTCTACTTTCTCCAGAACATAGTAAAGAATCATAACTCAGAGACAGGGAGATCTATGACAAACAACGCGCAGGGGAAGCCTGCACCCATTGTACGACGCTTTTCGCGAGCCCCGCCGACGCACGCGCACGATGCCCCTCTGCAGGCTGCCCAGCCGCGTTCTGCAACCTCTTGTGTCGAAAACGTGCCTTGGCAACGACGCACCCACTGCTATGTCCCGCGCAGAACCCCGCATCGATGCCGTTGTTGCGCTGGGTGCGATCCAGGGAGTGGATGGCGTTGAACGCGCTGACACAGTGTACAGCACGTCTGCTGATTGCCAATGCCGCCGGGGACGAGCAGCTGGCAGCAGATTGGGCGGTCATGCGCGGGTTTGCGGTCCTGGGTATGGAGGAGCGCGCTAAGTATAGTTTCAGGTGGGCGGTCGGTTGACTTTTGACAATCGGGGAGTCTGACCGCCAACAAGGTCCCAGCCTGACCACGAGACATGGAAGACGGCGTTTGACCTGTTTTGCACCACATTCCACCGTTCGGGGCACGAAGATGCTAAAAAGAAGCTAACAGAGGAGGAGAGAAAGACTGCTGCGATCTTGAAAAAACGACTCCCTCCTGAGATTGAGGCGGCCTTGTTCGACTACAACACCGGCTTTTTGCAAGGTTTGGGACGAATGAGTCTCAGTGCGTCATTCTTTTTGTGTACATCTATAATCGAGTGCTCATTCATTCAATCTAGATTTGGAAGCTCACGGCGGTCTCTACACGCTCCACGCGCACCTCAACCACAGCTGCGCCCCCAACACCTCCGTCCGACACCTGGACCAGCGGCGCGCCCTCGCGCGCATCACTGTTCGTGCGCTAGCAGACATCAAACCCGGACAGGAGGTGCCTGCCTTTTGCCTTGCGCGTCTTTCTTTCGCTCATGATTTGTCGCCTGTCCAGCTTTGTATCACATACGTCGACCCATCGGCAGGGTACGCAAGGCGTCGGACTGAGCTGGAGGAGTGGGGATTCGTGTGTGGGTGCGAGAGATGTGCGGAGGAGGGGAAGGATTGGAAGCCGTCAGCAGACGAGGGGGGCGATTTGGCGAGCGAGTTGAAGGCGGGACTGGGTGTGCTGTAATTTAAGGTGAGCTGCTGACCTCCGTGACTATCATTATAAGCTGAGGACAATACCCAGAATCGCAAAAGGAATGCTATGCTAGATTACACGCGTCGGCGGTCATCCCTGCCTCAAGAAACATATTTTGCGCCTCCGAGAAATATTCCTTCGCTGCGATCTCCTTCCCCGCTTTCTGAGCGTCGCGAAAGACACTCAGCCCTGCCTCGATAAATGACCATCTAACTAAATTCCTCCAGCGCGACTTGAAGAATTGAGCACGAAGTCTCGTCGTCGCCTCCCTTCCAGTAAATCTCTCTCAACAGCCGCAGCCCCCACGCAACAGCAGCCCTGTTCGCCGTGGACTTGCCATACGCGAGATACGTCGTCGCCCGGTGCGTCGTAGCCCATAAGTCATGTGGCCGCAACGAGAGGTCTCCGAGTTTGTGCATGCACCAGCAAAACATCTCTACCGACTCGGAGGGTATAACTTATCGTACAACTCAAGAGCCTCTGCCGCGGCCATGACTGCGTCGCACATGGGCATTCCACGTAAATACCTGTAGCCGCAGCTGGCGAATATTTGACGAGGGATCGCGAGCGCTGCGGTGACCTGGGCCTCCGATTCCATCTCCCCGAGAAGAATGTCGATGCTTGTCGATGGCTGCAACGGATACTCTGGCCGCTGGCGACCCCATGCATCAGCCTGAACTTGTCCGCCGACGAGCGCTTGACTATCAGCTCCGAGACTTCTCGTGGATTTGAGATACGCAGTCTGATGCAAGTAGACGGACGCTTGCTTCGTAGTCAAGCACTACGATTTCATGTTGTGTTCCCTTGAGTCCCGCAGCGATGGCGAGTTGCCGCGTCCGCACGCAGATTCCCGCAGCTTGCGAGAAGTATGTAGCCTAGGGAGAGCAGTGCAACAGCTTCTTCTTCCTCCAGTGCACTGCTTCAATCTCGCGGAAGAAGTTCCCGACTTGGCTCGCACACCATTGGGCGCGACGGGCGAGCTCTAGGGCGTCCCGGAATCTACCCTTCAGTCGATGACAGCGAGCCATTTCTGCGAGTGCGCGTGTACGGCGAATGTTGTCGTCCGCTTCGTCGGCAGATAGAAGAATATGAAACCGGCACTGGGCTTCGTCGATGGGTAGACTTTCACAACGTAGCGACCTCAAGTTGTTTGACCTCGGTGCCTGACTGAGATCGGTAAATCTTCCAACAAGTGTTTTGAGTTTTTTCCCCGGTCGAGGAGATGACGTTGACTTCTTCCAATGTGGTGCAGATCTGCGCAAGAGACCGTATTCGTTCGATGCCATTGCCGACAGCAGCTCGAGGGTGAAGTGGAGTGAAGTTGGAAGGCTGCGAGTCTCGCGCGAGGACAATGACCCGTAGGCGAGGGAACCGTGTCAGAAGCCCTTCTGCCCACGAGCCTGCGTACGGTAGGAGTGCCCGCCATTCCTCGAGAGTGGGACCGCATAGATCGGCTATTCGGTTAATAACAGTGTCGAGATCGACATCCAGGTCGATCCACTGAAACAGGTCGAAATCGAGTGCTCGGAGCGAGCCTAAACGGCCGAAAGCCTGAACTGAATCAAGGACTCGATTCACATTTTGGTCCCTCGGCAAGCCAAACCCTAGCGACAGTTCCTGCAGAGTAGTGAGGCACCGCATGCTGGCGCCGGTCATGAGGGTGAGATTCCAGCTGTGCCCGCGGAAGACCCGCAAGTTGGGCAGGAATTCGGGGTGCAGTATAGATGCATTGAATAAAATCAGTGCATGTCCATGGCCCACGCGCCGTGACATCTGATCCGTGCAACTGAGATAGAGCTCTTCGAGCATTTCGTGATGCGAGGACAAGAAAGCATCGAATTGAGAAGAGGAGATTGAATCGTCCCAAAGGTCGACAAGTTCCAAAGAGACCAAATGTGGAAAATGTAGATCAAAAAGTACGTTGAGGTGGCTCACTCGCCCCGTCAACGAAAGAGAAGTGAGTGAGGATGTGGCGGCCACAAGAAGGGGCTGCAAGCGATGTCTGAGCTGATCTGTAGTTGATTCATGAATACAGGTACATGCTGATTCGAGTAAGCACAAACCATTGTGATCGAATGCCCCGCTTCCAAATATTATACGCTTTGCATTGCCAAGTTGAGCAAGCTGGGCGGGAACCAGCGGAATAACAAACTCCCTGAGCCCACGTTCAGGGAATCGCAGCTCATCCAACTGCAGATTATGCAGTATCTGAATAAATTCTGCCGTCGTCGACCGAGGAGAATGCCGAGTGATGTTGCCAAACAGTATAAGGCGCTTCAGCCGAACCATATTTCGCAAAGACGAAATGTTCACCAGATCGGCATTTTGAGATGAGGCTGGCTCCACTCGAGACCGGGCATCCAAAGTCAATTCCCGCACATGCGTTGCCAGATCAGCGTCACGAGCCAAAAGCTCGAAAGTGGCCTTCACCGCGCCGTTGGGAAGGGAGTTTGGCTTTTCAGCCGTGAGCGTCAGGGAGCGGTATAGCATGGGGCGGACAATTGCCAGAACATGATAGCAAGTGAGACAGAAGTTAGCGAGATCTGCCAGCGGAATTTTGAGGTTCAAGATTTGCAACCAGATCTCAATCGGAAGATTTAACCACTGGGCGTTGGGCGCCATTCGAATAGTTTTGAAGACTAAAGCTGCTTGAAGACAGACTGCGAGGCAAGGCAATGGTTACTCACATCGATGTGGGAGAGGACAGCCTCAGAGGACAAAGCACTCGGAAGCGTCTCGGCAACGACCGCGTTGACTCAACGTGATTACTATCCGTCCCAGCCAATTGAATCGTGGTTTGATTTCTCAACTTCGCGAATTTTCTTTCGGGGGGGGGGCGGGGGGCGGGGGGGGAGGGGGTTTGAGTGAAGGAGTGAACAAGCTTCGTGAACAGACTCGGCACCCGATTTCATCTCGACTGCTACCGGAATTTCGAAACATAGTGATTTCTTTCCAGGATTGAACACTGTACATGTTGAACTACCAGTAGACTTTCACTGGGATCAATTGAAGTTCTTAAAACGATACAATAGCTATTCGACGTGAAACAGCCAACTGACGATAAATCTGTATCTTATCAGACCGGTCGCAGAACCATCTGGTTCATGGGATCAGCGCCCTCCCGGTAAACTCGTTCAATCTCCCATCCTGCCGCCTTCGCCAACTTCCAATAGTGCGGTAAGGTGCGCTCCGAGCCACTCAATAAAGCCATCATCTACATTACACCCATGAACGTTCACGACTCAGCAATAAAACCAAAGAAATACGAAACCTACTTACCTGCATGTCGATCAAATACGACACGATACGACCCCCATTTGCAAGAAGCGGTTTAGGAGGGGTGGTGCTCAGCATCGCACCGGGAACGTGGTGCAAGGAGTTATCTTCCCCACAGACAAATGGGATGATGCGCTCCTGGATGAGAAGCCTTGCTGTGGGTTTGGCCGCTTGGCGCAGATGTTTCAGAATTCTAGACGGTAGGTTATAACTGGATTAGAAGCATGCTGTTTTGGAAAGACTCCTCACTCACCTCAAGACATACGAATCAGACCAGTCGTGACAAATACGGCAAAGCAGGAAAATATCAGCCTCTTTAGCAGGTTGTGGTCCGAAAAAGTCGTGCTCTGGGCCATAGAGTGAAAATTCTGCGATTACAATTCAAGTGCATACTTACCTTGGAAGGTAACCCGCCCATCTGCAGAAGATCCAGGTAGTTCTTTCTCCCAGAACTGTGAAAGAGAAATTCAGTCAGGTACACAACGACCTAGCGTATATATATCCAACTACCTCCTTCGCCTCTTCGATGACCGCAGCCTTGTCCTGAATCAAGATTTTCACCTTGGGATTGGCTTTAGCAACCACCATCGAAACAGAACCAATCCCGGCGCCAATGTCGGCAACAATGGTTCCCTCCGGTAAAGTGGCCCAGGGGTATCCTGGTCACTCACCTCGTCATCAACTAGTTTGAAGACTCGAAAAAGGCAGACTTACGTTGAGATCTAGTATCAGGCGGATTCACTCTCCGAGCGGCATCCATCGCCATCCCGAATCGTCTAAATCGTACTCTATTCTCCGGCTGCTCGTACCACGAAAACAAGTTGGTATGAGTGCTGAATGCACGGTTGAGCGGGGTATCAAGTTCATCGTGTTGTTCCTCGGTGTTGTTTCGACGAGAAGAAAAAACGACGTCGCGGATATACGCTCCTGCCTTGAACGTCTCATCAGTGCTGCAAAGCGAGGCCATGAGATTGACTGAAGTTCATTGCATAAAAGGCAATGAAACGAAATACTTGAGTTCAATGATCGCTGCATAACCCTGTTCATTCTGGTGCTTGTTCTCAGGTCTGGGTGAGTTGATTCAATTTACAACCGCGTGGGTTTGGACTCGTGTATGAATATTTAACTCACGCTGCCAAGATATCTTCGGGACTTTTTCCCGTATCCAGAGTCGTGGAAATTCTGTTGTGGGCGAAAACGTCGGGTGCTACCTCTCGGAAGATATGCTGCGTGGCCAGAGGGCGCAAAACTCGCGCTACAGAGGGTCTATCTAGGTGAAATCACAAATACACAAGATACACTGACCGATCTTCATAGGATCCATACCGTTCTTCTTTGCGATATCGTTAATGTGAGCGCCCTGTCGCGGTATCTCATCAACGATGAGCTGCTCTCAGCGAACGCAACGAAAGAGCGACCTGTGGGCCCGCTTCTCTAACAATTTCTGCAGTTGCGGATGCGCTGACCACACCCAAAGCTGCCGAGACGAGACACTATACAAAGATCATGAAGAAGATAGTATAAGCTCAAGAAAGAGATCTCACCATTAGCGACGTCTCCAGCATGGTACGTGCAGGAGAGTTCAAATTCGCGATGAGTTGCGATGCCGCCGCGATAGCTATAGAGGCTGCTTCAGCGATCTCTGCATCATGCACTACATTCTCGTCTTCAGGCGCATTTGCGGGATTGTCGAGATCAGGATACGTTCTAGACAGGGCCTTGCACCGAGCATCGACAGTAGCGATCGAAGAAGAGATTAGGTTGGATAGCTCGAGCAAGGTGGAGGCCATGGCGTCGTAGATGGTAAAGAGAAAGGTTGTGTGTCCCTGCTAGATCGGAACACGGCGTCCCTCAAAACCCGCGTCGTTTGCGATTCGGGCGACGACGGCAGCGCGACGGCAGTTGGTAGTCCCTCCAAGCTAGCTGAATAGAACGTCTTCGACTTCTGGCAAAAAAGATGGAATATTACTTGCGGCATCAGGAAATGAAAAGAAGAACTTGAATGAACCGGCCATTGCCGAGCACTTTGTGATTTTCAGCGTGGGTCACCAGAGAGAGGTTTGTGGCTTCAGCTTCAGGCCAGTATGCCAGGTCTTGCAGTCACATACTTGAGCTGGGTTACTCCGAGACATAATACTTTAACTACTAAGTTACGAGATATGCGGGTCTACTCTACTACATACGTTAGTGCTAATTGCCCTTGGTTTTCGTCGCCTTCTTCGGCGCCTTGGGCTTTTGTGCTGCCGCCTTGGAAGCCCGAACAGCGGCTTTCGGTGGCTTAGGGGCAGGCGCAGGTGCAGCGTCCTCAAACAAGCTTGAAGACGCCTTGCTGGCCGGTGCGGGCTGCGCCACGACATCCGGCGAGCGCTGCACCATCGGCTGCGTTTTGAAGACGGGGTTTTTGAAAGGGGAAGAGGGAGACCCAGCGAGGGAGGGGGGAACGTATGCTTGTGCGATGCCGTTAGATGGCGCGGTAGCCCCCGAGGAAGCGGCGGCGGGCTTGATGAAGAAGTGGCGGAATGTCTCGCGCATGGTGGGGAGGGGGAGACTGCCGGAGGGCGGGGGTGTCCATTGTGGGATGCGTAGGAGCGAGCGGGCCATAGAGGAGCGGAAAAGGGCGCTTTGGGCCACTGCGGAAGTACTAGTGACGAAGAGGCAGAGGAGGAGACCCTAGGAGGATGTTAGAAAAGAGTATCAGGGTCTGGAAGGAAAACTGTTGTTTACGGAAGCAAATTGGTCCATCCAGTAGATACCAAGGACGGTGGCTACACGAATAACGTTCATGAAATGACCCATAGCGGGACGCGAGGTGTCCATATCGCGAGCACTCATCTGGCCTCGATGTGAGAGTCGTCTTTAAACCAGTCCATTCAAGCACTTACAGTTATCATCAAATTTCCCGACGCCGCCACGAGGATGGGAAGGATATAATATGGGCCAGGCTGCGTCAAGTCTGGAAGCCACTCGAACCCGCTCTGAGTGAGCTGCATGAGGGGTAATTCGCACATGCGCCTGACACCAAAGAACAACCCAATTGATATGGGGAGCTGGATGAGAGGAGCGACGAGCCCTAACATCGACACTCCTGCCTCACGACGAATTTTCGACGCCTCCATACTGGCTTTTTGCATGGCAACAGTATCCCCCATCAGTCGTGCGTCGTTTATCGCTTTACTAGCTTCGGTGAGTCGCGGAGCTACAGGACGCATTCGAGCAGAATTGCGCATGCCGATGACCGCGAAGGGGAAAATGAGGAACCTCCAGAAGAGCGTCGCCGCGATGAAGGTGTGAAACCACGGCAGGCCGCTCCAGACGTGGATGATTTCGAAGGAAGATTGGATGATGCCAGCGGGAGACCAGCCTCCAAGTCCAAGTACCTGAAAGTCACCATATTGCAAGGGAGGAATGGAGTTAACTGCGTCTGCGACGAATCCAGTATCCGGAAGAGTTTCTGTGCCCGAGACTACTTCCTTTCCTCCGGGCAAGTCCAGTGTTATCGGAGAAGTGTCCGAAGCAGCAATGCCAGATTTCCAGCGGTGACTTCGCCATCTTCGGTCAAGTTGGGGTCTCTAGATGCCCTCAGCAGCTGCTTCAGCGTGTCCCAAACATTCTCTTACCTGATTCCGATAGAAATTGAGCGTCGACAGCGGTCGATGCAGCGGGATTGGAACGACCAAAACTGGACTGAAGGAACGCTAAGTCAGCAACTTCAACGCCCAACTGGTTGGACCAAACCTTTTCAAAGCGGTCCGAAGAGAACTGGCGCGTAGAGCACCGAATAAGGAGGACATATCTCAACGAAGAGACGTATTCGACTCCCGGCAATACGGAGTGCAATTCAGGACGGCCTTTTGCGCCAATTTTACGACGGTAAGCGCACGGACG
The DNA here is from genome assembly GCA_037176885.1 of Favolaschia claudopus. Classification (NCBI taxonomy): domain Eukaryota; kingdom Fungi; phylum Basidiomycota; class Agaricomycetes; order Agaricales; family Mycenaceae; genus Favolaschia; species Favolaschia claudopus. The sequence continues at coordinate 1,272,545 of JAWWNJ010000005.1, forward strand.
TGCCGTTTGTAGAAGAACGGAGGAAAACTCGAAAAAGCGAGTGATCACGTTTCAATTTCGGAGCCTTTCGGACTCGTTCTTGATTACATTCCGAAAAGCCGAACAAGCGCAAAATCGACTAGAAATTGAATCAACTCTCTTTCAAACCACCACCTCGATTCAATCCGCCGAACTCGTTGGCCACTTCTAACGCCAGACAATCTAACTCCCTGATGTCTCTGAACTCTTTTCACCCTTATCTGGGTGTCACGCGCCAAAAATACTATGACCTATACCGAATTTCAAGCCTGAGGAAAACTCGGCGACAGTATTACTACGACTGGTTTTCTGAGGGGGATTATCGCCCAAGTTCCGCTATGGACTAGTGCCATTGTCTGCTATTTGTCTGCTCAGGTGGCTGTCTCTTGTAGCTTTTGTCTAGCTTCAAGGCCACTCAGTTTGTGTCGGAGCTGCTCGAGTGCACTTAAGTCTTATAGAATCATTGCCTTGAGCTCCTCCAAACACTCTCATCGTCGGAGACCTGCAACCTCTATGCCTATCCCGACTCATACCTTCCCGCCGTCCATAGCGGATACCATGGATACAAAAAATTTCTCTTTCAGGCGGCTCGGCGGTTTCGTTGATCTTGCGCTGGCTCTTCAAGCTGCGTTGGATGTCATCTGTATTCTGTATCAGGCGGGAGAGGATACCGCGTCATCTGGAAGTCTCCTTGTCTCGATGAATCCTTTTCAAGCTTCCTGCAATAATAGACCATGGTGCGATCTCGGGACTACATTCCGACCGCAGGTAAAGATGGAGCCAGACGCATCCATCGAAGTTTCCTCCCCTCAGGTATTCCTGGCCTCCTCAGCGTAGCACAGCACCCTTTTATAGCATGCTCTTAATGAGTTCCGCGAACATCGTCTACTCCATCCCGTGTCCTTCTCTGCCATGCCTCTCGCGCCTCGCACCAACTTGGACGCATTCCCTATTACCGAGGCCCAGCTCGTGGGCAACTACGTCGAGACGCTCACCTATGGCATCTACTTGGCAACTTGCGGTTTCTGTGCTCGGACACTCTTCTGCATACCCACCGCCAGCGGGGATTTCCGCTTCAGGCGGAGACGCGAGATGCGGTGGCTAATGGCTAGCGTCTTCTGCTTCCTTCTTGTCGTCAACACTTTCGACGACATAATTGGGCTGTTTCATAACCTCAAAGCATTCGTCTTTTATCGAGGGGCTGGGGGCCCGACGGAGGAGCTCACAAATATTCGGGATTGGATTAATATTACACGGGTATGTTTCGAGCGTCTTCCATCCATGAATCGGGTGGTTTCTTATTTCGACCGTTTGCCGCAGTCGTTTGCACAAATTGCGAACATGATCGTAGGGGACTTTGTCCTCATATACCGCTGTTTCATCGTTTTCAACAAACGATGGAAAGTCATCTTGCCGTCTTTCATTCTATACCTCGCGGGCATCGCTATGGCTATCAAGCTCATGATAGTCGAGATTACCACCACGAATGCTGCGATCACCCTTGACAACCAAGTAGTCAAGACATGGTGGTCTACTTTTTTCGCTATAACGGCGGCCCAAAACGTCCTGACAACATGTAAGAAATTCACAAAGGATCTTCGACTGTCGGGCTGACATCTTATAGCTCTTCTGGTGTGGCGGATATGGTGTGTCGAGCGGCAGAGCATACTTTACCGTGCCGGTCCTTCTGAGCTCGGGACTGTAACCTCTCACTCGCGGCTGCGTCGAGTCATGAGGGTCGTCGCTGAGTCGGGGCTTGCTTACAGCACGCTGGTATTCATGACCTTTGTCGCTAGCCTATGTGGTGGCAATGCCCTGTATGCCCTCGCCAATGCGGTACGCAGTACATTGGCTTATCCTGTTCCCTGCTCACTTCGAACATCCAGACCCTGCAAGCGACCGGGATCAGTTACAACCTCATCATCATCCGTTCTACACCCTCTAGAGACGAGCAGTTTACTTCGTTTGACCCTAACGAGCACGGTCCGGCTCCGATACAATTCGTTAGGTCTAGAAATCGAAGGGAAACCGTTGACAATACTGGTGCCATCGGCATCAGTGCCATCATCCTGCAGAGTCCCGGTGACCGTGAACCTGTGGACGAGGCTTGCGACTCGGATTCATATTCTACTCAACTTGATTTTGAGAAGACTGAGTCCATGCGCAAATGTATAGTCGTTGCTTGAAAACCCGGGCAAAAAAAATAGCGAGAGCAAATCGCCCGTGATACGTACAGTACACCATGCTACCATAATACAAGTTACAGTCTATTTCCTGGTATAGGGGACCGGTGACCTGTCGAATAGGTCGTGGTTTGCGAGAAAGTGCACAATTCGGCTAGATTCGGCTTTGATGACACCGTCCGCCTCTCGTCCCGACTCCCAGGACCTCATTTCGGTCTTTCTTGCTGCTCAAGGCCATTGACTATACTTTTTGCGAACATCGCATTACTCTCAGAGTCTGTTGCTATGAGCCACCGTTATCAGTCAATACCCTCAGATCTCCTGCGTAGGATCTCTCCTTCGGATTGAGTGAATAGCGGCCACCGTGCCCAGTCCTTTCAAGCAGCCGACTTGACCGAGCTGGTTGAGCTGCGAGCGCGGCAACGCACCTTTCATGGTGCATACAGTCGTACGGCACTCAGCAATCTCGGATTTTCTTTAACAGTTCTGCGTCTATTTGACCCTCGATTCCGTCGTAGTGAGTCCCACTTATTTTGCTCGTCTTTCGAAACATTCTGAACGCGGGTAGTCGGACTAGTTTTCGCAGTTCTCGGCGCGGCCCTTTACGCTCTCGGATTCCTCTGTGCACGCCATTCACGAGTCACGACACGATTTTGCCGACTACGAAAAGCCAGAGGACTACGCCACCCCAGCCACCTCGGAAGATCATCCGCACAAAAGGTCAAGACGCCACACGTATATCCGGACGTCCGGTCATCACTGCGGGTTGGATTGTCATCGCTGTGTCGACAGTGGTAGCGAGTGTCGAGATTGCCCTGCTCGTCCTGGTGTTGGAGATATAATAAATGTATGTCTAGATGTTTTGGATTGGAACGTTCTTGACGCTGTATTTTCAGATCTAGGGGGTTCATATTGTGTATTTCTAGCCTTCATTCAACAGTCTCGTCTGCTCAATACCGCATCTCCAGCTCGTTCATTTATCGCATAACGAACTGCTGCATCAGCGACATATCTCCCTTGTCGCCATTCATACCTTACGGTTCAGTCACAGCTGAGTATACCTTGAACGAGCCGAAGTTGACACCGAGCGCCGAGGGTTATATTCTATCCAGTGCACGGTGAACTGCTTCCTCTCCCCGCAGCCACTCAGCACATGGCTCACACCGACGGCTGCTCATTTGTGAGCGGCCGTCACCTCTGCGAGATTCGATGAAGTTTCTTGGACAGCGTGTGTAGCTGCGGGGAGAAACTACGGATAACGGATGCCGATGATGGTTCGTGGCATAGACATCCGCCCTGCCCTGCTGGCTGCCACTACTTCCACCTTGCTTTGAACCATTCTCTCTCGCAGACGTAGCTTAGAGGGGTCGAGACAACAACTAACTCCTTGGATCATTTCTTCTTCATGTTCTCCCAGCCTGCTGGAACGCCTATTAAAGAGGGACGGTACAACCAATATAATGCGCAATCATTACTCGACGTTGCCCAACCGCTGGCAGATTGACCCCAGCCGGTACGAGGCCATACTCCCTAACATAGATACCCGCCGGCACAGCTGCTAGATTGCGAATAGAATCGAGATCCGTTAGAGGGGGAAGGGCATTCCGAGCGCCAGGCTGACCAGTTGAACAGAATGAGTAACAGTTCATAAGCATGCACTCACGACAGGTTGAGATGGCAGAGTGCCATCTGCTAAAAGCACTTCCTGAAATGGCAGACTGGCGCCAGCTCCCCTAGATTGATTTGCAACCTGTGAACAAACATACTTGATTAAAGGTAGATCTATTTGATGCATAGAGCAAGCACAATGGCAAGTCGGCGGTCCAAAGTGTCGAGTCTGGCGGCGACTCTGGCCTCGAGCCTGTTCAACGCGGCGAGAATTAGTGCGGTCCCCGCCAACAGAGCTGATGATTCGATCGTAAGTGTTGTCGAGAAACATGCGCAACAGACATACGTGGGGCGACTGCTGGGGCAGCCGGGGCGCCAGGAGCTGGAGCTGGGACAGACATTTGAACGACTCGATAGGCTAGGATCACGTCGCACGATCGTTTGAAATTTTGGTCTCTCGGAGGGGCTTATGTACCCGATCGTCCGCTATCTAAAAACATCGTATTTATATTGACGTGGTGCGTTTCCGTCAATACCGACTGGTGTCGAGTCTAGCGCTGCAGAAGGACGGGTTTTCTGACTAGATAGCCCAACGGTAAAGCGGGAGCAGAGCATTCCAGGATTGCCGCACTACGACAAGATAGAATATTAGGCCGTATAAATACATGGGCGTAATTACTTAGGAATGTATCCATCTATGCACAAGGACGAAAAAAGCGGCAATCATGTAGCAGTAGTAGCAGCTCAACGGCAAAGGACGTTAACGACACACCGATACTCAACCTCATCTCGTATCAGGCCGTTCCAGCCTCTCGCCACTACCATTCGCTCTCAACACCGGACTCGCCAGCCCCCTCTCCAGCCTCGCTTCTTCCACAACCCGATTCTGCGTCTGTAGATTACCCGGCCTTGTCCCAGCACTTGACGGACGAGGCGTCCGTTGTTCCAACGGCACGCCCAACTCCACCGCATCCCCATCATCATCCGCCCCCTCATCATCGCTCCCTGCTGGGCTCGGCGTCAGACTGGCGCTATTCCCGCCACCAACACCGGTGGATCCATTCGCATTCAACGTCGTCCGCCGTTGCGCGCGCCGGGCATGGAACGTCCTACTCGCAGTCGCGTTGGAAAACAACGGAAGGAGATAACGCTCGTCCAACGCCTGGAACCACTTCCCGTCTTCCCCGACCGTCGCTCCTTCCGCAGTAGCCCGAGGTGGATGCGGCGAAGCCAGTCCATCCTGATGAGGGTTCCCCGAGGCAGTGGCAAGAGGCAACACCTCTCCATCCGAATCGTACTCCGACGACGACGAAGAAAACACCTGCCCCACAGGCGACGGCGGTACATGCACGTCTTGATTCAGCGCCGCCGCAGCCGCGTGGGCCTGCGACGAATGGTGATGATTGTAATTATTAAACCCATAGTGGGTGCCGATCCTCCCCGCCGCAAAATCGCGATTTTCGTGGTTCGGGTGCAGGTAACTCGGCTCCTCGTCGACGAATCGACCCCATCGTCCACCATTGCTGCCGCGCCGGCCGGTGAATACGCGTGAGGGTAGCGCCTCGTCCTCGTCGCTGCTGCCTCCATCGTCCTCCACGCCCGTCCGTATACCCATCACCTCGAGCATGCGAGCGGTCGTTCCCCCGAAGAGGAGCACCGTGAGCACCACGACTACAAGAACAGTCATCCGCAGCGTTTGTGCATTGCGTCCGGTGAACCCAGCCGCCAGCGCCACACCGACCGCCCCACGCAGTCCCGCCCAAAAGAGCATCATCTGGTACGAATGCGGCAGCTCCTCAGCGCGCTGTCCACGGATGTGCCGGTGGAAGAAATTGATTGCTTCTGAGAGCGGGAACACCGCTGCGTAGCGCGTGAAGATAACGGCCACTGTTGTGATCACAATGAAGAGGGGCTTTATGTAGCTGGTTACGCGTTCCTCTGTCGGTGGACTTGTGAAGAGCGACATGCCAAGGTAGATGAATATAAAATTCTCGGAGAGCTGCGCGAGGGTGGAGAAGATGTACTTGCTCGTGCGTTGCGTGCGGCGCGACATCGTGTGGTAAGCGTAATGCTTGAGAGTGATGCCGCAGAAGAGGAGGGAGACGATGCCGGACATGGTGAGCCCGGTTGAGAAGAAGTAGCAGGTATAGGCGCAAAGAGCGACGAGGCACGACTCGATGGAGGGGTACAAATTCAAATGGGAATGCTTGAGGAGCAGGGACATTGCGAGGCCAAAGGCGACACCGAGAAGCATCGAGCCGCTGAACGAGGCCAAAAAGATGCCAATACCCCAGAATATGGAGCTGACAGAAATTTCGTCTATCCCGTGGAATTTCGTGAGGGTTCTGCGGAGGTGATTAGATATGGAGGCGAGGGACAAACGAACTGCACGTACTCGTACATAACGATACTGACAGCATCGTTCAGAAGACTCTCGCCAAAGATGACGGTGTACAGCTTGGGGTCGACTTTGTATTGATTGAAAATCGCGAGGATCGTGACTGGATCCGTTGCAGACAAGGTGGATCCGAATTTCAGACACTCAACGAGCCCTAGGTCCAGCGATTCGAGACCAAGGAACGAGTAGATGTACACGAGAATACTGGCTACATTGGTCAGCGTGCGTTGCTGGACGATCGGATACACGTACCCCACTCCAACAGCGGATATGACAGTTCCGAGAAAGGCGAATGTGAGGATAGACCCAAAATTCCTGAAGAAGTTTTCCTGTGTACCTTGAGTTCGCAAACAAGCGGAGGTGCAGGAGACAAACCTGTTTGAGCTCATATCCGGAGTTAAGGATGATTGGTGGAAGCAGCAAGTTGAAGAATAATGTGTGCTTGAAGGTCTGGAAGATCGTGAGCGACGACGAATGAAAAGTATGTCAAAGCATGGATTTAGAAAGCAGACAGCTTTTACGTCCTATGCTCTGCACCACTCATTCAGAGCCTATGATGCAGAACCGGCGCATAGGTGCCACATTATCCCGCAACAAATTTCGGCGTCATCACAAGCTCGAATCGACGCGTGCACCGCAATGTTTTCTGCCATTTCAGGGAGTCACAGATGGTGTCGCAAATCCGACATCTCCGCCTCTGTCGACCAAGCCCTGGACCCTTCTCAGTCCAACATAGACTTGCTAGAACCCGTCGTCCGTAGCACCATTGAAGCCAAAGTGCCCTTCTGTCACTGAGAGCGTGGACTCTGGAACATACACTCTCCCATCCGTCTTCGAATTCAGCTATCGCGCCTTCATGATTGCTCCTACGACGCTGGAGAGCGGCCCTGTGCCAAACAGGCGCTTGAACAGTGCGTGCGTGTAGCAAACGCGACACCCGTCAAGACTCCATTTTCCATGCGACAACCCCGCTCTTTTGACAACAAAGAACCACTTCGTCGTCATCGCCCTTCCCTGAGGCCAAGCCGTAACTCCAATTCCGCACGTAAAACGCGACAAGCGCCATTTCTTGAAACCCACAATGCAATGAAGACAACAGTACCCACCAGCATCTCTCGAATAGCAGTTCCTGGGGCCAGTCGTACAACGAGACCCACGAACATCCCAGCAAAGATCGAGACCACCGTTTCGTGTATTGCGCGTATACGTTTTATTTGAAGGTAATAGCTCGTCCATAGCGAGAGAATGAGAAGCAGACAGACGAGAAATAGCGACCAAGAAGAATAGAATTCCTCTTCCTCAGGAATTCCCGGCGGTGGGGTCGGAGCTGGCTCCATGAAGTTCTGCGGAAGAGGCGCGCAGTCACGTGCACGTGCCCAAGCTCTCTCGCAACATCAACCTCGTCAGACTCAAACTCTCCTGCTGAGTCCTGGTTTCCTTCGATTTGAGTTCCCTGAACTTTGATCGCGCTCCGTCAAAATCCTTGTCTAGTCCATTCCCAACGCAATACTCCTGCTTGGGCGGCTCAACAACTTGAAGATGTACAAGAAAATTTTTCTGACGATCTATGAAATCTTCTTTGGACAAAAATTGGGACATTTACGCCGAGTCCACCTGTCCAGAAAGCCACACACACGGTTAGAACCTGGTCTGGTTTAAGCTTACAAGGCGTCCGGGATTTTCTTGGAGCTGGAACACTATTTGATGTGAATACAAAATCCAAGATGTTTGTCCTCATCCAAACTCCAAGTTCATCACATGGTGCACTGCTACTCGACTACTACCATGTCTGCCGACGAGCTTGTTCTTCAAAATCTAGTCTACCACGAACAGCTGATCGTCCAAATTTCCGAACTTGATCATGTACCGCCTGCCTTGAAACAGCAGCAGAACCGCCTCAAACGTCTGAAGAAAGATGCTGTAACCCTCGAACGCAAAGTTAAATCTCTCGAGGCTCAGACACAGCGCACGAAGACGGAGGACGAGGGTCTAATCGGTTCCACAAAGCGGCGCTTTCTGGCGAACGTAACCGGTCGAAAGGACAGATTTGAGATGAGAGTCAGTGAGAAAGGAAGGTGCGGAAGAGGTCCTCAAAACTGACTTCAAAGGCTCATCGCCGCTTTCTTGCTATATAACTAGGGAGCATGCAGAGATTGTGGATGCAGAAACGTGACACAAGCAACAACGAGAAACACTTGAACCGTTATCACGGAAAGCGAACCTAGGGAAGCCACGGTAGATTCTCTATCTCTCAGAATTCACTCCCTTATTCAATTCCTTTTGTAGTGCCAAGAGCTCCAGAGCAAGCTCGATTGCTACGAAAAGACGAAACAAGAATTGGCCGCACTGGATAACAAGATATTCGATGGACCCACCCCAGACTACCCCGAGAACGATCAGCTCGGGGCTCAAGTCCAGCACGCCCAGAAGAAGCACGATGCCATTCGTCAACACCTCGACAACGAATCCAAAGCCGCCGATTTGCTTCAAAAAACCTACTCCTCGCTGTCCACCTGCGTGGACAAAATGCGCGACCAGCACTGGATCCAGCCTTCCTTCGGCGGACCCATATATACGGTCGAGCAGCTTGCCCGCACCGCGGAGATATGCCTACAGCGAGCGACGGAGGTCTCTCCTAATGCGCGCCACATAGGTCGCGTCTGCATCCCTCAGAAGTGAGTCCGCTTTTCTCTATAGCCCGATAGTGTTTATGACGCTTTCCCATCGTTTGGGCCATTCATGGGGGACTCGAGCACGTTTAGACGTTAGTTCTCTGTTTCTCTACATTTCTAAGCAATCCTCTCAACCCCCAATTATGGCAGGCGTGCTCAAACAAGCATCCTCTCAGGTGGCAGCTGTACAGAATGACGTAGCTCGCCGCCTGCCTCATTCTCTCCTAGCCACTAAATTCCGTCCATATAGGTCAAGAAGCAGCTCGACTCATACGCAATCACGCCGACACGGCTAAAGCAGACCTCAAAACTGCCACCACCGAGCTGTCGCGTGCACGGGACGACTTGCATGCCTTTCGGCTAAGCGTGTTCGAGAAACTTCCATGCGCAAGTCCTCCTAGCGAGTTTTACATTGCGCTGAGCGAGACTCTAAGGTCATTTTTCTGACATTGCATCAGAATACTCAGACCTGGAGACGTCGACATAGATCATGTGTCGCATCCACGCTGGCCTACAGACGTCTGCAGCAGACGAAGCGCCTGGGCTAACACTAAAACGCTAATGGCCTGCCCCTACATACAACGGAAAGAATACAATCTGCTTAATACATGTAATACAGAACTCCTCCTTCGCACCCCATTCATCGGTGCTCTCGCTACCTCTCACAAAAAACGCGCCTACAGCTCAGCAAAAGGTTATGAAGCAATCAAGCATCAAGACTTGTCCTTCTCTTTCTCAACAACACCCTCACCCGACCCGGCCGGTGTCGCATTGCCTTTTCGCATGAGAACAGCAGCATACGGATTGCCTACACAAAGCCCATCGTTAGTGTCATCGCAGTCTGAAGAGAAATGGGAGAAGGATACGCACGACTACCCCACGCAGACGGAGACCCAGCACGCGATCCTTCGGGCGGCGGACCCGCAGGAGGAGAATAGCTGGTGCTCGCTCCTACTCCAGGCGAGTCTGACTGCGCTCCGCGTGCTTGAGAAGGCGGAGGCGCTCCTGAAGGCGGGGCGTAACTCGTGCCTTGGGACGGCGGCGGCGATGTTGGCACCGACGGGCTGCTAGCCTCTTCGCCTGGACCCCTTGGCATGGTTATCGGTCCTTCTAGATCGAATGTGCCTGCTTCAATATTCATACCTCGCCACACCGAAATGAGAAAACTCACCGGAAGATGAAGATGAGGATGGATCGTAGGCGGGCAGTCCCCCCGCAAGTCGGTCGAATACGCTCCGCCGATAAGCGTCCAACGCATTGCGTGCTTGACTCAGCGCGTCCGCCGCAGCGCTGAGATCCGATCCAATTGCTCCAGCTCGCCCACGGGCAGCCGTGAGCTCATTTGTTAGCTGCAAGCAAATGTCAGCGATGCTTGAGGAGTGCGAAGGTGTGCTTGGGCTTACATTATATTGTACAGCCTGAACATTACGCGCTGAGGCTTCGATCTTTTCTGGAGAGCAGCTCGGCAAACGGTCAAGGGCAGAGAAAACTGAAACGCACGATGGAAGGCATAGTCGGTGAAAATATTATCAAAGACGACGTCGGTCAATATCGACCTGAAAGGCACACGTATCAATCAGGCGCAGAAAAATACTCGAGACCGACTAACCCATGCGAGATGCTGATTTGACCTATGGGCTTTACTTGCGACGACGCCTGCATGGCTTGCTGCACGTATACCTGCGCCGTGCTGGCGTGGCCCTCTGCCGAAGCCAGCGCATTACGCTCCATCGCGTCGGCGAGGCTGCAAGTTGTAATGAGTCTTTGTATTTCCGGGCAAAGAACATGACGCGCACCCGCCACCACCAAACATGTCTGGGGGAAAATGAGCACCAAATTTGATTCTGAGAACAACGCCACATACCCCATTGTGAATAGCCCAGGGCTTGCTGAATTTGGCCGCTACACGCTGCCAACGAATTGACTGCCGACTGGAGCATACTGACCGCCCGAGATTCGCTATTGAGGTAGTCTTGAATCTCGTTGTATCTTTGCTGTGTTTGCTGCAGCTGATATTCGAGTCGGTCGTCCTCAGGATATCCCTGCGTTGGGCCATCGAAAATCTTGCTATACAGCGCCGCGAGATCTTTCTTCGTCTTTTCGTAGAGATCGAGTTTGTTTTGGAGATCGGTGCGCTGCATCGACATGAGTCAATGGAACGGTCATGCAAAACAAGACGTACGGCGCTTTTGGCTTCCGCGATAAGGGTATCGAGCGTTTCTTGCTGTCGCCTCTGTTGCATCTCCTTCTCCAGGGCCTCAATGTATTCCCTGTAGCGACATGAGATAGATATAATCGGAATCGCACGAGCAACGCACCTCTCCTCTTTACTCGCTCTTGCCTCAAACTTCTCCTTTCGTCCGGTGATCTTCGCAGCAAACCGCCGTGCCGTCGAATCGCGAATAGACTCGTGCTCTTTCCTCTCCTTCTTGGTACTTTTCTCCAGTGCCTTGACTTCGCGTCCCACGTTGGTAATATCTGTCTCGAGACCCTTGATGTACGCATCCTGTTGCTTCAGAGCTGGCGGTACATAGTCAAGTCCCGCAATTTGAGAGAGAAGTTGAGTATGATAGGTGGCGTTTTGCAGGATAACGTCGTCGGTGGTCATGATGGAGGGTATTGAGCTGCATTGGATCCCTTCAAGGTTTTATATAGACGTCAGATAGTTGTGGCACAGCCTCGAGATGTACAGCACAAAAGAAGAATAGATTCTGGATAAAGCACCATAACAGCGAGCTCGGGAGGTGGTAAGGACAAGGTGCAGAGCCTCAGTGGTCGGTAGTAGGGGTTGTCCTGGAAAGTTTCCACTGCCAGTGTCCAGTGTTGGCTGGCTTTGCAAATTGGGGATGACTGAGCGCAATTTTCGCCTCCGCTGAACCTTTACAACCTGCCCACAAAACACAAAAAAACAAAGGAGTAAAGGAGAACAAGGTCGCAGATGGAAGTGACTGAAGAAAGACGCAAGAGACGAGAACAAGTGGGAAAGAGAATCGCAAGTTACCATCAAAATTCGCATCTCACGCCTTATGAGCTTGTCCTCACCACGACGGCAAAAAACACTTGTCTCCAGGGTCAACACAAGTGTTCCTATAATGGCGGAATACAATCTTACAGCTTTCTACACAATAAGCATGAGGCGCAACGGAATCAAACACAATATGTGCGAGCGATTCGGGCGAAGAACGCTTTAGGAACGATTGAAGCATTCTTCTACGCAAACCCATCTCCATCGTCTGCCAGTAAAATCCATCGCCCGCCTGCCCAACCACCTCCGCCCTCGATATCCCGTTGCGCTACGGACATCCGTGGGTAGCACGGAAAACAGTGGTCTGTAGCCAGGTCCTGGCTGCTAGGAATGCTCGGCCAAAGCAGCGACACTGACAATGCTTGCGTGAGGGCGCGAGGAAGACGCAATCCTGCTTCGGTCTGACGAGTGCATACACCGTCTTCGGTAGACAAGGCTGGGCGCGAGATGAGGGCACCTGGCTCCCAACGCAGCGGTGTTACCAGACAGTCTTTTGATAGGCGTTCGTGCGGACCGGGGAGAACGTGAGGAAGGAATAATCCAAGAAGTTGGTCGTCGTCTCGCCCCCTCGAAGCGACGTCTGCGAGAATGGTACAGAGCACAGTGGAAGTAGCGGCGCTTGGGAGGCAGGGACGGATGTCTCTGCAACGAGTTGTCCTCTGCCTACAGCTACACACGCTGTCCGAGTAACTTCATCGAAGCTCGCGGGGGTGGCGGTCGAGTGTAAATGAGCAGCCGTTTTGGGAAACGCAGAATGCCCTCGGTGTGAGCCATGTATTGAGTAGCTGGGGGGAGGGGAAGCAAACGGCTTGCGGGAAGCTGATTTAGACCCAGATAGCAGAGATATTGAAAGACGCTGAACTGTGCTACAGCTACCCCGGCATTCTTCCTAGTGTGTCTGGGGGCATGTACCAGCCGCATGGATCGTGAATCGAGTGCACCATACACCGGATAGATTGTGACCCAAGGGGGTCGGTGCTCGGTACCAATGATTTGACAACTCGTCCAGGGTATACTGTGACTGAGCCGCAAGGTATGAATGGCGTCAACAGAGATAGGTTGCTGGCGCAGCAGTCCATTATGGAGTCGATGAACAAGTTGGAGATGCGATATTGAGCAGAGGTGAGACCAATGACTGGAGGCTAGAAATACAGAATAAGAACCGTAAATCTGAAAATACAATGTTAGAGCGTTCCGATCCGAAGCATATAGACATACATTTTGCTATATCTCCAACACCAAGACGAGCAGCGCAATCTCGACGCTCGCTACCACTGTCGAGACGGCAATGACGATCCAGCCCGCAGTGATGAACGGACGTCCGAATATACGTGTGGCGTCTTGACCTTTTGTGCGGATGATCTTCCGAGGTGGAAGGCGGTATGCTGGGGTGGCGTAGTCCTCTGGCTTTTCGTAGTCGGCAAAATCGTGTCGTGAATGGCGCGCACGGAGGAATCCGAGAGCGTAAAGGGCCGCGCCGAGAACTGCAAAAACTAGTCCGACTAAATTGTGAATGAAGAAGCGTTCAAAAGCAGAGTAAAATAAACAATGCTTACTTCGACGGAATCGAGGGTCGAATAGGCGAAGAACTGTGAGAGAAAATCCGAGATTGCTGAGCGCCGTACGGCTGTATGCGCCATGGAAGGTTCGTTGTCGCGCTCGGAGCTCAACTAGCTCGGTGAGATCCGCTGCTTGAAAGGACTGGGCACGGTGGCCGCTGTTCAATCAAATGAGAACGGAATAAAGAAGAAATCTGAGAGTATTAACTGGTAACGGTGGCTCATACCGAGGATTGGGGAAAATACTCAAGCAATAGTCTTTGGGTTGCCGTAGAAAGCACAGTTGAGAGTGGGACTTAGGCAGCCAAGAATATCGATAGTTTGGTAGACGACAGGGTGCGGTTGGATGAGAGACCTCGGGACTTTGAGGAAAGACGAGGAGCGATGTCAACGAGGGAGAGGAGAAGACTAGAGTCTAGATGCAATCCTGTGCGGTCGGCCGAAAAGCCGAACCAGCACAAAAAATTGCGAGCCACCTTTTAATTCAGCGAACTTGTGAGCTAAGAAGAATTAAAGCGTCTGTCTAGAGAGACTACTTGGAGCCACCTTGACTTCCTCCACCACCTCGATTTCACCCGTCGAACTGGTTGGCTACTCCCGAACAATCTACTTCTTTGGCTTGTCTGACGCTCTCCTTGCTTGAGTGCCACGCGCAAATATGCGACGAGCTACAGAATCTTAGTTACTAGTTCTCTGGGAGGCATTACGGCCCACGCTCAGCCATGGGCCAGTGTCGTTGTCTGCTATTCGACTGCCAAGGTCCGATCCTTCATGCAGAATCCGTTTGCCGGGTCAGAACCCCAGAGTAAAATCTCATCAAGCCCGAATACCTCCTCAGTCCTGTCCCATCACCGCCCTCGGTAAGCTCACAACATGTCGGGATTTCCTGTGTATCTGTCTGAGAGTGGAATTTCCGGCTATCATTGCATCGGACACACCACTGGGGGGGACTAAAGCACTTTTTTTCGGTCGACGACGGCAGCTCGAGGTTGTAACAAATCTTGGGCTGAAGTTGGCCGTTCCGCAGTACTGTGGCGGCGACCGCATCTCTGTCCATAGTCGGCGCTAATGGTTCCCTCGGTCATCTTTGAGTCGTTCAGCCATGAATTTGTCAGAAGCTGAGCAGGACGAACCAAATATCCACGCGCAGATCATTCGTAATGCACTGATGCCCGTTTCAACCTTTTACTCAAACCAAGCTATGTACCAAAGAGCCCGCTTCGAGTCTCCATCCCAACAGCTCTCACCAGCCACCATTTCTCGCGCTGCATTGACGTCCTCAAACTTTATCTTCAAGGCGGTATTGAATGACCGCATATACAAATTTGAAGGCGCCGTCCTCGAAACAATTTAGCTAACTGGATACTGTGCGCGATACGTTCAAATAGCGCCTTCGTCCTACAATCTCTGCTATCAATTCCTGTTTCCTTCTCTCTTCCTCATCAAGGCATGCCTGGAACACGGAGCGGACCGAGCGCCTCTTCCTCTTCCGTCCTACATCACGCTTCAATCACTGCCACCAGTCTCAAACACCTAGCAGAATCGACTTCGATGCCTTGCTTACAAGCTGTAGCTGCAGTGACGCTCATGATTGTTAAGACAGCTGAGGTATACGCATTTCTCCTTCATTTTTTTCGCCCTGGACTCACGAATTTGTTGTGAAGTCTGTCAGGGTCAACAAGCAGCAATGGGTAACATTGGTTGAGCAGATTCATCACCTACTCTGCGTCATCATTGAACTGTTCATCGACGATTCAAAAACCGTCGCACCCATGCTGCTTGACTCGATCGCGAGGTTTCTTGGGTATGGGCCGTGCCACCTTGAAATCTTTGAAAATGGACTGATCATATGACAGAACTCTGCAAAGAATCGAGTCTTTCATGCGTATTCAGCGAGATATGAGCCGTTTTCGGCGCTTTCTTCGACATCAAGAGGATACCCTGCAACTGGCGATTTGCAAGCAAGAATTACGGCAGGCACTAGACGTCTTCTCGGTACGTGAGGCTACATGGTCAAATATCGATTTTCTCAATCTACAGCTCGATGTAGGCTGAGGCTCGAGGTGCCGCAATCTCGCACGTCGTCAGTTCTACAGTCAATTCAGACAACCAACATCAAGAATTACTCAAACTCGTAGCGGAGAATCCTGACGAGCGCCGCCGCTTATGTTCAGATTCAATGGTATGTTTATAGTGGTATCGACGGAGTATACACCGACAAGATTCTCTGCCCAGAGTCTCGGCAGCTCGATTAGTCTTCGCAGCAGGTAACAGACTATCTTCCCGTCACACATTCGCATATCAAAACTAACTCGCGCAGCTATAGTGTCGTATCCTTATTACTACCAGGCGCCCCGCAAGTCTTCCACGGTCGCGAATCCGAACTGAGGGATATAGTACACGGATTAATGCACAGCGCAGCTCGACTCGCGATTCTTGGTCCAGGCGGGATTGGTAAGACTACATTGACCAAAGCGGCGCTCCACGATCCCCAGGTCGTCGCCAAATATTCCGCTCGCTATTTCGTTTGCTGCGACTCTGCTCAAACGGTGGAGAACCTGGCGGCGGTCGTTGCCTCAGGCCTGGGTCTTCAGCCGAGCGGACAGATGTCGGAAGATATCGTGCAATATCTTTCTGCACAAACGAGCTGCCTGGTCGTTCTTGACAATTTCGAAACACCTTGGGAACCCGCCGAACATCGGTCCAAGGTCGAAGACTTTCTTGCTGTTCTTGGCAGTTTTCCGCATGTCAGCCTCTTGGTGAGAGTATTTTTTGACTGTTATTCTCGAATTGTTGTTTACAAGGTTATCAACTTTTCAAGGTGACTATGAGAGGCCAAGAACGCCCTTTGAAAACACGGTGGACTCGCCCGTTTCTACCTGCATTAGCGCCGCTCAGTTCCGAAGCAGCCCACAGGACGTTTATGGACATTGCGGACACAGATGGCGACGACGAGGCTCCTCTCGTTTCCGATCTGTTAGTTCTTGCCGGAAATTTGCCGCTCGCCGTGACGCTTCTAGCAAGCATAGCACAATTAGATGGCTGTGATTCTGTCTTAGCGCGATGGAAAACCGAAAGCGTCTCGCTCCTTTCAGATGGATTTGACAAGGCAACAAACCTCGAAACCTCCCTTCGACTGTCGCTTTCCAGCCCACGCATAACTTCATCCCCCGGTGCTTTACAACTCCTTAGTGTTCTTGCGCTACTTCCCGACGGTATACTGGACACGGATCTTCGTCTTGCCTCTTGCCCTATTTCCGACATTCTTCACTGCAAGAGCACTTTGATCCGAACGTCTTTGGCATATATCGAGGGTGAAAAGCTCAAGGTCCTTGCTCCTGTACGAGAACTCATCAGACAAATTCACCCGCCGTCCTATACACTAGTTGCCCCCCTCCGTACTCACTGGGCTACTCTCATCGAACTTTGGAGAACATACCAGATGCCTTCCGGAGATCTCGTTCAACGACTCGCGGGAGTTGCCAGCAATATTCATAGCCTACTCAAGTACACATTAGAGCTAGGCGACGTGCCTGACCTCATCGAGATCGTGTACGGGGTCTTTTATTGGGACGCTTTCATCAGTCGTACGTACGGTGAAACCTCTCCGCTGATGGCGAATATTTTGGCGCACATCGAACGTGTCGATAACAACGCTTTGCGAGGATGTTACATCTGGCATCGTTTTCAACATAGCGAGGTCGCCGCTGCTGATGCAGTTGATCTAATTGCGCAAGGTACCCGATTTTTCCAACTCGCGGGAGATTTAGCTGGTCAATGTGCGTGCACCCTGTCTTCGTTAAAGACACTGATACATTCCGACTGCAGGTCGGCTTCAATATGCAGTAACGTTGTATTATATCCGTCAGGGCGATCTCACCAAAGCGTCAATGCACGCGAGCCTGGCGTATTCGTTAGCTGATCAAGCCAACGACGATATTCGACGGAATCGTGCTCTTTGCACGATATCATCGTGCGAACACAAAAGGGGCAGATTTCGTCAAGCCTTGATATCTGCCCGCAGAGCACAGCGTCTCGCCAATCGGATACAGAACTTTCAACACGAGACCAAGGCTATGGAAGGCGAAGCTCAAGTTTGGGTTGCGCTGGGCGACTTCCCCAGAGCGGCTGACATTCGCGGCCGCATGCTCAAATCCGTCGTCACGGAGGGTCTGCAACGGACTCAATTCGAAATTCGCCTGCTGGATCTCGAGGCGGAAATGTATTCGCACAAGACCGCATACACAGAGGCTAGGAAAACGTACGGGCTTATCTTGCAGGATTCGTCCCTAACGAGATTTCCACTCTTCCATGGACGTTCCGGGGTCATGATTGCTGCTATCGATGTTATCCTCGGCAGCTTACAGTCCAAGGATGAGGTCGTGGCAGCCCTTGAAATTCCTCGACAGATTTTCATATCCCGGGGATATTTACGGGGTCTCCCTATCTGCGACAAGGTTTTAGCCGACTTTCTTATCGGGAGTGGCCGAATGACCGACGCAATTCAGCTATACGAAAATTGTGCGCGCTCTTTCTGGGACGACTCGGCCGAGCAGCTTTTACTGTGCATGAACAAACTGGGAGACATCACATTGCGACAGTCTGCCCAGCCTGAAGACTCTAGATCGGCAAGGCATTGGGCGACAACGTATCTGGCGTACGGCAAACAAACCGCGAGTATGTGCGTAATAGCTTGGGCCTTTCGGTGTCTTGGAGATCTTGCTTTGGCTAGCGAAAATGACGACGCCACAGCTCAATCGCTCTTCCTCGTCGCACTCGAGGAGTTCACACGTATGGATATCTATAGGGGGAAAGCCGAATGCCTGTTGCGTTTGGGCAGCATTGCTCGGAAACAGGGTGGTGAGGCGTTGGCGCAGGAGTATTTGGTTGAAGCAAAGCAGATGTTTTTGAATTCGGGAATGGTCGGAGAGGCGAGCAGGATACTATAATCACCAATATCAATACGTACTACATCCCCACCCTTATAATAAAATGGTAACCCAGTCGTGGTTCAATTGAACCCTGTGAACGTTGATTCAATTTAATTTCAGCTGCGAACCTTCCGAGCACAAAATGGGTAGTCTTTATCGAGTGAGAGCATAAGGGTGGATTTTTGCAACTACTGTACATATTACTGATAATACACTCCTGGACATACTTAGCCCAAACCGTCGGAGAAATTATACCAATTATACTTCGCCAATCTTCTTCAACGAATATGAATCCGCATTGTCATCCTCCAACCCCTCAGCTTCATCGCGATCCGTTGTAGTCTGGATCGTGACGTTTATGTCCACATTATCAAGCGTCTTGTTCTCAGTTTTTGACCTGGCGAAATGCAGAGAGCTTATTGCGGGGCCACGCTGCTGCGCATCACCGCCCACGGCGTCCGTTGTACCCGTGGTTATCACCCCGCGGTCGGTATGATCAAATGTGCTAAACTGTTCGTCCCGGCGGGGTGTCGAACGCATGATGATAACGCAGAAGGTTATTCCTGTCGCTTGTAGAGTCTGTATTTGAAAATTGAAGTGAGCAGGTGAAACCGAATACAGCGGAGTGGCGTCAAGCTGCTTACCGCGTCGGCGAGGGGGTACAGAGCATTGCTATCGCACATGCTGACGACAAATGTCAGGAAGACAAGCGTGCTGTAGGCAAGGCCTGACTCGGCGATGACTCGAATGACTTTTCGCAGGCGGGGTTGCTGGGAAGGGGCGAGAGATGCAGAACGACCTGCGCGATACCGCACATTCGAGTGCTCGACGCGCCATATCCGCCATACCAAAAGAGCTTAAAGAGGATGAGCCAGACATTCAAAGCTCCTGCGTAAATTTCTTACATGTCGTCAGGACGTTTTGGGCCGCCGTTATAGCGAAGAAAGCAGACCACCAAGGTTTGATTATATTATTATTCAGGGTGATCGCAGCATTGGTGGTAGTGATTTCGACAACCATGAGCTTGATAGCCATGGCGATGCCCGCGAGGTATAGAATGAAAGACGGCAGGATGATCTTCCATCGTTTGCCAAAAACGATGAAACAGCGGTATATGAGGACAAAGTCCCCTACGATCATGTTCGCAGTTTGTGTGAACGACTACGGAAAGCGGTCAAAGTAAGAAACGACCCGATTCAAGGATGGTAAACGCTTAACACACACCCGTGTAATATTAATCCAATCCCGAATATTTGTGAGCTCCTCCGTCGGGCCCCCAGCCCCGCGATAAAAAACGAATGCTTTGAGGTTATGAAACAACCCAATAATGTCGTCGAAAGTGTTCACGGCAAGCAGAAAGCAAAAGACGCAGACGAGCAACCACCGTATCTCGTCTCTCCGCCTTAATCGGTGGTCCCCATTGGCCGTGGGTATCCAGAACAGCGTCCGAGCACAAAAACAGCAGGTGACCAAGTATATCCCGTAGGTGAGCGTCTCGAAGTAGTTGCCGGTGAGCTGCGCCTCTGTGATGGGGAACGCGTCTACAACGCGAGGCGCAAGAGGCATACTACTTTGTGAGATGGAATGAAACTACGGACTCGGAGCCAGCTGGGTGGTGGGGGGAAGAATCACAACCGGGACCTCCATAGTTGCGTTCTAGTCGGGTTATAAAGACTCCAACAGGATGGATAAAGATAAGAAGCTGTGCGACGCGGGGAGGAGAAGACGGGTAATATCAGGAAACATGATCGCCGTGGAGAGAAATCTTCATTAAGTGCAAAAGTGGATCCCGAACGCGGCTTGTGTTGCAGGAGGCTCGAAGGCTGTCAGTTGGAACACGAGGACTCGGGAGGGAATCATGCACAACGTTGCATAGATGTGTTTTCTTTCGCACAACCGGCACGAACCCGGGTGGGCTTCTTCGATCTAGAATGGATAGCGGAGGCTGTGGGTAGCGGGAGCGCGGGAGTCTGGGAACAGAGAAGAGTTCGCTGACAAGCTACTGCTGAAATGCCGAAGGCCTGTCAGAGTTGTCAATTTTCGAGTCCGTTGAGAGCGGAAAGGCCGATTCCCCGACGGATAGTCGAAGAAAAACCTTGAAAAAAGGTTTGTAAAACCACGAAAAAGAGGAAGAAGAATAAAAGGACAGATAGAGAGTTCGAATCGGAATCTTGAAGGAGCGATATGCATGAGAATCGAAGCGAACTCGGCGTATGACCGTCACGGTCGTAAAAAGATGCGAAGTCCGCTGCTTCTACGAAGTTGCAGCATAAAATAGGTGAGCAGCCGGTAATAAATGACCCTCGCATCGGTCCCCAGAGGCAGGCGAAATTCAAACGATGAGCTCATAATTCGTATCTGACCCGAAGGTATCTCGCTGACTCACTGAAAGGGAAACGGTCTGCTTACACCTGCGTGTCCGAGTCTCAGCAAGAGAATGATTTTCTACAATCTTGCATGAAAATTCGTAGCATCTCGACGTATCAGCGATGTATGGCTGTTGCATCGCAAGCACGAAAGATGCCACTCCCCTTATGATATCTTGACGAGTTGCCTGTCAATGCCAGTGTTCGGGAGCTTCATAAAAAACTCACTGGCACGCACTGCGCATTTCCTATCTATGTCATTGACCGTTTTGCGATGGCGATTCTCGCCGGAACCACCCTCGCCGACGTTGCCACCAATGACGCCTACAGTGTGCACTGTGAAGGCAGCGTGAATCGAGTCATGATGAGCTTGTGATGAGCTCCAAAAGATTCTAATGGTATCAATTGAATGGCATTCGCGGTTTGAGTAGAGGAACTCGAAGTCGAGAGCGTTTGAGAATAATAAGCTGAATTTCGAACGTTGAACGTTTCGCGTTTTGCGTCTGCAAAAGCAGAGGTTACAGAGGTAACCATAGTGATAGGGGTTATCTCGTCATTTCACGTGTTATCAGATTCCCACGGTCACACTGTATTTGATCGCCGGCGGGGAGCGGCGGGGTAACATGGCCGCCTCTTTCTCACGCCCCGCCCACAGAGAAAATTCATGCAGAAAGACCTCCTTCACCTCACTCGCGACTCAAGATGAGGGGTTAGGGTATCAATGTAAAGTGTATCATCGTAGCCAGCCTAGCTAGCTAGCCGCTTGAACTCTATCACCGCCCGTATGACCGAAGAGAGAACTAGTCTCGTTACTTGTAGTTAACTTGCAAAAGAGGCTCGAGAATAAGATGAGTGAATACGTATGTATGTAGGGGGTGGTATGTGGTTGTGGTATGTGTGGCGTGCTGGACGTCGACGTCGGACAGGCCATTCTCGATGGACCGTAATGCGAGTCGGCACGCTCGACGACAAAGGCCGTCAGTCACTCTAGAGGAAGAAAGCCGCAGAGCCCAGAGCACCAGCAAGCACAGCGATGACGCTTCCCCGAGTCGCGACAGCGCCGCTAGCCCCCTTGCCCGACCCCTGTCCGAGACTGCCCGCCGCCTTAACCGCGCCGCTCAAAAAGTCCGAGCCGCAGGTGCTCGCAACGGCCTGGTACAGCGCCGGCTGTCCGCTCATCAGCACGCTCTGCGCCAAGCCCGGCGCGTAGTTCGTGCCGGCCTCAAACGTCATGTAGCTCTTCAGCACCGCGGCGGTGCAGTCGGTGCAGAGCTGCTCCTTGGGAAGCGAGGAGGACAGGAAGAGGAAGAGGATGTTGTTGGAGTCGATGGCGGTGGCATTGGGCATGTACGCCGTTACGGCGTCCGCGCGCTTGGAGACTTTGAGCTGGACGGCGGGGGCAAGGAGGGCGGAGGTGGAGGTGGAGTTGGCTTGGGGGACGCACCACTCGCCGCTGTTGTCCTTGGAGCAGAGGGTGGAGAGGAGGGGGAGGAGGGTATATACGGTGTCGTATATCGTCTTCACCTGCGCATTGGGGCTGGAGGTAAGCTCCGGGCCGCACTTTGCGTAGAAGTCGGCGAGTTTGCCCGTGATGAGGTTCTGCGGGCATGACGAGGTGAAAGAGGCCGAGCAGATGTTGGTGAGCGTGTCGGTGATCTGCTGCTTGGTCGCGGTCGTGAGGTTTCCGTTGGGTGCGAAACCTGCGGTCGCGGAGAGGAGGGAGGAGGTGCATTTGGCGAGGTCTGCGTCCGTGTCCATCTGGGTCAGGTAACCCTGGCAGGTTTGGCTGATGGATGTGGGGATGTAGGGGTTGCCTGTGGGGCCCGCATTAGGCGCAGATGCCGAGGATGAGGCCTACAGACAAGGGGTGAGCGTGTGATTACAAGGCTTGCAAGGGCCTTGTCAGGGGCTTACTGCTTGGGCTACAGCGGCGGCGGCGAGGAAGACAGTGAGGGTGGAGAACATGGTGGTGGTGAGAGAATGAATGGACAACTTTTTATTGTCGGTGGAAGACGACAAGAGGCGTGTCGACAACGTTGTCGTGCGGACGTTGAGGAGAAAGGACAAGTTGATGGTGATCAAAATAAAAATACTCGCAACCATCAAGGCACCGCCACCTTCCCTTTGTCAACCACCGCTCCCATCCATTTTCTGAAATCGTTCATTCGGGTCTATAACTGCTACTCTGGATCGAATCATCCTTCTGGCCTTACTCTTTGTCGAGCTTTTTAATAGACAGTCGACCAGGACCAAAAACAACCCAATTTCCGAAACATTTTCCTGACGTATCAACCAAGTTTCAATTTCAACTGACAGGTGCGACTGTAGCTACGGGTAGCGCCGATGAATGGACTCTCCGATGAATACACCTGAGCTATCTTTATTCTTGGACAGCGCTCGAACCGACCATACCATTGGCAAACTCAACATCACTTTTCTGCCAGCTCGTGGCGGCGACTCGACGGTGTGCAATGGCAACTTTGACACAAGCTCTACGGGTGTTCATTCTCAAGATAGATACAATCAACAGCTACTATCAACCGTATAGCGGTAATGGAAATGCAACGACATACAAAACTAACTCTTCGAAGACCTAAAATGCATCAACAGAACCTATACAAATTGGGAACAACAGGGAACTATGTACTCGAATATTGGCATGACGGGAGTGGTGGCATACAGACCAAGGTATCGTTTCAGCGATTCAGCCTCACTCCAATTCCACAATCGAGGCTGTAGCGTGATCGCCGTCAGGGTTCTCCTCGGATGCTGCCCAGACCCGGACTGGCAACTCAATCATCGCATACGATGGAGGAGGTCGGGTATACCGAGGAGGCGAGCTTTTCTCCTCCTTACTATCCAACGACCTTGGTGTGACACCTCGAATTTTCGTCTGCTTGGGTGTCAAAAGCGAAGGTCCCAGGCTGAGCGCCTTGGGCTGATGTTTGGAAGTGGTTTTTTGCCGTTTGCGGCCATTTTTGTCCCCTTCCGCTACAATGCAAACTGAATTTGGGAGCTTGTATTCAGGGAGAGCGATGAAGAGTAGCTGTTCAGGCGAAGGGGTCTTGGCAAGTGTTATCCTGCTTGTTTTACGGAACCAGATGATTCCCATAGATGGGCCACTGACGGCTTCGCACTCGAAGATGAACCTAATGGTATCCCAGTGGCACTCTTGGGCTTGAGCCTCCAGCTCTGCTCGTTGATTTATGGCAAATTGCAGGAGGTTGTGGACGTCGAGAAAGCGAATTTTTCCTGTATGATCGACGACCAATCGCTGATCGTCTAGTAGGTCTCTATGGACCATGAATGCACGCTCCAATTTTGCTAAAGCGGCAAACACAACTGCCCGATCGGACTGTCGGTTATGCGATGTTAGTATGGGCGCACAGAAACAATTCATAAACTTGCCGATTTAATGCATCGAGACAAAGACGAGGACTCACTCATTAATCCCACCAACATATCGCCCACGAAGATATGAGCAATGACTTCATAGGTAAGGTCTAGTCCCCGTAACGCTTTGAAGGCCTTTGTTTCACGCTCCATAACTCCCAGGTACGGTTCTGAGGGACTATGTTCAACCACAAAATCCGGTCTTGTCAGTATGGCATCAAACTCACCCACAAAAGCAAGATAAATGTCATACTCAGTTCCTCGCCAGATACCTCGACCGTAACCCAACGGTTCGAACCACAGACTTGTGATCTCAATTTCAGATAGATCAATGCGCTGAGCCCACAGAAATTCGGGAGTTGGCCGACGTTCCTCAGGAGGTCTTTGGATGAGGCGGGGCCCAGCGGATGAAGAGTTGACGAGGTAGGCCCAGAGATCCTCATTTTCAAAATCAACAGTATGGAGAACATTTTGCTAGAAGAAATCAATTATAGATCACAGCCAAGAAAATCCGCACGATTTCTTCTGCCAACCTATAGGTCCTCTTGATATACTCTTGGCCGTCCCATCGCTCCTTTCCTGACGAGGGGAACCCAATTTCTTCGACGATGATGAATTTACGCCGCAAGCAGTTCCATAGTATCAGTAGATCGCCCTGGCGGTAAGTCGTAGCGTCTTTCGGTATGCGCCCTTAAAATCCAGAAAGTCACGGGCCCGCCGAATTCACGCAGCAATAGATGTCACCTACCCAGCAGGGCTGTGATGGTCGGGGACGGCAGTGGGGGCATTCGTCGAAAGATGCGGTTGCGCCCACAAACGCCTTCGCTGAGATAAGATAAGACGTGGGAATTTACGACATACAGCGATCCCGTGACGTTTATCCCACTTCCGATCCAGGTCGATCTCATTTTCCAATTTCAACACAGTACATCCATGCTGCCAGCGTGTGTCTCAGAATTTCGTTCCTTCGCCTCCCACATCACCCACAAAGCAATCTCAAGGATATTCACCACCTGACACAATTTTCTGCCAATTTTTTTTTTCGTCGAAGTCTCAATGATTGAGTCTCTTCTCTGCTGGCTGTCCGTTTACTTGCGCGCGATTGACGATATGGTCTGTATCGGCAATATCAATGTATCGGATTTGCAGCAAGTCGACCGAAACGGGAAGCATAGATCTGGGTCAGATGAAGATGAAAATCGTGATAGGGACAAATTCCCACAGTCGTCAGCTTGGCTTTAACTTGTGTAGGCGTTTGTGGGCGCGCCTCCAGCCGATAATGCCCCCACCCGCTGCGAACGTCACAGCCTTTGTGGGTAGGCGGCCTCTTCCTGTTCGGCGGGCAAAGAGCCCGACTGGTCACTGATCAAGATTCAAAGGTCGGATACAACTTCAAATTGTGGGAGCCAGTTTTCATATCGGTCGGGGCGATCTACTTGTGCTGTGGAACTACTTACATCGCAAACTAATCGTGGTCGAGGCCCTTGGTCTTCGTGTGCCCGCCGATTGCTCCGACGAGCGATACGATGAGATGACATATACCTGGGTGGAAAAGATTGTGCATCTCCTAGCTGAGCCTAGAAACAAAGCATCATGACTCATTGTTTCCCTTCTAGCAAAACCTCATTGGCACTATTGACTTTGAACACGAAGGTATCTGGGCCTACCTGGTCGATTCTCCGTCCGCCGGACTCCGCATCATCCAGAGACCAACACAGGAACGGCGACTTCCTCACGATTTCCTGTGGGCTCAGTGCATCGATCTGTCCGAAATTCAGATCACTAAGTTGTGGTTTGAGTTCTCCGGCCGTGGTCGAGGAATTTGGCGTGGGACTGAGTACGATATCCATATTGCTTTCATCGGTGAGTATGACACAACGGCATCACAATTCGTGTCCCAGCCTGATAGTCCAGAGCCATACTTGACCGAACTCGAGAAGGAGACAAAAGCGTTCAAAGCCTTACAGGGATTGGATCTTACATATGAAGCAGTTGCCCATATCTTCATAGGTGACATGTTAGTCGGCTTAATGACAGAGTCATCGTCAAAGTCTCGAGTCATTCGAACGGCAAGCATATTGTCTTGTGGTTTGTTCAGAGACTTATCACAAAAAAGGAAGATCGCGCGGTTGTGTTTGCAGCATTGGCGAAATTGGAGCGAGCATTCATGGTGCACAGAGACCTGCGGAGCGATCAGCAATTGGTTATAGATGCAAAAGGTCAAGTTCGCTTCCTCGACATCCAGAGAATGCTGCATTTTTCCCCGGATCAGCGGGAACAGTTGGAAATCAAAGCGCGGGAATGCCACTGGGACAACATTGGGTTTATATTCAGGTGCCAGGCCATCATCACCCCCGAAACAGCAGCACTCTACGGACTTTTATGGTACAAACAGCCAATCTCCACATTTCTTGCGAAGACTCCTTCCCCGGAACGACTCTTCTTTCTATCTTTCTACGGGGGCTCTGCCATCCCGATGACTAGATCTCGTCAGAAGGATGAGCACACCCGCCAGAGGCACGGGCACAAGGCTTCCAAGCATCAGAAGACTCTCAGCTTGGGATCGTCGCCTTTGAAACCCAGGCAGACCAAATCCCGCGATGTTCCCTCGAAGCCATTGTCTAGTGTGGAGCCGAGCAGCCCTCCTCCTCGCTATTACACGCAATCTCCTGGTCTTCCATCTTATAGATACGCCATACTCGAATTTCTTCCGAAGCTGCAGCCTGAGACAGCACAGGACCACTGTGCTGAATTCGGTGAAGGCGGAGCTTCGATTGTCGAATTGGAATAATACCTGTCGTCCGGGGTTTTTACTGCAAGTCCCTGAGACTCTGCACCGTCCGTCTATCCTCTATGCCAGTGTTACAAAATCCTGTTGTATCGGAACATAGCTGGAACATAGCCAATTTTTCATCCCCGTTACCTAAAATCGGAACAGTGTCGGACATCAACAAATCGGACGCACCAGAAGTTGAAGTTGAACTGTCAAATCTTCAATTCATCGAACACGAGTTTCGAATGAGTACAAAGATTGTGGTATGGCATACAAATGCGTTAGAGCGACTTGCTACAGGGAATCCTAGATGATTTTTCACAATACAGTGTCCAAAGGAGATGATTGCTATATCATTGAATGTCAACACGAGCGACCACTCGAAAGTTCAGGAGCGCAAAACTCACAGAAGTTTCCATCGCTACGCAGCCGCAGACGGCGTCGAAGCAGCATCTTCGACCGGCTGTTCTCTACTGCGTTTCTCCAACTCAACGTTCGTCTTGGTCAGGTGAGTTCAGAGCAGATCGAAGGAGGAGCGAGAAAAAAAGCCCACGCAACAGAACAGTTTCCACGCATAGTGTACTATAAGAGCCTCCTCCGCACAAAGCAGCTTCAACGCTTCGTTAACGTCGACCAAGTGAGTCACGAAATTGACTTCATCGGGCATCCCTGTGTTTTCTTCGCGGACCTGTAAATGATTGGATCGAGAGGATAATTAGAGAAGAACTATAAATACCGCGTCTTCCGGAATCTGCCCTACGTACCTATATGCCGCGACGTCAATGAAAATTTCTGGCAACAAAACAAGACTGAATGAATCGACCAACCAGAAAGTGAGATATTCGCCTGCAGGGGAGACCCGGTTAGCACGATGGCGTGCCGGGAAGGCTACTGTAGTGATGTAGATGGGTTCTGTGTTGGGTTCGTATGCGGCGTGTGGGTTGGATGGAGGGGATGGGGCTCGAGTTTGTGTGAATAGGGGGAGGAATTCGACGCGGTAGCCTGACTAGATGCAAAATGTATTGGTGATGGCGGATCAAGAGAGATTAAGAGAAAAAGATATATTTCTGGGGTCGTGGCATCGTCCGCAATTTTGCAATGATATCAAAGGAAATCGAACATACCTCTTCGTACGCTTCCCTTAAAGCAGCTTGCTCCAGAGACTCGCCCACATCCTTACTAGAATCAATTGAACACCCAAACAGAATCTGGAACTCAGCGGCTCACCGCCCCTTTGGAAGAAACCAATACTTCTTCTTCGACTCATAAACAACCACCAGTTTCCCTGATCCCGGCTGAATCACCACCATCCCCGCACCCAAAAGAAAGTTCGAATCTGCCCAAGAGCTATCCCGAACCAGCGGCGTAGACCACTCCGACATGCGCTGATTCGCCGCTGGGAAAACACGTTGTGGGCGGGAAGAGGTGCCGGTGCCGGACGTCGAGCGTTTGTGTACATGTGCCACTAAGCTGAGGAGTGAGCCCATGGGGGAGAGGAAATGGGAAGGTTCAACTTGATAGGAATTGGAGGATTAGATGTCGATGTGAGCTACTTGAAATGTTGTAAACTGACAATTGCGGTTGGAAAAGAGTTATGACGAAGCTTGGGGCTGTTCCGTTCCGAGCGACGGCATTTGACATTTGCCGATTCCGAGTCTCCTGTCACCTGACCCGAAAATCTCCCAATGCCGACATGCCGTTACGCCGCCAATCTGTCACCGTCACATTTGTGACCGCGTCGGCTCTCCTCTTGCCATCGTCGTCCCTGTCCTCATCGCTGTCCTGGTCGCTGCGCACGATGGTCCTATTTATTGCCGCTGCTATCCTCCCACTCCTAGCCCTGTTTGCTAGCGCCTCGCCCTATGCACCACAGGACTCCTTATGGCGGCGTACAGATGATGCCTCTGGTGACCCTCAGTTCCCTCAGTCACCGGCGTCGTGTGGGGTGTGCTCTCAGGTGGGTGGATATTCTGTCCTTGCTGTGGGGCCCAAGGCCTCGGCTTCTTGCTTCCACGTCTGTTTTGGTCGATTCTCGTTCGGAGGATATGGCTTTGGGCTAGAATTTCTTAGCCCTATGCCTTCGGGGTCATGTTGGCGCCCCTAGCTTGGAGTTCGATCAATACAGAGGTTTTTTATCTCTCCCCTCTCATCTGGTACCTTCAGTCCACCATGTACGCTTGCTAATTCTTTGCTCGTTATATTATAGCACTACGATGACATCAAGCTTTGTTTGAGCGTCGTCCCCGTGGTAGCAAACTTCTCATTTGTGCGTCTCTCCAGTTATAATTCTCTTCCGTCTGACAATAATTTCCAGGTCATCAGCCATCTCGGAAACTTCACTAACGTCGTAACATGCGGGTGTGACGGGACCTTCAACGCTACTTTCCGTGCGTCCTCTTTCATCCGACTCATTCCACCGTAGGCTAACTCCCATCAAGCGCAATGTGTTGATTGGTTAGTTCCCTTGTATCCTGAAAAACGATTTCTCAACCTTCCTCAGCTTCCAAAATACCGGTCAACAGGCCGTACTCAACATGGACGACCCTCAAGCAGTTATAACCGGCCTGGAAAAAGTTTGCGCCCTGGAACGCTCCATTGGCATCAACAATGGCGCAGTAGCGAATACGGTGGGACTGCTGGGCTTGGTGCTCGTCGTCATTCTTGGAAATGCTTTGTGGTAATATATTACTTATCTGTTCTGGAGGGTTGACACGATTTTACGATGTAATGACCTATTACGAACGAGCTTTTTGTTTAGTGGTTTTTCTTCTTCGGAATGCTGTTGGTCTGAATCGTATTCTACGGGGAAGTTGTGTAGACTCGTGCAGAGCAGCTCTAGAATGCTGTCTCGGAAACTTAACGCGGCAGTGAGCATGGTTCCATTTTTCGTCAACATGGTGTTGACTCGCAAACGGAGAAAATTTGGAAATCAACTCGAACAAATCGATAACAGGGCAATGAGCCTTGTACAGGCGATGTATTCGAATTTTTCAGTGCGTATTGCCCAAAAACGTTGAAAAGATGATGGTGTCCACATTCCTATGCTCATCGATAATCTTTCGCTAGAACAGCTCAAAGAAATACGAACGACTCATATTCTGGGCGGTACCAGTATCTGGGTCTTGAATTCAACGGCGGCCGCCACTGCACTGACGCTGAGTCCTTGACTCGCACTCCACTGGCAGCTGTTCCAATATCCCGCATCCCGCGATCGTTTCAGAAAACGGCGTTTACGGATTGGGAATTTGGGATGGCGCTGACCGACGTCCGTTGTACTCGGTTGGTAGTGGTTTAATCAAACACGTTTTATTCGTTTCTGTACGCCATCCGCTTCGTTGGTGGGTCCACAGAAGATGGATTTTATAGCGCTGTGTCGACGCCGCGGCCGACAGTTTCGAGTCAGCGCATTGAGAGACAGGGAGTCTGTATGGCGGGCACATCGACAGTGAGGGCCCTGGAGAATTGGTGGATCTGAAGAACGTTAATGGATGCCATAATTCCCAACTTCTGTGTCAAGGTAGAAGGATCGGCGACTCGTCATTTTTGTCAATCACGATGTTTGCTTAATCGTGTGAACAAGGAGACGAGTCAATCGGAATGCGGGAACAGCAGCCGCTTTGCTGCATAAGGGAAATCCAAATCGGACGACGCATATTCTAGCGCCTCAACTGCCCTAGTGCCTCGTGTCAGGGGCAGGGGCTGGGCTCAGCGGAAATTCGAAGTTGGAAACACAACAGAGTAGCGCCAAGGGCCGACAGCCGTAGTGAAGCACGTCGATAAATCTTATCCATGCCAGTGGAGAAGAGAACATATCAAAACATACGTAACTTGTGGGCGTCGCTGCACAGCGCTGTTACAAAGTCGAAATGGATTACGTGCGACTTGGAACTATTTTGTATAGCGATCCATTTGTCCTATTGGTTGGTCGATGGCGTCCACAGACGACGAGGTAGATGGTGTGACCGGACCGGCGACGAGCCTTCTAGGCACTGAAAAGGGAAATTGCCCTGGAAAAATACGAACGTCGGGTAACCTACTGACTCGAACTCCTAAGGGCGGCCATGGAGTTCAACAAACGAGGCGCCTAAGACAATCTTACTGGCGCTGAATAGCCGAGCCTCTTCCATTTTACGAAGCTCTTAGCCAAAGCGGGAACAGCAGCCGCTTTGCTGCATAATGCATATCCAGATCGGGCGACGCAGCGCCTCAAGTGCCTTGGGCCTCGTGTCAGGTCGGCGGAAATTCGAAGTTGGAGACTCAACAGAGTAGTGTTCAAGACCGACAGCCGCAGTGAAGCACGTCGCTGAATCTTATCTATGCCAGTTGAGGATTATGAAACCCATACGTAGTGTGGGCGCCGCTGCACAGGACTGTCGAAAACATTCGGGATGAGCTTCACAAACGAAGATCTACGAGGGACAAAAGGAGAGTACGACCTATGCTAAGCACATGAGGTTTTCAACTGGCTTGCAGATTGCACGAGGATGTCTAGCTTTCTGTATTTTTCCCTATCGCAATGCATTAGCTCTGTTGGCTGAGTCAAGTGTCCACAGACATACTGGCAGATGGGGACCGGATGGCGAATCTTTCAGACGCTCTCAAGCGGAGACTGACTGAAAATCAGATGAGCGTTCGGGAAACCTACTGACTCGAACACCTGAGACCGGGAATGCCAGACCTTCAACGGACGCGGCAGTTTCAAGAGCAGGTTAGACTGGCGCTGAATAGCCGAATGGCTTCCATTATGCGAAGCTCTCGCGAACAATATCTCGCATCCTACAAACAATTCACCACAACACGTTCCACAGCGCTGTGCCAGAACGTTGATGACTGAGTCAGCTCTGGAGACGAGATGGTCCCGGGAAAACCTTGAGATCAAGAGGACAGAGGAGCCTGAGTACCGTATGCATTAGGATACAATGAGCTCAGCTCAGCCATCTAAAAACAAGCAGCAAGGAGCATTGAGTTCAGTAAGAATCAAGGAGGCATATTTTTTGGATTTGCAGGCTGATACTCGCCTGACGAGCTCGAGTCAAAGACGACGCCCACAGCGGAGCTTAAATATGCCTGATGCAAATCGATTTGAGCCGTCGAGAGATTGGGGATATTCGGCAAGAACCACCGCAAAGTCGCTCTGGACGGGCTACAGCAGTGTTCTTGCATGTCGCATGGCGGAGTTGGTGTCTACAGAGCAGCGATTATTCCGGAAACGGCGACACTGAGCAGCCACCCGTGTCCATATCAATCAGTGTGTCGTGCCTGCGATAGGCTTTATTCCACAGCATTCACTTGGAATTAGGACGTTGTGGGCGTCAGAAGAAGTCACAACGACTGGGGTGCATCAAGGCAACAGTGTTCATGATGGCTAAAAGCTAAACGGGAAAAGAGTTGGATACGTAACAAATGTCAACAAGTTCGGCAAGCTTCGGCAATCTACTGAAATTTGACCAGAATCTTGAAGGAAGCGCAATTTTTCTTCTAAAAGTGGCAAACCACTGTGTTAAAAATTTCTGGCGCAACACCTCTAAGTTGAGGCTACTGTACTAATCCGACCGGTTGTTCACTGTACTAATTCGACCCAAAATTGTTCACTGGACAGTCCACAACACGGCAATTAGCGGAAGCCGGCACTCCCTCGGCATGTGCCGGCCAGAGATTTTCTCGACGCGCACTTACAAGGCTTCTGGAGAATAAAGGCGCCCGAGGTAAATAATATCACGCAAAGTTAGAGGCTTCCCAGAAGTTCATCAATGAATTAGAGCTCCGGCTTTTTTCCGTACATAGTACTTCAAGTTGCGCTGAAATCTCTCTAAGTATGTACCTGTTGAAGAATCCGGTCACGCATCAAATGCCGGACGGCTGCAAATGGAACTGGAACGACATATGAAGCAATGTGGTTCAGATGTGATTCAGACTGATTCTTTGAAGACGTGAAATGCATTGACAGACCATGTACAAAATAGGGAATACCATATTTAAGTATTGGCATGGAGGGGCCGGAGGCCAGTGGTGGCATATAAGTAGTCTAAGATATGATTGTAGCGATTCAACCTCATTCCAATTCCACAATTGAGGCTTTAGCGTAATCGCCGTCACGGTTCTCCTCGGATGCTGACGAGACTGGGAATGGTAACTCAATCATCGCATACGGCGGAGGAGATAGGGTGTAACGAGGAGGTGGGGTTTGATCCTCCCAACCATGTAAGGCTCGACATTTCGCCTGCATGGGTGTCGAAGGTGTCAAAGGCGACTGCCGCACGGTGGATGCCTTCTGGCGCCTCGCGGGGCCGAGTTTATGCCTCTTTTTCCAAGGCTTGTCCCGATCCGTTTGGATGGAGCAACCTGGATATGAAATATCATAGTCGGGGAAAGCAACAGAGAGAAGTTGCTCAGGTGAAGGGGTCTTGGCCAGGGTTATAGAGCTTGATGTCTCGTACCAGATGAGTTCCACACTGGAGAAACCGGTGATAGTCAGGGATTCAAAGATGGACCGAAGGGTATCCCAATGGCACTCTTGAGCTTGTTCCTCTAGCTCTTTTCGCTGATTCGGAGAAAATTGCACGAGATTTTGGATGTCGATGAGGCGAACTTGGCCTTTTGCATCGATCACCAATCGCTGATCGTCCAACAAATCTCTATGAACCATGAATGCTCGCTCGAGTTTTGCCAACGCAGCAAATACAACTGCCCGGTCAGACTGTTGGTTTGATGTGTGAATATCAGCGGAGGCAGATAATGCACGACTTGCCGACTTGATGCAGCGAGATGAAGAGGAAGATTCGGTCATCAATCCGACCAACACATCGCCGACGAAGATATGGGCAATGACTTCATATGTGAGATCCAGACCCCGTAGAGCTTTGAATGCTTTTGTTTCTTTCTCCATACTCTTCACGTGCGGTTCTGAATACTCATACTTCGACCCGAATTCCGATATTGTGGCGTCCAGACTTACCGACAAAAGCGAGATGTATATCGTACTCGGTTCCGCGCCAGAGACCTCGACCGTAACCCCAAGGTTTGAACCATAAACTGGTGATCTCGATTTCGGACAAATCGATGCGCTGAGCCCATAGAAAATCAGGAGGTGGGCGACACTTCTCGGGGGGCCGCTGTATAAGGCGGCGTCCACCGGATGGAGAGTCGATGAGGTAGGCCCAGAAATTTTTTGTTTTAAAGTCGACAGTATGGATGATATTTTGCTGGAATGGAGTCTGATTGCGTAGATAACGGATGTAGAGAAAACGCACCATCTCTTCGGCCCACATATACGTCCTCCTGACGTATACTTCACCGATCTCTACAGGAGGTGAGTCGAAACCGATTGCCTCAACCACCATAATCTTGCGAAGTAAGTAATTCCATAGTACGATTATATCTCCTCGACTGTGGGTTGTATTAGATTTTGGTATCCGCCCTGGGAAGGGAGATGAATCAAAAGCTCGATAAAGAGAGATTAGAAGTCATACCCAAAAAGGCCGTGACGCTCGGGGGTGGTGGGGCCATGGAAGCTGTGGTCGCGCCCACAAACACCTACGCGAAAGGCAGGAGATGATGACGCGGCGTGGGAATCTTCAGTTAATCACGATCTCATGATTCTCATCTGACCCAAATCTGTCCTCCCAATTTTGGGTAGATCTCATTCTCCCAATTCGATACAACCCATGCTGTGTCTCTCAAAATTCCATTTCTCCGCTTCGCCTATCACTCACGCGGTGACCTGATGATTTCCTAAAATTCTAACGGGCGTTAGGTGCTATGATTCAATTTGGGCGCATCCACGGACATTTTGCACACCTTGCAAATCAGGACTTTATTGACGCTCAAAGAAGAGCAGTTTTCACGTTTCTATGCAGAGTCGCACCCGTTCTACACATCTACAGTTTCCCCTGGCGCCAATGCTCTGTGATGCCCGTGCATTTCAAGCCGTCGATGGAGAATTCGCTGTGGGTGCCACTACAAGAGTACCAGTATAAGATGTTTTCAGAATGAGACTGCTTTTTATCCATCGGCATGTGCGTATTTCAGTGGTATCACTGTGCTAAATGCGCACGCAGATGGTGCGGCTTACACTCGGTCTGCTCAGCTGTTCCGCCGCGGCAGTCCTGCTGCGCTTCAAACTCGCCATACGTGCAAATGTTGCCCGGAATCGCATCGAAGCCTTGCGGAAACTGCTGTCGTTAATCAGGTATGCTGCTTTCTATATGTTCAAGTTCAATCCCCTTATTTGAAATTTTTATCTTCTATCGTTTGCAGGAAACGAATTAACGTTGACTGGAAACCGTGAAGATTGTCCGCGTTTGCCCGCACTTCTTCCTGGTCACATTCAACACTCGACCATTTTGAGTGCGCACCCACAACATGACACTCACGCCGCAGCCGCGGTTTGCGATCAATGCGCCCACACCATCCCCCCACATTGACGCGTTCCCAAACTTGTTCAAATAGAGCCAGACTCTCTCCCCAAAGAGCATATTTATCCAGCGAACACATCCCCCTCCTACACTATATAATCGCTAATTCTCTCCGGCCCGCCACTGTATTTCTACCTAGCAGCAGCTCCTAGATTTGTAGAACCCTTTGTAGCCAAAGCCGAACCCCCCTTAGTAACCACATTGCATAGAGGACACAATCCAACAAACATCTCAGCCATAGGCCAAGTGATTCCCGACTAAACGAACGCGCTCGTCGTTAATATGAAGCAAGGTGAGACACAGATCTTGAAATACAACATACCACACTCATTCTGCGAATTTCCATCATAACCGCAACGGAGGATGCGTGCCCGCGATGCGCGTACGCCAAACAGTCGTAGATTTGCGGTTGGACAGGGATACGTTCGAATTGTTGTTGTCCGTCTGCGTTCGAAATAGCATTGTTGTCCTTCTCAGATGATGATTTTTGACCGGGCGATGAAGCTAGTGGCGCAGCGCGAGATCTGGGATCAAGCGCACCGCGATATTCCTGGAGAAACCTAGCCTGTTCCTCCGGCGAAGCCAGGAAATACGAGTCTCGGGGCGCAACTATGAGATTGACCGTGTCCGCGCCAGAGGAAAGCCGATGGCACGTCGCCCATGCGCGGATTCGTTCGGACAACCGCGTGATATCGTTTCTCGAGAGACAGTTGGCAATGGTAGCGTATTTCTCTGGAGCCAAACACGCCGTCTCGCGCAAGTCCGACTGTAGCCTAGCCAAAAAGTCCTCCAAAACGCGATCGAACTCATCTCTGTTGGGCATCTCGGAGCTCTTGATACCCGCTAGACGTTGCACCACGGCATCTGGGAGGGCACAAAACGACGGGTGCGACCAGGGTTTGAGACGCGAGTTTTGGTTGGGTTCGGGGAACGAGTGCGATATGAAGGGCTGCTGGAAGGGCAACGAGACCAAATGTGACGCTGGAGCTGGAGCAGGAAGCAGCGCAAGGGGAGGTCCCTCCGACACGGTTGTCGGCCTTCCCGGAAAGCCTGAAAGAGGCCGATCAACATCCATTGGTCTCGGGTGAGCCCCCAAGTCTATTCTGGACGTTGATGGCGCAGTTTCGTTGAAAAACGTACGACTATAAGAACCATTCTCCCCGGGGCCCGAAATGTTGGTGAACATGAAAGAAGCACTTTGGGCCTGAGTGTTGTACGGCACACGAGAAGCTGATGCGGATTGGTGCGAATCAGAGGATGGTCGTGCGCGTTTCTTTGGAGTGTATCTGCAATCCGTTATGTTGCTCTCGCGACAGTATTGACACACGGGAGCCGCTCTGTCGCACTGAGATATACGGATCAGTGAGTATCCTGGTACAAAGTAGGGAGAGAAACGAGCCTTCAGATTGGACTCGCGACACCTGTGAGACTGTCAGTGACATGAACAAACATGAAGATAGAAACCAACCGATCGCAACGAGGAACTCCTCGATGAGCTGGATGGCAAAATTAACTCATTAAACGGCTCAGGTGAGACGGCAACGCACCTGGAGTCGGCAAAGGAGTATATGTACACTCGGTGACGGGAGTCCACCTGCATTGATTGCAGGTGGGAAGGATTCTGTCGCACTAGTTTCCTTGAATAAAAAGTTTCATTCTTGAAAGACGGAAGCAAACCTTCAGATTTCGTAATCGACAAGAGTCGCATCGGGCTTTTCCTCGACGGGACGTCCAAGCCGAGTCCGCAGAGACAGGGCTATTATTACTGGTATTTTGCGGTGCAGTGCGAGCGTCGTCCGAGACATCGCCAACGGACACAACGTCATCTTGAGATTCAGCCATGCTAGACAAGAAAAGGATACTGTATGGTTGGCCAAAAGGGAGGCCGGGAAAACGAAGAGTAAATGAAGACCTTGAGCAATTTCAATATGAGAGTCCCAGTCAAATTACTAACCTAGATTGAAGTGGATGTAGGGATAGATACCGGACCCACCGCTTTTTCCAGTGGCAACACTGACAGCGGGCTTTCAACGGAGTAAAAGACGAATGGAAGGCTGATGCGAAGAAAAGAGTTGATAAGAGAGCAGAAACCAGGGAACGGAGAAGTTAGGGAGCAAGGGACGATGTTGGGCACGCCGAGTGAGTCGTGGCGAACTTACTAGAGGTGTCACAATGTGTGACATCCATTTGATGGCAGAGAATCTTTCCACAAAAAGAACTATCGCCGACACAGCCCTTGACAAACAACTCTTACCTTGTCTATGCTTCGCGTGATGCTAAAAATTTGATCGAGTGTTTTAACATCCTTCTGACAGTGATCATTGAGGATGAACTCAATTTTCAAGGGAAAAGCAGAGGAGTTATCCGGTGTTGTATCCATATATGGTAACTTAGTTGGCTGACAGCTCGTCGGCTTCTCGGTCCGAAGTTCTCGACCTTCTTCCTGCTTCTTCCCAAGGTTCCAGCAAAGCCGTCGACCCGAGTTCGAAGGTCAGATAATCGTATAGAATTAGGATAGGTATTCTGAAAATATTGCAGCGATGCTTTTACGATCGAAGCAATGAGCATAGCGCATTTAAATTTTAGGCGAGGAAGTTTGGAGGAAGTTGCCAAGTCTCCAAGTATTTCCCAGTGGAGGCTTGGGCGAGGCTGATTTGAGTTCGAAGAGTTTCATTGGAAATGCATCCTCGTATCTTTGAGGCCGGAACGCCGATACTTAACAGTTTTAATGTGTTGTCAATGCCGTTACGGCTGGCTTGATACGCTATCTCGGCACGCTCGGCATTTGGCATTGCCGGAACAATCAGCCAATATCTGATCCGTCTTCATTCAGCCGTGATCCTAAATGATACCGGAGGATGCCGAAGCTGTTCCTCTAGTCGGAAACCAGAAATTCTTCAGCCATGCACGACTGTACCGCTTCGGCGTCACAGGCCGCATCGAAGCAAGATTCGAGTCGTCTTTCCATGCCTACAACATCTCACAGGGGCCACTCCCCCTCACAAAACTTCTTATGGATGCCCTGATCCCATCTCTTTTCACCATGATCTTTACGTTTTTGGCAGGCTTCCCAGACCCAATCCCCTTCCCTCTCCTAGCCTTCCATCCACCGCGACAACAATGCTCGGCCTCGTCGAGCTCCTCACCTTCGCTATCCAAACCATTCATGCCACCTTCAGCTTCTCTTCCTCCCCCTCGGGCCCGCCAGGAGTCGCGTTCTACGATCCCAACCTCACCGGTGGCTCTATGCTCGATAATGGTCGGTCCTTTCCTTCTCAAAATGCTCGTTCTCAATCTAGAGTTGTTGTATGTCAGCGGGAAGCGGCGGCGGCGAGCCCCTCAACGTGCGTATTATATCATTCCTGGATTCCGTTCGGCGTTGATCTCAGCTTCAACTTGTCCTCGAATGGGGTTGTCAATGGCAGGTTATCATCTCCGCTCTCAGCTCCCCGGAGGTCCTGACGGACGAAGGACTGTTGCACTACGCACAGGCCATTGGGTTGTAAGTATCCAATAACAGTGATTCAACTTCACCTGGCATGCCACGATTTGATTGACTTCAAGTTCCCCAGTTCGTTCGAATGTCTCACCGTCCATCTCGGTTCGTCTGCCCCTTGTGTAGCTAATAATATGGCTTAGTATCATGATAACATATTCACAATTTCGACTGGCTTGTAGGCGATCCTCAGACCGCCAACCTCGGCGACGGTAACGGCTGGCCCGGGCTGGGTCAATCAAACTGTTCGTACAATGCACTCACTTCCACTTCCATCATACTCCTTGCCTGATGAACGTTGAACCACGAACATGCGTGCTTCACAGGTAGAATTACGGCAAGATTTCGGTGACGATGATTTGGGAACCTGTCTGGAAAGCTTGGTTGGAGGTGAGCGTTGACTCGGACACCGCAGTCCAACCAACGGCGCTTGGAGCAGAGAGAAGTTTATTACGTTCTAGGCAATCACTTCAGGTAAGTATTTGTTTACCTAGTGAGAATTAAATGGTGTTTAAATTTGAACCCTTCCACCTAAATATAGGATGTTCCGCCAAAACGGAACCCTTGCCAACAGCGGTGCCTTGTTCCTCGCGTACGCTCTTCAAGTTCTCCTTTGAACAGCATCCGATTCGTTTCTCATGGGTTTTCTTTTACTTTCTCTGCCCTAAATATCAGTGTTTCTCAAGAAGAGGTATGACCGTTCACATTTGAATACTCGAGTAGTGCCTCGCATCATTTACATTAAACCCAACTCATCTACTCAGGACGTCTGGGACGGCCACACGATCATCCCAGATGGATATAACGCCGGTAAGCTTTTCGTATCATCCCCTCCTCCTCTTCTTTTGACCCTCTTTCCATAATATCTCGTATTGAACCCTACGCATATGCGAGTTAACTTCACGTTCCAGGCCGCGACAAACTAGTCGCCGCCGCTCTCGGTCTCTCCTACCACAACCGCGTCACCTACTCCACCGTTGCGCAGAATCTGACGGGGTTGCTTGCTCCGGGGTCGACGGGGTAAGTATGTTTCGACGTTCCATATAGTAGGTAGACTGACTGACTGACTTTGTTTGACCGTAGAGTGAATCACGGTACGTTGACAGCGGGTAGACTAGTAAATAACTGATTCGAAATTGTTGCAGGAATCGCGACGGATGGAATGACGGTGCTTTTGACCGTCACGATAGTGGACAAGTGACTACTCTCCCGCTTGAGTTTAAGTTCGTTTCGGGATTGATGGAAGGAAGTGATGATACCCGATAGGATCGTTTGTTTGAACTCTGTGCATATATGATGATCACGAAAAGAATAACCTTTGACATACTTGTACTCAAGGACGCAATGCAGTAAAATCAAACAACGTACAGTATATACAGCAATGAGTACAGACACACATCCATCCCATCCCATCCCATTATCCAACCAGCAAGCACCAACGCAAATTAAAGCAACCCAAAGGTTCAACCCATCCAGAGAACCAACGGAACCCAGAGATCCACCCACCCCAAAGCACCAACCCAAGCCAGAGATACGAGTACGAGTACAGTACGAATAATAATCACTCAAGTAACAACCAGAGCCGGAGGCAAACCCTACCTCCTCCTCGTCATCAAAAAACACCCCTCATACCCCGGCACCGCCGCAGGCGAAAGCGTATCGCGCCAGCGCCCTGCGAGGTTGCTGTTGATGTTGCCGACGAGGTAGCCGCGGTAGATCCATTTGCCTCGGTCGTGGTCGACCTGTGAGCGAGCGAGAGATAAGAAAATGGAGTGGGAAGACGAGGGAGAAAATTTTCGATCGTTGGAGTGGGAGGAAAGCATATACGCACATATTCTTTACATAAACTGATGAATCCGTCGCATGGTCGGACTTGATTTTCGAAGACGAATGAGCTGGACAAGTTG
Source organism: Favolaschia claudopus (assembly GCA_037176885.1). Lineage (NCBI taxonomy): Eukaryota > Fungi > Basidiomycota > Agaricomycetes > Agaricales > Mycenaceae > Favolaschia > Favolaschia claudopus. The sequence continues at coordinate 1,313,288 of JAWWNJ010000005.1, forward strand.
AAAAGAAAATTGGGGAAAAAAATGCATACCTCGTCCGACGAGGTTGAACTGACCTAAACGACAATTGGTTGGTGAGATTATACAACAAATGAAGAGCTGGTCACATACCCCAAGCTGAATGTCCCTGCATCAGAAGTAAGATTCAATCTCTAGTTAGTAACCCGAAAACAATACCGAAAGAAAACGCACCTCGCCCATGATGATAATATCTTGCACCTCCCTGGGCCGCCCCATACCCATCTCGCTCTCCTCCTCCTTACAAACCAGACCCCCCGCAAGCCGATAATACCTCAACTCCCCCGGCCGACTCGGATCCATCACCTCCAATCCCTCAGGCGTCTCGGCAATGTGCGCACCAGGGGGGATATACGCCCGAAGTGGGTCGCCTGCAGAGAGCGGGTAGATATCACGGTCGTCGTCGTCGTCCTGAGATTCAGAAGCATTTATTAGTATCGGACTCGGCATGCGGCCGCCGACTCGGACAAAATGATATTCTCGGAGTTTCCACGTTTGCCGGTGGCGGACGATGACGCTTTTTTGGAGGATGGGCGGCGGGGCGCCTTGAAGGAGGGCTGCGTAGGCGGTGAATTCAGTGTACTGAAAGGAAAGTTGTTGTTATATCAGGATGACCGAAAGAAAGATTGATCGAATGACAACACGTACCGTGAATATGCCCTCCCATATGCCTTCAATGCTAAAACAATAATGAAGGAAGGAAGAAAAAGGCGAGTAATCGGAGCTTACCTTCCCGGCCGGAACGACTCCGTCAACCCTCCCTTGTCGAAATCAAGTCTACTCAAACTCAGACACCTCCCCATCTCATACTCCCATTCGTTGCTCTCAGCTTTCATCGGCAAGTCCAGATGCGAAGCAATGTCGATGAATCTCGCCTTAAGATTGACTAGGGTCAGGAACGAGAGTATCGCGGGCGTCGCAAGGGGCGGAGTTTTCAGCTGCATGATTTGTTTATTTTCGTTCTCGGGGGAGATGACGTCGGCGGGACAAGGCGGCGGCGAGGGAATGAAACTAACCCACGATGGATCTGTCAAGGGGTACTTAATTGGAAAACCGTGGTTAGTGCGGATGTAAAACATGGGAGAGAGTGGAGCGGAGCGAATTAGAGGGACGTACTTTGTGTGCTCCCAGCGCGTATATCTTCAATACGTTGAGAATGTGCCAAGTCGAGTCGTCTTCTACGGCGTATTCGTCTACGGGTACGTACGGTCAGGTTCCGTCCTTCGGTAAACACGATAGCAGCTTACCCGGCCGTAGAAGAAACCAAAACAGCCACATGGCGAGAGATGTATGCTCATTATGAGGGGGCCAATGTTCCAAGGGAGACGGGAATCTTGGCCGTGCCACGTATTGCTCCTCAAACAAGAAGTCCTTCAGCCAATCCCCAATCCCCGCATAATCTCGAAGCTGCTCCTCGTTCTTCCCCGCGTTTTCCAGCATCATCAGATACGCATTAAACAACATCTCTTGCACCACCTCTGCCGTCTCCCTCGCCGACGACTCCGTCTTCGCACCGCCGAGCCCACATCTCGAGCGAAATCTGCTCAAAGTCCGGAACCGCCGAATAAGCTCGTGTGCCAAGACACTCGAAGAAGAGTGGTCGATGAAGCGACGGGAATTTGAGTCAACTACATCGAATTTGTACGCAAAGATCCGACTGTAGAGATAGTGGTTAGAGGCGAAGGAGAGCTGATCGTGAATTCGCCGATTAGAGGTCAGTAGCGTCACGAGCGTCGAGGGAGGGCCGATGAAGGTTTCCGTGGCGGTGAGGAGGGCAATGCGCTCGAGGATTTCGTGGGGGACGGTGTCGAGGCGGACCATGTCCCCGGCGTTGAGATAAGGGAGATGGGGGAAGAGAGGCAGAGCGGCTGCCGCATGTCAAATTGCCGCTGCATGGCTGCTGACATATGTTTCCTTTTTAATTACGTAATTCTGGCAAAATAAAATCTGGAAGATACAAAAAGATACCTTTACTTTGGATGGGCACCGGCTCCAGCTGAGAATTCGTAGGAATTCGCTCGAGCATTTGCCGGAAGCGCGATCACATGTGACCGTGCCTCTTCTCCCTGCCTGAGCTTCTCTTTTCACCGGCACGCTTATTTTTGGACGTTTGTGTGACTGGTTGAACGTTGAACTTCGATTTCAACTTGGTATGCTTGTGGTCGTCGTCGAACAATTCAAGAGGGATACGGCAATCAAGTCCATGAAGATGTAAAGCTAATACACGCATCTCACTCTTCAACCTGTTGACATCTACTGATTTTGTTCTAGTGTTTACTTAGTTCACCTTGCAGAGACTGAAGGCAGCTTCCCACTCAGCCACCTCATACCCCTTTGGCAAAGCTCTATATCTACCAACAAAGTTTTGAGGAGACGACACTAGGGGTTCATAATCAGACCAATATTCCAACGAACGAGTCAACTCTTACTGTATCCTCGAAATACTGTTGTACCCAAACCAGCGACCTAGTGGTCGAATGAGCACATCGACAGAGGTGTTCGGGTGACTTACTGATTCACGCTTGAGCACTATCAGTCCGTCGGTCAGTCGCACACGACCCACGAGTTTGAATGCCCCCCAGGCAGAAGCGTAAGGATCGTCGGTCTAAGCTGCGGTGTTAGTGGTCTCGATTCAAGAAGGAGAGTGAGAAAAGTTACCTGGCCGGCGATAATAATATCATCGACGGTCTCCTGGCGACTCGACTTCCCGCCGGCCTTTCGATAAAACCGCCTCCGCTTGCTATACTCATCTTGGATTTCTATTCCATCCTGCGGAAACGTCAGCGCCCTCCGTCCAGGATCATATCGATGAGATTATTAGCGAAATGAGACACTCACTTCCTTTTCAACCCACGTAGACGGAAGCTGGCAAGCGTCCACTTGTTTCCCCCGGCCAACTTTGTGATCACTTACAACGGGAGCTTCCGCATAGGAAACATACTCTTGCAAAGTGATGTAAAGCGGCTGTCTGCAAAACGTATCCATCGTCTCGGGCGCCTCGGCGTCGTTCAGCCAATGTCTATAGCTATTCAAACAAGGAACCTGGGAAAATGAATTCATCGTATCGAAACGATAGATAGATAAGAAATGAACAAGATGAAAGACATACGATAGATGATCCCTGCCAACGTCCGGTGAGGGATCCCAGAAGATAAGACTCGTCTGAGCGTGGATTCTTGGTAACCAAGTCCCACGGTTCGAAGCGCGTCCGACAATCGTTAATAAAATGCTCCACATCCTCGCGGCGTGGACCAGTTCTAGGCGCCGTCTGGGCTCTAGAGGACAAATGAACGGGAAACATCGGTGTTAAAATGTCCAGACGTGTGAAGTAGCAGAGGATAGAATAAATCGGAGCAGACGGTACATCCACCCTTCTCGAGCCAAAATACGCGACTTCTCTGGATTGAGGCGGCGACGGCATTGAGTATCCTTCGTGGATCGTACGGCTTATCGTAAGATCCAAGGGAGAATTCGAACCGAAGCACTCCCCTTGAAGGCTTGCCAACGGATACTTTGGGAGCGGCGAACTCAGCATTAGTAGGCCGCGCCGAAGTAAAAAGGATACATGCACACACCCGAAAGGCTGCCAAAACGTAAGGCCGTATTCTTTCCATCACCGCGTCGCGTATGGCTGGAGACTCGGCTCTGACAGACGCTTGGAAAGTTTGAGGTAAGTTCCCATTTCGGTCAGAGAACAACATGTCAACTTACATTCGGATGACAGCAGCCACATCAGCGCGATAGCCAGAGAGTTGGTATCGTTGACGAGCGGCCAACCGTGATTCTTCTCCGCTCCGTCGTTTAGTCGTTGTTTGAGGAACAGAAGCAGCAGGGGAGGAAGGCCCGCCCATAGGAGCTGGTCCACGTTCGTTTGCCGGGGTTCTGCAGCCCTCAGCATCACGTATGCGACCCATAACGCGTCTGTGAAAGACGCGTGGTCCTTGAAGCACAGTTCGCCGCGTCTGAAGAGCTTGAGAGCCAAAAACCGGCGCTTCATCTCTGTCTTTGCATGTGCGGGAAGCAGATGTTGCACGTCCAGAGGAACATGAAACTTTTTCGCGAAAAGCAGCGCGTGCATGACGGGTGTGTCGAGCTGCCGATAGAATGTTTTGCAACACAGAACGAGATTGAACCATTCTTGCGGGGGTCCAATTGGGCCGATTGCATAGAGCAAGACATCGCGAAGGATTTCAGTTGAAGCAGAGAGCAAAGACATAACCACGGAGTACCGCAGCCTGTCCTTGTCATCGTTAGGTATAAGTATGCCGGAGTCTCAAATGAACGGCGAGATGCGACGTCAAAAAGACCAGCCGTAAAGGTGCGCCCCAAAGGAGAGTCTTGTCAGTGATGACCGCTTTTTTGCTGTTACGCTTCACCATATTCGAAAGCGCCAATCGCTCGGGACCCGGAGGATCAGATGCCTGTCGGAGTTGGGCGGTAACTCCCAGGCCGATGGCCACCTATGGCCACACAATCGCGGGCCTCGGACGACGGACGAAGAAGGCTATAAGAAGCAACCCACAAATGACGTCGGCGACTGCCATGCGACGGGCCGGATTTTTTTTTCAATGGCTTGGAGGTGAAAACAATGTAGAAAGCTTAGCTTATTCTTGGCGGCTTGAGGAGAGGTGAACTGGTCAGAAACCAAGGCCATATCTATGTTTGTAACTTTAGCAGGCCCTGACGGGCTGTGTACAATACTCCGTCGGCGAATCTGGGCAGGATGCACAAAACGCAAGATAAAGTTGGACCAAAGTTGGACTGGCATGGAGAACAGCCTGCCACGCAGCCCTCAACCACCTTCCGTTTTGACGGGCGGAGCTTTGAGTACAAAGATAGAAAAATTAGGACGGCCGCCGCATTCATTAGTGGAGGATACGTAGACGCTGAGGCTGGACACTCTATATCAAATTTTGCATAAGGACATTGGCCGCTAATGAAGGAGCTCAACGTCACCATTGACGGCCAGCCTCGGAAACGGTTGGCACAGCGAGAAAAGCCGAAGAGAGACCATGCTGACCAGAAGGTAACCCGAGTACGCAGAAAAACTCTGAACGCTCAAGCGGAAATGAAAAACAGAGCATTCAGATGAAAGATGAAAACCACGCGAGAGAGCCGTGCCGTACCTCAATCCCAGAATGAATCCTGTGTCCAGAAGAGTCAAACGTGCAGTCGCGGGACGGAAACATTCCAAACGTCGTAAGCTATGAGTACCAGTGAAAGACAACACAAACGCCGCGTTTTCGTCGGAGAATTCGAGATGGTCGTTATTTCGAAAGACTATTCAAAGCTGAAGAAAGCCGCGCCCGTGTACGGCTCTGTACGGGATGAAAAGATCACCATGGCAGCTTGCCACAAGGTGCATGTCCTCAACTCCAAGGAGGTGCGTTGACTGAGGCACAGAGCCCGAAATTTGCGTCCGAAAATTTGTGTGGCAGTGGGCGGCGAACTTGCGTTGCTTCAGTGGAAGATATTCCGGGTTTCTGGTAGAATATGGGCGTCGCACCCACAGCTTGAGTACGTCTTAGTGAAGTAAACAAGGTTAAGAGGTAAATTCGAGCTGGAACCTTATCGATTGAGTGATGAAGCTATTGACCACGAAAATTAACAGAGAACAACACCGGCTTTTTCAGTCTGACTCTTTCTTTTCACCTTCATCGATGGCCGACCTCCACAAGCTTGAGCAGCACCTTGCCGCCAGATCCTACGTCGAAGGGTGAGTATACGTTTAGTACAGCTACGTGATGACCTTGCTATGGTCCGTGTTTCCAAGAAGCGACTAGACATCGCTGCACAACTTGAGAATGCCGATAATATTTTTTACCTAGCTTTCTGATTTTTTTTATCGTCAAAAAACATTTGGATCGTCTCTGATGTTCATTTTTCTCATAGGTACACCCCCTCCCAGGCCGATGTAACTGTTTTCAAGGCGATCGCATCGGCCCCGAAGCCGGAGGCGAACCCTCACGTTGCCAGGTGGTACACGCACATTCAGTCGTACACCTCCGAGTTTGACTCCCTGTCTGGCTCGAGCACCGCAGGCCAAGCATTCTTGGGTGGTGGAGCTCCTGCTGCCGCTGCCGCCGCCGGGGGCGACGACGACGATGAAGTCGACCTCTTTGGCAGTGACGAAGAGGATGACGCCGAGGCCGAGCGTCTCAAGGCTGAGCGTGTTGCAGAGTACACCAAGAAGAAGGCCGGAAAGCCCAAGCCTGTTGCCAAGGTCAGTCGAATGACTACTCGAGCCTTCACATTTTTTACGTGCTTTCAGTCTGTCGTCACTCTCGATGTAAAGCCTTGGGACGACGAGACTGATATGGAGGCTCTGGAGAAGTCTGTCCGGTCCATCGAGAAGGATGGGCTCCTTTGGGGTCTCAGCAAGCTGGTCCCCATCGGCTATGGTACGCCGATCCTCTTCTCGAGATTCTTTTAGCTGAGTTGTTGTGATCTTCAGGAATCAGGAAGCTCCAGGCAAGGAACTATATCTCTTTATATGTTTGCCCGCTCAACCCACCATGATATTCAGATCAACCTTGTCGTCGGTATGTAACGCGATTTTCGTGCAGTCAATTTTCTGATCCACTTTGCGCAGAGGACGAGAAAGTGTCTCTCGACGAACTCCAGGAGCAGATTTCCGAGTTCGAAGATTACGTCCAGAGCACGGATGTCCAGGCCATGCAGAGTACGTCACCCGGTGTCTCTAATTTAAGCAATATCTCATCAGCGGTGCCTCGACAGAACTTTGAGCCAAAACATAAATAGTATTGCTGGAGATTGCTTTTGCTCATGTACACAATGCGTTCCGAATGTGATGATTATCCGTGTACTTGGTCTGGATTGTGATCGGTCTACAGGAAACCCTCGCGCCTTCATCTCCGAAACTCTTCTGACAAAAAGTCCGTGCAAGGACGGAGATAAGAGTCGCTATTTCGTCTACCTACCGCCCTGGCGGTTTCGAGGATCGTCGGCCCAGGGCATTCATGGCAGGTTTGTGTGGTGATACCTGTGCGGTTCATGCATGCAGATTCTGCGCCAGGTACCGGTTCCTATTGTACAGACTCGCGTTTGGACGAAGTACGGTGTATTACGAGTACGCGCTTCCGCTCATTGCCATCATTGGACAAACTTGAAGTATGGGTCCAAGTTCGTTCGCCAGCCAGGTGGTTCTGACCCGTTCGAGTCGTTAAGATAACAACAAGGTTTCTTGGACCCCCTTCTAGTGTTCTGTTCTCCAGATCTAAGTGGGAAATAGATCCCATTGAAGATCTTGATGCCAGTGCCCCAGCGAACTTCGCCGAATTTAGTGCATCCGTAAGCGCGCGGCGAGCTGTTAGCGGTGATCTTTCCAGTCCCCCTCTCGAAACGGACTAACATGTTGTTTCGTGAACACCGGGACTTTGCGACAGCCTTTAAAATGGTCTTCAATTGGCGGCTCTCTGCTACTCTCAACTCCAAAAACTCCAAGGATGGTTTCGTTTCTTGAGCGCATTCCTCACGACGTCTTGCTCGATATCGCCCTGGCAGGTGCCCTTCCCGGATACGCACCTCCAAACCACCTCCTCGCCCTCCTCGCCACTTCTCGCACCATCTATAATGGTCTCCACATACATTCTAGTCCGCATTTGCATGCGGCGATCTTCACCCTCAAGTACGGCGGTACTATCGCGTCTCGCCAGCGCACTGCTTCGTCGCTCGCGGCCGAACTTGTGCTACGATGTCGCGCACTGAATCGCTGTCGACGCCTCGATCTATCTTCCCCTGGGCTCCATCAGGATTTGTGGACGCTTCTTTGGATGACTGTGGAGGAAGGTCGGTGTCTTGCGCTTACCGAGGCACGCTTTCCCCAGTTCGTCGTCGAGCTGGCGCAATGTTATTTGAGGGACGATATGATGCCCCCGGGAAACATCAAAACGGTTATCATCTGGCTACTCTGCCTGGGTCTATCACGACGTATGTGTTCCTTCGAATTTACCCACCGCCCTCATAATTGACCGAATAACTACAGAGGATATATTGGTGGAAACTGCAGAGGTCCGGGCCTTGCTGGGCGCATTATTACGTCCCTTCGTTTGCGCGTCGTCTGACGCTGGAGCATCACCTTTTAGCTCAAGGTCTCTTTCCCCCGCTGTATCTCTATCCCAGACCGCCGCTCGGGAGGACGTGTATGCTGTACCATCTTCACACGTGGGATCTCAGGACCCTGAATTCGAAGACGACACACCAGTAGAGCACTACGGTGCTCATATATATCCGCCGCATCTGCCTTCGCCTTCTGATGCCGCAATAATTCTGATATTCGCACTGAAAGAGGCGGTGTCCCTCCAAATCCCCCACCATCTTCCCGCAACGCGTGCAATCGCAGCTGCCGAGAATCGTTCGGGGCCGACTGCCGAAGACTACACCGCTTTCCAGAGAGCTATAACCCCGTTGTTTACCGATGTTCAAACAACAATGGCAGCTGCTTGCAATTCGGCTGCCACAACTTTAAAATGCTGGGACGCTGATCCGTGGATTTCTGAGATCCTAGCGGTTCCTGAGTGTTCTGCCGAACGCGGACTACACAGTTCGATGCCGTTGGCCGGAGCACTCACAGGGATCTGGGAGGGCTCGATGATGGTTAGTTTCAGATTTGCTTTGCGGCATTTGCCAGGCTCAAATCTGACATATATTTTCAGATCTCCAGCGTTCAATTGGGAGACCAGACACCCGCAATGCCCAGTTCGCCCGATTTCCTCTGCCGAACACCAATGCAATGTGAATTTTCGGAATACTATTGTCTCCGCCCACAGGGATACATTCCAGATTGCTCTGATACACTACTGGTAAGTCATCTATATCATTTACCTATCATTTGCGCTGTAATAATGTACGGTCTAGTACAATTTCGATATCGGGCGCGACCAACACACGTTGTTCCAAAAATTGACTCCGGACAATTTGCCAACGGATTCGATTGGTACATTCGAACATGTCCTGGTTGGTCAGGTATGTATATCGAACTGTTCAGACGGCGTCTTGGTCTTGTTACTTACTGTTTGTAGACTCTGCGGGAGCATGAGGAGGCGTGGGGCCCGTCTGGATTTAGTTTCGCGGGAAGGGTGTACGACAATGAACTCATTGTGTTCAAGCGGCGACCAGTGCGATGTTCTTCATCTTCCTCCCAGCGACTCTCGTAACTGACACACCTTTAGAAAAACGGCGAATCGGAGCTCCAAACTGCGGAAACCTGGATATTTCAAGGTCGTTTGCACTATGGAGTGACATTCTCCGGCACATTTCGGTCTTCGTCTGAGAAATCTTGCGGCGTGCATGGTATTTTCAGCATGAGCAAGCGGCCACGAGTGGCAGAATGATATGAATGGATGGTCTGAGGCAGACTGGTCAATTCAGAAGGCTGGGATAACTTACTTATTTAACGTAGTATCTGTTTCGGCGAGATCCACTAATTCCTAATACATTCTGCTGACCTCTTTCGCCCTTGTCCGAGTTTTCCCTTGCACATGTCGAGAAGTTTCGGTGATGGCCGTAGAAGTTGAAGTTGAGGCTGTCTAGATGAAATCCAACACATCATCCTCTTTCCTTCTTGCCGCCGGTGTAGCGAAAGATGGAAGGGCAATCAGCATGCGCCTCGCATGTCTTGTATATTATGACCTCGATTTCCTGTTCGTCTGAAAATCTTCATACTAGTAAAGCTTGAGTAAAGCTCTCTTCTGAGAGCCTTCGCCATAAAAAGGTTGGCCATGAAAATATAGGCGAATGTACCCCAACATTTGACGAGTATCTGACGTTGCTTTAAATACGCAACGTCATCTACACACCGAAATCTCCGAGTTAATGGTATTCGGAACAGCTAGCGCACCGTTTGCACCATTGATTAAGTAAATGAGAACAGGGACCAGTATTAATAGGCAAACCACCGCCGCAGATACGTGAGGAATCGCGGGAGCGGGCATGCAGACATTATGTCGAGACAGTTGAATGCAAAACTGGGGCGTGGCGTTCCGCGAAACAATTGTGGCGGGCTCGAGGAGCAGAAATAGGCTATTTTTGCCTTCAAGTTGAATGATATACGTCGGATGCTGTCGAACCTTCTTAACAAAGCTGTATTGGTAACTGTCTTTCCATGATAGTAGGATCCATCGAGGCGTACGATCGACCGGCGGTCCTTTGCAGCTTGTGTGAGACTAGGACCTTTTGTCAGGTTCTTGGAATGAAGCGGGATCTTTGGCCAATGAGAAAGAGTTGAAGATCGTGTAAAAAAGAAGTCAAGGATTTTGCTCCGACCCAGAAGGAGCGGAAACGTGGGACTTTATCTCGCGATTGCAGTCAGCACCGGGCAACTTGAAGCTACTAAGCAGTAGGGGCAGCTTTGAATATTCATAGGCCGGATAGAGCGAGCCATGGAGAGAACTAGAAGAAGCTGTAAGCTCAAAAGCTTCTCGTCAGGTCTCTCGTATACTACTTTTGAATAGCGAGTATGGGCGTTACCGTGCTCTCCCAGGTAGTGGGAGTGGGAGGCCGAGTCGCCAGAATTATCACCTTCGTGAACAGTGGGAAAGGCCGCCAGTGTCGTGCACTCCATCTAGCGGCGGCAAACTGAGAAAAAATCGGAATCTGCCCATTACCCTCGATCTCACGAAGCAAGCAAGGTTGTAGTGAGCGCTAACCAGTCCCGAGTGCCGAGCTCGGCCTGAGAGGAAAATTTTAAACTCCGCGGCGGCTGTGGCAAGTCGATCGAGAACATATCGTAAAAAGCTCCGGCCGTTCATATTTCGAGCGAAAACGAGGCGCGTACCCTCTCCGAGAAAACACAATGTAGGTCATGTAAGCAACAGCTCGCGAGAGCCTTATCTCGTTTTCCAACCGAATTGTTGGAAGGGTGCCGTTCGTGATCCGTCCTGATTTCAGATCCCTTATATTTGACATTGGCAGATAAATCATAGAAAACTAGATGTATTCCATGTACACTATTATATATTTAGAATGCGTCCAGACATGCAAACTAACCAGTCTGCCACAGGATATCTGGATTTCATTCGATTGGCCGCGCGAACACATCATTATGTGATGATGATGCGTCGCGATCGGAGTTTCAAAGTTTTGCTCCCACAGTTCAACCTGTTTAAGTTCAAACCTTCAAGACTCTGTGGCAGTTCATTAACGTTCATTGACCGAGTTGATGACCGAGAGCCCTGAATTAATCGAGTTAAAGCTTTAGTCGCCGGACGGATTCACTTGCAGCAACAGAGGCGAACAGAAACCAGTTCTACTTACTAGTTCTGGCTCACACGAGACTTTCGTGTGAGTACAATCCGAACAAAAATTTCAGGCCGTAATGGAGGATGTACTTTTCCACTATGCTTTATCAAGCATTCAACGTGGGAGGACTCAATTTCTTCCCTTTAGGAGCGAAACACTGAATGTGGTGAGTTTTTCGCACGAAAGCGCACAACGTATATGAAACAAAAACCACATTTTAGCACCCGGCTCCTTCGTCCTTGAAAGTTGGTTTCCGGAGCCTGCTGTCAGAAATTGCAGAGCAAACAAACGAAGTTAGACTGGATTTGGAGTTTCAGGCAAGGAGCGTGATTGGTCAAGTCAAATTCGCCACCCTCCTCGGGTAAATGACTGGTTCCCGAATCGTTTTGATTCAGTGCATCCGGGGCTCGCGCCTTTGCGACCATGAATTGATCTGAAACGAGATAGTTTCAACAGGTGCAGCGGTCGTGGTCAACTGTGGAGTGGGAAATGGTTGGAAGACCGAACCTCAAAGAACTTGGATGTCTGGAATCAGTTGCTCACAACTTTGATCGCTGTGGGCGCACGAACTTCTCGGCGGAATCCGAAGAAGCCTGTGGGTGCGCATTTACTAGATGTTTTGCCACGCGCGATGACTTAAAGCTAAACATACCAGATACGAGTTTCTCCCGCGATACATAAGTACAACGTGAACGCTGATCGCAATATGCCGCGCAGGAGCTGTAGCGATACCAAATTTACCCCTACCCCGACATTGAGGCTTCAGCATGTGTAAATAATTTGAATCTGAGATGCCGTCAAATTTCCGGCTACTCATCTAGTTTTGAAAACCGTCAGCTGTTCCAGAATGACGATGAACGATGTCTCGAACGTGCTTCGCCACGCGAAGGCATTGAGCACTTATCTATTGGTGAAGGTTCAAGTCGCGAGCAAGTCGTGGGTACAGAAAAGAAGAGAAAATGAGGAGAGTCAAGAATGCAAAGTGTCCCTAAATGAGTTGGGACCCGAATCGAAACGGGCAGGCAGATTCAACGGCTGATACCGATGTGAACTGAAGTTCTTGAGGGCAGCCTGAGTAATGTTTGTGTCTCGATCGCGAGTGACTGCGCGGCAAGAAAAAAATATGTCACAAACCAATACTTTTCCCAAAGCGTGTGGCGGACGGGATTTCGTGAGCGGCGATTCACCTATGCATCTTGTGAACCTGGTCTCGAACGGTCGATTATCTGGGAAGCACTGTCTCAATTTTGTAGCGCAACAACCTGATTGGATAAATCTCAAGCATTCACCAATGACTGCGACCAATGAACAACCAATGGATGTAGTGGAACGACATCTCGAGGGCCCGGGCCCAGAAGAACTCGGTTCGACAATCATATAGCCAATCGACTCCGCGTAGCGACGAAAATCGCTGTAAAAGATGCCCATATGAGCCAGAGTCCAGACCACCCACAAGCGACTTCAAGTCATCGTTGTTCATGCCATCGACGTCGTTCACAAGGACCGCACATACAGTGAAAATCAGTGTGGGACATAGTATCTTGACTGCGCAAGGGCACTCTCTGTGACATCAATCCACCTGAGTTGCATCATGATTCCTCTAAGTGAGGTATATTCAATGACCGCGGTCATTTGAGTTTGACAGATGCTGCCCTGCGCTCCAGGTCAGTCTCAAAAGTAACATTGTACCTTGGGTGGCTGCGAGTCGAGCGTTGGGCGTTGGTTTTACCGTCTCATGTTTCGTTTTTCAGGCCAAGCCCCGAAGAGATTTATCCGAACGAAGATTGCAAAGAGTATTGTGGGCAAAGTGACGGAGATCCGAGATGGCGCATCAGTCTTGTGCGGCAGATGTTGAACAAAGTGACTTCAATTGAACCTTTCTTCACACTATGTCAGTTATGTGTCAGTGTCAACCCAACCCGGGGAAACGTTTACGCGTAGATCCAGGTTTACAACTTCCGTCAGTTGAAGCTAATGGTCGTCTTTTTGAGTTACTGATAATCATTTCCTCCTGCTCAAGTCGGTGAGAGTGCGTTTGTTACATAACAGAGGAGGTATGACCTTCATTTGGACTCTTCCCAATACGTTTGAGACGACTGGAATTGAAATATCCATAGATAATGGGATTTCGCAACCATTTCTGAGCACAACAAGCGTGAAAATTCTGAAAGTACGTACATCCCAACCGTTCGGGCGATCGAGAATGACGTCGCTAGCGGTTCGCGAGCATTTTGCAAGATAAGGTTTCATTGGAAGACTGTGAACGGGAACGGAGATGGGCATATTATTTTTATGTGAAAGGGAGGAACAATCCGAAAACTTGTTGCCCAATTTGCAGGGTGAATTGTGATGCGTCTGTCGTAAATTATCTGAATGGGGGACAATTTTTCCAAGGTCTACCTCCTCTTAGTCGCCGTCCGAGGACGAAGCAAGTGACAAACGACCGATTCCGACAAACAGGTCGGAGCATCCCAAACATTGGTGCGATTATTTGGACTCTGTGTATTGACTGAGCGAGATATCTGGGGGACGTAGATATACATGCCTTCGTGGTCTAAATTCCGCTTCAAAACCAGGTAGTTGATGTGTTCCAGAGCCAATGAAAACGCTACAACCGACTTTCGAAGTAGCTGCCGTGGATTATCGGAGTATGCTGACCTTGGGCGCGGCACGCTAAGTGTTTGAACGTCAGAATGAGAAAAAAAGAACGAGGGGATTGCGAGTTTTCCGGCTTAGTAGGAACAATTTCGGCCATTTGTGCTTCTTAGCCTTCACTAAAGGAGCGAAAAGTGATCGAATATTTATCAAGGGGATATGACTCACCTTGAGAACGAACTCTGACCTTCACGGTACTCAGGGTTTTTGAGAATTCTAGAGGGCCCAGATGAAGATTCCTCCGTTGAAAAAGTCTGCATCGAATGCACCGAATGGTGTGCGTGCCACCCGAGATGCATTAGTTTGTGCCAGAAATATCCTCCTCAGATCTCGACGCCTCCACGAGTTTCATCAATACAAGCCCTGTCCCTTCCCACAACTCATCGTTATGACCCCAATTGTTTGCACCCTGGAATTGAGACAAGAAAGATTTGGACTCTCACGCGAGGCAGAAAAATGCAAAGTGCCGAGCCCCCGCCCGAATATATAAGGAAGAATATCGACGCCTTGTTGGCTCAAGCCCAGTGAGCCACGGTCGGGCCGCGTTAGACCCCGACGCTTGAGAATCATAAGTCGAGCCTATCGTGATCGGACGAATCTTCGCCATTGTCAAGTGAAAAGCCGCACGTAAACAGTTACTCACTAAACTAGCAAAAATTAGCTCGGCGAATCGAACGAAATCAAATCAAGCTGACGAGCTTTTGAGACTTGCAGCCGCATACGCAGTATGTTTCCATTCCCAACGCTGAATAAAGAAGGTGACAACGCATCGCCGCCATTGACTCGCCGGCCTTCGTAGTATTTACCACAGAAGGGATACTGCCCTCGGAACAGCCAGTAAAATCAAAGGTTGGTGGGTCCATGGAAGGACAGACTGAAATGCGAACGAACGTTTGGGAAGAGCAAATCCGGGGCCCAAGAGGCTCCGCCAGTGATCCTGCGGTTTATGGTTGTCCCAGGTGTGGCCGACGGTCGCATACAAGTTCATTTAAACCGCAGACTGTCGTATGGTGGGCTAAGAAACGAAAGTCATGTTCGTGTACAAGGACGGGCTGAGACTCGATGTCATGGCTTAGGGTCCACAATTTTCTTTGAAAAACGTTGTTTCGAGTTGTGAAGGCCTAAATCATCATGATACTGCCCTGACTCCGGGTCGTCGAGACTGATACTTCAAATGAACAGCGCCAGTGACTATGTGCATTCGCAGCTTGCAAGTTGGATCCAGCGGCCAAGGAGTGGTAGTCTTCGGTCCAGAAGAGGCCGAAAAATCGCAAAACTCCCGGCCGGCATCTGCCGAGAGATGCCGACCTCAATTTCTGTGATTGCCGTGATGCAAACAACTTGTCTGGTGACCACGAACACACTTTGACTTTCCGCCGCAAGGTGCGCGCCCGATAAGGGAATTTAATCGCGGCAGGATTTTCGGCGATCAAATATATTCCACTATAGATCAATGTGAGTCGTCGAGCCTCGAGGGCGTAATGTCATGCTGAAAGAAAGGGGTCAACCAATTGCTGTGTAGTATAGATGTTTGTGGGTGGATATAGGAGATTCGAATTGTTGAGGTGGTGAGTTCAATTCTTTCTGTTTACATTTTTTTTTTTTTGCTTCACTTATACTATGACTGCCGAAGGCCAAAAGGTCACTAGTTAGGTGGTTAGGGTTTGCTCCCACTTTTGTGACTGCCGCAGGCCAAAAGATTACTCGGTTAGTACCTGGTTAGGGTTAAGGTTTGGGTTAGTGGTTAGAGTTCGGGGGGGTGTGGGGGTGAGGAACGGAAGGATCCGCGCGAACGAGGCTTTAGAGTGCCAACCTGAGCGGCCCCGGCTTGGGGGACCCCCCGAGCGGAGCGAGGGAGGGGAGGGGACGCGAATGGTCGAAGGCTTCGCGCAAATGAAGGACAAGGATTTGGCGGATGCCGAGGTTCGCCGGAATGATTGCCATCAACACAGCTCTCATCAAATTCCCTTATCGGGTGCGCACGTTGCGGCGGAAAGTCAAGAGTGACCACGAACCACTCAATCATCCGAACACAGGCACATGAAGAGGACATAAAAGCTGTCTCCGCAACCCCCCTTCTCCTCTCGCTCGAAGATTCGCCGGTAGGAGACTTCAGCAAGGCATTCCAACTCCAAGGCGCAGATGTCCTGTATTTTAGTGCGGGTGCGGGCGGCAAGGGCGGGGAAGAACGCAAAAAGAGCGTCGACGACGAGGGGGTGCTGAAAGTCTTCGATGCAATTGAGGCCGTCGAGGCCGCACGTCCGCGCTTAATTCTTGTGTCTGGCATCGATGTACGCGATCCAGAGAAAAAGCCGGCTCACTACGTGCGTTTGTCTGCGGTGTTCTCGTACCTCTCAATGCGAATTGACCGCGTTGTGTAACCTGAGGAAGACATCGCAATGTCGAAGCGCTTACGAGGCACCATCGCCGCCTATATGAAGTGGAAGTACGGGGCAGACAAGAATCTGGTAAGGCGCACGGCTTTCAAGTGGACTATTTACGGCCAGGGGGGCTGAACAACGAACCGGGCACTATATCTGTAAGCCTTCGTTCTCGTGAAAAACGCTGCTCTGACTGAATTGCTGTCGTAGCGTGACGACGTTGCGACCGCGCTTGCGGCGCTCCTCGACCGTGAGGATGCTGCTGGTCTTGCTATCGATATGGTCGGTGGCGAACCACCCACCGCAGAGGGTTTGGACGCGATGATCAAGAAAGGCGAAACAGATTTCCCATAGGCTGAGCGCACTCGCAGCAGGCGCGGAAGTTGAATGTTTGTGAAGATGGAGACAAATTGTACAAAGAACGACCTCCAGCCGGGGTTGGTAGGCGAGGTACACGGCGCCTGTCGTTCCGCTGGGAACTGTTTGCGGGAAACCTACGACCTCGGTCGAACCTATAACGTCGCGTTCTCCCAAGTACAGTGAAGTACTAGTAGGCGGCGGAGGCACGACCGAAGGCGACGGCGGACTGCCAGTGGGTCCGAGGGGAGAAAGGCATGGTAGGAGGAAAGCACAATCCGAGGATTCGGACGCAGTCGCATTTTAATCAGGCGAGGCAGCATTGCCCGTGCCCACCTGCGCTTGGCAATGCTCTGCCCGAGCCTCGATAATATATTATGCGTGTCGATCTCAGTTGATTGAAGCTTGGTGTGATCGTAGGCGTCACTGTTCCAACCAGGTCGATTGACTTTGGCTTGCCACGAATCGTTGGAATCCTGCCTTCCTGTTTTTTGCGGTCATAGGTAAAATTGAAATTTTCACAAATTTGTTGACAATTGGCTGAGCATTGGCTTGAAGAAACTCCTGCTCATCAACGGTCCAGGGAGACCTGCGAAGATTCTAGGATTGGATCTTGCTCGAATCTTGGACAATAACCTGGCGCCGATTCTGCCCAGTCGGGTTGCACAGCCACATATTGATTGAGCACCTCCCTTTCCCTTTCGCGTCATTTCGGTCCACTCGGCCCTCCTTCGCTGGGATGTCTCTCTTCGCGGAGTATTCTAACGCTCTTCTGGCTACTGTTCATGCTCTGGGCCTAATCTAGACTCGGGGACGCCGGCGGGAAAATGTGAGACTTGGGATCGAAATGTGAGACTGCAGAAAAAACTCACCAAGTGAGACTTTCTAGGAGGAGTATAAAACCTGGTCTCTGTTCGATGCTACTTTCTACATCTGCGTGCTTCTACGCAAGTAACCACCGCTACATCTCATCCGCCTTTACCACCTTATTTTTTGCTCGAAATGCCTTCTCAGTCATCTTACCTCCCCAACCTCACCGGTCACACTGTTGACCACGGGATGCTTAGCCTGGTTAAGCGAATGGGGCACGGGGCTTTTGGGCAAGTCTACAAGGCCCAAAACCTCGGTCCTTCGGGTCCCTCCTTCTACGCCGTCAAGTGCCTGAAAAGGACTGCTCACGGCTCCAGGGATGCTAAGCTGCAGGAGCGGGAACGCCGTCTGCACCTTCGTGCCTCTTGCCATCCCAATGTGGTCACATTCCACGGTTCTTTTGTGGAACAGGACCTCCGCTTTTTCGTGCTTGACCTCTGCCCCGGCAGCGATATGCACGCCGCCATCGTGCGCGGTGTGTATCACCGTAAGACGGCCTTGATCAGACGCGTATTTAACTCCATCGTTGACGCTATCCTATTCTGCCACGCACATGGTATCTACCACCGTGACATCAAGCCAGAAAACATCTTGGTCGATAGCGACGGCGAGAATCCCCTCATCGCTGACTTCGGCTTGTCCACGGACCAGCGTATCGTTCGCAATACCAACTGTGGCACCCCTTCCTACATGTCGCCCGGTATGTCTGCCCAACGTGCCAAGTTCGTCGTCTCGTTTGCTCATCGCGATTTATACAGAATCCTTCGAAACGGGCTCGTCTTCTTACTGCACCGCCGACAGCGACACCTGGGCGCTTTGCATCGTGCTGCTCAACATGATCGCCGGCATGAAACCATGGCGGAGGGCACAAGCCAGCGACCCTCGCTGGAACTCGTTCATGGCGAACCCCGAGTTCCTTCGCACAATCTGTCCCATCTCCCGCACTCTGAACGACTTCCTCACCAAGTGCTTCCGCATCGACCCCACGAGTCGTCTCCCTCTCGTCGAAGTGAAGGACGAAATGCTCAAGATGCACCATCTGTACATGTCGGAGGCGGACTACCAGTTGGCCTCTCGTGCCGTGCAGAGGGTCGCGGAGGGAGCTGCGTTTGGAGGGGAGGTTACCTACCAGCGTACCGAATGCAGCCAGTGCGACGTCCCCGCTGGCTCCACCGACAGCGACAGCGACAGCGGCTACAGCTCCGCTGCTCGGGTTGCGCGCCCTATCACTTTTCCCGACGACCGCGACATGCCGCCGACCCATCTCGCCGTTCCGGGGCAGTCCAACCTCAAGGGGTCGCGTCCCTCGAGCAACGCGATATTCGCACCCCGGGTGCACGACGTCTCGCCGATGGTGTCGTCCTTGGAGGACCAGCTTTCGGTGATTCATGTCATCATCGACAGCGAGCCGAAAACGCCGCGAAGCAAGATGAAGGGCTTCATGGGGCGGCTCCGCGTTTGGCGCAAGTGACCAAGGCGAGTTCTCTTTATCACCGTCATGTACGCTCCATTCTGATTCAAGCTTCAGCTGTCCTTGCAATTCACTCAAAGTCATCTCTAATAACATCAAAAACACTGAATAACGCGAAAAAACCTCAGAGAGCTCTATATAGCGACAGTGGGCATAAAAAAACTTACTTGACGGGATATTTACAAGTCGGATTGTTGTATAGTACATGCTCTGAATTGAAACCTCGTCGTTCATACACCAATGCCAGGGATCGATCCAGTAATGTGTTTCTGGAACTCTTGATACCAATACACAGTCTCGTCATCGTAATCCGCAACCCTTCAATACCTATACAAGCGCTGCTCTCCTCCTTGTCTGAACAGCTCCGCGTTTCGCCTCCGATAAAACAAAGACAGACCCAAGCACCCCGCAGCTGAGAACAGCAACAAGGCCGCGTTGGTCCAATGCCCGGTAGGGTATCCCTTCTGGGCTTCATTCGCCTTGTATATCCATACACCGACTATTTGACCGGGAGCGCCGAAGGAGATGTTGAGAGCGATGACTAGGCCGGCGGATGCGGTCGAGAATGTGTTGGAGGTGATCCAGCCGAGAAGGGGAGGGATCGAGGCGAAGGAGCCGCAGGCGCCGACGATGAGGGCGCCGTATCGATGCTGGTGGCGATGAGGAGTCAAGCACGAAGGCAGAGGAAGGAAAGAGGACCCACGGGGTAGGCATCTGCGGGCAGTACTGCTGATGCAATGAATCCCGCTGCACCGACGAGGCAGGCGATCCCGGAGTGAAGCCCTCGTCTGTGATGGAGTGCGTAAGGGCAAGGACCATCGGAAGCGAAACGACATACGAATTGTAGCGGTCAGCAGACCAAGAGGTGAGCACGGTGACGAAATACGCTGCTGCGTATGGTGGTACGGTCATCAGGTTTGCTTTCAATGACTTGAATCCCAAGCCGGCGACGATTGACGGCGTGAAAAGGGACAGGCTGGAAAATGGGGGTGATACACCGAAGTAGATCTATGTATGCGCCATGAGATTGAGAACAGAGGACATATGAGCTGCGACTAACAGCGTAGTGGCCATATAGCCGCCAGTCCATCAAGGTGTCTTTGGCTTCGTGCCATGTCATGGGTTTGCTGCTTCCAAGCGAGCCTTGGTTTCGGAGTCGATGAGCGGCAAGTTTCTTCTCCTCCGGGGTGAGCCAACGAGCGGTCTCCGGGTAGTCGGGAAGGAGGAAGAAAACCAGAAAAGAAGATAGGCAGGAGGGAAGGCCCTCTGTGATTTAGGTCAATTATAATGCGTAGGATTGGAAAAGGAGTGTATCGTCACCAAGGATGAAAAGCCAGCGCCAGGCAGACAAGCCTTGGTCCTGGTTCATATGTCCCACCGCAAAAGCAATTGCGCCGCCGAACGCTCCTGCTAGAGTCGCAGAGGCGAGGATGAATGCGACTCGCATTGAACGCTCTTCCGTTCTGGAAACGAGTCAGTATGGATTGGGGTTGTAGATAGGATACGCCGCATACCGGTACCAGAAGGTCAGAAAGTATACGAGGCCAGGGAACAAGCCTGGCGAGCGACGCAGGTTAGAGCAGCAATGGTATATAAAGGAGATATCTCGACTGACCGGCTTCGAAAACACCAAGAAGGAATCGCACAACTGTAACCTCCGCATATGTATGTGTCCCACCAAGCCCCATGGTCAACGCGCCCCACACCAACATGAGGAAAGCAATCCAGCGCTGGGTGTCGTTTCAGGGAGGCGGTTCTGAGTGGACGAGCTACAAGACATCATACACTCGGGCTCAGTCTTTTCAGCAGGTAGTTTGACGGAACTTCGAAGAGGGCGTAAGCGATTAGAAAAACCATGAGAGCGATCCTGATCGAGGATGAGTAAGTAAACGGAAGCTGCAGTAAAACGCCATGCACATACGTGTATTGTAAACTCGTCATATGGGTTTCCGATAGCAGATCATTGTGCGTCTCTGAGTTGAGAATCTTCGCATTGCCTTGAAAGCATTTCCTCGTCAGTCGCTGCCCTCGATGGCTCGCTCAGGAGCCATTCACCGATATTGGACCTATCTAGATATGCGAGCAGATAGATGGCCGAGGACAAAGGGATGATTCGAATATCCTGCTTCCTCAGAAGGGTTCTTTCCGCTGCTTCGTCGTATACATATGAGTCTGTTTGCGACTCTGCGTCCTAGCGTACCCCCGGGGGCCATTCAGTATTACAGATGTGGGGTGGGATAGATGACAAGCACCTCTCTGTAGTCCACGGCGGATTTCTCGTTGTCGATGTCCTTGAGCGAGGCTGACATGATAAGGACCCGGAGTAGATGGAGACAAGAGGCGGAAAAATTCTCATGGGGACTGTATATATGACCGACAAGGACTGACAGAACGTAGTCGGAATGCTTCGCGTACAGCAAGTGAGGTAAGAGATCAGGGAAGATGGAGGTATAGCTTCTTAGAAGTCATCAATGCGGGTCAGCTGCAGACTGCTGCAGACATTGTAGAAATTGTGTTCGGGGGAAGCCGCCGAGATACAAGAATCCAAGTCTTGACTGGGTGCCTGTTCTGCATCGAGTTGTGGTTTGTCTCTCGCGAGAACAAGCGTATGTTGTAGATCTAAGTCCAAGACAGCAAACACCTGGTTAATAGTTATCGGTAAATTTTATCAGTCGTGACAGGAGCTTCCACTTACTTCCAGCCCATTATGGTGGCCGTAAATAGTGCTTCGCAGCTTGAAAGCCTGTAATTGCAAAGGGAATTGAATCGAGTACAATGTCGATGAGTTGAGATGGAGCTCTTCGCACGTAGATCGCAATGGCCGTCCGCCGCGTGTGTACCTTTCACTCGGATTTCCGACGAGATCTAGTCTCTTATAAGCAAATATAGAATACAGAGGTTTTCGTACTTACCTTATAGGTGAGACTGCCGCCTCGTCCACGGGCTTTGTGATCATGCCTGCCAGTGATTATATATTCCAAGAGATACCGGATAAAGGCAGATTATGTATTGTGTCTGGGCGACCTGGAAAGCACGCGTACGTACGCAATGTTGGAGAGTTGCTTTGAAAGTTGCAGGAGGTCTCGAATTTTTCAAAATGCCGAGCTGAAGTCGGGGCGGTCACACTGTCACAACACTCTCGACACACACCGCCGCGGCCACGTGTGATAGCCGATTATACTCCCGCGGTCCGACTTTCCCGCACCCACCAGAAGATGTTCGTCCGACAAAACGTGCAGGAGTTCAAGTGTAGATGAATCCATGAATCTTTGGTATCGCTTGCTTATTGGTACCCAGATGTATGATACTATGCTCACAAGTTACAAGGACGTAGCGCAGTCGCATTCCTGTACAAGTATTACATCGTCCTCAGGCTGGTCCTAGTATCCATCATCCAAGGAAATTTTCCGAGTGGGGCTCCCGGGCTCTAGCCCCGTTTCCTTGTGGTAACCCTCACTAGCGTCGCGCTTGAATCCGTCGGTTGAAAGTATTGCCAGATCGACGGACACATGACTCTCGCGCCCACAACCTGATATAAACTGCGCGCTAGTGCATTCACTTTTCTTCTGCCCTGCCCATCTCCGAGTCGTCCTTCCACGTCAATGGTTTCCGTCACTCGGGCTCGAAAGCATTTACTCCAGGTGCTATGGCTGGGTCTTGTTTTCGCCCAGTCTGGGAGAGCTCATGGTGACCACCACCATCCCGCTGGCACGCATCACGTTCTCGTCGGGAATTTTGGTTCGGCGTACAATGTCACCAAGATGTTGGATGGGACACAGGACGTCGGAGAAGGCTATCTCTACACCCTCGCCGTAGATGCTCACGCGAAGTCGTTGACGCTGACACACACCACCCGCGCGGCGGCCGCCCACCCATGGCTGTCCGTTAACGTACGTTGATCCGCGTCGCCTCATCCGTCGGGAAGTAGCTCAAACCGTACTAGCGCAAAGCAAACGTCGTCTACGGATCCGGCTGGTCGCCGCCGAACAATGGCCATCGAACATTCAGCTCGTACAAGATTGAACGCGACTTTTCCGTTTCTCATCTGAACACTGTAACTTCGTGTGGGACCAAACCCATCGCAAACGACTTTATTGCCGAGGCGGGGGAGCACGGCGTGTTTTATGGTCTTGACTTTGTCACGCCTTGCGGCGAAGTGTGGGCTGTTGACAAGCATGGAGCTATTTCCAACAAAATTCAGGCTCTCGAGTTTGCAAATGGATCAACGTTGCACGGGTTCGCCACGACTCCCGATCTCAAATACATGTACCTCACTGTATGCTCGTTTATTTTTTTATTTTTATTTTTATTTTTTGATTCGAGAGCTAATCCAATTCATAGAACTTGGGTCTCAATACTGTTCACTCCTACGCTCTGCACCTTCCCAACGGCACCGTTACCGCGCTGGCAGACTTCGCCCCAAGCCAACTTGGAGCAGGGCCGCGACACGCAGCTATCACGTCCAGTGGCGCCTACTTCTACCTCATCGACGAAGAAGGCCTCCGCGTAGATCAATTTACTATCGACCCCGAGGAAGGCGCTCTTCACTTTACGAATACGTCTCTTGCTGTTACGCCTTTCGGTCGGTTTCACACCTAAATTTCTTTTTCTAAACTTCATGAGTATCGCCAGGTCTAACACCAGCGAACGCCTCTCTCTACTGGGGCGACGAAATCGTGATTTCCAACGACGGCAAGACATTGTACGCCAGCACACGTTCTAGGGATATCAATTTCCCTGGATACATATCTGCCTGGTCCCTCGCCTCCGATGGATCGCTCGAAGATACCTTATTCATTCTCCCCACCCCCGAGGCCGGCGGGACGAGCAACATCCTGAGTGTATCACCATGGGACGATGCGAGTAAAAATATGCTGCTATTGACGGACCAAGATACCGACTTTGTTGCATTATATGAGCTTCAAGGGCTGGAGCTGGTGTTGTTGGATCGTGTCAAGTGCGTATCTTCCCATACTTCTTCCTCTGTCACTAATCGACGGTATAGTATTACTGGTACCAATTGCTGTTCTGGTTCAGTTTGGTTGAATTAGGAGGAAGAAACAAGGAGGAAGCAATGTGTTTTACAGAACTTTATTTGTATTATCTTCTCCTCAAACTTCTTGCCTTCATGACGGCGGTAGTGAGTCGTGGTGCGCATATGAATTTCTCAACCTAAATTCAGCAATCAGCTTTTGCTCGTCGGCCTTATGCGCTGTGTTCTTCAAAAGCTTGCTGGCCTTGACAGAGTCGCCTGCCGCGGCGAGTGCGATTTTCTTCAGTGAGTGTGATCAGAAAAAAGTCGAAATTACGACGTCTGTTGTGCAACGTACTCGAATCGCAGGCGAAAGCGAGTCGAGACTGCTCAGTTGAAGCGCGGGATGCGGCGGAGGTAAGGAGACCACAACGGTACCGACGAAGGCCAATCATTTAATGGTATGTAATAGAAGTCTGCACGCTAGGCACGCACCTTTGGAGCGCCACTACTGGCAGCGCACATATGGTTTGAAATGATTCTTGATGGAATTTGAAAATACTGCAGGTTGAGGAATAGAAAATCGATGTCAAGTCTCTTCGCTGAGAAGTAAGCGCGAGGTGCTTAGGCTCGAACGAAAGAAATCAGGATGCCCCCCAAGAAATTGAACATATATATGAGACTTACCACTGCAGGACACAAGTCGCGTAGATCTGTACGGCGGAAACGTCAAGCGACCGAAATACTCACTCTTCTCGAGCACTGTCCATTCATAGTCGCGACGAAAACCGAAGTTTGGGGGTCTGGTCCCTGACCTCGGCGGGGAGCTATTCGACCGAGCAGTCCGTTTCGAGACTTGTGAGTACACATCTGCTATGAAAACTGAGTTCGACTTCAATTTGTATCCGTTTCTTGAAATTTTCAGCCACTGAGGGCCCAAGTTCAAGTTTGATATATTTCATTCGCTCGGGGGCGAGTTAAGCTTGTAAATTGGCAACGTTTTGGGCTTCTCGGTGAACAGAGTTCCTAACAGCACTTGAGACGACTTGTAACACTTTGAATTGCGTCGAAAGCTGGCAAGTTGCACTTATCGTTGACCTTCGTTGACTTATCGTTGTGACAGTGACCGTAACTGAGCGCTTGACATCTTCATTTGACGTCAGCTTGTTTGCTGTTCATTTGGTGGCAGTGACCACCGCCTCTGAGCGACGCTTGCAACACCGAACCTTGATTGCTGTCGGGACTCTTCACGACTCTTCCTTCCCCACTACCACCACTACTTAGACTGCTGTGTCTCTCAAAAATCTTTGGCAACTTTGGACCCTGAGACGTGTGGACTGTGGACGACACCGAGCTTTATTCGAATAAGCAGAAGAATCCGACAAGGCTTTCGTTTCTCTTCTATCGAGCGGAATACGCTCTGAAGTGTGCTGCGCTAACCCCCCGCTGTCTTGTGAGTTTTGACTTCTAAATACGCCGGTGAATGTAACAAACATCAATCCGTCCATCCCAGAAAGTGCGCCCAGTATGCAACCCGCCCCGCCCACCTCCACTGCTGCTGTCTCCCAAGACAATGCCACAGCTGATCTCTCTTTCACACAAGCTTTAAACCAAACGACGCCGGAAGAAGATGTGTGTTATAACGAGCTACATCTTATTCGTTTCTGACGAACGAATAGACCAACATTTTCGTGGCCTCCCAACGAGGAGATGTTGCCACTATCCGCTCCCTCCTCGACTCAGGCCGAGCGCGCGCCACTGACCGTGACGCCCAAAACATCACTCCTCTGCACTGGGCCGCCATCAACGCCCAACTCCCCGCTTGCCGCCTCCTTCTCGACGCCGGCGCAGATGTCGACGCTCTCGGCGGTGACCTCGTCGCGACACCCATGCAATGGGCAGCCCGCGGCGGCTACCTCTACGTCATCCAGCTCCTCATCGCCCACGGCGCCGACCCCACCATCGCCGACTCGCAGGGCTACAATTCGCTTCATCTCGTCACGCACAGCAGCAGCATCATGCCTCTGCTGTATCTTTTACACCAGCCCGTCAATGTCGACTCCCGGGACGCTCAGGGACACACAGCGCTCATGTGGGCGGCGTACCAGGGCGATGCGTTGAGCGTAGATTTGTTGCTGAGGCATGGGGCTTCGCCGACGGTGCAGGACGATGCGGGGCTGACGCCGCTGCATTGGGCGGTCGTGCGCGGGAATAGAGTTGCGATACGGCGGCTGATTGAGAAGGGTGCCGTTTTGAGTGCAAAAGACGCGGAGGGCCGTACCCCGCGGGATATGGCTGTCGAGCTCAAGTCGCTCGGTGCGTGGAAGCGTGCGCTTGAGGAAGGTGGCTGGGACGATGAAGGGAATAAACGGAGAGGGCCGATGAGTGAGAGGTGTGTTGCCATTCGTTTTCGTTTGCTCTTCTCACTTTTTTCCAAGAAACACCCGTTTCGCAATCTTCGTCCTTCCCACTCTCGTCTTTGGCGTTGTTTTCACGACGCTTGCTGGTCTCCCGTGGTACACGGGCATCCTCCTCGCCATCGCTGAATTTTTCGGGATGCACCATGTACGTGTTTCCTTCACTCATTTTCCCGCACTAATTCTTCGAACAGATCGTCACCCGTGTCCTTCTCAACAAAACCTCTTACACAGACAGCGTGAACACAACGCCATACTTTGCGGGTATCATCGCCGGTAGCATGGTCTGGGTGTGTTATTCCTGGGTTACAAGGCTTGTTGGACGTGCGTTTGCCTCTCTTTTTCTGTGCCAATATATTGACTGGCACGCAGAAACACAATCTCATGCCCTAGCGCACTTGCTGTTTGCGCTCTGCGTCGGATTGTGCGCGTACAACTTCTTCCGTGCGGTGACGCTGGATGCGGGGACGTGTCCGAGACCGGGGAGTGACGCGGAGTTGAAGAGCGTGAGTTTTGTTTTGCTGGAGGAGGTTGATTTCCAGGCCGTTAATCACGTCGCTGGTTTCGCAGATAATCGAAGACTTGGCGTCTGAGGGAAGACTAAATGGGCAGACGTTTTGTATCCAGTGTATGGTGAGCACATGGTTTCATCTAAAGGCAGCCGCTGTGGCCGTGACAGCCTGGGCTCTTGTTTCGAGCGAACGGCGTTCTCGTCTTGGTTGTTTCCGTCGCTAACCGGGGTTCCACAGGCACGTAAACCGTTGCGGTCAAAGCATTGTCGGATTTGCGATAAATGTGTGGCAAGGAGCGACCAGTGCGTTATTTTTTCTCACTTGTCGATTCATAACAGAGGCTTATCGTAATTGCGTGCAGCCATTGCCCATGGGTATGGAACTGCGGTACGGATGATTTTGAGGCATGCCGCAGCACATTTGGCTCATTCTAGTATGCAGTGGGTGCCAACAACCACCGTCAATTCGTCATCTTCGTCTTGACGCTCGTATTCGGCATCATTTTCTTTGACTATCTAACATATGCTTGTGCGTAGGCTCTTTTCTCCGCACTTACCTTTATTCTGATCCGTTCGTGCTTACAGACTTCTCCGCTATCCCTATTCCCATCCCGCCAGAGGCATCCGAATCGACCGAGTCATCCTCCTGCCCCCTGCCGAGCTCGCTATGTGCTGTCACCGCACATGACCCATTCCTCGTTTCTGTGGCAGCTTGGGCAACGCTACAGCTGTCATGGACGTTTGTCTTGCTTGCCAGTCAATTGTGGCAGATCGCACGCCAGATGACGACGCTTGAGGTGTCTAATCTTGGGCGGTACGGCTTCATGGTGTGTATCCTTCTTCCCTGTCCATTTCCTTGTGGCTGAACTGACGGACCTCTTTACCAGGGCGGACGTGGCGGCGCGTCCTTGCATGGACAAATGGGTCACCGGCACCAACATGCTACGACGCCTGGCGACGAGCTGGACCCTACCGCGTCAGGCGCGGCTGCGGGTGCGCATACGCATACGAGCAGCGGCTTCTTGATGAACCTCCTCGGCTTCGACCGCTTCACGAAGGGTCGCGCCGCCTCGGGACTCGCGCGAGCCTCTAAAGCATCGAATCCATTCGATTTGGGGCTGGTGCGGAATTGTCAGGACTTTTGGACGAAGGGGAAGGAGCTTGGGGTTGAGTATGAGCGGCTGTATGATGTGCCGATGGAGGGCTTTGAGGAGGCGAAGAAGAGGAGGGAGAGAGAGGAGGAGATGGAGGGTGAGGGTGGGGCGGGGGGTGTTGGGACGAGTACGAGGAAGGGGGGGAAGAAGGGGATTTTGGAGAGTTTGGCGATGTCGATGGGGATGGGGAGGGCGGGGAGTAGTCGGGGTGGGTATGAGCCTATTAGCCAGGTTTAGGCTGCCTGGTTGCGGGGGCGTGGGTGGTGGTAGGATGATGCTGATGATTGAAAACGAATTTCACGGGCTACTCGTAACTTTATTTAATGACCTGCATGTTACAAGTGTTAACACTAGTACTCTATTTAATGTATTGTTTCTCTGCACTGTACTTGACCTTGGGGTTTTGGACTGGCACGAGGAAACTCAGGTTGATGGCGCGCGATTCAGCGGTTTCATGATGCTTTCTTTGGATTCCTTAGGCAAAATCTCAAGTTCTTGGGCTCTCTTCTGGGCTGACCACATATATAGCAACTGCAAGGCCGATATTTTGCCTCCGAACATTATCGGGGATCATTCCAGGCAATAAAGCTTGAGAAAGTAGAGCCTTTAGATGCGATCACCGTCAATGACGAATATTTTGCGCGTCTTTGCGCGCTTTCATCTTAACTCGCACCTCACACCATTTATACGGCTCTTGTGAACAACTATATGCTTCTCCGGATCTCATAGCTCTAATTTTGTCCTCCATGTCCTCGCCAACTCACCACTCAAGCCCTGAAAGACTGCGTCGAGGAGACAGCCACGGAAGTGTTGGCAGCGCTTTAAATCGGGTTCCTGAAGACGAGGAGCCCTCTGTACACGCTGATTGGGAGTTGGAGGAGGAGTTATTGTTGGAAGAGCAGGGGTTCTATCAAGGTGGGCTTTCGCTGTCTTTCTGGTTTCCGACGCAGAATTAAACCAGTGAAGCATAGGCTCGTACAACCGCCTCGTCGCGCTATACACGTTAGCACCGGTAACTGCTGTGGTTACCTTTGTGCTGCTTGCTGCTCTTCCGAATATTGCATTCAAGTCCGAAAAACCTCATGTCCCGACGTATCCATACCCCGCAATTCTCCCTTTCCCTTTACTCGAAATCCTAGCTTCAATAGCCCTGTTTTCTCTCGCACACCTACTCCGGAATCCAATCTATGCGCTGTCCGCGGCTCTACTGCCGTTTCCGCTTCCAGCCACTCTACTGTCGACGACTGTGCACACGTTGCTTTCGACCGCAGCGCGTCTCTTTACGCTCTCTATTCTTCTCGTTCAGCGGTATGCGCTGCATCCACATGCGACGTGGAAAGACCCCGCTTTCCGGCGCGTTTGGTGGGCTGCTCTTGGCTGGGCTGCTGCTGAGGCGGTGGTCAGTGTGCACCAGGGGTATATGGGACTAGCGCTGTATCGCGAGGTTCTCGTGCCCATACCTTCGTCTTCTTCGACGGCGGCGTCTCCGAGAAGTGAGACGGAGCGTACGCCGCTTCTTCCTCAGCATCAGCCAGCGGCCGATCTCGACACTGAGGTCGAGCAAGACCTGGAGCAGCTGATTGCGCTCAAGGCGCGGGAGGAGTTGGAGGATGTCTTTGGGTTGCCGCTGGTGGTTCGTATTCTCTTTGACAGTTCAGGAGCACGGCTGATTATTGGTTTGCAGTATATTCCGGCGTTTATCCCGTGCCTGCAGCGCTTCAATTCGCTGCTGCTGTCCGTCGGTTTGTTCCTTCTGCTTAGCGCGTCGCAAATCGGTGCCAATCTGCGGTGGAGTCTTATTGGCATTGCAACAGCGACTCATCTCGTGCTTGCTATCTTACACGCCCCAATTGTGTTGCCGCGGATCGGTGTTCACGGCGCAGCGTATGTGGGGTCTGTGGTCTCACTCGGTGCCTTTTTCGCCGGGCTGGGCGTTTGGGATGGTGTTTCCTAAGAGCTGGATGCCGATACCCAATTTTCTATACCTGGATTCACTTGCAAATGTATCATTACTTATTTCAAATATCACACGTTTTTGCATAGGGCATACACCATATTCACTTCGACTAGTTTACACAGGAGCAGAGTCTATCTTACGGGCATGGACGGTGCGGAATACAGAGAGCAGACCTGCGACGTCGCGGACCTCTTGCTTGACACGGTCGTATGCGTCGTCGAGCTCCGCCACGGAGACCACTCCACTCTCTGCAATCATCGGGCGGACGCTGTCCATGTAGCGGAGGAACGCAGCACGAAATGCGCGTCCGAGGCGCCTCATTCCGGGCTCGGGATGCCAGGAGCCAAGAGGCATGTAGTATTCCCTCGGGGTGATTTCTTCGAAAGCGCCGCTTTGCGCAAGGAGAGGCCCGACCTCAGGGGCGATTGGCTGGAGGCCTCGGGCGGCGAGCGCGGCGTGCAGGTGGCTGAAGAATGTTATGAGGGCTGGGGTGTCGGTTTCTGGGTTACGGCCGTAGGAGGGGTCGAAGGTCGGGTGGCGGCCCCATTCGCCGGACAGGAAGAGGCCGCCTGGGCGGAGGAGGCGGAGGACTTCTGCGATGAGGTTAGGGTAGGAAGTCACCTGTGTGGCGTTGGGGACACATGAGATGTGAAGTGAATTGATAACGTACCGCCATTGTAACGGAACGCGCGTGGATGAAGTCAAAGGTCCCCGCCGTCCACACCGTTGGTGTATTGACGTCGTGCATGGAGAACTGCACGTTTGGGCGCGGGTACCTTGTAGCTATAGGGACTGACGGGGAATCAGAGACGGACGGAAGTGAACCAGATATTCCGAAGCGCGTCTCACCGATGTCCAGCGCACGGAAAGCTACGTGGGGAAAGCCTTGGGCCACGTCCATGGTCCTATAAAATGATACAGTGTGAAGCAATTCCAAGCAAGCATGATTGCGGCGATGGATTGACACATACCATTTGCCCGTCCCCGTGCAGAGATCCAAAGCGTACTTCTGTCTGTCGGGATCTTCAGCTAGAGCCTGGGCGGCCGGACAAGTCTCGGGATAGTAGCCACCCATCAACTCGAACAGTGCCCTGTGTTGGACATTCATCCTCTACAATGATTGATGAGCGAATATAGACAACACGGCGTCCGGGACATACTTCTTGCTCGGGTGTATCCACAGGAAGCGGATACGGTGAGCGACCATGAGAATGGAAGAGGCGACCATCTCTTTCTGAGAAATAGGTCGGGAAGTCGTCTGAGGTCAGTTCCTCGAAATCGGAGTCCTCAGCTTCGGCTCCAGGGAAAGCACTTTCGTGCTCTGCCCCTTCGCCATTAGCCTCTTCTCCTGGTTCAGAGTCAGAGTCCGCGTCCTGGGAGCCTCCATTTTGGGGCGTTGGGATTGGCATTGTGGAATGGTAGAAGTCAAGCAAAGAGATTCAAATCACTGGTGGTGGTGGCAGAAAAGTTATTAGCGATCATTCAGTGACGAGACTTGCTTTTAACCGCGGAGAGACCGATTCGCCCGGGGTCCCTACAGACCAATCCTTGCCAAACGTTTGTTTTTTGTGATAGACCACTGGCAGATAAGTAGCGATCGAAGGAATCTTTGGAAGTCATTGAATGCGAAAGGGAGGCCAAAAAGGTATATAGAACGATCATCGATTCCGGTAAACAGGCTCCTGATCACCCCAGAATGCTAGCCAGATTTCTGTATGATGGTATTTCGACCGGCGTTGATACTGGGCGTCAAAATGGA
Organism: Favolaschia claudopus; assembly: GCA_037176885.1. Classification (NCBI taxonomy): domain Eukaryota; kingdom Fungi; phylum Basidiomycota; class Agaricomycetes; order Agaricales; family Mycenaceae; genus Favolaschia; species Favolaschia claudopus. The sequence goes on from JAWWNJ010000005.1 coordinate 1,345,066, forward strand.
ATGTCGAATGCGCAAATTTCCGAGAGTGCGATGACTCGGTGTGAGTCGACTGGGCTTCCTTACGGAAGGAACCGACGGCGATGATCGATTAGTCCTTTGAGGCGAGCGGTGGGTGCAATGGCCAAGCGATGCGGCTTACTTCCCGGGTAAAAAGCTAGGCGGCGGGAGTTGTGGGTCCGTTCTGCACCCGATTCGGGTGAGTCGCTCGCGATGACTCAGATGCGGGACAATGACAGGCGGTGACTTCGCGTGACGTCACGTCACATTCCAGTTTGGCTCTTCCCATCACCTCGCCCTCTGTCGCCATAAGTCGCTGGCAGAGGAGCATACACCTCCAACATGGCAGGGAAGATGCTCGATATAGATATCGACGCGTTCTTTAAGGCTCAGGATCAGCGTATGAGGGAGCCTGAAGATGATATGGACGAATTTCTTCACCGCAGAAAACAGGGGCACAGGTATGTGACTATATCGACTTGATTGCCCCCGAGCTTGATACACTTTGAAATATAGATACGATAATTTTTATCATGTGCCCCTCAAATTTCTGGAAGAAAACACACCTTCGAGTTCCATCCCACCACCGGAGGCTTCAGAGGCTCCCACCGAAATGCCACCGCTCTCAAGGTAGTATTTGGTTCGGTTAGAAGATATGCCACTGATCCCCAAGCTAGAGAAACACCTAAAGCATCCTTTTCCGGACTGTTTGCGCCGTCTGACAATAGCGAGAAGCAGCGCGTGCCTTCGGATGACGATGATGAACCAATGTGAGCTTTCATTCCGGTTCTTTTTTCACATATAGCTCAGACTCTTCAGGCGTTCTGCGTCTCCGGTGCCCACTCGCACATCTCCGCGCAGACACGCCTCGTCCTCACTTCGTACTCCGCTCCCATATTCGATTCCGGACACTTCCCATGGCAAATTGAAACGCAAGGAGTCTCCTACCAAGCCAGATAAGCCACCCCGAAAACAAGTCGTCATTGATCCCAGTTTGGTGTTATCTTCACCGATCGAGAATTCTTCGTTAGTGTTTGAACATTTTCCGCGACCGTTGTTGATTTTTTCATTTTATTTTTGATAGCGAGCTATCCACAGCCAAGGAACCGATTACGAAGAAGCCTGTGCCTGTTGCAATTCGACCGCCGCCGCCGCCTCGCATTGCCCAGGCTGTTCAGAACAATCGCAAGCGCAAGGCATCGCCTACTAAACCAGAACAACCCTCTCAGAAGAAAGTTGTAGTCGATGCAAGTTTGGACCCAATCGAAATATCTCCGTCAGCGTTTGTTTTAGCTTTCGTTCCAGACCGTTGTTAATTTTCTCTCTTTCTAAACAGAGCGCCTGTATCGAGAAAACCGCAGTCCAAGAAGTCCAAGGCTACGAATAGACCTTTTGTGAAGATTCCGCCACCCCCAGTCCCGGATGTCATCGATCTCTCTGTGCAATCGCCTATCGAGGAACCCGATTTTTCCGTCGTGGTTTCTCGTTTCGAGCCAGCAGTGACCTCCACACAGCGAGCCCCGCCGGCAGCAGAGATATCCATGGATTTTGCAGACGTCCAGGCGCGCATGGAACGGCAACGTCAGAGGAAGAAGACCAAGGAAGGTTCGAAAACTAGTACCAAAGGTGGCAAACACGGCCAGAAAAATCCCACCCTCGGAGATGATTCGTCTATCATTTCGTCCTCGCCCCGGCCATCGTCTCCTGAACCCAAGCGTAAAGCTGCTGCACCCACCAAGCCGACCACGACGAAGTCCACCACGAAGCCGATTGCGAAGCCTAAGCCTGTAGCTATTCCTAAGCCACCACCGAAAAAGCAGTTCGCTCAAAACAAAAACAAGAAGCCGTCTAAACTTGCCCCCAAAGACTGGTGTCAAATGCTCCTCGACCTTAAAGTAACGAATCCAGAGGAGTTCAAGGTCAGAAAAAATCTTTATCTTGAAGGCATGTCACTGTTTTACTACGGTGCGGAAATGACCTGGGCCGGCGAGGCGACCCAGAAGCGTACACAATTCGTGAGTCCATTCTCCGTGCGAATTTTCTCATTCTTAATTCAATGGCGCTGCGTAGATTATCGAGTACGGTGGCAAGCTCTGCCCCGAATTCGACCCCTCGGTGGTTACGCATATCATCGTATCCGAATCCGCTCAGTTAACGAGCAAATTTCTTGCTACACTGGGGGTGACCAGATTGAAGCAAATTCCGGATCACATTCCGATTGTTAGGTGGCAGTGGATTGCGGATGGAGCGAAAAGAGAGTTGTGGGAAAATGCTGCGTTTCCTGAACGGATGCCACCTAATCGATTCCTGGCCAATAAGAAAATTAAGACTGGGGCTGGAGGATCGAACGCCGTGGCTGGCCCCAGTCGTATCTCGTAAGTGGTTGACATTCGTTTATTGCTTATACTTGTTTCTCAGTTGTTTTTACGCAGAGCATTCGGTGATAAAAAGCGGCGAGAGCGATCCATTCACGACTCGGAGGATGAAGATGAAGATGAGCCCGATACCAAGCCTGCCCAAGCTGGTCCCCTCCTCTCTCCGCCGTCGTCGCCACAGCCGCAAGCCTCCTCTCCCCACATCAAAACTGAACCTTCCGACGATCCATTGGCGGAGTTTTATGCTATGGCCAGAGCCGACAGAGATAGAGCTGTAGGCTTGCTTTCATTCCATTATTTTCTTTCTGACTCAACGTTGGTTTAGTTTGGCCGACATGGCGAGGTCGAAGATCCCGATGAGACCGACCTTGAAGAGGCGGATTCGGATTCGGATAATGAAGGCCCGGCCGGCCCTCCGGCTAAGCGGGTAAGTTTGTGGCTTTTTTTCCATTTTTCTTCTTCTTGCATATGGGATCTGATTTCCGATAGGGTTGGCTTGTCGATAGTAAGGACAATCAACGAACTGACGGGCCCAACGAGTTTATTGCGAAAAAGGTATGCATCGCAAGTTTGTCTGATTCGTACGAACAATCTCCTTATTGCGATTCTCAGTTGAAGGAGCTCAGCGATTTGCATGCAGCAAAGCTCGGACAGGACGATCATTGGAGGGTGTATAGTTATCGGAAGGGTATGTTCAGAATCATTTCTCTATTTTCCGTTTAACTTTTTCTAAATTTTGAATGGCCAGCCATCCCTAATATACGAAGGTATCCTAAGCGCATCAAATCCTATGAGGAGGCTATGAAGATTACGGGTGTCGGCGAGAAGACTGCGCTCAAGGTGATTTCTTCTTCATGTCGCTCGTCATTGATGCGTGTGCTCACGAGGAGCGGTTCTAGATCATGGAAATTATCAACACTGGAGATCTGCGCCGGATCGGGTATGAAAACACTGCGGATCTCCAAATCCGGCAGATCTTCCAAGGCGTTTATGGAGTTGGTGCGTTAGCTTATTCTATGATCCAGTGACTGTCGGAGAGTTCAAACTGTTCACAGGTCAGAAGACTGCCTACAAGTGGTATGCGGCTGGTTGTCGCTCGCTCAAGGACGTTAAGGCTGGGGTTGGTGGTGTTACTTTGACTCCTGCTCAGGCGATTGGTATCGAATTCTACGATGGTGCGGTGTGTTTCATGCCGATAATAACTTCCCCTCAATTCGATTACAGATATAAATGATCGTATGCCTCGAGAGGAAGCACAAGCGCTCTTTGATATTATAAAGCCCATCGGTAATTTTATCTTATTTTTGCGGGCCAAGAGTTGGATATTGAGGATGCTTTTCCAGCGCTTGAGATTGACCCCAAACTTGAAGTTCATATAATGGGTAGTTTTCGACGGTGCGTATCAAATTATCTTTTTTGTTGTGGCCGTACTGATTTGGAACTTCAATTTTATAGTGGCAAGAAGGATTGCGGAGACATCGACATCATGATCACTCGCTGCCCAAGCGATGGTCGAACGCACGCTGGAATTCTTCATCACCTCTTGAAAGCGCTCCACGAGAGAAAGATCATCACAGAGGATCTTGCGCTTCCTGAGGATCCGTTCGACAGCGAGGCTATCTACCGTGGGCTCTGCCACCTTCCGACCCCTGGCTCTAGGCGACGTCGTATCGATTTCTTGACGATTCCTTGGAAATCTCGAGGCGCGGCCCTGCTTTATTATACAGGGGATGATATTGTATGTTGGTGTTGTTCAACTCTTGATAGCTGCTGACGTCTTTTGTAGTTTAATCGCGCGATGAGATATAAGGCAAACCATATGGGGTATTCGCTGAATCAGAAAGGATTATTTGCAGGGGTTGTGCGTGACCCGAGAAATCGGATGATTAAGTTGAACACGGGTGCGTCTTGTTTTTCTTCTTCTTTTCTTTCTCGCATTTCGTTCTGATCTCGAAATTTGTAGGAAACATCGTGGCATCTGAAACCGAAGAGGAGATATTCCACTTGCTCGGTGTGCCGTTCCAGAAGCCCCACGAGCGGGTCCGGGCATGAATTCGAGTTGTATCGATTAGAAGAATTGAGGTTTGGCCGGTTTAAATTGTATCGGTGATGTTCGTGTATGCGGCAGTTGCTGTATTCTCTATTTTGTACGAGCATGGCGAAATTGTAGCGTATAGTGTATTCGTGTTCTCAGCCTCGAGTCCTAGTCTTGTCCTAGTCTTTACCAGGAGTTGAATCATTCTGTGTTGAGATTTGATCAGATTTTCTTGATTACTCAGTACTCAGCACATTCCCAGTATAAGCTCTCCCTGTTCCTTGTACGTCTTTGTGAAACTGAACTTCGGCCACATCGAAAAGCAACTGGTCGTGTGCCCGGCTCGTTCGGGACGAAAATTACGTCATCTTTGTGTACGTGTTACAGCTAGCGTCACACTCTTGCCTCTGACTTTTTCCTCGTGTTTTTCGCGACGACCATGACGATTCAGACGAGACCACAGACGCCGACTCAGACGTTCCTGAGGAAGAGGACAACGTCCAACTCCCCCAGAAAAACTGACGTGAAACAATTGCCAACTGAAGATCAGGAAGTTCCGAAGCGCGACGAGGTCGTATGGGGCAAAACTCCTGGAGGGGAAGGTGAGGATCGCCAAATCTGAATCAGAAACCGTGCTCAAGTCCCTGTAGTGTTTCGTGTTCCAACCACCCACGACGTGTTGACGCTTTTTCACCCGGCGTATCCAAAGAGTCACCTCGATTTATTCAATTTGGCTCTCCTTGGGCTACAACTCGTGCTTTTCGCTGTCCTTCCGCGCAACGTCGCCAAAGTCTTCTTCTTCGTCTACTTCGCCTTTTGGCGCGGTGCGTATGACGCTGGTCTTGGGTGGATCCTCACCAAACAGAGCAAAAAGAAATGGATCGTTCGTCAAGTCCAAAAGCTCGGGTGGCTTGATCCAGAGCGGCGCCCTGCGGTGCGCAATTGGATAAAGGCGCAGTTGGCGGGAAAGATGGGCAAGGATTATTCTTTCGACGTGAGTTTGATTTTCAAGATTGTGATTTCAAGTAACATCGACAACCCAGGAATTGCCGCTCGAGTACAATACCTGGCTGCTATTCCGTCAGGCGGTCGACGTGATTCTTCTCAAGTGTGTGCCATTTCATTTGCACCCTCCTTCCCCTTATCCTTTCCAGCGACTTTCTGGCGTATTGCATGTTTTCGTTTTCCTGCTTCCGAGTCCCGGAGGGTCTTTCGCTGTTTGTCCACATTCTACGGTTCGTCCCCACCAAATTCCCGACGAATCAAGCTCACAATGCTATAGATGGGCTGGTGGACTCTTGCTCATCGGATTCAACCTTTGGGTCAAGACCGAGGCTCACAACGTCGTGAAAGATTACGGCTGGTACTGGGGCGACGTCTTCTTCCAGCGCGGCGCTCTTGTATTTGACGGCGTATTCGAGCTGGCGCCTCACCCTATGTACTCCGTTGGTGCGTGCACGTCCGAGACTTCCGACTTGTGTTTATGGACGTCTTGCAGGATATGCTGGCTACTATGGGCTTTCCCTCATCTCGGGTAGCTACGCGGTGCTTTTCGTCAGTCTGGCGGGCCATGCCGCCCAGTTCGGCTTCCTCGTGTTCTTCGAAAATCCTCGTAAGCCCGTCTTGCTTCCCTTGTCATCGGCTCTTGACAGGTTCGCAGACATCGAGCGGATGTACGGCCAGCGCAAAGCCATCGCGAAGAGGACGCCCCTCCGCCCGCGCTCCAGCAGCACTCTCCCCAGTCCTCCCGCAGAAAGCTCAGCGTCCACCCCAGAACTCGACGGATACATCTCGACGCCGTCTGCGACCGAAGGCGACACCGCGACGGACACGGAGCTGGAAACAGAGATCGAGCTCGAGGGTGAATCTGTTGTGCCGACTAGGCGCCATCATCAACAGAAGGCGTCCGACGATATCGTCGCTGCGTCGTTCTTGCCGAGTCCACCCAAGAAAAAGAAAGCGGTGTCGCAGCATGATCTGTTCAACAAGTATTTCAGGCGCGATACCGTTATTTTCAGGAACTTGGATCTCTTCCGGTACGTTACTTGACTTTCATACAAAATCCCGCTCTAACGCAGCTATACAGTGCAAACGACCTGACCCTCACCCTCATCGTCGCCTACTCGGTCGTCGTCTCGCTCATCCCCAGCGTTTCTCCCGGGACTTCGCTCTGCCTTCACTTTGCACACGCTTTAACGTGGTGTCTCTTCCACTGCTTCGGCCTCGGGCTGGTTCTCCGCGCGCAAGGACAGAACAAGTTCCTCGTTCGGCATTTCATGAAGAACTACCACTACCCGGCCAAAGATGGCGACCGTGGTGCCATCGTGGAGGCGTTCACCAACTGGAAGGCGATATATAATCTGAGTCTCTGCATGTCCTATGGTTCGTAATCTCTTTATCCTTGGAAAGATGTATGCTGACGATTGGTGTCCCGATGGTTAGTTTCGTTCCTTGGTGTGGTGTGGAAGACGTACTCGATCCCGACGGATTGGACTGTAGGGCATGAGTTGTTGCGGCATACCCTTGGCGCGGTTAGTACCTCTCCTTATTTTTGAGGCAGCCTCGGCTTATTGATGTCAACGATAGATGCTCATTGGACTGCACATCTGGGCCGCCCTCGAGTGTTTCGAGGTCCTGGGTCTCTTTGGTACGCCTCTATGTCGTACGCTTGCCTGTTTGCTCACGTCTTGTTCCGACAGGCTGGTTCTTCGGGGACTTCTTCATCGAGGATTTCCCGGCACATTTGGAGTACACTGGTATTTATCGGTGCGTGACGGACTTCCGCATCATGTAGCTCTCCCTTTAACAACTCCGTTTGCGTAGATACCTGAATAATCCTGAAGTGATGGGCGGCGCTGCGTGGCTCGGGTTCACGCTTATCAGTGGCAGCAAACTCGTTCTCGGTCTCGCTGTTGTGCGACACCTCGCTCAATGGTGGTTCCTCAAGGTTGTGGAGAAGTGCGTCTTGCCTTGTAATGCTCCGCTATCGTATAGTCTCTGACTGACTGTTCGGTGTAGTCCGCACATGCAGAAACTATACGGCGACTCGCTGCGCAAGGACGCTGGGTTCGTGAAGGTTATCAAGAACGTCGCCAGTAAGAATGCGCGTTTGTTGGAGGTGCGAGCTGGTCGACATGCGCCTGAGTTCCGCCGCGTTGCGCAGGAGGTTGCGAAGGAGGTAAAGGGCACGTTTGAGAAGGTTTATGAGGAGACGGCGGACGTCGTCGAAGATTTCCTTGCTAAATGTTGGATTTTTTCCCTGTTTCTCTGCTGTCACTAACAAGCTGTTATAGCGAGACCGAAATTTTCGGAAGTGATGCAGGATACGAAGGTTTTGCTGCAGCAGTCGAGGGAACGGCTTGTTATCACGTAGGTTCTGAGCACTTTCATACGAAAGGCGAGGCTGAATCGCTTCCTCAGGCGTATTGCGAGCGATATGTCCTCTTACGATAGCTCGAAGTACAAGCTCGAGGCGGTCCCGGGTTCGGAGGGGTCCCTCAAATTCCATCTCGGGGAGCCGATCCGTCTCAAATGGGAAGCGCCGCGTACTCACTCAAGGAAAGATTGGGTTGGGATTTACAGGGTGCGTCCGTTTCTGGATCATTCCCCCCGAGCGACTAGAGTTCTGAGGCTGGGTTTTAGATCGGTGCCAATAAGTCGACGCTTGTGACTCGTACGAGCTCATTGGGCATGTGGGTGCCTGTGCATGACGAGGAGTGGGATGGCGATGTTCCGCTGGGATTGTCGCGCCCTACTGCAGGAAGCAGTCGCGCATCGGACATCGATTGTGGTATCATCACTTTCAAGGGGAATACGCTCCCATGGATCGCTGGTAATTATGAGGTGCGCACGCTTTGCGGTCCGTCCCGTTGCATCAGCGATTGACTGGTGCCTCTCCAGGTGCGGTATCACCACGACGGGAAGTACAATGTTATGAGTGTGGTCGCACCGATTGAGATCTATGGTATGTGCTCCGGTTCCCGGATAGTCGCCTTAGATTGATCTTCCCCACAGTCGAGAAGCCTGTCGAACTCACCTTCGATTCCGTCCGCGAGAATCTCATGCATGTCGTGCCTCTGTGCCTCGACTCGGACCCGTCCCTGATCCCCTACTCATGCAAAACTTCCGCGACGCCACACACACCAAACGCCACCGCCACTGCGCAGGACGAAGACTCTCCAGACGACCGTGACCCAGACGATTTCACGTTCTGGTCTGAAAAGCAGGCGCGGCGCATTTGCAGTGCAATAAAACAGACGTTTGACGTGGAGTATGCGCCGGAGGTCGTAGTGGCGGACGCTAACATATCTGCGTTGGCGAGACGGATATTGTTGTCCAAAGAAATTTTAACTGGTTCTTCAGAGTAATGATGCGGAAGAGTAGTACAGTCTATACGCTTAGGTCTAAATGTTCACGACGGTCATGGAATGAATTTTCTCTCTCAGAGATTTGCGACACGAAAGCGACTGTGACGAGTGATGACTCTTTGCAGCTTGATCCTCAACTTGCATCTCGTTATCCAGCGACTTTCAGCCTCACAGCTCTCAACCTTCAAAGCCTTTTACTCTTGACTCTGTTAAGATAAAATCAATCCGTAGGCAACTTTTGGGGTGGCTTGGATGCCTGCGCTCCTGACTTGGGAGGTTTCTCTAGATCAGCTCAACAATGTCGATGAAGTCTCAGTTCTACTTGTCTTTGTGCGCCGACGCAGCCTCGAAGGTAACTTGCCCTCTATCCCATGTTCTCTCGCCCTCACAAAGATGTTGTCTAGTCTACGATGTATTACCAGCTTGGTTCGGTGATTGTATGCCACCAAAATCTTTCATCATAGAGTCAGTGCTCGAACTCTATAACAGGTCAAAGGCGGCAAGGTTATATCTACGGGCTTCAATCATCAGAGGCCCAATTACTGTGAGCCTAGGAACGGCCGGCCCATGTCTATGCACGCGGAGATGGCGAGTATCTTCAACGCTACCCGTGGCGCGGCCCCTGCGCTCAAGCAGCAGGTTCAACCGTGCAACCGTGGCTCTGCGACCGCCACAAAAACAACACCAGCAACAACAACAACAACAGCGCAAGGAGCAACAACAAAACGAAAAGAAGAAGAAGGCGAAGCGGTACGCGGAGGAGGAGTACAGCAGGGATTTAGAGCGGTTGTCGCCGGGTGCAAGTCTCGTTCCTTACGAGGCGAAGACGACGAGGAGGCGTGTGTCCTATCAGACTGGTCGACCTGCTCACTATCAGGGTCAAGAGGCAGACGATGCCTGTGAGGGGAAGGGCGGTGAGTGTTCTGTAGGGCAAGAGGTGACGGGGAAGCAACAGAGGCGATCGCAGCAGCAGCACTCGAAGCTCAACGGGTGCGACTTGTACGTATGCCGAACTACAAAGAAGGGTGAGTTCGGCTGCTCCAAGCCTTGTTGGCGGTGGTACGTGCTGTCTGGTTTCTCCGGGGAAAGGAAAGGGAAAGGCTAATCAACTCTATCTGCAGTGTGTCTTGGTGCCGATGGGCGGGGATCAAGCGAATCTTCCACTGGAGCGTGGAGGAAGGGCGCTTCATCTGTCTGAAGGTTGGGGACGCGTCGGTTGCGGAGTGCTATGAGACCGTGGCGGATGTGCGGTTGGTCAGGTCTCGAGCGGTTTTGGTGTGATGGAATTATTTCTCTATTGCATACAGTTTTTTTTTACATCAGCGCTTCATGAATGCCTTTAGCTGGGCGACCTTTTCCACATCTCGACACGTTAAGCTGTACCTGGCCGTGCGCTTCAGCACTCCTCCCTCAGACATGACTCGAAGGGCATCCGTCCCGGTCACTCTGTCCCAATTCGCGATCGGCACCCCCAGATCGCTGAGCACGGGTGGTACCTTAGGGTCCCCGCTCGCCGTAATAGCGTCTTCTTCGATTTCACGTATTCTAGTCGGGTGTAAGGCACAAAAGGTTCTGTCTGCAGCAATGGCGCGGCGCGACTCACGCGTGCAAGTGGGAGGAATATAATGCATCTTTGGTGATGACGACCGACCGAGGTTCAAGGAGGGTGGTCATAATAGGTGTAGGGTCAATACTACGTCCTCCTACTCCTACTTCGCCGTCGCTTTGTGGGGTGTACTGGTAATAGTGGAAAGTACAGTGTGAACCGAGAGAAATGGTTGCCACCAAGGGAAAATATGCGGGGCCGTCTTCGTGCGGCTGATGTCGCGATAAGTTAAGTATTGGGACTGCTAGCAGAGGCAGTCGATAACGACGGACTGACCATAATGCCTTGAACATCGGGCTATGAGCTTGGGGAGCTAAGGATAGGGTCGAGTCCTCACCTTGTCCTGCGAGATACTGTCCGTAAACATTTAATGAGCGAGGCGATAACAAGGATCAAAAAGGCTAACTTCATTCCTTAAATGGAGGTCAAGAGGCGCGTATGAAGAGAGAGAAAGCGGGATGACATGATTATATGGTTTGGTTTCCCGTGTGGAGAGCCCGCCGGTGTGAAGGCAAGGCTTTTGAGGCGATCGATAATATCGGGGCTGGTAAATGTGAGAATAATTTACTTGCATTGTGGTTGGAGCGCCGTAAATATATGATAAACTTACTAGGTTTCAACGAAAGGAGGCATTGGCTGTGAGACGAGGACATTTTTCGACGTCAGTTCACCGCCTGTATCAAGGTTAATAGAGCTTGAGGTCATAAACCTTGAACGACGGTCAAAACCGTGACGGCTCACCCCAGAGCTGCAGCCTGGATGAATGAGTACGGGGTGAGTGGAGATGCGGTGGAAGTCGTCAGAAAACACGCCTGCGGTTCGCCAATTGCTTCCAGCGTTGTTGGGGGTACGCGGTGATCTAGTACCCAGCCAGGATCGAGAATCTTTCAGCGAATCCCCCTCTCTCAGATTTATGTTATGCGCCACTACGCCCACCTTTTGAATCAAATATGCTTCTTCCTCTACCTGCAAGGAGGCTATTGAGCTCAACGTGGTCATGGCTGCCGAAAGAATCGACGCCAGCGTACGCTCAGGAACTCGGGAATATAATAACATGTATCAAGACCGGGGACGCGATATATTGCTAATTCACCGAGAGGGGGCTTCACCGGTTGCTCCGTGGTCATACTGAATCCTCAGATAAGGGTAGTTGAATGCGATGATGATTGTGGGCAAGTTCAAGTAAGGTTGATGGCTTGGATCACATCATCGGCATTTGCCGCGCAGTTTCTCAACTTGACCACTACGGCCATGTCCGCCGCGGAAACGGTGACCACTGCGTGTACGGGCCTCGAATTCATTCTTATTCACCCTGTTTTCATCTCCCGACACCTCTCGGTAAATCTCTGGTTGACTTTGACTCGCTCTCGAAATTCTTCACGCAAGAATTTTAAACAGTGTCCCCTGGTGATCCTGGCCCCAGAATTTTCTTTGACAACCTCTCCGTCGCCTCCTTCTTTTCACTTACGCTGACCTCTTCCCTTCAATCTGCTCTTCACACCCGCACTCCCCGTTTCGACTACCAGCGCCACGTCACCGTCGTCCCCGCCCTAGCCAACACCGACAATCTACCACTTCTCCCTCCCCACTCCCTCCCCACTCCCTTCCCCTTCTTCCGCCGCGAACTCGCCCTGTCTTTCACATCCGACACGTACACCCCCAAGGACACAACAAATTACCGCTCACCTCGTCGAAAAGCTACCAACGCCGCCAACGCGCAACAAGCGCGTCGATTCCGACGTATTCGCCCTCGTTTCGATAAACGTAAGCTCGAAACGAAATCATCGTTCCGTTTACTCACCTTAACATTCCAGCGTCACTATCAATCTGCCCCAGCGTACAAACTGCGGCACCGCAACCGACTATCACTAGGAGCGAGGTACGGAGTGCGGGGTGGGTTTTGGTGCGGCGTCGGAGACGCCTGAACGCAAAGGTGCGTCGCGCTCTCTTCTTCATCTCTTACTCATTCTTACTGACTCACTTTGGTTTCCTTCCTCCCAGCCGCCGACACCACCTCTCCACCTCCACACCTCCCGTTTCGTCCACCAGTGCCGTGTCACCCCGCTCGTCCCCGCGCCATCCGCAACTCCGCCCATCATCTACATACCAAGTACAAGTGTAATCAAGACCTCGCTACCTCGGCATCAAACGGCTCGTCAAACCCACCCGCTCCGCCGTATCCGTCTCGGCGCCGACCGGATACAACACCACGGTGCACGTACCCCGCGTCGACTCGAGCCGAACAGCGCAAACGCGCCGCGCCAGGTTTCGTCGATTCCGCTCTCGGCCGGCGGTCTCTGCGTCAAATATGAAGGTGAGTTCGTTGCTAAACAAAAACAAAGTGAATAACACTGACCTTGTTTTGACAGTATCGACGTCAATCTCCGCACGCCGCCGCGTCGAGAAGGCAGCGAGGAATTGCTGGTGGCGCGATCGGAGGAGCGGGTGTCGGGTTGGAATTGATAAGGTACGAGGCGGCGGCGCGCGCTCGTTGCGAGTTGAATACGCGTTGTTAGTATTTAGCTCATAGTATTTAGCTCAATAAATTGGTTTCACCTTTGAATATCGTCAGTATTGTGAGATCGAGGGAAACAAAGCAAGAAACAGTCGTACCTGGAACCAAAATATTAGATATTGAAGGGAAAGACAGCTGTGAAGACGAAAGAAGTCAGATTGAAATGGAACAAGGAGAATTGAAAACCTGTCTCTAAGCGGAGTTGGGTGGGGTATTGAGTTAGAGTCGAGGCGACTCAAGGTAACTGTAAACGTCGTTGAAATGTATCAATAGATGAAATGAACGGAAACGAAACGGACTCACCTCCCGATGCAACATTCAACTTGCAAGCTCCAATAGAGACCGCGTTGAAATGTATATGTCCGAGTTGAATTAGATTGAACTGAAGTCTTGATGCATTCAAACGCGGTGCTGAACTAAACTTGAAATAAGATGGGTAAAGTTACTTACTATAAGACTGCTATGAACAGAAGAACGAATGAAAAGAAACCACAATCGACTCACCAAGGGCTCGGAAGGATTGAGTTGGGTTGAGTCAAGTTGAACTTGCTTAACGAAATAGTTGAACGCCAAAGATAAGATGACTCCATACAGAGGTCAAGGTCAGCCTCGAGTTGAGTCGATAGTAGGTTAGTTAGGGAGTTGAATAGACTATGAGAAAGAACATACTTTGATAATTGAAAGCCGCGCGCGCGCGACTGTCTCGACATTCTAAGTTCAAGTTGAAGGTCAATCAGCATCGAGTCAACCCAGCAAATTGAATTCAACTCACTTACCTAGAAACATGCTTGCGTAGTCTCGGCGTTCAAACGGAATGAATGTGAAGTTGACTTGAGATCAAACGAGCATGGCTTCGGCCTATAGAGAGAAAGAATGTTGAACTCAGTAGCTTCGCGTTCGCGGCAAAACATCGAATTGAAGTCACAAGATGAACGCACCTGAGCGTATACGAGTATGGTGCGGTTCTGAATTGGTAAGGGTATGTTGAGTTGGAGTGAAACCGGCATGGTTTCGGGCTGTATCGAGTCGAGGTTGAAGTTGAAGGTCAGTAAAGGTATGGATAAGGAACTTGAAGGATCGAGTGCGCACCTGCAGAGTTTGGGTATACAATCGAGCTGGATTGAACGATTGCGGCTTGGATCAAATAGTCAGCGTCGTAGAATGCATGGTTATAGGATTGCGCACCTAATGGAACCCTAATCCCGCTCTTTCAATCCAAGCCAACCCGTTTCAAACATCTGAAGTCAGTCTTGAATCTGAGCGCAGCGGTACTCCATGATCTTGAAGGACACTTCGAAACGAACAACAGAGTCGCATTTCAGAGCAATCTGAACGAATCGAGTCAGTAAACGAAGAAAACATTGAAGAAACGGAGCTCGCCGAGAAGCCCGAGACGACGCGTTGAAGCAAAGATTGAACTGAATACTTGAAGACGAGGTCAGATAACAAGTTATAGTTGAACAAATGAAGACTTACTATTATCCAGATACCGTCTTGAAGACAAGATGTAGAATAAGTACTTGAGGTTCAAACGGGTCAGCAAGAATAAGTCAGAGTTGCGATGAGAGTTGAACGAGGCTATACGACTGAATCGAAAGGAAACAGAGTATATTGAAGATATCAACAATACAGAACTGAAATTGAGAGGTCAGTGTCAGAAGAGCAAGATGAAGTCAATGAGACGCACCTTAGATACAACACAAGACAAAGAGAGGTGAGCACTAGAGCAAATGAATCAATGAAAGTATTGAACGACAATCGAAACCGAAAACAGACGCTAAGACGTTACCATTCCATGCAAATAGAGTTGTATTGAGCTTCTATCGAAAGTATAGAGAGATTAGTGAGGTTGAATTGAAGAGTAAGTATGTTTGCGCACCTAAACACTTCAACGTCGAATTCGAGTCAAACTCGAATTGAAGGCTTGAAAAGCGAATGAGGAATTAAGGGAGTTCAATAGAGAAGCGAAGGAAAGGTAAGAGTGTCAGAGTGCGAGTGGGAGGGAAGAGACCTATGCTCAAAGTGTCAAACTCACCGACCTTATATACAACCCCCCGGGCCCCCGCGCGCCGAAACATGGCGCCATTCTCAAAATTCTTCACGGGCATCTTGCGCCGACAGGGAACCTCCGCAGTAGTATGACTCAGACGTCGTCCGAGCGGTGTCGCGGCGAACACAACTCAATGGTTGAGAAGAACCAAAATATTCGTAAGTTGCGTGAAACCGCATAGAAGCTGCCACACACCTGGAGACCTTCTTTGATTGTAAAACGGATCATATTTCCATATTGAGAAGTGTCGATCAGGGGGATTTGAGGGCTGGAGAGCGGAGGTTTGGGAAGGTCGATAAAACGAGGTTTGGAGTATTGAAGGCGTTCTGTAGCTCTGGAAAGCGAACCAGACACGTAGAGCAACAAAAATAATTTTCTGAAAGTTGACGAAGTTGGAAGGGTCAGCACAGTACGGGGATATAAGCGAAAACATGCGGAAACGCACGAAAATTCATCCGGACGCCGTTCCCGTTCAAATCACCTCAGAAAGTTCCCCGCTGTCGCTCAGTAACTAAGACACAAGATATCGGCTAATGTGACGTGATGAAAGTGCGGAGGAATTCACCTGAATCACCGTTTTGTGAATTGCGCATAATCGTCATTCCAGCCGTTTCCGACCGCCGCGCAGCCCAAATGGAGGCAGATTCGCATTGAGTAAGTTGACAGTAATGTTCTTGAAGTTGCCCGAGCCGACCGAGACCGTAGGTGTGCCGCAAAGAGAAACGAAGGTGAAAGTCGAGAGCAAGAGTTGACGTTTCCCCGTTGGGAATCGCGAGGACGCAGTAAAATTGACTTACGGGGTTGGCGGACCGCAAAATCCGAAAGTCGAATTATTGGGTCACGTGACCACGAACGCGATCATTTTTCTGCTTTTTCTTCTTGCTTCCTCTCGTCATCTCGCGGCGTTCTCGCCGACACTTCGGGCGGGGCTCGCCGTCTTTCTGGGTCAACGCATGAACGGCTCGCTTATTCCTCTGGCACCAAAACTCTGGGACTTCTTCATCATGTTCCGGGGGGCGTGCGTCAGCGCGCGCCCATACAACCAAAGCTCGGCAGGTAACGAACGGTTTGATTACCTTGGAATTGGCAGTGCTCGCTTGGACCGACTCACCCAGAGTCTCTTTTCTCTGGTCTTTCTGGTTTTTCGCGGCACTTTGGCTGAGCATTCATTCTCCCTGTTAATTGAGAAACTTGAGCTCTTGGCTTTGACTTTGCCCCGCCTTCCGACCGTTCGCCGAGTCGCATCAATCACTGTGTAATTTTGAAACAATGTCAACGTTATGCTCCCGGACCACGAGATTTTCAACGGTGAATGTTTTGCTTTTCCTTCGTTTACTGCGAGCAAAGTCAACTGCAAGGTGAGCATTCATTTGTTGTGAACTCATACACCCTTTCTAAACACGAAAAGCTCTAGCTCTGGGCTCACTTCAAGGGATTGTGCTCCACACTTTCGCAGCATCGCTTGGAGGTATCAACTTCCGCAGATCCAGGTACGTTACATTGATTTTGAATTCCTTTGATGTTTTGTTGCGACGGACAACTCAACCGATGCCATTGCACATACAGAGTCAAAGTAACCTCTTGTCTCTGTACCACTACCATCCCCTCCACTTCCGCCCTCAAAAATTTCTTCTCGCCTATTCTCCAGTAGGTTTTCACCATACCTCATGAGTCTTTCCTTCTGAATCCTCTTCCTTAGCGTTCTTGAAACGTTTTCTTCGTCTACAACACGCCGTCAATGCGTTGAGTATACAGAACGCCGTCCCGCGAGCGGCACTTTAGGTGGGTTTTTTCCTATTCTCCCCTGCCTTCGAACTGACGACCTTTTCAGCCCTTTTTTCACCGGGTTTTGGCCGCCGGCAGGCTAACCCCGCCCCTCCGAACTTCAAGCAGCGAAGACACCCTCAACCTCACAAGTATCTTGTCGTCGTCGCCGTCGCGCGGCGCCGCGAAGCGGCGCCATAGCCTTGACTATACGTATCGACGTCCGCCGAGCGGCACTCCATGTCTGTTTTGTCTGTTCACTTTTCCTTCAAACTAACGACTTATTCAGCCATTTTTGCACCGGGATTTGGCCGCCGGCAGGCTAACCCCACCTCTCCAGACTTCAAGCAGCATAGACAACCACCACCCCGCAAATGCTTTGACGTTGTCGTCGTCGCGCGGCGCCGCGAAGCGGCGCTATGACCTTGACTCTACGGATCGCCTTCTGCCGAGCAACAGGTAAGATTTCTTTCCTCTTCCTTATACTCATGCTGACGCCCACCTCAGCCATTTTTGACCGGGTTTTGGCCGCCGGCAGGCTAACCCCACACCCCCAAACTCCAAGCAGCGAGCCCAACGCCGATCCTTCAACTATTTTGTTGTTGTCGTTGTCGGGCGGCGCCGCTTCGCGGCGCCATAGTCTTGAGTATACAGATCGACGTCCCGCGAGCGGCGTCGTTCTGAAGATTGTGGTGAGCATTCTCTCCAGGTAGTTGTACATCTCCCGCTTATCCCGCATCCTACTTTTGGAAATTCGATTTTGAACTTCCCGCGAGTGAGCTCGCCGAGCAGCGCGCCAACCCGGTAAGCATCTACTCTATTTCTGCGTTGAATTCCAGCTCATTTTGCTTCTCAGATTATTTTTTCTCCGCTGCGCGGCTCCCAGTTTCCAAGACAGGCCTCACCATCAAAATTCGATTTTTCGCCGTCCGGCGAGCGGGGTGATTGGTGAGTACCTCGTTTATTCTGAGTGTATCTTTGCTGATGTCTTGCGGGAGATGGCAAATTCTTCTCCGCTGCGCGGCCGAGATTGTTGAAGGCAAGACCTTTGAAACTTTGATTTTTGGTGTTCCGGCGAGCGAGAGATTGAGTCAGAGGGTTACCAGATGCGTCCCAGTGCAGCTTTCTGACGGTATTCCTGACTGTTTCGGCTTCCAGGATTTTTTTCTTTCGCTGCGCGGCTGGCGTGCGTCAAGCGCGAAGTTTTCAAGATGCAAGAAATTCTTCTTCCGCTGCGCGGCATACACGGTGCGTACACTAGCCTTCAATGCTCTCTATCTCAAGCTAATTTTGCGTATACAGCTCAATTTTTTCTTCCGCTGCGCGGTGCCGACTTCTTCAAGTTCCCCCAAAGCTTCCTCTCTCTCGCCCCACCCAATCCATTCAATATTGCCCAAAGCGCCAAATCTCGGCCGCAAATCTTCAGGATCCTTCTCCTACGACCTTCAACCCATCGCAGCGCTCCAAAGCCGCGTTCAAGATTGACTTCAAAATTGCAAGACCCGCAAATTCCGACGTGACTTCAAATTCCCCCGAACAACCCCGAACTAAATCTGTAGATCTCGCTTGTAGTTAGTAGATCTAGATCTGTAGAGCCGCCGTAGATAGAGTACGTACCAGGACCCTTGAAACGAGCCGGGAAACAGGCTTTGTGAAGGTGCAAAAATCAAATTTTTCTTCGCAGCGTGAAAGTGTGAAAATAGAAGAGAAACCCCTTTGAGCCCAAGACCGAAAAACTATAAGTTTAAGGCTGGTGAGTCGCTTGCGACCTTGGTCGCGCGGCGAGCTTAGTCGCGCGGCGAGCTTAGTCGCGCGGCGAGCTTAGTCGTGCGGTGAGCGTGGAGGTGCTTAAGAATTGCCTTTTTGGGACAACGACATATCTTCGTTGGCGAGACGGATATTGTTGTCCAAAGAAATTTTGACTGGTTCTTCAGAGTAATGATGCGGATTGAGTAGTATAGTCTATACGCTTAGGTTTGAATGTTCACGATGATCACGGAATAAATTCTCTTTTTCAGAGGAAAGCCACTGTGACGAGTGATGACTCTTTGCAGCTTGATCCTCAACTTGCACCTCGTTATCCAGCGTCTTTCAGCCTTACAGCTCTCAGCCTCCAAAGCTCTTCACTCTTGACTCTGTTAAGATAAAACCAATCTGTAGGCAACTCTCGGGGTAGCTTGGATGCCTACGCTCCTGACTTGAGAGGTTTCTCTAGATCAGCTCAACAATGTCGATGAAGTCTCAGTTCTACTTGTCTTTGTGCGCCGACGCAGCCTCGAAGGTAAACTTGCCTCTATCCCATGTTCTCTCGCGCTCATAACGCTGCTTTCCAGTCCACGATGTATTACCAGCTTGGTTCGGTGATCGTACGCCACCAAATCCTTTCATCATATAGCGAGTGCTCGAACTCTGTATCCCAGGTCAAAGGCGGCAAGGTTATATCTACGGGTTTCAATCATCAGAGGCCCAATTACTGTGAGCCTAGGAACGGCAGGCCCATGTCTATGCACGCGGAGATGGCGAGCATCTTCAATGCTACCCGTGGCGCGGCCCCTGCGCTCAAGCAGCAGGTTCAACCGTGCAACGGCTCTGCGGCCGTCACAAAAACAACACCAGCAGCAACAACAACAACAACAGCGAAAGGAGCAGCAAAACGAAAAGAAGAAGAAGGCGACGCGGTACGCGGAGGAGTGCAGCAGGGATTTAGAGCGGTTGTCGCCGGGTGCAAGTCTCGTTCCTTACGAGGCGAAGACGACGAGGAGGCGTGTGTCCTATCAGACTGGTCGACCTGCTCACTATCAGGGTCAAGAGGCAGACGATGCCTGTGAGGGGAAGGGCGGTGAGTGTTCTGTAGGGCAAGAGGTGACGGGGAAGCAACAGAGGCGATCGCAGCAGCAGCACTCGAAGCTCAACGGGTGCGACTTGTACGTATGCCGAACTACAAAGAAGGGTGAGTTCGGCTGCTCCAAGCCTTGTTGGCGGTGGTACGTGCTGTCTGGTTTCTCCGGGGAAAGGAAAGGGAAAGGCTAATCAACTCTATCTGCAGTGTGTCTTGGTGCCGATGGGCGGGGATCAAGCGAATCTTCCACTGGAGCGTGGAGGAAGGGCGCTTCATCTGTCTGAAGGTTGGGGACGCGTCGGTTGCGGAGTGCTATGAGACCGTGGCGGATGTGCGGTTGGTCAGGTCTCGAGCGGTTTTGGTGTGATGGAATTATTTCTCTATTGCATACAGTTTTTTTTTACATCAGCGCTTCATGAATGCCTTTAGCTGGGCGACCTTTTCCACATCTCGACACGTTAAGCTGTACCTGGCCGTGCGCTTCAGCACTCCTCCCTCAGACATGACTCGAAGGGCATCCGTCCCGGTCACTCTGTCCCAATTCGCGATCGGCACCCCCAGATCGCTGAGCACGGGTGGTACCTTAGGGTCCCCGCTCGCCGTAATAGCGTCTTCTTCGATTTCACGTATTCTAGTCGGGTGTAAGGCACAAAAGGTTCTGTCTGCAGCAATGGCGCGGCGCGACTCACGCGTGCAAGTGGGAGGAATATAATGCATCTTTGGTGATGACGACCGACCGAGGTTCAAGGAGGGTGGTCATAATAGGTGTAGGGTCAATACTACGTCCTCCTACTCCTACTTCGCCGTCGCTTTGTGGGGTGTACTGGTAATAGTGGAAAGTACAGTGTGAACCGAGAGAAATGGTTGCCACCAAGGGAAAATATGCGGGGCCGTCTTCGTGCGGCTGATGTCGCGATAAGTTAAGTATTGGGACTGCTAGCAGAGGCAGTCGATAACGACGGACTGACCATAATGCCTTGAACATCGGGCTATGAGCTTGGGGAGCTAAGGATAGGGTCGAGTCCTCACCTTGTCCTGCGAGATACTGTCCGTAAACATTTAATGAGCGAGGCGATAACAAGGATCAAAAAGGCTAACTTCATTCCTTAAATGGAGGTCAAGAGGCGCGTATGAAGAGAGAGAAAGCGGGATGACATGATTATATGGTTTGGTTTCCCGTGTGGAGAGCCCGCCGGTGTGAAGGCAAGGCTTTTGAGGCGATCGATAATATCGGGGCTGGTAAATGTGAGAATAATTTACTTGCATTGTGGTTGGAGCGCCGTAAATATATGATAAACTTACTAGGTTTCAACGAAAGGAGGCATTGGCTGTGAGACGAGGACATTTTTCGACGTCAGTTCACCGCCTGTATCAAGGTTAATAGAGCTTGAGGTCATAAACCTTGAACGACGGTCAAAACCGTGACGGCTCACCCCAGAGCTGCAGCCTGGATGAATGAGTACGGGGTGAGTGGAGATGCGGTGGAAGTCGTCAGAAAACACGCCTGCGGTTCGCCAATTGCTTCCAGCGTTGTTGGGGGTACGCGGTGATCTAGTACCCAGCCAGGATCGAGAATCTTTCAGCGAATCCCCCTCTCTCAGATTTATGTTATGCGCCACTACGCCCACCTTTTGAATCAAATATGCTTCTTCCTCTACCTGCAAGGAGGCTATTGAGCTCAACGTGGTCATGGCTGCCGAAAGAATCGACGCCAGCGTACGCTCAGGAACTCGGGAATATAATAACATGTATCAAGACCGGGGACGCGATATATTGCTAATTCACCGAGAGGGGGCTTCACCGGTTGCTCCGTGGTCATACTGAATCCTCAGATAAGGGTAGTTGAATGCGATGATGATTGTGGGCAAGTTCAAGTAAGGTTGATGGCTTGGATCACATCATCGGCATTTGCCGCGCAGTTTCTCAACTTGACCACTACGGCCATGTCCGCCGCGGAAACGGTGACCACTGCGTGTACGGGCCTCGAATTCATTCTTATTCACCCTGTTTTCATCTCCCGACACCTCTCGGTAAATCTCTGGTTGACTTTGACTCGCTCTCGAAATTCTTCACGCAAGAATTTTAAACAGTGTCCCCTGGTGATCCTGGCCCCAGAATTTTCTTTGACAACCTCTCCGTCGCCTCCTTCTTTTCACTTACGCTGACCTCTTCCCTTCAATCTGCTCTTCACACCCGCACTCCCCGTTTCGACTACCAGCGCCACGTCACCGTCGTCCCCGCCCTAGCCAACACCGACAATCTACCACTTCTCCCTCCCCACTCCCTCCCCACTCCCTTCCCCTTCTTCCGCCGCGAACTCGCCCTGTCTTTCACATCCGACACGTACACCCCCAAGGACACAACAAATTACCGCTCACCTCGTCGAAAAGCTACCAACGCCGCCAACGCGCAACAAGCGCGTCGATTCCGACGTATTCGCCCTCGTTTCGATAAACGTAAGCTCGAAACGAAATCATCGTTCCGTTTACTCACCTTAACATTCCAGCGTCACTATCAATCTGCCCCAGCGTACAAACTGCGGCACCGCAACCGACTATCACTAGGAGCGAGGTACGGAGTGCGGGGTGGGTTTTGGTGCGGCGTCGGAGACGCCTGAACGCAAAGGTGCGTCGCGCTCTCTTCTTCATCTCTTACTCATTCTTACTGACTCACTTTGGTTTCCTTCCTCCCAGCCGCCGACACCACCTCTCCACCTCCACACCTCCCGTTTCGTCCACCAGTGCCGTGTCACCCCGCTCGTCCCCGCGCCATCCGCAACTCCGCCCATCATCTACATACCAAGTACAAGTGTAATCAAGACCTCGCTACCTCGGCATCAAACGGCTCGTCAAACCCACCCGCTCCGCCGTATCCGTCTCGGCGCCGACCGGATACAACACCACGGTGCACGTACCCCGCGTCGACTCGAGCCGAACAGCGCAAACGCGCCGCGCCAGGTTTCGTCGATTCCGCTCTCGGCCGGCGGTCTCTGCGTCAAATATGAAGGTGAGTTCGTTGCTAAACAAAAACAAAGTGAATAACACTGACCTTGTTTTGACAGTATCGACGTCAATCTCCGCACGCCGCCGCGTCGAGAAGGCAGCGAGGAATTGCTGGTGGCGCGATCGGAGGAGCGGGTGTCGGGTTGGAATTGATAAGGTACGAGGCGGCGGCGCGCGCTCGTTGCGAGTTGAATACGCGTTGTTAGTATTTAGCTCATAGTATTTAGCTCAATAAATTGGTTTCACCTTTGAATATCGTCAGTATTGTGAGATCGAGGGAAACAAAGCAAGAAACAGTCGTACCTGGAACCAAAATATTAGATATTGAAGGGAAAGACAGCTGTGAAGACGAAAGAAGTCAGATTGAAATGGAACAAGGAGAATTGAAAACCTGTCTCTAAGCGGAGTTGGGTGGGGTATTGAGTTAGAGTCGAGGCGACTCAAGGTAACTGTAAACGTCGTTGAAATGTATCAATAGATGAAATGAACGGAAACGAAACGGACTCACCTCCCGATGCAACATTCAACTTGCAAGCTCCAATAGAGACCGCGTTGAAATGTATATGTCCGAGTTGAATTAGATTGAACTGAAGTCTTGATGCATTCAAACGCGGTGCTGAACTAAACTTGAAATAAGATGGGTAAAGTTACTTACTATAAGACTGCTATGAACAGAAGAACGAATGAAAAGAAACCACAATCGACTCACCAAGGGCTCGGAAGGATTGAGTTGGGTTGAGTCAAGTTGAACTTGCTTAACGAAATAGTTGAACGCCAAAGATAAGATGACTCCATACAGAGGTCAAGGTCAGCCTCGAGTTGAGTCGATAGTAGGTTAGTTAGGGAGTTGAATAGACTATGAGAAAGAACATACTTTGATAATTGAAAGCCGCGCGCGCGCGACTGTCTCGACATTCTAAGTTCAAGTTGAAGGTCAATCAGCATCGAGTCAACCCAGCAAATTGAATTCAACTCACTTACCTAGAAACATGCTTGCGTAGTCTCGGCGTTCAAACGGAATGAATGTGAAGTTGACTTGAGATCAAACGAGCATGGCTTCGGCCTATAGAGAGAAAGAATGTTGAACTCAGTAGCTTCGCGTTCGCGGCAAAACATCGAATTGAAGTCACAAGATGAACGCACCTGAGCGTATACGAGTATGGTGCGGTTCTGAATTGGTAAGGGTATGTTGAGTTGGAGTGAAACCGGCATGGTTTCGGGCTGTATCGAGTCGAGGTTGAAGTTGAAGGTCAGTAAAGGTATGGATAAGGAACTTGAAGGATCGAGTGCGCACCTGCAGAGTTTGGGTATACAATCGAGCTGGATTGAACGATTGCGGCTTGGATCAAATAGTCAGCGTCGTAGAATGCATGGTTATAGGATTGCGCACCTAATGGAACCCTAATCCCGCTCTTTCAATCCAAGCCAACCCGTTTCAAACATCTGAAGTCAGTCTTGAATCTGAGCGCAGCGGTACTCCATGATCTTGAAGGACACTTCGAAACGAACAACAGAGTCGCATTTCAGAGCAATCTGAACGAATCGAGTCAGTAAACGAAGAAAACATTGAAGAAACGGAGCTCGCCGAGAAGCCCGAGACGACGCGTTGAAGCAAAGATTGAACTGAATACTTGAAGACGAGGTCAGATAACAAGTTATAGTTGAACAAATGAAGACTTACTATTATCCAGATACCGTCTTGAAGACAAGATGTAGAATAAGTACTTGAGGTTCAAACGGGTCAGCAAGAATAAGTCAGAGTTGCGATGAGAGTTGAACGAGGCTATACGACTGAATCGAAAGGAAACAGAGTATATTGAAGATATCAACAATACAGAACTGAAATTGAGAGGTCAGTGTCAGAAGAGCAAGATGAAGTCAATGAGACGCACCTTAGATACAACACAAGACAAAGAGAGGTGAGCACTAGAGCAAATGAATCAATGAAAGTATTGAACGACAATCGAAACCGAAAACAGACGCTAAGACGTTACCATTCCATGCAAATAGAGTTGTATTGAGCTTCTATCGAAAGTATAGAGAGATTAGTGAGGTTGAATTGAAGAGTAAGTATGTTTGCGCACCTAAACACTTCAACGTCGAATTCGAGTCAAACTCGAATTGAAGGCTTGAAAAGCGAATGAGGAATTAAGGGAGTTCAATAGAGAAGCGAAGGAAAGGTAAGAGTGTCAGAGTGCGAGTGGGAGGGAAGAGACCTATGCTCAAAGTGTCAAACTCACCGACCTTATATACAACCCCCCGGGCCCCCGCGCGCCGAAACATGGCGCCATTCTCAAAATTCTTCACGGGCATCTTGCGCCGACAGGGAACCTCCGCAGTAGTATGACTCAGACGTCGTCCGAGCGGTGTCGCGGCGAACACAACTCAATGGTTGAGAAGAACCAAAATATTCGTAAGTTGCGTGAAACCGCATAGAAGCTGCCACACACCTGGAGACCTTCTTTGATTGTAAAACGGATCATATTTCCATATTGAGAAGTGTCGATCAGGGGGATTTGAGGGCTGGAGAGCGGAGGTTTGGGAAGGTCGATAAAACGAGGTTTGGAGTATTGAAGGCGTTCTGTAGCTCTGGAAAGCGAACCAGACACGTAGAGCAACAAAAATAATTTTCTGAAAGTTGACGAAGTTGGAAGGGTCAGCACAGTACGGGGATATAAGCGAAAACATGCGGAAACGCACGAAAATTCATCCGGACGCCGTTCCCGTTCAAATCACCTCAGAAAGTTCCCCGCTGTCGCTCAGTAACTAAGACACAAGATATCGGCTAATGTGACGTGATGAAAGTGCGGAGGAATTCACCTGAATCACCGTTTTGTGAATTGCGCATAATCGTCATTCCAGCCGTTTCCGACCGCCGCGCAGCCCAAATGGAGGCAGATTCGCATTGAGTAAGTTGACAGTAATGTTCTTGAAGTTGCCCGAGCCGACCGAGACCGTAGGTGTGCCGCAAAGAGAAACGAAGGTGAAAGTCGAGAGCAAGAGTTGACGTTTCCCCGTTGGGAATCGCGAGGACGCAGTAAAATTGACTTACGGGGTTGGCGGACCGCAAAATCCGAAAGTCGAATTATTGGGTCACGTGACCACGAACGCGATCATTTTTCTGCTTTTTCTTCTTGCTTCCTCTCGTCATCTCGCGGCGTTCTCGCCGACACTTCGGGCGGGGCTCGCCGTCTTTCTGGGTCAACGCATGAACGGCTCGCTTATTCCTCTGGCACCAAAACTCTGGGACTTCTTCATCATGTTCCGGGGGGCGTGCGTCAGCGCGCGCCCATACAACCAAAGCTCGGCAGGTAACGAACGGTTTGATTACCTTGGAATTGGCAGTGCTCGCTTGGACCGACTCACCCAGAGTCTCTTTTCTCTGGTCTTTCTGGTTTTTCGCGGCACTTTGGCTGAGCATTCATTCTCCCTGTTAATTGAGAAACTTGAGCTCTTGGCTTTGACTTTGCCCCGCCTTCCGACCGTTCGCCGAGTCGCATCAATCACTGTGTAATTTTGAAACAATGTCAACGTTATGCTCCCGGACCACGAGATTTTCAACGGTGAATGTTTTGCTTTTCCTTCGTTTACTGCGAGCAAAGTCAACTGCAAGGTGAGCATTCATTTGTTGTGAACTCATACACCCTTTCTAAACACGAAAAGCTCTAGCTCTGGGCTCACTTCAAGGGATTGTGCTCCACACTTTCGCAGCATCGCTTGGAGGTATCAACTTCCGCAGATCCAGGTACGTTACATTGATTTTGAATTCCTTTGATGTTTTGTTGCGACGGACAACTCAACCGATGCCATTGCACATACAGAGTCAAAGTAACCTCTTGTCTCTGTACCACTACCATCCCCTCCACTTCCGCCCTCAAAAATTTCTTCTCGCCTATTCTCCAGTAGGTTTTCACCATACCTCATGAGTCTTTCCTTCTGAATCCTCTTCCTTAGCGTTCTTGAAACGTTTTCTTCGTCTACAACACGCCGTCAATGCGTTGAGTATACAGAACGCCGTCCCGCGAGCGGCACTTTAGGTGGGTTTTTTCCTATTCTCCCCTGCCTTCGAACTGACGACCTTTTCAGCCCTTTTTTCACCGGGTTTTGGCCGCCGGCAGGCTAACCCCGCCCCTCCGAACTTCAAGCAGCGAAGACACCCTCAACCTCACAAGTATCTTGTCGTCGTCGCCGTCGCGCGGCGCCGCGAAGCGGCGCCATAGCCTTGACTATACGTATCGACGTCCGCCGAGCGGCACTCCATGTCTGTTTTGTCTGTTCACTTTTCCTTCAAACTAACGACTTATTCAGCCATTTTTGCACCGGGATTTGGCCGCCGGCAGGCTAACCCCACCTCTCCAGACTTCAAGCAGCATAGACAACCACCACCCCGCAAATGCTTTGACGTTGTCGTCGTCGCGCGGCGCCGCGAAGCGGCGCTATGACCTTGACTCTACGGATCGCCTTCTGCCGAGCAACAGGTAAGATTTCTTTCCTCTTCCTTATACTCATGCTGACGCCCACCTCAGCCATTTTTGACCGGGTTTTGGCCGCCGGCAGGCTAACCCCACACCCCCAAACTCCAAGCAGCGAGCCCAACGCCGATCCTTCAACTATTTTGTTGTTGTCGTTGTCGGGCGGCGCCGCTTCGCGGCGCCATAGTCTTGAGTATACAGATCGACGTCCCGCGAGCGGCGTCGTTCTGAAGATTGTGGTGAGCATTCTCTCCAGGTAGTTGTACATCTCCCGCTTATCCCGCATCCTACTTTTGGAAATTCGATTTTGAACTTCCCGCGAGTGAGCTCGCCGAGCAGCGCGCCAACCCGGTAAGCATCTACTCTATTTCTGCGTTGAATTCCAGCTCATTTTGCTTCTCAGATTATTTTTTCTCCGCTGCGCGGCTCCCAGTTTCCAAGACAGGCCTCACCATCAAAATTCGATTTTTCGCCGTCCGGCGAGCGGGGTGATTGGTGAGTACCTCGTTTATTCTGAGTGTATCTTTGCTGATGTCTTGCGGGAGATGGCAAATTCTTCTCCGCTGCGCGGCCGAGATTGTTGAAGGCAAGACCTTTGAAACTTTGATTTTTGGTGTTCCGGCGAGCGAGAGATTGAGTCAGAGGGTTACCAGATGCGTCCCAGTGCAGCTTTCTGACGGTATTCCTGACTGTTTCGGCTTCCAGGATTTTTTTCTTTCGCTGCGCGGCTGGCGTGCGTCAAGCGCGAAGTTTTCAAGATGCAAGAAATTCTTCTTCCGCTGCGCGGCATACACGGTGCGTACACTAGCCTTCAATGCTCTCTATCTCAAGCTAATTTTGCGTATACAGCTCAATTTTTTCTTCCGCTGCGCGGTGCCGACTTCTTCAAGTTCCCCCAAAGCTTCCTCTCTCTCGCCCCACCCAATCCATTCAATATTGCCCAAAGCGCCAAATCTCGGCCGCAAATCTTCAGGATCCTTCTCCTACGACCTTCAACCCATCGCAGCGCTCCAAAGCCGCGTTCAAGATTGACTTCAAAATTGCAAGACCCGCAAATTCCGACGTGACTTCAAATTCCCCCGAACAACCCCGAACTAAATCTGTAGATCTCGCTTGTAGTTAGTAGATCTAGATCTGTAGAGCCGCCGTAGATAGAGTACGTACCAGGACCCTTGAAACGAGCCGGGAAACAGGCTTTGTGAAGGTGCAAAAATCAAATTTTTCTTCGCAGCGTGAAAGTGTGAAAATAGAAGAGAAACCCCTTTGAGCCCAAGACCGAAAAACTATAAGTTTAAGGCTGGTGAGTCGCTTGCGACCTTGGTCGCGCGGCGAGCTTAGTCGCGCGGCGAGCTTAGTCGCGCGGCGAGCTTAGTCGTGCGGTGAGCGTGGAGGTGCTTAAGAATTGCCTTTTTGGGACAACGACATATCTTCGTTGGCGAGACGGATATTGTTGTCCAAAGAAATTTTGACTGGTTCTTCAGAGTAATGATGCGGATTGAGTAGTATAGTCTATACGCTTAGGTTTGAATGTTCACGATGATCACGGAATAAATTCTCTTTTTCAGAGGAAAGCCACTGTGACGAGTGATGACTCTTTGCAGCTTGATCCTCAACTTGCACCTCGTTATCCAGCGTCTTTCAGCCTTACAGCTCTCAGCCTCCAAAGCTCTTCACTCTTGACTCTGTTAAGATAAAACCAATCTGTAGGCAACTCTCGGGGTAGCTTGGATGCCTACGCTCCTGACTTGAGAGGTTTCTCTAGATCAGCTCAACAATGTCGATGAAGTCTCAGTTCTACTTGTCTTTGTGCGCCGACGCAGCCTCGAAGGTAAACTTGCCTCTATCCCATGTTCTCTCGCGCTCATAACGCTGCTTTCCAGTCCACGATGTATTACCAGCTTGGTTCGGTGATCGTACGCCACCAAATCCTTTCATCATATAGCGAGTGCTCGAACTCTGTATCCCAGGTCAAAGGCGGCAAGGTTATATCTACGGGTTTCAATCATCAGAGGCCCAATTACTGTGAGCCTAGGAACGGCAGGCCCATGTCTATGCACGCGGAGATGGCGAGCATCTTCAATGCTACCCGTGGCGCGGCCCCTGCGCTCAAGCAGCAGGTTCAACCGTGCAACGGCTCTGCGGCCGTCACAAAAACAACACCAGCAGCAACAACAACAACAACAGCGAAAGGAGCAGCAAAACGAAAAGAAGAAGAAGGCGACGCGGTACGCGGAGGAGTGCAGCAGGGATTTAGAGCGGTTGTCGCCGGGTGCAAGTCTCGTTCCTTACGAGGCGAAGACGACGAGGAGGCGTGTGTCCTATCAGACTGGTCGACCTGCTCACTATCAGGGTCAAGAGGCAGACGATGCCTGTGAGGGGAAGGGCGGTGAGTGTTCTGTAGGGCAAGAGGTGACGGGGAAGCAACAGAGGCGATCGCAGCAGCAGCACTCGAAGCTCAACGGGTGCGACTTGTACGTATGCCGAACTACAAAGAAGGGTGAGTTCGGCTGCTCCAAGCCTTGTTGGCGGTGGTACGTGCTGTCTGGTTTCTCCGGGGAAAGGAAAGGGAAAGGCTAATCAACTCTATCTGCAGTGTGTCTTGGTGCCGATGGGCGGGGATCAAGCGAATCTTCCACTGGAGCGTGGAGGAAGGGCGCTTCATCTGTCTGAAGGTTGGGGACGCGTCGGTTGCGGAGTGCTATGAGACCGTGGCGGATGTGCGGTTGGTCAGGTCTCGAGCGGTTTTGGTGTGATGGAATTATTTCTCTATTGCATACAGTTTTTTTTTACATCAGCGCTTCATGAATGCCTTTAGCTGGGCGACCTTTTCCACATCTCGACACGTTAAGCTGTACCTGGCCGTGCGCTTCAGCACTCCTCCCTCAGACATGACTCGAAGGGCATCCGTCCCGGTCACTCTGTCCCAATTCGCGATCGGCACCCCCAGATCGCTGAGCACGGGTGGTACCTTAGGGTCCCCGCTCGCCGTAATAGCGTCTTCTTCGATTTCACGTATTCTAGTCGGGTGTAAGGCACAAAAGGTTCTGTCTGCAGCAATGGCGCGGCGCGACTCACGCGTGCAAGTGGGAGGAATATAATGCATCTTTGGTGATGACGACCGACCGAGGTTCAAGGAGGGTGGTCATAATCGGTGTAGGGTCAATACTACGTCCTCCTACTCCTACTTCGCCGTCGCTTTGTGGGCTGTACTGGTAATAGTGGAAAGTACAGTGGGAACCGAGAGAAATGGTTGCCACCAAGGGAAAATATGCGGGGCCGTCTTCGTGCGGCTGATGTCACGGTCGCGATAAGTATTGGGAACTGCTAGCAGAGGCAGTCGACAACGACGGACTGACCATAATGCCTTGAACATCGGACTATACTATGAGTGGGGGAGCTAAGGATAGGGATGAGTCCTCACCTTGGCCTGCGAGATACTGTCCGTAAACATTTAATGAGCGAGGCGATAACAAGGATCAAAAAGGCTAACTTCATTCCTTAAATGGAGGTCAAGAGGCGCGTATGAGGAGAGAGAAAGCGGGATGACATGATTATATGGTTTGGTTTCCCGTGTGGAGAGCCCGCCGGTGTGAAGGCAAGGCTTTTGAGGCGATCGATAATATCGGGGCTGGTAAATGTGAGAATAATTTACATTGTGGTTGGAGCGCCGTAAATATATGATAAACTTACTAGGTTTCAACGAATGGAGGCATTGGCTGCGAGACAAGGACATTTTTCGACGTCAGTTCACCGCCTGTATCAAGGTTAATAGAGCTTGAGGTCATGAAACTTGAACGACGGTCAAAACGACTCACCCCAAAGCTGTAGCCTGGATGAATGAGTACCGGGTGAGCGGAGATGCGGTGGAAGTCGTCAGAGAACACGCCTGCGGTTCGCCAATTGCTTCCAGCGTTGTTGGGGGTACGCGGTGATCTACCCAGCCAGGATCGAGAATCTTTTAGCGAATCCCCTCTCTCAGAGTTATGTTATGCGCCACTACGCCCACCTTTTGAATCAAATATGCTTCTTCCTCTACCTGCAAGGAGGCTATTGAGCTCAACGTGGTCATGGCTGCCGAAAGAATCGACGCCAGCGTACGCTCAGGAACTCGGGAATATAATAACATGTATCAAGGCCGGGGACGCGATATATTGCTAATTCACCGAGAGGGGGCTTCACCGGTTGCTCCGTGGTCATACTGAATCCCCAGATAAGGGTAGTTGAATGCGATGATGATTGTGGGCAAGTTCAAGTAAGGTTGATCTGGATCACATCATCGGCATTTGCCGCGCAGTTTCTCAACTTGACCACTACGGCCATGTCCGTCGCGGAAACGGTGACCACTGCGTGTACGGGCCTCGAATTTATTCTTATTCACCCTGCTTTCATCTCCCTGCGCCTCTCGGTAAATCTCTGTTTGACTTTGACTCGCTCTCGAAATTCTTCACGCAAGAATTGTAAATTCTGCCCCTGGTGATCCTCCCCCAGAATTTTCTTTGACACCCTCTCCGTCGCCCTCGCGGGCTCGCAGCTCAACCAAGCAAACTCTGAGATTTGTTTCTCGACTCAGTCGTGCATTCATTTCTTTGGACTATGCAAGGATTTATTACATCTGCTCGCATCGCTTGTTGTAGGATGAACTTGAACCGAAAGTAGATCCATATTGGGTAGGCTCAGAGTTGAGCTCCCGCGGCAGACGCAGACGCAGGGAGGCTGTACACAGGTAACGAGTCAAGCGTAAAGCAGTTGATCGTCAAAAAGGTAAATCAACCGAGTCTTCACGGCGGCGGATTATGGCCAATCGACAGATATTATAAAGCCGTCAATCTCCGGACGCGATGCAAAAACAAGGAAGGCGCTCGGCGCAAGAAGATTTCTATGGCAAGTCTAACAAAACGTTATCTAAAACATCACCCAAGTCCTTCTGAATCATTCTCGATCTACTCCTCTTCTCCATCCATCGGACGGCTCTTCAGGATGTTTGACTGGCAACGGGGACATAGTTGCACGCGACCCCCTCGACGGCTGCAGTTGCTGCACTGTGGGCGCAAGCCATCTGTAACGAGCAAAAAGGTTCTATCAGCGAAAACGAAAAAACCCAAGCTAAACGCTAATTAGTGCGTACCGCATTTCAACTTGCGAGCTAATACATAGTCAGCCAGCGTCGATCTCGAGCGGCGAGTGATTCAGACTTACCGCGACAGAACTGGCACGCCATGGGGACACGCCTGGGCTGGCGGGGGTTGTCGTACGGGTTGTATTGCCATCCCCCGTTGTTGTTGCTGGCCTGCAAAATCCATGAGCCCGGAGACTACGAGGGCGAGATAGAGGCAGCCAGACCTGTGCAGAAGACATCTGGTCTAGCGATGAAAGTGTTGGTTAGGGGTTTGAGTTGTTAGCTGGAGGAGGCGATAATGTTTTTATGCTCGACTCTTCGCGGCTTTTTAAACTCGCGGCGGGCGCCTAGTACGTACGAAATCCGTTGCGTCTGCAAGTCTCTCTATTTCTGTACCAGGAAGTCGACTTGCCTTTCTCCAGTATTGCCTTTCAAACATACCCTCGCCCTGAAGGTGCATGGATATGGATACTCGCCGAGGACGTCATTTTCTTTTCGAGATCGATTCAAACAGATGTGGTAACGGGTCGCGGCCATGAGTTGCTATATCTTTTAAGGAGGTTCTATCCTTTCTGACGCGGTGTTAGAATCAAAGCCAGCATGGAAAATTAATGGACAAATTGCCACGAAACTCCGACCCCGTCTCAACAAGTATGTGCTGCAATGGTTCCGTAAAAACAACGTGAAACCATCTAGACCGATATTGTCGATTTGGGGCCAATTCGAAAGGAGTGTTCAGGAATAATGAAATTAGAGTCAGCGCCATTTGCCGCGAGCCACGATCACGAAATTGGGTGAAGTCAATGAATTGTATTAGCTGAACCTTATCAGGCAGAAGGCAGTGAACGACACTCGTCGGCTTGGAATTGTGGCCCGCGAAGGGAGTTTGGCGCCTCCAGAATTCGCGACATCTGATATTCGCAGGCAATGCATACGACCCTGGATTGAACGCATTCAATATGAAAGTCTTTTCCGTTTTCAGGACGTATCATTCACCTTGATGCAGACTGAGTAAGATTTGGCCAAGCTGGAAAGAGACAGGCGCGCCGAAAAGACGCAATCAACTTCAGTATGTGTGTGGGCACTATCGCCATTGACAACATTGTGGAAAGCTTACCAGTGGATAGATAACAGACAATGTTGTTAACTTCTCCGCTTGCTAGAAGGAACGCGGGAGGCGGAACGAGCTGCTTCGTTTTGTTATTCGTCAATGAAAAAATCAAAGATTGAAGGCATCGTTCCCGGGATGAATATCCGCCTCATGTCGATTCGGATAGAGCCGGGGGATTTCTCCAACGAAAAACATGGCCCGCATACTCGACCACGAGCCAATCCCGTCTCACGATCCGACTATTGAACATGCTGGTCAATGACGCTTCGAATTCTTGCGCCTATTCGAAGAATTCCGGGTAAGGCAAGTCCTATCAAGTTCTTTCCTATTTCCAGTGGAGACTGATCATTGAAGATTGTTTTGAATCATGCAAGGACCCTACCCGCGCAGACGCGAAGAGATTTGACTGGCTCGCTTAGGGCCTACCCTCGAAACTGCCATTCATTCAAATGAACAAAGGACTCGGTGTTTTTGCGGAGGCAAGGCGCAATTTGAGCTGGGGAGGAAATAGCTTTGGCTCCTGGTCGATCTGCTAGAACATGCACGGTGTCGATGAAGCTGCATCACAGTAGGACGCCACATTGCAAGGGCCTCCAGGGTCGGAGGGTCGCAGAAAACTCTTTCTAAAGCTGGTGCTCAGGCTATGCGCAGATTTCATTTTCCGCTACATGGCGTCGGTAAAAGGATCCAATTCCAGGATCCGAGGACGAATGGCTGGGATATTCTTGATGTCGCTGAAGCCTTGGAGCAACTTCGCAGATGAAAGAGGCAAACAAGAAATCCCAGAATGGTGTAGGACCGAATGAGGAAGTTGACAAGTCGTTCACAAGTGCCGGACTGTCAAGCGTGAGTTACGACCGCGGCGAGTGGCATCCGATAAACGAAGAGATAGACTATTCCTATGCGCGTTGATATGGGCGTACATAGCTTACCCCAGAGAATATAAACGACGATTATACAGAGCCGTCGGGAATCTATGATACGAGGTCGGTAGCCGACAAATAACGATACATAGCATTGAAAGTCATCAGAGCGCCGTTTGACCAGTACAAGCGGTGGGGTCCATAAGCGGGGAGAGTCAAGGAACCGGCGCCTATGAGCCGTCCTCGGGTGTCGACCGGGAGGGCGGAGTCTATCACCGAACTATGCCGTCCACTATGGCCCCACGCCCCACACCTCCAATCCGACACACTCGAAATTGACATTGCCTTTGCCTCCCTGTGTGCCGGAACCAGAGCACAGCGGTGCGTTTTCGAAAGTGGGACAGCTCGCGGACGAGCCATCGAAAAGCGATTCGTCGAGGTACAAGCCATAATGGCCGTCTCTGAGATGATACACAAAAACATCAACTCGGCGAATACAAGGAATCCGGAATCACTTACCCTCCGCCAAACGAGATGAAACCATCCTCGCACAGAGCGACGTAGTCGTTTTTTCCCGTCCACTTATATACATCGAATTGACCGCTCGCCGGTATGTACCGCCATAGGAATCTGGGCAGCAAGTTAGTAGACATTCGCGGAACGGACTGCAAGGGAGCAAAACAATATGATAGAACGACGTACGATTCGCCTCCACCATAATATCCCCCACGCGTACTGCGCCGCAAGCCGTCTGCGACCCAAGCGCCAAACAGCACACCCCCTGCATCCTGAATCACCAGCAGCGCACCTTTAGGATGCGGTGTACGCGTCGACGAGGGCGGGGCACAGCGGGAGTAGAGCGTGTTCAGCGAGATGCCGTGTTGGTCGACAGAGTAGAAGAGTGTCCATTGACGGGGAAGGCGGAGGAGAGCGGGGAGGTGGGGGTGAAGCTATATATCATTATGATGCATAGTTAGCAAGCAAGTAACACCGACAAGAAAAGAGGAATGAATGAAAGCAGCTACTCACCCGTGCTACCAACTCAGGTGTCAAAACTCCCTCTGTCGCCTCCCTCCGCCCAACAAGGTTTATCGCCACGCTCATCTTCTTCTCCAGTAACACACCAACTCCATGCCCATTCCCCGGACTCGGCCGCCGAGGCAGCGCACCGTTCGTAGCATCCGCCAGCAACATCTCCTCGCCCTCGTCGAAGTACGATGATGGGCTCGCCGACACGTTTGCGCCCATCGACGACGACGAGGATGTCGAAGATGGTGGCATAACCCCCAGATCGCGTTCGAGCGATTGCGAGAACCCGCGGTCCCAGTCGTACGTCGCGGTCCCA
This sequence comes from Favolaschia claudopus, assembly GCA_037176885.1. Taxonomy (NCBI): domain Eukaryota; kingdom Fungi; phylum Basidiomycota; class Agaricomycetes; order Agaricales; family Mycenaceae; genus Favolaschia; species Favolaschia claudopus. The sequence goes on from JAWWNJ010000005.1 coordinate 1,380,523, forward strand.
CGGAATCCTGGCGCGCCTGTCGGGGGTACATATCCAGTATCTTTCGCGCCGAAGGGGTTAACATGCGAGAACTCTGGTAGTGGTTCACGGGAGGGGCCCGCGACAGGAGCATGTGGATGTGGGTGCTGGTGTTGAGGTTGTGGAGGCAGAGTGAGCGAGTTAGATAGCGAGGAGGCGGGGGACGCGCGGGATGCGGTGGGGGACTGGGGGAGCATGTTTGTGTTGGGGACGGAGGCGGAGGGGGCGGAAAGGGCGGCGGGAAGAAAGGATGCGACCCATTTTGCGCTCGAGGCTCTGGATAGGCTGGCAAGAGAGGCGTAGCTGTTGCTGCGAGCGGGGTTGGGGGCATGAACTTGGTGGGGATGGGAGTTATCGAAACCTGGGGCGTCGGCGGAGGTGGATGGAGAGGCTTGAGGCGGTGCGAGAGTTGGCCGGGCGGTGGTGGTAGGTGAGCGTGTTGGGGAGCGGAAATGCGATGGGGTAGAAGCGGCTCTTTGGTGGTGAGAGGTTGCCGTCTGAGGAGATGAGAAGAAATCCAGATCGAGGTCCGAAAGGGAGTCGGTCATATATTTGTTGGGTTTTTGCGACGGTAGCAGCTCCTCCTCCTGCGGAACAGCCGTCGGTGCTTGGTCTTTGATCCAATATAGCGGATCGTCTTCATGCATAAGCAATTCATCCAATATACCGCGTTGCGTCGTCTCAGTGCGGTCCTTGGCAAACCTTGAGAATTCGTCGAAAAAGTTTTGACTCTGGGTACGCAGGTGACCCGGCCGGGGCTCAGGCTGTATGGGCGTTTCGAGATCGGGCGGAGGAGGAGACATGAGCGACAGTGGGTCCTCCGTAGCCGACACAGACACGAATGATCCGAATTCCGACTCAGGCGACACGTCGGGAGCAGCATGAGGCGCTTCTGTTTGTGGGGGCAGGAATAACGGGTCGAGGGGCGAGGCGCGCGGCGTCGGCGGCGAGAATAACGTTGCGAATCGGTCAAATGCCTCTTCTGCTTCGCGATCCAACTCGACCCGCGTTTTCGCAGCAGAGGGAGCGGACGCCGAGGGTTTTGGGGATGATGATGATGCAGGGACAGGAATGAGAGGGGGAATCGAATCGATGAGTGCGTCTGACATGCTGGTTGTACAATGATGGAGACCTGACAACATTAAAACAACCAATAAAGGGAAACCGGCCGCTAAAGACGTACTTGAGATGCAATGCTAGATATTGATTGGATGGATGAATGAGAGCAATTAGACAATACAAGAAATGCTGCAAACAGAATCAAGTAGTCATTATTCATGGGGTGAAAAGTCACGGCACATGAGCGCGTACCTGACGACCACTATTCAAGGTAGAACAACCACTATTATGAGCCCAAGCGCAGAGAAAACGTTGCAGGATGTCCGTGGCCTTAGACACGAAAATGCCGATACAGGGCGCCAAAAGCTAAGATGATGTGCCAGACTGCCTGCCTCCTCAATACACAGGGCTCAAATCGATTCACGCGACATACACACACTGCGATGAGAATTGTAAGGGCGAGCGAGTCGTAAGAACACTGCAAGGCCGTTGTCGCAGGGAAGCCGTTCGCCGACACAAGCTGTTCCGCGCGTTGACTTGAGCCGACCCTTCTTCTGTATGTCGCCTAGGACTTACTGTATCTGATTTGTGGCGTTTATACGGTCAATTAGGACGCTATGAGCGGAGACGAAGAGAACAGAAGCTGCAGATCTGGGCTCGCTGAGCGGAGCGGACTGAGCGGTGATTGTATGACAGCTGCCAAATATTGCCACGTCTGTTTAGGGCCGGTTCACTCTCAACATGCAAAATGAGAGAGTCCTTCAGGCTTCAAACAGGATTTATTCACCAACAGTCGTCAAAGTCAGACGCCTAGACCAGTACATTCTGCAAATACGACCATTTACTTTCTACATCCTTGGTGGAATGCAAAACTCGTTGTAGTCCATTTATTTCACTGGCGCCGTGACGCCTTATCCGAGAAGTTATCGTCAATGGTGATACCCCGCAGCAGCGGGCAGCTCCACGCCCGACGCAACTGAACGCAATAGAGACTGAGCACAAGTATTCAACTGAGTCATATAACAAAATCTCACCGGCTTCAGGGAAATTGGGCGTCCCGTCGTGATTGAAGTGGAATCGCCTTCCCAGACGGATCAGCTCGCAAACAACGGATGAAGCAAAGAACGACGTACTGCGTGCGCACTTCACGACTGCCCCACCCCGCAGGGGCGTCCGCGTCCCAGGCATGGTAGGTGATATACGGCACCCCTCTTGCATCTCGAGGGAACGACGCGTGCCCCGTCCCCACCGTGAACTCACTGGGCGTGAATACGGGCGCGTCGTCTTTAGCCCACCACGATTTCGGGTCGAGGGGGTCTGCATGTGGAGATTTGAGGCCCATTATGCCGCTTCAATGCAGACACTTCAGTAATCATCGAATATATGGTGCGGAGCGACAACGAACAGAGAATAACACGGGTCCCAAGACCCACACGCTGAGTAGAGGAGAAAGGTGTGCTGCCCATTGACGAGGATCTCGGGACCCTCGTTGACGCCGTATGCGGTGTTGGAGGGGGACCACTGCCATTCTTTTCGTGTGCCGTTCGCCCAGTAGGGCGAGTGGATGAGGATCCGCTCGCCGACAACGCTATGTGGGGTGTCCATTTCCGCAATGTAGCTGTTTCTTGTTTAGTTACGATTCAGAAAAGCGGAAGCTCGGACGTACATATATTGCACCGTATCCAACTCCCGCGTCTCCTTCCCAGACCAAATGAAATAGTTGTTGCCGTTGTGGTGCTGGAGAACCGTCCCGTCGATAGCGTAGTTTTGGTCTGGGGTGCCAATCTGTCCGAGATCCGTGAAAGGTTTGGTGGGGTCGTTTGGATCGGTGCCTTTCAAAACATGCATCCGTCGGTCTGCGTCCTCGTCACCGTCTTGGAGAGCGCAGTAGATATAGAAGTTCCCGTCGATGAAGTGCAGCTCTGGAGCCCATGCGGCGGGGTTCGGCGGCACCCAGACCGTGACCGGCGCAACACCCGTGAAGTTGTCGAGGTTGGCGGACTTGAAGACGGCAACGGCGCCGTCGGGCATGGTGGGCGTCAGATAGTACCAGTCGTTGTGTTCGAGCACCCATGGGTCTGCATAGTTGCCGTCGAGCTACATAGCAAATCAATCTTCAAGACAATGTTATCGCAAGTGTACAGAGGAAACGTACAATCGCTGTCAAAACATTAGACCGTCATACTGACCAGTGACAAGAAAGAAACGGAAAACGCACGATTGGTGTAAGTCGCTCGCTTATTCGCGCGCGGCTCGCGATACGACGCGACGGGGTTCAGCGCAGTGGCTAAAAAGAGCAGGGAAACGAAACGGCGAGCCATGGACGCGAGGATTTCGTGCAGCTGGGGCGCAGGTGTTCGTTCGCCCCGCTTTATAGCCTCGAGAAGAGTCGGGGACATGTGCGGGAAGAGGTCATATGTTTGATCATCACCCTGCGCGTTGTGAAATCCGGAGTCTTGGCCCTTCTTGACGTCAAGCTTCGTCAAAAAAATTCACTGAATTCTTGCTGAAATCCAAGGATCGAGCTGGGATGCAGAAAGTACTAGTCGGAGACTTTCTGCTCTCCATTGAGTTGCCAGATTTGAAGGAACTTGAAGGATGACTGGGGATACGATTCAGTACGTTTTTTGATCTTTGACCCCGGATTTGACCGTTGTCGGGATCCTCTGGCCGTTGTCCACTAGATGAAGATTTACGCAGCGAGTTCGTGGAAAAGATGGAAGCAGTCCTCGAGCAGCGCAGCCATGCAGCGTAAATTACTTTGGTAAAGGGTGAAAGCAGAAACCATAACCCTAGTTTAGACAAGCCCTAACCCTAAGACATGTCCTGACTCGCACCATGTCACATGACTGAGCAAGCAACTCCAAACAACCCTTCCCAAAAAGGGTCTACAACCTTCTACGAGATTCTTTTCGCCTGCTAGAGCTTTCGCGCGAATTCTCTGAGGATCAGATCCGTCCCCTGCGACATATAGCTCATCTCTCATCACTTTCTAATTTGCTCCATCACTCCGACCCAAGCAAGCTTCCGATTCAAAAATCCAAGTCAAATTTCGCAATGGAATCTCTCCTGCGATGGGGTATAGAAAACTCCTCCACCGACACCTACTCAAATCCGGCCCCCGCTCCACGCCAGGATCTGGATCCCGCTATAATTGACATGATTTTGGGTAAATCCGATGCCGACCAAATGAAGGAAGATATCGCGGTCGCGCAAGATGAATCTCAATCGGAATCGGTTAGAGTAGATGCATTGGATCACTTAGAAATGGTACGTATTGCTTTCTTGTGGCTTAGAACTGTTATTCTGACGGGTCTGGCAGCTCATAGAGCAAATAGATAACGCGAACAGTGAGTAGGAAATTCCAAGGGTTCACGACCTAACGAGGATTCTTAGACCTCGAGAAACTGCAGATGTGGACCCCGCTGCACAATCTCATCACCTCTCCCTCTTCCGCCTCAGAAATCAAGATGCAGACCTTATGGGTCATTGGTACAGCACTACAAAATAACCCTGCCGCCCAAGACGCCGTACGTCGATCCACATCCATGCCTTTTCATTGCTGAAACTCTGGCAGTACGCCTCACACGACCCCCTCCCCGCACTAACAAGCTTCCTCAACCCCTCCCCCTCCTCGACCTCACAAATCCGATCCAAGGCAATCTACGCGCTGTCAGGGCTGCTGAAGCACAACGGGTCTGCTGTGGCAGAGCTCTCTCGTCCGGACGTGGAGGGTTGGGACAAATTACGCGAGGCATTGCAGGGTACGCTCCCACTTTCTTCTTCGTTTCCGCAGCATTCACCCTGACACATAGACCCCGACCTCGGCGTCCGCCGCAAAGCCCTCTTCCTCCTCGGCACCCTTATCATCCCCTCAACATCCACCTCTTCCCCCAACACCACCGCCTCCCAACGAACCCCCATCCACGCCAACTCCCACGCCGCCACCCTCGCCAACCCCACCCGCACCGACACCGCCTCTCCCGCTCTCCAAGCATTCCGCACGCACGGCATCCTCGACGCGGTCGTTGCGGGGCTGACGCAGCCTGTGCCCTCGGGGGCGGACGGGGATGTCGTGGGTAGTGATGCGGATTTTGAGGAGAAGGGTGTTGGGTGAGTATTCTGTCGTATTCCTTTTTACGAGGCTCACGAATCGACTGCTAGGCTGCTCCGCACATATGCGTTGGCATGCAATCAAGACTTCAGCGCGAGCCAGAAGAAAGCGTTGAGGACGTGGATTGAGAGCGAGAGGAGGAGTGATCCGGGTGTCGCGGCTGAAAGGTGGGGGTTGAGTAGTGGGGAGTCGGAGGCGTTGTTCCAGAAGGTCGCTGCGTGAGAGAAAGAGAGAGAGCAGGAGCTTGTATATGTATTGGGCGCGGACGATGTAATGCTAATTGCTATCTTGCACGGCGCGTAACGGGATACCTGATTGGGTCTATGTCCCCCAGCATCATCACTTCAGGCAAACCATTGAGAGCCTGATGGGTCGAACCCCTGTTCTCGTTCTTTCTTGCCTCGCTGACGAGCTTCCTCTCTCAGAGCATCCGGTCTACACAGCAGCATGCACGACGGGAATCTCGCTTACCCTCCCCCCGTGCTCGACCTTGGCTCGAAGATGGGTGTAGAAATGCTCCCTAGGAACTCTAAGGCCACGAGGCTCATGTGATCCGCACCTTGAGGACCGCGAAGAGGCAGACGAATCCGTAGTACTTATCATTAACCTTCAATCCGATTCATTAGGACTCGTTGTCTTGCACCCTACCGATCAGCGTCAACAAAGCGGTAAATGCCTGTTCTCTGCTGCAGCGCGTGCAAACTACCTCAGCTCTGAGGACGAGGAGGTATTGATTGCATCAGCTCCCGCACCAGCGCGGTATCGAAATACTCTCGGAGTTCCACCACCTTTCCGGTCTCGTTGAACATCAAGATCCATACGTACCTTAGGCAACAAGGGAAAAAATACGAGTTAATCGTACGTATTCAGGTGATTGAGAGAGAACTTGGCATACCGATTGTTATACGGCTTCCCGTTCAACTGCGTCGCGGTTCCTGCTAGCTCCATGAACGCTTTGTTCCCGGCGACCTACCCTCCTCGTCAGCATCCGCTCTGCTCTGCACTAGCTCGGAGACGAGAACACAAAAAGGTGAGGCACGCACATCGATTGCAGTCGGCACCATTACCACCTTCCCGTCCTTCAGACGACTTGTGATGGTTCCGCCGACTTGTGTCCATTCTTGCAGTGTCTGCAGTGGGTAAGCATTTTGCAGGGAAAGACGCCGTGCAGAGGGACATCGCACATACACCTTATCCTCCTGCACCGCGATAAATTTCATACTGGGATCGAAATACGTCGTTATCCCAGTCAAGGGATCGGAGAAGAGCGTCTCGAAAAGCGTTTCGGTGTATGCTCTCGTGAGGGTGAATTGGGTGGACATGATGGTCTGCGATCGAGGTCGTTGTTGTTTCGAGTTGGGTGGAAGGGTAGTTCAGGGAGTGAGTTAAGTTGGCTTAAATGCGGCAGCGAAGTTAGAGTTGCAGGTAGTGGCCATGAGAGGACCTTATATATGTGTGGCGAGGGAGTCGGGAGAGCCCGGAGAGCCCGGCGTTTCCGAAAATCGGGGATTTCCTATAAGGTACTTTTGGGATACGCTGATGGGTCTATGTTCTGGTCGGCGATCCGGGTCGGATTGAGCAGAAAGCTAGAGCGGTGCGCGCGCGATGAGGCCAGGACGCGCAGAATGGTAATTGCATTGGAGTGAAGGTAGAGACATTATACTTGCACTGTGCGATACAGTCACTAACCTTTCATGGATTGGTCTGCATCAACTCCTGCACTAGCGCAGTATCGAAATACTCTCTCACTTCCACCACCTTGCCGGTGTCGTTGAATATCATGATCCACATGTATCTATCGCCAAATGAATTCGACTCGGACAGACTCGGAGCGCCGTACCGATTGTTATAGGGCCTGCCGTTTAGTTGCGTTGCGGTTCCGGCTAGCTCGACGAAGGCTTTGTTCCCAGCGACCTAGGATCTCATCCTTGTCAGGGTACTGTATTGTAGTATGAGAAAGAGAATGCTCACATCGATGGCAGTGGGCACCATGACCAGCTTCCGGTCCTTCAACCGGCTCGTAATAGATCCGCCGACTTGTTTCCATTCATCCAGGGTCTGTATCTCAGTCAAAACCGCGGCGAGAGTCGGGGACAAAGGAAACAACGCACATACACCCCCGTATGCCTAATCGGATCCTTCTCCTCCTGCGCAATGATGGTCTTGATACTGGGATCGAAATACGTCGTCATTCCAGTCAGTGGGTCCGAGAATAAAATCTCGAAGAGCTTTTCGGTGTATGCTTTCGTGAGGGTGAATGCGGTCATGGTGGTCTTCGCAGTCGTTTTCGTCTGAATTGCGAGATTTTATGTCGAGCCGGGCGGGAATGCACGGCGTTTCCTTTTGCAATTTGAATACGGTGTCCGTCGTCGATGTCGATGTCGATCCGAGCGGAGTCGGAAAGTGTTCCGTCCGACGTGAGGCAAATTTGACCAGAGATAGTCGAGACTTTTAGAGAGCATCGCTGAGTCTTGCACGTTGCAGTCAAGACACTGGGTTTCGTGACGAGAAAATCGCGAAGAGGAAAGGGAAATAGAACAAAGAGGGAGACAATAGGCCTGGGATCCGACTCGGAAAGCTCGAAGTGCTTCACCTCAGCGCTAGTCAAGAGTCAAATTCGTCTCAGTCGAACGTTGAACAGCCCTCAATTCACAAGAACCACTGTTGGCAGAAACAGCTGAAAATTTAAATATGCTCGGCGATCAGACCGGCATCACAACAATCAGGTGTCGGGCCACTGTCGGCTCATGTCCGAACGTGGTGGTCACGCGGCATCAACGGCTTATTCCCTCTTATTCCGAACCTGTTATTTCACGCTCTCCCTTTGCTCTCCCTGTTGCTTTGGTTGCTTCGGATCTACATAAACGATGGCCCCAGTCGGAGGTCGGACACCTTGGACCCAATATTCTTCTCTCTAACGCCGACACAGAACCCAAAGAGTCTCCGAAACCCCAACCAATGGGCGCCAACATGCCCATGATATTCCTCTTTTCAATCTGCACTCTGTGTTTTCTATTCATTCTCTGGCGAAGGGCTAGTGAATTGCGCTTTGTGATTTCACATCAGTGCGTGTACTGCAAAATATCGAGGATCTTTTGCCAATTCACTTTGTACTTAGGCTCAAGACAATCACAAACTCGCGTGAGGGTGCCATTCGATTGAGTGAAGACGATGGCCCACCCGCGCGTGAGTTCTTGGAGGACGACTATGACAACGACAATGAAGATGTGGCTCTGGGAGATTCGATTGGTGAAGGCTTAGCACATGCGCCGCGCGACCCCTCAACAGACGACCCTTTACCACAGAGAGACTCTTCATGACACCCATGTTTTTCAGGTTCGTTCTTTGCATCTGTATGACTTCTCAGTACTTTTACACCGTTCAAAGTAGGGTAGCCACGCTCCATTTGTTGTACATGTATCTATAACACGGACCTTTGCACGGATATTCAGCAGTCGGCCAAGAGCTGCAACCTTGTGTCTTTCTGGCTGAGCCACGAGGAGTATTCTTGCCGCAGTCTCAAGACCATCACAAATTCGCCTGAAGGGTTCATTTACACGAGTGACCCCATGAAGATGTGGCTTCATTTTGATTTCAAGGCGCAGTCTACGCGGGCTCAGTACTTCGAGATCTAGAGAGACGACATGTATGCCGAAGCTTGGGTGAGTGAAGCGTGCATTGAATTGCCTGAAAGCTAAGACAGACTCCTTTCAGATCAGACACGACAAGTGGCTCGCACTGCTCGCCTTGAAGCTGCTTGGACCTCCTGAATCCCCTCCAGCCATGTCCGCAGAACGGCTCTGTCCCAAATTCCTTCGTTCCTATATTATAGATCCTCCTTCTCCCCGAAAAAACGTGGCGATCTGAGGTCTTCCCTGGTTCGTGATTCGCTACTATATCTCTCTGTGTGACTCTCACACACTGCTCAAGGTAACACGTAGTAGTTCAGATATGTGTATCTCGCATCTGGACAGTGGTATATAGCAGGATTCGACAATGAGCAAACCCTGCCCTTCCAACGGCGAGCTCGGCTACTCAGAAGCTTGAAGTGGTTCTCGAACGGAGCTGCAGTCCAGAAACCCGCAATGTTCCCCAGGCCGGTGATTGGTTTCCTCTCAAAGTGGCCGCAATGCCGCATGGCTAAAGCTTATCCGACAGGTGGTCGTTTCTCCTCCCCAGCTTTGCGCGCGACGACGAGTGTCCCCCTCAATCGATGAAGTACCAATTCAAAACCATAGTGAAAGTTGTCCGGACTCGCCTCTGTCCCTCTCCAAAATCACAGACCGCGGCACCCCAACCAACCGCAGAGGCAACTCACCAGAAATTGGCGGCGCTTATCAGAGTTCTATCAGTCCTCGAGAAGGCAGCTGAGATCCCGCCCGTACCGTACTTGAAAGGCGCCGTTGGGACTGCGTTGGAGGTTGCGAAATGCGTTCAGGTACAGAAGACACAAGCGACGTTAATCTTGTCGTCGCTGATCATGACGGATACTGCAGAAATATCAATCCAATAACGAAGAAATGAATCGGCTCGCGCTCGAATGTGGTGCGCTGGTGGTGGAGATCACGAATCAAGTCAAGAACATAGGTGGTGTGTCGCCGAATATGGAACAGCTAGTGGAGAGCCTCGTCGCGTGGGTCGGATGGTGCTCATTGCCTCCGTTATTAACTTTGGACATCAGGACGCTTGAGACGATTCAGCGGAACGTGCAAGATATGTCGCAACCCGACGGTCGTGCGCGGCGGTTCCTCGCTCAAGAAGATTACGCCGAACGCTTGAAGAGATCGGTTGACAGCATGAGGGACTCACAAATCAAGTTCATGGTGAGATCTATGCCTTTTGAGACAATTTTGTTCTGTAGCTGACTGTAAAGATTGTCAGACACTCGCTCTCATCGCCAGTCCCCAGCGGGTATGATCATCGTATTTGACCTCTACCCGATCTCACACCGACGTAGGACGATGACGCCTTCTTCGACCACGACCGTCTGGAGTTGGGCAGCTACCACTCCAGCGGGACGGGGTGGATAGCGTTTCACGGGAAACTTCAGGGCCAGGGCGGGACGGAGAGCGTGATTGTTAAACGATACCAAGGCGACCAAGATAAGAAAAAAGTATCTGTCCATCTTATCCACTGTGATAGAGTTCTGACTTGCAGCGACTCGCAGACGATGATCGAAGCTGACATTGCCGCATTCAAGCAACTTTGGTTGGTCCTTTCCATATTTCTGCATGCAAGGCAGGGCTGACGCCGCCCGACGATCTCTAGGCACGCGAATCTTCTGCAGTATATGGGCAGAAGTCGTCTCGCGGCCAACGAGCCGCATACCGTTTTGCGAGGGGGTGCGTGTCATTGCCAAGGACTCGATGTTGTCGTTCAGAGATATTCTTCCTCCCCTAGTCACCTCCGACCACGTTAGCAGCTACATTGCGTTGAAGTTCGCTGAGGATAATCAGCGTGGATCGGTCGAGGCATTGAGATTGGTATGTATTTGTAGTCTTTCGCTGTGAGTCCCTTTGCTGCAGCAGTAGTAACGAGAGGGCCGCTGTAGCTCAGGGATCTTACGGTGAGTGTGACGATTTTATGATATCTCAAATCACTAATTCTACTTCCTTGGGCGGCAAGAATGCCCTGGCTTTCACGGTTGGGAAGACCGCCTCCTCCTCCTTCGATGTGACTCGCCTTCCTCCTTCGTTTGAAATCCTGGATCTGACTGGCTCGCCGCAGATCTCGAAGGTCCATCTGAACGACACGGGGAATCTTGTGGTAGTCAATCTTGACCCCGTTTTGGATGCTAGCCAGGCATCCGATGATGGGATGCCCTACTGGAGGAGTTGGCAGGAGATATGCATTGAGGTATGTGATCTCGTGGGCGTGAGCGTACTCAAAGCTTTATCGTTACCTTCTAGTTATTGGCAGGGGACCCAGGGTACGAACCGAATCCTTCAATTGAGTATGACGCAGGTCAGCTAGAGATGATATACCCGAGCGATTACCACGACTGACTTGCGTATTTCCAGATCCTACGTCCCGCCAACGGCTAGAATATCTTCGCCCGATTCTCGGACAGATTCATTACGGCGGCGTACGATTCAGGGAAGCCAGTATAGTGCAGGCGTTCAAAAGCCAAGGCCTAGTCCTAGCTCAAGCACATCGAGATCTGCAGACCAACGTACAAGTTCAGCGCCACGGCCGCCCTCCTGGCACACCCATCGACACGCAGGTGCTGCGCGCGATGTGGCGACGTGTCCGCGAGCTGCATTATGTCTTCCACTTCCGCGACCCACTCGACATCGACGTGGGAGACATTGGGTATATCGCGGGTACCCCTCCTTATTTCGTACGCCTGGCGAATGTGCGGGATCGGATATCCGACGATTGGGATGGGGAGAGAAGGGTACAGCCCTTACGCTTTGTGCCCAAGGACAAGTGGACGACTTCGACTATTCAGGGTGTAGTGCGGTAAGTGGGTTCGTTTGAAGAGTATATGGATGATGATTCCTGATGACTCCAGTAGACACGAGTTTCGGTTTTCTACGCTGGGTGCTATCGGTTTGGAGGATTGGCGGAATGAGCGACCCAGGCTTTTCAATAACTTTTTGTTGCGAAGGATTAATAGCCCGCCGGATCCGGGCTTGGTGGTAGAGTGCTCAGAGGCGTGGAAGGTCTTAGGCGAATGTGCGGCAAAGCTGGCGGCGGAGCATCATGAGCGTCCGGTTAGTGCCTCGAGTCTCATTCTCAGTGCGTACTCGGCTTTCTTCATTCGAAATTTGAATGTCGACGCTGATCCATGAATATCAGTCGTGTATTTCAAGCAGCAATCCGGATACGCTATGTTCCGACTCAACAGGAAGGTAGATGAGGGGCAGTGGAAGGACATCTGGGCCAAGGACGGATTGGCTACTCCCCCGGATTCGATCTACTTCTATGAATCCCCGCCGGGCGGCCCTACAGGCGTCTGGGGATATTTCTCGTTGTCTCCAGTGCCAGGGAGTCCGTACTTGAAGTGGACGCCGGATCGCGATGACGCGGGTGAAGCGTGGGGTTGGACATACCAGTCGGCGGATTGGACGGTGGAGATTTCAAAGTACGTGTTTCTGCCATGTCTTTCCTGCACATGGAGAATCTTAAGCCATGAACAGACCCAATATAAAACAGTATATTCGATACGTGCAGCTCTAGATGCGACAATATTCGCGACGGCTATTACACTGCTATCTTGATACTTAGATATAATCTACATGTCGGGCGGTAGTCGTAGCATGTGCTGGTCTATAATATGCATGAGCGCGCCATGAGCCACAGCGACAAGACCGTGACAGCCGCGGAATCAATGGAATCTCACAGCTTGTTTACAGCTATAATGTCCCCGCACCGCAGCTTCCCTGAGTATTATTTTTGCCGTACGCAAGCGTGCGAGCAGCGACTATCTACCCAGAACCTACTAGTATGCCTGTCCTGAAGCTACTGACATCCATCCGCATCCGGAGGCGTCGCCACTCTCCAAACTCTCAGACACCCGACGAAGCAAGCCAGAAATTGACGCTGCTGATACAAGGTTTATCGATCCTCGAGAAAGCTACTGCAATCTCCGGTATTCCTTACTTGAAAGGCGCCGTCGGAGTTGCACTTGAAGTTGCGAAATGCGTCGAGGTGCACAAATCGCGTACTGATCCTGCTTATTGCTGACTTTGCATATGTGCTCGCAGAGATACCATTCAAATAATGAGGAATTCTGTCGCCTGGCTGTGAAATGTGGAGACCTTGTGGTGGCTATCACGAACCAAGTTAGAAGTGTAGGGGGAGTATCGCAGAATTTGGAAGGGTTGGTGAAAGACTTTGTCGCGTGAGTTGCATACTCGTTGCCTCGAATTACGTTTCGAAACTGGGGTATGTAGGACGCTCAAGACGGTCCAAAAGACCGTCCAAGACATCTCACAATGTACCAGCCGCACGCGGCGGTTTCTAGCTCAGGAGGATTACTCTAGAAGATTGAAGATGCTGTCTGACACGGTAAACGAAGCACAACTGAGGTTCATGGTAAGCCTCATCTACTTGAACGCGGTGAAAATTCATGTGGCTGAGATCGCTGAGGTTTTTAGGTGCTGGCATCTATTGCCAACCACTCAAAAGGGCAGCCTGGAACCCGGGTAGGTGTAGTTTCCAGTGAGCTAACACGACGGAAATAATGATCCGGACCTAGGATGCCATCTACGACCACAATGACATTACATTGGACAGCCAGTACTCCAGAGGAGAAGGTTGGATAGCATTCCACGGGACCCTCCGGAACACAATGGAGAGTGTGATTGTCAAGCGCTACCAGCGTGGCTGCAAACAAGTATAGAGTCTAGACTTATATCCATTTTTTCTCCCAAAGTCTGACGTCCTTCCTTGCAGGCTGTGGTCGACGCTGATATCAGAGCTTTCAAAGAATATTGGTGCTTCATATCAACCTCCCTACAATCGTACGCCACTCACAACTCACAGGCACTCAAATCTTCCGCAATATTTGGGTAGAAGCTCACCCTTGGCCGATGCTCCGCACATCGTTCTAAAAGGAGGTGTGTGTTGCTGGCGGCATGCTCATGACACACGCCTCTCATTGTTTCCAGTTACTTCCGACCATGTCAGCAGTTACATCGCTTCGAAGTTTGCAGAAGATAACCAGCGAGGATCGGTCGAGGCGTTGAGATTGGTATGTATTTGTAGTCTTTCGCCGCGAGTTGCTTTGCTGCAGCAGTAGTGACGAGAGGGCCGCTGTAGCTCAGGGATCTTACAGTAAGTGTGACGATTCCATGATACGTTCAGTGACTAAGTCTATTGGGGCGGGAAGAATGCCCTGGCCTTCACCGTGGGGACGACCGCTTCCTCCTCCTTCGATGTGACTCGCCTTCCTTGCCTTGAAATCCTAGATCTGACTGGCTCTACAGATCTCGAAGATTCATCTGAACGACTCGGGGAATGTCGTGGTAGTCAATCTTGACCCCGTTTTGGATGCTAGCCAGGCGTCCGATGATGGCATGCCCTACTGGAGGAGTTGGCAGGAGATATGCATTGAGGTATGTGATCTACGTGGGAGTGAGCCTGAGTGAGCGTACTCAAAGCTTCATCGTTACCTTCCGGTTATTGGCAGGGGACCCACGGTACGAACCGAATCCTTCAATCGAATATGACGCAGGTGAGCTAGAGATGATATACCCGAGTTGTCACGACTGACTTGGGTACGTACAGATCCTACGTCGCACCAACGGCTAGAATATCTTCGTCCGATTCTTGGGCACATACATTATGGGGGGGCACGATTCAGGGAAGCCAGTATAGTGCTAGCGTTCAACAGCCAAGGCCTAGTCCTAGATCAAGCATATCGAGACCTGCAAGCCAGCATCCACTGTCATCCTCAATCCCATTCGCCCTCCGTTAACACGCAAGTGCTTGGTGCTATGTGGCGCCGTCTCCACGAATTGCACTACGTGGCCCACTTTCGAGAGCCTCTCGACGTCAATATCGGTGACATAGGTTATATCACCGGCAACCCTCCACGTTTTGTCCGCCTCAAAAACATGCGAAGTCGGGTCACTGACGACTGGGCTCCTAAATCCAAGAAGCTCCGGCCGTTAACGCTTATACCTCCCAAATGGTGGACCACCTCGACTGTGGACGGAATAGTGCGGTTCGTCTGTTTCTCTCGTTCCGATCGGTGGTGTCTGAGAACTGGTGAAAGCCACGAATGCCGATTTTCATACCCGCTGGCCTTGGAGTTCAATTCGGAGAATTGGCACGAGAATCGGCCTCGAATCCTCAAAGAATCCCGCGTTCGGCGAGTCAACGTCCCCTCGAAAACTGGTCTTGTAGTCGAATGCACGAAGGCGTGGAAAGTTTTGGCTGAATGCGCGGCAGACCTAGCTGCGGAGCACCATGATCGCTCTGTGGCAGCCTCCGATCTCATACTGGGTGTGTAAACTCCGTCTCCAATACAAAAGAAAAAAGCCGTCCCGCTGAGATGCATGCCAGTCGTGTATACCAAGCAGCAAACCGGATACGCTATGTTTCGACTGAACAAGCCGGTGGACGATGCGAAGTGGAAGGAAATCTGGGCGAAGGACGGCGAATCTCCACCTGGTTCGATATACTTTTACGAGTCGCCCCCAGGCGGCCCTTCCGGGGTCTGGGGATACTTCTCCCTGTCACCATCCCCCGGAAAACCGTACTTGAAGTGGACGCCCGATCGAGATGACGCGGGCGATGCGTGGGGTTGGACGTACCAGTCAGAGGACTGGACAATCGAGATTTCCAAGTAGGCGAATCCTCCTTTTTCTGGTGCAAGGATCTCAATCTCGAAACAGACCCAAATTCAAACAGTACATCCGGTATGTGCAGCTCTAGGCACTAGGAGAGGAGTTGTTCGTTCTCTATCGTAGAAGTACAGTACATACAGCTTCCACCAGGAGAAGGGATAGCAACATTGTTACACTGGTGTGTCTAGAAAAGCATGCATACGTACAATGGTGAGTGGGGTAGTTGGTAATTAGCTATGTACGTGTTTGTTTCGTGCAAAGAATCGGAAGTGGTTGGGAAGTGGTATGCCTAGTGCAATAATGCGGGGAAATGGAACAAAAGGAAGAGTGAAGCCCATACATCCCACATACGGAAGGCAAGCCAGATACAGAGAAGGAGAGAAAGAGGCGAAGAGGATAATAATATAGATAGGAAGAGATGAAATAAATAGTGTGGGTCGCGGGGCAGGATGCATGAATATGGCACCGAATTATCCGCGAATTCGCCATCCATCGCCTTTCCGGCTAACCTTGCCGATGCCACCAAAGCCCTCGCGCACGACGAGCCACAGGCCCGTGCTGCAAACAACATCCTTGATCTCCTCGGCGGATATCTGCAGACCATGGCCTGCGCGCAAGATACATACATAAGCACAACGAAGGGAGTCAAAGTGACTAAGAAAACCTACCAGGGTTCGCAGTAGGTGGAGCACCATGCCCTGGATCCCGCTTGCGCACGACCATGCGCTCGATGTCGATGTCCGGGAGGGGGAAGGGCACCTTCAGCATAGCGACGACCTTCGGATGATGGGGCGTCGGCGACAACGTGGCCACCTTAATCCGGAGCACCTCCTTCTTCCCCGTTGGCCGCTCCTCATCGAGAGTATCCCGCCCCCCAACCGAGTGGTGCGACGGCGCGCGAGAGGGATGCTGCTGTGCGCCCAGGCGCCGCACTTTTACGGTACACGTCCACGGCGTCTCTGAATCCTCCGGGTCACTCTCGTCACCCGAATCCTCGTCAGGCTGATGCAGCGATCGCCTCCGCGCCGACGCATCCAGATACCCTTCCTCCGACGCTGCCGTCGTGCTGAAGCTGCTCTGTCGCGAGATCGCGTGGATGCTGAGCCGTTTCTGCGGTGTCGCCACTCCCGTGCTGGCCTGCCTTCGGCTGCTCACACTCCCCGCTTCGGCGGCATCGCCCTTATCTTTCCGCCGCTTCGCCTTCCCTCGTTTCCACTCGAATCGCACCTCGACCTGGCTCGTCAAGTCGTGCTCCTGCTGCCCTCTCACCATCCCCTTCGCAACGGAAAGCAGACCCCCGCCCTCGCCCTTCAGCCACCGCTTGACAACCCACACGTATAACGCAGGGCGGCCCTTTGGCGGGTGCACCGGCGACGATACAGACGCTAACAGACCTAAAATGGGTTGCCGCCCAGCAACCGGCGGCGGCACGACAGCTTCGTCGGCGGTCAGGTCAACCGAAGACCTATGTGCACTCCCGATAGACATGCGCGGATTCGCCTGGCTCGGCGAGGCGGGCCGCGGTCCCCCGCTGCTCCTCGCCCGAACATGCGAGATCATGGGTGTCGCCATAGGCGACGACGACAGACTCTCCAGGCCACCCGCGTCTTTCCGCTTGAACAGGTTCCCAAAGAGCTTACGTTTGGCTTGTGGCGTGCCTACTACCACCGCTGGTGGCGCCTCGTGCTCCTCGTGGTGTCCCAAGATGGAGGGATCGGGATGTGAGTGCGCGCTGCTGGATGCGAGCGATGCTTGCGAGGAAGTGGGGTCGGGAGTGCCTGGGCGGCTGGAGCCGTTGTTGTTGGCGCCAGGGACTGCAAGATTATCCTTCATGACCGACATACTTGGCCGTCCGCCAACCGTTCGATTAGAGAACCCAGATGTACCAGCAACAGGCATGTTTTCGGTGCCGCTACCCGGATACACCTCCACCGGCTCCAATACAGCGAGGTCCAGCAACTCGATCCCCCGCTTCGTGAATCGCGCAATTTTGGCATCCGTGCCGGCGTCAACAATGATATTCGTCATGACATTGTGCGCCTGGAGGTTGTATAGCGGAACGATCATGCGTCGGCTGCTTGTGGTAGAGGAAGTGGAGGTGGTGCTGGTGGAGGAGTATGTGGAGGAGGCGGTGGAGCGGTTGGACTCTGTGCGGGCGAGAGGTGCGCCGGATTGGTATGCTTCGTTCGGGGAAGCATCGACGGGCGTGCTGGGAGCGGAATTGGAAGGGGTCACAGGGGCAGATGCGGAGAGGTCGAGGGATTGTCGGGATGCGCTCGTGAGACCTGAAGGACCCTTGGAGTTTGGTGGGACGAGCTGCACCTGGAGGTTTAGAGGATGATTACTCTTTGCTGGGGGAGGTCGGACGAATATGAATGTCTAAAGTATTATTAGCGTCCAATTAAGAGAATGTTTGAGAAGAGAAAGAACGCAGTAGCATCAAAGCAATAGCTGGTCGAATTGACCTCGCTCGTACACACAGTCGAAAGTGGTACACAGCTGAAAGTGGTACGAGACAGGAATCCGTTGATCACGGAGTCGAATGTGGCGACGCGAAGCGGCAAAATCTGCCAACATCGATGTCCACAGCAGAAAGAACCAGTTGGGCGTCCATCGATGCTATCTGCGAGATGCATAACAAAACCAATATGACACGGGTCGCGACATAAATCCGCGAAAACAAGCGAATTTTGGAATAGCGAGCTACAAGCTAGTTTGGCGCGAACCCAACGAGAGATTGGGCGAATTGCGAGTGAAGAGTGCCAGAGAACAGATGCTCTAGGATCCTCGGAGATCCTGTACGATGCACAAGACCACTCGCACCCTGCCAAAGTCGCGCGCGCGCAGTCGATCCTGCGGATCGAAGAGCTCGGAATGCAGCGCAGCACACGCGAAGACCCCAGAGAACAAGGAAGGTTCCGCCCATTTACCTCGTTCGCGCCTTTGTCTTTCTTCTTCTTGAGCACACCCGTCTCATCTGCATTGTTGTCTGACTTATTGCCCGCGTCGTCGTCATCGTCGTCAAGCACTGGGTCGACTTTTGTCGGTGAGTGTGAGTGGAGGGCTGCGGGAAGGAAGTTTGAGAGGGAAGAGAACATGGTGGTCGAGAGAAGAAAATGTAGAAGCGAGAGAGCCGGACGATTTGATGAATATGGGATGATCAACGACTGAAATATCGTTTGACGTCAGCATCGGTTCACACTCCCTTTTCCCCGACCGATTTAAAGCCTCTTTATTCCACTCGAAAAAATCGGAGTTTGAACGCCTGTATTCCTCCTCCATGCCCCGGTCATCCGAATTTTTTCTTTTCTTTGTGTTCGTGTGTAAAAATGAAAAATGCACCCGTCGGATTGTCGAGTAGCCGGCGGATACAGTATAGTCATCCGTTTTTGGCAGTTGGTAGACGCCGAAACTGCATCTCCATGCGGTTCGCCTTGGCAAACATATACGAAAATCTACGGCAGATGCAGAAGGCCGAAGCGAGGCCAGCGACACTGCCGAGCATCTGAGGTGGCTCAGCGGATGTGCATGTAGCATTTATTTCAATCATTGAATCATGTTTTCGAGGGTGGAGACTCTGACATGAAACGCGCGCGCGTACAGCAGTACTAGTAGCGGTAAGATTTTCTGGATGGAAACTTGAATGCTATGTACGACCCCCAAGCGTCGGTTACGAACTGGAGAAGCGCCAGCCAATATATTGCGAAGACGATGGTCGTGGTCGCAATGCATCTACTCTACGACATACACCGTTGAGCTTGGGTGGCTCACAGGGGTCCACCACGAATTCGAAACCCTGAAACACACTGCGCGTTAGTGATAACGGTGTCCACAAACTGAGACAGGAGTCGTCGTTAATGAAGGCACAATCGACAATCGATTGTCCAAGGATTCGCTGCGTAAAATGAATTCAATAAAAAGAATTCCATCGCAGCAAGACACACTAACAGTGACAGCAGACATGAGAATACAGAGGAACCGCAGTCTATCATCGAATCTTGAAGCAAAGCGTCCGGGATATAGGCCCGAGTGCCCGGAGACGGAAACAGCATGTCTTGCAAATCTACCTCGGTCGGGACCGTCACAAAACGGCGACAAAAATAAGCTGAGGTGTGTAAACGCGCCGACGCGGGGTTGCAATTGAGATTCTGACTCACTTGACCATGACTTTGACAAAGACGGACTGGAGGAGAACGGGTCGGGCAGGGACCCGCCTAGCCGAAGCCGACGATGAGACATGAGAAATTACGTCGGGCAGCGGGCAGGAGGAATCAGCGGCAGAAAGGACTGTCACGAAACAAGCAGAAGTTCAGTGATCCAAGTTGAGGATGAGATTCGGACAAGCTATCCGTTTAGCCGACGATGGGACTTGATGAGATAAAAAGGATGACGCTGGGCAGTGGGCTTGCTTCAGTGCGGAAGAGATTGGAAAAGAGCTTGCGACCGCAGTCAGGATACGGAATGAGAGGGCTGGAGACTGGAGTGGCAGTCTAACCGAGGACAACGAATATCATGAGATAAACGGAATTAGGTCAGGCAGCGGATCGGGTCAGAGCCTGAGGGAGCTTGGAAGAGATTCGAATGAGCCGCAGTCAGAATCTCAAAGACAACGGGCTGCGGCACTCAGTCAGAAGAGGATCGTGATGCAGGTCGGAAAAGGTATCCGTCTAGGCGACGACATAAGTAGGCCATGAGATAACCAGCATTAGGCCGGATAGTGCGCAGGGGAGGTCTAAGAGATAGCCTATTAGCCACAGGCAAGACACGTACTTCGCCGCAAACAGGACACGAAGCCACTTATCTAGTAGTAAGTTATCCAGCAACCGGGTGACCTTCACGCACCGGAACTCCATGAGCGGGGTGAGTATCCGAGTCGATCTGTGTCATGTGGATTTGAGGCTTGGGAGTTCCAGGTTACAAGATACGGGAGGAATGGCTGCGGGCGTAGAACAGTCCGCAACATAGCGGAGTATAGGGCCTTATCCGCAGCCAGAGATTCATGAGAGGCGCCTTGCGATTGTTCGGAGGGAAGACATGGGGTTGCGTGAGAGTATGCTGCAGCTGAGGGAGGATGGTGCGAGTAGCCGCGGGTGTAAAACGAGGTTGGTGGATACATAGACTCTATTCTCGGCGGCGGACACCCACTTCAGTGACGTTCGGGTGAGAGTGGTGCAGAGACGGAACGGTGACCGGAGACCAGGAAGCTGAAGGATGGATGGAGTTCCCGTTTACGAGAAGAAGAGACCACTGATCCAGCTGGAAACCGGTCGAGATTGTCATCCGTTTGAGCGCGAGAAGTGCATATGGTATGTAGTAAGGGTTTGGACCTTGAGGCTCCCAGGACTCAGCGGAAACACTGCCAGTGTGCCGCCCCAGTACGAGGTAAACGCGGTAAGACCAGAGTGCAGGTTGCCATTCTCAATTTGCAGTGAGACCTCTGAAAGCTATGATATTGACACAGATCATTCCGGGGTTATATTAGACCAGGATAGCGGACTGTGAGTACCCAGCACTAAAAAGCTAGAGTCACTGTCAACAGTCGTTGACAAACTTGAAGACTTTACGATTCCTGACGTAAGGAAGGAAATCGTTCTTTAGGATCTGTCTGCGATCAGAATTGTCCGGTGTTTGCCGGTCAGTTTAGTGGTGCAAAGGTGATGTGATCATATTCTAGTGATGACAACAGTCACATCATTCACTTTCGTGACTGGTACTTTCTCCCTCTCTGAGTCTCTCTGAGTCTCTCCCGTCGTCTCCTTTCAAAATGCTGCTCCTCTCGAGTCTCGCCGAGACTCTTGGTTTTTTCATCGCCGCCCTGTTATCTTGTTGTACCCTGGCTGGAAAAGCCCTCCACAATCTCGTCTATTCCAAGCCTGCCGTGCCTATGACTGTGTCCCTCTTCAATCGGAATTTTCCCCTGGGCGAATTCCATTGAGTCACGAGAAATCTCCCGAAACGCCTAGAAATACTGTCAGACAACAGCTGTCTCAATACATGGACCGAACCCTATACCAATGGACGACCCATGACACGACACCCACTGATGCCCGTACCTTCGGCGAAAATTGTGTGAGGACGGCGGCATTACTGGCACTTTCGGGACGCATTTCGCCACATACAGAACCTATAACATCCAGAACTTATCATATTCTTCGAACCCTAGCAATGTCAGCCCCTTCTGCTGTCGCAATTACTAGCCCACTCACTTGACCGGCATATCGACAGACATGTGTTGCGTGGACCGCCGACTTCCCACCAAACTCAGACGGCGCACAACTTTTGCATCAGCACCCCCTTCTCGGCATCACCTCGTTCTGGACGACGAACTATTTTCGAGAGTGAAGCACAGACTTAGGTCTGAATTATCACCCCGGAGCTGCCCATCATTTTGAGTATCACAGCGATCCGAGATACGACGTTATGGTAATTCGAGGGCATTCCTCGTGTTCCCTATGATATCATCCACACTCAATATTGCCTCCATCAACCTCGGGATGGGACTTTCAATACATACCTCTAGCTGCTCAACTGATCAGTTCTCCATGAAATTCGGACTCTTTACATACTCTTAGAGTACAAATTCTAGATACTCCCATTGCGGAGCCTCTTTCCAATACAACTAGGTACTTACGATAAACCTAAACCTATCGACTACTCGGCTTTGGTTATTATTCTGCTTGAGTGGCTGTGTTCCAGGGTCAAGCCGGAATCGTGCCTGCCATGCGAAGCATTGGCCTCAACCCACAAGTGAAGGTGATTCCGGCTCACTGGCAACTTGAAAAGCCTTCGACTCTTCGCTCTTCGCAGGTGTAGGTCTGGCGGTGCTGACTTTCTAACCAAGATACTAGCGTTCAGGGAGCGTAGACCAAGAACTCAGAAACACCAGACCAGTGAGCACTGAGTACTGAGCAACTGCCATTTCCAAGCCATTTCGGGAAGACTTGGCTGTGACCCGAAAGATATAAAGTCACAGTGACAGTCACGCCTGCTGACATTTTTCTTTCCATCCACCACCACCAATTCTCGCTAGGTGAGTCCAAGCGCCCATTACTTCGTCTGTGGTGATGATTCAAATAATAACCATACTTTACCACATTCCGAACCCTCGTGTGGAACCTTTTATCGATTTCAGCCTTGTCTGACTCTTTCTCGCCTTTTCCTCGCTTTTTGCTATCCAATGCTGACTCTGCCCTATTCTCCAGGCGCCGTCTCTCACTGCATCTACCTGTTGGCTGGTTTTCTCTTCTGGTGAGCCTTTCTTCCTCATTGCCTCCCCCAACCTTGTGTTTTTTTTTTTCCTTTCCTTTCGTGATGAAACTCTGTCGATGGGCGGACACGAATGCCTTGCCCATACCAAAGTCTCCCGTGTACAAAGTGGAGGCGGGCGTGGTACTTGTTGATATGCATCGAATACCTGACCTTTTTTCGTTCTTTCCTTTCGTGTATCCCTCTGACGTGGCCGTGTACTGATTATGCTTTGCATCGCAGGTTCGTCGTCATTCCGTCTTGCAAGACTCTCCAGATTGTGTATGTATGTATGCTTAATATCACCCTGCTTCCATTCCATGTCGTGTACTGCTACGAATTCATTGTTTTGTCCCACTCCTCTCTTCACTTGCTCTGCTTCGACTGCCATCCACACCCGCCTTGCAAGAGCTGCCATCCAATGGCGAAGTAATGCGCGAAGAACTCAAGTCATGTCAAGTCGTTCTCGAACGCTATACTATCACAACTTGTACAAGCCTGAAGTGAAGCCTTGATATTCAACGCTCAATCTGTGTACCGACTTCAAGGTCACAACTCGCCAGTACATTTTCAAGTTGCAAGTCTGGCTCGTCGTCGGCGCCGCTGGGCAAACTGTCTGAATCGGTGCTACTCGCCCGAACCCATTCCTTTGTCCGCCAGTCATCAACGCTGCCCATTGTCTGCTGCATTGTCCGTCCCAGTTTGCGCGCTTTGTTTGGCAAATAAACAACACGCCAATGTGACATATAAACAGCATAAGTTGCTTTCGCCTCTTATTCCTCAACCACAATTTTGCTTGACCTCCCGCCCTCCTCGTCTCGTGTCGATATCCTTGGTACGCGTACTTGACCACTCTCATCCTTGTTCTGACCCGGATTGAAGCACTTGTCCCTCAATTAACCATCCCCCGCTCACGACCATGAATCCCCCCGTTCCCAGTGGCAGCAGGAAGCGCGTTAACTCTAGGGCAGAGGAGGACGATGACGCGAGGTTCAAGCGTCCCAGACTCATTGTCCCTGCATCTCCGATATTTGTCTCTCCCGTCATCCTTCCCCCTCCATCACCCAGCCTTCGCGACCCCATCCAATACGACGCATACAGCGTTCCCTTCCTCGCACGCCTCTCCCCAAACGACGCAGTCCTCGCCTCTTTACCCAACGCCCGCTCTCCCAGCTCCCAATTTTCGATCTCGAGGTCAAGATCGGGCACCTCGGCGGCCGCGCTACGCCGAAGCGCCTCGCTCTCGTCCTTCCACTCGCAAGCCACCGAGCCCCCCACCCAGCCGCAGCCGCATTACCCCGACGGCTCCTCCAAATTCTGCCTCAAACCCTCCCCGCGTCTCTCCATCGACTTCTGCCTCCCCTCCGCCGAGTCGAGCTCCGGATCCACCGCATTGCCACTGTGCTACTTCGACGGCAACCTCTTCTTCGGTCGTGCTAATAATCGCGTGCACGTCAGGAACATGGCTTCTGGGGACACTAGTAGTAGTAGTACTAGTGCCCAGCTCTGCAAGCTCCAGGAGGCGCACGGCGACTTGGGTTGTCTCGCCGCCGGAGGCATTCAGAACGATCGGCTGGCGCTGTCGACGTCGAAAGGCTTCATACAAATCTGGGACACCAACACGAAGAAGATGGTGTCCCAGTGGTCGACGAATGGTGTCGCGTCTATGGTGTGGAACGGGAACGTCCTCACCACCGGGGGACTCAAGGGCGCTATCCGCCAATATGACACGCGCATCCAGCCCGCCGCGAAGATGAAGGAACAGGCGGCGAAGGCGACGAATCACCGTGGACGCGTTTCCGTGTTATCGTGGAATTCCGAAGGCAGACTTCTTGCGAGCGGAGACCAGCACGGCGCTGTTTGGACATGGGACTCGCGGGCCCTGGTGCCGCTCGACGTCGGCGACTTCAGTCAACGCCGCAAGAAAATTCAACACTCACAGGCAATCTCGGTGCGTCCTTCCTTTCTCCCTTATTTCTTCCGTCCAGGCTATATACCGATACTCCGTTTTGCGTTTTCGCTGCAGGCTCTCGGCTGGTGTCCTTGGCAGCCCAAGCTGCTTGCGACGGGCGACATCCAGGGTGTTGTCAGGTTCTGGAACGTCGAACCGGCCAACCCAAACTCGAACGCCACTCAGCCGACTAAAATCGAATTCGGTAGCAAAGTCGTGGGCCTCACGTTCTCTCCGAATTACAAGGAGCTGTTGACCACCCTGGGCCCACCATCCAATGTCCCCGACAACACCCGCCTGTCTGTGTTGCCCGGATCGACGACATGCAACGCGCTCGTGTCTCATACTTTCCCCTCCCTGCGGCCGATAACGTCCATCTCCGTCTCGGAGGAGGAGGTTTGTGGGAGCGTATTAAATACGGCGACTACGGCGCACAAGATTGTCGTTGCGGTGCCGGGGGAGGCGGCGTTGAAGGTGTATGATGTGTGGGGGAAGAGAAAGGAGGTTAGGCGGCAGCCTAGTTCGCTGGTGCCTAGCATTCGATGAATGTGGCGTTGAGCGTAGAGATGTAGCATACTAACAATGAAGAAATGTACTCACATAAATTACATCGCAAGTCTTTTGTATCGATTTTCTGATCCACCCTTTCGTCACTCGTGATCTGAATCGCTTGGACCGTGACATTACGTCACGTTGGTGACGACACGAAGAGCTCCCCTTTGCTAATTGCTTCAATGTTCATGAACGTCCTCGACCTCCCAGTCGTATCCTCCGGTCGAGTTTGTGCGCCCGCATCGGCTTCTGACGTGAACTCTCTATAGCGCACCTCCACTAGCAATTTTCAACGCAGCAATTTTACAGAATCTTACTCAAGTAACAAGTTTTCGTCGTTCGATCATGCTGTTCGAATCTGCCGTCAAATTGCCGGCTCCGATGAACGCCCTCGAGCTCCCAGTCGTATCCTCCTTTCGATTTCGTGCGCCTGCATCAGCTTTGGACGTGAATTCTCTATGGTGCACCTCCGCTGGCAATTTTCGCAGGAATTTTCAAGGAATTTTACTCAAGTTTTCGTCGTCCCCGAACGATCATGCTGTCCGAGTCGAACTTTTCGGCCTTCAAGTTCTAGCTAGTACCAACTGCCAGGAAAGGGCCGAAACAATTGAATGATATTGTATGGCGGAGTCCGGTTTTCAAGCACCTCTCTTCGGTCTTTCCCGTCCGAGAGTTCATTTGACTGCCTCGATCCCATGCCGAAGCGACCAACTGGACTTATAAGCTACCGCTATCGGCTGCGGAAGCGAGTTGTATGTCGAGTCGCCAGCTTTATAAGGCTGCAGAGCCGGCTGTTTCGTGGCACTCGTAGCTCTCTCTGCCTCGCCGCCGCTGTGCCTTGTGCATCGATATTTTATTTCAATTGTCAGCGACCGCCGACAATGAAAGGACCGGCCGAAATTGCGTATGTTTTCAATTTTGTGCTTCTGCCGCGCCACCTTCCTTGCTCACTCTCAGCTCACGTTCTGGGTATGATAGTCACGGGCCTATGTTTCTTGGGTATGTATATCCATATCGATATCGCTCGTCGTAGATCGGAAGGCTCACAATTGGATGGTTCGCAGTTTGACCATGAACATCCTGCTCTACGGGATCATGATAACCCAAGTGAGTCTTGAATCGACTTCTTGCTGTGGTTGCAACGAACAGAACACTGGACCCTCGCTAGCCTAGATTTACCTGTACATGACGACGTACAAACGGTGGGTTTCGTTCATTTCATTCCAATTGACAACGAGTGTCTGAGAATGATTGCTGACAGCGATTCCGGACGTATTAAGTTCTATGTGAGCCTATATACTATTGCTAGCTCTCCATGCCGATATTGCAACAGGTGGCGGTTCTGATGCTAGCAGACACACTGAACACGGGCTTCATGATCGCCTAGTCAGTCCGTTTCTATCGACTTCTCTCTCTGTACTGACGCTCATCACGTTGGATGATAGTCTGTACCAATCCCTTGTGGTGCATTTCGACGACCTTGCGTATCTAGCGAAAGCTAATTGGGGTCAGTGCTTCCTTCCCTTGAATCGCGTTATCTTACTGTATCTTTGTCTGTCAGTTTTTGCCACGGGTGAGTGCCTGTGCCATATATAACCAAGTCGAGATAGCACTTAGATGTATCTGACCTTCGTATCCGAACAGATCCCGCCATGACGGTAGGATTCTTGGCAGCCGGGTCCTTTACCTTGACTCATTGTAGAGTATTTAGGGAATCATCGGCGCCATGGTCCAGCTCTTCTATGCGTGGAGAATCCACACGCTGACGGGAAGCGTGTGGGTTGTCGGCTTGATTGGTGTTTGCGCTTTGACCAACGCTTGTAATTAAGCCTGTTTACTTTCAAATCTGTTCTGTCATTCAAGGCTGATTTGAATTTTGTCATAGTCGGCGGTCTCGCTACAGCCTCTGCTATCGCCTTCGTTCCAGAATTCGACCACTTTCAGCAGTTTCAAGTGACCGTGATCTGCTGGCTTATGAGTGCAGCGGTAAGTCTATGTTCGTTCAGGAGAGGTCGAAATCGAACTGACTCTGTGGTGGTGTGGTGAGGTGGGGGACGTGATCATCACGACTACTTTGGGTACGCGTTTTGCTCCTGAAACATAGTATGTTGTCTAATAGCCCCCCAGTCTCTTTCTTTGTAAGTCCAAATCAGGTTTCCCGATGGTACATAATCGACGGTTTGTGTGCAAGAGGAAACACCGTACTGGATGCAGCGCGACGGATTCAAAGGTGGACCAAATCATTCGCTGTATTTATCTGTTTCCTTCCTTCCTTTCAGATCGAATACTGACTTCTGGGTACAGTGACTATTCAGGTAGCTCAAAGTGCCTTTGAACAGGCGGCGATCTGAGAAAATTTCTATAGACAGGCATGATTACCTCCCTATGCTCTGTGGTAGATTTGGGATTATTTCTGGGTGACGTGGGTCCGCACTTTTCCTCACACTATAAGAAAACTGATGTTTTTCTAGTCCAGCGGAATGTATATCTCCCGCAGAACTTTTTAGCTGCTTCCCGTTCTCATGTTATTCGGTCAGGCACCTTCTCTTCAATTTGCCTCTCGCGAAGGTAGACCCAGGCATCTTGCGATTCTTCTTGATGGACTGAAATTTACTTACAGCTGTATAGTAACTCGTTGATGAGTAGCCTGAATGCGCGCGGGGGCTGGAGACGCAGCGACCCAAATGATTCGGGTGATCTGAAGAACATTTCCTTACCTCTATCGGTGCGTTGCAAAAAATCTGTCCCGAATCCTGCGTTGCGACTCTACCAGGTGAACGTTCCTCCCACTTCAACAGCTGCGACGGTCGATCTTCCCACTCCAAATATGGCTCAGCAAACCCGCTTCAATATTACTTCTGCGGCGTCTCAAAAATCTTACATCGAATCCCCGGTATAAACTCACTATCCATCTTTCGTTGGCTTAGGTCTTGGGCGGCAAACGGGTTTCCGATCCTTTTCTTTGACCTCGATGTAACATACTACCCGTCTCTTGAATTTCTTGACATTTACGGACCAACTCAGCAAGAAATCTGAGAGTACCTCTTTCATGCGAGGATTCAACCGAACTTCTTCCCCATCCGCGTTTCGGTGCCGCGACGGTCGGACGCAGTTCAACTTTCGCGATTGAGGTCAAAGGTTTTGGACGCAGGTGGTGTGTTACTTCTCTTCACTTCCGTTGACTTCATGACACTGGGAATTAACTCGTATACCCTCACATGAAAAAAAGATTTAATCTCGTGGTGCCTTTCTCGAGCTCTCGCTTACTCGGTTTCTATTCTAAAATGCTGTTGTGTGGGGGAGCCCTCAGCATTTTCCACATGGCTTGCTTCGGATGATCCCCGGGCGGAAGAAAACAAGACTCCATCTATACAGATCTATACCCGCTTCTAATACGCCAAGGTGATTCGGGACAGGTGATGCATCTTCACTTCATCGAGTCCTTGCCTGCCTCAATCTCGGTTGGATACCATTTTAATGCTGAATGTGTTGACCCACGATTCTAGCGAGTGATGTCAGTTCAGCACCAAATTTCCGGAGTTTAGCCTTCGCATGGGCCCTACTTAAGCAAGGACGGGCAGCTTGCGTACAACCTTGAAACGGTCAGCAGCATGGTTTCATTCAGGTCGGTCCTCAGCGGCATTGCCACATTCGCCGTCGTCGCGGTCTCCGCTCTCCCTGGCAATCTTACGATGCGTGCTGGGACTCCCAGCGGCACGGGAACCAATAACGGGTATTACTATTCCTTCTGGACCGACGGTGGTACGTGGAGTTTTACCGTTTAGATACTCTGCAACTTGACGCTTGTACCTTAGGTGCCACCGTGACCTACACGAATGGTCCCGGCGGTGAATACAGTGTAACTTGGGGAAGCGGTGGAAACTTTGTGGCTGGAAAGGGATGGAATCCTGGAGCTGCACGGTAAGTTTCAGGACAGATAATCCCAACAGGTCGTCTTTTGACGTGACGCACATTAATATTGGACAGAGCGATCTCCTTCAGTGGTAGCTACAACCCCAACGGAAACAGCTATCTCTCCGTTTACGGGTGCGTGTTCAACCATAGGATCGACTTCGACTCTAACGTAAATCATAGATGGACCACCAGCCCTCTCATCGAGTATTACATTGTCGAAAACTTTGGAACATATAACCCTTCCACCGGTGCCACGCTCAAGGGGACACTTACCTCTGATGGCTCGACCTACAACATCTACCAGACCCAACGTGTTAATGAGCCTTCCATCCAGGTTTGCTATTTTATCTAGTTATTCGGCTTCGCATCTAACCCTGGTCCAGGGCACGGCCACTTTCTACCAGGTCTGGTCTCACATGCCTGTACGTTTTCGTTAAGCTCAACAATTCTCTAGTTCTGGTCTGTGCGGCAATCTCACCGATCGAGTGGCACAGTGACAACAGGGTATATTTGATTTTCGTCTCTCCAGCGCCGAGCTAATGTCTCTCTCCGAAAGCAACCACTTCAATGCTTGGGCTGCCGCCGGAATGCAGCTCGGCTCCCACAACTACCAAATCGTCGCCACCGAAGGCTACTTCAGTACCGGATCCGCCGACATTACTGTCGGTACTGGTACTGCTTCCGGAGGTGGAGGCGGAGGCACGACCACGTCCACAACCACTCCCCCCACCGGCACCGGTGGCTCTGGTTCTGGATCGTGCGCAGCTCAATACGGCCAGGTCTGCTAATCTCATATATTTTAAACCCTGGCTGACGCGTTGAACAGTGCGGAGGAATCGGCTTCAACGGTATTTTTCCAGATCACTCCCTTTGCTTCCCAATATCCTAACCACTTTTATTCAGGCCCGACATGCTGTGTCAGCCCCTCAACTTGCAAAGTTTCCAATTCCTATTACTCCCAATGCCTTTGAGTTGGGGATCGAGGCCAGTTTTCGTGCTGATGAGGGTCAAGTAGCACTGTACCCTACATTCTCAATGTGTCGACGTCGCTTTGCTGCATGTCATCTAATCAAACAAACATAAGAGTATTTTCAAATCATATCGAGTGGTAAACCATGAATTTTTGATAAGCAATCAAGTGCGGCTCGAAATTATTGATTGGTTCTCGGCGGCGAAGGCACAGGCGCCATCGATTCAGCGACGCGAAGGAGATGTTCGTATCACGTGGCCGCGAACTTTCTCACCCACTGCCCATGATCAACCAACTTCCTCTTCCATAGCTTACCTCTTTGTCCCAGCCAGCGAGCGTCTTGCCACATCCAAATATCGAGCGGCTCATAAGTAGTATTGTACTACACTGCCAGCATGAGTCAAAGGACTGTACTGATCACAGGGTTCGTTCATATCGCCCTCGCAAAAGCTTCAAGTTCTCAGTCCTGACTCAACTCTTGCCGTCAAGATGCACTCCCGGTGGGATTGGATACGAACTGGCGCAGGAGTACGCCGCCAAAGGTCCCCTTTCTTCACTATTGGGGATACCCATTTACTCAATTTGTGAAGGATTACGAGTTTTCGCTACTGCGCGTCGAACAGAAGCTTTAGGAGAATTAACGTCTCTCCACATACCATGCATGGAGCCTATTGAGCTCGATGTGACCAAAATTCAAAGTATCAAAGCTGCCCGGGATCATGTAGCTTCCCTCACTGGAGGGAAACTCGATATATTGGTGAACAACGCGTAAGAGGCAACTTATAGCTTGCCCCACGCCTGAAGCTCTGATTTTGAACAGAGGCCAATGTTAGTTCTCTTTCTTAACAAGTGGGAATGGATCTGAAGATTGACATCAGCGTACTCTGTTCCTGCTACGGACGTCGACATCGAAGAAGTCCAAGCCATGTTCGATATCAATATTTTCGGTGTTATGAGAATGGTCCAGGAATTCACCCCTCTTCTGATAGCGAGTGGGGATGGTCGGATCGTCAATATCGGAAGTATTGCAGGTGTTATGCCGTATCCTTTTGGGAGCGCATACAATGCCTCCAAAGCTGCACTCCATTCATATGGAAATACTCTCCGTCTTGAACTTGCTCCTTTCAAGTCAGTATCCAATTCAAGCTCTCGACGTTATCTCACCCACTTTGATATCAGCATTCAGGTGCTCACTGTAAGAGAAGGGGAACAATAAATCATCTTCGGCTTATCTTTTCCAGATAATTACCGGGGGAGTCAAGAGTAACATCAGCAGCCATCGCAGTCGCCTTATCAAGCCATCCTCCCTGTATGCTCCCATTGCCGAAATCTTTGCTCAAAGGCGAGCAGGAAGATCACAGGGTACGGCCGCCGTTCTCTGAATTTTGATCGCGTTCATAGACATCATTTCAGTCGGAGCAATGTCCACCAAAGCTTATGCACAGAGTGTTGTAGCACAGACGCTCAAACATCGTGTTAAGGCCTGGTTCTGGATCGGCTCATTTTCACTCCCTTGCTGGATCATCGATACCTTCTTTGGTAGAAGAGGATTTGTGCGTTCTATTAAACGAGCGAATGGGCGATTCTGAATCATGCGCATCCCAGGATTGGCTCTTTTCGTGGCGATTCGCCCTGCATCATCTGAAAAATCTCTTGCGACTAGAAAAGAAGCAGATGTAGGCATGGCGTGCTACATCTCGTTTTCGTGTTCTAGTTCATGGATCATTGTCGAGTCCGTACATCACTTTGATTCGCTGCTGCTGATTTCTAAGCTTCATTCAATCCGATCTCGTTCCCGTCGGCGTCCTTCCTTGCCCTCACCGCCCAGAATGGAAACCCATCCTTTCTCCCGGCGCCAGCACCCATCCTTCGATACATTCCGGCATGCGAAACGTTGAACGACAGATACCCCTCCCAGAGTTCCACCTTCTTCCCGTCGCGTTCGCCAATCCACGCACGCTGCATACGGAAAACTCCCTCCGCTTTTTGGACACCGCAATGGTCGACAGCCAACTCGGTGCGGCCGTGAATACCCTTACCACAGTCCTTCTGCGGCGCGGGCAGAAACTTCTTGCGCTCAGCTGCAGAGAAGACTACCTTGTCGACGACCTCGAGAGCCGTGAGCGCGATATCCCAAGGCATTCCCTCCATAGGGTCTTCCAGGTCAATGCACCGAAGACGACCCTGACTACCAGCGTCTGGTAGCAGGCAACGACCGGAAGAGTCTGGCTTGGCCTGAAGCTCGAGAAGAGCGTCGTACAATGGGCCGAAGTGGGGCTCCGCGTCTGTCTGCCCCGGCGGCCGGTAGACTTTTGAGAGAAACGGAAGCTCCATTCTGTAAAGATCGAATTTCCCGGAGGGTGAGGGAGCCGCTACGACCTACGGAGTGTAAGGGAGTGGATCTCGAGAATGCCAACGAAACACATACTTCGGCGTCTGGAGAAGATTCCTGCACGACAAGAAATATGAGTATTACAAACAAAACACCGAACTTTCAAGACTCACCTCCGCGGTTTTCTTGGCCCGTTTCTGAGGACGCTTGCTAGTGGTTCCTTGCGTGTCGCCTTTGTTGTCGTCTTCGGCGCCACTGGACTCGGAGTCACTGGGACTGCGCCCACGTTTTCCTGTCTGCTTAGGCTGAGTGGCTTTCGCACTTGTCGATGCCTTCTTGGACTTGCTCGCAGTTGACTGCTTGCCTTTCGAACGCGAAGATTTCTGTTGAGCGAGACTGATTAGCCAAAGGCATCAGAAAGACAGGCAAGGAATGCCTTGCCGGGGGCATATTCAGGTCGTATGTCTAGGTGTACGTGTCGAGTGGCGCAGATATGATGGGTTCTACTTTGGATTGACCCAGAGTTGTCCCGGTTTTATACTTACTATCGGACAAAGCGTTGCCACTTGATGAGATGAGAACAAAGGGTTAAAGCGTATCTATTGTGTTGCGTGAAAGCGGGTCAAAGCGAGGTGGCAGCACAAAGCATGTTCTGCGGCTTGAACTCGGATTCAGATTCCACGCTTTGACAAATGCACTCGGAGTTCACTCTCATTTTTGCATTACTTGCGATGGGGTAGCGGGACCGGTAGTCACAAAAATGGAGGCGCAAACAACATTCAAATTCAGAGCCAATGCTAGAACTACAATGCGTTTTACAATATGTATCTTAGCCCGCTTTCGCGTCGGAAATCTACAACTCTGGTGCCGCGAGCCTTGTTTTTACTTGGAAATTATATACTGTTTTTATCTGGGATTATATGCTGTTTTTGGGTTTCTGTGAAGATATTCGAGGTGTATGTATGGCGAGGACATCTGAAGCTTGTATCAGAATCGGGCCTACCACGACGAAAGGGAAAAAAAGAACTCACCATTGTATTGTCACTTGCGCCAAACGCGGAGACGATGCATGAAACCCTTGAGTTTGCTTCGCGACGCCTTCGGCTCGCTAGCGATGATGACATGAAACACCGCCAACTGGTCCTCCAACGAGGACGCCATGGGCGAGACGTCATGCACCCGGGGCGCGAAGATCGCGTTGCTCGAGGGGCGGGACGACACGGGCGCCTTGAGATTGGACAACGTGTGTCCCGGGACGGCGAGATGCGACGCACCAGCCATGGTTTTCGGCTCGTCCTCGGGGAAGGTGATGGGGCGCTCGACACGGGTGGCAGAGCTGTACCCACTGCTGCCGCTGCCGCTATCGCTGGCGTCGGCGTGGCCGCCGCAGTGGCTGCACGCGCTGCGCTGATAAGGGATGTTCTCCCCAAACGCAGCGCCCTCCGCGATACGCTGCACGCTGTACCTCGCCACCTTGAAATCGGCGTCCGACATGTACAGGTGGCGCATGTCGAGGACGGCGTCCTTCACCTCGAGGAGGGAAGGGCGGCTGGTGGGGTCGACGCGGAAGCACTGCTTGAAGTAGTCGTTCAGAGGGCGGGAGACGGGGGCGATGCCCCGGAGGTAGTCGGGGTTCGCCATGAACGCGTTCCAGCGAGCATCGCTGGGTTCTGCGCCGTGCCAAGGGTTCATGCAGGCGAGCATGTTGAGGAGCACGATGCAGAGAGCCCAGGTGTCGTTGTCGGCGGGGCGGTAGAAAGACGAGGCCGATGCGAAGGATTCTGTGGGGTAAAGCCGTGAGTAACGAGGAAGATGAGCCGTACAAAGCGGACGCACCAGGAGGCATGTAGGACGGACTTCCGCAGCTCATCTCGTGCGAGACGCGCTGGTCAGTAGACAGACCGAAGTCCGCGATACGGGGATTCTCGCCGTCGCTGTCGACAAGGATGTTTTCGGGCTTAAGGTCGCGGTGGTAGATACCATGAGAATGGCAGAACAGAATGGCGTCGATGACGGCGGCGAACACGCGCTTGATCATGGCCGTTTTGCGATGATAAACGCCCCGGATGATGGCGTCGTGCATGTCGCTGCCAGTGCAGAGCTCGAGCACAAAGAAGCGGTGCTCCTGGTCCACGAGGGTGCCGTGGAAGGTGACGATGTTGGGATGGGGGGAGACGCGGAGGTGGAAACGACGTTCCCGCTCCTGCATCTTGGCGTCCCGGGAGCCGTGGGCTGTTCTTTGGAGGCACTTGACGGCGTAAAAGGAGGGACCCGAAGAACCGAAGTTTTCGGCCATGTAGACTTGTCCAAAGGCCCCGCGCCCCATGCGCTTGACCAGCTTGAGCATCCCGTGGTCGATGGTGTGGCCGGTGAGGTTAGGAAGGTAAGTCGATCGCGAAGGCATTTTGATGAAGAGATAAGGTTGTTAAGATGGATAAGGTGAGGTAGCGGTTACTCGCGTAGAAGCACACAAGTGTAGAGAGTAGCATCGAATAGAGGTCGCATTTTATACGGCTCCTGGAAAGTCTCACTGAGTGAGTTTTTTCTGCAGTCTCACATTTCGATCCCCAGTCTCACCTTTGCCCGCCGTCGTCCCCGAGTCTAGACTGGTCCAGAGCACTACCAGTAGCAAGAAGAACGTTGGAAAACTCCAGGAAGAGAGACATCCCAGGGAAGGAGAGCCGAGTCGACCGAAAATCGGAATGACGGAAAGGGAAAGGGAGGTTGATCGATATGTGGCTATGCAACCTGACCACATAGAGTTGGCGCCAGGTTTTTGTACAGCTCAAGATTCGAGCGAAACCCAATCCTAGGATCTTCGCAGGTGTCCCTGGACCGTTAAAGCGCAGGAGGTTTAAATTTCTTCGAGCGAATAGTCAGCCAAGTTGCCAACAAATTTGTTAAAATTTCAATTTTACCTCCAGTCCATGGTGGTTGTTTCATAACCACAGAAAACAGGAAGATGGCAATTATCCATTGTAGGCGATTCGTTGCAAGTCAAGGTCAATGGACCTGGTTGGCACAGTGACGCCTACGATCCACATCAATCTTCAATCAACTGAGATTGATACGCATAATATATTCTCGAGACTCGAGCAGAGCAACTGCAGAGCATGGCAAGCACTGGCAGCTGGGCGCGAGTGCCTCCGAACCCTCGGATCGTGCTTTCCTCCTACCATGCCTTTCTCTCTTCGGACCCTCTGCCAGTGCGCCGTCGCCTTCGGTCTCGCCTCCGCCGCCTACTTGGGAGAACGCGCCGTTATAGGCTCGACCGAGGTCGTAGGTTTCCCGCAAACAGTCCCTAGCGGAACCACAGGCGCCGTCTACCTCGCGTACCAACCCCGGCTCAAGGTCGTGAACGGATGCGTTCCATTCCCTGCTGTGGATGCCGCAGGAAACACCGGGTGCGCCATTGTAGCTCTGTCTCGTCGGAAACCTAGCTGACGTCGCTTCAGCGGCGGCCTCAACCCCACGGGGTCCTCGAATGGCGGATGCAGCAGCAGTACGGGACAGATTTACGTCCGCAGCGGCGTCTCGAATGGACGGTTCGGGCTGCTGTACGCATGGTACATGCCGAAGGATGAGCCCAGTCCATCGCTGGGACACCGACACGACTGGGAGGGCACCATCGTATGGCTCAAGTCGGCCACGGACACGAGCGCCTCCAACATCCTCGCCGTCTGCCCGTCTGCGCATGGCGGATGGGAGTGCAGCACGAACGGCTTCTCGCTCTCCGGAACGAGCCCGCTCATCAAGTACGAGAGCGTTTGGCCGGTTAACCACGCGATGGGGCTGACCTCGACGGTAGGCGGAAGCCAGCCCTTGATTGCTTGGGAGAGCCTCCCTGCGGCCGCCCAATCTGCGTTACAGACCACAGACTTCGGGTCCGCGATTGTACCGTTCAAGGACGATACATTGGCGAAGAACTTGGCAGCTGCGACATTTTAAAACGGAGTAAAACGGGCAATAAACGGGACTCACTTGTCGTCGATATTTCGATCAATATTGTGTTGATACCGTTGAAGTTGAGAACTCTGAGCATTCGGGAACTGGACCATTGGACTAGTTTCTCTAAGGCAGACGAAATTCAGAGAGGGAGCCAGCCTTCGCGCGCTAGGGATCAGATCAAGGAGTATCCTGAGTAACGCGAAGGCTGAGGGGAATCGGGCCTCTGGGAGACCATGTTGGACGCCGGACGGGCGTTGGGAACTGGTAGGAATTGAAGAAAGTGAGTGATCAGCGCTCGCTGCTGAGCGCTGAGCGCTCTTTCGAGTAATATGCCCGCCGGTGGAAAGTTCGCTGGCGGCCACCACTGGCCACCAGTGGACGTTGGCGGACGCTGCTGGACGATGTGATCCAGTGACGGCAGCGAAGGCCGTTGATCCTCGCTGTCCCACACGGATATCCGCACTGGATTCTGATGGAGATCGTTGAGAGGCGGCGGAGAACAGCGGAGAACGCTGGTTTTTTCGGGAAATATCAAGTTTGTGCTAAATCTTAGACTCCTCTTGGAGGGATATAATAATGAAGCGGAATTTCGTGTGTCTAGCGCAAGTTCCCGCTGGATTTGCACCTGTTTATGCACAGTTCAACTTGGAAATTAACGCAGCGACGCAAGCCTGGGGCCCCGGGGTTATATTTTCTTGGTTGGATTTGCTCATATGTCATTGAACGAATCATTCCTCCCTCTGCTCTGCTTCATACAAAGGGTAGAAGAGAAATAAGCAGCATTTCAACTAGATTCTCTTATG
The DNA here is from genome assembly GCA_037176885.1 of Favolaschia claudopus. Taxonomy (NCBI): domain Eukaryota; kingdom Fungi; phylum Basidiomycota; class Agaricomycetes; order Agaricales; family Mycenaceae; genus Favolaschia; species Favolaschia claudopus. The sequence goes on from JAWWNJ010000005.1 coordinate 1,417,728, forward strand.
TATGGTTCAATTGATACCTCCTGTATTTGCCTTCTCTGGTTTCAGTGGAAAAAAGAGCTCGGGTCGAAATACTTACTCGCACACCGATATAATTCCAATACTGTTACCTGTATGTCGCGCTGAATTATTTGATCCCGGAAGATTGTGAAAATCAATGGATTCCAATGGATTCCACTGGAAATTGGCGGGGAGCGGCCTCCAATGTAATCCAGCAGACTCCAGTGTAGTCCAGTGAAAGGCCCACTGGAGTCCAATGCCGGGTTGCCGGACAGCGTTGGAGTCCGGCAATCAACACTGGAACTCAGCCGGTTGCCACCTCCGCGTATATTACTGGCTCTTTCCGCTTTCTTCCGCGGCACCGTCGGCATCGGCTGCGATTGATGGCAAATCAAAGTTTGGAGGTATTTCGTGAAACTGGAAAAACACGTCCATCCAACGTCCATCTTCACTCTCGGTGAACCCTATATCGACGCAGGCACAATGAAGCTTACAATTTTTATTTGTACAATTTCTCTACAACTTCACGAACTTTCAACTTCCGCGCCTGCGGCGCTCAGCCTAGGAAATCTGTTTCGCCCTTCTTGATCATCGCGTCCAAACCCTCCGCAATGGGTGTTTCGCCACCGACCATATCGATAGCAAGACCAGCAGCATCCTCACGGTCGAGGAGCCCGGCAAGCGCGGTCGCAACGTCGTCGCGCTATGACAGTAATTCAGTCAGCCTGAGAACAGCGCTTTTCAACAGAAAGAAGGCTCACAGAGATAGTGGGAGAGAGATGCGTGCGTCCAATAGAGGCCTTGCCTGTCCCCGGTTCGTTGTTCAGTCCCCCCGGCCGCAACATTGTCCATTTGAAAGCCGTGCGCTTCACCAGGTTCTTGTCTGCCTCGTACTTCCACTTCATATAGGCGGCAATGGCGCCTCGTACGCGCTTGGACATCGCGATGTCTTCTTCCGTCTACACACAGCAGTCAATTCGCCTTGAAATGTACGAGAAGACCGCAGACAAACGGACGTAGTGAGCCGGCATTTTCTCTGGATCGCGTACATCGATGGCAGAGACAAGAATCAAGCGTGGACGTGCGGTCTCGACGGCCTCAATTGCATCGAAGACTTTCAGCGCCCCCTCGTAGTCAACGCTCTTTGTACGTTCTTCCCCGCCCTTGCCGCCCGCCCCCGCACTGAAATACACCACATCTGCACCTTGGAAGGCCTTGGTGAAGTCTGCTATCGGCGAATCTTCGAGCGAGAGGAGAAGGGGGGTTGCGGAGGCAGCTTTTATGTCCTCTTCATGTGCCTGTGTTCGGATGATTGAGGTAACACGATGAGATGGACCAAGGATGCGTGCTAAACGCAAGGATACCTAGAATTCCGGCTACCGGTGAGTGTTGACCATAAGAAATTGCTTCGAGCTCACATTTCCGTGTCCGCCAACGATAACTATATTCTTCGACATCGCGCGAAGCATTCAATAGAGAAGAGCGATTGAGGCTGACAGGCGCTTATTAAGTGTGCCGCCGCGGCCTACGTCATCCACGTCTCGAAAAGGCAATACCCGACGAATGCCGATTCCCGAACTTGGGCAGCGCGAAAATGGCAAGTCAGATGTTTGAGCGAGCAGAAGCGCTACATAAAGGTTGTCATGCATTGGTCTGTTCTGCCGTGGTCAACATTCCTATTCTGAACTTCCAGAGCAGTGAATTTTGATGGTGACGCAGACGCAACGTTTCGTGCTGTTTGAAGCCTGTTTCGTGCTCTGAAATTAGCTCATCCATGCTCAGATCACGCTAGAAATTCACCACTGCGGCAACCTCAGTTGCTCAGACGTGACCGCTGTGAAATGGGCCACAATCGATGCGAAGGAACGTCCCATCTAGATATATCGGCCAATCCAATGGAAACCAACTGTGTGGCTTTTCAAGAACTTTGCGCCATCTCCGATGTCCTCTGATACCACACCATGAAAATCAAGGAACTTGCGGTTGGACCTGGCGACTACGAATCTCATCTGTCTCCGGATGGGACATTCTACCCCTTTTTTCCAACGGACTACGAGCGTATCGAAGAGCGCGGTTGGGGGAGGATGAGTCCTGACAGCCCGATTAGGGGTATCTGCACAGATCTTGTGGATACATGCTTTGCGTTCGTATTCCATTGCGAGACCAATGCAAGGACGTCCTTATGTCATGTCGTATCTGGAATCGATACCAAGGTTTGTGATCTGATGATGTGTTTTCTTGCATCCGAACTGATATTTTGGTGCAAAGGTATTTGATTCCCAGATACGCTATGCTTCCGAGGATAGGAGTCCAGGCAATCCAGTGGATATCGTTGCTTTCCTAGGTCATGTTTATGGTCGGCATCCACCACCGCCAGACGTGGATCCCAAAAATATTCAAGAGGACCTGTTGTGGATATCAGATCAGCTTGATCTTCTCCGAAAAGATGAAGCTGTACGTGGCGCTTACGCGCATCCCACACCTTTGTCCTATGGAGCTGTGCTTGTCGAGAAATCCACTGGGCAGATTACCATTCCTTCCGCACCTACCTTTCGAGTCTCTGTTCGCCTACCAACACTCCTTCGCTGCCTTCCCTCCTCAACAAAATATGAGGCACTTACGAAAGTTCGAGTAGTTGATCAATTCTATCGGATTCAATCTACCAGCTTTTCCATTGGATCCCGATCTGCGAACGTTCCGTGCTTCGAAGTATACGATGGGATACGAAGAGTGCCGGTGCCGCCTCCCACTGAAAATACGCGCGAATTATTTCGCATCGCTATTATGCATCCCAAGTTCCCCTACCTGGATCCCATACAGCAGTCGGATCTTGACATCGTGAAGCGGGTTATAACCCTTGAAAATATGGTGTATGTGGAGGGTTTGGCAATGCTGATGCAGGTGGTTGGTGCACTGTGTGACGAACCGTCGTGCCGGAGGTTCACAAAGCAGAAGTGTTCGAGATGTAAGGGCGCGTACTACTGCTCTAGAGCACATCAGGATGGGCAGTGGGCAAATCATAAGGGGTGGTGTAAGGCTCACCACTCTACTCCGGGCGGCTCGCTCATAGTCGGGGTGCGGATGGGTAAGGTGAAAAAGCCAGCCAGCGGCCTCTAGAAAAAAATGGCATGAATGTTATTCGTTTCATCTCAGCCTTGGTCGTCTTTGTTCACACCAACTACCCTCTCGTTTTCTTCCTCTTACTGTAATTCAGTTGAAGGAGAAAAAGTCATGGATGTAATCGATTTCATTGTTTTGTTCTCGGTGATCCTTCTCTAGCTTTGTATACTCTCTCATTATTTTGGGGTGGAAGGCGTGGAAATTCCCACTATCTTAAGAGAGTGGGTCTTGGGTGGCCCTCCGACAAAGTCTCGGAAAGTTCCGAGCCATCATGATGATCATCACATGCCGCTGAGCCGCAGTGAGCTCTGGACCACTCGATGAATTCCGCGGCTCCGCCGCATCAGTGACATCCGAATCCGGTAATTTGATGGAGGCGTATTGATCTGAGGTGTTGGGGGTGTGTTGTGATGTTAGGTAGGAGGTTATAGTTAATTGCTAGTTAGTATAGAGGTTTGAACATCTGCAAGGGAGGTGTGACTGCGAGTTCGGTCCGTTCTATTTGCATTTTTTTTCCTTATTGCATTATCCTCACCAGTGACAGTGATGTGTCCTCGGGGGCAATTGATGAAGGCCCACATTGTTCCAATTTCTACGTATTTTCTGCTGAGCTTAGAAGGGGATGTATGGACCCATGTAGTACATATTCTTGAATATTTTCGAGATTTATGAGCGAGCGCAGTGGGGAGGATGAAGCTTCCGAAGTGAGTCGGTAACAGCCGCTTAGTGGTCACACAAATGTCACAAAAAGTCCTTTTCATTTGTCTAGTTTGCTACAGGCGGCGTATAGCTCTCAAAATTAATATAGGGGCTTGAAAATGCAAGAGTAACTGTCATTCATGTTTTATGAGCACTGGAGAGAGAAAACGGGACGAAGATCAACAAAAAGTTCAATAATATGAGTTGGCGCGCGCTAAATTATGCCAAAACACCGCCACCATCAAATTACCGGATTCGGATGTCACTGATGCGGCGGAAGTTTGGAAAGTGCTCTGGACCTGCCGAAATTGACTCGAAAATGACTTTCCAGCTGCGTTTGGGCTGCGCAATTTCCGACTCGACAAATCTTCAACGGAACTCACCACCCGCATGACTAAACTAATCATTGAATGAATCCAAAGTGAATCTTTTGCCAACTCTTATGGCCTTGCTTATGGCATTCCAATTGCGCACTCTTTCACCTAAATTGAGTCGAACTAGTATATCTCCTAGCAAAGAGCAACTCTTAACGAATCTTGACTCGGTCACTGAGACTCCTTTCGAGTCAATTTCGAGAAACATATTGTACAGCGATAATACTTATGCATCCTATACTTATCCATGTACGCTACTGTACTGCCGATAATCTGTTTTCCCAACATGTGGGTGACGGATAGTGGGCCCTGCCGCGAAGCGGGCTACCGTGGATTATTCTCTTGCAAGAAAGATGGCGAAATAGAGACCAAGTCGAACTTGCCGAAGATGCCGTCGGTATAACCCGGCGCCATCAAGCGTTGTGTTTTGGTTGTTTGATTTTCGTTCTTTGTCTTCTCCCACCATCATCACAGTACTTAGTCGCCTGGAGATAAACCACATTATTCCTTTCGCCCATTCGACATGCCTTCGTTGCCAGACCTTCCAACTGAACTTCTCATGGAAATTGTCAAGCAGTACCCTGCGTTATATCTCGAAATTGACGCTCTCATATGTGGCATGGCCGCCCAGCAATTTACCAGAAACGACATAATTCGCGCGCTCTCTCAGACATGCCGCACTCTTCGGAATATTTTCCTCCCAATACTGTGGGAACGCGTCTACGCTGTCTTCACTGAGCGAACCCGGCAACGGAAAACAAAGAAACGATCAAAAATGCTCGAGCGGCGTATGATAGGTTTGCGAAAAACACCTTACATCATACCTCATATCCGGTATGTTCATGTGGTCTTTAGAAGCCAATCGACCTGACATTATTCCAGTGCTTTGTCAGTCACATTGGAAGAGTGCGATATGGACAACTGGGAACCAATGGCGGAATTTATCCGTGCCCTCAATGTGCTGTCAAGTTTAGAGGATCTCGCAATCCTCAAAGTTCCTTCCGCGATGCTTGGCGTCTTCCGGAAATCAATGGAAGGAAAGGAGTTTCCTTCAGTCCAGCGACTTGCGGTACGCGATATGCTGGCGGAGATCATACCCTGCTTTCCGAATGTCCATACCTTCACATTCGAGGGGTACAACTCCTCTCATGTCGAGTCCTCCAACGCATCGCAGTGCTCGAAGATTGTAACGGTCAAGAATTTTGTGCCCTCGCCGATTGGTACCCCCGCGTGAGTACATTGAAAGCTGTCGTCAATACTTTCTGCTTAATCAATAGTCCTCCGCTTGCACGTTCCGAATTTGAAATGTCTCGAATTTTGGCGGGTCCCACTAAATCCGGTAAGTCCTTGTGGTACGTTTGAACTTCTGAGTCTGACTGAAAACCAGAGCAACCTGCAACCCCTGGAAGGCATGGAGGCGTTGTCCGAGGTTAGAATTCGTCAGTATGTTGGTCCTTCAACCTCTCGCAGCTCTCTCGCCTCGACCAAATCTTCCTCGCTTCAAGCATTCGTAGTAGAAGCACGACGGGTGCTTCAGACTTCTCATGCCAAAGACAGGAAGAAAATATGTATAGAGGAATGCGAGATGGGCATAATCGTTAAAGAGACGCTTGATATTCGAACCTGTTGTTAATGTATGTCTTGCGGATTCACGTCTCGGAAAATCTAAGGAAAATTTTAAATCACAACGACGTAGTGTGCCGCAACGTTCATGTCTCGTTACTCTCCTGCAACTCAAAGTAAAGGCAGGACTCTATCTGGCCGGCTCGAACCCAAAGGCTATAATTGTCGAACGCCCGCAACCTCTGCACAGAACTAAACCGGGGGACTCCGCTGGGAGACTGATTGTCACGAACGCGTGACGTAACGCGTTTTCATAAGTTGTCTCCTCCGCTCATGTCCACTCTACCTGCCTCTTGTGCCGTCTGCGGCAAAACAGAGAATCTTCTGCGCTGCTCTGGATGCAGAGAGCGCCTCTACTGCAGCCAAGCATGCCAACTCTCCGACTGGAAAACCCACAAAGTGCCGTGTGCCGCGAGCTCCAAGTGGTACGACAAATTCCGTATGTGCGATGATGGGACGATGCATGAGGGGCGCTTGGAACTTGGTAAGCCTTTTGCGCGTGCGTTTTGTGTCACTCTGATGTCCACACGTCGCGTAGTGACTTGGGATTGTCCGGAAGAGGGGTTTGGCTGGGGCGCGTATCCAGCCGAGGAGTCGGCGGAGCTGAAGGAACTATTCGAGATCGAGTTCGATGGGGATGAGGAGAAGTTCTTTGACTACTGGCCTAGAGGCTTTCGCTGGACATGTTGCGGTGCGTTGAAACAACTTCTTTCTTCGACTGTCCTTTTAACTTCGACGTTTTGCAGGGACACATGCCCGAATGAAATTTGGCTGCGACCATCACGGAAAGGGAAGCGTGCCTTGTACTTGTGATTTCTGCAGGTACGTCCGTCATCTCCATCTCTGCTCCATGTTTCGTCAGATTTTATCTCAGGATGGGGAGACCACTACCGGACAGCATCTACTATGAAAAAACTCCGTTCCGTCATGGTCTCGCCTTACCACGAGGACCGGACCCAAGATCGTTCAATCAATATCTTGCTGTTAATGCTGCAGTCGGACGTACAATGATAGGACTTGCCATGTGAAGTCAGAAGAATAGACTCAATAGAGTAGCTAGCTCGAATCCGATGCAGTTTTCGATAGTTATTCCACCAATTTATCGTATTCGTAGCTCTAAATAGCAATCCCAATTTTCTAGCAACTAACTTACATTGTTCCGAATATCATTCCGTGGACAGACTCATGAATCTAATGAGAAGAGGGACATCCACGATGCATGTACTGTAAATCCGCAAGCCATACATTTTGATCGTAGCAGAAAAGCAGGCTCAAAATCATCACCGCCCCCCACAACCGCGCCCGCCCCGCATCCCTGGATACACTTACTAATCAACTACATCCACGGGCTCTTTTCGTGAGGATTCACGGACGTATTTTCTCCGTCCACGCGCTTCAGCCCTGGTTTACCGCCCGGAATAAATCGATGGCTCTTACACCATCTTTTGTGAGCAGACCACTGCTGCTGTTGATGATCTTTGCAGCAGTAGGTAGGTAGGTAGGTAGGTAGGTTACACGGCACGGTCCCGCTCAGGAACGCCGGACCCAGGGAGTAACTGACAATACAGAGGCACTACTGTACTGTTCGGTCCCTGGACTTCTCAAAACCCCCCCAGCCGAGCTCACGATAACACCCGCCGATGCATCGCTGTAGAACTGAAGGAAATTAAGAGAAGCAGAAACACGGAAGAATTGGTACCTCGACAAGTAAGCAGTTCGAGGACTCCACAAAGAGAGGCTCAATACCTTTGAAACAATGGAATAATACTCGGGCTCTAATCGCATGTTGGACTCGTATTCGGATGATGGAATACCTTTGGCCGGCAGATTGTATTTCAAAGGTGCGAGTCGTCGCTGTGAGGAGTTCAAGAATTGTCCACTAGAAAGGTTAATGTGTCAGAACTCTCCAAAAAGACAGAGTGATCGCAGTCTCGAGTCTCTGGACTGGTAGTTTGCATGGTGTTGATGCAAAGATTTGTACCGTGTGCCATGAACGAGACTCGGGAAGCACATCTGAATCGCGTGAAAGGAGCTTGAGCCGAAACCGTTAACCTTACAAGGATTTAATCCAATCTCCGTCAAGTGCGCACATCTATGCGACAGGCAAACCGTAAGAAGCGGTTCAATGAGGCGCACGATATGGTACAGCTGCAGTTGAGCCGTTCCCGTTAATTCTGGCTCGCTTGAATTCCTCAACGTTTGCGGTTTTCAAAGGTCGACAATAGTGTTTGCGTGCCTTGAACTTGTGGAAAGAGAGATAAAGATAATAAAGATAATAACGAGTGGCTCCATGGAGCGGTATAGTTTTCGAAAAATCTCAGCAGCCCGTATGCCGTTCGTAAAATAGCCAGCTTAAGCTCAAAACCCAGCTTTCAGGCGATAGAGGACGGCTGGGCTAGACAAACCACTCGAGTACCTCGCTCAAGAGCTAGAGACCGCAAAGAGACCGAGTATCGCCGAAAAGACATCGATCAGAATTGCAGTGCCTGATGAGTCAGCAGCTATGCAGCAAAGGGCGGGCCAGCGCAAGGCAGTCTCCGGTCGATGTCCAGAACGATGGCGAGCGAAAAGACATGTACCAAAGCAGTGTCCTAGAAGGTTACTGTGGATCTCGCGCCGTAATACCGGAAAATGAGCTGGATGCAAGAGGAAGACTTCGGATGTCGATTATTGTCCGCGAAAATGATTGGGGGTCTCGCACACGCAAAGCGAGACCATACCTCCTTGAGTTGTCCTTAAGGTTGGCGTTGGGGTGTAGACGAGTCATCCTGAGGCAAACAGTAGCGCGAAGGATATGCACGAAGACGATTTTTAGAATTTTTATGAATTTTCAATTTCGAAACCCTCATGATACATGGAAAGGCTCATGTCCAGCTAGCTCTGAAGACTTTGGGCTTTGTATGGCCGCGTCTCTCTGGCGTGTGTGGGCCATGGCGCATTCATGTTCGGAGATGATGATGGTGGGAGGAAAGGAAACGTTCAGTAATATGCTCCGCGACAGACAGAACACTTTCGTGTGGTGAGTTTCCGGCACGAGGGTTCATCACACGGTGCGCCGACTGTTTTCATCAGCTCTGCCAAGCTCGATGCATAGGTCGCCATCTCGTTGGTTGAAGTTACCCTTTTACAGATGTCCAGATCCCATTGCTGAATGGGATTCAGGGAGGGGAAGTCAGGATGCATGGTGGCTATGCGGAATATCTCGCGTGTGTCCTCTGAGGATGGGGGAACAGGTAGCCTACGGGCCCCGTCGTAGACCTCGAAGCACGGGGAAGTCGTGAATTTAGAGGCGATGAACGATGTGGTGGATTGCACGCGATAGAATTCGTCGATTATCATGATCTTCCCCAGACTCTCCGGAGTAAGTGGCGAGGAGGCACACATTAGATAGCGAGGCGTGGGGATACTAGATGTGGGTGGAATGGGAATCGTGATTTCCCCCGTGGATCTCTCGACAAGTACGACTCCGTAGCACAAAGCTTTAGGATGTATGGACGCACTGTGCACCGCTGTGTTTCTTCCAAGACGTTCGACGGTTTGTGATGCCCACAACAAATCCTCTTCGATAATATCGGCTGGCACACCGGAGCCTGCTCGATATTCACTGGCATACACACGTCCGAGAAGGACAACAATATCCGCCAGGTTTCCGGAGCCCCCACCATCGGTGACATACCTAATCTGCGCTTCAAAAACCTGTTGCATGATGTTATCAAGGGGACACAGAGATCAAATTGGGCGAACAAACTTTGCTATCGATTCCCGAAACGACGTGGCACAAAGTGGTTCTTGCTTTGGCTTCACAGTGGAATACAAACACGAAGCATGTTGCAACGCAATCTGTGCAGAAGCCCCGAATTGGGCTGTCATCGTCCATACGTCCCCAGCCACGCTCCTCGATACGTTCATATTCGGCTTGTATCAAATAATAGTGGACCGTTTCCTGTAGAGTCATCACAGCTCGATATCCTCCAGGTCCGACTTCCAGTTCCTTGATTTTCATGAAGGTCGCAGCGGACTAGCAAGAGTCTGGTGGTAGTGGCAGATGGCGAGAAAACGGGATATCGGATGCATGGGCTGGAAGGGACTTATACCAGGCCAAAAATTCCGTGACCAAGGGTCGAGGCACGGTCTTATTTTGGCGTATTTTTGGTTGGATGGGAGACATTTCCCTCATACGGAAATTTTGGCCTTGTAAAGACCGCCAGGTTCCTTGTTGGTCGGCGGAGGTGGATTATTTTTCCAGGAGTTAAATGGACGCGGGTACGCTCAGGTGAGGGATAATTACTCGAAGCCGAGGACAGTTATCATGACGAGGTCCCAAGAGTCTGCAACAAACCTCACCAGAATGAAGCACATCGATGAATCTTGCAATCACAGCTGACGTAGACAAACGTTGTCAGGAAATCCTAGGCTAGAATCCAAGTTTTCGACGCGATAGATTATGACATTCAAGAAGATTGCAGCGAGCAGACTGCATCAAGCCAATCCGTTGTATGCTCGAGTATGCGAACAAGTTAAGCAATGTGCTGGAGTAGCGCGACCAGCGTATATTCAGGGCATGTCGGTAATCGAATTCGGAGCGAAAACTGTTTGAGCGAGAAGGAATTGTGAAAGATGGAGAGGCTATGGAACGTCGTCGAGCAAGTGGACCCGACAATTGAAGCGGCGTTGATCCAAGTTAACATTGCATTTATGCAAAATCTCCGCCTCCGCATAACTGACATTATGAACTCGATTTTCGATAGCCACCGCTCGATCTTGATCTGTGAAGAACGCAACGACCTGGCGCACGAATGTTCGGCAGCTTATGCCATGGGCACGATTCACCACGGGGAGGCGTCTGGGCCCTTCCTCGCAGACATCGCAGACTGCCTCGAAGTGCGAGCGGTCAACTACTTGGGAGGTGTCTGTGTATCCAGGTATTTTGAAATACCCCACGACAAAAGATGAGCCGATGATGGGCATCGCGCCGTCCGGGAGGTTATGAGACTGGTAGCATTCTGTGCCATCTACCGGGTCTTCCGCCCACTCGTGGAGCGAGCAATGACCGGCGCTATCGACATGGACCAAGCCCCAGTGGAAGGCACGGGCGGGGGCTCCGATAGAGCCTATGTTCGTCGGAATGGGGAGAGTGCAGATATAAAGAGAATTCAGTTCGAGGGGCATCATGGTCACTTGGAAGGGTGACTTACTGGATTTTGGCCCGATTCTGTCACGATTTGAACAACTCTCTGATCAAAATCGGGAGAATTGGCTACGAAACGCTATTTCTTCCCCAACAATCTCTTAAAAGGAGATCTCTGGCCAAATCCGGCCTACTGCAATTTGAGGCCAATTTCAGACGTCAGCCCTATTACGCTTACCTCAGACTTGCGCCTTAATTTTGGCGTCATCACCTTCTCTTTCCTCCTTCCTCGTCGTTGAGATCGTCGATGAGCGCACCCCCCAATGTAGACGACAAGGAAAGAACCTTCTGCGGCACGATAACAGAAGCCCGCATCGCCGCGCGTGAGCGGCGGGAACAAAAGCCGCAGCCGTGGGTGGTGCAGAAGCTTACGGTCGCTATAACCTTCGGGATTATGGGGTATACCGGGTATGTTTATGCTGGGAGGTTTAGTAGGAGGCTCATGGATGGACGGAGGGCGACCGGCAGTGAGTTGTGCGATACAATCTGAGAAATAAGGGGTGTACCAACGATTGTAGTCGGGCTTCTCGTTGGATGGTCAATTCTATACGCGTGGATGGTATGGGCGTATGTGAAGGTTGTATCGTTTTTGTTGCTTGAGTATCTGCTAATCTGGGCATGACCACAGGTCATATTCACGCCGCCAGGAAAAGCCACTGATGTGGGTCTACAATTCTAAGTAATCTGGAAACCAGCTCAATTTGCAGCATAGTACGTCGCCAAAGTACCTCGACCACTGCTGCCTGCTCCAGAATGGGACCAACCTGATCAAATTTACGCCGACGCCGACTCCTTTGACGAAACCGCCGTAGCGGATATCGACGCTGGACGGATAGGCCCGACAGTGCCGCCACCAGCACACCATCCTGATGGTGCACCGGCGCATCCCCCTGTACCGAATCCACTTTCAAACGGACGCCCACCGCGCAGAAAGTCGAGCAGTAGGCCGCCTGTCCGCGACCGCTACCCATCTCGTGCCAACCTCCTCGAACCGCACCGCTACTGCTCGCGCTGCAGCATCATCAAGCCCCACCGCGCGCACCATTGTCGCATCTGCGGGAACTGCATCCTCAAATTCGACCACCACTGCCCCTGGATCGGCCAATGTGTCGGCGCGCGCAATCACAAATTCTTCCTCAACTTCAATCTCGCGGCGTTTGCGTTTACGATATATACGTTTGCTTCCATCTTGGCATTCAATGTTGGTGGGCGGAACGGAGGGGATACCGACCCGCAGGAGGTCGTAATTATTGCGCTGTGAGTGTTAGCGGTCTGCTCTGTTGACGAAACGGTGCTGATGATTATGATAATGCGTAGTGCGGCCCTGTTTGCACTCTTCACCGCCACCCTTGCTGTCGAGCATACGAGAATGATTCTGTTTTCACAGACGACGGTGAGTCTCGGCTTCATGGCTTCCATCGACCTCGAGCGCTAACTCGTCATGTCATACAGGTGGAGTCCCTCGCCATACGGCGTCAAAAGGAGAGAGATCGCGCGGGATTGGAGGCGTCGGGGATTGCGTGCTGGGATTTTCAGTATGTTCTCCACCCCTCACTCCCCTTCTCAATCAAATACTTCTCATCTTTAACACTTCCTCCTTCCCAATCAACTCTCCACTAATTCACCCCTCCACAGATCCCGCCGCTCTGCCCTCCGCACCTACGACGCCGAGTGGGGCGCGCCCGACAAAGAGGGGAACCCGTGGTGGCCTGGGTCGAAGCGGAAGGGGTGGGAAGATACGATGGGGAGGGGGCGGTGGGGGTGGGTTTGTGAGTGACCGACCCTCTTTTTTTCTCTCCTTTGATTTTGGTCTGGTTTGTGGCTGCTTTGCTTTTCGATGACGGTTTGGCACTGGGATTTGAGACTGGGATAGGTGTCTGGCACCCGCTCGTTCATCGAGTCTTTTTGCCTTTTGATGGGGTGAAATGCGTCGATTTTTGCAGGACGAGTTTGTTGGAGACGCGGTGAAAACGAGGGTCCGCGTTAGCAGGCTTTTGACCTGTTTACTTCTGCGATGACCTGCACGATTCGCCCTGCATGCTGGGTTTTCGCGTGCCCCACAGACATTGCGACGCTCTCCGATGGTAGTTTCGTCGCTATAAGGTTCCGGGACCTACTTTTCTTTCCGCGTCGTCTGGAACTGGCGGTCTTCTTGTTCCGCCAGCATATAAGGCGGGGAAGGATAGGGAGCATTCAATTGCAAGTCCCTGACTCACTGGGTTCGTGGCGCCTGTATGCTCGTTGGGGTTCCACATGTTGGGCGGCGTGGTTTCTTGACCAACGTGCTTGTCCGTTGCCTGTCGCGGCGGCGGCGGCGGTGCGTAAAATGTGAACTGCCCAATAGTTTGTTTCCCTGAGTGCCCACTCGCGCGTCTCCACTTTCCCTCCTACCGGAAATGACCCTAAAACTGGGCGAGCCGCATCTCTGGCTCTCTGCTCTCTCTGCTTTATATCTCTCGCCCTTGGTACTTGCCGACTGACCAATATTTCCACCACAGTCCCCGTCGGCGGCCCGCTCGGCGACGGCATGCACTACGTTCCCAACCCCTGCTACGCACCCGATGGACGGTGGATGCGGAGGAGCGAGTGGCCGGAGGGGGTCAAATAGCGAAGGCTCTACTCTGCTTTCGAGAGCGAAATACATACATGTTATTATGGGGAACGAGCAGGTACCAGAAAGTGCAGCGTCACTGCTTCCTGTGCGCCGATCCAGTCGCCCAGGAGCTTCACTGTGCATTGGCTGGCGCGGGAGTGTGGCAGACGATTATACATGATTATCAACTCACTGCATACCCTTCCTTTTACTGATTTTCAAGCTTGGGAGGATACCTGGGAGATACAATGTAGTATTATATCGATACAGCAGTCGTTGACGGTGCTACATACCCCGATCAAGGGTGAGTCAAGGACATCGACAACGTTAATGCGCCAGTAGGCCGCGCACTTCCTCCTTTGACGGCGCATACTTATACCAGTCGCTCGATGATCTTCAGGGCATGAGACCATAACTTTCCTCCTCCATTTTTGCACCAACACTTACGCTGACATGCTTCCCTCTGAGAAACGTATAAACCGGAACGCGGGATTCTATTTCATTGTGATTCTGAATAGTTGTAATTACACACTATCGTACAAGGCAGCAGATCTGAGCTCCAGATTTGAGGACGAAAATCAAAGGAAAAGGGATGTAAAGAGAGAGATTCAGACTATTGATACTATGTACCGTAGATATGACAGTGATATCGAGAGAGCAGGCAAACGAGTGGGAGCTGTGTTGTGCTTCGGTAGCAGAACATATTTTGTAAAGGAGTGTGGTAGGCCAAGGCGGTGAGTGCGATGGCGATGAGCGGCTGATATTGCGGGGTCGCAGATGATGAGGGGATTTGGGAAGTGATGGGCTGTAGATCTCCACGTTGAGGCGGAGGTGAGGGGGAGCTGCGAGGGGTCGGAGAGCGTAGAGATGGTGTCGAGGATAACAATCGACACGCAAGCCGCGACGAGGCAGCTTTGTGAGTCACACGAAGGAAAGGAGTTTTGGATGGAGGGGGTGACAATGCTAAGGTTGCTAAGGTTGCGAGTATGGAAGGATTGAGGCGGAGGTCAGACGAGCTGCGAAGAATCGGAGGAGTGGAGATGGTGCCAAGGATGAAGATAGAGTATGCCGACAATCGACGCACAAGCCGTGACGAGGCAGCTGGAAAGTCATACGAAGGGAAGGGTTTTGAATGGAGGGAGAGAGGGACAACACTGAGGTTGCCAAGCTTGTAGGTATGGATGGACTACATAGCAAAATCACAGGTCAGAAAAACATCCTAACAAACGATATGATATAAGCTTACTTTGAGTTTTGGAGCGCCGGCTGGGATATGTGTAGCGTGGACGAAACTGTCATATCGGCCTCTTCGAGTTGCGTTGTGTTTTCTTTTTCGTTCCCTCCCCCTCCCCCGACCCGCACCACCCCTCCCTCCTCATCTCTCCTCCATATCGCACTTCACTACACCCTCCCCCACCTCCGACCCCTCCCTCTTCCCACACCCCGTCTGACCACTCGCGGCCCGGGATCACCCAACACCGGCGCACCCACCCTCTCCATGGCCACCGCCTTCCTCTTACCCTCCGCCTCCGAACCACCTCCCCGGTTCACTTCAACGCTGATCAACGGCACCGAGGAAGCAGCAGCACTCCTGCCCCCACCCCCAAAGTCGACGTCCAGCTTCGCCGACGCAGTGGCTTTGAAGTTCAGATTCAGCCCGATCCGCGGGAGAAATGTGGTTGGCGGGAGGGTGGAGTCGGAGAAGATGACGGGGGGAGTGGCGGCGGGTGAAGGTGAGGGTGAGAACTCGGAGGAAGATGAAGATGAGGAGAGTTCGGGCGTCCAGCTCTTCGACCAACTCGTATCGACCAGCGGCGTGCTAGAACTGGAGTTATCGGACGCCCAGGAAAGCGAGCCCTTCACGCTATCCGGCGCAAAGGAGACCGCGAGCGGGGACAACGACATCGAGAGCACACGCATTAAAGGGAAGAACGATGCACAGGCGGTGAATATGCTTGACAGGAACTGCGGGATGGATAGTGAGGGGAGTGAGAGAGACGGCAAGGAAGGGAGGGATAGAGAAGAGAGGGGAGACGGGAAATGCGTGTCATGGATGCGCGAGAGGATAGTTCGCAGAGTGACGAATCGGTGCACAAGGTCGAAGAATATCGGGTTTTGAGTTGTAGTGGCTGTATCAGGGGAGGAGAGAAGGGCGTTCAGGGTGTCGAGAAAGGCGACGGCTTGAACTAGGAAGCCGTGAATAGGCGATCGCCATTCCGGGCGTGCGGGTGCGGAAGCGGATGTTGATGTATTCTGGTCGCATGTGCCTCTGTGCAGATACAACGCCCCACCCACCAGGATGAACAGCCCCCATATCCTCCGCCGCACATGCATCGCGTATTCGGGCAGCGTCGGACGACCAAGGGGAAATCGAGAGGCGAGGCGATGGCGGAACCACGATGCAGCAGGGCCCCAGGGTCCCCACCATGCCAAGGGATGGAAAGAGGGGAAGGACTGTAAAGGATGCTGTCCGAAGAAGGGGGGGAAAGGTGGGGTATAACCGGGTGCATAGTTGTCTGTCCAGTGAGAGCGCGCATAGGCTTGGGTGTGCGCCTGCCGTGTTTGAGCGTGACCGCGGGTATGAGCCTGTTGTGCTTGAGCGTAGGCTTGGGCTTGGGCGTGAGCCTGAGCCTGAGCCTGTTGAGCTTGTGCTTGTTGAGCCTGCGCCCGTGCCTGTGCTTGCGCTTGCGCATGGGCCAACGCATTCGCGTGAGCCTGCGCTTGGGCGTGAGCCTTTGCCAGCGAGTCCACCTCCGCATGAGCGTATTCGACGGCAGAGGGAGGGTTCTGTAAATGGAAAGGCTTCCAATTCGATTTACGAGTGAACGTATCGCGGAAGCTTTCTAAGAGACTGGGATGGTATTGAGATTGGGATTGGGAATTCGATTGACGAGCAGAGAGCCACCAGCGAGAGATTGCTGTGAGTGGACCGGAGAAAGTATTCGTGCCGCCGGGCGCCGCATGAGGCTCAGACCAGGCTGAGGGGTACACTGCACCAACATGGTTATGTCGAGCGCCAGCACCGGGCGATTTGTGCCAAGGAGGAGTAGGATGAAGTCCTGCGGCCTTCGGAAGCCGACAACGACACCGTGGCAGCATTGGACGCGGCTGCGCAGAGAGATGCGCGATTATGGGGGGATTGCTGAAGAAAGGAGCCTTTGAATCGTCTCAAATAGAATTATCAGATAGTGAGTGTTGATCTAGCGGATCACGGAGAATTTAGTCAGAGTCTTTGTCCTTGAGCCGATTTTCCTAGCTGTGATGAAGGGGAGATAGGGCTGCTGAGAGGGAGGAGGGGGGAGATCAGAGATATACCATTGAGGAGGATGTGGGGGACAACGTCGACGACTGCGGCAAGGTTGCTGCTGGTTACTGGCTGGCAGTGGCTGCGATCTGTTACTGGCGGTGATCTGTTACTTGTCACAGTCACGTACGTACTGCGAAAAAATCTAGATCAGGTCGATTTCATTTCAAAATCTTTACGCCTTTGTATGTCAAGTATGGTATACGTAGCCGAATATAAATCTATGATACACGGTCAGTGTCTGTGCCTAAAGTAAGGCCCTGTAGCGCACAGTGCTAGGGAACAAAAACAAAACTTACCCTGCATCGGAATACATCAAAGGGGAGTCGAACCCCTGCCGCTTGCTATACATCACGAGACACGTCACGTGACCGCTTCTCTTTACTCAGCATTGTTCATTCTCAGTCCGCACTCCGGATCCACATGTAAATGATACAATTGTGAAGTAGTGAATCAACAAATTGGTGGAACATAACGGACCACAGTACGACACTCATTGACATACACACCGATGCCCTATGCAGAAATAAATGAGTCAAAGCGCGCTTCGTGACAACCCTAGAAATATTACGTTCGAATCAAAATCCAACCCGAAGCCCTTCATGTGCTCGCGAATGTGCAGACAGATTGTCTCGTTGAATATCTTGCGGCATTCGGTCTCCACGTCACGTGACAGCCGACGCGTTGTGAGGTTCAGAGAGATTCCATCGAAGAGAACGTCGGTAATACTCAGAACGTCAACGACTGCGGCGAGGTTGTAGTGGCTGCGATCGCCGATCCGTCACAGTCTGTTACAGTTCTGTTACCGACGGGAAGGATCGGCGAACTGTCAATCGACTCGTAAATTTTTGCCAACTCGACGAGTTGGTGAACGTAAAATCAAACTCAAACTCGATATTTTTCTGCTGTTCAACGGTGAGTCTCGCCTGAGAAGCTATCTCGATATCCATCGCAATTGTATCTTCGCAACAAGTCTATTCACAAGAACGAGAAGTGGCGACATGTCACAATGCAAGCCATGACCAAAATTCACACGCTCATTTTGCAACTCTACGCATTCATGTCTCCAACTGGACTTTCCTGTATGCTATGTAACACGTAGTTTTGACTGAGTAAGAAATCGTTCCTTCTCGGGCTACAGGTGAAGGTTTTGCGGAACATCTCCAGAGTGCCGATTGAAGTGTTGGAATTCCCAAACGGATCGCCATAAAAAAATTACTTTGAGCAACTTCATGGGAGAGAGAAGGAGCTTTGCAAAAAAACATACACTGGACGGGAGTCGAACCCGTGCCGCTTGCTACGCGTTAACTGGAAGGCAAGCATGATACCGTTTCACCACCAGTGTGTTAGCAATGATAAAATTTGATAGTACTGGTAAAGCGGATCATCTACGTCTACGTCACACAAACTACGTCACGGCAAGCCTTCGCATGTCTTCAATCATTCTTCTCCTCCAACAACCGCATTATCAGGATTGCCCTCCCACGTCGCCCATTCAATAGCTGGGAGCCATACCTGTGTGGCCGACGTCGACTCCGGGTTGCGGACACGCAAGATCTTGGCACGGCACTTGGAGCGGTGTCGCAAAGTCGCGAAATGGCCGCTCAGCTGGTGAAGATCATTGAATTTGCTGTTGCACCCGTTGCACATGAATTGCTGAAAACCAAAGTCAGCTAGAACGGTATGCGCCTGAGTGGATAACGTACAGGCGGGCCGGGGTCGGGCGAAGGTGACTGTGCACATGTCAGTGAAAGAAAATGCTTTAGCGGAAATGGAAAAGGGAACCTACCAAGTGCGACCGCTTCGACAGACCTGCCTCATTCTAGAATCAAGTCAGTAGTCACAAACTGACGACTCAATTAGCAGCCGTACCTCAGTATCAGAGTCCTCCTAGTCGCCCCATGGTCAGACGGTGTACAGAAAATACAATGCCGTTCACATACCTGTGCTTCGCGGGACCGCTTAGAAGATCCTTGAACGAACTCTTCGTTGTCTTGAACGGGTGCGTTGTCCTTGAGAGACATGTCATGAAAACAAGTGACACCGAAAACGAAGGACTAACCTTCTGCGCGGCCACCCACTCCGCGATGTCAATAGGCTTGCCAAGCTCCGCCGTCCGCTCCGCGGCGGTTTTGGGCCGCTTCTTTTTGTCGCCGGTCTTCTTTCGTGGGTTTGGCGGGCGGGGGGTGAGGATGTAGAACGTCCTCGGCCGACAAGTCCCAGGGTTTTGAAGGTGGTCGCGGATGTCGGAGTATTGCCGCTGGCAAGGACCATTGCACTTGTGAAGTTTGCGTGCGTTGTCGGCACCCGGTAATGGTACATCCTTGCAAGCGGTCAGTCAGAGAAAAAGACGAAATCTATGGGCAACAAACCACCAGATTCCACCTGAGAACCTCCCTGATACGTTCACCGTCTGCTCCGTAAGCATTATAGGAATTTTTGCTGCGACACTTGGCGTTGTTGGCAATATGTTTTCCTATATCGGCTTTGGGCATGAAGCAGCCGAGGCAATGGCCTCGTACGATGGCCGCTTTCTCCGCCTTGCGTTGGACTTTGGTGACTTTCTTGGCTGCTTTCCAGGTGACCGGAGCGGTATCAATGTCGATGTCGGTGGTATGCGTGAAATCGACGGCGGGCGCTGGGGCGGGGGGCGGGGGGGCGAGCTTGAGGTAGCGCCCCGTCTTGGTATGATTCGTAGCACCATAAATTGGGAGGCGGTGGAATTTTACCATATGCTCGAGCAGGTTGCGGGCTGTGAACTTGGTAGGACCGCACGACGGGACTGGACATTCTTGTGGTTCTTCAACCTCCTCGACCTCCGCTGCATGGTGCTCAAGGTGTTTGACAAAATCCGCAGTTCGGAGGAACCTGAATAATGTGAGCGATCCGTTTAAAGGGTAGAGATATTGGAGACATACTGATGCATTCGGATCTCAATGGGGAGCGCTGTATTGAACACGCACCAGGCACAGTGAGCAGGGGGATCTGCGACGCCGCAGCGAACATCGCCGTATAGCTCAGGGTGCGCGCCAGAGAAACCGGTGCCGAGGGTGTAGCCGACGAGAGTCTTCTCCTCATTTTCGACGATGCCAATGGGAGTGAGGTCGACCTCATGGTCCGGACGAACGCAGAACAATGCGAATAACGTGTCGTGATGTTCCCAAAGGTGATCTCGCCATGCAAGGCCGTCGCCATACAGATCAACGTGCCTAAAATAATAATTTATCGAAGTCGAAGGATGGGCGTGAGAGGAGCAGCGTACCATTCAGGGCAGATCGCACAGAAAAAGACTTGAATGGAGTGACAGATATTGAGGCCGTGTACCTGCGCGAAATGGTGCTCCCAACTGTCCGAATCTTCTTCTTCACACGGCGCTCCACTGAGCGCCCATTGGCATAGTCGGCGGGTGATGACAGAAGTCGGCGGACGACTGAGAGTAATAATATGCGCTTGAACATGAGCGACGAACTCCTCCCGCGTCGTGAATTTTTCGTTTTCTTCTGCACAACCCACCCACTCGCATCTGGCAGTGGTGAACTCATCTTCCACCAGCTTTTGGAACCCTTGCTGCCGCGCCTTCATGATACAACCGTGGATATGGGAGCCAACGGTCTGAGAGCCGGAGTTCCGAAATGCGTGCGAACTGAAGAAGGTCAGCATCGCAGGAGACTAGCCAGCGGAAGGGATTACCTGCAATCCCGCTTGCATACAGGGCATTTTTCATCCTCCGTGGGCGACTCTCCTTGGTAACAAATCGCGGCGCGGCGCCGCTCCGGATAGCCTAGGTAGGCATTGACCGACGCCTCCGTTTCGGCCGCGAGATTCAGCTCTGCGAATCGGTACAAAACATCGTTCAGTCGGACATTGGGATCGATGGCCTCAATGTCGGCCAAGAAGGAGGTCTCCATGCCGACGTTCTCCTTGCCGCCCACCAGAACGCGGGACTGAGGAACGACCACAGAGTTGCGCGTTGTATCTGCTAGAGGCTCTCGGGTCAGAGTCCTCGCTGGTGGGGCAGGAGCATCCTAAGAACAATCGTGAGTTGTTTGGTAAAGCACCAGACGCGGGAACCCACCTCTCCGCGCAGTTTGACGTCCAGCGACGCCCTCAAAGAATTCGTCTCGTGCAGCCTTGATGCGTGCGCGCGTTTCGCGGTTGATGATGGCGTCATACTTGGAGCGGAGTTCGTCGTGCTTGCGGCGACTGGAACGCAAGACGCCTTGTAAGCTGGCAAAGGTCTCGTCCGCCTCGGGTTCATCGGGGTCGATGCTTTTCAGCTCTGTCTTGGCCTTGGCGACCTCATCCTTGTACTAAAAAAAATGGGTGGGTCAGGCCGGCAACATGAGCAAAAGAAATGACACTAACCCCTTGCAGGGTCGACCTCATTACTACCAGTTCCGGCTCATTGAGCAGTTTGCCGCGCTGCTGAATTGTGAGCCGCGTCGGCGCACCCTCGTGCCACGACATTGAGTTGGCACTCTGAAAACATAAAATCAGCCCATGAATGGTAGGAGAAGGCAAGCGCAAACTTCAGCCAGCTCAATACGGGCTGTATCTTGTTGCCTGCCCCATAGCAGCCCAGCCACATCGTGGACCAGTGTGCGGTCCTGGTACGCGGTCTAAAAAAGACATCGTGATCAGAAAGAGGAAACCTAACAACTCGACGACTCACCACAAACATATGTGAGTCAGGTCCGTGATTGAGCAGTGCGTCGCGCTCCGTGTTCTTGAGATACTTGTCGAAAACGCCGGCCGCGGCGCGACGCCAGGCGTACATGGTGATGCTCACTAAATGTGTGAGATCAGAAGAGAGGTCAATTAAAGGAAGCTGAGGGACGTACGCATATAACCCAACAGAGCGCAGACCTTGCGCAAGTTTGCGTTGTGGGTGGTTGCTGAGAGAGCCTTGGTAGGCGACGTGACCCAGCCATCGTCGGGATTGTACTCATCCCGACGGAAGACGGACAAGAACTTGGCTTCGTCCTTGATGCGAAGCTCATACTTTGCCGAAGGAGGGTTCCGTGGCGATATGATCTGGCCAGCGGTGTCGACTCCGTCATCAAACACGTTATCCCGGAGAGCGAGGTACAGGAGAATGGTGACGATGCATTCGGCGCGATATCCCAAGGGACGTAACAGCGCAAACAACGTCTTGTAATGCGCGGGATCATCGCGATGCCCTTTGAGGTAGCGAAACAGAATGGCGACGGCCAAGTACGGGTGGTATGGGTCTTCAGGGTTGGGGACGACGATGAACCTGATGTCCCGCCATTGGATACCCTGATTTGAGCCTCGGTACCTGGAACTTTCGATGATAGCTCCAGGCCGCTCGCCCGACATGGCGCCGAGGATGTTGACGCCGTTGAACTGAATCGCGGCGCGGGCAGTGCGGAAGAAGGTCGAGTCTTCCAACGCGAATCGAACGAGTCGGTCCAAGTCCAACGGGGGTCGCAAGTGGCTTGGCGCGTATCTCCGTGGTGAGAGTGGTGACGGACTCTTGGAAATCAGTGGAATTGAGAAACTCGCCAATCTGGTAACGATATTGTTTCGGGACGTCCTGGTCGGCGTAGCGCCTCCAACAGGCTAGCCACGTGTACATATGGTGGGTGACTGTTCTGCGTGCTGCGATGTCCTTGATGGTACCACGTACTGCAATGGCTAAATACGAGATGAACTCTTTTGCAATGCCTGGGGGATCACAGTTACAAGGGAACAACGACGCGTATAAAAGCAAGGACGAACCAAGACTCGGCAGCTCTGCGCCCAGGACGATCTCTGCCGGGAGGTCCTTCCGCTTGGGATGATAGTCTGTAAAATCGCGCCATTTGCCCTTGATGTTGTCGTGACAGTCTATAGTGGGCTGCGTGAGGTATCGAACGTGGTGGACGTCGTCGAGACCGTTTTCGAAGATGGCGGCGAATTTGGGGTTGGCAGTCGCGTGCTGCGCGACACGGTCGGCAGCGCTCAAGATGCGAGGGAGAAGTACCATAAGGATCAAGAAAAAAAAAGGATAGTGTGGAATGAACGACACCCCAAGTGGGCGTAAAGAACAAACCTGGAGGGGGGGAGGTTGCCTTTAATACTCTTTCAAACTCAATCAAACGGAAATTGGACGAACGGTGATGTCAGCAGCGTCAGCGACGCAACCGATTTAGGCGCATCCGAGTTTTCGTTTTTTGACCATAACTTGCGCTAGAGTGGGCCGAAAAACACGATTTTTTGACCAATACGTGTCGATTGGCTTTGCGGTCATTTAGAGATGCACATTGAGGGTATGCTGGCAAGAGAGTATATGTTAGCGGACCCGAAAATCGAAGCAGCGAAAGAAGCACGTCGGGGCTGTGACACGCTGTGACCAAGTGCCAAATTTTGGAGTGTCTGGATTAATCCAAATTATTTGCTTCTCCCCGACCACCATGCCATCTCCTCAGTCGTGGAATGTCTTTGTGGCGAAGAATGTGCGAGCTTTTGTTTCTTGTCTAGACAAGATTACATTGAGCAACAATAGGGATGGCTGATAGCAGCCGACACTCACAACAATAGCATCGTGGTTTTGAAGAAAGGGCGTCATACGACGGATGCTGCGTAGGTTACGGTTCAAGACACTGAACAGAGGTATGAATTTTCATCGACAGAACTCTTGCGGCAAGACTTCCGAGCGAGCTAGGAGATAGGGCATCAGCAGGCACGATTTATGCCTTCAGAAGGAATTACAGTGCAGTCGCTTGACAGTAGAGTTTGTTGTAATGGTTTGAGGTCGCAGAAAGGCGCTCTGTTGTTCTGTTTGTCGAATTTTCAAATACACGTGTCGGACGATACAAAGATGAGCCAAATTTTGGCTTATGATGATCCAAAATTTCGATCATTATTTGCGGACCAAATACGGAAGACGTTCCCTCAAAGAACAGCAACATGCTGCAAGAGTCTTCACCCGCGTATGCTGTCGAGCTCCGCTGAATCCACGCCAAGGCGAGGAAAAGTCTTGCTCCGTTGCGTCCCGACGCAAGCTGAGAAGCGATATCGCAGCATCGCGACGTTTATCAAGAAACTAAGAAAAGGTGACCCCAATCCTCAAGAAACGCCTGCGGGCCACCTCGTGGCGTGCCCCGAAACAATAATCCTGCCCGTATCGCATGGATCGCCGCTTCAGCCAGCCGACAACTTTCGCGACTGCTTATCCGCTTGAGTTGTCTTCGAGGTTCTGCGTACAGCGTCGTCAGTACCCAATGCACATGAAAAAGACGCGTTTAGATAACATACCCCGTGTACGCGCTCCGAGTCAAGCATACTAACGGCCAGCGTGAGGCACCGCATGTCGACGATACGCACACGCCGCTTCCTCAGGAGTCATCCTGACGGTCCTTCGCCCGCCTCATTGAGCATTCTTTCCGCAAAATGGATTGGATGATATCGGAGCGCCTCAGTTCTTGTTCCTGATGGATCAAGAGTATGGATTAGCGTTGTCTACAGAAAATGATTGAACTGACCTCGTTGTTCTACGCCTCCTTTTCCTCAGCTCCCTCAGGTCCATGCCGATCTCCACAACCGCGCGAATAAGCTCGCGTTCAGTCGGCATGATGTGCCGGTACGAAAAATGGCGTGCGCCGTGTAGCATCGCGAAGATGGGACGCTCTGCACGGTATCGTTGCTGATGTGACAAGGAGCCGAAAGCTGCCCGACTCAGCCTTAGCTGCGCGCTGTCTCTGGCGGCGGGCTTCGTGGCCTTGAAACTAACGGCGCGTATATCAGACATTGGTTGATGATGCAGAAGCATTAGGCCTTAGGGGCGGAGGGGGGAGGAGCATATGTACACAGTATCCAGAGAGTTGACTGATCGGGAAGGAGCGGAATGAGGGAGCTCGGGGGACGAGAAAAGGCAGTTGGGGCTCGAGATAGAATCGGTTCCTCGTCCCCCCTTTCCTATTCAGATCTTTAGTGTCGACGACGACTACTACGTCGGGGGTCTGCGAGGGATTTGGCTGCGGCTGCACGAGTGTCGGCGTTTGAAGAGGCTTTTGAGATGTGAAGTGAAAGCGAGGCGGCTGTTTCTACGGCGTCGATTGGGTCATGAAAGGCCCGTGGAGCCTGCGTAGCCTGGATATCGAACCCAGATGAAAACCAGTGGGCACCGCTGAGCGTAAAGCGCGCTATTCCCTACATGAAAACGCGTCAGACAAGTGTTTCGGCGGATTATAAAAAACACAAAGGACGTTCAGTCGAGTGGCTCGCAGGACATTAGGAGCCCTGAGAAGGCTACAGCTACTGCGCACCTCCGTAGGGCCGATGGTACGTGCCCAGCGTATCGTACGCAGCAAAAGTAACGCGCTTCGAGCGACCTTTGCGCTGTGCCACTCGACGCCATAACGAAAGAAAAAGCAAGCACTTACTCAAGATCTTCCCTTCCAACATCCTCCAGATTCCAGTCGGTTGTTAGGTCTTGCTGCCAACATGAGCGTCAGACGAAGCTCCCAATCCGTGTGCGTGTTGGTGGGTGCGATTCGGCGAGTACGTTATGTAGGTACTCGTAAGCCGTGTCTAGAACTAACCTACAGATTAGCCACGGAAAGCAAGGGCAAAAGTCCGCGCACCATCCCAAAACGGAAGATGTATGTATGTAGGCAGCCAGAGCCGACATGAAGTCAAGGCTCAGACTGTGGTAGGCGACCATGCTAGTCAAGCCTTGGAGGCGACATGAAGTCACCCTGCCGGACGGAGAGTGGGTTGTTGGAAGAGCAGGTAGATGGGGCGGCGCAGTTGTAGCTGCAAAGTAGATGGATGAATGGATACCGAGCGCGAGGGGTGAGACGTACTGTTGGGAGACTAGGGCGTAAACGACGCTGGAATTCGAGCGCAGACGGTGAGAGCTCGCGGGGTACAAAGGCAGTGAGTGCATCCAAGATTCCACTGCTGATTCAAATACAAAATATTAGAAAAGTTGGACGGTACGGAGCGTATTGTTACACACTGAGTATACACAGAACCCGCATTTTTATGCATCTTCTTTCTCCTTGGGAATGTGTTGAATCTTCATGGAAGGTATGGGTATTGGCCTAGTAGAACGAATTGGGCAAAGGCAGAGGCTTGAAAGCGCTGTGCATTGTCGGCGGTGTGGTGTCCGACGTCGAAACGAATGCAGAGGAAGAGAAGCTGATGCCGTCACGGCGGTCACACGCCGCCGTCCACCCGAGGGATTAATCTATTGAGAAGCCCGGTTTCCCGGAGAAACCCTTCAAATCAGAGAAACCCCAGGAGTTGGCTATTCAGAAACCCCGTGAACGAATATTTCAAAGTGTCGGCATTTCGGCCGAGCGAGTGATCCCTTGATACAATCCATCAAACTATCTGTCTCGGAAGTTGGTGTGCTCCCCGTTCTTATGCTCCGCGTTCATTCTGGCCTCACTGAGTAGCTGCTGGTCTATCCTGCTCAAAACTGCCCGCTTTTTTTTCTGGAATTAAGTTGTGTTCAAACTGGGTCTGCTCTCCTCGCTAGCGGGCCGAATCGGCCGAACGTACTAAGTACTTAACTCAGTTGCCAACACGTCAACTATAGGTGCGATTTATCTGTAGGTACATCCAAAGTAAAGTCATTGCTGTTACTGTGTTTCGGCGCCCGCGACTTTGCCGCCGTAAATTGATATATTTTGTTGAACAATTTTTTTCTTTGAACTCGAGGTAATTTGAAACCTTGGGGGCCGGCCCAAGACGACGAAACCTATATTCTCACAGAAAAATCTGTGGACACTGCTATTCCTTTAAGTACGATAGCATGCCCATGGCACTTCGGAGCTTCGTTTTAACTCAGCCGCCGTCGCACCAAGTGATCCTGCATCAGTTCCCATCGCATCATGCCGATGAGGCCGGTCAGTGGGGTTTCTCGAGAAACCCGGGTGCCGAATAATTTTCGCAATTACGGCAGGGGTTTCTCCAGAAACCGGGCTTCTCAATAGATTAATCCCCACCCGAGAACTAGCTCGGTATACCCCCAGCAATGGCGGGAGCGACAAATACGAGGAGGGCCGTTAGACACCAGCAGGTAGAAGGGTAGAAGATGACTTTTCCCACCATGAGGTCTCAGAGGTAAACGGCGCGTCCTTAATTCACGTGAGCTTCACGTGTACCGCGTCGAGAATTGTCCACGGTGGACAATTTTTCTGCGTCTCGAATTTTCAACACTTCAGCATCTCTATTGCTTATGTACAAGGGGTTTCTGTGCGGGAAGGAGCAGGAAGCAATATGTCTAGTACACGTCGTAGATGGAGAGTAGTCGTATCGACGGCGCGGCCGAGTGACAATTTCTTGAGATGGGTAGGGTTGTACGGGATTGGAGGAGGGCACAGAGGGAATTCACGATGCAGAGAAGCGGTGGTAATAGGGAAAGAATACAAGAGTGATGGGAGCGGGTGATTTCGTAGCACGCGCAAACGAGAGTGGATTCGGAAACGCAAAATTCTACCAAGTTCGATTTTGATGTCGACTTAGTACTTTTTATCATAAAAAAGATGGAAGAGGCACGATTGAGGCGCGATTTTTCTAAGGCCGAATTTGATGTGGACTTAGTACTTTTTTAACAGAAAAGAGAGGCAACAAACACGATTTTTTCCAAGTCCGATTTTGATGTTGACTTAGTACTTTTTTAGCAGAAAAGCAGACGGCACGCACCCGCTTCGCGGAATACACTGAGGTCTTGCTGTACTCGCAGTTCCCACCCGCTTCGCGGAATACACTTAGGTCTTGCTGTACTCGCAGTTCCCACCCGCTTCGCGGAATACACTTAGGTCTTGCTGTACTCGCAGTTCCCACCCGCTTCGCGGAATACACTGGGTCTTTCCGATACTCGCAGTACCCCACCCGCTTCGCGGAATACACTGGGTCTTGGCGGTACTCGCACACCAGAGTTGTGGGTAGTGATTGATTTGGAAGTGCGGCGGGAAGAGATGGCACTGAATGGGAGAGTCGAATTGCTGTGCGTGTATCCAATCGAGTATGTGTTGAGAGTGTGGAGTTTTACAGCTGGTGGGAGCGACAGAGTTCAGGGCCAGTTTCGGATGACGGGATGCGAGGATGGTGACGATTTTGACGACTTTCTAACCCGTGAATTGGAGAGTGAGTGGGATAGCGTGGTATCTGCATTTATATTGTGCTTACATTGTGTACATTTATCACCGTCGATGATGAAGCCGTTGGCGTTGCTTTTATTTAGAGAATGCGGTTGGGGCAACGAGTGTTGAAAGAAGCGGTGTGAGAGTGTTGGCCGGGGGAGAGTGGATGGATTTGCAGAGCCGGGAAGAGATGGGGCGAGGGAAGGATGAGCTGCGTCCGAAATGTGGAGATGAAATGCCGGTGACGATGAAGCCATTGACGTTGATTTCATTGGCGAGAATGTGGTTGGTGCGGACAGTGTTGAAAGGGAAGGGGGACGGCCGCGAGCGAGTGTCGAGTTGAGGAGACGAGAGAGATTGTGAACAATGGAGGGAGTGCGCCAGTCTGGAAACAGTGATTCCGAGAATTGAATGATTTGGGGCGTGTTTTGCTAGCGGTGCGTTCGTTTGGCCAGAGTTGCGTGCGGTGAGTGAGCGTTGAATTGTGGCGAGAAGGAGAGAGAGATTCGGTTTACGGCGTGCGCTAGTCAGAGTAGCGCGCCGACAAGAGGGAAATTTAAACAGTGAATGTGTTGAATACTGAAGAGAGATTGGGGGATGTGGAATTAGACGAAGAGCGAGTGCGAGGCGGCGAGAGTGGTCGAGGCAGGAGATGAGAACAGGAAACAGAGACGGGTAGACGCCGATGACACGAACGGAGTTATAGAGGATGAAAGCGCGGAGAGAGATCGTTGTGAAAAATGGAGGGAGTGCGACGACGCCAGTCTAGAAAGGCACGCAGAATTGGATGCCAGGCTACCCGAGGATCGAATGGTTTTGGGTCGTGGTTGAGCTATGATTACGACTCGGAGTTGCGTGCGAGAGGAGAGTGGGTTGTGTGTTGAATTGTAGCTGGGATTGGAACTTGGAAGGACAGCTCTAGAGAGATCCAGTTTACGGCACAACATACTTGTTCGCAGTGATGCGCGTAGCTCAAAGAAGCGAGCGTAGACAAGAGTGAAAAGGCTGGGTGAAAGAACAGTAATAACTAGATCAATAGACTAGAATTGCACACAGAGTCGTTTGCAAAGCGGACGAAGCCAAGGTCTGATTGGCTGAAATGGGGCCATTGAATCGCATTCGCACTCTACGAAGAGCACTGTGACTACTAGGCACGCGCCGGGGAGAGACGATGAATGGTATTATATTGTAGCTATAACGCGCAATGGGTCGCTATGATTACGCCGAGACGGATGGCGTTGGATTTCAAAAGACCGACGCATAGCGCGAAACCAGTTGAATCGGGGCAAGGAGTGAGCAGAGAAGGGCGTGATGGCGTTGAATTGCAATGGATAGACGAGAGATTGCAGGAATTGAGGAGTGAGTGACGAGGGTCGCTTGTTGTATTGGGGTGAGCTGTTTTGCGGTGTCGTCGCGATGAACTCGCGTTGAACGAAGCCACGGAAATCAGAACGGACGGGAGCACGCGAGACGTCGATGCGGGAGGCACACAGAAACGTCGTGAGAAACACAAGAACAAACAAACAAAAACAATGTCCCCCCCCTGTTCCCCCTTACCCTAACTGTCAATCGGCTATCCTATCAACATTCGAGAAGGAAGGCAAGCATGATAACCGCTTCACCATTGATGTAGTTAAAAGGTAGGAGAGAAGATACAATAGACTAGCCAAGGTATGCAGAAAGACGCAAGAAGGACGATAAGTGCCGGTTTGTTCAATATTTTGCAAACTCTCGGTTTCGGGTCCTTCGACGTGGATCCAAACATTAGATCACTAATGGTGAAGCGGTTAAGAATGATCACCTCATCATTAGTACTCTGGCTGGTTTGCTTGACCCAAGTTTAACTTGAACAGCGGCTCAATTCAACCCTGAGCAGCTCGTTTTTGCGACTGACTCGCAGGGTCTTCATTTGTCGACGACATACATCAACTTCATTCGAGTACCTTACAAACCATATGTTGGGCGTCGTGTGAAACAAGTCAAAAACGATTAGTGTGCGGTTAGCTTCCGCGATTGAGTCCCATTGTTCATGTTCTCGAAGGTAATAGGATCAATGTATTGTCAAGGTTGAAATTACGCCCCGTGCTAGCATTGGAGTGGAAAGTTGAGTCACGGACCTACAATGTGGCTGATTCGACGCGAGAGTAGACTTTTTTTGAGACTGAACATCGAGAAGTTTCATGTCTACGATATTTTGCACGACTTTGGAATTATGGCAAACTTCCGCATTCGTTCAGTCAGGTGCTCAAGTAGTTAATAGTGCAGGATATCCGTAGCATACAAGTGACCCCTGTATGTACATAGTACGGGCCCCGGCTGTTCGCTTTGGGACCTCGCCGGTAATCCTTCCTTCCTTCTTTACAACATTATCTCACTGCGAGTGACAGGTTAGTCAAATATATTATACAAAACCCGACCCACCTCACCGGATACCTATCCGCTGAACGAATATAAACAGGACACCGTATGAGAGTTCCCATCCATCCAACATGACCATCAACACAACGCACCTCGGAGGAACGGCGTCGGATATCGTTGTTGGTCGGATTTCTGTACGTGCCTTTTTCACTCCAGACTTTCAATCCCGACTCAACTCGACGTAGCATGGATTAATGCACGTACTTACCTCCAATCGAAAAACCTAACATCGAATGCCCCTCACAGGAGGATGTCCGAGTCCGATGACGAAGTTTCCTTTGCCTCCATCAAAGCCGGCGTTGACCGTCTCCCGCCGGGTGCAAAGATGATTTTAAACAGCGGTCAGTATTATCTGTCTATTCTTACCTGCCATTGACAGCCCGCAGCCGACTTTTACTCCAGCACTCGCTGCCCAAAACTTGGAAATGCTAGGTCGATTTTTCGCTAGGTATCCCGAATACGCAGAGAAGACGTTCCTCGCCGCTCGCGGTGAAGGGCGCTTTCCTGGCGAGCACGATCATGGAGCCCGATTGCTCGTGAGTGCATTCTTCACGAATTTGAACGTTACTAAGCGTTGTCTATCAGAATGGAAGGCATGAGAAGAAGTATCGACACCATCGAACACGCTTTGGGACCTCACAAAAAGATGGATGCCTTCCAACCAGCGCGAATTGATCCCAAAGTGTCGATTGAGAAGATGATGGCGAATCTTGTTGTGTTGTTGAAGGAGGGTCATTTTTCGCATATTGGATTATCAGAATGCGGTGCGGATACGCTAAGGCGTGCGCATGCGGTGAGGAATTAAGACATAGCCAAAATCAAGTTTGACGACGACGCTTTAGATTCACCCTATCACAGTTGCAGAGATTGAGGTCAGCTTGACCTCGTATGAAACGGAGACAAAGAGAGTTATAGAAACCGCTCGAGAACTCGGCATTTCCGTGCTTGCATATTCGTGGGTTCAGAAATTGTTCCATACATACACAGAGCTGATTCAAGATTCACAGTCCTGTGGCCCACGGTTTGCTAAGTGGAACTATTAAAAGCATCGCAGACGTGCCAGGTGTGTCCGTCAGACCTCTGGAGTGTTCGAGCGGCGCTGATATGGGAACAGAGAATGATTTCCGCCGTCGCCTCGACCGCTTCCAAGCTGGCAACATTGAACACAACCTGGACATCGTGTCTATCCTTCCGAAGATCGCGGCCGAAAACGGTGTAACGCAAGCTCAGATTGCAATTGCTTGGGTAGCGTCCTTGGGCCCGCATGTTATCCCACTGCCCGGAAGCTCGTGAGTCCGTTTATTTCTGATGAACTCCAAGTCATCATTTGCGCACACAGTGTTGTCGAACGAACCCTGGAAAACTGCGCAGCCGGGGATATCGAGCTGTCTGCAGAAGAGATAAAAGTCTTGAATGCAATCGCAGAGGGAGGGGAGGTGAAGGGAGCCAGATATTTCGGTGGCAACGAAGAAGCGTATTTCTGGGGATGACGTTGAAGCAAAGTGGATCGTAGTATGTTTGAGACCGGTTCGTATTTGGAGCTCCGCGCGCTGGGAGAATGTCCATTCAAGGGAAGAACTTCGACAACCGACCGAGATGGACAAGAGCTAGAAGAGAACAAACAATAAGACCGTGCCGTGAATAATGCCGTTGATTTCATCGATGCGGCAAATACATGCCGATTGTTGGCAAGCCATCACCATCATTTTCCCCCATCTCTGGTTTCGCTTTTGTTCTGACTCCTCGCGCGCCGTCTTCAACCCTCTGCTTATGAATTGTCGGGTCCCTCCCTCCAAAGACACCCACCCCCTTCTCAGCTAATGGGACGCACTGGCATCGCGCACTCTCAAGAACTTTTTATCCGGCTGGCACGCCCACTCTCGCAGACTTTGGAAGTGCACTCGATGACGCTGCAGCGTATACGGCAAGACGGAAGAGAAGGAGAATCACATGCAGATTTAACACTGACTCAGGCCCTTCTCGGCAGCGACCCTCAGATTCTTGGACTCAGAAGCCAAATACTTATACTTGTGCTCTAGGCTGGGGGAAAGAAGACTTGTTCGATGGTGAAAGCAAGATATACCCTTGCAATCGACTAAGGGTCAGGCCAGCCGAGTACATTCCCCTCAACCTACATACGAGTCTGCAAAGCAGCAAAACTAAAAGATCACGGAAAGGCTCCGTGATGTCTCAACCAAAGAAGAGGAATTCGCGTGCCGACGCGAGTCAGAACCTGTCAGAACGGTGTAGGAACACCGAAGCAAAGCGACGCCGCCCTTTCTGTCGAGGCCCGCGAATACTATTCTTCTGAGAGCGGCACTCGAGTACGCATTCTGGTCATTGTCCCGCCCATATCAACATCACTGGCAGCCGCCTGGTATACCTTGGCGAACCATTATCTTCTATTCGACGACCTTGGCATGTTCAACCTGGGAGCGTGGTTAGCGAAATTTTCTCACCATTCGATATCCCGACGCTTCTCAATGACTCGAACAGAAAATGCTCACAAAGCACTTGGTAAGCCGCAGTCAGCACGGTCACGTTGAAGCTTCACGCGTTGAAATTACTGCATGATTGCCGCGTCCACGCAAACTTCTGTGTTGGTATAAAAAAACCTTGCTTCGCGTTGGGACTAGCATTACTTCAACTCCCTTGGACTGTCTACTCTCATTCTCATTCGCATGGCTCCTTCAGTTCTCTTCGTCGGTGGAAACGGTCTCGTTGGCCGTCCCCTCGTCCAAACCTTTCTCGCGAACAAAAATCGATTCGACCGCTTCGCTGTGCTTACTGCCCCTGAGAAGGTCGAGCGTTTTGCCGATGTGAAGGCGCAAGGGGCGGAGATCGTCGTAGGCTCTGCGCTCGAGGCAAGCTCTTACAAGGGTAAGTAGATCATATCTCTATTTTGCTCGAAGCTCATCTCTCAACATCCAACTCACAGGCTTCGACACCGTCATCTGCATCCTCGGCAACCTCGCCATGAAACTCCAACCCGGCATCATCAACGCCGCTATCGCAGGGGGCGTCCGCCACTTCTACCCCTCCGAGCTCGGTGCGGATTTCACCATCGAAGATCACCCCCGCATCCGATTCTTCCGTGACAAGATTATCACACGGGAGCACTTGCGGCTGCGGGCGAAGGAGGTTCCGGGTTTCAAGTATACGCTGGTGGTGACGGGGGCCTTTGCTGAGTTCGCTGCTTCGCCGTTTACGGGGGTTGATACGCAGAAGCATGTGGCGAGGACGTATGGGAGGAGCGATGCAAAGATCACGGTTACGAGCATGCCTGAGTGAGTCTTTGTTCTTTCCTCTTCAAAGGGTTACCTCCTTCACCCCGAAATGAATCTGACTTTGACTTGTTGACAGCATCCTCCGGTTCATCGTCGAATCCGTCTTGATTCCCCTCGAAGCCGGCACATTCGAGCGCGAGCTCCGCATATGTGGAGGGAACCTCACATTCGGGGAGGTCATCCAATTCGTTGAGGAGGCACAGGGCGTGAAATACGACGTTCAGTTTCTCGACCCGAAGGAGATGGCGGTGAAGGAGGAGGAGGCAAGGAAGGCGGGGGAGTCGGAGGCGGAAATCATGTATTCGGGGGTGACGCTGTTTGCTTCTGGAAAGGCGTTCATCCCGGGGCCGTATGCGAATGGTTTGGTCGATTTTGAGTTTGAGAAGCCGAGGGAGGCGTTCAAGAGGCTGTTTGGGTCGAAGTGAATAGTAGAGCAGCCAGACTAAACCTTTCTGGGGAGAAGGGTGTTGTTTTGCCAGCTGTTGACTCGCGTTTTCTGAAAGATCTTCGAATAGTTACCATGCGAACACTATACTGTTGTTCTAAATTTTGCTTCCTTGTGACTACTACTAGGTTCCAGGGAGCTATCAAATATCCACAAATGAAGTTGAACCACCCAACGATTCACCAGTTTAGCTTGAAGAAGTCGGCACTCACAAGACTTCAAACCATACTTCAACAACGTTCCAAAGAAGCTGGTGTCCAATTGACACTGAATATTGCCGCTCCTCTCTACCGTCCACTATAGTGTAAGAATTTGATCACCGTAAGTACGAAATACCTGCAGGAAAATTATAGCAGAGAAGAGGAACAGAGACTCTTCAACCTTGAAGTTCAACGCCGCCTGAGACCGTGACTGAGATTGTGAAACAGTGGAAAATGCTACCAAAATAGAGGTATCCAAGCGCCCGAAACACATACCCGGAAAGATGTCAAAGAATGGAATGATTTATTTGCTATCTTCGGCAGAAATTCCACTTCAGCATGAACGTTGAGAAAGAAAAATGGACTCGGCAGTTGCTCGGCAGAGATAATGTGATGCGATCATTGATGGTCTCAGCTTCTTTCGAACCGTCATGACCACCCTGCATCGGGATTTTTCCATATGGCTGCGATATATTCACGCCTCAGGCTGTCGACATTTGCAGTGGCCGCGACCGAGCCATGAACATCCTGAAAGACGACGGTTCAACAATGGTTACGTTCCCCACTACACATAAGTTGTAGTAAAGTGTAACTATTCGCATTGCTCCCTCTCACCGGGCCTGGCTGAGGCAACCCAATTCTAGGTTCTGATTTTGAGTTTAATCCAGGAGGCAGCTATCGGTGCCTGGTCAAGTCTCAACTATATCTTGTCTTTCCCTCCGTCGAGGTTGGAATTTCTCATTGCTCAAGTCGTCTGCTCCAATTTGAAAGTCAGTCCGGGGTGAGCGTACTCTGGGCAACCGTTTTGCTTCAGTAAAGCTCTCGACCTCATACCAGACTTGAACCGCAACCGGCGCGCCGCCGCACCGTTTACGCTCCAGGTTTTTTTTCTCTCTTCGACAGTACTTGCACACGTTTGGGCGGGATATCTCTCTCGGGGCTCCGCAACCAGCGGTCCATGTCATCGTAACAGCGATCTTGCTAGCTCCAAGTTACGGTATTAATTCCAGTACTCCAAGTCAACTTCGTATCTGACCGTGACTCAGACACCTTCCGACGCCCACAGTGAAAGCGCACTCAGTTTTCGACTACCATAATTGATAGTATTATTTCTCCTTCTTCGTCGTACCAACTCCAAGGTGCATACACGGCTAGTCACCCTCGTCGTTTTCCACATGATTTATGGTGACCCCAAGTCAAGTCTTTCCAGAGTTCGCTCAGGATATTCTAGGCTACTCCCACCGGGCGTTTCCATTCTCCATGTACAAGATCAATTTACCTGCAAGCCACAGGGCCGCACGGCAACGTTTTCTTGGCTTCCCCTTCACTCCGTTTTCAACGCTGCCCGATTGCGATTTTTTAAACGACATCGCGCACGGCCTCAATCAAAGTTTGTGCCACTACTACCGAGTGCCCAGATTCATCCATCTACGATTCATCTGGATTCAAAGCCCATATGGACATCGAGGAAAACTTCTAATTGACAATTTGCGGGCGGTACCAATATGCTTTGGCTGACATTGACACTTTCAATCAACCCGCACCCATTGTGATCCCTGTCGCACTTTGATCTTTGTCTCATCTTGTGCTGGCTGCCCTTTGCTGCCTTGTTTTGTCAACGCCTGATACCCAACATTGACAGGTAACGCCATGCAATTTCAAACTCAAACGCAAAAACCCGGCTGACTGATGCTTTAACTCATTGACAGTCAACATTGTGCAAGGATCAGTCCTACGCAAACCGGCAGATAGAATTCCAACATTTGTTGCGGTAGGACTGGATCTGCACCATCGGATAATTACTTGATACCCTCGGCCTTCCGCTCCCTCCCGTATTCAAACCAAGATACCTTACTCGACAGACAGTTATATTTCTGTCTATCTATCTGACTTGACGCCGCAGGATCCACCCGCCAATATGACAGCCGGATCGAAAAAGAAATCTCAAACCCGACTCTAGTCCGTAACTTTTGCTCTGTTCCTACCTGCTCTGAATCCCAATTGGCGAAACATCACTCGTCCCGGTCTTTGCTCGGTCTCCAACTTCAACCCCAGCACCGTATTCGTATCGTTATTCTCGCGCTGCATACGCAACATACACAGCTCACTGGCATCCACCATCAGCGGATTTAAGATCCCATCCCATCGCAGCCTTTGTCTATCCCGCCTACGTATCCTGTGCATCTTATCATCTCTAACATCTCAATGACGCTAACTTCCGAACCCTTCTAGCCTATTTCAAATTCTATTCCCGGCGCACACTGCTGGCATTCCCAAACAAGGAACTTACTTCCCTGGCCACGACATACAACTGCCAGTGCTTCCCTCGGCGGCGAGACCCTCCTACCACCGAATCGACTTCCCGAATCCGGCACTTCTCGAAGGCATGGGTCCGACACGGACATGTACATACTTCCCTCGACAGCTCAAGTCAATCATTCTGCCAGTGCCAATTTGAGGTGAAGGGTGTGTGTAGAAGGTAAGTTTGTGCGTGGGTGTGAGAGAATATCCATACTCAGTACTGCGTGCGTATCGTGTGTGTCTACTGATATGTCTGTCTGAATCACCATCTTTAGTGCCGAGTGCTCAACGGCTCGGATATTCCCCGCCCGAGCTGAATGCTATTACTATCCTGGAATCCCGGGTCGGACCCACGGTATGGGATCGATAAATCAGTTTTTTCAACAACCTTCATCTCTACCTCAGGTTGATGCTCACTTCGGCAAAATCCGCCCCGAGACTTGCGGCACCGAAGAATTCGAACTTGGAAGATCGAAGAGAAAATTGCATCCGCGCGCAGCGCATTGACCGACGCCTGACCGGATACACCCGACGTCAAGGATGCAATTATTTTCGCCGTCGTATGCATTGCATTGAACAATACAAGAACAATATGCAAGTGACCTGGAAGCCCGCGGAACACTCAGTTGTTCGCGAACCCCATATACGCATTTTTCTTCTGAAAATCATCTCTGGCTTCTCTTCGCCGACAGACGGGGGCGCTCACACGCGCGGTCGCTGTGTATAGTTAAATTCTCTCCTCGTCAACGTTAACGTTTAATGCCAGCGAGTAACCGCAGACAATATTTTTTGATGAAGGAATAAAGAACCATCATAGGTTCTCTAGCAGATCCGATCTCTCTGAGGCTCAGAATACCGGAGAATTCGAGGTAAGCCTTCCATTTCAAGCAGCCTTCCAACCTAGACCTCAGTCTTCCCATAACTGCTTTCAATATTCATCAAGCGGCCGCGGTCTGGGTTCCTTACAACTTGCGGAGTCCCAATCCTACGAGGTACGAGCTAGAAA
Organism: Favolaschia claudopus; assembly: GCA_037176885.1. Taxonomy (NCBI): domain Eukaryota; kingdom Fungi; phylum Basidiomycota; class Agaricomycetes; order Agaricales; family Mycenaceae; genus Favolaschia; species Favolaschia claudopus. Next base: position 1,455,382 of record JAWWNJ010000005.1, read on the forward strand.
CAATAAAGCGTCTGTCTAGAGAGACTATCCCAATTCAACATCATCTGCAGACTCTGCGCTGCTCAAGGGTTCAGACTTTGGGCCGGAAACAGGCTTGCTTTCGCACTCGGGGCCTCGAGCCGTTCGAGTCCTATTTCGCGTTCGATTCTTATGGTTCAATCACAACTGGATTCCAGGCCGCAGTCTTACCCCCGGCTCGACAAGATGAATTTCAACCTTTGCCTCCAAACACTCCTGCCCCGCGTCGACCTTTCGCCGAAGCTTCGAAAATCCCCAAAACCTGATCAGGTTGGACTTTACGCGCGTCCAACTCGATTCCTCCGCGTCCGCACTATCAATTATAAATCGATTTCGAACCATCATTGTTCTCCTTCCCTACTCTTCCTTGTTGGCTGACAAACTGCTTCTTGAACGACAAAAGTGAGTTTATTTAATGCTGACTCGACCTGCCGATCTGTTCAATACTCATATAAAATTCATCTCTCTTGTTTTTACCGCAGAGTCGCTCGCGTTGTTTATTTCAAAACACGCTGTAACTCACCACAACGCTTCTCATCTCAACGGCCGGCAATGTTCACAACTTCAAGCTTGCCAGTGGCAATCATAATGTACTCGATTCGAACGTAGAAACGCGTTTCAACTTTCTGAATTTTATTATACTTTTTCGAGTCTCGACTTGCAATCGAACAAGATCAACAGCTGATCAAAGTTCCTCCCAGTCGTTGGCTCCCTTATACTGCACCGGGACAATTCCAGCTCTCGACATCGCGCCGCCGCGCGTGTCCGAGAGGCCACTTAGCCCCACTATCAGATTACTGTAAACCAATGTCTCGTCGGTTCATCCAACACGACGCCGAACAATCTCAACCTCTTTATTCTTTCCCAAACTTACATAATATTAAGCACCCATTCAGAATCATTGAACTCAAACCCAACACCCATCGACGCCAACCCACCTGAATCAAGTGAATCGCAACCTCCAATTCGTGACCGAATTATTCTCTCATCTCCGTCTCCCTCTCTTGTGAAATTTGCCTTCGAAACAAAATGATTCAAGTACTTCCAGCCCACTTAATAGTAAGATTGAGATTCGAGCTCCCAGACTCCCATTGTCACCGCTGCCCATTTCCTTTGGTCTCTCTAGACAGACGCTTCAATTCTTTTTAGCTCACAATTGCAAGTTCGCTGAATTAAACGTAGTCTTCCTCTCCTTCTCGCCCCGTCTCGTCTTGTCGATGTATAACCAACCCGCCCTAGAAAAGGATCCGGATCCGTAGGAAAAGAGATCAAGGAAGATGTCCAATTTTTTTCATTCACAATCTCCCTCCCACTCGATCTTCCTCCTCCTGTACTCATTTGGTATCGTATATACATCATTAAGCAACACCTACCTACTACAAAATACCATCGTCGTATGTGTATGTACACTTCCGCACCTAGCGCAGTGCTCAAAAAAACTACATGAAGCGTTTCAAGGACAAGCAAGACACCAGTGTCGACGCGCCTCCTCCCCCTCCTCCTATTCCTACCCCCGCGTAGGTCGCACCATCCTCCCACTCCTCGACTCCGCAAATCAATCAAGTATTATCAGGACAAGCCTGCAGCCACAGCGATCCCCTACACCAGCAAGCGGCCCTTCTCTCCTCTCTTCTCCTCGACCGGACGCTTATCAGCCGGTGGGAAGGGGCGTACCGCGTCAGCGTCCAGGTCGTCCGCCTCGTCGAAAAAAAGGTACGCCGCAAACACAGAACACAAAACTGGGTGGGCAGTGTGCGGCAAACAGATTATCACCGATGGCGGCGGGGGAGACGGCGCGATTGATCCACAAGCGTCTAGCTCAGGATATGTCGAAAGACGTCGAAGCCCAATCAGCTAACTGCTTGCGTGGGCGTCCATGGTCGTGCCTGACACTCGAATCCCGAGCAAAGCTAATGCCAGCGCAGCACGAGTCAGGACTAATCGTCTCGTTTCGTTTGAGGTGGGTCGGAGGAGGAGGGTCATCCAAAGAGCAGAGCCAAGAAACGACGCAGGAGGCTGCCATAGAGGCGGTCAATCGTTGGGCCACGTATGTAGGGAGTGAGGCCGGGGCGAGGCAGTCGTCGAGGAGTGAAGTGAGACAGACAGCGCCGGGGGATGGACGCGGCGAGTCTGACATCCAACACGCCGACGCGTCTGCATCGAAGGCGAATGTGAAAGCAGGGTCGGCGTCCGGGAACCTCGATTGCTCCAAGTATCAATTAAGAGTGAGCGGGAGGTCGAAGTCGGTCGGCGAAGGGAAGAGGAGGCGGGAGGTGCGCATGCGATAGTGCTCAAAGTAAGTAGCAGTAGCATCATCGGAGATGCAACTACCCTCTGCCTTCAGTGACGCAGCCAGACAGTCTTGCTTTCTTGTTTTCTTGGAGTACGGTGGTCATTGCGTCCTCGGCCTCGATGTCAATCTCAATGTCGATATTAATGGCGGCAAGCGGGAAGAAAGCTGCAGCCTGAGATCCGAGACCTCAAGGGCTCTGTCACCACCACCGAGGTTTCTATCCCCGCATCTCGGCTAGGATAGCGCAGGACGGCAAGGGGATGGGACGGGGCGTAGGGCAGAGAACGGGGAATGTCTTGGTCGTGCGTGCGTCGACGTAGAGGCGGGGTGGAGGTGAGGCGGAGAGGAGAGGAGGCGGAGAGGAGGAGAATAAAGAGCGGGGACGGCGAGGATGTGAGTGCTGTAGTTTGACCGTTGAAAGCGTCGACGCGTCTACCAGCCGACCGTGTATGCTCCTCCTCCGCCTCCTCCCTCAGTATTCCTCCCTGTCCTCCTCTCAGAACCCCCTCGTCCTCCCACCTTCGCGTCATATCCCTCTCCTCGCCCCCGACCTCAACAACGCCGAACCAACAACCTAATTCCTCACCACGACCCTCCGCGTATGTTTCCCCGCCCTCCTCCGCTCGTTGCCCCCATTGCCGTTCCCATTCCCGCCGCCAATTCCATTTCCGTTCCCGTTCATCGCCAGCCCACCTGTCTGCGGTCTCTCCTCGCCGTCGTCGCCGCGCACGGACATGTCCACATCGTGGTCGCGGTCCCGATCCGAGTCGGCGCTTCGCCGTCTCCTCGGAGGCAGCTCGTCGACCATGTGCATCTCGCTGTCACGTTCAGAGAGACGGTCGACGTCCATGGAGGCGGAGCGGTGGTGGTGCGCGTGCTCGTGGTGCATCCGTGGCGTACTCTCCATCGGGTGCCTTGCGTGCGGTGGTGGCGGTAGCGAATGCGCGTGAGACGGGTGCGGAGACGGGTGGGCAGAGTGGGGATGGTGCGCGTGGGGATGTGGATGGGGCGGGAACGCAGAGGCAGGCACGAGCTGCGGCGTCGACGTGGATCCGCCCCTCGTATGCGAATGCGCGCGCGGCGGAGGTGCGGCACGCATGGGTGGCGGGTAAGGTGAGTTTGCCGCAGAGGAAGTCATTGGAGCCTGCGGATGCGAGGGTGCAGGCGGAGGCAGCGGCACGCCGCCCGTCACGGCCGCACTCGGCCACCGTCTCTTCGAGCTCTCCCTCTCCCTATCTCGCAGATACCCCTCCCTTCCATTAACATCGAAATCAACGTCCACGCGCACCCTGACGATCTCCTTCCCGGCCTGTGCGAAGAACGCGCGTTCCTGGCGCGCGAAGTAGCCGGAGGTGGGGATGCGCGGGGCGTCGTAGGCGTAGGGCACAGACGAAGACGACGAAGAGGCCGCGGAAGAGGAGGAGGGGGCGGGGTAGGGCGCGGCGGGGGGGAAGAGGGCCATGAGGTCGTGGCCTGTGGGTGGGGCGGGGTAGTGCGGGGAGCGGGTGACGGCGGTGGGGGCGGAGGGGCCGGGGGTGGGTGGGTCGAGGTCTGTTTTTGTTGTGGTGAGCAGTTTGGTTAGCTGAGAGACAAAGGGAGACATACCACGAAGGGAGGTCGGGGACATTGGACGTCGAGAGCGAGTCGGAGGGTCGTCTATGGGACGCAGAGAATAGGGCGCGGGTGGAGGTGCAGCGGTGGTGGTTGCCATTTGGTATAGACAGACGGGAAGAAGGAAGCGGAACGAGAATCGGAGTCGTCCCAGTTTTATTCACAACTTGAAAGGAAATCTCGATAACAAACCCAGAAACAACCGTCGATTCAGATCTCACCGCACAAAAAAGAAATAAAAGCAAGTGGCTGCAAATTACGCAATCCCCGATACAGCTTCACTTCTCACGTAAAACACGTGTCGGCGGATGATCATTCCCACTCTAGATCGGATCTTGCCCATTTTGGGTTGGATTTTTTTCATGACAGTGACAGAAACGCTCACCGACGGGTGGTGGTCTAGACGCACAGCCGATGACGTGAGTTCAGAATTCTCACACCCCGCTCTCTTTCAAATTCTTTCTCGTCGGCGTCGGCGTCTTTACTTTACTGCTTTGACTTGAACTTCTACGTGGCGTCGTCTTCCATTTGTCTACCCGCCACGCCCACGCACGCCGACGCGCAGCCGTACTCTATTGTCTTGTCTTTTCCTCTGTCTAGACTCTGCAGCGCCGGCCGCATCCGAGTCTGTTCCTGCCTCCCACTCATCCGTCCGACTCCCTGTCCCCGCCGTGTTCTTCTTCTTCCCTCCTTCGTTCAAGTTGCCCGTTCAGGAATCCGCGTTCATGCGTGACGCGCACTGTCATCCCTCGTCCCTGTCTCCCATCCATCTCTCAACCCAACCACTGGCAGGCGGACTCTGTGTCCCTCGACATCGAATCCCACTGTCTGCGTCCGCCTTCAATTGTCCAACAAGTACACGCTCGTACCTTTTCTGTCACTCCTTCATTCCTTGATATGTACTTACATCACTCTCGAACCCTAACAGCCTCCGCCCCGACACACCGCCGTGATGATCTCTTCCACTCCTTCGACTTCCACGGCGAATACTTACTGACTTATGACGTCGACACAAATATCCGGAACTTGCTCATCACCTCTCCCGCCCTTGCTGTCTATGTGTCTGAAGCCGCATGATCCTCATATTCCTTCAAATTCCACGAATACTTATGACGACACAAACATCTGGAACCTAATCATGGCCTCCCTCCCGCCTCTGCTGTCTATCTTTCTGAGCGTCGAATCTCTTACCTCCCATATATCTATTCCAGTAATTAATCAAGTACCACGCCCGCCCACTCACTGAACCCACCGCATCCCGAGGCATAACCCTCATATCCCTATTCTAGGAATACCCAACCGCGAGAATCAAGTACCACGCCCACTTCGTACTTATATAATAATATACATTCATTACCTCGTCCCGTCCAGAATCCAGACTCAGAACAGCTGCGCTTCCGCCCTTCTCCCGCCATCCCATCCGTACCTACCTGTCTGCATTCCTGCCTTCTTCGCACCCACCCTCCCCTGCCCTGCCCTGCCCAACCACGAATATCTCCACCACGCGTCAAGCCACCTGCTTCTCCCGCGCCACCAGGCCTTTCCTTCCTGCTCGTTACTTCCCTTTTACTTTCCGTTCTCTTCCCTCCCCTCCCAGCCGGGAACCGCATCCCGCAACACGACTCAGCGCATCATAAGTCAAGTATACTGAAATCAAAACGCCGAATATTGTTCGCAAGTTCAAGGTGAAGCAGAATCCGAACGTGAATATTCTCAATCTTCTACCTTCCTCCCCGCAAAACAGCATCGAATGAACCCGGTGCACATAGAGTACCTCAGGAAGGCGACAAGTCATCCCGATTCCGAAAGAAGTAGTCTGACAATGAATCATACCCAGCTCTCCCAGCCAGCCAAACCCTACTCGCCAAATCCAGACCCGGACGCCCCGCGCGCGTGGTGCGGATCCGATACTAATCATATCACTAGTATCATTATCCTAAGTCAAGTAATCGTTGCGTGCGAGGAGGATCCTGCTTAACGCCGCATTCACGACGTCGGGGAAGCAGGGCAGGGAGGGGTAGGGTGCGCAGGGTGGGTTGGGCAGCTCTACCTCCCATCGATACCTGCTGACTGTCCTTTACATATAAGTATATGTGGAAGTCTGGAAGAAACGTAGGTGCATGTCCTTCGCCCGAGGCTCACAACAATTTTACTCAAAGAGCTAGCTTCGAGATCGCTGGATCGACGGCGGCGTCGGCTCTGGCATTGCATTGCATTCTGGGGAGTCCGAACAAACTCATTCGATTCGATTACCTCTCGCTGCAAAATCAATCTCGCATCAACCCCGACTCCAAATTCGCAGCGCCGGTACATACACAATGGAATATTAATCTACAGAATCTCCACTTCCGCTGCCCGCTGCCCGCCGCAGGTAATTTCTTCAAGTACTTGAATACTTACCGTGCAACAAATACAATACTTCAAGTCGTACTCGATTCCTGTCTCATCTTTCTGGGCAACAAAATCATGCACAAACAGAAAAGGAAAGGAAATTGTGTACTCATGTAAATACATAAAGGGAGGGGCAGCAGCAGTTATGAGAGAACTAGCCTATGAGTAAGTGCAGCGAGAGATATCAATCCAGTTGCTGCGCTGTGAAAATTAAATATACAGAATACCTCGAGAAGAGGAAAATTTGGACGTTTCATGCAAGGTTCGTCTAAGCGAGAATATTTCCGAGCCCAAGCACAGACATCAAGTGAGAATGTACAGCTGTTTCGAGAGCCGATATGCACGAACCTACTTTACATAAACTGCATGAACTTGAATCCCGGTCACTCAAACGACAGACCACTTAGCGTATGAAATCAAGAATTCAGAAATCCCTTCTGATTTTAGGCGTTGAGATCGTTGAGAGCTCGACATTTTGGTTGACCTTAACGTCTAATAATACCGAAGTCGATTTTATTTTGACTGTTTCGCCTAAAGTACGTACCAGAACCGACTCGGAGTTCAATCGGTTTGCCAAGAATGGTCGGATTCCGAATGAAAGCCAAGTTAGCTTATTTTGAGTTCCCCTGCTCAGTAGTACAAAATGGGAAATAAAAACATCCGCACGCGCGTCGAGAGTCAATCAAGTTCAATACTTGGTTTGAGTTTTCAACCAAGTGATGTGAACCGTGGGAATGCGGTGATCAGATCACTCGGCACGGCTCCGGACCACGCGAGTTCGAGCTCCGATTGACTGCAGCTTGAATGTGTCTGCTTGGGTTCTAGCATTATTGAAAATCTATCTGTGTTCAGATCCCGATGCAGAGACCTATGCTATTTTATTTAAAATAAGAATTTGTGATTCTTGCGTTCATCTCGTTGAGGGGAATTCCGAGTCTCAGACCATGCTGCTACTTAATGGGGAGGCTGCTGTATACTCTCGCAGGCACCGTGCGTATCAGAATTATGCAAGTGTCATCTAATTCTGCGTTCATCTCATTTGAATGCAAAAGCTGTCTAACCAGTGGCGGCGGCGCCCGGGCGCCGCCAGGTCCCCGTTCTCGTCAACCCTCCTAACTCTAAGCCACTGACAGATTTATATGAAATGAAAATGAGTCTAGTGAGGCTTGCGTACTCTAGCCGCGCTCAAAAGGTTCTGTTTCCACGAAATAGAATTCAGCTGGACGACTTGAGAAATGCGCAACTTTGTTTTTTCAACCATGATGTGAACCGTGGGAAATCACTTCGGCACCGATTTGTAACTCCGATTTTGGCTCCGACATGTTCAACTTGAGTTGCTCAGGTCCAGAGTTGGATTTTCGTACATTCGGAGAATGGGTAAGAGACATCCTGCAAAAGATTGTTCCTGGTGATCATTAGGGGCAGGACAACCAACATTTTTTGGACCATGCTTGGAGAGTTGGTGGAATCGGGTGCAGCAGTTCTCGTACGTAGCCACTGTCATTGTCAACTGATACCATAATTATCAATCTAGGTCACCGATCTCGACCGAAGACGGTCCTCGTGCTTGAGTCTTGCATGCGGTGGACTAAACCTCGCGGATCCTGGCTTAACATAAGTGACGGCACCGCTTCCACTTCCCAGTCGCCACACCCAAATACTTTAAGTAATCGCCGATCTCAGTCCTTGACATGGCTGGTGGCAGGTCCCCGTCGTTCTCGTACATGTAGGTACGATATCTTGTTATACTTATCTCTGAAATGAAATCAGTACATGTGTTCGGAATGGATCAAGTGACTCCTCCCTCCCAAGTTCAAATGCATATCACCTCTGCCAGTGAGCGGTCTCTCGAAATGAGATGAGGAAATTAATAGCATGGAATGAACAGAGAACCTATGGCGGCGTACAGGTATATAATTATCTGATTCGAACGCTGTCAGTGGTACTTAACAGATTGTCGCCGTCCGTCGCATGCCACCTTCATTCCCTCACCCGTTCTGTTTATCTCATCGATTTCATTTCCGTAGATCCTTCCGAACGCAGATGATACTGATACTCGAGGCTGTCAAGGCAGAGCGGCGTCTGGGCGAGACGCCGAACTCAAAATATGTGGCCGTCAAGTGACGATTGAGACGCTTCTCAGGCGGGACGGCGTAGAACTGTTGAAGGTTAAGTTATCTGTGTTGTTCCTGAACTGAGCGACAAGCAAATCGCACCGAGTGGACTGGTCCGAGTTTGATTTTGAACGACTCCTTCCCATGGCTGGAAGATTGGCAGTTGAAAAGTTCCTGAATCCGTTCATGATCTTGACCGGCAACCGCGAAGGCGGAGGGTGGTACAATTCGAGTTGAAGTTGAACATCACCATCCACCCGAAAACTGTCAAACCAATATTAATCTCGTTTTGAAGCCAGGTAGCTAGTTGAACATTGCCGCATTATGCTGTCAAATGCTACGGCTGACCGACGCTCGACTCAGGTGATGCTGTTGTCGAGTTGCCGATACTTAAAGTCTGTTTTGTTTGTTTGAAGCTCACCACGGTTTTTATTTTTTTCTTCCTCAAATTAAACCCCTCAGGCTCTTGGTGAGAGTCTGACTCTGAACCGAGTCTTGCGTGGTGGCCTTGGAAACAGCATCGCCGCAAATAATATTCACCCCTACCGCAGCCGGTCCCAAGAATGGAAGACAGCTAAATTCAGAAATGAAATTCCGGAATCCGAAGCCGAAGCCGTAAAGATCTTCCGGCAGGTACGTACGTACCTTCTCGTAGCGCACAAAGTACATACAAGCAACATCTCCGTCGTCTTTCAGTTCGCCGTTGAGTCCTATGTGCACGGATGGGTAGGTTGAGTAAAGAGACATGTACAAAAATCAGCGCCTCCTGACCTATATTCAAGTTTTTGCTCTGGACATACACGGCGGGTGCTGTTGAGTACGGTAGACGTCGACTGCGACCCTGGCATTTTCCATGCGGTGATTATTATAATTCAGAGCTTGCTGTAAGATCATGATACCGACGATGCGGTCCTGCATCGATTTAGGTTCAGTCCATTTGCCAGTGGCGACCCTATGGATTTTCCGAAAGTTGGACACCAGTGACCACGACGTATACCTAGTCGGAGCCGGAGTGTCAAAAATTCTCTTAACTTCATTATTGTCAGACGCACGTTCAACCAAGCATCGACGCTAGAAGTCAAAGCCAACTACGATCTGCCATTGGCATGCTCTGTATCGGCAGAGATCCAGGTAAGTAATTATCAGACTTTACAACCCTGGCACATCGCAACCACATGTAAAACGTCTCCCATCGTATCGGGCCTGACGTGGCCTCGCGGTGTGGGGTCTGTGATAACGTCTGGCGGGCGAACGCGTGCAAATCGTGTGGAGGATCGAATGCCATCTTGGCATTGGCATGCATTGACCGTGACGTTGAGTTTATTGGTCCCGCGACGCTTGTAACGTTATCTTGACAAGATGACGGCGGAGACTCTGCCCGATCAACAGAAAACTTCAATCTTGACAGAATATTTAATTGTGTGGGAGCCGGGTGATGATGCATGATGATGCGCGGCTCGGGGATCGCCTGCACTCCATTTGGGTTCGAGGGAGTCGAGGAGTGGGGCTCCATTGTCCTAATAAGTAGCTGAATTCAGTGAAGCTGTGGGCTGTAGTCCGAAACCGAAACCGACTGGGAGAGTAACAAGGGAATGATTTACATACTATACTTGGACTTACACATCAAAATGAACTATTAGTTCAAAATGCATTCGCTTGAGCTCATTTCTCGTCCGATTCCTTTCGGAAGTAGCGCAAATGAAAGCTACAACTCTTGGCTTGCCGCCTATGTAAAAATAATGAGGAAATTCTGGCAGGTATTGGGCGAGATACAGTCCGGCGCATCAAATCCTACTGATGCGCACCAAAACATGCTCTGGATTTAGTTTTGAGCCAATAAAATTTTACGGTAGCTCCTAGACACATTGAGTAGGTCTACTGTGCTACACATAGCAATTTTTTTGAGCGAAATACGGGCAGAAACCGCTACAAACAGTGTACTTCAAAATATCCGTGACATTTTCAAACTCCGATCCCTGCCATCTCAAGCGTTACTTTTTGTGACAAAAAGCCAAAAACTTTCGTGGTACACTCGTCCACGCGATTTTGAGCATGGAAATTTGACTAGAAGACTAATATATAGCTGTTAACTCACTCAGAGATGTCTTATTGAATTTCTTTGGCTCAAAACTAAATCCAGAGCAAGTCTTGCAACACATCAGTGGCTTTTGATGCTCGGGCTCTAACTCGCTCAAAACGTGCCCGAATTTCCTCAACTTTTTTTCATATTCATACAGGGGAGAGCTGTCGGTATAGTTTGTGCTACTTCCGAAGGGAATCGGACGAGAAATGAGCTCAAGCGAATGCATTTTGAACTAATAGTTCATTTTGATGTGTAAGTCCAAGTATAGTACCCGACAGCATTCATAATTTATAAATCGAACTCGCGTAGAACGCAAAAACGCCGCGGTGCGAGGGACCGTCGAAGATTCGGAAAGGCTGTGAGATTTTAGACAAGCGATGACCGGCAACTCCCAGATGCCATAAGTGTCGTCGTCGCACTTAATGGTGGCGTTTGTTCCCGAATTCGTGTATACGGCAACGAAAACTCGTAGGATCTTCCAGAATGAGTTATCGCTTGGCTGAGGCTGACGACTGCAGACAAACTAGGTTAGCTTATCACCTGGTAATTGAACAGCAACTTGAACCAGCTCCGTTACTTACTTTTTCTGGCTCGGTAGCAGTAGGTAGCAGTAGGTGGCAGTCCGTTCGGTCTCTGAAATTGACCGTCCCTCCCCGCGCTGCCGCGGTGCAAGTTCCCCGCAAAATTTCTCTGGATCTGTCGTCGTCGGTGATTAAACCGCTTGCCCTGATTATACTTACTTCCGTTATGCATATGTTTAGCGGAAGTCGTCTGTGTCAGTATGGATACCCCAAGATGGATACCCAACTCAACTCACTTCACTAAAACGTCCGAAGAAAATCCTACGGCTTACGGGCCGAGCGAAGTTCAAATTCGGGTTCCCTCCAGAAGAAGGAAGAACTTGAGAATCAGAGAAGCTGCCATGCCAAGTTTTCGGAGAACGCAAGTACAAACGGGACCTGGAAACCGGCGTGAGGAGTGCGTGAGGCGAGTTTCCATTCCCATCGATCGATGGAAATAGCCTAGAAGAGATATTTAGGTCCTGCATTTTGTTTCGGATAGTATTCAACCCTGAGCATTGAAGGCAGGGTCGGATGTTGGCCGAACTGACATCCTGTCTGACAGTTGTGATTTTGTGAGAGGGTATGGAGGAGAAAGATACAGGCCATATTGGACTTCATAATCGTGAGGAAATCCGTGGGGCAGCTCAAGTTTCAACAGCTGAAAACAACTTGAAAGAACCGACGCAGTCGGCAGTGAGGATCTACAACTGAAGACCGCCGCGCGATGAACGGCCAATGCTGTTTAACGAGGCGCCGGCCGACCTTGTCAGTCGACAGAATGAACGTTGAGAACGAGAGGTTTCGCTTACCTGCACACAAAAACAAAAGCCAATTCAAATTGACTTAGTAGTCACTTACCCGCGACGGTCGCAAACGCGCAGCAACCGGGAGATTTCACGCCGAGCCTGTGAACTAACGGCATACGCATGGACCGTGTTCTACCGTGTTCAGAGATTGTCTGCTATGCGGTTGCTGGCATCAACAGAAACCTTCAACCTTTCGAGATTCAATCAACCGACTCCGGAGATCCCGCTTAGACTGGAGATGCGGTAACGTAATACATACTGGATGGACGGAAGGATATCGGGCCGATTGAACAAGTGGCAAAACTTCAATCTTCCATCTTTGTGAGCATTGAAAAGCCTATCGTGCAGATCATGGAAGTGGGACGTACTGGGTAATATGAAAGAAGCCAGGTGTTGAGTCAGCTGGTGAGGTTTTCTCTTTTATCTTGAGACTTGGACAAGTCGGTGGAGTGGCATCTCCCTGTATTGACATAGTGGAGAGCATATGACAGACGGCGCGGTGGTGTGAAAGTTATATTGAGGACCTTTGCTGTAGTGGCTGTCAGCAGTAGCGCAGGCATGTGGGCGTGGAGCCTTACATATCTTGTGCGAGGGAGAGAGAATTAAGCGGAGCATGCTGCAAGGTGCCAGTGGAACATAGATGCAAGATAAGTTGGATGCTGTCCTATCTCAAGGCACACGATGTCAGGGAGAGAAAATGAATGAACTTTGTGCAACATTTACGAGAAAGAGGACGGCACCTTGACCTCCCTTGGATTGTTCACGGAAAAATGCGTTTTTGGATTCTCGTGCTTTACTGGCTGACAAGTTCATTGCCTAGAACGCGAAGTCAATGCCCACCAGAATCGCATCACGTACATGCGCAAGCAGAAACTCACCAATATAAGAGTTATACCATCAAGCGTACGGGCTCAATGGCTCTTCGAAAATGCCGGCGATGAACAGAAAGGCGGTGGATGGGGCCAGGGGTAGATACTCTTGATAATTCGAATGGTAGGCACAATTGCAGACATCTTTCGAATGCCCGAAAAAAAGATGAGCAGCAAAATCAAGTCGTCTGCCTCCGGCTCATTCCTTCACGCGAGACGGGAGAAAACTCTTCTTTCGTTGCAGACTTTACGTATGCGTTGACCACACAATCTGAAGGCCAGTTATAAAGAGAATAGACAGCCATAAGCGGGACTCCGTTGGCTTGAAGAAGGACAAAGGCAAGACGTGCTGATTGACTGCGGTTGCGTGCTGCCAGATTCCTGAATTGCACAAAGCTAACTTGAAGGCACCCTGAACCTGTTTGAACCAGTAGTGAGCTGAGGTTTACTGTATCCTCACATATGGCTTCTCATTTGCGAAGCCGGATCATCGTGGGATCGAGGCTCTTGGAAAGCGGCGCGAAGGTGGTGGTTGAGTACAAGGTAAGTGTGGGAGAAATCGCGCGTGCCATGTTTGGCAAAGACCCCAATCGTTTCGTAACTTTCTCAACTTGCCTCTTCCGCGCATCCTCTGTCGGCCCACAGAACCCGATATGTCGACCAAGACGCTCAGCACGAGCACTTTGAGTCTCAAGTTTATGCAGAATGCCCACCGCGCGAAGAATCTAGCAGAGGTGCAGCTCGACAAAGCCGACGTCAAAGACGACGGGGAGTGGGAAGTGGCAAAGGAGATTCGCGATGCTTGGGGTCCGGAAACGACGTACGTTTTATCAGAAGTTATCTTATATCTTACACTAGGACTTATAATATTCATTATTGCAGGCAATCCGTAACCTACGAAGCGTCGTACATTCCGTTCCTCTTCACATCGTCGAAAGAGGGCGATGCCTCTCCATCAATCAACTTGAAAGGCCGACGGACGTTCAAACGTGGGAGAGAGGTCGCTGAGGAGGTACGAGCTTCTTCCTTCTTGACTTCTCGCTCGTTTCTAACAAAAGCCGGTTCTTTTTTTCGTGTCGTTATCGTTATGCTCGTTCGTTCGTCCAGGCCGAAGCAACCTCAGCCCCGGCCACGCCCGTCACGGAAGCCAAACCATCCACTTCAAAGCTACACGGCAAAGCCCGACAAATCTCATCTCTCAACGGGCGAACGAGTGGGGCGGATTCCAAGAAATCGTCGAAAGGCGCCAGCAGCACTAAATCTGCCCGCCAGGCAATCCACGACAACTCGGGCGTCGGCGCCGACCTACGAACGCAAAGAAAGGGTGGCGTCAAAATTGAATCCGACGATGACAATCGCACTGAGACGAACGTACCTCCACCGAATGTATTTTTGAAGCCCGCGGGTGTCGACGAACCGGCGCAGAGCTCGAAGTCCGCGTTATCCTCCTCGTTGGCATCTCGGGAAGCACAAAATCCATCTCAACGTAATTCCAAGGGCAGCAAGCGGGATCGCGATGAGACGGCGGCGGCGGCAGCAAGCGTGGAAGGCGAGAGTAGCAGCAAGAAGCGCAAGAAGAAGAAGAAGATTGCTGCTGATGAATGAGGCTCAGTGTGTGCGTGGGTGTCTCCTTTGGTTGGTACTTCTCGAATATTGCGCTTGGCCACTCTCCCGTGCGTATCTCTTATTCCCTTCTTGTGGCCGCTTTATATGTGGGTCTTGCTTATCGCAATATGCACTTAGATGGCTAGCTTGTATGTGTCGACGATCTGTGATGCACGAGTGCGGACTAGGAGTGCTCTAGTTCCAGGTGTAGGTGTATCGATAAGTAATCTAAATGCAATCTGTGGCGGAAGCGAAGGACGGTGCCTATTGCCTGTTGTTTAACTTCAAATCTACGTGTGGTGTATTCGGTTGGGTTGGTTTCGTCAATTCTATGGTATGCTTAGAATAGAATCGTTGTAGTCTGGGCATTGCCTATATATAGTCTGTTTACTTACTCCAGAAGAAGCAAGCTCGACGTCTTTGCGAAACAAACCGTTTTTCTCGGAAACTCAGTGTCATGCTCATGGACATGGCAACTCCCGAGCTCACCACGATTTTCCCGCTCATTCAGGCTTTCTATGTAAGTTGCCGCGTCTAAGAACAAAGTGAAGAGGGAGGAGGGGAGGAGATGAAATTGGAAGAAAGCCTACAAGTCGCAAGTACAATATATTGTACGAGTAGATACTGCAGAAAATAATGTAACACCGGTAAATTGCTGCGACAAAGTTCCGAGCACGAAAATTCATGTAGCACAAATGATACAATGAATTTGGATTTCACCAGTAGAGTCTGCGATCCGAGTCTCGGAGGAACGTGCCTGCATCGTACATTTTTCTGTCCCCGCTCTATCTCAACTACTCAATCTGCCTGTGAAAATCAATGGGCCCATGGGAAGGCTGCCTTGGCACACGACTTGTTCCTCTTCCGCATCCCGAAGTCTCGTAAGTTGACGAGTGCTTGTAGGAGATGAATTTAGAATTGGATGCCGAGCCCGAGCCAGATCTGAGAGTAAAATTCTATACATAACTTGGGGTGATTTCCCAAATTCCGATCTCGAAGGCGTGTGCGAGGTGAAGACGGATCACAATTTTCGTTTTCTTAGGAGCGGGGGATGTTAACGTTGAGGGAGATTTTTAGAAATACTCCTGAGGCCTGGGTGTGTAGAGTATTACTGAGGAATGACGCCGGAGCGACGGTAATTGCTTGACTTACAGGAAAGCGACCCCCCTTCAAGTTGACGTCGACACGGCTGTTCGTTCAATATGCGTCGATTCAGAAGTCTAGCCTGGGCCTTGATGTCATTTGTGTTATTGCGTCTGCCTTTCATTCATGTCAATGCCACTGCCAGGACGCCATAATTCAGGAGATTGTGCCGTAGTGAACAGGGGTAGCAGGTGGATGTGACTTACACTCTTACCACAACATGAATTGAGAAGTTCATGTCGTATTTTAATTGTCCAGTTTCATTCGGCGTATATGCGCGTGGTATTACGGCGGAGACGCAAACTGTACAGCTTCAGCCCGGTCCATGAAAAAAAAAACGAAAGCCGTACGTACGCTGTCGATATCTATTTTCTACCATACCGGGGAGCGGCGGAGGGAATCAACGCGGAGCCAGGGCTGAGATCTTAAAAGTAAACCCCGGTGGGAGGTTGACGAATCTTTTTCAGCTGCATGTCAAATAGAAAATGTCGTCATCGGGAGGCGGGCAAGAACAAGCCTGAGGTATCAGCGCCTCAGAAGCTGCTCATAGACCATGGAGCTATCGAGGTGGTGTAGAGCTGTTAGACATACTCAAAAAAAGGAATAGAAGTAAATTTCAACATATCGCGGCTTGAGGGATGATGGTACTAGAGTCTAGTATGTTTGAGTGAGTTGTAACTCACCGGTTGCAAACACCGAGTGAATTCGCGACTTACGGTACCGGCACTTTTACTCGTGCAAATGGTAGAGCGGGGCCGTTCGGTGCGGGATTTCTACGTCTCGTTGTTCCAGGTCTTGCGTACATTATCTTTGGGTGTGAATGAAATGTAGATCGGTCTTGGGCATGGGAAGAGAATGGAAGTTGCTGGGTGGTATCGTGTGCAGATTCACATCGTTGGCTTCGAAGAGCCTAGAAATAAGGTTTCTGTGCACGTCGTCGCTCGTGATGGTAGTTCTCGTTGGGCGGTGGGACAATGGAGAGTAAGAGATGACGGAGGGAATGTTGACGGCTTTCCACGATTCAAGGGAGTCGGGGTCGAAATGACCCGAAATTGAGCCAAAGGTGACATGACTAGGTGCTGTTAACGAGGGGTAGTGTGTGAACACCAGAATAAATTGGGCACTTGTTGTGATCCAGAAAGGCTGTCCAGGATGGCCGACGACATCAAGATGGTTGGTCGGGATCTTCAATGGTAGACATCAGCAAAAGCCGCCCAACTTGAAATCAGGCACCAGGTTTGGGTGCAATCCGTTGGCAAAGGGTATTTACTCGGTAAATCCGCTCGCGCCCTCCTCCCGAAAGTACTTCATAGGGGCGTATTTACGCGGGGCGGTGGGGCGGCGGTAGCGATGCCGAGCCGTCCACGCAATATTTCCGAAACATTTTAGGTCACTTTATGCACGGTTCCCCTAATGAAATCAATTATGGATGGTGGTTTCCATCGACTCGGGCGCGTATACATGCGCCAAGGCCGCAATCACGCATAGCGTCGAGGATAAGGTTGACTAGCGCCTTTTAGCTCCTCCGCTGGCACAGCCTGCTGCGGGAACGGTCCGATGCGGGGATTCGAATTGACGAAGAAAAAGTCCTTGAAATGCAGATGCAGGTAGAGATATTGGTGTGGCGGACAGGGGGTAGCATATTGTGTAGCTCGGGAGGTTCGAGGATGTTGAAGGAGAGTTTCATGAATCATTTTGTTGTCAAATCCGGTTATTTTTACGTTGTGGATCAATGTGCCGGATTTGTAAATTACAGAGATTTCGGCGGACTCCAAACTCGTTTGACCTCGACCGTCGTCGTCTCTACTTTTCTTTCTAACCACCAAGGACCCCGCCCCCACCCATCCTTGCTTTCCCCCCTTCTGTCGGTCCATGTATACTTGGTTCTGCGTTTATGGCTGCTCTCTACCTTCATAACTCAATATGGGTCCCTGACGCTACCGAGTCCCCTCGGGGGGCCTCCCCCCATCCCCATGCCCGCACAACCTCAAATGCAACCATTCAGACTCTCCCCATATCAGATTTATCCCACCCAACCCAGCCGCTCCTTCATTCTTCCACCTCTGAATCAGTCGCGTACATGGACCTGCTGTCGCGCCAGCCAAATCACCCGACTCACCCCCGCGGCTCGGCCATGGAGCTCAGTTTCGACGGCGATCCGACTACTGTGCGTGAGCGCAAGGGGTATTTTGAGAAGGTCGTCCGGAGGCGACTCAGGAGGCTAAAGGCAGGCATTGCTGTATTGGAAGTCATTATCGGTACGTTCCTCATTTTATTTTCTTCTTGACACTCATTAATCTGTACTCGGTAGCCGCTTGGTCAATATACACCACAGTCCGATATTTTCTGGCCTTCGCAATCTACCCCTCGAACTCCAATGGCGAGATGGCTACATTAGCGCTCGCGACCCTCAGCCTCGTCTCCTTTGCCCTTCTCTTCGCAGCAGGCGTCCTCCAATATCTGCAAACGTATTTAATCGGCCACAATATCACCATCAAGGCCCTGCTCAATATCCGGACGACTCTGCGCTACAGCGCCGCCGTACTTGTCCTGGTCCCTGCTCTAGTCAATT
This sequence comes from Favolaschia claudopus, assembly GCA_037176885.1. Taxonomy (NCBI): domain Eukaryota; kingdom Fungi; phylum Basidiomycota; class Agaricomycetes; order Agaricales; family Mycenaceae; genus Favolaschia; species Favolaschia claudopus. The sequence goes on from JAWWNJ010000005.1 coordinate 1,473,450, forward strand.
TCATCCTCGTCTTCGTGTGGCGGACATCATCCGACTCGGCGCTGAACATGGGGAACCGATGTGATCTCGATATAGACGTCGTCTGGTCCATACGGTCCCACTCCACATGCACTCCCCCTGCGTGGGGTGCGTGGCTTGCATTGGCGATCGTGCGCCTACTGATCACTGCCGCAATCCTCGTAAGTACCTCTGACCTCCTTCGAAACATACCTCCTCATTCTAGGCCAGGTAACCTACCACCTCACGCTAACCTCCTACCAACACACTCGCCGACCTTCGCTCCACCACCACGCCTCGACATTTTCCGAATCCACGTACTTCGGCTCCCCTCCCATGTCTGTCACACCCCTCCCGTCCGCCACCATCCACGACCACCACCACCAACAACAACCTTCCTCCTCCTCCACGCTCAACTCCTCCTCCTCCAACTCGTACACCCGACATCCAGAACGTCGCTCATTACGGAGCTCACGTGCCTCCTCCCTCAACCGCCAGCACTCCAACTCCCCTCCGAATTCGAAGGGCGATGTCCGCCTGCCACGCTCGCGATCGAACGAATCCCCGCGATCCTCGAGCGAGGAGGAAGAGGAAGAATTTGATCCCTACGCAAATTTGACACCCGGCCCTGCGACGACGCAGCAGCCAATACAGCCCTCCGAGAGCGATAGGGAGCTCTACAGCTTCGTTGACCGATTCCGGTCGCTTGTTTCGCAGATCCATCGCGAATCGGAAGAAGCTGCCCAACTCACGCCCTCCTCATTCTCCGCTTCAATCCCGCAATCCTCCTATGCATACCCGACATTCCCGCCCTCCCCCGTGGTCGGGTACGACGAATTCGGCCGCCCTTACCCGCCCGACGACCACGTCCGGATCCTCAATTCCTACATCAGGAGGATGCCCACGATCGAATCCATCGGGTCGCGGGAGATGAGCACGGCAGGGACAGCGAGCGTCAGGGGCGATCGGACGAGTATGCATACGCTGTCGCGGCCGCCTACGAGGGCGATGACGGACCGGGATGGCGGACAGAGCGAGCCGCCGAGTAGGCAGGGGAGTCTGAGTTTGGCTGCAGTGGAGCTGGTTAACGCTATGGGCGGCGTAGGGGTGGAGGGGCTGCCGGAGGTGGGGATCGCCGGGGGAGGCGGAGCTGGGATGCGGAGGGGAAGTGTGGGGAGCAGCGTTGGGAGTATCAGCCATTCGCAATCTGGTACAGGTGGTGGGAGCGGGAGCGGGACAGGGACAGGGAGCGGGAGCACAGCAGGGACGAATGTGAGCGGGGCGTCGTATTTCACGGCGAATCCGTCACCGTTGCAGACGCCTATCGTGGAGTCGCCGTTGGAGGGGCCGCTTTCGCTTTCTCATTCCCTCACTTCGACGCCGCAGTTGCCTTCCTTGCAGCCAGGAACATCATCAGCATCTCCAGCAACGCCAACGACGCGCTCCCTGCCGCCTTTGCCAAGGGCGTTGATGCATACGCGGATTGCGGAGGAAGAGCTGTTGGAGGACTCTGCGCTACCTTCCCCTTCGCCGTCGTTACCCCCGCTGCCCCGGGCGTTGAGGCCGTTGCCGAGGCCGCCTTTTGGTCGTGCGGATTCGGTCTGAGATCTGATTGCTTGCTGCTTGCTTTGTATGATTCATTCAAACGGCGGGACGGATGGATGGACTTTGCAGTACAACCTACACATTCCTTTCGGCGCACCAGATGCGTCACTGGACATTTGGATGGACATCTCGTCTGCTCACCCACCCGTTGACAGTACTTTATTTGTTTTCTTTTTTGCATATACGTATACGTAGCACAACACATAACCTTTGTATATTGTAGAGTATTCACGCACGGTAGTAAGTAAGTACGTACGTATGTAGGTGGTCGGTGCTTGCGAGGGCGGAAGTGGTCGCTGTACTGTACTTGAGTGCATGTAGTGTACATTGGTGTACTCGCACAATCTTTTGAGTGTAATTCGGTGCGGGGTTGGGTGACTGTGCGGATACGTGCGCTGAGCCACCAGACAAGACTCGTACATCCGGCGCGCCCGTCTTTGATTGCGCAACGACGGAAATACATCGCTCACTTGGCAGAATGCCTGTGGAACCTTTGAGGCGCCGTTTCGATGGACAATGGTTCTAGATGGCTTACCCCAGGCACAAATACCTCTCTCGACAGATTCATTTATCGCAAGGGAAAATGAATGCAAGACAGACAGCAAGCACGGTGCCACCATGGTGTTACTTCAAATCGGCTCATCATCAACCAGCAGCGATGGCAGGAACGTCGATGCTTTGATTAGAGCCAGTCGCGGGGAAGATGTAGATGCGACGATTGACGCTAAAACGCGTGTCGCGTCGTCTCTACCGCAATTCGAAAAACTCTAAGGCAAGATCTAAAGAAAATACGATACAAGTCTCACGCACCCATGATCTACGCGGATGAGAGCGCGTCCTGTCTCGGCCTTCTGCTCAATAGCGGTTGTATCTATCCAGAGAACGTCGAGGTGCATGCCTGAGGCGGTGAGGCCGAATGCTTGGGCAAGATTTTCTTGCAGGGCTTGGCGAAGGAGAAGGACGTCAGCGGGTGGTGAGGAACGAAGGAGGAGGTATTGAGAACGAGGGGAGATTTTAGAGGACATATCCAGGGCTCGAAGAGGCGATAACTTGCTGGGATGGTTTGGGATGAAAAGATTCTAACCCTAACCCTTGATGAAGCCTCGACAAAGTCACGGTCCGATTTCTGTTTGCTTCGAACGTCTTCCCTGAGCAGTGAGTTCCCTCGGGCATCCATGAGCATCGACCACCCTCGGCGTAGCGCAGCAGCCTGATAATTGGTTCTTGATTCAAGGGAATAGGTACTCCTGCCAGACTTCGCTCTTCAAGTTCTGTCAGTGACTCAGGCACTGGTTCGGCGTGAATTTCCATCGGACCGTTTGAGAGAACTCGGAGGTCAGCTCGATACGGTCGGCAAGCACAGAGGTCGACGGTTGAAGCAGCGGTGAGTACGTCGACTGCCGAACCGCTCAATGGAACAAAATGGGCTGCGACTCGACTTGAAAGCTGACCACACTGCGCAAAGGTACTGTATTATAGTAATTTTTCGAGCCGCCTTCTTTACTTTTGACTAGATTTCAAATCGTTTTGATTCAAATGGTACCGAAGGCTCAGAAATGGCGGAACATTCGCAGTTCGGAAAGCTCATAGTAAATAATTCCAACAACCGGAGCCTCTTCGGCTTCGAATTGAAATTTGGTGATTTTCCGACTCAAGTAACTTACTCCTTCAGTCTAATGGCACACGGCGACTCGGCCTCGAACAGCTCTTTTTCGTGTTCGCTTCCCAACAATCCCATGTTGTCCAGACGTACTCTCATCTTCACTGCGGTTTTCCTAGTCTGCCAGTACCTTCTCCTCACTCACTTTGCCCAACAATGCTATCAACCCCCCAGCACGGTCCCAGCGCTGATAGACAGCTCAATCTCGCCCTCGACGATACGCGATACAAATATCACTATTCCGCTCGATACAGTTCGCAAGACACGTCACATAGCTGTAGCAACTACCTACGGCGTCCATATGGACGTCTACATGAGCCTTGCGTGGACTTTCCAAAAGGTCTTGGATCAAAGTCCATCGAGCAGAGGCTCGGTTGAAGTCTATGCACCTTTCCCTTTCATCTTCGATTTCCATACCGTCGTGGAGAAACTGGCATTGTACCGAGGGGAGGTCAAGAAGCCCGACGCGCTCATTGAAGCTGTAAATGCAGGGGAAATCGATGTGGTCGTTCTCGGGACATGCGAAATTGAGTGAGTGTGCTTACCTCCTTGCAATGGAAATATGTGTTCAACATATACTTCCAATGAAGTTTGCGCAGCTCATGGGGAGAAGATCTGTTATCCGCATGGGATGCAAGGGATGCCGCGCATAAATTTACGCTGGTTTGCATTGTGCACAATGGGCCCGTACGAGACTCAAGGCACTTGCAACCTCGGATGATCTAATTCTGTATTTCAGGAAGCTGCTCCAAAGAAAACTATAGAAGCCTTTGCACAAAGGCGTGCCATCCGGATTATGGCTATATCAGACCAGTATGTTTGACTTCCCTTCTCACAAGCCACATAAACATTGACGCTCCGACCAGCGTAGCAGCCTCACAGAAACTAGCCTTTCTTGCTCGAGCCGATAGCAGAGATACCACAATGCGTTCAGCGGGCTACGAGTACATCCCCGTAGACGTTCACATACCCGTTCTTAACGTTGTCTTGGACACGCTTCGGGCTTCAGAATCACCGCGAAAAATGCTTTCAAATGCGGTCATTCAAGGAAATTTTGCACATGAACGACGGGACTATCGGAACTTCTTTGCGGATTTAATGAAATCTCTGGCAGGTCGGACCACAGATTAAGATTTGATTCTCCCATGTGCTGATATTCAAAGTAGAGGATCCTCAGGTTTGGGGATACCTGCCCCTCGACCGAACTGCAAATTCAACCTACTTGGCGGACCCGGACCTTTCGGAACCGCCGTTCCAACTGTTCCTCGTCGGAGTACGTCCTTTCCTTTCCCATCCTTTCCGGATGCCATGCCTTATTTCTTATCCACATCCAGTCAGGGACCCCGATAGAGGTTCCGCACGAACTCCAAAATATTGTTCACACCCGTAGTCGATTGAAATACACCGGTATGTATTTTTCCGGCGTTCTCTAAGCTGACGACGATATCGATCTTAACTGAACTAGAATTTTACGCGCTCATGAACGACATGGACATTGTCATCCCTGCAATTCCGGCAACAAATATAGCGTACTACGACGTCAAAGCAAGCTCGACATTCGCAATAGCGTTAGAGTGTCATGTACGCTCAATATGGGATTGTTATTCTTTATTTTCAATATCCTCATGTTGAGCTCTCAGGTTCCCATCCTCGTAACCAGGCGCATCCGAAACTCATACACCCACATCGACGACGATCGCGTCGCCGTTACTCGCCCTGCAGCGATGACGGAAGTAGATGCATTACGGGCGTTACGCACAGGGAAAGCATCTCTTTCCGTCACGGGAGACGCAATTAGTGAGAACTTGAAGGACATGGCGCGAGAAGTGGAGAACATGATCCGCCGAGGCTGGGTACGATCTGCAGAAGATTTTCAGGCTGTGAAGGCCGAAATCTGGAGGAAGAATGAACATGCTGTGGAGAGGATATTGAATGAAGTGTTGGTAATCGGGGGTAAGAGGTAATGGAACTATATAGCGGGAAACAATCAGACTTTTCCACTGAACATCGAGTCCACTTTCAAGGCTCGAGACTGAGAGGTAACGTCTCGGGCATCTCGGACATGTTGAATTTTGGCCCGTCGTCCGTTTTATTTGGGGTGTATTGTATTGTGCAGAAAAATATTTCTAAGGATGACAAGTACTAGTTTATTTCACTCACACAGGGATCTACTCGACTTCTGGTTGGATGAGACTAAATCACAAAAACCGCTTCTTAACCTCCTTCTCAATGAACTCATCGATTGTAGCAAATTTGGCGCCGAGCGCAACCAAATCGGGATTCGGTACTGGCGTGGATGTGTAGAAGCCGTTGTACTCAGCCTGCGCCGCGAACTGTATTTGCAAAAAAGAATCGATCAGTTGAAGAATGGCATTCGAAACTTTAGTCACGATACCATCTCATCGTACGGCACGTTTCCTGTGGTAGGAATAGTGTTGAACGACACATCTTGACCCAAGGCTGTACGACGCGAGTCTTAACGGCCAATTTATCAAACCAAGGCGATATGACTTGCCTTTACCGACGAGAGCCACATAGTCTCCATACGGCATATTTCCAGTAACCACCGGAAACACCTTCCCAGAAATATTTTTCGACAGATCGTTGTAGTGTTTGAACAGTGCTAGTGCCGCCTCACCAACGTCGTGGCCAACCCAGGTGAATGATTGCCGGGCTTCGGGAGTGTATTTCGGGATGCTGAAGGCGAACTGTCCGGACTCGGTCTTCTTCAAGCCTCCTTGTCTGCTCGAGTTTGATTGAGATGGATGATTGGAGGGAGAGGGAAAACATACGTGTATATGTTTTCCATGAACGAACCGAGATGAAGGGACGCGTTCTTGACACCTGATGCTTTCAGATAATCTTCGATTTCCTCTTTATCTGTTATTCGAGTGAGCGTTTACATCCAAAAGTCTGAATGTCGAGTACACACCGTCGTATAGGGAGCAGTTCTTGTATTTTCCTCCAGTTAACTTGGTTAATCCGGGAACAGAACTTCACGATAGTATGCCCGGCATCAACAAACATTGAGGCAGAAAGCAAAGAACAAACTGACCTGAACACAATGAACTTGATACCCACTTCCTTCGCAACATCAATGATGGTCTTCCCAACTGTGACCTCGCTCGGTTTCTCGGCGGAGTAGGGCGGGAAGCTGGTAAGGGTCACCTTGACGCGTTTCAGCTTGGGTAACATATTGTATACGTGAGACAACGAACCGCGAAAAGACCCTCGCTACCACGCAACGCGTTGACGAGGGACGCTTTATCCTTCGTGTCTCCTTCAACGACTTCAGCTCCGAGTTTCTTCAATTCGGCTGCCGCGGCGGACGAGGGATCGCGAGTTATTGCGCGAGGCGTAAAGGTGCCGTCTTTCAAAAGTCTTCGTACAACGGATTCTCCTGTGCAAGTTCAAATGGAGTCCAATTGAACGACCAGCAACATGAACTTTGAAGTTTGAACCGCAAAAACTGACCTTGATTTCCAGTGGCGCCAAGAACGGAAACGACTCGGGAAGCCATGTTGTGCGTCCCAAAAGTTCAAAAAGGTGATGTGTGTGATCTGAAAACGACCGAAAGCTTGAGGTTTATATAGGGGCAGAACGTTTCCTAAAATAGACGCTGGATTAGCCGGAGCGTGACCAAGTGCCGCTTACTCACCACGACTTTGACGTCCGAAAGTTCCGTGGCGGTTGAATCAAGATAACGCCAAACTTCTAACAAGCAACGTCTGCGGCGGAAGGAAATTCTGTCTGCTTTACCAATGTTTCGGAAGCTCTTCCGTCCCATCTCGCATCGTCATCGCGCTACTAGAGTCATTGCCAAGGACGATTCAATGATGCACGAACAAGATTTTTTCTTTCAATTTCTTTCTTGGCCGAGCATCTCACTGCTCGACGTTCGCAAAGGAGCAGAAGTATCGATGATTGAAGTGTGTAGGAAAGAAGGGAGGAGACCTTAATGCAAAAATTTCGTCTTGACCAAAAGTTCAGAAGTTAGAACGCTTCGCAATAAGTTCTCAACATGCACTGGCAGACCCTGATGACTATCATGATTCAAAGCGTTGTCTGGCGAATGGGAGCGAATGGTAGATACCAGAGTGAATCATCATTTACAAGGCTAATTAGAATAAATGTATGTAAAGCAAAACTTCAGACTCAGCTGTCTGTGTGAATCGAGCTATAACAAAAAGAACGACGAGATCGAACAACGCAAACGACCAAGTCTCCAGCGAATCGTACTCAGATGCGCATGAACGCAATCCGAGCACAGACTATTGACAAACTGGTCATCTCGAAGCATCTGCTCAAGCTCTCGCACGAGCCAAGTGCTCCAAACCGATTTCGGATCCGGCGCCAGTCTCGTCCGCCAGTACTCCAAACGTCGCGGAGCGCATTGGCCGCAAAAGGCGTTATTGTAGCAGCCAGCTTCGGTGAGCGGATCAACGATGATGCGAACGAGGGCGTCTTGAAGGGCTTCGCGTCCCGCGATAAGACGCCGGAGATCGTTGGGGGATAGTATAATGTGGGAACGCCCTCCGTCAGCACTGGAACGGAATTTCTGGACAGAGAGGGCGTAGAAGCAGGAGGGTAGAATTTCGGGGACATTGCATTCTTGAGCAAGATTGATAGCTTCTGTGAACAAAGAAATCGGAGTAAAAGGGCCGCGCCACTTGAGTTCTCGCAACGAAAACAAGACAAGTAAGAACAAGCCGTACCTGCGGCGTGTGGTAACGCGTTCAGACTCAGGTTCGCAACGTCTTCAGGCCATCTAGATAGAAGTTCATTCACCGCCCATTGTCGTAACCCGCCAATGTCATATTTCGTGGCTATCCGAAGTGCGCCGGAGAGGAGGTCGAATGTCACGATGTTTTGCTGGAAATAACTGAAAAAGAAATGAAGTATGTGAACTTTGAGATCAAGCAATAGAATGCACTTATGGTCATATATCCACCCCAAAGAGACTTCCCAATCCGCCAGCGTGTCGCCAACCAATTCCACACTCGGGCACCCGTCAATCTGGTCGGTCTCCGGTGGTTGAGGAATATGCAGCATGTCGGAGAAGACCGTCGAGCAGCAAAGACGTCTTCTGTGAACCTTGAGAAGTCGCTTCTCGATTGCCAGGACTATGTCGCCGTCCGGAAACCACAATTTTTTCACCATGGTGCGGCGGGAGGTAGCATTGCAAGAGCCTGACAAGCGGCGTCGTTTGACTAGCGGCATTTCGTCGTTTGAGTTTTCTGAGTCAGACGCGACGATGTCCATGCTATTCAAGATGAGGGTGGCGCAGGACATGGGAGAAGTAAAACAATGAGCGACGCGTCACGGTCACGTCACATGTGTGTGAGGTGTTACTGACGCGGTACACGTGATATTTCTCCATTAGCGAGGGTCAAAGAACCACAACCGTTACTTGGTCTTGAACAAGTTTGCGACCAGTACTTACACAAAAATTTTCAGAGATACACGCGCTTTCCGGAATATTGAAGAGATCGCCGCAATTACTCATGGGCACGAAGCTCGTTGAAAATTAATATTGACATTATGTAACTACGACCGTACCCCGATGTCAGTTCGAACTTGAAAGCGTGGTGCAAGGCATTGCAGAGTGTAAGTAATATGGTCCGTGATTGTCCGTGTTCGTTCAATCGTCAGTGCATTCTTGGCAATCAACTTTACCAGTCAACTCAAACGCCCCCACGGAACCACTTCTGGTTGGCGCTGCCGTTGTCGGCGACGCAGTCCCACAATTGGATCTTAAGAGAAACACAGAATTGTCAATCGACGCAGAATAATCAGGAAGAGAGACGAAACGCACGGGGTTTCCGTTGGCCGTTTTACCGTCCGTCAAGTCGAGGCACTTGCCCTTTCCGGCCCACTCGATCTGGTCGAAGCCACTGTGGATCGTCCACATCTGGTTCGTGTTGCCTTCTGCGCAGTCCCAGATCTAGACAGCACAAACGTTCAGAAGGGGATGACGTATGAGAACTCGAAGCCTCGCACCTGAAGCTTCACACCGTTGGCCGTGGAACCGTTGGGGACATCGAGACACTTGTTGCCGAAAGTGGTCATTTTGCCGGTGAGCGGGGCGACGGGGATGCTCCAGGTGATGTTGCCGTCAGGGAAAGTGGTGTGGAAGTCGGCGTTGAGGCAGTTTACGAGGGCAACTTGGGCGCCATTGGTGTTGGAAGCCGCAGCGATACAGTAGGGGCCGTTTGCCGCAGACGCTATATTGCTTTAGAGATTGCCAGTCCAAAGTTTACTGATAGGGACACTCACAAGAACCGCCAGTGAGGTGAACGACACTAGATAGATGGATGAGGACAAGAGGTTGAGGACTAAAATCCAAGACTCACTCAACCGTATCGGGGTTCGGGGCTCCTCCCCACTTCTGATTGGCGTTGTTGTTGGCGCAGGTCCAGATCTAAAACCACAAGCGTTACAACGGGGATGACTCCTGCAATCGATATTCGCGCCTACCTGCAAGACATTGCCGTCCTTGATCGATCCGTCTGTCAAATCGATGCAGAAGTTGGTGTCGGCAATTTTGAAGGTGAAGTCATTGACAGAAATCCATTTCTGGGTCGCGACATTGTCCGCGCAGTTGGAAATCTGAAGCTTGGCACCGTCTTTTGCGACCCCACCCTTGACGTCGATACACTTGGAAAAAAGGGAAATTAAGTCTTGGACAAAGCTCTTGAATATATAATACCTTGTCCCCGAAAGCCTTGATTTGCTGTGGGCCAGCAGGTTGTCTGGTGAAGAACGAGACTTCCCAGTCTTGTAGGGCGAGATCAGACTCAGTGTTGCAGTTGTGAATTATGAGAGGAGAGCCGGCCGTGTTCTGGGCGACGGCGATGCAGCCTTGAATGCCTGCGTTGTTGACTGCCAAATTCATCAAGTTCGGACCAGAGAGAAACCATGCTGAAGGCAGACATACACGCGTCATTCAAGCTCTGAATTTGAACTCTTGCGGTAGCGGAAACAGCGAAACCAACAAGAGCGACGAATGAGGAGGACAACTTCATGGTGGGGAGAAAGAAAATGAATGCTCAGATCTTCACCAGAGCGTCTTTTATTCAGGTCCGTAGCCCTCCGTAGCCAAGACTAGAGACGAATTCAATACAACGTCACTAAGGATCTGCTCACGCATGGTAGTTGCCGCCGGCGACCCTCTGTCTCTGGGGGCGTGAAACAGCGGCTGAAGATCGCCGCACAACCAAAGCTGAGCCATGAATCGGTCTGAAACCACAAGTTGAGCCAGGAACTGTAGGGAACTGTTCACAGGTTCTGCGCAAAGTTCGCGCCTTTTTTCAGAGCGAAATCTGGCGAGGGCAAGAAAAGGCAAATGCCCGCCGCCCGACTCCGCCCGAGTACATCCGGGTCCAATTCGAAAGACAGTGCTGATGAAGGTTGATGATCGGCAAAGAATCCTTCCTTCCGGTCCGGACCTTCCACCCCACCAGCTCCCACCTGGCCACGACAGGCCACGACCAGCCACGATCAGGCCTTTTACTGCGATGACAACATACGTACCTTCAATTCAGAATACAAGCTTGGATCCAACTTGGATCAAATCATTTGTTTTGCTTCAAAACTCAAGTTTCGCGTCGTGAAATATCTCCTTCGCACATCCCTCAATTTTGGCATTTTGCGCTCTGCTGGGTATGACAAGTAGCCAAGGGAACACTGCATCTTCTCCTGCGTCGGAACTCGTTCCGCGAAGTCACCCTCGATGACCATGCTGCCAGGGAGCGGCTTCCACCGACCGGTATCTTGTCGTTCGCTGAGTCCTGGAATCTTTCGCCGTTACTTGCAAACGGAACACATTCCATGATCATCGAAGCAGGTACAACTGGAACCGATCTCCTCTAGCCCGCCCGTAGTCCGCCCGAGACCCAGACAGCAGATCTACGAACCTCTGAATTCCAATTTCCTGTTGGCAGTGTAGTACATCGGTCTATGCTCACCGCTTTCCCGAACTGCGGCCTCGCGTCGTGCACAACCAGCTGTCCGCAGTGCTTCCTTCCTCGACTGTGACACACACGCCTACCTGCCTCATCTCTGAGATCCGGGTCCAGGAAGCCGGCGTCATAGACCCCACCTACTCACCCACCTCCCACTTCCACGGGCAATCGACGCCAACTTGAAGTCGCCGCCAACCAATGCCATATTCCGCGCTGCGGAAGCAAGGTTTCGATGATATGTACAGATTCTCAGGCGGCGGAACGGGGACACTGCGTTATCCCTTTGCCATCTCGTCTTGTCCGGCTCTTTCTTTCTCCCTTCCTGCCTTCCCTACTGTACGTGGGATCGGCCACAACTCCCCGGCTTCCAACCCCAGGCACCAGACGAGAACGATCTCAGTCCACTGACATATTGCTCTATCGCCATCTCGCATTGACCACTGTTGGCAAAATACATTCTGTCCTCTTTCGAATCATTCGGACCTAGCAATTTTGACCTATTGCGTCGCAGAAGACGAATGAACGATTCACCGCCTGTCGCTAGCCTGCCAGTCATCTGCAGCTAGCATATCTTCTCCGTCGTCCATCCCATTTCGTCGTGGACCTCTCGATCTCGAACTCAATCTCAAAGATGCTCTCGTTACTTATCCTTCTGCTCGCTCTTTCGCCCTCCCTTGTCTTGGAGACGACCCCTGTTCAACATTTGGCAAACATTTCGCTTGCTTGCATCTCTACCCTGGGCTCATTCCCGCACCTGGGGCAACTCCGAACGAGCGCCAAGACAAGTATGCACACGGACTACAACTCAAGTACTTATGTTCAATCCTTTTCAAGTTTTAGCGTGGTGCCAGTGGTCAGTCTTCACGTTATACGCTGGTGCACACTGAGACGACGTTGAATTTCTACACTACCCGTCGCGACTGTTAAAGCCACTCCTACTCTCTGTCGACCACATCACGCAGCTGCTGCCTCCCAACCCCGACCCCGGAATTCTGCCTCTGACGCCCCATGTATATGTATGTATGTATAGCTTGTCTCGCCCATCTGCCTCTATGTTACTACAAATCAAGAAAGTATACCTACGTATCACTCCCCACGTCCGGTACATACAATGTGTACAAATCACCATTGAGACCCCTTCCTCGGGCGTACCACGACCTCTGTCTGCTTACACCCTCTGCTTCGCATACTCCACAAAATCATCAATCGCCGACGGCCACGCCGCCTCAAGGTCGTAATTCTCGAATTTGGCGTCGATGGTTCGGAGAAAGTCGAGGAACTGCGAGGGTCGTTAGTAAGCTCAGCATTTTGCAAAGGTTGAGAAGGGTGAGTAAGGAGACGGGAGGGAGATGGAGAATAGAGAGCAAGATGGAAGGAGCGGAGACCTTCCAAAAAAGGAAATAATGCAGTAGCCTCACAGAGATGTAGGCACGCGCAGCTATGAAGCCGCTCCGGCCGCCGCACGAAGTCATAACAGACGTACAGTGTAGGGTGCAAGCAAGATGGAAGACAGGCCGCAGCCGCAAGGAAAGCAGTAAACAGAAACGAGTAAAATGGACACTCACCATAAGCCACGTATCCTTGCTAACCCCCTTGCCGCCCTTCTCCTGCAGAAACTCGAACCACCAATCGACGTATTCGGGTTTCCAGCCGCCGCCTGTCAGAGGTAGAATGGGTAGAATGCGTTAATGATCACTCATTCATTCGTGGCACGCGAGAGAACCCCACCTTTCCCAGATGACCCTGACATGTCTGTATCCCCCGAAGCGTCAATATGTGCGAGGGCGCCGCCGGACATGCCGTGTGGGAGGAGGAGGGACCAGAATGCTTGTGCGGTGTCGATTGCTAGAGGGTGAGAGCGTGAGTGCATGTGTCAATTGACAAAAAGCGACAGAGAGGCGAAACCCACCAATACTCCTCTGCCCTTGCACCTTGGCAAACTCAAAGGTGTGAATGTAGACTTTCTCGAAATATGCGGGATCCTGCCCGAGCTTGGTCTTTAACCGTGGTAGGGCTGTCTTCATTGCTGGGAGGGTGTCACAGCTGTTGAAGAGTCGTCAGCGAACCAAGTATATAACACCTGGGCCGAGTGCATAAGAAATTAAGATGCGGCGCATGGTTTGCGAGCCGTCGGACAGATCGAAGTCTCCGTCATCGGGCAACATCGACCGCCTCGCACCAGTCTCCCTCACCAGCGCTTCGAGATCGTGAATCCCATACTTCGACCTCGTGCCTACCCGAAAAATGTTGGCCCCAGGCGCCGTCACTGCGACGAAATCGCACATCTCGCCAGCGAGGACAAGATAGAAAAAAAAAATCGTCAGGCACGCTCCTGATATGGAGTCGATGGGTACGAGAAGTACATGGTCGCTCAATACAGCACGCCAACGGATCCCCAGGGGAAGCAGGTCCCCTGCGGGAAGAAGTGCAAGATGAAGTGCGCTTCAAGCGTCGCGGAGGCTGCGTGCAGAGAGGGGAATGCGATGAACATGTTAAAGCCCGCGAGGAGAGCCGCGCTGACGATGAATGCGTAAGAAAATGAGAAACTGCACACGCACCCAATACTCTTCCACCCATCGACCCACCCTGCGCGATTCCACTCGCCGACGCGCGGTGATTTGAGCTCGTAGGCCACAGCGAGGAGGACGACGTCCTCGGGATCCACACCGAGGTCCTGACAAAGCCGAATGGTCCCATCCACCGTAATCTCGTCTGCGTCTGGGTCTACGCATTTTTAGTCTCGCATAGAACAAGAAACGCAAACTCGCGCACCCTTGTACTTATCAAACAGCGAATTGAGCTTGCTCGTCGATGCGGCGGGTGCGGAGGGTCGCGTGGTGGTCGCGGCTATGGCGGCGGGATCGCCGTAGTAGGCGTCAATCGCTACGTCGACTCGTTTGTACTTCTCCAGAAACTTTTTGGCGTCTTTGACACTGTCGACCGAGCGAGTTAGCGGGCTCATTCAGGACCCACACAAGAAGACACACGAGGCACCAGTGACACCGCAGAATTGGGCGATGTTCTCTTCCATTTTCCTGTCGACCATCGTGGAGAAAGACTGTCGAAATTTGCAATGATTTCGCGCGGGGCGATTTGTTGAAGAAATTGGAAGGTTTTGGAAGGATATAGAATCGGATTTCGGGAGACGGAGGTGATTGAGTCAGATATGGCAATTCGTGTCAGAACAAGTAACGCCCAATAGACACAATAGATTAGAACTGACGATAGAGTTGCGGAGGAAGTAGCGATAAAGCAGGGCCGTGCAGAGCGCTACCACCACCCACGTCGCTCCAAATGGTGAAAACAGCTTGAAGGTGTTATGTGTGACTGTCACGTCACATCTGCGGTTGAACCTGGACCACCAGGTGCAAACGAGCCACGTCGCTATGGGGCTTCTATCATCGCATTATACTATCTGAGCCCACCGAATCCTCTCGAGCTCCTGTTCTTATCTCTTTGCTCGTATTTGAACAGAAAAGATCTGTGTTCCGACAAATCGAGGACGGCGCAAACTTTACCTCAGACCTGGGCCTCGGACTGGCTACGGTCTCTCGCACGGCAACACATTTTCTGAATATCCGAGAATCCCTCGGTAGCACAGAGCGAACTTGGACTATTTCTAATTACTATGATGCTTCGGCTCCTCCACTCTATGTCATATCGTCTTTGGCTTACAACTAGGGCTGCATCATTCGTCCACTAGAGGGAACAGCGACGTCGACACTAGCGATAGGATCAGGCGGTCATAGAATCTTACCGGTAAAGCAAGTGCCATCGTCATCCAAAATGCACCCAAGGCTCGTCTCTCCGCACGCGTTACAATAAACCGTCGTGTTTGATCCGCAATAGTTCACGCAGAGAGAATTCCCTGAGCAGCGACCAGGACATCCAGTCGGGGACGTGCATCCGCAGGTCTCGCGTTGGGTAAGAGGATTGGCTGCCACGAGGGCAGTGGCAGACACGAGCATGAGTGAGATCAGGCGGAAGGAGTGCATTTCGTGAGTGGTCGCTGCAGTGCGGAGCTTGTGGGTTACCAGGTTGGAACGGTGATACACTCTTGGGCTTATATAGTCCCTCTAGACGTGACGTGGGTACAATTCAGCCGGAGTCATCTCATAAGTACCTCGGTCCTCATCTCCCCGCTGTCCGCCTACTTCCGCTGATCCCATTCATTCACAGTTACCAAACAATATCTCGGCGATTTTTTTCATTGGATATGAAAGCTAACTCAAGCTTTCTGAGCAAAACAGCCAGAAAGCAGGTGCTCGAGTTGAACAGTGAGAAACAATTTCCGCTGTTCATACCGAGAAGGTAACAGGTGTCCCTCTATCGTTCCTGCGGATAGCCATCCCGCTACCCAAAGTAACGCGATGAAACATTTATGGCGCCTACCCGGAATCCGCCCTAACTCAAAAGAAGCTTAGCTTCGGTCGTCACTCGACTACGGATACTTCAGTACGCCTGCAACCGAGGAGGAGCCTATGAGCATGAGCAACAACTGTGCCTGCGATTTTCCTGAAGCCTCAAATGGACGTGAAATGTTCCCAAAAATTGGTGATGCCCTCTCTAAGGGCATAAGAAGGCCTCACTTTTATTCAAGACGCTGCGGCAAGAACTGAATCATATGGCTGGAGTTACTGGACAAAAGTAGCGTGAGCCTGCATGATCATGCATGACAGTGCGTGGTCATGCATGTGTGCCCATGGTCATGCATGAACTCGAATGTTCATGCATGATGGATGCATGATGGCCGATTTTGCCTGATCTCGAGCATGCAATGACCATGGATGAGATGTTGAGATTTTGTTACCTTAATATTCTACTAGCTTGCCATGCATGGTTGCTTCATCCATGGTCATTCATGGTCGTTCTGACGATTTTCAACTTCGGTATTTATTTGATCCGAAGCACTTTTCCATCAATTTTGATGTACAGATTTGGCAGAAAAGCAGCGCAGCGAACTATTTACTTCCCAGTGAACACTGTTCGTTGAAAATCATAGAGCTTGGTCTATAGCCTTGTTCTGTTTTATCCCTTCTGTATACCATAGGTAAATTGGCTCCGATTCATTGTGGACGGAGGTTACATAGGTCTAGGTGCCTACTACATTTGCATCGACTCTATGAGCATTGCTAGGGAGCATTTAAATTTTAGCCAGCTAGCGCTACTATACAGTCAGAATTTACACAATTTGAGAGTGCTGAGAGCTCAGACCACTATTAGTTCTCTGCAATTGAACTACAACTCGATAGATCAGCGGACCGCCGGAAGCCGAAGCTCTCCCCGAGAAGCCGAATAGACTGGAATTCTTCGGCATCAGGAATCATGACCATTCCGTGGTCATGAATGGAAAAATTTGCTGGAAGAACTTCATTAAATTCATGCCCATTGGCCACTCATGCACGTTAATCGATGCCGGACAGGGCACCATGAATGACCATCGAGGTTCATGGATGATCATGCATGGGCATGGATGTCACGCGTGACCATCCCACTTTTGTCCAATAAAGCCCGTCATAGAATCAGATCAGGCCAGATTGCAATTTTTGAAATGTAAACGCTTTTTCGCAAGTAGGCGCTCGATAGTACTGGCGTGCTGTGTATCACACATAAGCCGACGTTGATCGTCTCACTGTACTCTCTCTACAGTAGAACAGACGCTCACACATCGTACCAGCGGTTGTGTTGTATGTCAATGTATGAACACCGCAAAGTGCGAAATCGTGGGAATGCATCACGTGATGCAAAGCCCTCTGCTTCTGACGGCCATGTTCAGAACTTGTCCTGTCTGTACAAGGCCCGAAAATGGCTGGCGATTGTTCAAGACACCTCAAACTCGGTCGGCGGATATCTGACTCTCACAATCACTATTTATCTCTTTGTCTAATTTGGTTCATTGACATCGAGTCTCCGACTTTCAACGAATTCGAACTTTCAACGTCTTGTCCAACGAAAATGTTACAATATGTACAAGTCCTTCATACTCTCCGACTTTTCACTAACGCCGATTTACAAAAAATGATGAAAAGACAAGACGCAGCATCAAAATCCCGTGCGTGCATTCATGTCGCTAGAATCATAATGTGTATTTACGCCGCGTAGGAGTTCACACCCCACTTCGACATGATGTTGGGAATTTGACCATGTGCCCCCTCCAACGCCGCGATCGCTCCTATGAGTTGGGTATTGAGCAAGGCAAGCTTGAGACAGTATACCGATCGCATTCACTGACCTCCAATAAAGCCGTTGCCTTGAACATGATGGAACTTGAGCTTGTGTTCAACATCGTTTCCTAAGATAGTTGCCACCGACTTCTTCAACCGTGCCTCGAACTGTGCCGAGCCGATGAAGAATCTGGCAAGAATTATCGGCTTTTCAAGCTTCGATCTGTATACGAGGTACGCACTCTCCGTCCACAGCAATGTTGATCATTTCGGCGTCGGTATCGTATCCCATGTGTGTGATGAGCGCGGCGATAGGGCAGCCAACCATTCGCCCGCTGCGCACCGCGACGATACCTGCGATCTGCTGCACGATATCGGCATCCTCATTCGACACCTCGTTCGGCTCGTAGTCGAAGAGGTCGCAGATCCAGGTCTTCACGGTCGTGAGGTCAGGTGCGTCTTCGATCTTGAAGAGGTGAAAGGAGGCGAAGCTACCATGGCGCTTGAGTGCCTCTGTTGCCTTTCCGTTGAAAAGCAGCTGCTTGCTGACGAGTTCCAAAAGAATGAAACGGGAAATTTCGCCGAGGTAGAACCACGATGTGAGTTTCTGGAAGCGGTAGTGCTTGGGATTGGCGGATTCTTGGTCAACTTGTTGGTCGAACGGTGTGGGGCGGAAGAGCGAAGTCTGATCGCAATACGGTGAGATTCAGTCCCGTACAATGCCCGTGACATGCACTTGCCTCGTTCAAGGCGCCCCACTCGGTGTTGATCATCATCTGGCTGCCTTTGAAGTTGGGAATCTTGCTGATTGACGCCCCATTTTCCATGTAGCTGCCGTTCGTCCCCGCACCGTAAACGGCCGCTGAAGACATCGAGCGTCATTTGATTTCGCTGTCAGTTTTCCTGGCCTTCGGATTGGATGAGAAACTCACACATCACACAGGACGTTTCCAAATATGACTGGGCGAGCAAGACTGCGACAGTCTGAAGGACGCATTTTTATAACCTTCCTCCCAGGTGAACACAAACAGCAACTCACGTCGTTCACTATCGCTTCGCACTTGACTTGAAGGCCACGCTGATCCATGGCATTCTGAAGGAGATCGACGACACACTCGCCGACCACGCCTTGTATGCTGAAGCCCTTCGACCACGCGAGAAGCTTGCCGTGCTGCATGTTGTCCTTTTGGAAAGCGAAGGGGAAAATGAAACCAAGAGGGAGAAGGGTATCCTTTAGATCTTTGTCCTCGACGTATTGCTGCACGCAGTTTGCGAGGAAGCCTATGGGAGATGTTAGCCGCTTTGCACTGGCAAAGAAGAATGATGAGACTCGCCGAAGAAGGCGGAGGCGTCCGAGGTCATCATGTCCTTGGAGATGTCGAACATCTTGGGCTCTTGAGTGTAATGCCTACGACCTTCGAGATTGACCGCTGTGACAACACTGCGCCGACTGTGAGCAGCAGTCCTGACAGTCGAAAGGCGATACTGACACATGGTTCCAGCTAATCTCCAACGTTAGGGCTTTACCCGTCTCGTCGCCCGTTGGACTGTGGGTAACCCACGAGGGCCTATACTTTCGTGAGGCAAACTTTTTAAGACGATTTCGTAGACAGCCCACCCCATTACGACAGGCTGCGAGGGGACCTGGAGGCCCTTCAAGTAAGCCTGCCCAAATCCTTGAGTGATTTTCACGAGATCAGCGTCCGACACAGCGAACATCTGCGCGATGCGGTCAAGCTCGTTCTTGGCGGGATCAGAGACCATTGTTGATAGTGTATGAGGTCGAACGCAATAAGGCAAGTCACTCGTTTTGTATTCGACTCAGATTCTAGCTCATCTTTTATAGGTATGAATATCCCCATTCTTGTTGTGTTGAATTAATCGATGCTGAATACTGGTGTTGAACGGCAGACAGATATCTGGCATACTGAATCTTCACTCCTCAATCGCTACACGCTCTGGGATGCCGATTGCAAATATTAGTGAATTGCCCGGCGCTTTTCTTTGGCACATTGAATAGTCAGGTGGACCCCGGTGCTACGCTTTCTCCGGACACTTCTACCCATGTCACAACTATTCTTTAGGCTGCAAATGGCACCGGTTTTTTTGTTACAGATTACTTTCGTTCCATGTAAGAACTCAAATCATTGAACACTTTGACAGATCTGACACTGCTTAGATTTCAGATAAGCCCTGGCGCTACACATCGCCGGATAGTCTGTGGCATGCTGCGGAAAGTATTCTTCTTCTTGGTTTTCCCCAGACGCGTGCGTGGTTGTCACCTATCTTTCTCTATCGCCATTCAAGCTGTCCCTCATCGTAACACTCTGGGTTTTTTATCTTCGCCACGGCTGGGCAGGGACTTGCTATTGTTCACCCGGTTGAGTTGTCTTACCGTCTTTCCGGTACTTCACCAATTTAGAACTTTAACTTTCTAGAGTCTCAGTCGACACGGCAAGACCCCTTCCTTCGGTTCTGCATCATTTCGGTTTATGTCGCAGCGCTTCCGGTGATATATCTTCTCCGTATCTGCGATGATATGACTATCTCAAGACTCAACTCCACAAAATTCAGGATGAAGCCGCAGCGGCATTCAGCAGGAACAACAGGACGAATGTCAAGGTATTGAATGTAGAAGCCTGAAAGAGGATGGCTCCGTGGCGTTTGACTTTGAGGGTGGTTTTAACAATAACCAAGACAGTCGCAATGTTGCGATTGAACACTGGCAGTGAAGAAGCTGAGTGTCACAGTATTGAGTTCTTTTGTATGTTGCGCTCCCTGATACTTCATTGATACCCATAAATTGGTGCGGCAAACCGGCACCGGGATGCGTATAAAGATTCCCTCAACGGGTCGCAGCTCTTCACAGTGAACTCTTTACTGCCCTCAACCTTCTCACCGCTCACTGCCTTTCAACCTTTGACAATGGCCGTCGAAATCGATGTCAATAGCGTGTAAGCTGCGCCTGCTTCCATGAAGCATAACGATACTTGAGGCTGACTTTAACCGTAGCCCAGTTGACGAATGCGAGTATGTCTACAACTGGTCTGCGTTCAATTTCTTTCGATTGTTCGCGTCCATAATTCTGATACCGATGTAAAATCTAGGCAGTGGCGCTGCTGGATGAAGGTCTGCACTCCTCGCTGAGAAGGGCCAGTGTTGACGGTGGGTTTCTGTTGAACCAGTCAAGTCTTCTTTCGTCGCTCAAATGTCAATTCAGGGTCTTGGGCATACTATGGCTATCGAATGCGTAGACTTCAGCAGATTGATATCTCGTTTCCGCCTACTGTTCATTGTCACTCCCAGGATCATTAGAACGTGTTTTTCCCGCTTAACTCATCTTTTTGCACCGTGATCATCAGCTGTGGTGTTTTCGTTGAACTCCGGAATGGGACATAGGAAGACTTGTGACGCGGAAACTGACTCCAGCATGCAAGTGAATCGTGATTATCATTTTAGAGAGACCAATTATGAGTCAGATTATTCAGACCAAATTCAGACTGTGTGGTTGTCACTGAATACTGAGGGCTGTGTAGCATACATAAGGTTGAACGTTGATCTCACTATATTTTCTTTCGAACAGACGATCACACAGGTCCTTGTATCTGTGGTTGTCTTTTATGTGTCTTTTATATACTTACGTAATGATCGAAATTGAACATACCCGAGATGCCCGATGGCGGCTCACTTTTAGATATTCCGTGCGATATAATACAACTCCAAACTAAAAAAGGTACCACCAGCACACTACTCCCGAACCTGATCCATAATTCGCACCATTGTTGACAATCATAACCACGTGAGTGTCGACGGTCGTTCCGAATCCCCCAGCCTGTCCTCTGCCTATTTTAGAGACAGCTATATATAATGTGGCTGTTGAATCTGATTGTCGGGACTGGGAAAGACAGAAGCCGTACTGCTTCGAGTCAAACCTCGAACTCGCTACAGAGATCTCGCTATTTCGCCTATTTTTATTTTCAGAGTCTCAGACGCTACAATGAGGCTTAACGCGTCAAAAACGACCGTGACAATGAATATGTTGTCCGCTCCGCTCCGTCTCGCGTCCAAGAATCAGCCTCGACTCGCACGGGAGGAAACACGGGCACCCGCACATTGCAGCCGAAATATAAAAAAAGGGCTCCTCTTCCAAGCTCTTTCCTCCGCCCCATGCTGTTCCCCATTTTCCTTCTCAGTTTCTCGGCTCTGGCTGTTGGTGGTGGATCTAACTAGGCCCCCGGTCACTACCGACTATGTCGGTCCGATTTAGAGTAAATCTGAGCTCGAAAATCGCAATTTTCGGTCCCAAAGTTAGAGTAAATCTGGGTCCAACCGACGAAATTCCGTCCGAGATAGAGTAAATCTGAGGGCCGAATCCCGCCTCACCTGGCTCGGGAAGGGTGGCCAGAATTTTCTTCAAAGTTGTTGTTGACCCAATTCGAGCATAGAATCAGGCCTAGATGGCCAGAAACTAGCGAAAACAAGCTTATAGAACGAAATGGGGACAAAATCAGCAAAAATAGCCGAAAATTCGAATATTTTGTGATTTTTCGGTCCATGATAGAGTAAATCTGAGGTCAAACGGCCAATTTTCGTAGAGTAAATCTGCCCAAATCGGCGGACCGACCTAATAGGTAGTGGCCGGGGGCCTATCTAACTCGAAAAAAAACGGCGGTGGTGATAGCAATGACGATAACGGGAGTCTCCTCGTCAACGCCATAATTTCAAAGGACAACATCTCTATGGCACAATGCTGGAAGATCGAACCTGGGTTTCAGTTGTCGAATGTCGTGCGTGTGACATACATTTTTGTCATACTTGTAGTGAAATATGGGGGAAAGTTGTCTATGTGTATATTGAGGTAGAATACAGGGCTGTATTTATACTGTAGGTGAACAATGAACCAAATATATATAAGCTGAAGTTGGAGAACAATGGTTGAATCTCCGTAGTAAAGCGTACAGGTTCGTACAGCTTCAAGGCTATGTATCTCCTCAGCGACAGTGAATCCAGGTCGATCCAGACCGTATCTACGTATCCGTAGTTGAGTCTTGACGGGCTGGACTTGTTTCCTCCCAAATCTCTCTCATATCTCGACACTCCCCCTCAGACCGGCAAGACCTCAAGTTTCTTGACATTTCTTTGTGGTTGGGCCTCGCGAATGGGTTGGCGAAGATGTCGATGATGTGGCTTGTTGTAGTGCAAGAAAACTGCACGCGGTTTTCGGTAGGGTCGTGGTACGAGTTAGAGTGTGATTGTTCCGGCGATCCGATCACGGGAATCTCGCAATGATCCGCTTCATCTTCTCTTCCTTCCTCGTCCTCCGCTCCTCTACGTTATTCGCCTTCTCGTTTTTCTCGACGGGGCTGGTGTCCAACTTTGATTGCAGTCTACCCTCCTCGCCTTTACTCGTTCTTCAAGCTCTCGACTCCCTTATTGGTTTGGATTACGACAGTCTTCGGGCGGTGACGGTTGGGTGACGGTGGAGGCTGGCGTCGATTCGAGAACAGCATTGGGTGTAACGGCGTCTCAATCCTCTGAATGTTCGCTCGTACGTCTTCTTCTCTCGGTATATCTAGTTTCTCTCTCTCATCATATCCTCCACTCAAAACTCTTGACTGACTCGATCGCTTCTGTGTAGATTCTTGACGCGTCGGTCGTCTTTGGAAATCTCTTCATGGATATGAACTCTCCTCGCTCCCCCTCGTCCTCCTGCCTTGCTGAAGTCTGTTTCGATCTCGCAGCTGGGTCATTGAGCTTGCGAAAGATTTTGCTGGACAGTGGATCGAAATTTAATGGGGTGGAACAAGGTACAAGGTGAGTATTCCATGTCGTTTGGTGGTTCATCGATGTAGAGGGTTGCCATTGGAGGCTTGCTCGTGCTGCGATTTCGTCTAAAGCGGTGGCTATCGCGACTTGGTCTGCGTTTGCGGTCGCAACTCAGCGGTCGGTGCCTCCTGCTTCGATCAAATCTGCACTGTGGCCGCCTCTCCTGGTGCCATCGTCTGGATGAATGCGGAATCGGGGTTTGCAGCATTGCGGGAGATTGCTGCTCGGTATTCCCGGCTCCCCCTCGAGCTGCACATCGACCGGGGACCAGGTACTCGGCGCTTTCCTATACGACTGTGTCTGTATGGTTCCGAATCCCACAAATATAATTTTTTCCTCCGCATTCTCGTCATTCCCTCTCAGATTCGACGGCTCGTTCATTGGACTGCTTGGTGTTTGCGTCCATGTCTTCAACTGCATATCTCGTGGAGTGTCCATCGGCCCATGACTTCGGAAATTCATCGTAAACTCGACGATTGACTCCCAGGAAACTGCCAGTCATTCTTGTGCTATCACGGGTTGTGTGGGCAAGTTCTAGGATCGTCCCGACGACTCCCTCGCTTGCTCCATCTACTCCGTGTGATGCGTTGTTTGTTGCTCGCCTCTACGATGGCGGCGTGCGCTCTCCTCGCGCGATCATTATCTGTACATGCTTTTGAGCTCGCTTGGCTGATGATTACAGACATTGTGTCTTGCTTCCCATTGCTCCCGCTCGACAATCGCTCCGACACACATTCTCTTGTGCGCGCAACTCGGTGCTGACGGGATGTCGAGTCGTGCGTCTCATAGCATATTAATCCATTCTCGGGTGTCCATCATAAAAAAAAATCCAGTGGTCGTTTCGTCCGGTATTGAAGGGTTAAGAATTGGCTTTTCAGTAAGAGAAGAATTCCTTCTCGACATCGTCTGCCCAATTTATTTTTTCCTCCTCCTTTTTATTGCTCGGACCCTCTCCTTCTTTTCCTCCACCTTTTGACCAGCAATCGGCGGCGATGTGACCCTTTTTATGGCAATTGTAACATTCAATCTTCTTCTTTCCTTCTCCCTTCGTCTGTCCTGCTCGCCCGTACATTGCAGAATTCCCATCACCAGTTTTCTCAAGTCGTCGACGATTCTCTTCAAGTACTAACGAGATGAACGTATGTGACGATATGGCGGGGGTGTTGCTTGATGCGCCTAGGTATGCGGACGTGAAGTTGTCCCATGATTCGGGAAGCGAACTGATGATGAGCAATAGGAAGTCTTCGTCCGTGACAACATTGCCCATGATCGCAAGCTCCTCCTGGATCCGTCTCAACTCCGTTATGTGCGCCGCAATATCCGTTGCGTCATCAGCAATTGTGCGGTACAGTCGGCGACGTAGCGACAATATTCCTAATTTTCCACTCTTCTCCTTCACCTGCTTTAGCTGCGACCACATCTCGGCTGCTGTCTTTGCGCCCGCGATATGCACCATCTGCGAGTCGCTCAATGTGAGCTCGATCTGTGTCTGTGCCCTCCCGTCTAACTCTTCCCAGCGCTCTATCTGCTTCCGCTCGTCGTTCAATGGGTTCTCGGCATCGGCGGCGACGGGTTTGGTGGTGGTCCCTTCAACAACTTTCAAGAGGCTGCGCTCGCGCATGATAGCCATGATGCGGCGCTTCCACGGTACCCAGTTTGCGTCGTTTAGCTGCTCGATCCGGAACAACAACGGCGGTGTAGCGTCGGCGGTGGTGGTTGACATTGTTGCAGTGTGTAAGAGATAGATTTGGTTATTGCGATTTGATTTTAAAGTTTAGATGGTAAGGCGGGGGGCCCAAAACCTGTAGTGAAATATGGGGGAAAGTTGTCTATGTGTATATTGAGGTAGAATACAGGGCTGTATTTATACTGTAGGTGAACAATGAACCAAATATATATAAGCTGAAGTTGGAGAACAATGGTTGAATCTCCGTAGTAAAGCGTACAGGTTCGTACAGCTTCAAGGCTATGTATCTCCTCAGCGACAGTGAATCCAGGTCGATCCAGACCGTATCTACGTATCCGTAGTTGAGTCTTGACGGGCTGGACTTGTTTCCTCCCAAATCTCTCTCATATCTCGACAATACTTGAATCTGCTCTCGCCGATGCTCAACTAAGATCAGACAGGCACAGTAGGTATGGCGGCTTTTATTGAACAAAAATACGATGCAATCCAATCCTTACTAATATTTGATTTTTCGTAGGAGACAAAGTTCTCGCGCTGGGAAACATGGACAACGCGTTGATGATCGTCATCCCAAACGACGACGGTAAGCCGAACGATGGCGGGCTCCACAATGGCGCGCATGCCCAGTGGGTCTTTGCTCTCACCGGCGGCGTCAACGTGTCTTTCCCCCAAGCATCCGGAGGTTTCTCTATCCCTGCCGGGGGCCTTTTCATCTCCGCCGTGGGTCCCGTGTTCCTTGCGCTATGGAATCAGAATCTTTGCTGATGATATCTGTGGTGGACAGGATGTTCAGGGCACCTCAGCCCTCGGACACCGGAGTCTTTGGGCAGCGGGCTCGATTTTCATACAGGCGCCCTTCCCGGATGGAGTGCCAATCAATCATACGGTTGTCTTCGAGGGTGGATGCGAGGGGAGTCCGAAGATGTAGGACTGTGGAGTGTAGTAAGTCTCTCATCCAAAACGGAGACACAAAGAAGTAAATCGAAATCGAGGACGTAAATACTGCAATTTGGACATAATTCAGGATCACAGCTATGCCTCTTTACAGCAAGTTCATCGAAAACTAAAACTAAAAACGAGTAAGTAATGCAGTCAATGTACATGTCTGAATCAACCAAAAGCTCAAGTGCTCATAATACGTTCTCGTGTTGCTTGGATATGGAGTTGACAACGGGTTGCGATATCATCTATGTCTACAGCCTTCAATCACTCACAAAAAACGCTTCTTAATCTCCGCCTCAATGAAATCGTCAACGGTGGCGAACTTCGCGCCAAGGGCGACCAAATCCGGGTTCGGAACCGGAGTAGAGGTGTAAAATCCGTCGTATGCTGCCTGAGCCTCGAACTGGAATGATATCAGAACTAGTCATTGTAGACAGTGTCAAAAAATTGACGCACCATCTCATCATACGGCACGCTTCCCGTAGTGGGGATAGTGTTGAACGAAATCTCTTGGCCCAGAGCTATCGCAATGTGAGTTGGTAGCTCGATTATGCATTAAACAATTCATGGCTCACCCTTCCCAATACGCGCAACATACTCGCCGTACGGCATATTCCCGGTGACGACGGGGAACACCTTCCCAGAAATAATTTTCGAGGCGTCGTCATAGTGTCTCAGCAGCGCATACGCTGCTTCGCCGACGTCATGGCCAACCCAGGTGAAGGATTGTCGGGCTTCGGGAGTATATTTGGGTACGCTGAATGCGAACTTGCCGGATTCCGTTTTCTTCAGATTTTTTTGCCTACCATGGAATATATTAGCAAACGACGTAGATGGGAAGGAATTGGTTGAGCATACGTGTGTATATTCTCCATGAACGAGCCGAGATGGAGGGATGCGTTCTTGACACCAGATGCTTTCAGATATTCTTCAATCTCTTCCTTGTCTTTGGTTCCACTGAGCTTCCATTCGAATATTCAAAGTGACTACGAATTACGCACCATCGTATAGAGAAACATTCTTGAATCTTCCTCCGGTGAGTTTGGTGAGACCAGGTACAGAGCTTCCGGATGTTTAGGGGCGTTGAAACCGATGCAAGAAAAATGGTAACTCACCTGAATACAATAAACTTGACACCAACTTCCTTTGCGGCGTCGATGATGGTCTTGCCGATTGTCACTTCACTTGGTTTTTCGGCAGAGTATGGCGGGTAGGTCGAGAGAGTCACCTTTGTCGACATTTAGAAACGACTATTCAAATACACAGTCACGTACCGCGAACAGTGCTACGCTACCCCGCAACGCGTTCACAAGGGAAGCTTTGTCGGTCGTGTCGCCTTTGACGACTTCAGCGCCGAGTTTCTTCAATTCCAATGCGGCCGTAGACGAAGGATTCCGGGTAATGGCACGCGGAGTGAAGATACCATCCTTCAAGATTCTTCGTAGAACGGATTCGCCTTTGAAGTTTGAATGAGTGAGAATTAAGTGTCGAGGAACAGAAGCATAGCCTTTGGTAGATTACCTTGGTTTCCAGTAGCGCCGAGAATTGCGACGATTCGAGAAGAAGACATGTTCGTGGATAAGATTCGAGCGGTTTGATTGTGGTTTGAGGAAAAAGAGGCAAGGGTATTTATATCGCCTTGACGTCACGGCATTGCTTGGTCGGCTGAGTCAGAGCTGCTTACCAGCAAGCCTCTTGACATCCGAAAGTACCGAGACGGTTGAATTGGGGAATCTTGGTGAGCCCTTTCCGTTTAGTGTTCCAAAGCAAACACTGCCGTGCCCACCTATGCATCGGCATGCTGACTCAGTGTTTTGTTTGGCCAACGTATCTCGTATTGAGTTGGTAATTGTGTGCTTTCTTCCAACTTCCACGTTCCACTGGCAGGGTGACGGTCTTGGCTCTTTACCACTGTACCACTGACCAGTCGTCTTCCTGGCACGCCGAGGCACAAACATTGCAAGAGAGACAGCCACAAAAATTATGAATGTAAGTACTTACGACGTGCGCGCGTCGCAGGCCCCAACTTGAAGCTGGGCTGCACGAGGGCCGATAGGGGCCGATTGATCATTGTGTAGCCTCGTAGTATTAAGTACTTGCTTGTACTTGGGAGACTTGAAGTGTGCATTGAGACGCGTCGGCAAACGGTCATACCAAGAGTTGAGACTCGACAAGTTGAAGAGTGACTCCGCAGATTGGTCCCAATCCGGACTCGTAACGGAGAGTCGGAGGAGGGAGAGTCGGGTCGGCTCGGAGTTGGGGGTCCGTTGCCAGCCGTTGCCAGGCCGTGCGCCTCGTTTGAATGGCGTTAGGGTTGGGTTAGGGTTAGACAATCTTCCTCCAATGCACTGCACATCCTCAGCCGGATAATTCAGATTCTCCGTCATGGCTGAGGCCAATGGAACCGTACCCACTCCGTCTCTTTCCTTGCACTCCACGCGATAGAAAATTCGCGAATAGAGCCAGGCTTCAGGTCGTACCCCCGAGGCCAAGCCTCAAGTCCTTCTCTTTGTCTGTTTGAAGCGCCCATGCTCAAAATATCGCCGTCTAATAGCCTTCGACCCGGAATACAGAGACTGTACAGAACAGTCTAGGATATTAATATGCAGGAAACTGTGACCACTTCAAGGTTTTTTCCAGCCAGTCACTGTATCGATGACAAACGAACGCATATGGCTGCAAAACGCCAGAGTTCCAGCAGCGATATTCGCACCCCACGAGAACTACCTGCGAAATGAAGGTTCAGAACCCTCAGCGGATTTCCAATTCACCAATCAAGATACGAGGGACACATGCTCTTCCGTCCCGGAGACCCGGCTCACATAGACATATGTACTTAACGGACCAAAGAATACGCTTTTGCTCCTGTCTTCTTACCCACTCACACCATGGCCCACACTCTCGATGTCGAGTTTGCACGCTCTCAATTTCCATCCCTCAAGTCGGGGTATCTGTTTGCTGACAACGCCGGGGGAAGTCAAGTAACCCAGGCATCTATCGGTAAGGAAATGTCTTTTGCATCCCTGAGAGTATAAATTGTTCACGACATGCAAAACTAGACCTTATCTCCGATTATCTGGCAAACACAAATGTGCAGCTCGGCGCTGATTATAGTGTCTCTGTGGCCTCGACACAACGCGTGCTCAGTGCGGCTGAGGAAACGCGCAAGTTGTTTGGCGCTGCGAGCACGGATGAGATTATATTTGGCCCGAGCTCGACCGCCAACATGGAGAACCTTGCCCGCGGTCTGGAGCCCGACATCAAGGAGGGGGACGAGTTTATCGTTACTGGCGAGCACGAAGGTGCGCTCAATTTGATAACTCGCCGCATTTGAAACCAATCAGTATACAGCGAACGGTGGGCCATGGAAGAAACTCGCAGCTCGACGCGGCGGCGTCCTCAAATACTGGCACTCTTCGCCAACGAACCCGAACAACCCCTACTCTCTTAGTCTCAAAGTCGAGGAAGTCTTGCCGTTGATCACATCCAAGACGCGGCTCGTCGCGTTCACTGCTGGCTCGAATATTTTGGGGTCGATCGTTCCGGTGCAGGAGTTTACCAAGGCCATCCGTGCAGACGCCGCAGCCAAGGGCGTCAAGAAACTCGAAGTATCGATCGATTGCGTTGGATATGCCCCGCACCGTCGTATGGACGTCAAGGCTTGGGATATCGTGAGTGCTTTCCTATCTACCAGCTCGATCTCACCTCGTCATCTCGTCCCCAGGACTTTGCCGTATTCTCCTACTACAAGGTAGGCTGGATCTGGTTTACATCTCCACATGCACTCATATATCATCCTTGATCTCAGGTCTACGCACCTCACGCCTCAGCGCTATACGTCCGTGCCCCTGCCCTCGCAGACTCCGTCACTTCAATCGCACACCACTTCCTCCCGGCACAGCACGCCTACAAGCTCCAGCCCGGCGGCCCAGGATACGAGATCGTCTACAGCACCACCTCCGTCATCCCGTACCTCCTCTCTCTCACCCCCGCCAGCGACCTCGGCGCAACCTTCGACGCCATCGAGGCGCACGAAACGAAACTCGCTACAGCTCTGCTTAAATACCTCACCGCGCCGGAGCAGTACGCGCGCGGGATCCGGGTGGTTGGCGTGGAAGAGCCGAGCACCGATCGGCTGCCTACGGTCTCGTTTGTGGTGGCTGGAGACCGCCCGATGCGGAGCAAGGATGTCGTGAAGGTGTTTGACGAGCGCGGCGGGGTAGGTGTATTCCCTGCTCTTGGTTTCGACGTCTGATGCTGACGTGTGTTAGATGGGCATCCGCTGGGGTCATTTCTACGCGTATACCCTCATCTGCCAGCTGCCGCCTCCCGCGCGAGACGACGATGGGGTGGTGCGGGTCTCGTTGGTGCACTACAATACTTTGGAGGAGGTGGACAAGATCATCGGGGTTTTCAAGGAAATTTTTGCTTGATATTGAAATGATGTATCTCGCATGGTGAATCGAAGCTTTTTTGTTTGCTATCTCTTCCTCTAGCGCCTCCACGCAAAACATCACATGCAAGCATACTCAAAGTCCTAGGCTTTACTGCTAAATAATACAGATTCGGACAGATAGAATGCGATATATATATACACTTGCAATCGAGAATCGTCTACCAGCTGCGCACACGTCAAATCAGGCAATGCTCCGCCTTGACAATGCCCTCGCTCTCAAACGCACATGCCTTTTCCTTCAACCAGAAGCGGTCCGACACCCACCCAAACATCCGATGCGCGATCCAGTCCTCCCATACCACGCGCCACGGGCGGGTCATGCTTAGGTGCTTGAGTTTGCCGTAGTAGAGCCAGTTGTGCGGGGTGTAAGCTGTCGTGCATTCAAATCCGTCAATAGCTATAGGAGAAAGCGAGACACGTACCGACGTTAACTTGCGGATTGACGTAGATGCGCGGGCGTTTTGGCGCGGTGCGTACATGCATGTCGTATGAGATGGTGAAGCACTCGGACTCTGCGCACGGCGTATCGGCTCGGAATGCGAGAAGAGGCCCGGGTGGGACGGAGCGGGGTGTGGCTGGTGACTATTGAGAAAACTGCATGCAAGAACTCGAGGGGACGAGCACGTACTAGGAGGAAGGAACCAATTGGCGTCGAAGACCGCTACGCCATTCCAGCATGTGGCGACTTCGATGGGCTCCTCTCGGCGGAGGGTGTCGATGGCGACGGGGTCGGAGAAGTAGGGCCATATCTCTTTTGTGCGTTGGCCGCAGGAGTCTCGTATTACCCATCTGATGCAGCAAATGATCAGGATGTGTGTGAGCAGTGTACGAGGTGAGCGAGCGACATACGTATCGTAAAGCCCGATACCGTCAAAGTCAAGCCCGCACGCGAGGTCAAAGTCTCCTCCTTTTGTGTCGAGTAAACGGACGATGGATTCTGTTCGTGTTCGTGATTGAATGAGCCTTGAGCACAAATGACAGAGACATTGAACGCACTCCATTCGAAAAACACGTCATTGAAGAATATGATCTTGTCGAATCTTCTTCCACGAAGTCCCTCCTGTAGAGGCTCCAGGGCCTTATTCCGCATATCCGCCATATACCACACCCGTTCGTGACCATTGCTCTGCCACCCTTCCCGTCTTCTGTCGTCGTCCTCCATCAACACACGATTCCGCACTCCGCCCCACCGTAGCTGGCTCTCAAAATTCCTGAGCAAGTCCTTGGTGGAGTCGTGCGAGTTGGACTCGTATATCGAGACAAACACGTTGTCCGAGCCAAGGTAGCGGATAAGCAGACTGATCTGCTTGGTCCAGACAGGGAGGTGGGCGCCGTAATCGTGTAGGTTGGCCGCGATGAAGTACGCTGTCGCGTTCCCACTATTACTACTCCGCAACACCGGCAATGGAGAATTGGAATTCATGTACGACGAGCGTCCCGACGTGGGATACGTCGGTGCGAAGAGGAGAAATAGAGACCAGCCGAAACAGACCGCGAACCGGACGCGTCGGCGTTTGGACCAGACATGCATGTTTTTGTAGTCTGCTGCTTCGAGGACGGTGAATGCTGGAATGCATATGACGACGAGAGGGGTGTATACGAGTAGTGTGGAGAAGAACCCAAGGTGAATAGCGACAAAAATGGATGTCAAGAGGGAGAATAGGACGGAGCCAAAGAGTATTCGATTTGAATGGAGAAAAGAGGCGAAAGGCGATCGTCGTCGCCGCCAGTCTCGTACAGGACGTCGGTCGGCCATATGAGGTTCTAGAGTTCACCCGAGCAAGTTGTATAGACTGAGTGTTCCAGCTCCTTAGAGAATCTCTAGCCAGCGGCGGACATGGTGGGAAGAAACAAAAATCGGTCATTATGTCACATATGTCACATTCACCGGTGAGCCATGGGTGACCACCGCTACTTTCTATACGTATACGCAGCACACAAGCGGGGCGCGTCAGAATCTTTCGAGGGTGCGAAGCCCTCCCTTTTCTTTATTGTGAAAAATACAGCGCGCATGCATCGTTAATGTGGGTATGAACTCCTCGCTCCGTCAGGTCGAAGAGGCGGCGTATGGATAATTGAGGCGCTTCAGTTTAGTACGCATCCTCAACCGCACGGTACACCTCCCTGCGTCCGAACTTGGCCGAGATGACACGGGGAGCTTTCTGTGCGGCGGCGGCAGCAGGGGCAGCAGCAGCTGGCGCGGCGGCAGCTTTACCCTTGCCCTTTCCTTTGCCCTTGCCTTTACCCTTACCCTTGCCTTTGCCCTTTCCAGCGGCTGTGGCCGCGGCAGCACCACCTGAAGAGCGCGTCAATCCTGGTATCTTGAACGGAGAGAAGAAAAGCTTTCTTACCAGCAGCAGCGGCAGGAGGAGCAGCGGCACCGGCGGCGGCAGCAGGAGGAGCAGCGGCACCGGCGGCGGCGGCGGGAGCGGCAGCAGCACCAGCGGCAGCGCCAGCCTTGCCCTTACCCTTACCCTTACCCTTGCCTTTGCCTTTACCCTTGCCTTTACCCTTTCCCTTTCCGGCGGCAGCGGTGGCACCTGGGAATGTGTCAGTATCATGAATAAAAGCAAAGAAAAGTTTTCTTACCAGCAGCAGCGGCAGGAGGAGCAGCGGCACCGGCGGCGGCGGCAGGGGGAGCAGCAGCGCCAGCGGCGGCGGCAGGGGGTGCTGCAGCACCGGCGGCACCAGCTGCAGCTCCCGCAGCACCGGCAGCTGCATTTGTACCGGCGGGCAGAATTTGGAAGGGCTGAGACACGGAGAGTTTTTGACCAATCGAGACCGTGGAGTCAGCCTCAAGGGTGTATGTGCTATGATCATTCGAAAGTCAGGACGGGAGCAAACACTCGAAGAAGATTGACACCGTACCCGGGGGGGACGAACCCAAGGCCGACACTGGTCTTCAATGCTGAGGACTTGACACCAGTAGCGATATCGACGCTGATCGGGCCGTTCAACAGGAGCAAGAAATCACTATGCAAGCGTGAACACGGGCTACAAAATAATGCGCAGAAACAGAGAACATACGGGTCGTTGGCGCCAGGAGTCCATGTAACTTCCAGCGTACCGTCCGCGTCAGTTGCCACGGGTGTGTTAAGTGTAAGACCCATCACAGATGGGAGAACACATGCGAAAAGAATGCTGGTGGCGAACATCGTGGCGGCAAAGAAAAGAGAGACTTGCTCGAAAAACTAAGACTAGCTCAGTGGCGGGGGTGGGTGAACGAATGGGCAGAGGCACGGAGACCCCCTGATCATCGCTACCAGCTTATATATCGCCATCTATTTTCGGACTGTAACCATCATTTCTCGCCGACTAGCAACCTCCGCTTCCAATTCAGTTCTCGAGGAGACGCCGCTGAGATCCATGGAATGGGGTCGATGGTTACTGAACGACGGTATGAGCCGCTACTGCGTCGGGCTGTGGTGAATAACGTCCGTTTTGTTTGCCTTACTCTGGTTTCCCTGCAATTGTTTCCTCTGAATCTGTGCCAACTCTGCACGGCGTGCTCGGCGCTCGCCGTGTTGTATGATATCAATCGTTTTCTGATGAACATTATTCGGGCGTGAGTGAACCGCTTTACGATGACGGCAACAAACTTACGTCTCGACATCGATCCTCGACAGTCGACGCCTTTCTAACTATCCTCTCCGAGTCCAGATTCTCCAACTATCCTTGAACTATCCATCAATCGCTTGAACGGCAAGCAATATGGTCCATAGTCGCCCCCGTTGAATTGCTAGTGGCATAAAAAAAGAACTGCTTAGGTACAGGAATTGGCTTAAAATAGTACGAAACAGTTGTACTTACGCGTTACGCGGGTTGATTAATATTCTCGGACGGGGAGAGTGAAGTGGATTAAAAGGCTGGTAACGCCGACGGTATTGCTTCGCCGATGCATGAACGGGTTGATCAAATTCATTCCGCTAATTGGCGATTGGCTGCAGTGTAAGAATGTCAGTGTGGCCGGTGGCCAATAGTCTCCATAGCGTCGGCGCACCTTTCTTCGGAACTTCTTAGAAGGAGTTGATAGACCAAAACAGAATAATAATTGCGAGTGCCAGCCCAGAAAATCAAATTAGAAGTATGGCTCTGGATCGACAATCCAAATTGCGACTTGAGTCGACGACAACTCGATAAATTTCCGAAGAGGATGTAAGTAGTTTGACCTTGGCGGTGAATACCGTCCAGGAGCGTCCAGGGATGCGGCAGAGCCGAAGGCTCACAGTGACCCAAACCCGAGGAGCCATTGTCGCTTGTTACCAGCACGGATCATGACTGGTATCCTGTATGTTGGCCGTGCATAGAGGTGCATAGAGGCGTCTCGTGAACTTGTTATCACCCCCAAGGTCACCAGAGAGTTTTTGCAAAGGTAGTTTCGGGTTTTGAATCACGTTGAGAGGTTCGGGCCATAGATCGCAAATTTGGCCTCACCAAAGAGCGATGCAGGAAGTGGAGGAAAGAGACGCCAAGTCACGGGAATCAGAAGCTTTGCAGTGCCTTTGATTGCCGGTGACTTGCCGAATGCCTGCCAACCATGGTTGGTCGGAATCATAATGTCAGCGCAACGGGGAAGCAAATAATATCCCCCAACTGAGAACTCTACAGCGTATGTGCAGGGTCCAGACTCAGGAGTCAGCCTGCCCCCAAGTCGCCCTTCCCCCATCAATTTCGGTGGGTCCTTGTCGATTCCACTTACCGGACTCCACATCAGTAAACCTCGAGGCCTCGTCTTCTTGGTTTGAAGGCAAGATTATGCATAACCTATCATAGCAATCGAAAAGTTCAGCGTTTCGTTAAAGGAAGAGGTTATGGTACGACCAAGTACGACCCCATGTGCGGTTGGCGAGGTAATTCATCTATAACATGCCCAAAACATGCCACTGGATGAGTTCACTGGCAGAACCAGATCGCGGTCTCGGAGAAATTCGCCTACTTACTGTTTCTAGATCTCGACGTTTTGCTAGGCCCGTTCTTCAAGAAATCATCGAGTTCATTCAACAGTAGTCCGGTTTCTACTAATATCAGACATGACGAACCGATGAAGCTTCATCCTGGCAAAATACATTCTGGTGCTTTAAAATTTTATCCTCGCTGAGTGCATGCCAGACCGCCCCACCCATTATGACTTACTTACAGCTTGACCTTTGGCGACAGCGTCATGGAGGACTCGGGTGACGGACCACGGTCAATGCAAGTGACCGCCTGGTTCCCATCGACAGGTGATCATGCTTGGATCATGCACATACAATTCAAGCTTACTTATTGCGTTCCAGGACGGACCCGGGTACATGCTTTCAATCAAAATGAATACGCGACGCTGAACTATACGTCAGCTCGCGATCGTCACTGGGACTGCGTCTTTTGGTTGGCTATAAGTACCAATTCTCGTCTCTGTTCAGAAAACAGAACGCTCAATGTATTCCTAGCATGCGCTGTTCTACGTACCGCCCGCCCCGGCTGTCTTTCATCTTCCCCCAGTGCTCCACAGACTGGTATGGTCGAATCGTATACTCAAGTCGGGCCGTTGCAATTGTTCCCGCTAGAATCCCGCATTCGATTGGCGATACTCGGGGTAGAAGATGCTCGGGGTCACTGGAAATTTGGGACCAGACAATTCCTTTTGTGCGTTCCCCGTTTTCTTTCTTTCTTGTTTTTTCGTATTCAAATTGCTCCAGAGACAATACCAGAATCACCGAACGGCCAGCGAGCCTAGTCAGCCGTTTAT
The DNA here is from genome assembly GCA_037176885.1 of Favolaschia claudopus. Lineage (NCBI taxonomy): Eukaryota > Fungi > Basidiomycota > Agaricomycetes > Agaricales > Mycenaceae > Favolaschia > Favolaschia claudopus. The sequence goes on from JAWWNJ010000005.1 coordinate 1,509,479, forward strand.
ACCGCGTCGTAAAACGCAAAACCTCGATGTCCAATCAGGTATGTGGTTCGGCAACGCTCGGCGCGGTCATTCGGTCGATCCGAAACGTTGAACTGGTCCACTGTCTAGAATCCAACCACTCACCACAGGAACGCCGAAGATCCCTATATATGCATGACGTCCTTCGGTGGACGTGGGAAGCTGTAGGAGACTATTGCCCGCAGGTTGAACGAAGTATAAAATCCGGCTTCTTCGAGAGCTAACACTCATCTCAACTTCTTGTTCTACTCCCATTGTGCACGACTTCACGTTCCCTCCATCGTGCAAATGCTTTCTTCTACCTTTGTTGCCCTTGTTGGCTTTGTGGTCTCCGCAACTGCTGTTCAAATTCAAAGCCAAAACGCTGCCTGTATCGTCACTCCCGTTGTTCACCCCAAGCCTCGATACTAATCTCGCCAATGCATTTTCTGCCAGTCTTCAACGCAGGAATTCAAGGCTGCGTTGCTGTCGCAGATAATGAAGCCGGCTCCCCGCTTATAATTCATAACTGCAATACGGAGAACCTCCAGAATCAAGACTGGGAAGTCTCATTCTTCATTCCCACTCAAGAGGATGGCCCAGCAAGAAATGTTGGCCCGCAGCAGATCAAGATCTTTGGTGACAAGGTAGGGATCACAAACTTGTTGGCCGCATTTTCCAAACGCAATGGTAGTGCATTGATGTTACAAATGGCGCCAATGCGGACGGCACGAAATTGCAGGTATGCTTTTCCATTCCATTATTATCAGCATGCATAGCCTTTCCGAACGATATGGTAGATCTGGGACTGCGTGGAGGGGAGCACCAACCAGCAGTGGATATCTGTAACGGACGCTACTTTCCAGTGGAGCGGGACGAATAAGTGCATCGACCTCACGGACGGAAAGATCACGGACAGCAACGTTTTGCAGGTTTGAATTTTCTTCAGTTACTTCTGCAGTTCTGACTGCGCTTTTACCAATCAGCTGTGGACTTGTGATGGTGCAAACACCAACCAGAAGTGGATCGGAGGACCTAATCCTGATACTTCGAGGCAAGTTCCAATCATCCAATTTCACATACTCCGAGAATATTTACGTGCTTTCAATTCGCAGACCTGTCCATCTCATCGGTGGAGACTGTAAGCAACTTAATTAGTCGATCTTTCTCAGGTTTTGACTGCTCGATAGCTTCTGCTGGCGGCGGCGGCCCTTATTGCATCGCCGCAGCCTCTGACACCAACGGCGCGGAAGTTGCCCTCGTAGCATGCCTCAACACCGACTTCCATACCGTCTTTCCCAACGGAAACATCACCTGGAACGCTCCCGAGGAGCCTCTCACCGGCCCAATCCAGACGTTTGCCAATAAATGTCTCGACGTACCCAACGGCTCTACCGCTAACGGCGTCAAATTGCAGGTGAGTCACTTGCTCGTTTCATACGTTTTGCTCCTTCCCCATTTTGCTCTCACTATACAGGTTTGGGACTGCGTTCCTGGCAACACCAACCAGCTTTTCAAATTCCATCCCGGTGTTTCCCAAATCGAGTGGAACGGCAAAGGCAAATGCGTTGACCTCACTGACGGAAAGTCGACCAGCGGCAACCCAGTACGTTTGTCTCTCTCTCGATCCAAGTTCTGCATCGTCTGACCTGCGATTGCAAAGTTGCAATTGTGGGATTGTGTGGTTCCTGACAACAATCGCAACCAAGATTGGTTCCGGGCCTCGATCTAAACGCCCAACCTTTGGAAGCTTTCACCACAATACTAATTTTCGGACATTGGGACTATCGGACACTGTTTAAATTCTAATACGTTCTCCTTTTAATTGACGTGATTGCGTTGCATGTTGTCTGAATTTGGTTTCGCAAGTTGCTCAACATTTTCAAGGCGGCTCTTGCACTTGATCTTCGGTTTGAAAACATTCATTCTATGTGTCTAGTACATCTATAGTCTCTCGACATCTCGGACATTCGGACAACAAAGCACCAAATCCGCCACCGTCTTCTCGCTCGCACCAAAAACCGACAAACGCATTACAGATTCCGCTCTCCATTTAAACTGCTTCCGCCTTGCCTGCTTATCCTGCAAAGCGCCAGCAAGCCACGGAGGCATCGTGCTGCTGTATACATAGCTCACGTCAAGATGCGTGACTTGTTCGGGGAGTGCAGCGAGCCCCACACGCCCAAAAACGTCGTCAAAACCAGCGTCGACGTACTCGATTGATAAACGACGGAGGTTCGGCGCAAGCGAGTGAACATCGAGCTGTTCGAGGAGATCGTCGAGCACGCTACCCATTGGGAGGCGCATGGGACGATTGTGAGGAGGGTGGACGTCGAGGTTGGGAATTTGGATGGTGATAGATTGGCAGGAATTATTTGCCGATCGTCTTCGGGGAGACGATTTCGCGGGGCGTCCGAGGAAGAGATTTCGGAATCGCGTCGTCAGAGGCTCGGGATGCACTAAGGCAGGAGGTGGTGTTCGCAGTCGGCGGATGAAATCGTCGCAGAAAGCTGCAGAAGGGATATAGACATCTCGAGAGGAGATGAGATCGAAGGTGTCCGCCCAGGTGGAATTGACCAGGGCAGAAGATTGTATGAGAGTGATGAGCTCCTGGGGGGACAGCCGCATGTGCCAAGCGGCCGAAATAATTTGAGCTAAAAGTTCGACGGGGATTTCAGGGACGGGCATGAGTCGGAGAATTGCGGCGTCGACTAAAATTCAACGACAGAGTGTCCGCACTTGAATTGGTTTTATAAGCAGCGGCTCGGTGCATGTTTGTCAGCCCGCCCGCTCAATAATCAATTTTTGTTTGAGTCGCAGATCGAGCCAGGAGGAAGTCAGACAGCGATTTCGTCGGTAAAGCGGGGCCTGAACCCAGAGTTGGCTCAGGCACGGCGAGATTGGGTCGGGAAAGCGGAGCCAAGAGGCAATGCGATCCATTTCCACGCGAGGCGGATGCATTGCGGAGGTTGTCTAGGACTTGGGATCAAAATGCAGAATGCTGCGCGAGTCTCGCAATGAATTTAACGTGGATAAACGGGTAAACGGCGCCCTGGGCGTGACGTCAAACACCGGCGGGAGGAATTCAGGTAGTCTCGAACCTGGTAAGACAGGGTAAGAAACTATATCGGGTAATCGGAGAGCCGCCCATCGCGGACGCTCTTTTGAGGAGGAATTGTGGCGTGTCATTCACGGTGTGTCTGCGTGGATTGCGAGTGCGCTTGACGAGCGATATTGTACGTTACATTTTAGCGAAACTAAACTTCGAACCCCGCGCCTCGTTATTCTGGCGGTATATCATCGATTACCGGGGTCGATTACAATCGCTGGTAAAATACAGACCTCCATCCGAGGCACGGGAACTTCGATACGCAATAGCCTAGAGCTCGATACTCTCCTTCGCCTTGAACTTCTTTCCTGCACGATCTGCCGAGCGGAAACAGAACTGGTTCCCATGCAACTCAAGCAGAGCATGCGGGCCGTCGAGCACCGTTTGTAAGCTCTCTCCAGGTGGCGGGATAGGCAATGGATTGCTTGGATCGTGGGTCGGTGGGAGTGTCGAGTACACGGGGACAGCAAATGTGAAAATCGTGTTTTGCTTCGGCAGTACTGCGCTCATTCATTAGTGAAAGCGAACCGTTCAGTGAGAAGTAAACAAACTCTTCAGCTTGTCTTCCTTCGTCACGACCTTGAACGTTCCTTCCGTTTCATGGATGATGATGCCGGAGATCCCGAGGATGGCCGTATTTCGTGTCTGGTGGACTGAATTTTGGCTGAGAAAGCGAATGGACAAGTTAAGAAACCAATCACCAGTAATAAAGGAGCCATGAAAGTCTGCCTTGAGGAGTTTAGGATGTATGGCAGCGCCTTGAGGCGCTCGAGGCGGACCAGACGACGATTTGGGCAAATTAAGCAATTCAGACATGTATCCCATCCACAGGTGATGTAGGGGCAAGAATAACGCAAATCTAACGTATATCAATTAGCACACTGAAATCAAGAAACTTTTGGCCTGCGTGTACTTTGCTTGACTCTCGTCAAAGCGCCACAATCCCAGCTCTCGTACAGATCCCTGTCTTCTTCCAAGAACGCCGAGTTTCTTGCGCTCCTTAGCCTCGCGCACTTTCGCTTTTTTCTCGTTTCGTTCTTTCTTCAATCGGCTTTCTTTTGCGGAATTGTCGAGTAAGAGCATGCGCCCCTTGACCCGAGTCGGATAGATCTCGGTGGGCTTGGGTGCTTGTGTAACCGCGGACTGAACATATTGAGGCGTAAACGGTTCCGCCGCAGTAAGTTTTAGTTTGACGGGTGCCGCTTTGGCGGCTGGCAACTGGCGGTAAAGGTCGACTGTCGGGTCCATGAATAAGGTAGTGTGGAAATATTTTCTGAGAGAGGAGGGACGCCCGAAGCAACCAAGCGCGAGAGAATAGGGATGGGCGGGTGGGGCACGAAGATTGGTGGTAGAACGCGAGGAGTTGCTGGTACAGTACACGACGAAGGTGTAGAAGAAGAGCAGAATGATCACGTAAAACGTGGGAAAATGGACTTTGAGCAGGAGAGAAAATAGAGCGACTACAAAACTATTTACTTCCACTACCTTATCTTCCACTGAGGCCCCGCTCGCAAGCTCGCGTAGCCTCAGCTCACAACAAAGCTTCAGTCAAATACGGACAATCAAGGGACCGGAGGCTTCCTTATCCGGTAATTTTCAGTGGAGGTCAGGCGCATAATGAATCTTTTCAAATATTGTATTGGTTTCGGATTAGATCATGGAATCAATCATGTCAGTGTGTAACGTGTAAACGAAAGAAATGCTAAGAACTAGAACGTCGTATGAAGAACGGGAAAAAGAAACGAAGGTAGTGGGAGGGGCAGCAAGATAATTGCAGAGCGGGATTCTCCTCTCCACGTCCATGAACAACCTTCAGTCCAAATACGCACAATCAGACGAAAAGTTTCCTTTTTTGGACGTTTTTGCATGGCTCCTCGACTAAGGTCGCGACGCGACCAAGGTCGCGCGCGACTCAGCTGCCCCCCTCTTTATACCTCTCAGCGCGCGCACGGGCCATGTCTATTAAAATACTTTGGTTGGGGTTTGATTGTCGAGTGCGGGCGAAAATTCGATTTTGGGACGTGCACGAGGCCGTTTTCCCGGGACTTTGGGCCAGGGTAGCTTGCTAGAGTGCTACTGAGGGCGGGGATAGGACTTTGAGTGATTTGGTCAAGTCGGCGCGTCCCCGACGCGTTGATTCACGCGTTTTTGAAGTTAAAGTCAATATATTCAGATTCTACCAAGTACACGGCGCCTATTTGAAGTCTGAAAGCGTACCTGTGAGCCATAATTACGCCAAGTCGACAGCAACGGCGCGTATTTGAAGTCCGCGAGCGCCTCAAGTCAATAGAGATTTTCTTGAGTTTCCGTTCAGCGCGTTCAACATTCGACTTGAAATTCACAAATTCAGCGTGAGGTTGACGGAAAATCAGACCTGAATAGCTTACCCTTCAAATGAACGCCGTTTCCAATTGAAAGATTGAGAGATTTGCCGAATTGAAGACGGCGCAAAATCAAAATCAAAATCAAAAGTTCACGGTTTAAGGCTAATTTCGTCGAGTTGAGCAGCAATTCATTGAGAGAATAAGGCCCGCGCAACTTGTGATACAAAAGTCTTGCTCCCCGGACGTCGATACGTCGTGTCATCGATGTCTGGGGTCGAAACTATCTGGATTGAGATTGAAATAAGTTTAAGTTCAACGCGATAACAAATTGAACTGGCAACTCACCTGAAACAAGGCCCGCTCGCGGGAAGACGATCTGTATAGTAATCGTCGGTGTGGGGACGTCGTGTATTCGACGTCTGAGTAGCTGGAGAGAACCTTGGTTGAATGCGTAAGTTGCAGTTGAACGCAATGAGAGATTGATTCTAACACTCACCTTCATTATTGCCCGCTCGCGGGAACACGATCTGTATAGTCAACGTCGGTGGGGTGACGTCAAAATGTCGTGTATCAGATGTCTGAGTTGCATACAATCTCTCGTTGTAATAGAAAAAGAAGTCAGAGTTCAACACGATAAGTGACTCAACTTGAAATCTACCATTCATAAAGTCCGCTCGCCGGACGGCGATCCATACAGTAATTGCCGGTGAGCGGACGTCGATTCGTTGTGTATTTGAAAACTCACCAAGAATCTTCGTCACGAGAAAGGTCAGTTCAAGTTCAACTTGACAAGAAATTGAACGCAAAACCCTACCAGTTTGCTCGCCGTACGACGATCGTCGCTCGGCGGACGTCGATCTATATAATAATCGATGTCTGAGGATGTTGAAGTTGAAGTTCAACTCGAGAACAACTTACAAGTTGAGTGTGGGAACTCACCGGCAGTATGCCCCGCTCGCCGATATATACCATCGTCGGTCGGCGGACGAGCACCTGTATAGTCAAGACCTGACTATGGATAGTTGTTGATTAGTTCAATGAATATACAATAGGGAGTTGGAGGATACGTACCTTAAGCGCCGCTCGGCGGAGGGCGAAGTACATAGACAAAGGTTAGCGCCGCTACGCGGCGCGGCGTCAACGGCGGCAACATTGACTTCAAGGCGATGGTGAACCCGATGCTTGAAGTGTTGGGGGTGGGGTGAGCCTGCCGGCGGCTTGGACCCTTGGGAAAAGTCGGAGACATAGTCAGCATTTGTGCTATCAAGAACATATGTTAAAGACTCACCGAACACGAGTCCCGCTCGCGGGACGTCGATGTATAGCGTCAAGTGTACGCGCCGCTGCGCGGCGCTCGCGAGATGCCGAGCTCATCGAAGGGAGGGCTAAGGTACGTCGCCTTAGAATTTTGGACGCGGGGTTAGCCTGCCGGCGGCTTGAACCGTTGGAAAAAAACGAGGTTAGGTCAGCGTTTTTGCCATCAATAGCATAAAGTCAGAGCTCTGACTTACTAAGTGCGCATCCCGCTCGCGGGACGTCGATAGATAGCGCGAAGAGTGCGCGCCGCTGGCACGCCGAAAACGCCGAAAACAACGCGAAGATACGCTGCCTTGGACTTGTAGAGGCGAGGTTAGCCTGCCGGCGGCTTGAACCCGTGGATAAAGCGCTGGGAATGACTCAGATTTCATGTGATTGAAGACACTTGTTGAATATCTACTCACCAGTCATACGTCCCCCAAGCAAACCGTACATTCAAGACCTACGCGTCGCTGCGCAGCGCGGTAGCGTTGAGATAAGATGCGACGGTGCGTTGCTTTGAGTTTGAATTGCCGGGGCTTGCCTGCCGGCGGCAAGAGGACGTTCAAAACGTCTGAACCAATGATAAGAATACAACAGAAAGATAAAAGACGATGCTCACGTACCTTGAGTGTTGTGTTGACGCCGCCTCGCTCGCGGCGCTGTGAGACAGCGAAATTGTCAAGTGGCGAAGGTGGACGTTGAGTTTGAGGGGAACGAGTGGCGCTCGTTCGTCGACGGTCCAGAAGAGTCTCGCAGCTGGGAGGAGCTCGTCAGAATGGGGAACAAAGTCTGGATGAATGAGTGGCTCACATACCTGAGCGATAAAGTTGGGCATCGGTGGCGGAGAAAACATGTGTTGGACGTTGACGAAGGCGGGTCAAATCGAGTCTGCGAACCGACGCCGAAAGCGGGTTGAGAGAAGCTGAAAGGATTGTTAGTGTATATAAAAAGGTTCAGGTTGAAAGAATCCTACGTGGGTAGCTGGGGATCGGTGGAGTTGGAGTTGAGTTTGAGGAGTTGTTGGAATTGTCTTGGAGAGAGGTGAGGTCGGCGACGGGAGGAAGTTGAGTGGAGACGGTGGTGGGCGAGGCGAGCTCGAAGAGGGAGAAGAAAGGAGAGAGGGAGAGAGGGAAACGGGGAGCGAACGGAGGGAAGTTGGGTTGGTGGTGGTGGTAATAAAAGAGGTTGATGTGGTGCCGTGATCAAGTCAACGCGAGGCAAATCAATCATTCAACAAAACAAATGCACATACCTGTCTCATCAACCCTGGCCGCAGAACTTCCGCCGATTGATTGCGTCCGAAAATAGTCGCGTTGCTTGGCAATTCCTCAAATCGGGTGATATTTCTGTAAGGCAATTGTTGAGTCAGTGAGATTTTGTATGGCAAACGGAAACAGGACCGGTGAGGAGTTATTTTGGGATTCAGGCCCCAAACGCTGTCGGACATAATCGAGGTGTTGAGATCGGCGCATAAGCGCTATCGGCTGCGATATTGTGAACGCGTCAATGACGCGCTTTCGCGCCGAACGTTGAACTCTGATCAATTCAATGCGAAGATTAACCACAACTCAGATTGAAATGGAAAAGTATGGGCAGCCCGAGATTGACGAAACGAAATAGAACAGTCAAAGGTAACTCACACTTGCACCGCATGCAATATTCGTTACGGAGCGCTCGGGGATTTGAATTCTAAGAGGACTTGAAGAATGTGCTGAGGTATTATCGAGAATCTGGAAGGAGAATTGAGTGAAACGAGGAAAAGGACTCGAAAGCACAAACCAGGGTCAAAGTAGAAGTTCAAATTGAAACCAAACTTCATAGTCCTGCCGCATAATTGATGATTTGAGCAAGGGAGATACTGTAACTCGAACAGGTTTTGAACATAATCGAGAATCTAGCATATAATTTGAGCCAAACGCGGAAAAGGAACTCAGAGGGACAAAACCTAACGAAATGGGCATCTCACATTCGCCCCAAATTGAACAAGTTACCCCAAACTCGACGAGTTGAGGTGAGAACCAGCAGCCAGCTATTTTTGACCAAACGACATCCCGATGCAAGTGGGTCGGAAACCGGGGTCAAGTCGGCGGAGCGAGTCAGATAGAACCAGAAATAGACGGCGCGGAGAGACCCTAGTGACGCGAGAATAGCCCGGGAAGACCTACGGCAGCGCAAATCCGCGTGTCGAAGAGTTGATTTTGATATCAATCAAAACGGCCAATTTCGCTTAAACTGGCTTCCAAGCAGCCTGTTGGATGCCGAAACGACGGGGACCTTGAATGCCGCTGGTCCAAGCTTGCAGTGCCGGGTCCGCCAGGGTGCCGCCGCCGAGAGAAAAGTTCGGACATGGCGGGAGAAAGCAAGCTGTGCGCAAACGCCGCCAAATAGATTTTGACAGTTCAACGCCGGAGTCCAGAATAGGAAGGTCTTTGCTCTTTGTCTTCCGCCTTCATCGTCTTTTTGCGTTTCGCTGGATTTCTGGGCTGGGGGGTCTCAGGTGAGTAACTGTATACTTATAATGTCTACTGCAGTGCTACTCCGGCGCAATTGCGCACTCAGGGCCGCTGGATCCGCGAAAACGGCGACTTTGCGCAATCGGGCAAATTTGAGGTATGGAAGACGAAGACCGCGGGCATGCGGGATCAATCTGTCAGGACAAGTTACCTGGATACGACAAATGATTTTGGGGCGATCTCGGAGGCAACAAGGCGGCGGAGACTGCTCAGGGAAATCTGGTTCGTTTTCCCATATCTCGCTTATTGGGGGATCTCGGTCTGACTCAAGCTATCTTTAGATTTAGACAACTTGCTGCTTACATTTTTTTGCCCTCCAGCTCCATCCTCCACCTCGCGCGCGCCCCCAGACTCAATAAACCCAATCGACGCTTTTTCGACATCCGATTTTTTGAGGGCGGAGGGTCGGGATATCGGCGGACTTCGGTGACGGAATACGCTGCAAACGATGAAAGCTATTTGGGGCTCGGTGCGTAGGCTCGTATCTACGCTATCTACCGACTTATGAATATCTCGACGCATTTTCAGGGGTCCCAAATGCACCGATTTGGCGCCGCGTGCAGTCTGACTCAGGCGGAGAATCTATTTTGAACTGATCTCTTAGGTTCCGCGGAGTTGATTTGCGCGGTTTTTGCGCATGGGAGGGTCAGGGAAATCGGGGAGGAGGATCGGGGTGACGGTATGGCATGGGGTATATAAGTCTCGTGAGTTGAAGTTCAACTCACCTCCCTCCTTTCCCTCCTACCACCACCTTCCCCTCTCAAACTCGCCCTCTTGCCTGCTCGTCGCCTTCGAGCCTTCGTACGTCGTCTGCCTCGTGCCTTCGCTGATGCTTTCTCTTAGGTCGACGTCGATGTTAGATGTTAGAGTCGGGTTGAGTGGGTGGAGTTGGCGGCGGGGTTGGGCGGGTTGAGCGGGTTGGTTGACGGTGAGCTCAACTTGTATCTGTTCTCCTTCACCATTCTCTTCCTATCCTCCATACCCGCCCTCGCCACTCGAGATACCATACCCTTCGCCGACATCGTCCACATTCCCAACCAACATTTTCCTTGTTCCATTCATTTCACTTCAACCCTTCTATTGAATCTCCACCTCAACTCTGACCGACCTCATCCGTGACAGGTTGGCTTTCGACCGCCGCTACCCTCGCCGCCATCTCAACCAACTCCACTTCCACTTCAATTCAGTTACTACTCACGGTGCGTATGCTTACTCGGACCCTTTGTTATCATACTGACTTCTCTTTCTATAGTATACTACTCCTACTGTACGGTTTTACATCGAAGTAAGTGCAGTCTATCTTGACTTCGTCTGGTTTCAATTCGGTTACTAACTCTTGACTTCACCTAGTACATATCCTTCTTCCATCCTTCCTTCAAGTCTTCGAGTTAGTGGGGTGTTTAAGGTTAGATATAAGGTGCGTCGTATCGAGTTTACTTCTACTATTTCGAACGACACTGACCTTGTTCTCTTATTAGGTTCATCCTCAAATACTTATGTGCAATGGGATGCACATTTCTGTGCGCCGTCCCTTCGTTGTGGTGCTAAGGTTAGCTATAAAGGTGCGTCATATCACTTTCACTTATACCTCGAACGACACTAATCTCGCTCTCTTATTAGGTTCATCTTCAAGTACTTACGTGCAGTGAGATGCACATTTCGGTGCGCCATCTCTTATTCTTCTTTCAGATTCATCGAGCTGACTGGTTCAACAGGCATTCGACGACGTGAGAACGTCTGCCAGTCAATGGATATGATTGTGAGTTTCAACGTTCAATTTCCTTCTTTTCTTCCTTCAGCTTCGATTATCTCGTTTGCTTTCGGTTCAACGTCGATTCATTCACTTGAGTTGGTTATGTTTCACTTCGAACTTTATATTTCTCTGATATAATGTACCCTTTTACTTCTCTGACCGCTTCCTTTACTTACTTGTAGTAGTACCTACTCATACTCTCTTTGTCTTCAACTTCCAACTGTGGTTGGTCTGAGGTGCGTCGTATACTGTTCACTCAATCTAATTCAAATCAAAACTGATCTTATCTTCTCCCTAGTTTTGCGTTCAATTACTTTACAGTGGTGCGCAGTTCATTTCTCTCTTCTATCTTCTCGTCCATCTTCAACATACTCACCCCAATCAACAGTAACCGCAAGTCATCGAATACGGATTCGTCGGGTGAGTTCCACTTTGAATCCAATTTCTATTTCTTTTCTTTGCTTCGTTCCGTCTGATTTGCTTTCAATTCCATACATTCGACTTTACCCTAGTTAAGTTTCAACAGATTGTATACGTTCGAGCCGCTACGTCCGCTCGAACGGCTTTCTCGCTAACTCGGTATATTTCCATTTCTATTCTCTTTCCCGCTTTCAACGCGCTGAGTGAATTGAGCAGTTGATTCTGCTTCGAAACATCGTGCAGTGTTGACTTGGTGAGTTTTCAATCTCTCTTCATTTCCTTGCTTTGTTACGATTTCAATTCGCTCGGATTTGACTCGTTTCGTTCGGGCCGAAATTACTGACTTCGCTTCGTTTTCAGCGGATCGCATTTTGAGTCTGTTGTATAGCTCAGTTTCTACTCAGTAAATGAATTCAGCATCTTTGAATTGGACGAATTCGAGCAGGATTTGTATAAAAATCGGTTTATTTTGGTAAATACGGACATGGTACGTGTATTCATTCATTTCCCTCGATTTGACGCCGACTTGACGGTTTTCAGAGCCAAAACGGCGGTGGAGGGGCGGAAACTGGATGGGGGCGCGGCGCCCGGGGACTTGTAAAATCGGTACGTCGCGGCGTCGCCTCTGTTTTGTTCGTACGCGCGCAATTGCGCTGATTTGAGAAGATAGGCGCCCGCGGCGCTTGTGCGGGAATCTTGCGTCGAGACGTGTTTGCGACTGGGAGGGCGGAGCGGGAGCGGGGGATCGAGACGAGACGGCGGAACGAAGGCCGCGTTGGCGAGTTGGTGGAGGCGAATCGACGCGTTCGGGGTTTTTGGTACCCCACCGAATGGCGGCGGCGGCGGCGAGTTTGGGTGTAGTGCGCGTGGTGGAGTGTCGGCAGCGTCGGGAAGGCGGGGAAGCGCGGCGGGTGGAGGGGTGTGGGTGGCGGCATCGCCGCAAGCTTCATACGAGTCGGTTAGCACGGGAAAGGAAGGATACAAAGTGCGCACCTTTCTTTTTCTTGCTTCTTTCCTCTCTGATGTCTTCACAGCGGCGTTCGAAGGCGGGGCGGTGGTGGTGGCGAGTCGGAGGAGGTCGGACGCGGAGCCCACTCAATTTTTGTTTGAGTCGCAGATCGAGCCAGGAGGAAGTCAGACAGTACCGAGACAGCGATTTCGTCGGTAAAGCGGGGCCCTGAACCCAGAGTTGGATCAGGCACGGCGAGATTGGGTCGGGAAAGCGGAGCCAAGAGGCAATGCGATCCATTTCCACGCGAGGCGGATGCATTGCGGAGGTTGTCTAGGACTTGGGATCAGAATGCAGAATGTTGCGCGAGTCTCGCAATGCGCAATGAAAACGTGGATAAACGGATAAACGGCGCCCTGGGCGTGACGTCAAACACCGGCGGGAGGAATTCAGGCATTCTCGAACCTCCCTGCGCTCAAGTAAGACAGGGTAAGAAACTATATATTGGGCAATCGGAGAGCCGCCCATCGCGGACGCTCTTTTGAGGAGGAATTATATTAGCGAGTCATTCACGGTGTGTCTGCTTGGAAGTTGGATTTCGAGTGCGTTAGACAAGCGGTACTGTACGTTGCATTTTAGCGAAAGTAAGCATTAAGTCGAACCTCGCGTACAGTTATTCTGGCGGTATATCATCGATTACCGGGGTCAATTACAATCGCTGGTGAAAAAAAACCTCCATGCGAGGAAGCAGCAAAGATTCCACCAAACAAAATGTATACAGTTTCCACAAAACGGATTCAAGGGGACGATTGCTTCGCGCATGCAGCTTGTACCGGCTGACCATGGTATCTACAAGAGCAGAACGCGTCTGGTCCAAGGATAGCCGGGGGTACCATGCCGATGGGACGGGAACTTCGATACACAATGACCTAGAGCTCGATACTCTCCTTCGCCTTGAACTTCTTTCCTGCACGATCTGCGGAGCGGAAACAGAACTGGTTCCCATGCAACTCAAGCAGAGCATGCGGGCCGTCGAGCACCGTCTGTAAGCTCTCTTCAGGTGCCGGGATAGGCAATGGATGGCTTGGATCGTGGGGTCGGTGGGAGTGTCGAGTACACGGGGACAGCAAACGTGAAAATCGTGTTTTGCTTCGGCAGTACTGCGCTCATTCATTAGTGAAAGCGAACCGCTCAGTGAGAAGTAAACAAACTCTTCAGCTTGTCTTCGTTCGTCACGACCTTGAACGTTCCTTCCGTTTCATGGATGATGATGCCGGATATCCCGAGGATGGCCGTATTTCGCGTCTGATAGACTGAATTTTGGCTGAGAAAGCGAGTGGACAAGTTAAGAAACCAATCACCAGTAATAAAGGAGCCATGAAAGTCTGCCTTGAGGAGTTTAGGATGCATGGCAGCGCCTTGAGGCGCTCGAGGCGGACCAGACGACGATTGGGGCAAATTAAGCAATTCAGACATGTATCCCATCCACAGGTGATGCAGGGGCAAGAATAACGCAAACCTAAGGTATGTCAATCAGCACACTGAAACCAAGAAATTTTTGGCCTGCGTATACTTTGCTTGACTCTCGTCAAAGCGCCACAATCCCAGCTCTCTTACAGATCCCTGTCTTCTTCCAAGAACGCCGAGTTTCTTGCGCTCCTTAGCTTCGCGCACTTTCGCTTTTTTCTCGTTTCGCTCTTTCTTCAACCGACTTTCTTTTGCGGAATTGTCGAGTAAGAGCATACGCCCCTTGACTCGAGTCGGATAGATCTCGGCGGGCTTGGGTGCTTGTGTAACCGCGGACTGAACATATTGAGGCGTAAACGGTTCCGCCGCAGTAAGTTTTAGTTTGACGGGTGCCGCTTTGGCGGCTGGCAACTGGCGGTAAAGGTCGACTGTCGGGTCCATGAATAAGGTAGTGTGGAAATATTTTTTTCGTCTTAGTGAAAGGAAGAGAAAGGAAAAGGAGATGGTGAGAGGAGGAGGAATGGGGAGGCGTAGGGTAGAGTGGATTTCGAGTTGTGATTTGTGAGGAGTTGCTGGTACAGCACACGACGAAGGTGTAGAAGAAGAGCAGAATGATCACGTAAAACGTGGGAAAATGGACTTTGAGCAGGAGAGAAAATAGAGCGACTACAAAACTATTTACTTCCACTACCTTATCTTCCACTGAGGCCCCCGCTCGCAAGCTCGCGTAGCCTCAGCTCACAACAAAGCTTCAGTCAAATACGGACAATCAAGGGACCGGAGGCTTCCTTATCCGGTAATTTTCAGTGGAGGTCAGGCGCATAATGAATCTTTTCAAATATTGTATTGGTTTCGGATTAGATCATGGAATCAATCATGTCAGTGTGTAACGTGGGTAAACGAAAGAAATGCTAAGAACTAGAACGTCGTATGAAGAACGGGAAAAAGAAACGAAGGGTAGTGGGAGGGGCAGCAAGATAATTGCAGAGCGGGATTCTCCTCTCCACGTCCATGAACAACCTTCAGTCCAAATACGCACAATCAGACGAAAAGTTTCCTTTTTTGGACGTTTTTTGCATGGCTCCTCGACTAAGGTCGCGACGCGACCAAGGTCGCGCGCGACTCAGCTGCCCCCCTCTTTATACCTCTCAGCGCGCGCACGGGCCATGTCTATTAAAATACTTTGGTTGGGGTTTGATTGTCGAGTGCGGGCGAAAATTCGATTTTGGGACGTGCACGAGGCCGTTTTCCCGGGACTTTGGGCCAGGGTAGCTTGCTAGAGTGCTACTGAGGGCGGGGATAGGACTTTGAGTGATTTGGTCAAGTCGGCGCGTCCCCGACGCGTTGATTCACGCGTTTTTGAAGTTAAAGTCAATATATTCAGATTCTACCAAGTACACGGCGCCTATTTGAAGTCTGAAAGCGTACCTGTGAGCCATAATTACGCCAAGTCGACAGCAACGGCGCGTATTTGAAGTCCGCGAGCGCCTCAAGTCAATAGAGATTTTCTTGAGTTTCCGTTCAGCGCGTTCAACATTCGACTTGAAATTCACAAATTCAGCGTGAGGTTGACGGAAAATCAGACCTGAATAGCTTACCCTTCAATGAACGCCGTTTCCAATTGAAAGATTGAGAGATTTGCCGAATTGAAGACGGCGCAAAATCAAAATCAAAATCAAAAGTTCACGGTTTAAGGCTAATTTCGTCGAGTTGAGCAGCAATTCATTGAGAGAATAAGGCCCGCGCAACTTGTGATACAAAAGTCTTGCTCCCCGGACGTCGATACGTCCGTGTCATCGATGTCTGGGGTCGAAACTATCTGGATTGAGATTGAAATAAGTTTAAGTTCAACGCGATAACAAATTGAACTGGCAACTCACCTGAAACAAGGCCCGCTCGCGGGAAGACGATCTGTATAGTAATCGTCGGTGTGGGGACGTCGTGTATTCGACGTCTGAGTAGCTGGAGAGAACCTTGGTTGAATGCGTAAGTTGCAGTTGAACGCAATGAGAGATTGATTCTAACACTCACCTTCATTATTGCCCGCTCGCGGGAACACGATCTGTATAGTCAACGTCGGTGGGGGTGACGTCAAAATGTCGTGTATCAGATGTCTGAGTTGCATACAATCTCTCGTTGTAATAGAAAAAGAAGTCAGAGTTCAACACGATAAGTGACTCAACTTGAAATCTACCATTCATAAAGTCCGCTCGCCGGACGGCGATCCATACAGTAATTGCCGGTGAGCGGACGTCGATTCGTTGTGTATTTGAAAACTCACCAAGAATCTTCGTCACGAGAAAGGTCAGTTCAAGTTCAACTTGACAAGAAATTGAACGCAAAACCCTACCAGTTTGCTCGCCGTACGACGATCGTCGCTCGGCGGACGTCCGATCTATATAATAATCGATGTCTGAGGATGTTGAAGTTGAAGTTCAACTCGAGAACAACTTACAAGTTGAGTGTGGGAACTCACCGGCAGTATGCCCCGCTCGCCGATATATACCATCGTCGGTCGGCGGACGAGCACCTGTATAGTCAAGACCTGACTATGGATAGTTGTTGATTAGTTCAATGAATATACAATAGGGAGTTGGAGGATACGTACCTTAAGCGCCGCTCGGCGGAGGGCGAAGTACATAGACAAAGGTTAGCGCCGCTACGCGGCGCGGCGTCAACGGCGGGCAACATTGACTTCAAGGCGATGGTGAACCCGATGCTTGAAGTGTTGGGGGGTGGGGTGAGCCTGCCGGCGGCTTGGACCCTTGGGAAAAGTCGGAGACATAGTCAGCATTTGTGCTATCAAGAACATATGTTAAAGACTCACCGAACACGAGTCCCGCTCGCGGGACGTCGATGTATAGCGTCAAGTGTACGCGCCGCTGCGCGGCGCTCGCGAGATGCCGAGCTCATCGAAGGGAGGGCTAAGGTACGTCGCCTTAGAATTTTGGACGCGGGGTTAGCCTGCCGGCGGCTTGAACCGTTGGAAAAAAAACGAGGTTAGGTCAGCGTTTTTTGCCATCAATAGCATAAAGTCAGAGCTCTGACTTACTAAGTGCGCATCCCGCTCGCGGGACGTCGATAGATAGCGCGAAGAGTGCGCGCCGCTGGCACGCCGAAAACGCCGAAAACAACGCGAAGATACGCTGCCTTGGACTTGTAGAGGCGAGGTTAGCCTGCCGGCGGCTTGAAACCCGTGGATAAAGCGCTGGGAATGACTCAGATTTCATGTGATTGAAGACACTTGTTGAATATCTACTCACCAGTCATACGTCCCCCAAGGCAAACCGTACATTCAAGACCTACGCGTCGCTGCGCAGCGCGGTAGCGTTGAGATAAGATGCGACGGTGCGTTGCTTTGAGTTTGAATTGCCGGGGCTTGCCTGCCGGCGGCAAGAGGACGTTCAAAACGTCTGAACCAATGATAAGAATACAACAGAAAGATAAAAGACGATGCTCACGTACCTTGAGTGTTGTGTTGACGCCGCCTCGCTCGCGGCGCTGTGAGACAGCGAAATTGTCAAGTGGCGAAGGTGGACGTTGAGTTTGAGGGGAACGAGTGGCGCTCGTTCGTCGACGGTCCAGAAGAGTCTCGCAGCTGGGAGGAGCTCGTCAGAATGGGGAACAAAGTCTGGATGAATGAGTGGCTCACATACCTGAGCGATAAAGTTGGGCATCGGTGGCGGAGAGAAACATGTGTTGGACGTTGACGAAGGCGGGTCAAATCGAGTCTGCGAACCGACGCCGAAAGCGGGTTGAGAGAAGCTGAAAGGATTGTTAGTGTATATAAAAAGGTTCAGGTTGAAAGAATCCTACGTGGGTAGCTGGGGGATCGGTGGAGTTGGAGTTGAGTTTGAGGAGTTGTTGGAATTGTCTTGGAGAGAGGTGAGGTCGGCGACGGGAGGAAGTTGAGTGGAGACGGTGGTGGGGCGAGGCGAGCTCGAAGAGGGAGAAGAAAGGAGAGAGGGGAGAGAGGGGAAACGGGGGAGCGAACGGAGGGGAAGTTGGGTTGGTGTGGTGGTAATAAAAGAGGTTGATGTGGTGCCGTGATCAAGTCAACGCGAGGCAAATCAATCATTCAACAAAACAAATGCACATACCTGTCTCATCAACCCTGGCCGCAGAACTTCCGCCGATTGATTGCGTCCGAAAATAGTCGCGTTGCTTGGCAATTCCTCAAATCGGGTGATATTTCTGTAAGGCAATTGTTGAGTCAGTGAGATTTTGTATGGCAAACGGAAACAGGACCGGTGAGGAGTTATTTTGGGATTCAGGCCCCAAACGCTGTCGGACATAATCGAGGTGTTGAGATCGGCGCATAAGCGCTATCGGCTGCGATATTGTGAACGCGTCAATGACGCGCTTTCGCGCCGAACGTTGAACTCTGATCAATTCAATGCGAAGATTAACCACAACTCAGATTGAAATGGAAAAGTATGGGCAGCCCGAGATTGACGAAACGAAATAGAACAGTCAAAGGTAACTCACACTTGCACCGCATGCAATATTCGTTACGGAGCGCTCGGGGATTTGAATTCTAAGAGGACTTGAAGAATGTGCTGAGGTATTATCGAGAATCTGGAAGGAGAATTGAGTGAAACGAGGAAAAGGACTCGAAAGCACAAACCAGGGTCAAAGTAGAAGTTCAAATTGAAACCAAACTTCATAGTCCTGCCGCATAATTGATGATTTGAGCAAGGGAGATACTGTAACTCGAACAGGTTTTGAACATAATCGAGAATCTAGCATATAATTTGAGCCAAACGCGGAAAAGGAACTCAGAGGGACAAAACCTAACGAAATGGGCATCTCACATTCGCCCCAAATTGAACAAGTTACCCCAAACTCGACGAGTTGAGGTGAGAACCAGCAGCCAGCTATTTTTGACCAAACGACATCCCGATGCAAGTGGGTCGGAAACCGGGGTCAAGTCGGCGGAGCGAGTCAGATAGAACCAGAAATAGACGGCGCGGAGAGACCCTAGTGACGCGAGAATAGCCCGGGAAGACCTACGGCAGCGCAAATCCGCGTGTCGAAGAGTTGATTTTGATATCAATCAAAACGGCCAATTTCGCTTAACTGGCTTCCAAGCAGCCTGTTGGATGCCGAAACGACGGGGACCTTGAATGCCGCTGGTCCAAGCTTGCAGTGCCGGGTCCGCCAGGGTGCCGCCGCCGAGAGAAAAGTTCGGACATGGCGGGAGAAAGCAAGCTGTGCGCAAACGCCGCCAAATAGATTTTGACAGTTCAACGCCGGAGTCCAGAATAGGAAGGTCTTTGCTCTTTGTCTTCCGCCTTCATCGTCTTTTTGCGTTTCGCTGGATTTCTGGGCTGGGGGGTCTCAGGTGAGTAACTGTATACTTATAATGTCTACTGCAGTGCTACTCCGGCGCAATTGCGCACTCAGGGCCGCTGGATCCGCGAAAACGGCGACTTTGCGCAATCGGGCAAATTTGAGGTATGGAAGACGAAGACCGCGGGCATGCGGGATCAATCTGTCAGGACAAGTTACCTGGATACGACAAATGATTTTGGGGCGATCTCGGAGGCAACAAGGCGGCGGAGACTGCTCAGGGAAATCTGGTTCGTTTTCCCATATCTCGCTTATTGGGGGATCTCGGTCTGACTCAAGCTATCTTTAGATTTAGACAACTTGCTGCTTACATTTTTTTGCCCTCCAGCTCCATCCTCCACCTCGCGCGCGCCCCCAGACTCAATAAACCCAATCGACGCTTTTTCGACATCCGATTTTTGAGGGCGGAGGGTCGGGATATCGGCGGACTTCGGTGACGGAATACGCTGCAAACGATGAAAGCTATTTGGGGCTCGGTGCGTAGGCTCGTATCTACGCTATCTACCGACTTATGAATATCTCGACGCATTTTCAGGGTCCCAAATGCACCGATTTGGCGCCGCGTGCAGTCTGACTCAGGCGGAGAATCTATTTTGAACTGATCTCTTAGGTTCCGCGGAGTTGATTTGCGCGGTTTTTGCGCATGGGAGGGTCAGGGAAATCGGGGAGGAGGATCGGGGTGACGGTATGGCATGGGGTATATAAGTCTCGTGAGTTGAAGTTCAACTCACCTCCCTCCTTTCCCTCCTACCACCACCTTCCCCTCTCAAACTCGCCCTCTTGCCTGCTCGTCGCCTTCGAGCCTTCGTACGTCGTCTGCCTCGTGCCTTCGCTGATGCTTTCTCTTAGGTCGACGTCGATGTTAGATGTTAGAGTCGGGTTGAGTGGGTGGAGTTGGGCGGCGGGTTGGGCGGGTTGAGCGGGTTGGTTGACGGTGAGCTCAACTTGTATCTGTTCTCCTTCACCATTCTCTTCCTATCCTCCATACCCGCCCTCGCCACTCGAGATACCATACCCTTCGCCGACATCGTCCACATTCCCAACCAACATTTTCCTTGTTCCATTCATTTCACTTCAACCCTTCTATTGAATCTCCACCTCAACTCTGACCGACCTCATCCGTGACAGGTTGGCTTTCGACGCCGCTACCCTCGCCGCCATCTCAACCAACTCCACTTCCACTTCAATTCAGTTACTACTCACGGTGCGTATGCTTACTCGGACCCTTTGTTATCATACTGACTTCTCTTTCTATAGTATACTACTCCTACTGTACGGTTTACATCGAAGTAAGTGCAGTCTATCTTGACTTCGTCTGGTTTCAATTCGGTTACTAACTCTTGACTTCACCTAGTACATATCCTTCTTCCATCCTTCCTTCAAGTCTTCGAGTTAGTGGGGTGTTAAGGTTAGATATAAGGTGCGTCGTATCGAGTTTACTTCTACTATTTCGAACGACACTGACCTTGTTCTCTTATTAGGTTCATCCTCAAATACTTATGTGCAATGGATGCACATTTCTGTGCGCCGTCCCTTCGTTGTGGTGCTAAGGTTAGCTATAAGGTGCGTCATATCACTTTCACTTATACCTCGAACGACACTAATCTCGCTCTCTTATTAGGTTCATCTTCAAGTACTTACGTGCAGTGAGATGCACATTTCGGTGCGCCATCTCTTATTCTTCTTTCAGATTCATCGAGCTGACTGGTTCAACAGGCATTCGACGACGTGAGAACGTCTGCCAGTCAATGGATATGATTGTGAGTTTCAACGTTCAATTTCCTTCTTTTCTTCCTTCAGCTTCGATTATCTCGTTTGCTTTCGGTTCAACGTCGATTCATTCACTTGAGTTGGTTATGTTTCACTTCGAACTTTATATTTCTCTGATATAATGTACCCTTTTACTTCTCTGACCGCTTCCTTTACTTACTTGTAGTAGTACCTACTCATACTCTCTTTGTCTTCAACTTCCAACTGTGGTTGGTCTGAGGTGCGTCGTATACTGTTCACTCAATCTAATTCAAATCAAACTGATCTTATCTTCTCCCTAGTTTTGCGTTCAATTACTTTACAGTGGTGCGCAGTTCATTTCTCTCTTCTATCTTCTCGTCCATCTTCAACATACTCACCCCAATCAACAGTAACCGCAAGTCATCGAATACGGATTCGTCGGTGAGTTCCACTTTGAATCCAATTTCTATTTCTTTTCTTTGCTTCGTTCCGTCTGATTTGCTTTCAATTCCATACATTCGACTTTACCCTAGTTAAGTTTCAACAGATTGTATACGTTCGAGCCGCTACGTCCGCTCGAACGGCTTTCTCGCTAACTCGGTATATTTCCATTTCTATTCTCTTTCCCGCTTTCAACGCGCTGAGTGAATTGAGCAGTTGATTCTGCTTCGAAACATCGTGCAGTGTTGACTTGGTGAGTTTTCAATCTCTCTTCATTTCCTTGCTTTGTTACGATTTCAATTCGCTCGGATTTGACTCGTTTCGTTCGGGCCGAAATTACTGACTTCGCTTCGTTTTCAGCGGATCGCATTTTGAGTCTGTTGTATAGCTCAGTTTCTACTCAGTAAATGAATTCAGCATCTTTGAATTGGACGAATTCGAGCAGGATTTGTATAAAAATCGGTTTATTTTGGTAAATACGGACATGGTACGTGTATTCATTCATTTCCCTCGATTTGACGCCGACTTGACGGTTTTCAGAGCCAAAACGGCGGTGGAGGGCGGAAACTGGATGGGGCGCGGCGCCCGGGGACTTGTAAAATCGGTACGTCGCGGCGTCGCCTCTGTTTTGTTCGTACGCGCGCAATTGCGCTGATTTGAGAAGATAGGCGCCCGCGGCGCTTGTGCGGGAATCTTGCGTCGGAGACGTGTTTGCGACTGGGAGGGCGGAGCGGGAGCGGGGGATCGAGACGAGACGGCGGAACGAAGGCCGCGTTGGCGAGTTGGTGGAGGCGAATCGACGCGTTCGGGGTTTTTGGTACCCCACCGAATGGCGGCGGCGGCGGCGAGTTTGGGTGTAGTGCGCGTGGTGGAGTGTCGGCAGCGTCGGGAAGGCGGGGGAAGCGCGGCGGGTGGAGGGGTGTGGGTGGCGGCATCGCCGCAAGCTTCATACGAGTCGGTTAGCACGGGAAAGGAAGGATACAAAGTGCGCACCTTTCTTTTTCTTGCTTCTTTCCTCTCTGATGTCTTCACAGCGGCGTTCGAAGGCGGGCGGTGGTGGTGGCGAGTCGGAGGAGGTCGGACGCGGAGCCCACTCAATTTTTGTTTGAGTCGCAGATCGAGCCAGGAGGAAGTCAGACAGTACCGAGACAGCGATTTCGTCGGTAAAGCGGGGCCCTGAACCCAGAGTTGGATCAGGCACGGCGAGATTGGGTCGGGAAAGCGGAGCCAAGAGGCAATGCGATCCATTTCCACGCGAGGCGGATGCATTGCGGAGGTTGTCTAGGACTTGGGATCAGAATGCAGAATGTTGCGCGAGTCTCGCAATGCGCAATGAAAACGTGGATAAACGGATAAACGGCGCCCTGGGCGTGACGTCAAACACCGGCGGGAGGAATTCAGGCATTCTCGAACCTCCCTGCGCTCAAGTAAGACAGGGTAAGAAACTATATATTGGGCAATCGGAGAGCCGCCCATCGCGGACGCTCTTTTGAGGAGGAATTATATTAGCGAGTCATTCACGGTGTGTCTGCTTGGAAGTTGGATTTCGAGTGCGTTAGACAAGCGGTACTGTACGTTGCATTTTAGCGAAAGTAAGCATTAAGTCGAACCTCGCGTACAGTTATTCTGGCGGTATATCATCGATTACCGGGGTCAATTACAATCGCTGGTGAAAAAAAACCTCCATGCGAGGAAGCAGCAAAGATTCCACCAAACAAAATGTATACAGTTTCCACAAAACGGATTCAAGGGGACGATTGCTTCGCGCATGCAGCTTGTACCGGCTGACCATGGTATCTACAAGAGCAGAACGCGTCTGGTCCAAGGATAGCCGGGGGTACCATGCCGATGGGACGGGAACTTCGATACACAATGACCTAGAGCTCGATACTCTCCTTCGCCTTGAACTTCTTTCCTGCACGATCTGCGGAGCGGAAACAGAACTGGTTCCCATGCAACTCAAGCAGAGCATGCGGGCCGTCGAGCACCGTCTGTAAGCTCTCTTCAGGTGCCGGGATAGGCAATGGATGGCTTGGATCGTGGGTCGGTGGGAGTGTCGAGTACACGGGGACAGCAAACGTGAAAATCGTGTTTTGCTTCGGCAGTACTGCGCTCATTCATTAGTGAAAGCGAACCGCTCAGTGAGAAGTAAACAAACTCTTCAGCTTGTCTTCGTTCGTCACGACCTTGAACGTTCCTTCCGTTTCATGGATGATGATGCCGGATATCCCGAGGATGGCCGTATTTCGCGTCTGATAGACTGAATTTTGGCTGAGAAAGCGAGTGGACAAGTTAAGAAACCAATCACCAGTAATAAAGGAGCCATGAAAGTCTGCCTTGAGGAGTTTAGGATGCATGGCAGCGCCTTGAGGCGCTCGAGGCGGACCAGACGACGATTGGGGCAAATTAAGCAATTCAGACATGTATCCCATCCACAGGTGATGCAGGGGCAAGAATAACGCAAACCTAAGGTATGTCAATCAGCACACTGAAACCAAGAAATTTTTGGCCTGCGTATACTTTGCTTGACTCTCGTCAAAGCGCCACAATCCCAGCTCTCTTACAGATCCCTGTCTTCTTCCAAGAACGCCGAGTTTCTTGCGCTCCTTAGCTTCGCGCACTTTCGCTTTTTTCTCGTTTCGCTCTTTCTTCAACCGACTTTCTTTTGCGGAATTGTCGAGTAAGAGCATACGCCCCTTGACTCGAGTCGGATAGATCTCGGCGGGCTTGGGTGCTTGTGTAACCGCGGACTGAACATATTGAGGCGTAAACGGTTCCGCCGCAGTAAGTTTTAGTTTGACGGGTGCCGCTTTGGCGGCTGGCAACTGGCGGTAAAGGTCGACTGTCGGGTCCATGAATAAGGTAGTGTGGAAATATTTTTTCGTCTTAGTGAAAGGAAGAGAAAGGAAAAGGAGATGGTGAGAGGAGGAGGAATGGGGAGGCGTAGGGTAGAGTGGATTTCGAGTTGTGATTTGTGAGGAGTTGCTGGTACAGCACACGACGAAGGTGTAGAAGAAGAGCAGAATGATCACGTAAAACGTGGGAAAATGGACTTTGAGCAGGAGAGAAAATAGAGCGACTACAAAACTATTTACTTCCACTACCTTATCTTCCACTGAGGCCCCGCTCGCAAGCTCGCGTAGCCTCAGCTCACAACAAAGCTTCAGTCAAATACGGACAATCAAGGGACCGGAGGCTTCCTTATCCGGTAATTTTCAGTGGAGGTCAGGCGCATAATGAATCTTTTCAAATATTGTATTGGTTTCGGATTAGATCATGGAATCAATCATGTCAGTGTGTAACGTGTAAACGAAAGAAATGCTAAGAACTAGAACGTCGTATGAAGAACGGGAAAAAGAAACGAAGGTAGTGGGAGGGGCAGCAAGATAATTGCAGAGCGGGATTCTCCTCTCCACGTCCATGAACAACCTTCAGTCCAAATACGCACAATCAGACGAAAAGTTTCCTTTTTTGGACGTTTTTGCATGGCTCCTCGACTAAGGTCGCGACGCGACCAAGGTCGCGCGCGACTCAGCTGCCCCCCTCTTTATACCTCTCAGCGCGCGCACGGGCCATGTCTATTAAAATACTTTGGTTGGGGTTTGATTGTCGAGTGCGGGCGAAAATTCGATTTTGGGACGTGCACGAGGCCGTTTTCCCGGGACTTTGGGCCAGGGTAGCTTGCTAGAGTGCTACTGAGGGCGGGGATAGGACTTTGAGTGATTTGGTCAAGTCGGCGCGTCCCCGACGCGTTGATTCACGCGTTTTTGAAGTTAAAGTCAATATATTCAGATTCTACCAAGTACACGGCGCCTATTTGAAGTCTGAAAGCGTACCTGTGAGCCATAATTACGCCAAGTCGACAGCAACGGCGCGTATTTGAAGTCCGCGAGCGCCTCAAGTCAATAGAGATTTTCTTGAGTTTCCGTTCAGCGCGTTCAACATTCGACTTGAAATTCACAAATTCAGCGTGAGGTTGACGGAAAATCAGACCTGAATAGCTTACCCTTCAAATGAACGCCGTTTCCAATTGAAAGATTGAGAGATTTGCCGAATTGAAGACGGCGCAAAATCAAAATCAAAATCAAAAGTTCACGGTTTAAGGCTAATTTCGTCGAGTTGAGCAGCAATTCATTGAGAGAATAAGGCCCGCGCAACTTGTGATACAAAAGTCTTGCTCCCCGGACGTCGATACGTCGTGTCATCGATGTCTGGGGTCGAAACTATCTGGATTGAGATTGAAATAAGTTTAAGTTCAACGCGATAACAAATTGAACTGGCAACTCACCTGAAACAAGGCCCGCTCGCGGGAAGACGATCTGTATAGTAATCGTCGGTGTGGGGACGTCGTGTATTCGACGTCTGAGTAGCTGGAGAGAACCTTGGTTGAATGCGTAAGTTGCAGTTGAACGCAATGAGAGATTGATTCTAACACTCACCTTCATTATTGCCCGCTCGCGGGAACACGATCTGTATAGTCAACGTCGGTGGGGGTGACGTCAAAATGTCGTGTATCAGATGTCTGAGTTGCATACAATCTCTCGTTGTAATAGAAAAAGAAGTCAGAGTTCAACACGATAAGTGACTCAACTTGAAATCTACCATTCATAAAGTCCGCTCGCCGGACGGCGATCCATACAGTAATTGCCGGTGAGCGGACGTCGATTCGTTGTGTATTTGAAAACTCACCAAGAATCTTCGTCACGAGAAAGGTCAGTTCAAGTTCAACTTGACAAGAAATTGAACGCAAAACCCTACCAGTTTGCTCGCCGTACGACGATCGTCGCTCGGCGGACGTCGATCTATATAATAATCGATGTCTGAGGATGTTGAAGTTGAAGTTCAACTCGAGAACAACTTACAAGTTGAGTGTGGGAACTCACCGGCAGTATGCCCCGCTCGCCGATATATACCATCGTCGGTCGGCGGACGAGCACCTGTATAGTCAAGACCTGACTATGGATAGTTGTTGATTAGTTCAATGAATATACAATAGGGAGTTGGAGGATACGTACCTTAAGCGCCGCTCGGCGGAGGGCGAAGTACATAGACAAAGGTTAGCGCCGCTACGCGGCGCGGCGTCAACGGCGGCAACATTGACTTCAAGGCGATGGTGAACCCGATGCTTGAAGTGTTGGGGGTGGGGTGAGCCTGCCGGCGGCTTGGACCCTTGGGAAAAGTCGGAGACATAGTCAGCATTTGTGCTATCAAGAACATATGTTAAAGACTCACCGAACACGAGTCCCGCTCGCGGGACGTCGATGTATAGCGTCAAGTGTACGCGCCGCTGCGCGGCGCTCGCGAGATGCCGAGCTCATCGAAGGGAGGGCTAAGGTACGTCGCCTTAGAATTTTGGACGCGGGGTTAGCCTGCCGGCGGCTTGAACCGTTGGAAAAAAACGAGGTTAGGTCAGCGTTTTTGCCATCAATAGCATAAAGTCAGAGCTCTGACTTACTAAGTGCGCATCCCGCTCGCGGGACGTCGATAGATAGCGCGAAGAGTGCGCGCCGCTGGCACGCCGAAAACGCCGAAAACAACGCGAAGATACGCTGCCTTGGACTTGTAGAGGCGAGGTTAGCCTGCCGGCGGCTTGAACCCGTGGATAAAGCGCTGGGAATGACTCAGATTTCATGTGATTGAAGACACTTGTTGAATATCTACTCACCAGTCATACGTCCCCCAAGCAAACCGTACATTCAAGACCTACGCGTCGCTGCGCAGCGCGGTAGCGTTGAGATAAGATGCGACGGTGCGTTGCTTTGAGTTTGAATTGCCGGGGCTTGCCTGCCGGCGGCAAGAGGACGTTCAAAACGTCTGAACCAATGATAAGAATACAACAGAAAGATAAAAGACGATGCTCACGTACCTTGAGTGTTGTGTTGACGCCGCCTCGCTCGCGGCGCTGTGAGACAGCGAAATTGTCAAGTGGCGAAGGTGGACGTTGAGTTTGAGGGGAACGAGTGGCGCTCGTTCGTCGACGGTCCAGAAGAGTCTCGCAGCTGGGAGGAGCTCGTCAGAATGGGGAACAAAGTCTGGATGAATGAGTGGCTCACATACCTGAGCGATAAAGTTGGGCATCGGTGGCGGAGAAAACATGTGTTGGACGTTGACGAAGGCGGGTCAAATCGAGTCTGCGAACCGACGCCGAAAGCGGGTTGAGAGAAGCTGAAAGGATTGTTAGTGTATATAAAAAGGTTCAGGTTGAAAGAATCCTACGTGGGTAGCTGGGGATCGGTGGAGTTGGAGTTGAGTTTGAGGAGTTGTTGGAATTGTCTTGGAGAGAGGTGAGGTCGGCGACGGGAGGAAGTTGAGTGGAGACGGTGGTGGGCGAGGCGAGCTCGAAGAGGGAGAAGAAAGGAGAGAGGGAGAGAGGGAAACGGGGAGCGAACGGAGGGAAGTTGGGTTGGTGGTGGTGGTAATAAAAGAGGTTGATGTGGTGCCGTGATCAAGTCAACGCGAGGCAAATCAATCATTCAACAAAACAAATGCACATACCTGTCTCATCAACCCTGGCCGCAGAACTTCCGCCGATTGATTGCGTCCGAAAATAGTCGCGTTGCTTGGCAATTCCTCAAATCGGGTGATATTTCTGTAAGGCAATTGTTGAGTCAGTGAGATTTTGTATGGCAAACGGAAACAGGACCGGTGAGGAGTTATTTTGGGATTCAGGCCCCAAACGCTGTCGGACATAATCGAGGTGTTGAGATCGGCGCATAAGCGCTATCGGCTGCGATATTGTGAACGCGTCAATGACGCGCTTTCGCGCCGAACGTTGAACTCTGATCAATTCAATGCGAAGATTAACCACAACTCAGATTGAAATGGAAAAGTATGGGCAGCCCGAGATTGACGAAACGAAATAGAACAGTCAAAGGTAACTCACACTTGCACCGCATGCAATATTCGTTACGGAGCGCTCGGGGATTTGAATTCTAAGAGGACTTGAAGAATGTGCTGAGGTATTATCGAGAATCTGGAAGGAGAATTGAGTGAAACGAGGAAAAGGACTCGAAAGCACAAACCAGGGTCAAAGTAGAAGTTCAAATTGAAACCAAACTTCATAGTCCTGCCGCATAATTGATGATTTGAGCAAGGGAGATACTGTAACTCGAACAGGTTTTGAACATAATCGAGAATCTAGCATATAATTTGAGCCAAACGCGGAAAAGGAACTCAGAGGGACAAAACCTAACGAAATGGGCATCTCACATTCGCCCCAAATTGAACAAGTTACCCCAAACTCGACGAGTTGAGGTGAGAACCAGCAGCCAGCTATTTTTGACCAAACGACATCCCGATGCAAGTGGGTCGGAAACCGGGGTCAAGTCGGCGGAGCGAGTCAGATAGAACCAGAAATAGACGGCGCGGAGAGACCCTAGTGACGCGAGAATAGCCCGGGAAGACCTACGGCAGCGCAAATCCGCGTGTCGAAGAGTTGATTTTGATATCAATCAAAACGGCCAATTTCGCTTAACTGGCTTCCAAGCAGCCTGTTGGATGCCGAAACGACGGGGACCTTGAATGCCGCTGGTCCAAGCTTGCAGTGCCGGGTCCGCCAGGGTGCCGCCGCCGAGAGAAAAGTTCGGACATGGCGGGAGAAAGCAAGCTGTGCGCAAACGCCGCCAAATAGATTTTGACAGTTCAACGCCGGAGTCCAGAATAGGAAGGTCTTTGCTCTTTGTCTTCCGCCTTCATCGTCTTTTTGCGTTTCGCTGGATTTCTGGGCTGGGGGGTCTCAGGTGAGTAACTGTATACTTATAATGTCTACTGCAGTGCTACTCCGGCGCAATTGCGCACTCAGGGCCGCTGGATCCGCGAAAACGGCGACTTTGCGCAATCGGGCAAATTTGAGGTATGGAAGACGAAGACCGCGGGCATGCGGGATCAATCTGTCAGGACAAGTTACCTGGATACGACAAATGATTTTGGGGCGATCTCGGAGGCAACAAGGCGGCGGAGACTGCTCAGGGAAATCTGGTTCGTTTTCCCATATCTCGCTTATTGGGGGATCTCGGTCTGACTCAAGCTATCTTTAGATTTAGACAACTTGCTGCTTACATTTTTTTGCCCTCCAGCTCCATCCTCCACCTCGCGCGCGCCCCCAGACTCAATAAACCCAATCGACGCTTTTTCGACATCCGATTTTTGAGGGCGGAGGGTCGGGATATCGGCGGACTTCGGTGACGGAATACGCTGCAAACGATGAAAGCTATTTGGGGCTCGGTGCGTAGGCTCGTATCTACGCTATCTACCGACTTATGAATATCTCGACGCATTTTCAGGGTCCCAAATGCACCGATTTGGCGCCGCGTGCAGTCTGACTCAGGCGGAGAATCTATTTTGAACTGATCTCTTAGGTTCCGCGGAGTTGATTTGCGCGGTTTTTGCGCATGGGAGGGTCAGGGAAATCGGGGAGGAGGATCGGGGTGACGGTATGGCATGGGGTATATAAGTCTCGTGAGTTGAAGTTCAACTCACCTCCCTCCTTTCCCTCCTACCACCACCTTCCCCTCTCAAACTCGCCCTCTTGCCTGCTCGTCGCCTTCGAGCCTTCGTACGTCGTCTGCCTCGTGCCTTCGCTGATGCTTTCTCTTAGGTCGACGTCGATGTTAGATGTTAGAGTCGGGTTGAGTGGGTGGAGTTGGGCGGCGGGTTGGGCGGGTTGAGCGGGTTGGTTGACGGTGAGCTCAACTTGTATCTGTTCTCCTTCACCATTCTCTTCCTATCCTCCATACCCGCCCTCGCCACTCGAGATACCATACCCTTCGCCGACATCGTCCACATTCCCAACCAACATTTTCCTTGTTCCATTCATTTCACTTCAACCCTTCTATTGAATCTCCACCTCAACTCTGACCGACCTCATCCGTGACAGGTTGGCTTTCGACGCCGCTACCCTCGCCGCCATCTCAACCAACTCCACTTCCACTTCAATTCAGTTACTACTCACGGTGCGTATGCTTACTCGGACCCTTTGTTATCATACTGACTTCTCTTTCTATAGTATACTACTCCTACTGTACGGTTTACATCGAAGTAAGTGCAGTCTATCTTGACTTCGTCTGGTTTCAATTCGGTTACTAACTCTTGACTTCACCTAGTACATATCCTTCTTCCATCCTTCCTTCAAGTCTTCGAGTTAGTGGGGTGTTAAGGTTAGATATAAGGTGCGTCGTATCGAGTTTACTTCTACTATTTCGAACGACACTGACCTTGTTCTCTTATTAGGTTCATCCTCAAATACTTATGTGCAATGGGATGCACATTTCTGTGCGCCGTCCCTTCGTTGTGGTGCTAAGGTTAGCTATAAGGTGCGTCATATCACTTTCACTTATACCTCGAACGACACTAATCTCGCTCTCTTATTAGGTTCATCTTCAAGTACTTACGTGCAGTGAGATGCACATTTCGGTGCGCCATCTCTTATTCTTCTTTCAGATTCATCGAGCTGACTGGTTCAACAGGCATTCGACGACGTGAGAACGTCTGCCAGTCAATGGATATGATTGTGAGTTTCAACGTTCAATTTCCTTCTTTTCTTCCTTCAGCTTCGATTATCTCGTTTGCTTTCGGTTCAACGTCGATTCATTCACTTGAGTTGGTTATGTTTCACTTCGAACTTTATATTTCTCTGATATAATGTACCCTTTTACTTCTCTGACCGCTTCCTTTACTTACTTGTAGTAGTACCTACTCATACTCTCTTTGTCTTCAACTTCCAACTGTGGTTGGTCTGAGGTGCGTCGTATACTGTTCACTCAATCTAATTCAAATCAAACTGATCTTATCTTCTCCCTAGTTTTGCGTTCAATTACTTTACAGTGGTGCGCAGTTCATTTCTCTCTTCTATCTTCTCGTCCATCTTCAACATACTCACCCCAATCAACAGTAACCGCAAGTCATCGAATACGGATTCGTCGGTGAGTTCCACTTTGAATCCAATTTCTATTTCTTTTCTTTGCTTCGTTCCGTCTGATTTGCTTTCAATTCCATACATTCGACTTTACCCTAGTTAAGTTTCAACAGATTGTATACGTTCGAGCCGCTACGTCCGCTCGAACGGCTTTCTCGCTAACTCGGTATATTTCCATTTCTATTCTCTTTCCCGCTTTCAACGCGCTGAGTGAATTGAGCAGTTGATTCTGCTTCGAAACATCGTGCAGTGTTGACTTGGTGAGTTTTCAATCTCTCTTCATTTCCTTGCTTTGTTACGATTTCAATTCGCTCGGATTTGACTCGTTTCGTTCGGGCCGAAATTACTGACTTCGCTTCGTTTTCAGCGGATCGCATTTTGAGTCTGTTGTATAGCTCAGTTTCTACTCAGTAAATGAATTCAGCATCTTTGAATTGGACGAATTCGAGCAGGATTTGTATAAAAATCGGTTTATTTTGGTAAATACGGACATGGTACGTGTATTCATTCATTTCCCTCGATTTGACGCCGACTTGACGGTTTTCAGAGCCAAAACGGCGGTGGAGGGCGGAAACTGGATGGGGCGCGGCGCCCGGGGACTTGTAAAATCGGTACGTCGCGGCGTCGCCTCTGTTTTGTTCGTACGCGCGCAATTGCGCTGATTTGAGAAGATAGGCGCCCGCGGCGCTTGTGCGGGAATCTTGCGTCGGAGACGTGTTTGCGACTGGGAGGGCGGAGCGGGAGCGGGGGATCGAGACGAGACGGCGGAACGAAGGCCGCGTTGGCGAGTTGGTGGAGGCGAATCGACGCGTTCGGGGTTTTTGGTACCCCACCGAATGGCGGCGGCGGCGGCGAGTTTGGGTGTAGTGCGCGTGGTGGAGTGTCGGCAGCGTCGGGAAGGCGGGGAAGCGCGGCGGGTGGAGGGGTGTGGGTGGCGGCATCGCCGCAAGCTTCATACGAGTCGGTTAGCACGGGAAAGGAAGGATACAAAGTGCGCACCTTTCTTTTTCTTGCTTCTTTCCTCTCTGATGTCTTCACAGCGGCGTTCGAAGGCGGGCGGTGGTGGTGGCGAGTCGGAGGAGGTCGGACGCGGAGCCCACTCAATTTTTGTTTGAGTCGCAGATCGAGCCAGGAGGAAGTCAGACAGTACCGAGACAGCGATTTCGTCGGTAAAGCGGGGCCCTGAACCCAGAGTTGGATCAGGCACGGCGAGATTGGGTCGGGAAAGCGGAGCCAAGAGGCAATGCGATCCATTTCCACGCGAGGCGGATGCATTGCGGAGGTTGTCTAGGACTTGGGATCAGAATGCAGAATGTTGCGCGAGTCTCGCAATGCGCAATGAAAACGTGGATAAACGGATAAACGGCGCCCTGGGCGTGACGTCAAACACCGGCGGGAGGAATTCAGGCATTCTCGAACCTCCCTGCGCTCAAGTAAGACAGGGTAAGAAACTATATATTGGGCAATCGGAGAGCCGCCCATCGCGGACGCTCTTTTGAGGAGGAATTATATTAGCGAGTCATTCACGGTGTGTCTGCTTGGAAGTTGGATTTCGAGTGCGTTAGACAAGCGGTACTGTACGTTGCATTTTAGCGAAAGTAAGCATTAAGTCGAACCTCGCGTACAGTTATTCTGGCGGTATATCATCGATTACCGGGGTCAATTACAATCGCTGGTGAAAAAAAACCTCCATGCGAGGAAGCAGCAAAGATTCCACCAAACAAAATGTATACAGTTTCCACAAAACGGATTCAAGGGGACGATTGCTTCGCGCATGCAGCTTGTACCGGCTGACCATGGTATCTACAAGAGCAGAACGCGTCTGGTCCAAGGATAGCCGGGGTACCATGCCGATGGGACGGGAACTTCGATACACAATGACCTAGAGCTCGATACTCTCCTTCGCCTTGAACTTCTTTCCTGCACGATCTGCGGAGCGGAAACAGAACTGGTTCCCATGCAACTCAAGCAGAGCATGCGGGCCGTCGAGCACCGTCTGTAAGCTCTCTTCAGGTGCCGGGATAGGCAATGGATGGCTTGGATCGTGGGTCGGTGGGAGTGTCGAGTACACGGGGACAGCAAACGTGAAAATCGTGTTTTGCTTCGGCAGTACTGCGCTCATTCATTAGTGAAAGCGAACCGCTCAGTGAGAAGTAAACAAACTCTTCAGCTTGTCTTCGTTCGTCACGACCTTGAACGTTCCTTCCGTTTCATGGATGATGATGCCGGATATCCCGAGGATGGCCGTATTTCGCGTCTGATAGACTGAATTTTGGCTGAGAAAGCGAGTGGACAAGTTAAGAAACCAATCACCAGTAATAAAGGAGCCATGAAAGTCTGCCTTGAGGAGTTTAGGATGCATGGCAGCGCCTTGAGGCGCTCGAGGCGGACCAGACGACGATTGGGGCAAATTAAGCAATTCAGACATGTATCCCATCCACAGGTGATGCAGGGGCAAGAATAACGCAAACCTAAGGTATGTCAATCAGCACACTGAAACCAAGAAATTTTTGGCCTGCGTATACTTTGCTTGACTCTCGTCAAAGCGCCACAATCCCAGCTCTCTTACAGATCCCTGTCTTCTTCCAAGAACGCCGAGTTTCTTGCGCTCCTTAGCTTCGCGCACTTTCGCTTTTTTCTCGTTTCGCTCTTTCTTCAACCGACTTTCTTTTGCGGAATTGTCGAGTAAGAGCATACGCCCCTTGACTCGAGTCGGATAGATCTCGGCGGGCTTGGGTGCTTGTGTAACCGCGGACTGAACATATTGAGGCGTAAACGGTTCCGCCGCAGTAAGTTTTAGTTTGACGGGTGCCGCTTTGGCGGCTGGCAACTGGCGGTAAAGGTCGACTGTCGGGTCCATGAATAAGGTAGTGTGGAAATATTTTTTCGTCTTAGTGAAAGGAAGAGAAAGGAAAAGGAGATGGTGAGAGGAGGAGGAATGGGGAGGCGTAGGGTAGAGTGGATTTCGAGTTGTGATTTGTGAGGAGTTGCTGGTACAGCACACGACGAAGGTGTAGAAGAAGAGCAGAATGATCACGTAAAACGTGGGAAAATGGACTTTGAGCAGGAGAGAAAATAGAGCGACTACAAAACTATTTACTTCCACTACCTTATCTTCCACTGAGGCCCCGCTCGCAAGCTCGCGTAGCCTCAGCTCACAACAAAGCTTCAGTCAAATACGGACAATCAAGGGACCGGAGGCTTCCTTATCCGGTAATTTTCAGTGGAGGTCAGGCGCATAATGAATCTTTTCAAATATTGTATTGGTTTCGGATTAGATCATGGAATCAATCATGTCAGTGTGTAACGTGTAAACGAAAGAAATGCTAAGAACTAGAACGTCGTATGAAGAACGGGAAAAAGAAACGAAGGTAGTGGGAGGGGCAGCAAGATAATTGCAGAGCGGGATTCTCCTCTCCACGTCCATGAACAACCTTCAGTCCAAATACGCACAATCAGACGAAAAGTTTCCTTTTTTGGACGTTTTTGCATGGCTCCTCGACTAAGGTCGCGACGCGACCAAGGTCGCGCGCGACTCAGCTGCCCCCCTCTTTATACCTCTCAGCGCGCGCACGGGCCATGTCTATTAAAATACTTTGGTTGGGGTTTGATTGTCGAGTGCGGGCGAAAATTCGATTTTGGGACGTGCACGAGGCCGTTTTCCCGGGACTTTGGGCCAGGGTAGCTTGCTAGAGTGCTACTGAGGGCGGGGATAGGACTTTGAGTGATTTGGTCAAGTCGGCGCGTCCCCGACGCGTTGATTCACGCGTTTTTGAAGTTAAAGTCAATATATTCAGATTCTACCAAGTACACGGCGCCTATTTGAAGTCTGAAAGCGTACCTGTGAGCCATAATTACGCCAAGTCGACAGCAACGGCGCGTATTTGAAGTCCGCGAGCGCCTCAAGTCAATAGAGATTTTCTTGAGTTTCCGTTCAGCGCGTTCAACATTCGACTTGAAATTCACAAATTCAGCGTAAGGTTGCCGGAAGATCAGACCTGCATGGCTTACCCTGTAATTTGATGGATGCTTCAGTTCCAAGAATTGAGAGTTTGCGAATTTGGAGACGGCGCAAAATCGAATCTCGTGGAGTTGAGTAGCAATTCAACAACAAAATAAGGTGTTAATGCATGCCAAAACCTTGCTCGGCGGACGTCGATACGTGGTGTAATCGATGTCTGAGTTGCCTGAGAGAAACTGTTAATGACAGACCTCGTTCGCCGGACGTCGATTCGTCGTGTAATCGATGTTTGTGGTCGGTAGTTCAACGCAAAAAGAGATTTGATTTAGAACTTACCTTTCACACGACGCGCTCGCGGGAAGACGATCTATATCGTCTTCGTCGGTGGGCGGAATTCAATTCGTCGTGTATTTGGCGTCTGAGTAGCAGGGGAGAACCTTCGTTCAACGGGTAAGTTGAAGTTGAACGTGATAAGAGATTCATCTTGAAACTTACCATTCATCAAGTCCGCTCGCCGGACGACGATCCATACAATAAAGGTCGGTCGGCGGAGGTCGATTTGTCGTGTGTTTGATGTTGGAATCACCTAGGAATCTTCGTTGAAATAGAGTTCAGTTCAAGTTCAAGTTGACGAGAGATTGAAGGCAGAAACTTACCACTTTGCTCTATCGTCGCTCGGCGGACGTCGATCCATATAGTAATCGATGTCTTGAGTTGAATAGAAATGTATCAGTTGAAGTTCAACTTAACTTGAATGTGGAAACTCACCGGCAGTATGCCACACGCAATCGTCGGTCGGCGGACGACGATCTGTAGAATCAAGAGTTGACTATGAATAGTTGTCCAACCAATATGCAATACAGAATTAGAGGGTACTTACCTTAGGCGCCGCCTGGCGGACGGCGAAGGAGATAGCCAAAGGTTAGCGCCGCTACGCGGCGCGGCGGCGACGGCGACGGCGACGGCGTGGACTTCGAATTCGCGGTGAACACGATGCTTGAAGTGTTGCGGTGGGGTTAGCCTGCCGGCGGCCCGAACCCTTGAAAATATGGCGAGACTAGAGTGAGAATTTGTCCTATCAAGAGCATATAGTGAAAGACTCACGGAGCATAAGTCCCGCTCGCGGGACGTTGATTTATATAGTCAAGAGTGTGCGCCGCTGCGCGGCGGTGACGGCGACGGCGACGATGAAAACGAACCCCAAAGGCTTCAGAACTCGATGCTTGAAACGTCGACGGCGGGTTAGCCTGCCGGCGGCTTGAACTTTTGAAAAAAAGGGCAGAGATCAGGTCAGAATTTGGGTCACTGAGAACATATGCTGGAGACGCACTAGACATACGTCCCGCTCGCGGGACATCGATATATACAGTCAAGCGTTAGCGCCGCTGCGCGGCGCGGCACCAACGGCGACGATGGAACCTATCCCTGATTGCGCGTGAACCCGATGGTTAAATAGTCGAGGGTGGGGTTAGTCTACCGACGGCTCGAACCCTTAGAAAAAAAGGAGAATAGGTCAGCATTTTTGCGATCAATAACATAACATAAGGTTGGAAACTCACCCAGTGCGCGTCCCGCTCGCGGGACGTCGATATGTAGTGTCAAGAGTGCGCGCCGCTACGCGGCGCTCGTGGGATGCCAGAATCACTGAAGGAAGAGCAAAGGCACGGTGGTATAAGGTTGGAGGGGCGTGGTTAGCCTGCCGGCGGGCAAACCCCAGTCAAAATAAGCTGACAATTGGTCAGAACTCGGACCCGCGAGAACATAGGTTGGAAGCTTACCAGGTGCGCGTCCCGCTCGCGAGACGTCGAAATATACACTCAACGCCTACGCGCCGCTGCGCGGCGCTCATGGACTGCGGGAGCCTTGAAATAGAAAGCGAAGGTACGTTGCTTTGAGTTTGAAGAGGCGGAGTTTGCCTGCCGGCGGCTAAAAAGCCGTTCAAAGCTCTGAACCAATTGTAAGAATACAATACAAAGATAAAAGAAGATGCTCACATACCTTGAGCGTTGTGTCGAGGCCGCCTCGCGGCTGCGAGGCAACGAATCTGTTGAGTGGAGAAGATGGATGTTGAGTTTGAGGGCGGCGAGTGGCGTGCCTTCGTTGAGGGCATAAACGAGGCTGCGAGAAACTCGTCAGAATGAGAAGATAAGTCCAAGGGAACGAGTGGCTCGCATAGCTCAGCGATATGGTTTGGCGTTGTTGGCGGAGAAAGGGTGTGCTGCGACGTTGGCGAAGGCGGGTAGAGTTGAGTTTGCGAGCGGACGCTGGAAGCGGGTTGAGAATCGCTGAAAGAATCGTGAGTGCGCAGCAAAGGGAGTTGAAAGAAGCTTACATGGGTAGTTGAGGATCGGTGGAGTTGGAGCTGAGTTTGAGGAGTCGTTGGACCCATCTTGAAGAGAGGACGAGGGGAGGCTGTCGAATGGAGGTGGTGGCGGGTTGCGAGCTCGATGAGGCCTACGAGGTCGAAGAGAGGAGGAGGGAAGGAGAAAGGGAATGGGGAGAAAATGGAGTGAGGTTGGTTGGGTGGTGGTGGTAATAAACAAACCCTGTGCTGTGCCGTGATCAAGTCAACGCTAGGCGAATCAATCATTCAACAAAACAAATGCACATACCTGTCTCATCAACCCTGGCCGCAGAACTTCCGCCGATTGATTGCGTCCGAAAATAGTCGCGTTGCTTGGCAATTCCTCAAATCGGGTGATATTTCTGTAAGGCAATTGTTGAGTCAGTGAGATTTTGTATGGCAAACGGAAACAGGACCGGTGAGGAGTTATTTTGGGATTCAGGCCCCAAACGCTGTCGGACATAATCGAGGTGTTGAGATCGGCGCATAAGCGCTACCGGCTGCGATATTGTGAACGCGTCAATGACGCGCTTTCGCGCCGAACGTTGAACTCTGATCAATTCAATGCGAAGATTAACCACAACTCAGATTGAAATGGAAAAGTATGGGCAGCCCGAGATTGACGAAACGAAATAGAACAGTCAAAGGTAACTCACACTTGCACCGCATGCAATATTTGTTACGGAGCGCTCGGGGATTTGAATTCTAAGAGGACTTGAAGAATGTGCTGAGGTATTATCGAGAATGTGGAAGGAGAATTGAGTGAAACGAGGAAAAGGACTCGAAAGCACAAACCAGGGTCAAAGTAGAAGTTCAAATTGAAACCAAACTTCATAGTCCTGCCGCATAATTGATGATTTGAGCAAGGGAGATAACTCGAACAGGTTTTGAACATAATCGAGAATCTAGCATATAATTTGAGCCAAGCGCGGAAAAGGAACTCAGAGGGACAAAACCTAACGAAATGGGCATCTCACATTCGCCCCAAATTGAACAAGTTACCCCAAACTCGACGAGTTGAGGTGAGAACCAGCAGCCAGCTATTTTTGACCAAACGACATCCCGATGCAAGTGGGTCGGAAACCGGGGTCAAGTCGGCGGAGCGAGTCAGATAGAACCAGAAATAGACGGCGCGGAGAGACCCTAGTGACGCGAGAATAGCCCGGGAAGACCTACGGCAGCGCAAATCCGCGTGTCGAAGAGTTGATTTTGATATCAATCAAAACGGCCAATTTCGCTTAACTGGCTTCCAAGCAGCCTGTTGGATGCCGAAACGACGGGGACCTTGAATGCCGCTGGTCCAAGCTTGCAGTGCCGGGTCCGCCAGGGTGCCGCCGCCGAGAGAAAAGTTCGGACATGGCGGGAGAAAGCAAGCTGTGCGCAAACGCCGCCAAATAGATTTTGACAGTTCAACGCCGGAGTCCAGAATAGGAAGGTCTTTGCTCTTTGTCTTCCGCCTTCATCGTCTTTTTGCGTTTCGCTGGATTTCTGGGCTGGGGGGTCTCAGGTGAGTAACTGTATACTTATAATGTCTACTGCAGTGCTACTCCGGCGCAATTGCGCACTCAGGGCCGCTGGATCCGCGAAAACGGCGACTTTGCGCAATCGGGCAAATTTGAGGTATGGAAGACGAA
Source organism: Favolaschia claudopus (assembly GCA_037176885.1). NCBI lineage: Eukaryota > Fungi > Basidiomycota > Agaricomycetes > Agaricales > Mycenaceae > Favolaschia > Favolaschia claudopus. Next base: position 1,548,686 of record JAWWNJ010000005.1, read on the forward strand.
GACCGCGGGCATGCGGGATCAATCTGTCAGAACAAGTTACCTGGATACGACAAATGATTTTGGGGCGATCTCGGAGGCAACAAGGCGGCGGAGACTGCTCAGGGAAATCTGGTTCGTTTTCCCATATCTCGCTTATTGGGGGATCTCGGTCTGACTCAAGCTATCTTTAGATTTAGACAACTTGCTGCTCACATTTCTTTGCCCTCCAGCTCCATTCTCCACCTCGCGCGCGCCCCCAGACTCAATAAACCCAATCGACGCTTTTTCGACATCCGATTTTTGAGGGCGGAGGGTCGGGATATCGGCGGACTTCGGTGACGGAATACGCTGCAAACGATGAAAGCTATTTGGGGCTCGGTGCGTAGGCTCGTATCTACGCTATCTACCGACTTATGAATATCTCGACGCATTTTCAGGGTCCCAAATGCACCGATTTGGCGCCGCGTGCAGTCTGACTCAGGCGGAGAATCTATTTTAAACTGACGTCTTAGGTTCCGCGGAGTTGATCTGTGTCGTTTTTGCGCATGGGAGGGTCAGGGAAATCGGGGAGGAGGATCGGGGGTGACGGTATGGCTGGCATATATAAGTCTCGTGAGTTGAAATTCAACTCACCTCCCTCCTTTCCCTCCTACCACCACCTTCCTCTCTCAAACTCGCCCTCTTGCCTGCTCGTCGCCTTCGAGCCTTCGTACGTCGTCTGCCTCGTGCCTTCGCTGATGCTTTCTCTTAGGTCGACGTCGATGTTAGATGTTAGAGTCGGGTTGAGTGGGTGGAGTTGGGCGGCGGGTTGGGCGGGTTGAGCGGGTTGGTTGACGGTGAGCTCAACTTGTATCTGTTCTCCTTCACCATTCTCTTCCTATCCTCCATACCCGCCCTCGCCACTCGAGATACCATACCCTTCGCCGACATCGTCCACATTCCCAACCAACATTTTCCTTGTTCCATTCATTTCACTTCAACCCTTCTATTAAATCTCCACCTCAACTCTGACCGACCTCATCCGTGACAGGTTGGCTTTCGACGCCGCTACCCTCGCCGCCATCTCAACCAACTCCACTTCCACTTCAATTCAGTTACTACTCACGGTGCGTATGCTTACTCGGACCCTTTGTTATCATACTGACTTCTCTTTCTATAGTATACTACTCCTACTGTACGGTTTACATCGAAGTAAGTGCAGTCTATCTTGACTTCGTCTGGTTTCAATTCGGTTACTAACTCTTGACTTCACCTAGTACATATCCTTCTTCAAGTCTTCGAGTTAGTGGGGTGTTAAGGTTAGATATAAGGTGCGTCGTATCGAGTTTACTTCTACTATTTCGAACGACACTGACCTTGTTCTCTTATTAGGTTCATCCTCAAATACTTATGTGCAATGGGATGCACATTTCTGTGGTCCCTTCGTTGTGGTGCTAAGGTTAGCTATAAGGTGCGTCATATCACTTTCACTTATACCTCGAACGACACTAATCTCGCTCTCTTATTAGGTTCATCTTCAAGTACTTACGTGCAGTGAGATGCACATTTCGGTGCGCCATCTCTTATTCTTCTTTCAGATTCATCGAGCTGACTGGTTCAACAGGCATTCGACGACGTGAGAACGTCTGCCAGTCAATGGATATGATTGTGAGTTTCAACGTTCAATTTCCTTCTTTTCTTCCTTCAGCTTCGATTATCTCGCTTGCTTTCGGTTCAACGTCGATTCATTCACTTGAGTTGGTTATGTTTCACTTCGAACTTTATATTTCTCTGATATAATGTACCCTTTTACTTCTCTTCACTCTACTCTACTGACCGCTTCCTTTACTTACTTGTAGTAGTACCTACTCATGCTCTCTTTGTCTTCAACTTCCAACTGTGGTTGGTCTGAGGTGCGTCGTATACTGTTCACTCAATCTAATTCAAATCAAACTGATCTTATCTTCTCCCTAGTTTTGCGTTCAATTACTTTACAGTGGTGCGCAGTTCATTTCTCTCTTCTATCTTCTCGTCCATCTTCAACATACTCACCCCAATCAACAGTAACCGCAAGTCATCGAATACGGATTCGTCGGTGAGTTCCACTTTGAATCCAATTTCTATTTCTTTTCTTTGCTTCGTTCCGTCTGATTTGCTTTCAATTCCATACATTCGACTTTACCCTAGTCAAGTTTCAACAGATTGTATACGTTCGAGCCGCTACGTCCGCTCGAACGGCTTTCTCGCTAACTCGGTATATTTCCATTTCTATTCTCTTTCCCGCTTTCAACGCGCTGAGTGAATTGAGCAGTTGATTCTGCTTCAAAACATCGTGCAGTGTTGACTTGGTGAGTTTTCAATCTCTCTTCATTTCCTTGCTTTGTTACGATTTCAATTCGCTCGGATTTGACTCGTTTCGTTCGGGCCGAAATTACTGACTTGGCTTCGTTTTCAGCGGATCGCATTTTGAGTCTGTTGTATAGCTCAGTTTCTACTCAGTAAATGAATTCAGCATCTTTGAATTGGACGAATTCGAGCAGGATTTGTATAAAAATCGGTTTATTTCGGTAATACGGACATGGTACGTGTATTCATTCGTTTCCCTCGATTTGACGCCGACTTGACGGTTTTCAGAGCCAAAACGGCGGTGGAGGGCGGAAACTGGATGGGGCGCGGCGCCCGGGGACTTGTAAAATCGGTACGTCGCGGCGTCGCCTCTGTTCTGTTCGTACGCGCGCAATTGTGCTGATTTGAGAAGATAGGCGCCCGCGGCGCTTGTGCGGGAATCTTGCGTCGGAGACGTGTTTGCGACTGGGAGGGCGGAGCGGGAGCGGGGGATCGAGACGAGACGGCGGAACGAAGGCCGCGTTGGCGAGTTGGTGGAGGCGAATCGACACGTTCGGGGTTTTTGGTACCCCACCGAATGGCGGCGGCGGCGGCGAGTTTGGGTGTAGTGCGCGTGGTGGAGTGTCGGCAGCGTCGGGAAGGCGGGGAAGAGCGGCGGGTGGAGGGGGGTGGGTGGCGGCATCGCCGCAAGCTTCATACGAGTCGGTTAGCACGGGAAAGGAAGGATACGAAGTGCGCACCTTTCTTTTTCTTGCTTCTTTCCTCTCTGATGTCTTCACAGCGGCGTTCGAAGGCGGGCGGTGGTGGTGGCGAGTCGGAGGAGGTCGGACGCGGAGCCCACTCAATTTTTGTTTGAGTCGCAGATCGAGCCAGGAGGAAGTTAGACAGTACCGAGACAGCGATTTCGTCGGTAAAGCGGGGCCTGAACCCAGAGTTGGCTCAGGCACGGCGAGATTGGGTCGGGAAAGCGGAGCCAAGAGGCAATGCGATGTATTTCCACGCGAGGCGGATGCATTGCGGAGGTTGTCTAGGACTTGGGATCAGAATGCAGAATGTTGCGCGAGTCTCGCAATGCCAATGAAAACGTGGATAAACGGATAAACGGCGCCCTGGGCGTGACGTCAAACACTGGCACCGGCGGGAGGAATTCAGGCAGTCTCGATTGAACGTAGTAAGACAGGGTAAGAAACTATATCGGGCAATCGAAGAGCCGTCCATCGCGGACGCTCTTTTGAGGAAGAATTGTAGCGTGTCATTCACGGTGTGTCTGCGTGGATTGCGAGTGCGCTTGACGAGCGATAGTGTACGTTACATTTCAGCGAAACCAAGCTTCGAACCCCGCGCCCTGGCAGTTATCCTGACGGTATATCATCGATTACCGGGGTCGATTACAATCGCTGGTAAAATACAGACCTCCATCCGAGGCACGGGAACTTCGATACGCAATAGCCTAGAGCTCGATACTCTCCTTCGCCTTGAACTTCTTTCCTGCACGATCTGCGGAGCGGAAACGAAACTGGTTCCCATGCAGCTCAAGCAGAGCATGCGGGCCGTCGAGCACCGTCTGTAAGCTCTCTTCCGGTGGCGGGATAGGCAATGGATTGCTTGGATCGTGGGTCGGTGGGAGTGTCGAGTACACGGGGACAGCAAACGTGAAAATCGTGTTTTGCTTCGGCAGTACTGCGCTCATTCATTAGTGAAAGCGAACCGCTCAGTGAGAAGTAAACAAACTCTTCAGCTTGTCTTCGTTCGTCACGACCTTGAACGTTCCTTCCGTTTCATGGATGATGATGCCGGAAATCCCGAGGACGGCCGTATTTCGCGTCTGGTGGACTGAACTTTGGCTGAGAAAGCGAGTAGACAAGTTAAGAAAACAGTCACCAGTGATAAAAGAGCCATGAAAGTCTGCCTTGAGGAGTTTAGGATGTATGGCAGCGCCTTGAGGCGCTCGAGGCGGACCAGACGACGATTTGGGCAAATTAAGCAATTCAGACATGTATCCCATCCACAGGTGATGCAGGGGCAAGAATAACGCAAACCTAAGGTATGTCAATCAGCACACTGAAACCAAGAAATTTTTGGCCTGCGTATATGTACTTTGCTTGACTCTCGTCAAAGCGCCACAATCCCAGCTCTCTTACAGATCCCTGTCTTCTTCCAAGAACGCCGAGTTTCTTGCGCTCCTTAGCTTCGCGCACTTTCGCTTTTTTCTCGTTTCGCTCTTTCTTCAACCGACTTTCTTTTGCGGAATTGTCGAGTAAGAGCATACGCCCCTTGACTCGAGTCGGATAGATCTCGGCGGGCTTGGGTGCTTGTGTAACCGCGGACTGAACATATTGAGGCGTGAAGGGTTCCGCTGCAGTGAGTTTTAGTTTAAGAGGTGCCGCTTTGGCAGCTGGCAACTGGCGGTAGAGGTCGACTGTCGGTTCCATGAACAACCTTCAGTCCAAATCCTATACTTCCATCAGTCGCGTGACCTTTGACAGAAAGTCACGGGTCTTGTCGAGATGTCGAGATCCTACGCGTACGAGACGTCGCGAGCCGAGCGAGCGCAGCGGGGTTTGGGGCGGCCAGCCCCAACAAGCCGTGTGACCGAACGGAGGGAGGCCGGCGAGCGCAGCGAGTCGGCCGTGCCGGAGGCAGGGAGCTAAAGCTTGTATGAGCAATCATTGGACCGGAGGCTTCCTTATCCGGTAATTTTCAGTGGAGGTCAGGGCGCGGATTGAATCTTTTCAAATATTGTATTGGTTTCGGATTAGATCATGGAATCAATCATGTCAGTGTGTAACGTGTAAACGAAAGAAATGCTAAGAACTAGAACGTCGTATGAAGAACGGGAAAAAGAAACGAAGGTAGTGGGAGGGGGCAGCAAGATATTGCAGAGTGGGATTCTCCTCTCCACCCATCTTTATTCACTCAACTCAAATCAGATCGAACTCGACGCTTAGCTCCCGCCCGAATGCGGCGGCGACGTGGCTGCAGGGTTAGTGAGGTAGGCGCCTCGCGGGTAGAAATTCCCCATCGCCGGGTGCCACTCTTGCGTGGGATTCCCGATAGCAGCACTTCCCCATAGCCCGCCAGGTGCCTGCCCTCTTCCAGCTCCGATAGGACCATTGAACGCAGCACCAGCGCCAGGCGCGCCCCAAGGCGCAGGGGCACCTCGCCCCGCAGACCCAGGCGCACCCCAGCTCTGACCAACGGGAGGACCGACTGTGCGGCGGACGGGCACAACCTCATCGTCATCGGCGAGAAGCGCAGAGGAGCCGAGAACGCCTTTAGGACTGGGCGAGCGACGCGCGGGCGATGCGGAACCCGATCCACTTCCGCTGTCTCCTGCAGGCGTAGGGCGAGCTATAGGCGCGGGACGCGTGATAGGACCAGGACTGGGATCCGCCAACAGTGACGCACGGCGGTTAGCACCAGGAGCGAGCTTAGGCGGAGGCCCAATCGGCGCAGGCACCGGCGATGCAACCAAAGGAAGCGACCCCGAAGCCGGTACGCCGCGATGGAACGACGAAGTGCTCGCGGAAGGATCGAAACCAACGGCACTGCCCATGCTCGAAGACGGCGTCACGAAACCACGCGGAGTGACCGGAATTTGTTGCCCCGGGTGAATAGACGACGGGCCCGGGCCAAAGTTGTACGCAGGTGTCGGCACGTACGCGTTACGAGGCGAGATCGGCGGCTGCTGCCCAGCAAACATCGGCGCAGGCGGCATATGCATCTGAGGCGTGAGCGGCGTCTGAGGCTGCGGGGGATGGGACATAGAAAGAGTGTGTGCATGGAGCGGCGGCACAGGACGAGGCTGCTGGTGCTGATGCGGCGGCGACATATGACGAGCAGCCGTGGGCACAGCGACAGGCATAGGAGGCGACACAGGTGCAGCTGCAGGAACAAGAATGGGTGCAGATTGCTTGTTGAGAATCTTCTTGGGCTGGACACCGTTCCCGTTCGTCGTCGGGGCAGGACGAGATCCCGAGGCAACAGCATTGCTGGGGCCAGCGTTGGAATTGCGAGTGGGGGTAGGCGACGTAACCGCAGAGGCGCGCGCAGCGTTCGCAGCTTTCGCAGCACTCGCAGCCCGTTGTTGCTGCGCCGCACGCTCCTTCTCTGCTTTCTCCTTCGCCTCCTTCTCCTCCTTCTCCTTCGCTATTCTCTTGCGTTCCCGCTCTTTCTCCTCCTTCTCCTTCGCTGCTGCTGCCTGCGCCGCCTTCTCCTTCGCCGCCTTCGCCTCGCGCTCTTCCCTTGCCTTGCGCTCCTTCTCCTCACGCTCTTTCCTCTCAGCTTTCGTTTTCTCCTCCTTCTCACGACGCTTCCTCTCACGCTCCGCCTCCTTCTCCTTCTCCTCCGCTAAACGTTTCCTCTTCTCCTCATCTTTCCGCGCCTTTTCCTCCTCTTGCGTCTTACGCGCAGCTTCGCGTTTCAGCCTCTCCTCTTCACGACGTTTCCGCTGTTCCTCCTCCATCGCAGCCTGTTTCAGCTTCGCAGCAGCCTCCTCCGCCGCCTTCTCCGCAGCACGCGCAGCCTCCTTCTCCTCCTTCACCTGCTTTTGTTGCCTGTGTCAAATTCGTGAGTTTCTGTGCTGAAAGGCAACAAAAAGGACACGCACAGCTTCTTCTCCTTCTTCTTCCGGTTCTGCGACGCCTTCTTCTGCTCCTTCTCACGCTCACGCTCGCTCTCATCTGCCAACTCGCGAAGCAATTGCAGCTGTCGATCTTGCGCTACGCGTTCGCGGTACGCCTATCGGTCACAGATGTTGAGCAGGGGATCGGGCGGCGAAAAATCAGCAGAGATACCTTCAAGACGCGTTGCTCAAACATTCGCGCGGCGAAGATGCTGAACATGCGCTTGCCCTCCTCCATCTTTTGTTCCTCCGTCATCACCTGCCGCAGAATCCGTCAGCCTTGACCAGTCACAATGTGGAACAGACGCACCTCCTCTCCATCCTCGTCATCTTCGTCCTCCTCCCCACTCTCATCGTCATCCCTTGAAGAAAGACGTGTCAGCGCCGTTTAGACAAATGAGAGAAAGAGACAAGTGGCGAAGACATATCATCATTCGTCGAGATTCGTCAAGATGTCCTCTGCAACACCAGAGGCAAGAAACCCATTCCCATCTCAAGGTCCCGACTTCCTTCAACCAACGCCTCCCACATCCCGCAAGCTCAAACCACACCAAGCCGGGGAAAAAAGCACAAACTCACCCACTATCCCCACTCTCATCGTCATCATCCGCCTCGCTCTCATCCTCCCCGTCCCCATCCGAACTCTCATCTCCCTCCCCATCCAGCGACGACGCCGAGTCCTATACACACGAGTTAGGCTTCATTTCAATTTCAGTGCAAAACAGAGATTGAGAAGAGGTGGCGTAGGTGAGTTGGGAAGGCGAAGAAAGAAGAAGTAGCAATGTGGGAGAATAGATAGATAGAAAGGATGATGAATAACGCACCTCGTCCGCACTCAAATCCCCTGCTGCCTCCTCCTCTCGAGCTAGTCGACGTTCTGCCTATCGAAACAGTCAGTACATAGTGCGCAGGTGTGTCGAAGCAAAGTCAAGAAAGCCGAAAAAGAAGAATCGAAAACCGCGTTGTATGGAAGCGTAGAACGAGAACAAAACGGCGAACCGCGCAAAAGAAACCAATCATATGCGACCGAAGAGATCTCGAAAAATTCTAACTACAAATCGTACGGAACGAAAAAATCATATAAAAAACCTCGAAGAAGAAAATCCGTCCGAAACACCGAAAACGGACAACAAAAACCCAAGAAAACAAGGAGGAGGAAAAAGGATACGAGCAGAAAGACTCACCAACTGCTCCATCATCTCCAAAAATTTGCGGCCGTCATTTTTGAGCAGGTCGTCGGCGACAGTTAGGATTGAAGTTGGACCTGCAAAATCGAAAATCGCGTCAGATGAATTAGTCGAATCGATTGTGGATGAGAGAGAGAACAGAAACTCGCGTGGCGCCAGGCACGCGAATCGGATGCAATATACCTCAAAACAGCTAGGTAGAGAAAAAGCCCCCGATGTCACGCCACGCGACACGTAGACATATAATCCCGACTCTAGAGTCCAAGACAAGGACCCGACTGGGGGGGCACCGACAGATGTATAGATGGTGTCATCGCGGGTGTACTCAGGCGTCGCAAACCCTTCCCGTACGAATCGCAGATTTCTGGCGCATGGAAGAAAGACATGTCGAGGGTAGCACGCGGACGCAGCATGGTCTCGCCAAAAACCCAAGCAAAGAGCAAGGCCATAAGAGAATCAGGCGAGAACACTCACCACCCGCTCCTGCTCCAACGGCAGCCGTGATCTTCCCTTTCATGTCGACAGCTCCCCTCCCGACGCCCCCGCCTCCCCGTCCTGGAGGAGCTCCGCCACGTACAGCGCCTCTACCGCGACCTATAATCAGTGAGCCGATCAATTCTAGGTTTGAAAAAAGGCAAGCGAAAACACAGTTAACTGGCCGGTTCACGCACCATTTACAACAGGCGCTACAGGCGGCGGCACATCCTCCTCCTCCAGGTCTTCCTCTTCGTCAGGATCCGGTTCTTCATACACGTCGTCTTCGTCATCCTCCTCCTCGTCTACCTCTCCCCCGTTCCCGTTAACGTTGGTATTGTTAATCCCCTTGTTCTTCCGCGCTCTTCTTCGGCCTTTCCTGCCTTTCGCACCCTTGCCACCGCCCTTCGGCGCGCCTTTGTTGACGCTGGGATGCAGCGTGGCTGACGACGGAGGCGGGTAGCCGGCAACCACAGCACCATAGCGGTCGACTTCGACGCTGCCGGGGAACGGACCAGGTCCAGGCGGAGGCGGTAAAGTGCGATTGGAAGAAAGGTATTGTTGCTGGTAGAGAGCGTACTGCTCGAGGTCTTCGTAGTACGCGTCGTAGAGAACCTGCAACTCGTCCTCGATAGCGGTGCTGCGAGAATAATGTCCGATGAGCGCGATGAATAGATAGAAATGAAAGAGTAAGATGATCTCACCGCTTCCTGCCACACACCGCACACGAGCAGCTGTGCTTCTGCTCTTCTTTCATCTTCCGCAAGACCATATCCTTCTCGATCCGGACGAGGTCCCGACGCTCGTCCTCGCCGAGGGCCAACCAAAAGTCGCGGATCCGCTCGCGCTCCTCACTGCTACTCGTGCTCCAAATCTTGTTGTTGGCGGCGGCGGTGGGCGGTGCCGTCGCCGGCTGTTTACCTTTAGCGTTCGCCGCAACTGGTTCTGGAGGGTAGGCGGCGGTAACAGGCGCCTTTGCGGCGGCACGGGCGCTGCGGGGTGGCGCGGCAGTGGCAGCGGGCTGATACGCCATGGGTTTCTTGCCAATAGATACGCTCGAGGGCGGTGGGGGCGGCGGCGGAGCCATCCTATTGCTGTTTTGAACGTTGAGCTCGACGTGGTGCTTGCGGTCGATAGACGACACTGAAAAGTATTTGTAAGCACCATCACCCGCTGCTTTCAATAGCCCTAAATACTCGCCGTCGGCTGGAACCAGCGCCGCCGCCGCCTCCCGCACCCGGCTCGCAAATTCGGTGTTGTATATGTCGTTGTCCTCGTCCTCCTCCTCCTCGTCGCCACCGTCGTCGCCGTCTAACCCGTCTTCCGACCCACCGCCAAGTGACCGATACAATTCTTTCGCAGTGGCGAGAAGCTCGTTCGTCGCCGCCAGCGCCGCCGCAGTCAACTCAGTATCACCCTTCGCCTCCGTCTGCAACGACGTTACTTTTCTTTGCTGTTTCTTTTTGCCCATGGCGCTTAATTGGTTGATCTGCGTCGCTGTCGTCAGCTCCCTCCTGGCTCTTCTCCGGTGCCAAGACACACCGATTCGAGCTGCACTTTCGTTCTCCTCGACGGCGGGCCCCGTACCGACAAAGACGAGATGGAGGGGCGTGTCAAGTCGCGCGCTGCCTTTGACGCGCTCGGCGTAGATTACCAAAGCTTTAGTCAAACACATCCAAACATCTTAATCTTATCAGATCAGTTCCCACACCACTCAAACACAGAATCTGAACAAGTTCTCCAAGTACGTGACTCAGTTCTGGTTGCTGTTCCATACTCCAACATATACTCGAAGCAGATGTACCCCAGTTATACCCATCACTGGTTCTGAGAACTTCTGACAATTTTCTCAATTCGGTCTTACCTCTTGGTTCTTGGTGAGCTGGCATGCCCTTCATTGGTATGTTTCAAGGAACCGTTCACTACTGCGAGCATCAGCGTGAAAATCTGGCGCCTTACCAAGTCAAAGATCATCCTTGCGCAGGGTTTTCAAGTGGACTGGGAGCAACTTTGAATAGTCAATCACACACATCAGTTCATATCTTTTGATTCCACTGCAGTCAGCAGAAAGCCCTCCTCTGTCTCTGATCACCAAGGGTAAACAAGGTCAGATACTTTTGTTCCTCTCTCTCTCATCATGGTGTTGGATTCATTTCGCATAATGCTTTCTAGCATTCGGCTCACTATACTTCAATCAGCAGCTAATGATCTATATATCCTGCCTGGCAGTATCTGCTACTTCATCTTCGCATTCCACTGCAGTCAGCAGAAAGCCCTCCTCTTTCCGTAATTACCAGCCTCAACAAGGTCAGATACTACTGGTCTTCTCGCTCTCGCCGTGGCGTTGGATTCAGTTCACGTATTGCTCTCCAGCACTCAACTTGCCATACATCAGTCAGAAGCTAATAATTTTGATATCCTGCCTGGCAGTGTCTGCTACTTCATCACCGCCTCCGACCAATCAAATCATAAGATTGAGCTGCTCTGCTCGTCGCTGGAACGTGCCTCGCTATCAACTTGTTGTTTCGAGACCAAGATGACAATCAATGTATGCAACCTGTTATGGACACTCAAGATTCTCGGTTCCATCTTCTTGGCTTTGCAAATTGCCATCTTCGCTTGTGCTAACGCGGCAGATCTCATTGCCATACCGGGTAGCTCAATTTCACTTAGCGCAGGCATTTTCCTCTTGGACTACTAGTATATGTAGGCCACCGCAAACCAGACATGATCCTCCTCGATCTTCGGTTTCGATGATCTTCCAGGCTCTGAGCTCGCCGACTCCCGAGGGAGGAGGCCTCGATACACAATCGGAACCTGCTTCCCCGACCAAACACCCGCTCCCAAAGCTTCTGAACTGATCCTAACTCACCCCTGATGCCTCGCTTCCATCCACCAAACAGCCACTCTAGTCCCCCATGCCTGCTCTTGCATCCTAACTCGCACCATGTCCATGGCTACAGCTGCCTACGCTCCATTTAAACCTGCTCATGCCTGTTTCTACGCCCAAGGCTGGCGGTTCGGAATGCAATACCTCCACCTGCGTATCGCTGCCCTCTTCATCATCCTCGTTACTTCCACAGCCGGAGCACTCTTTCCCGTTCTTCTAGCACGTCGTGCGCAGAATGCTCTCCGTTCACGAGTGGCATCTCAAGCATGGTTGAAGTGCGTTGTCCGCTCCCCGAAGATTATTGATTTCTCATTCAAACGTCTCCTCTACCAGCGTCGCGAAATACTTTGGATCTGGAATAATTGTATGCAGACCACACATGCAACAGTATTACGCATTGACTTACGAGCGCGAGTTAGCTTGGGACGGCGTTTATACACTTGCTCGCACCAGGAATCGAAGCACTCAGCAGCCCGTGCCTGCCGCGCAAATGGCGAGAATATGTGTGTTGTATTTACTGTCATGAAGTTGAAGACTGTTTACGGTTTTTGATATGTTTGCCAGCCGTATGCGCTCGCTCTCTGTCTCTCCAGTATCCTCGCCATGTTCACGGTTGAGATTATTTCGCTGCGTTATGCATCTAGCCGGTGCTCAGACCCCAACGGCGATTCCGGTGCGCATTCCGATAACTCCCCCTGCACTGTTTCCCCCGAATTTTTATTTTGCTTGTGAATTTGAACAGAGTGCGGCGCCAACATCACTTCAGATCCAGACCCATGCCAGAACTCGTCCGACGTGGTCACTACTCAAGTAGAAAAACCTCCCCAAGCCACTACTCACCTCTCCGCGAGCATCATTAGTCTTGTCATTCTCGAATTTGGTGCGATTCTGCACAGGTAAGCAATCAACCAAAAATGGCTTAACTGTGGTACTTACCTCAACAGTGTTCTCATCGGCCTCACCCTAGCTGTCGACAAGAAGTTCAAAGTCCTCTTCGCGGTGCTCGTAGTCCATCGTGCGTCCCTCTCCCCGAAAAAAAAACTGTTTCAACCTCATCTCGCCCGCCGGTTACGAATAGAACTATTCGAGGGATTAGGAATCGGCTCCCGACTCGCCCTAGTGCGCCTTCCCCCGCGATCGGCCGCGTTTATCCCCCTTCTCGGGGCAATCGTATTCGGATTAAGCACGCCCTTCGGAATGGCAGTAGGGCTGGCTATGCATGCGACGTACAATACAGACGATCCAGGCGCGCTGGCGGTTAGCGGCGTCCTTGACTCACTTAGCTCGGGGATTCTGATGTATACGGCTCTTGTGGAGGTGCGTAAAAACCTGAACTTCGATCATTGAAAGCTGACGGGTGGTCAGTTCTTCGGACGCGATATATTGTTCAACGAGGAATTGATGACGAACGGATCTGTGAAGGAGTTGACGGCGGCAGTGTTTTGGGTCTTTTCGGGATGTTTTGTGATGGTACTTCTCGGCAAATGGGTGTAGGAGGAGGTGTCAAGGAAGCATTGTTGTACATACGAATGTCCAACACGGAACGGAAATTTACATCGAATTACTGTAAGTTCGAACATTGTTCGTTTGTTAGCTTGCGGGATTGTCCTAGTAAACTGCCTGGATCTCCCTCTTCACCTCGTTACATACCTCCCGCAAAACACTGCCCAATACTTCGAAGTCGCTCAACTACAAAAATCGTCAGTCTCATTGGTGGCGTGAAATACCCATGCACGCACCTCAGTCCATATCTGTGCGCTGCACCGCGCCCACCAAGCTCCATTGTGGTGAAAAACACTTGCGCTCACTTTTATCTTACGGTTCGTAGGTCGAAGCATCTTTTGCTGGAAGAGGTCGTCAATCGCGTCGGACGGTTCTATGGAGGGCGGGAGGGGAATTTGCACGTTCACCTGTTGGTTGAATCGTCAGTAAGCCGACATGGATGATAGAAGAATCCCACGAACCATGTTGCACGTAAATTCTCCCGTTTCGTCGAGGACCCGTGTGCCGAAAATGGACGCGAGATGCGCCCCGCCGCGCATGGCCATGTCATGGCAGTACGCGTTTATCGCCTTTTCGCCTCCCAGCCATTCCCGGAAATCCAGTGCTGCGGAAATTCCAGGTTTCAGAATCAAAGTAAATTCAAAAGACGAACCGGCTGAGATGCTCAAAGGTGGCACAAAGTCGATAGTTCCGTTCCCTTGTGCAAGTCAAGACGCAGCGTTGATAAAAATAATGCAAAACCTTACAGTTGTACTGCTCAATGAAACTTTCGCTCGGGAATTTTCTGTCGGATGGCGAAATGTAGACTTTCGAAGTCGGGAAGGAGGATTTGACGATATGTTGGTTTCTGAGGTAGATCCAAGTCAACCAGAGGTCGCAGAACAAAAGACACCCACCTTTCAGCGACAAACATGACCGCACATCCTCGCTTAGCGAAAAGCCACTTGTGACAATTCGACACCCAGAAATCCGGATCCGCCTTCCCGAGGTTGATGTTCATTTCTTGCCCAATCGAGTGCGCACCGTCGATGACGCTATACACCCCCATCTCCTTGCAAATCTGCACCAGGGTTTGCCAGGGCATCAAGGCGCCAGGGACAGAGGTGATGGAATCGATCATAGCGACGACTTTTTGGCCGCGGTGTCGGCGAATGGATTGTAAGTGCGCGCGGTAGCCAGCGATGATAACGGCGTGCGAGGTGGGCCATTGGATAACAAACTGAGACACTTCAGGGTGTCCTGGCCCGTCGTGGAGGAAGCGCGCGAGACCTTGCATCGCGTCGTATGTCGAGTTGCCTATAACAAGTTGAGTTAAAGTGAAAAGGGCGGCAGAAAAGTGCAAACATGTCACTATCACGTCCCCCGCATTCCATTCAAACGAGCGCATGATGGTATTGAGACCATGGCTCGTGTTTCGAACGAGGACAACCTCGTTCATCTTCGCTCCAATAAATTTCGAGATTCTCGCGCGTGTCTTGGTGATGAGCTCAGTTTGCTCCACCTTTACGAAAAGGTCCGGGTTCGACTCGACGTGCAGGGTGAGCTTGTTGCACGCTGCGAGAACGGGGAGGGGGAGCGAGCCGTATGATCCTACATTAAATACATGAACTTCAGCGCTTTGCAGACACAGATTCGGGATTGACCATGGTTAAGGTTGACATAGTTAGGGTCAAATGCAAAGTATTTGAGCATAGAATGCCCAAAAGCTGGGGAGTCCCCGTCGAAGTCGAGTTGGGTCATGGAGTTGGAGAGCAAGTTGATCACGACGACGTACCAAGCAACCGGGAACGATGATCCGGGTTGAACTTTGAGCAGAAATCACATCACATAGTATCACGGCAATCAAAATACTAAGTTCGTTCAACCAGCAATCAACCAGGCCCGATTTGGGCTCAATGACGACCGAGTCGGTCGAAAATATAGTAAATCTGAGCTCTAGTATTGCGCTTTTCGGTCGCAGAAATATAAATGTCGGTCAAAAGACTGAAAACGACCACATTCAATGCCGGATAGAGCAAATCTCAAAGTGACTGTGGGACAGACCTCACTTGGCTAAAGAGGTTCTTGGAGGAAACATTTCCCCCCACTTTCAAATTCAAGGCTCGCAGGATCAAGCCGAGACGCTTGAAAATCGACAAAAACAGGGTGTCTGTGGATGTAAAGTCCAAGTGCGTTCAAATGGGCGGCTAGACCTTGGGATTGACTGTGCCGATGGAACTCACCTGCGGCAAAGTTCTGCAGTCCACAAAAAGTCAAAGAACACGTTGGATTGGATGGCTGATTGAGCTGGAATCGGCAACTGAAAATTAGTCTGAAATGATCTTGCTGGAAATGGGATCCAAGTCAACACCGCTCTTCCCCTCTTCTCCCAGATCCAAAAAAATCGCGCAATACCCTCAGTTTACGCTCGTTCTGTAACTCCTACAAGTACTGGATGTTGGTCGATTCGCAGAGACATTTCCGAGTCCTTGGTTGGAGGTCGGGAATCAATCGGAAATTGATCGGGAATCAACTTGAAATGGTGATTACATAATTGACGTCGCGATCGATTGTGAGTGACTCAAACGATGTGACCGTATCGAGTCACAACTTTTTTCACCTTTCCCTCCACTTCAATCCCATCCATCTTCTTCCACCATGGCTTCAGGCGGCACATTGTACGCTGCGGGCAACCAAACCCCCGCTCTCCCCGTCCGTCTCCGTCGTTCTCGCCGCTGAATTGTGCTGACCGGATTCCAGATCAGAGCCGCCGCTGCCTGGGCCGGTGTCCCCATTACCGAGGCTGAAGGCTACGTTCACTTCGAGAGCAACAAAAAGTCCGAGTTTCTCAGCAAATTTCCTCATGGCAAGGTCCCCGCATGGGATGGCAAGGATGGCTTCAAACTCTTTGAGGGATTAGCCATCGCTCGTTACCGTACGTGTCGATCTATCTATCTATCTCATCGCAATGGGCCAGAGCACGACGCTCGAGGATGAGAGTATTACCTTTTTTCAGTTATCCCTGTCTTAACATTTATGTCGAGATCTTGAAAATCTGATTCGATCGTCGCTCTGGCTCGTTTCATTAAACAAGCTGCTGACGATATTTCGATTTAGTCGCATCCTTGTCTCCGGACTCGGGACTCCTGGGCAAGTCAAAGGAGGACGCTGCTCTCATCGAGCAATGGATCCATCTCGCAGAGCTCGAGGCCGACGTTAACACCACAAACATCGCATACCTCATCAACGGCCAGCTTGGCGCCTACAACAAACCCGTCAGTCTTTGACTCAACGCAGCGGAATCCGGTCCTGTTGCAATCTGCTGAAACTGCACAACGTTTCGGGACTGGAGCAGATCCCCGCAGGACCGGTTTTGGCTGCCAGATCGTACACCCAATACTCATCGTTTCTACAGGCCCACAACGTCTTCCTCGAGCGCCACACCCGCGCTCTCACCACCCTCGAGAAGCACATCTCCACCCGCACCTTCTTCGTCGGCGAGCGCATTACCCTCGCTGACCTCGTCATCGCCTCCATCCTCCAGCGCGCCAGCCGCGTCACCCTCGACCCCGCCCTCCGCGCCAAGTTCCCCTCCCTCCTCCGCCACCTCGACACCATCACCCACCAGCCCAAGCTCGCGGGCGTCTACCCCGACACCGTCGTCCTCGACAAGGCACCGCAGTACGAGCCCCCGAAGAAGGAGGCCAAGGAGCCGAAGGAGCCCAAACTCGCCGCGCCCAAGGCGGAGAAAAAGGAGAAGCCCAAGAAGAAGGACGAGGATGAGGACGATGGTGACGATAACGGCGTCCCGGAGGAGCCCAAAGTCAAGAACCCTCTCGACGACCTCCCTAAATCGAGCTTCAATCTGGAAGACTGGAAACGCGCATACTCCAACAAGGACACCCGCGGGAAGGATGGCGCGCTCGAATGGTTCTACGAGAAGTGCGTTTGCTTTCTCATCTTTCTCTCGACTCGACTGACTGGGGGGAATTCGACAGCTTCGACAAAGAAGGCTTCTCCACCTGGCGCGTCGACTTCAAGTACCCTGAAGACCTCACGCAGACCTTCATGTCCAACAACCAAATCGGCGGTTTCTTCAACCGTCTCGAGGCCTCCCGCAAATACCTCTTCGCCTCCGTAGGCGTCCTCGGCACACCCAACGCCTCCCTGATCTCCGGCGCCCTCATCCTGCGCGGGCAGGAAGCCGAGCACGTTGTCAACGTGGCCCCCGATTGGGAGAGCTATAAGTTCACGAGGTTGGATCTGTCGAAGGAGGACGAGAAGGCGTTCTTCGAGGCGGCGTTGGCGTGGGATCTGGAGGTCGATGGGAAGAAGTGGGCTGATGGCAAGAATGTGCGTCTCTCCGAGTCTCTTTCTCTTCCTCTGCTCACACGGCGTCTTGCTCTACAGTTCAAGTAAATTCGACCTTGCCCGTACCCACCTACTACTTACATCCTTACTTGTTCATGGTCGCTGTCGTCGGATTGATTTACGATTACTTACACAAAAAGATTTCAGAAGAATGAAAGAATTCATTGTATGTATCAGGTTGTTGTATACAGTGTCAATGTTTTTTAGAATTCGATTTTTCTTCATTCTTTGTCCATTAATTGTGTGGCTGAACTTTACAAGAGGGCTCGTCTGTGTTCCACAAGCCAGCCAAGAGACGCGTCGAGAGGCCAAGAATTTGTTCACAAGCCAACCATCTTCGGACATGCATCCTCAAGTGGCAGCGACAAAGTCTCGACAGGACACTGGTGTAATCACGGGGAAACCCCAGCTTCCTCGCTTCATGGCTAGCTCGCTCATCCTCCTTCTTCCCCACAGCTCTCCATTCTTTCACACAGGACTTCAAGTTATCCACTGCCCGACACTCAATCCCTCCCCGCACCATCCACCTTACTCGCCGCCCAACGCACACTCAACGCCCCCGTCGCAGCAAGGACGAACGCCCAATCAAAGAGGGAGTTGAACGCTTGGAAGTCGGGGATGGTGCTGAAGAGGTTGTCGGTGGCGGTGCTTGTATCTTCTCCTCCCCCTGCTTGCGATGATGACGAGGATGGCGAAGGAGGGGGAAATGAGGAGCGGAGCTGGACGAGGGTGGAGAGGAGGTAGATCGTCTAGACGTGTGCGAGAGGGTGAGCTATTGAAAGGGAGACAGAGACAGAGGAGAATGCACGAGATGAAACGCACCATGAGCTGAGCGAGGAGCAGCAGCATCAGCGATGCGCCGAGGTTTCTGCTTGTTACGCGTAAGGCCTGCCCCGCATCAGCGAAAGGAACGGAAAGACGAGATGAGAAGGGAGTCTATCCGTGTATACCCTGGTAACCCCACGCAAGACAAGCCTTATACTACTCAAAATGATAACCCCCACCAAGACGAGACTGACATGGCGGGTCGCGCGGGCGACGTCGTCGGGCTGGATGGCAGGGTGTACGTTGGCGAGGAGGTGGACGAGGGACTCGGTGACGATGTCGCGGTAGCTGCCTGTGCTTGGGGCCGACTGTGTTGTCGTGGACGGCGAGGTCAGGGAAAACGGGATGAAAACGTTCACGAGGCACTGTACATCAGGCGCAGTCAGTCAGTCGCCGGGGAACGAGAAAACAAGATGAAGAGTACGTGCGGTGAGATACCGAAAGATACAATACAAGGCGAAGAGGCGGCCTCCGACATTGAGCAGTCTGCCCTGGAAGGTGCGGGAGAATTTGGCGGCAGCTCGGCGCTGGCGAAGATCGTCTACGTTGCGGGACATCTGGTATTCCAGTGCCTCGAGGCCTTTGACTTCTTGTAGGTCTGCGAGCAGAGACGAGCATCAGCATCGTCCACAAATGAAGGATGGAATAGCGACGTACACTCGTCACCGCGGAAGCTGGGCATCATACGGGAGAGCCACGTTCCGTCTGATTGCTGGCAAGGTCCTCTTCTAGCTCGAGACGAGAAACGACAAACACATACCTGAGCAGCAGCCCTTTTCGACGCTTCCGACCTTCGCCTCTCAAGGTCGTCCCTGATATTGGACAAGGAGTACTCCGCGCTGACGACATCTTGCTCTGAAGGCGTCGTTCTGTCCTTCACTGTGAGATTATGCATGAACGAGAAGACAACTGAGTACATTATTTTCCGGGACAGAACGAACGTCCACGCGCTGCTAGCGGCACCGAATCCTGCGAGGAGCCCGAGGATGATGGTGCCGAGGACAATAAGACGGGAAAAGGTCGCGGTCATGCGGTCGGTGGTAGAGAGGGCGTCGGGGAGGGGAACGAGGGAGATACAGAAGAGGTAGACGGCGACGCAGATGGAGCTGAAGATGATTCGGGGGTAGATGGACCGTGTGCGAGGGCCTTGGAATACGCTCAGTGGGCGAATGATTGTAAGAATACAAAGCATACCTAGGTCGGGGCCTACGGTGAGGAGAATGCTGGTGGTCAACGGTACGAGCACCAAAATGCAAGTCAGCAGGAGAAACATAGACAGCCGCCAGTTGAAGAGACGCGTGCTGAAGAAAAAAACAATCAATACGTCGTGTGCCACAATAGAGTCCGAAACAGACCTTGAACCCAGAATATTTAATCCCTGCAACATGAGGAGAATGAACAACAAGCAGCTCTCCGAGAAGCATCCTGCAAATATGGCGCTGGACAGTCTCGAATATACCGATTCGGCCCTTCGATTCGGTTTTTCCCTTTCAGTTTGGGTGATAGGCGAAGGTAATGGGTCACGCATAGGGATGGTATTCGACGCATTCGAAGTTTCTGACAGATCTTGCAGGTCGGAATACAGGCTGTGCAATAGATATTTGCGACAAGAGAAGAAGAGAGCTGCGCTGCATCATTCAGTTCAAGAATCCGAGATTCGAGCACGGCAAAGCACACCGCAGAAGCACCAGGGAGCTGGACTCAATGAATGTTGTTCCCGACATTATCTGAAAGCTTTTGGGGCCAGATTGCCCGCACACAAGTGGTGGAATAGGGTGGAATTTGTAGAAGCGGTACGGTCAGTCACAGTCCCGGACTTTTCGACCAAGGCTCTACGGCGTTAACGCGCCAATGGGGCGTAGAGAGTTACGAGCCTCGAACGCCCTCAAGGTTGTAGAAAAGCTAAAACCGGCGCGTTATGTGGTGGGAGGAGTTAACTAGTCCAGACCGTGACTAAATCGTGACGTGAGTCACGCCGACCCACGACAGCCCACGACCTACTCTAGCCTACTCTCTCCTACTCTGACCTACTACTTCACAGACTCAGTAACGAGTTATTGAGTAGAAGACTGTGCAAAGACTAATGGTGACCTGTTCAAATACAACTCCCTACGTTGGGGGCTCTCATTCGGCCGTTTGACAAGACTGTTAGACCTGAAGGCTGGAGCGATTCGAGGACGCTCAAATCAAGCTCAAATCCTCTAATTTTGCCTTGGATTTTTGCATTGCAAGGGAAACCATGCCGCTGGAAACTATTGTTGACGTCTACGCTCATGTTTGTCCTGAATTCGCTGAATTTTGCCGTTGTTTCGGCGCACTGCGGTAACATCCCCATCCACCTTGGGCTACCTTTTTTTTTAAAAAAAAAAAAAATCTGATCACTGTTCTTTAGACTTTCAGCTTTTTAAATCCCATATTTTTCTGCGGGTGGCCAACTCTGGGATCTCCGCGCTTGCGAGTTGGAAATGAAACGCCTCGATCGCCAGTGGAACCAAATATTTTGCTACCCCTTTTTTTTCATTCCTCGGTTTTCACATCCACCTTCACAACACCTTCACGCTACTTTCGCCGGTCGAATTCGTCCTTTGAACTATCTCGCTCTGGCAGCACCCAATTTTCTACCAATCTCGACCTTTCATCTATTTCGGAGAAGATTTACAAGCATGGGGATACGATATGCTACACCCGACCACCTGCGACTGCGTTCTCCGATGCCTCAACTCGATATCGGGAATCTTGACCCCGGCGAGGATGTCATAGTGCAGAACGTCTTTGGAGCTGCTGATCCGGATGAATTTGTGCCCAAGGACCACTCGCCTCAACAAGTACCATGGATGGCGAGCGCGACGCATCCGGTACTTCTATTCAGCCTCCCCGCCAACGCGATTTCACAAGAAAGCATGAAGATGGAGTCTACAACTACTGTGGTATCTACGGCGCTCTTATCAGTGTCTTCTTCGCAAGCATCGCCTTCAGCGACAGCGTCCTCTTCCTCTCCAACGGCATCCTCTTTCTCTCTAACGGCGTCTTCTTCGTCTCTGACGGCGTCGTCTTCCTCTTCTTCAATTGCTTCCGTGTCCCCAACCTCTTTGCAATTCGTTTCATCTGTGTCGGTGTCGGTGTCCTCGACCAGCGCCTCAACGTCCAGCGCGCCGACTCTCACCTCTTCAACTGGACTCCCTCTGTCCTCTCCCTCCGCCTCTTCTTCGATAACCGCCGCAATCTCAGACCATGGCGCCGTCTTCTGGTCGGCCATGACTCTCGGCCTCTTTATCGCCATCGCATGCGTCGCAGCCGTTGTCGCATGCCTCATCCGCTCATACACCCGCCGCCGCGACGCCGCTGCCATCGACACCATGGCCTGGGACCCCGCCGTAGTTGCTCGCTCTACCACTACCAAACACCTCACCATGCCGGCCAGCCTCTCGCTAATCGGAGACCGCGATGTCGGCGAGCCTAAACGCTCTCTTGGCTACCCTCGCACCCCACCACCCTCCGACGGCCCGTTGCACACCCCCAATCCATACGTCGAAACCGCCTATTACTCCACGCATCAAATACCCCGGCTGAGCGATAGCGCTGCATACCCGCTGCCTCCGCTCCCATCACAGACGGTTCCCCTGCCTGTGCTGCGCTCGAACGATGGGCCCTACCCGACTGCACGCCCTCTTCCCGCCCACCTCGCTGATCGGGACCCGCACAGGATACACCAACCCGACCACACAATCCCGCGTTTATGGCGCTCAGCGACGGGTAGCCGAAGTAGCGGGAGTGTTCGGTCGCACATCCCTAGCGCGACGACGGGAACGCTGTGCATCGTTAATGGCTCGGCATCTCAGGCGTCTAGCAGTGCGAGTTCGGTGCATGGGCGCGAGGAGGAGGAGGAGGAGGAGGAGGAGGAATGCTGCGACGGTCACACGCCTGATGTAGGACGAGCTACGGGGACGCCGAGAGTAGGCGACTCGGAGAGGCGACCGCGGTTGATGTCGCTGAATGGGGGCCGGGCGATCGACGTTCCATGGCGGAGGGAAAGCCTTGCGGTGCGCAGGGGAGGAGACCGGACGCCGGGGTGGGTGCGGTTGCCGGCCGAGGGCGAGATGACGCCTGTATCCGGGGAGCGGCAGCTGGAAGGAGGAGGAGGAGGAGGCGGGGTGAATGAGGGTTGGACCCAGACGCTGCGCGCCAGTGTGCTCAATGCGATTTACGCTGTCACTGGGGTCGGTGGTTCTGGCAGCACTCAGGCCGAGATGCGAGAAGCAAAAAGCGGTAATGATGGGTTTACGCGCGCGCCGAGTATGGGCCGTGCACGCGAGCGACGGGAGGAGGGGTGGCGCCGGTTTGCGCGGGAAGAGATGCAGATGGAGAGGGAGGTACATCGGCAGGGGAGCGTCGCTTTCTCGCATAGTACGAGTGAGCATCTGGCGGATATGGAGCGCCATTCTCATCTCGAGTCGCCTGGTGTCACGATGCAGCCTAGTGCGGCGGCTGTGGCGGGGGCGGAACAATCCCCCGCACAGTTATCGCGGCCGAGGCCTGCTGCGCTTGTGTCGAGGGCTAGTAGTGTTTATTCGACGGCATCGGCGATGTCTGGTACTCGGATATGAAGATGTCGTTTTGTGGGATTAAGTAGTTGTGTGCTTTGTGGACTGGCTTCTTAGAATTCTATTCTTCCTCTGCGTTCCATGTTTTGTGTGCTTGAAGCTTGAAGGGCGTCGAATATGCCTGGAGCTGTGCTCCTGCCTTGATGGGAGAAAATGGCATGCACAAAAAAAAAAGCACTAGTCGTGTATACAACATACATTTCTACCCAAATCGGGTTAACTCTTACAAACTTCAATTCCCGCCTTTCTCTTCCTTTGGTACCGCATCGTCGATTCTCTGCTCCTCATCTTGCGATGGAGTCGACGGTTCCTCGCTTTCCTCAGGCGGACCGGTGTAGTGGAACCGACCACCTAGTATACAAGTCGGATCCGAATCAGCGTACGTCGAGACAGTCCAATAAGACGTACTGAGGAAATACCACACGGCGCTGAAAGCTGCGAATCCAACGAAAACGACGGACGCATAATCTATACTTCGCTTGAAAAACTCCCAGAACCACGCATCAATCGAAACCGTACTCATCGTTATTTTGGTTGTGGGGATCACAGCGGGCATTGAGAACAACACCATCTCAAACATGACCCAGATAATTGCGATTGCGTTGAGCGGCGTCCCAACGCGTCCGAGATAGAAAGGCGAACTAGTCATATCCTTTCGGCGGTTGGCCAAGAGCGAGATAGCGACGGGCATTGCATAGCTTGAGCCTAAGCACATCACGGCTACACCGACAAATGCGTTGAACGCGGCGCTGGAGCCGAGATAGATGAGTGCGAGGAGCACTTGGATGGTGGTTGAGAGGAGGATTGCGTTCATCGGAACGCCGCCGCCAAGGGTTTGGTTGACTTTTGCGAAAGTTTTGTGGAAGGGAATTGCTTTGTCTCGGGCGAATGCCCAGGTGGCGCGGGCTGCGGCGCAGGAGATAGAGATGGCGCAGAACATCCCGATGCCGAAGACTTTGAGTTGATCTTAGTTCTGTGTGTTGGAGGAGAAAGGACCAGACTGACTGATGAACCACTGCAAACGTATATTTGAGAAAATATCCCACCAAAACTGGGGCGAAAGCGTACCAATCCAAATCCGCCTCCTTTCGAACCCATGATAAGTTCAAACATAACGCCAAGAGGTTGCCCGCTGGCCACTGGCGTCGATATGATCAAGTTACTATTTAATCGATTTTTTGAGACCGCTCTTACCGCTCAACAAAGTCGCAATATCGGGAAGAGTGAACATAAGCGGGACGAGGAAGAAAATACCGGTTATGAAACCGATGGGAATTGACCACACTATAGCCCGTGGAAGTTCGTACCTCGGATTGTGTACCTCCTCGGCCATGCTTGCAACTGCAAAAATTAGGACACCATTCAAAATTTCATACCGATTATAATTCACTCATCCCGATAGCTGAGTAGGTATAAGCTGTCGAAAAGTCAGCCACGGCAAAGTAAAGTTGACGGTGCCGCTGACCAGGCTAGCAAGGGTTGTGTGATGAGCCGGGGAAAACGTAATTAGCAGACGCCAGCGTACAGGCAATAAGCCAATGAAAAATGCCCATCCCGGAGTCCAGCCTGACGGAGTGGGATCGAAATGACCGAGTGCAAAAGCTGGAGGGCGTCGGCCAGTTGCGGCCTTGACAGAAACGCAAATGAGGATGACTGTCAAGGCAGAGGGTTAGTCGTAGAATGAGAATACCGGTGTGCAACTCACCAATGACCCCCAAAAGTGTCCAATACGCCGAAATAAGCTATTGCGTGTAAGGTTGACAAATTATCATGAAAATACGGCCAGACTAGTGCAGATGGCGATTGATATTCGAGAGGATATCGCCAGGCGATGTGGCGACTGGTTATCGCCAGGCCATATCGCCAGATGGCGAATATCAGGTGACCCAAGATATTTCTCTCGGAATTCCGTTGTCTGAATGGACCCAAAAGTCATGTAAATTGAAAGGAGAGCTTCAGGAGAGCTCTGAGAAGGTTCTGTCGAGGTAAGAATCATTCTTGGGCAGCTCATAAGTGGTTAAGACCGTTAAGTGCAAAAGATGACTCAAAATATAGCCCTACATTCTTCGAAAGGATTCTTGGTATACTTTGGTAGTGGTACAGAGGCGTCTGGAAAGTTAAGTGCAATTCAGAAATCAATTTTACACATTTTGAAGGTGGTCTCGGCGCCGTTTACCCCTGATCAATAGGTCTTATCGCCAGTTCACAAAATCCAGCTTGTCATAAAGCCTGGTTATCGCCACGTGGCGAGGCGATATGGCGATATAAATCGCCATCGCCAACAGCTCTAGGCCGCCAGACTCACATCGAGCGTAGGGAGAATTCTGTTTCCGAAGACGCAAAATATTACTGTTATACCTGTGACGGCGAGGAATATCAGGTCTGGAGAGGATCAGTTGTAAAAAATATAAAATGAAATGACTGTATTACGACTTACATGTATGCCAAGGTTGAACGTTCCAACCCGGAAGATAGATTCCTACGCCTGCGACGACCAACTGAGCAGTGCCCTGCATTTGATTCCGTAACTCGTATTTTGATAGTTGACGCAGAGTATGGCGCTCACGAAGGTCACAGAAAGGGAGATGGTCCATACCCCGACCATCGTAAGCCATCCATTGATCCATGAAAACAATAGTCGGTTCCGAGGCGAAGCAAGTTTGAAGCACCAGTAATATGCGCCTGCACTAGTCGGATATTTCGCGCATATCTCGCCGAGGGAACAAGCCAAGGGGAACGTTAGGAGGGATACGGCCACCCATCTGTCGGACATCGAGCCAGAAATTTCGACACCGAGTAGAATATTTACCCCCAGATAATGGTCACCGGGCCACCAGCGACAAGAGACGTAGCTATCGGGGCGGCAAGACCATAGGCTAATAAGTTGATTATCAGAAGTGGAGAATAAATGAATGAATTGAAAAAACTCACGAACGGCCATGATCGCTTTTGTGGCAAACGCGTGAGTATCACTGGCAATTGTGAGTAGCCAGTCCTACCGAGCGTCACTAGCAAACGCGACCTCTGAGAACAAGAAAGCATGCGAGCTGAAGCAACATACTGAACAACATGTGGTACAATCCCCGGGACTATATTCTGCGATTAGCGACTGATATTGCTGAAGAGACCGGCTGCTTCGGTCTGGCAGTACCCGTGTCATCTCCTGCTTGTAGCCCATTTTTTCTAGATCGGCCGTTGCATAGTTATCTTGGAGAGCAGCCTTGTTTCCTTCAATCGCAGGATTCGAGTCGTCGTGCATTGTGAGACGGATGGGGTGTGGTATGTGGTAGCTGACAGTGAAAGCGGTTAGGAAGCTCTAACCCATCTTGCCATGGGAAAGCGCTTTTGTATCCGATAAGGACCGGCTTCACGTTATGAATGGCAGACCGTGGATGTTTAGAAGTACCGAGATAGCTTATATTAAGTAGTAGAAATTTTCACAATAGACTCTTGAATGGAGCGGAAAGTCGCGGATATTGGGTCAACTTGGAGAAGAGCATGTGTGATGGTGGCTCGGGCGCCGATTTTAATCTGGTCAATAAAACTTTCGACTTGATCAATGACGAAGAAAATACGAGAAGAGGAAGCCCTAACTGTTCTTGAGCAGATCTGCAAGGTTTCTGAGCAGTTTGCGAGAACAGCAAGTTGCTAGTGAACTTGAGTCCGACGTCTCCATTTCGCTTGGTGTTTGATTGGGCGAAATATGTGTCGAGCAATCCTTCGACTCGGACAAATTTAAAGCAAGTCGTGGGGGAACCAGAGAGTGAAGTCCGTAACTAAGTTAGCTGGATCGGCAATCACCGCCGGCAACGTTGAAATTCAGAGATAGTGACTCACTTTTGTTCTCCAACTATGGCCACCAAAAATGCTCTGATCATTGTAGACCTTCAAGAGGACTTCTGTCCCCCGGTAGAGTATCATTAATTCTACGTTGAAGCTGACAATGACCTGGCAGTCAGAACGGCAGCCTTGCTGTTTCTGGTGGGCGCGATATCATCCCCGTTGTCAATAGACTGCTAGCTTCTTCCGACATCCACCTAAAAGTCGCGACGAAAGACTGGCACCCTGTAGATCATATATCTTTCGCAGCGAATCATCCCCCGCCCAACAACAAACCTTTCGAGTCGTACGCGGAAGTAATCAATCCCTACAATCCGTCGGAGCGCTACGAGACGCGGCTTTGGCCGGTCCATTGTGTACAGGGAACCCCAGGAGCCGAGTTGGTTCCTGAAATGAATGTCAGGAAAGTGGACAAGATCATCGAGAAGGGGCAAGACAAACGCGTTGAGATGTACTCCGCATTCAAGGACCCTTTCGAGAATCCCTGCGTTTCTGAGAGCGCGCTTCGGGGATATCTCAAGGATAACGGGGTCAGAAAGGTCTACGTCGTGGGCTTGGCCATGGACTACTGTGTTAGCGCAACGGCGAGACATGCAGTCAAAGAGGGATTCGAGACTTACCTTGTGGAGGATGCGACCAAGGCAGTGGATCCAGGAGAAGGATGGGACAAGGCAAGAGCGGAGATGGACAGCTTAGGGGTCAAATTCATTAGCTCGGGGGAGATTTTAGACGTGGAACAATGAGGAGGACGAGGATGTATTGACCGGCGTACAGTCCGGGTCCCAATGAGGAAAAGCTTTTGTATCCAAATGACTTACTATCCAATACTTACCTCTTGTTTCATTCTTGTACTGCGCGTTCGCATGGGTCCGGAGCATTCAAGGGAGGTAAGCGGACCATGCTTCACTCCACGAGCTGTAGAAAAATCGAAAATCTTGGTTGGAGGAGGCTGCAAAATGTTAACAGGGTTAGGGTTAGCGCTTGTATTTTGATCGCCGGCCGGTCGCTAGTCGGTCGCCGCGCTTTTTCTTGCGCTCGACCACCATGTCGCCGCAGCCGTCACAGTCGATAAAGAAAGGCATTTTGCATGTTTCCGACTCGAAGGAGTGTGATCTGACTGTTACCTAAGACCTGGCTTACGATCCTGACCAAGATCCTGAAGAAATACGCGAAATTCGCCGTGCTTATTACGAATTGCACGAGATTTTAGGTAGCCGAAGCCTCCATCCTACAAATTCGCACCAGCCTAACTGCAACGAAAGCCGATTCGGGGCAGCATAAGAAACTCGAGGCTCACTTGCAGTGTGCCGATCAAATTTTCGACAAAGGTATGCAATCGATCATGACCTACCGAGCATGGATGGCTGACTGCATTCCAGTAAAACGCACACAAGAAGCTCTTCTAGACTCTTCGTTTTTTTCGAAAACCGTGGACCTGGAAACGCGCCGAGCTCGCGATCTCAAATTTGGCACCGGTATTTTCGATGTCAATGATTTTGTCCTGAGATTGGTTGCCTTCATGGGAGGATATAAACCGCCTGAAGATGTCTCCTCTGACGACTCCGATATTGAAGAATCCGATCTGCCGCTCGATTGGAGAAAAATTGGTCATCGCGTATTGGCAAAAAGTAGACGCGTTCCAGCAGCAGCATTCATGTGAGTTTGCCTTCTCGCGTATCTGGCTTTTTGTCGCATATCAGATAGGTTGGGCCCGATTTCCATCGAGCAGAAAAAACGGGCACCGAACAAACGCCGCGCACGGCTGGAGAAAGATCCCAACGACGAAAGGCGGCCGCAAGAGATCAGGGAGGTCGACATTGCGCGAGCGGAAAACGAGACAACCAAAAATGTTCAAGCGGTCAGTCATGATTTTCTTATCCCTCCGCTCTGTTGCCTCAAATTCCAAGTCAGATGTTGATGAAACTGGACGAGGTTGAGAGGATCAACATGTTTTATCTTGTCATCAATCCTCAAAGTTTCGCTCAATCCGTGGAAAACGTATTTTATCTTTCTTTCCTCATCCGCGAAGCAAAAGTGGCCTTCGAAGTCGAAGACTCGGGGGAGCCTGTCGTCTGTGAGTGTATTCATACTATCACTACAAATAACTCCTGTTTCAACCGGTTTAGTTGCAACGGAACCACCCTCCGACGACGAGCGCGAAAAGGGAGTAAGAAGCAGGCAGCTAATTTTTGATTTTGACATGGCGACATGGAAGGTTCGCGCCTCTTCTTGCTCCATCACGGTCGTGACGTCGTTGACATCTTACCTCTTTCTCAGCGCGCCATCGAGGTCTTCAAAATTGAACAGTCCTTCATACCGACCCGTCCTGCTGCAAGGACGCGACTTGGAAATCAGTGGTATGGGTGAATCATCTGATATGGCGCAGTGATCTATAGACCTTGTATAATTTCTGATACCGGAGGCCCAAGTAACTAATGTAATAACGAGGTATATAATAAAACATGCATATCTTGGTATTCGAAATTTGAAGTGATAGATAGTTACAACCAGCGTGCGTAGTGACTGCTGATGTCCAATTTTATCCCTCGCTCAACAGTGCCTCGCAAAATCTGTCTAACTTGTGTCGTGGGTTCAGTTTCTTCGTGCATCATTGTCAACCGAAATAATTGCAAAAGCCGAGGAGTGGAAGAGACACGGTCAGCGATGACCTCGGCAATGACATAGAACATGGAGTTCATATTTTTGTCCAGAATTTGGTGATGTTGAAACATCATGTCCTGTAATTGAGGGAGACAAGAGTCAACGGATAGCAATGACATGATCGCTGAGATGGTCAAGGCTTCGGTGACAGCAACCTCCAGGGCTTTCCACGGAGGATAGAAGTGAGATAAGCGCGAGGGTCGGCGTAGTCAATGATGCGGGGATAAAATCATAAAGCGTGTAGGGCCGACGAGCGGCAAAGCCCGCCTACCTCGGTCCTCTTCTGGTCAAAATACACTGCGCACCGCAAGGAAAAGAAAAAACGGCGGCCCAAAGCTCGCTCGGTCGACGCGCTTGGAGCTCCGCGCGTCGACCAGTTCGCATTTGGGCCGCTACCTCCATTACCTTTCAATTCTGAACATCTTTTAATCTACACAGTGTACACAAAACAAAAATTCACTCGAGTCAGACGTCGTGATTTGCAAGAAAATAAAAATACAAGTGGTGTTTGCACGAGATGCACAGTGAACGTTTGCTTTACGGAGCCTTGAGCAATTACACAGTATCTTAGCGGTACCAGTTTGGGGGTGGGCATCTGAAGCACCAACACTGAGGTGATGAATCAAAGCTTCGCGGCAGGATTATATTAGAATTATGTTGTGGTGGGGTACAGTGTGTAGTGTAAGAGCATGTTGAATTGTTTGAGATCGGAGGTAAAGAGTGCGTCAAATAGAAACCAGTGAAATGTCGCGAACAATAAAGCACCCTCAAATGAGAGAACGTAAAGATAGGTTGCTGTTGATAAAGGTGGATGTGAGATAAGTGCATAGATGTAGAGAGAGAATACAACTGACTGGCTGTCGACTCCTCCATGGTATGGACAGCTGTTCGATTGCAAAAAAAGCGTGAGAAGTGAGGTTCAACTGCTGTGTTAACGGGCACCAAGGAGTCAAGGCCGGAGGACAGAAGAAATTGAGTGTTGGGAGGAGATTTTCTGCAGCCAGATACCGATTCAAACTGAGAACGAGATCCGAAGCTAATCACCCCTGGACAACAAGCTGCACTTCATTTTACAGGTGGTACCATGGTGCCGTCGCAACGAAGAGCCAAGACGCCGGAAGCTTGAGATTCCGGGCAGTGACCTGTTAGTTGATACAAGAGCGTCGGGAGGGGGTGGAGGAGTTTTCATGAGCGGAATGTTGCAGATTCGACGCTGAAGCGCTGAAGGGGGCTGAGGGAGAGCAAGAGGAGAGGCAAGAGACGGGAGAGAAGAAGGGAAGAAATAAGTGGGCAACGTAACTCACCGGGTCCCGGGCCGACGGTAGGTATCGAGATGTGAGTCCAGACCAAGTCCAGGCCAATGGCTACGTGATAGGAAATGACATTTTGTGATTTTGGGCGAGAGGTAAAATTAGGGCGCTCTAAAACCCTTACCTAAAGGTAGCGGGAATCAGATGCAAGCGACATGATACCCAGATCGCCCAAGAAATGACGGAATCCACGCAAACTCTTCCATCACCAACGATCTCCCGACAATTCTCAGGTCCTCAAGCACTGGCATTGCGGTGTATGAGAGGACTGTGCATGGGGCTGCACCGGAAAGTGCGAGGCATTGGAGATGATGAAGGGGAGGAGGAACAGGGCCTTCGGCCCGGCTTTCTGTTATTTCGCAACAACAATGAGCAAGTTTTGGACCTTGACAAAGACACTCCAAGCAGGCATCGATGTTGACTGCGGAGAGTTTGAGTATGGATAATTGGTGCCAAGCGAGGGGAAATGGCCCAAATGGGCAGGACGTAGATTGTTGCCTAAGCAGAGGTGTTTGAGCATAGGTGATGATGCTGAAGGCAATAATGACAGCAGTATTGAGCATGGTAGGAACACTGCGAGCTTGCAGAGAAAACCACTCAAATATTGGAGTTGACTCGCTGGAAAAACGATAGAAGTGTTCGAAAGGGAGTTTGAGTGTCCCATGGCGCCAGCACTGGCGGTAGGTGTCTAACAGCTAGACAAGATTGTCGTGAGGGGGTGTGTGGTTCAAGTTGGAAATTCGAATAGTTTAAGGTAGATAGTCTTCTCGAGACCCAGGTTCGAGAACGATAACCCACACACTATTGATGAATCTTCTTCGAAGCCCAGTTGGGTAAAATTTAAGAAGCTGTATGTCATTCCAGAGCTGTGGCATTGACAAAGCAATTAGCCTCCAGGTCCAACAAACTTTGGCCAGCATGAATGATAGATTCTTGAGAGGGTTTGCGCCAGGAAATTTGCATTGTAGGAATATTTCAGATGCCAGTGTAACTTAATCTCAACAGGCAATCTGAGAATGGAAGCTGCTGGGCTGCCAGGGCAGAGAGATTGAGACACAGAGTTGGTCAGTGCCTGGACTGGGGTCAAAATTGGCAATATAAATGGGGCCAGGAAACTCACTTATCCTCGTTGTATGTACTGTACTAATTCGACTGGTTGTTCACTGGGTGTCACCCGTCACCCAAATTGTTCACTGGACAAGTTGTTCACAACATGTCAATCACATCAAAATTACCATATATGGTACACCAGCATTGCTCGGCACATGCTGGCCGGAGATTTTTTCGATTCTCTTGCCTTTTCTGGGCCAAAAAACTCGGTGTCACCCCGTCACCACCTTCAAAAAGTTCAGTTCACGACAGGCCGTCACACACAACGTGAACAACCGGTCGGATTAGTACAGTAATGTGAGCAATGAAGCAGTGGGCGTGCCCCAAACCCACAATTGGAGGCCTGCATAGGCAATGGGTAGGCAGCGGTGGGCCAAATGTAGTTGTCGGCTAACTTCGCCTCCCGGGGTCAGCCGAGATAGGCGATGATAGGCCAACATAAATAATGTTTGCCTATCAGGGCTCGGAACGCAGTGAGTTTAGTTGAGTACTGAATAAGGCTGCTTTCTCAAGAGTGAATTTCACTACAGTTTGCTCTGAGTTCAATTGACTGAGTCAAATTCAATGAGATACTAACAGGCCATATGGCTGTGGGAGGAGAAAGTGTATACTTGCAATTGGCATGAGAGTCAGGGCAAGAAGAATTGATCACTGGAAGGGTCTTGATAGATTCTTCTCCAGCATTGCATAGACTTCAGTCATGTGTACAACAGTTCAGGGGATGGAGCTAAAATTGACAAGGTAAAAGAAGAATCGTGAGCTGGCAACCCTCTTGACCCCACGAACAATGGCCCCTTCACCCACTGTCTTTCAAACCCGAGCCCACAATCTTGTTGCAGGCTTGAGTGTAGCTCTGGACACATTGCAGTTCCTGTCAGAGAAGCTCAACACACCATTCCTACAACTCATATGTGGAACAACACAAAATCTATTGAAATATATTGAGGTGAAATTATCATCCTCATTTTACAAGATAGATTGTTGAACTTTAACAGGGTATCAAACAAAATAAAGAGAATTGCCTCAACATTCTAGAACAAACCTATCAAGTGCTGGATGCAATTATTACTACACACATGACCTCTGACATGGGGGGCTTACCTCCTATTATTGTGAAACAAATTGCGATGTTTACTGAGTAATTGTTTTTTTCAAAGCACTTTCACGTGCAACATGATCTGACCTTTGTATAAGAATCCTGACCAAAATCTGCACATTTGTTGAAGCACAACAAAGTGGAAGTAAACTCAAGAAGTTGTTTCAGCATGGTGAAATGAACAGATTGCTCAGGGATTGTCAGATTGGGTTGGGGCAGGCCATTGAGCACTTCAAAGTATGGCCACTCTGATTGAACATTCTGCTTTGCTTACATTACTATAAAATCCTAGATTGAGAGGGTGGTAGAGATCACAGCTATTCATCAGCTTGCAGAGCAGAGGCATCAAAATGTACTTCAGTTGATCGAGCAGTTGTCAGATTTGGAAATGTCAGATGATAACTCTTTGGTAAGGAATTCTTTGCAGATTCAGTCTTGGAAGAAATAACTTCAGAACAGATGACGAGGTCTTATTCCATGTTTAACAGGTAATAATCTTTCATTGCATTCAAGCCAAAGATACAATGATACTCTCCAGTTCGCAATCATTTTCCATGCTTCCTTCTGAACCAACAATTTTCCACGGTCGAGCTCTTGAACTGTCCCAAATCCTGCATCTTTTTACTTTAGGCTCACCAAGGATTGTAATTCTAGGTGCTGGAGGAATGGGCAAGACCTGTCTTGCAAAAGCTGTTTTGCATCACACCCAGATCACTTCTCGATATGAATTGAACAGATACTTTATTGTGTGTGACTCTACAACAAAGAAGCTGGATTTTATTGGGCTCATTGGACAACACCTTGGACTCAAGCCAGCCTCTTTGGGGAATGATTTGACCAAATCAGTCTTACAATTCTTTCGCCAAAGTCTGCCTAGCTGTAAGGGCAACCTTAAGGACCCGAGATGTCTCGAGGGTCTAGCGAGGGAGAATCCGAAGTTAATTAAGAAGCTACTAAGAATACATCACAGCGCACCTAGCGAGGGAGAATCCGAAGAGAAGAAAGGCTGAGGATTCCCACGCTAGGTGCAGTAAACATATAGTAACTAGTTCCCACAAGCTCGGAGCAGTCGGCAATGATCCCGGGCCAAGTCACATGCCTTACTCCACGATGACATAGGGCTTGGGGGATTTGACGGGAAAGTGGGAAATCTGCAGGAGGCCTGCGTCATAGGTGGCTGTGTAGTGCCAAAAGAGGGAGTTCCCCTGACATCATCCCCCCCTTGGAATGCGGCGCCTCGACGCATAGATCGTACCTGAGCTGGAGTTGAAGAGCGGTCACGGAAGGGAAGGGAATCGAAGGCAGTGACAGCAATGGAGCGAGGTTTGGAAGGGTATTTGCGGTAAAATGCAGTGACAGCGTCCGGGGCAAAGACATTAGAGTGCTTCACCCATTGATCATGGGACGGGTCATAACCCTTCCAGCGAACCCAGTACCATAGACTCCCATAGCGGATCTTGGCATCCAGTATCTCTTCAACTTCCCATTGCTTGTCACCAGGAAGGTCGAGGACGGGCGGCGGCTCTTGGTGTCTGGGGCGAGTGGGGAATGGATCGGCTTCCACAAGCTGGAGTTTCACGACAGGGAAGACAGGATGGAGGGCAGAGTAGCGGGGCGGCAGCTCCAGTTTGAAGGCACCATTACCAACAACCTTCAGAACCTTGAAGGGGCCGATACGCCGGTGGGAGAATTTCACCGAAGGGCGGGTGGTGCGGATGTCTGAGGCATCAACCCACACCCGGTCACCGACCTTGATGTCTGGAGCTGGTGTCCGCCGGCGGTCATAGTACTGCTTGTACTCTGCCTTCGCCTTGACGAGTGCTGCCTTCGCCTCGGAGACCCCTGACGCAATCCGATCGTGGAACTCGTTTACAGCCTCCAACCTAGAACGTGCAGCGTGGGGCTCAAAGCCCATCCGTGGAAGCCGACCAGTGTCCGTCATGAACGGTACCTGCTGCGTGGAGGAGTGCATGTGGTTGTTGTACGCAAACTCCGCTGCAGGTAGTAGCTCATCCCAGTCGTCCTGCTTGTAATTGGTGAAGAGCCGGACATACTGCTCAAGTTCCTGGTTAACGCGCTCAGTCTGGCCGTCGGTCTGTGGATGGTAGGCCGTAGAGGTGGCTGGAGTAACCCCAACAAGGCGCCAAAGCTCACGCGTGAACTCTGCGATGAACTGGGTGCCACGATCCGAGATGTACTTCTCCGGCAGGCCATGGTGGCGCCAGACGTTCCGGTAGTACAGACGAGCAGCACCGACTGCGTCAATGGTGGTGTGACACTCCATGAAGTGCGCTCTCTTCCCAAGGGCACAGACAACGACCATGACTGCGTCGTATCCATGGGCCTCGGGAAGCTCGACAATAAAGTCGACTGAGACGGTGTGCCAGCGCTCTTCCGGGACTTCGGTGGGGTGGAGCTCACCAATTGGAAGTCGACGAAGGGCCTTGGTGCGACAGCACAAGTCACAAGTTGCGACATACCGGCCGACGTGGCGAGACAGTTGGGGCCACCAGTAGTTCCGAGACACGAGCTCCAGGGTCTTGAAACGACCGGCATGGCCTGCCACACGCGTGTCATGGTGCTGCTCCAGGATGCGTCGGCGGAGGTCCTTGTCTCGGGGGACGACAATCTTCCCCCGGAAGTAAAGGAGTCCACCTTCAACACGCCATTCCGAAGAGCGGGCAGACCGGACGCCTCGGGCCTTGAGGAGTTCCTTGGCAGTCAAGGCAATGGGCTCCTCAAGGTCAGGTTCCCCAGCCAGCGCATCACGAATGTCGCGCAGGAGGGGGGCCTCAGGGCCAGTGATAACCAGGGCTTCAGTGGCCCGAACGTGGAACAGCTCGGGTCGAAGCAGGGTAACGTCCTGGTTATCGTCCTGCACTCCATGGTCTGGTCTCCGAGAAAGCGCATCGGGGCGACCCATGAGGCGACCCGGTTGGTGGTGCAACGAGAAGTCGAAACGGGAGAGGTAGAGAGACCACCGAGCTTGGCGACGGTTGAGCTTCTGGGCCTTCCGGAAATATTCCAGGTTTTTGTGGTCCGTCCAGATCTCAACCGGGTGCTGCGCGCCCTCAAGGAAGTGGCGCCACTCCTCAAGGGCTCGCACAATCGCAAGCATCTCCTTGTCGTGAATCTCGTAATTCCGCTGCACCTCGTTCAGGCTCTTAGAGTAGAACGCAACCGGATGCCACTTGCCATCGTCACCCTGCTGGGAGAGGACGGCACCGGTGGCATAGTCAGAGCTGTCAGCCTCGAGCCGGTACGGGCGCTCGGGGTTCGGGAGAACCAGAACGGGGTCCCGAGTCACCCGTCGCTTGAGCTCATCAAAGGCAGCTTGCTCTTCAGGCCCCCAGGTCCAGGCGATGCCCTTCTTGGTGAGTCTGAAGAGGGCTTGAGCAACGTCTGAGAAGCCCGCAATGAACCGGCGGTAGAAGTTTGTGAAGCCAAGGAACTGCTGCACATCCTTCTTATTCTCAGGCGCTGGCCAAGCTGCTACTCCTGCAACCTTTACAGGGTCCATCTCGACGTGGTTGTGGGAGATAATCACGCCAAGGTACTCGATAGAGGTTCGCTCAAACTCACACTTCTCGGCTCGAAGGTAAAGTTTGTTTGCGCGAAGCCTCCGCAGGACCTCTCGGACGATCTCTCGATGCCGACGGATGTCTGAGTGGGCAATGAGAATATCGTCGAGGTAGACCATGACGTCGCCAGAGAGGATAAGATCCTGGAAGATGTCGTTCATCATGGTCTGGAAGGTTGCAGGGGAGTTGGTCAGACCGAAGTACATGACCAGCGGCTCAAACAGTCCCCGGTTGGTCCGGAACGCTGCCTTCCACTCGTCGCCTTCACGGATTCGAACATTGTTAAAGCCCCACCGGACATCGAGCTTCGTGAAGTACCGAGCTCCCCTGAGTCGGTTGATGAGGTCGTTGATCAAGGGGAGCGGGTAGCGATTCTTCACGGTCATGGCGTTTAGAGCTCGATAGTCCTGTACGAACCGAAGTCCGCCGTCCTTCTTCTTGACAAAGAAGACGGGTGAGGCCATAGGTGATTTCGACGGTCGAATCCGGCCAGTGCCAAGTCCCTCCTCGATGAAGGCATCAAGTTCCTTCTGTTCGAGAGGCGAGATTGGGTAGACCTTGCAGTTCGTGGGTTTAGAGTCCGGCACGAGCTCAATGGCATGGTCCCAGGATCGGCGTTCAGGCAGCGAGTCAAAGGACTCCTTGTTGAAAACATCGTCAAACTCTCGGGCCCATTCGGGAACGTCCGAGCGCGCCGGGGCTGAGTTTTTGGCGTATGCCTCAGCCAGGCGCTGGGAGACGGTGCTTCCAGCACGGATATCCTCAGAAGGCAGGAACTGGGTGTAGAACACCCGGTCTCCCGGCTCAAGGGGGTCATCCACTTCATCCGCATCATCCACTTCATCCACATCATCCTCATCATCATCCTCGTAGTCCGGGAACAGCTCTGGCAGGTCATCATATTCATCTTCGCCTAAGTCTATGGCACAGATGGATGGAAGGGGACCAAGTCGGAGCTGCCGGAGGATCTCAGCGGCCAGGCGGGACTCTCGGCGTGCAGCACGAGCCTCCAGGCGAACCTCGGTGCGGCACGTAGAGCACTCGCTGGGGCATCTGCTCATCTTGACCTCTCGGGTGTCCCAGTCGATCTCCGGGTTATGCTTCCGGAGCCAGGAGTAGCCGAGGATGAGCTTCTGCTTCCCAAGACGGGTAACAGCGAGCTGCATGCGCTCAGAGTGACCACGATACTGCAGCACGACGTCAGCCACCTCGCGGATCGCGCCAGCCTCATTTGGCGAGCCATCCACATTGAAAACTGGAATGGGCTGTGCAAGGCGGCGGAGGGGGAGGCCGGACTTAGCTGCGAACTCAGAGTCAATGAAGTCTGAGGTGGCACCACAGTCAACGAGACCTTCGAGAGAAAGCTTGGTGGCGTCCTGGACTGCCTGAATCTCAAGGGGGAGATGCAGGGAGTTGGCACCGGGTGCAGCAGCGACAGTATAGCGCTGAGGAAGCCTACGCTCCCAAGGCTTTCGCCGGATGCGTGGGGAACGGAGGGGAGCAGGGGGTACGTCTTTCGTTTCGGCAGGTTCAACAGATGTAACATTGGCAGACTCATCATACAAACATGCGAAACGATTAGGAGACGCGATCGAGGGCGTACCGCTCACTCGTCGCGTGGGAGAAAACCCTGCTCTTCCTCAGCGGCTACAGACTCCGGCTCAGGCAGCGAGTCGGTGGTGGCAACCCGAGCCACCAGTTCGGAGAGGAGCTCGGACCCAAGCTGGCGAATGACCTCGTCAAGGACATCAGCGGTTCGGATGTCAGCCGGGGTGGGGCAATCCCGGGCCAGGTGTGGACCGCCACATCGGTAGCAGCCACGGGGAGGTCCT
The DNA here is from genome assembly GCA_037176885.1 of Favolaschia claudopus. Lineage (NCBI taxonomy): Eukaryota > Fungi > Basidiomycota > Agaricomycetes > Agaricales > Mycenaceae > Favolaschia > Favolaschia claudopus. Next base: position 1,586,874 of record JAWWNJ010000005.1, read on the forward strand.
CTCCCGGAGCGCGTGCGATCAACGTCCATGGGGACTACCTGCGGAGGAGCAGGAGCTGGCATGGCCCGAGGAGGAGGCGCAGGGACAACAGGGAAGACACCTGCTGGACGTGAGCGAGCGGCTGGCGGAGCTGAGGGGGCTTTCGGGAGAAGCCCAGCAGCACGAGCCCGCACGTGCGATTCATACTGGCGGTACGCTCGGGTCCGCCAAGCCATGTAGTCGCGGAGGTCTGGGGGGTCGCTGGACGAGGTGATGGCCGCATTGATGGCAGGGTCAAGGCCAGAGCGGAACTTGGTGACCTTGACCAACGCGTCAGCAAACCCAGCAAGGTCGAAGAGGTCTTCAAAGTCATCAGTGTACTTGAAGACATCCCGGGAGCCCATATAGTATGCCCTAGACTCGAGTTTGTGTAGGGCGTGGTCCTGCTCGTTCTCCTCGACAAAGCGTGAGCAGAACTCCTTGGTGAAGGCGTCCCAGGTGAGGAAGGGGAAAGGGGTTTTGATGGACATGCGCTCAGCCCATTTTTGCGCAGAGTCCTTGGACATAAAGGACATGGTGAAACGCACTGCCTTTTCCTCAGACATCTCGCCGCCTTCGACAAACGCCTCCGGAACCAGTCGGATGTAAGTCCGAGCTGAGTGAAGGAAGGCCCGGCCAGCCGAGCGGTCGCCGTCAAAGACGAAAGGGGGGTTCGGTCGAAGGACCGTTTTTGCTGCCGGTGTGAGGTTGGCAAAGAGTCCTGGACTCTCGGCCGGAGGCTCTGGAGGAGCGGCAGGGGTCGGAGCAGTAGTAGTGGGAGGATTGGCAGCGGTTTGAAAAAGCTCGACCAGACGGTCAACAGTCCTCTCGAGCCTATCCATCCGCTCGGCGGCGGCTGCAGCAGCGGCGGCAGAGTCGGTCATGGTGGGTTCTAGAGAGGGGGAGGAGGGGGCAAGATTCGCGGTTTGTGCGTCCGAGACAGCAGAGGAGGAGTCCGACGAAGCGTCTGAAAAATCGCCAAAGCGCGCAATCTTGACCAGTTAATCCCTTGGAGCCTTTCTTCTGCTGTAAGGGCAACCTTAAGGACCCGAGATGTCTCGAGGGTCTAGCGAGGGAGAATCCGAAGTTAATTAAGAAGCTACTAAGAATACATCACAGCGCACCTAGCGAGGGAGAATCCGAAGAGAAGAAAGGCTGAGGATTCCCACGCTAGGTGCAGTAAACATATAGTAACTAGTTCCCACAAGCTCGGAGCAGTCGGCAATGATCCCGGGCCAAGTCACATGCCTTACTCCACGATGACATAGGGCTTGGGGGATTTGACGGGAAAGTGGGAAATCTGCAGGAGGCCTGCGTCATAGGTGGCTGTGTAGTGCCAAAAGAGGGAGTTCCCCTGACACTAGCCTTTTAATTCTGGACAATCTGGAGACTCTGTGGGAGCCAGTGGAATCAAGAAATGATATTGAGGAGTTCTTGTCAATGCTTGCAGATATCCAAGATCTTGCGTTGATTGTGAGTAGATGCATCAGCATTATAATGTAGAACTCATAGAAATGTTTCAGATCACAATGCGAGGAGCAGAACGACCAGATAAAGTCAAATGGACTCGACCATTCCTAATGCCCCTCAGTCCCTTGACACAGGATGCAGCTCAAAAGATGTTCCTTGATATAGCAGATGGCAGTGAAGATGAAATCGAAAATGTCAATAAAATCCTTGCTATAACAGACAACTTGCCACTTGCCATCAATCTTCTTGCTCATCTAGTTGATCATGAGGACTGTCGAGCTGTCTTGGCTTGTTGGGAACAAGATAAAACATCTATGGTTTCGGAAGGCTTCGATCGAAGATCCAACTTGGATCTCTCAATTTCATTGTCTTTGTCAAGTCCTAGGATTGTAGCTCTGCCAAAATCAAAGCAACTGTTGGAATTGTTGTCTATTCTACCTGATGGGCTTGCTATGATTGATCTTCAACAGAGTCATATTCCACTTGATATTTTCCAGTGCAAGTCAGCCTTGCTTCAAAATACACTGGCTTATGTAGATGAACACAATCATTTGAAAGTTCTGGTTCCAATTAGGGAATATATGCAAAAACATCATCCACTAGACATGAATCTGGTTCGCCTGATACTGCACCACTTTCTGCAGCTGCTAGATATCTATCATACAACTTATGATAAAAACCAATCTGAGCATCAGACAGTGGCTAGGATTTCTGCAAACTACGCAAATATACTAGGTGTTCTGCGAAAAGGGCTTCAGCCTGGTGGACATAGTGACAAGGTAGAACTTGTGAATAGCATCTATGGTTTGTGCTATTTGCGTTACTTTGGGTTGGTTTCAGGGCGGGGCAAGATTGACTTGATGGATGAAGTTCAAGGTTTTCTCCCTGATCTGTGTGATCATCGACTTGAGGTTTATCTTGTTGTTCAACTATTCAGCACAATTGGCCACCATATCTCCCCTGATCCAAATTTGCTGATTGAAAATGCTTACAAACATTTGGAGTATGTGAATGATTCAGATCTAAAGTGTAGGTTTTTGATTTTCTATCAGGCACAGAATTCATGATGCATTATGTAGGTCACTTCTATGATGCATTGACACACTATTATTTGGGGCACAAATATGATATTACTGCTGCTTCACATGCGGCACAAAACTGTCTTGCTTTAGCAACCTCGACTGGGAATACTAAGAGACAATCTCAAGCATGGTGTCGCCTTGCTTGGGTCAAGTGGCAGCTAGGAGAGTACCACATGGGTCAAAAGTATGCATATGAATCTCGTCGTCTTGCTAGGATCTCTGGCAATCTTTATAGAGAGGCACAGGGACTTGAGATGGAAGCCTCTTGCTGGATTGCTATTGGAAGATATGAACAAGGAGTTTTACTGTGTAACCAAGGAAGGGAATTGCTAGCATTGGCAGGAATCTCAGGTGGAGATTTGGACCATACAATACTCACAACTCAAGCTGAGGCACATAGGTTGAAGTCCGAATATGAGGCAGCCAGAAAGATTCATATATACATTTTGAAGGAAACCCCTGTTGAGAAAGATGTTTATGTGCATGCTGCAGCACTGATGAATATTGCAGAACTAGATATATGCATGGACACTGAGATTGAGGAAGCAAAAGGAAACCTTACACAAGCAAAGATACTATTTGACATGATTCAATCTCCTCGACTGCGGCAGTGGTGTGATGTTCTTGAAGCTGACCTACAGCTCAAAGAAGGACATCTACTGAGAGCGCAGAAAGTGTTCATAGACAATCTGCAGTTTTCCTGGGGGAAGCATAATGATATTGTGTCTTTTTGTTTAGCCAAGCTTGCAGATTTCAAGTATTGGAAGAGAGGTTCGAAGTGGACATGGACCACAGTCTTGACCTGGAATGTACTCTTCCTTATATGTTCTGTCAAGTCAACAGAGCTTTTGAATATCTATAAAGCTTTGTTGTTTCTTGGGAAAGGTTTTTTTGCCATCGAGGACCCACCTACAGCTGTCAGCTTAGTTGAAACAGCATTGGCTGGATTCACGCAATTGGATGTTCATCAGAGTAGAGCAGAAAGTATGCTGTGGCTTGGCGAGTACGTCTATGAACATAGCAATTTCTCAGGTGCCATCGAGTATTGGGGAAGAGCAATGCCTTTGTTTCAAATATCATCTCAGATGAGCGATTATGTGGCTGTGAAAAATAAAGTACTCAAGCTCAAAGACAATATTGATAGTTGTCAGTAGCTAAAAGTTTGAATGTACTTTTAGTTTATGTCACTTGGACTGACCAGACCTGTATTCGAAAATAGATCCTGTTAACAGTAAGTAATGATGGTTAAGGTCAGTTCAGGTGGGCATATTGCTCTATTTGCATCATTGGGGACGTGGTATGTTTCAATTATGATCCTTTTTACCTCTTTTCCTTGTCGCAGCGCTCCGGTTGGGGTGCCCATCGCCGCCTCATGTTTGCCAGTCGCACTTTGCTTTAGAGTGCTGCTTCTGTTTGGGGGTTCAGCTGCTTGCTTCTGGTGTTGGTTTCTCCCAGCCTCATGTTGCGCTGACTGTGCACTGCACACAGGAGTTTTGTCTCCTCTGGTTGTCAGGAACATCTCGTGCAAGCTACGTCTCCCACTCCCCGGAGTTGCTTTTATCAGACTCTCAGACCTGGAAGCGTCTCACAGTGGCCAGCGGCCGCGTCTGACACACCACCTAAATTGAATTGAAAGGTGATGAGAGCACAATGAGCGGCCGTGAACAGGTGAGTGAGTCAGCTAGAGTATATTAGAGAGCTAGTTGACGTGGGGAACAAGCGACTAGTACCTAGAGTATATTAGAGACCACGAGGATTGTGTAGAAAGTAGAAAGTAAAATAGAAGTATATGCACACTAGTCAACGTGGGGAACAAGCGACTAGCGGGCAGCGAGGGTAACAAGCAGTATATAAGGTAGTGAAGGGGACGGTGATGGAGATGCAACAGTACGGGGGTGCAAAGGATGATGAAATGACGAAAAGAAAACGGAATGGAGTGGAAGCTCACGAATCAATCCTACAACACCACCTTCACTATGCATGTTCTCCTGCCCTCTGCTGGCATCCTTGCATGAATTTTTTGTCTCCCCCAGTCTCTTCGCAAGATATTCTGTTATTACGTTGAAACGCTTGCTATTGGTTTACTGTATAACTTTATTCGTAGAGATAATAAATCCCTTCAAACAAAATCCACACAACTTCAGCTTCGCGTGCGAGTCGGGGTTCCAGTAACATATCTACTGTGGCAATCTGACTATATTCCTCAATCCAAGGATATATGTTATACAATTCAAGGTGTCTTGACTCGATTAAACTTGCTTTGAGTTGGCGCGACTCGATCCTATTTGAGCCTCTCGAACTCAGGACTTAGTCTTTCGCAATGTCGGTTGGTTGTAGGAGTCTAGGTAATTTATCTTGTTCAAGTTTCCTTTCAATCCGTTGGAATATGGCACTTGACTGTTAAGTCGCGCTTAATCCCTTGTACTCGCGTTTCCCTTGTCTCAGAATTCCGTTTCACGCGTATGGTTCCCGTTCAAATTCACTTAGTTCACGCGTTTAACAAATCTCTGATCAAATCACAAGTCCAATTTATAGATTGAAAACAAAACAGAAAACTAGTTAAGTTCCCTGGGTTGTCCCACTGGATGTGAACACTCTTTACTGAACGTGCGGCTGATAGCTTACACGGACAATCAAGGAGGGAGCAATCCACTGGAGCCCAGCTAATAATTTACAGGCTTTATATACTACGCTCGAATAAATATTTACATCTCAATTGGGTATCTACCTACGTGTCCTGGTACGTGTATTGTCCTTATTTAGCAGACGAGGCTGTTAAGTCACGCCTGTGTGTCGTGGTTGCACGCGCGAGTAACGTGTAAGTACACGAGGAGTCACTATCGCATTTATCGCGTCGATCCCTCGTGATGGTCACATGTGCGTGATGGATCCTCTCGATCCTTGACTCGATACTGGCTTCTATCCCACTCATCGCGGCTAGCCTTTCGAGGATACGAATGTTCCTGCTACGTGCCTCGCCTCGAGGTAAGGTCCTTCCGGTCCTTGCCAGAACTTCTAATTCGTCTTGAGTAGAGAAATCTCTTCAAGATCATTGATCCTATGATGATCCGCTCTTCGGCATCTTCGGCAATCCTTCTGCCGCTACTCGGTTTCCCTTGGTTCGTCGTTCCGCGACTCGAATCCCTTGATCTTGGCCTAGGCGCGCTGCCTAAGTATTCCTCCAATGTTATCCCATGTTCCTTGATGTCCCCTTAGGTCCCAATTCAATTGGTAGAATGGTTGGACTTAGAAGAGGGATTGTTATCCTTGACTACCGTGTACGAGTACCCATTTCTGGATAATCATAAGTCGTAGACAAGTCTAGCTTTCCTTGCATCATTTAGTTAACAGCGCGGGCACGCTTTAACCCTCCGAGATATATTCCAAGAGATGTTCCTATATTCCTCTTAGTTCAAACACGCGTTATATAATATTAAACATGTTCAAAAATTGAGAAAACACGGGGTGTTTTCATCCCAGGCCTATCATCTCCCCATTTCATAAATCTCGAGCGTCCCCGCTCGATTTTGCACGCGCGTTATTCCAATCTCGAGGCGTAATCCTGTTTACGTCACTGCCGACACTCCTGAGGTCACCCGAGCGGAACCAAAATTCACTTTGATCTAGTTACTTTTATGGTAACCCTCGCCTCGGCTAATCCCAATTCCTTAATTTTCAGCGCGGGACGGTCCTCTCTCAAGGCAAGCCTACTTAAGAGCCACCTCTGCTCTTGTGGTCATTGATATGACTAGTGTTCACGTGTTAGCCACGCCCCTTTGCTGATTTTGCCCAATTCTAGGCCAGTTTTGGAATTTCCTCGACATATTCATTTGTCGCGGCTTCGAAGAAGCTGCGTCAATTCAGAGAGAATCTGGGCTCAAGACTTCTTAGAGCTTATCATTTCCGTGGGAGATGGTCCGTGCGCGACTGTATTGGCTGCGCAACTAAGGACAACTTCCCCATTCTTTTCTCTTTCCAACCCCCACTATGAACTTCACCGACGACTTCCCCGCCGTCCGCGACCTCGCGCGCGTTAAATATGGCCTTCCGCCGTCTTACGGCGCTAGCTCAGCACCCTTCCCAATCACTGAAGAGCACGTAAAACTGCCGCCAAAATCTCCCTATTATCCCCTTCACTCTCTCGAGGCAGACCAATTCCTTCGCCTGTCTCCGGACGACCGCAAAGCCCTCGTTTTTCTTGAACACCCCATCGTCGTTCGGTTTATAGGTCTTATCAAGGATCGCAGCCGTATCCTTCGATCCAGCCCCGTTTTCTTGCAGTTCATTATCGATCAAGTCCGCCCCATCCTGGTGCGTCCTATACGTTTCCTTTTTCTCTTTCAAAGGGTGCTTATCTTCCCTTTTTCTAGACCCACTTCCGTCAGAAGCACTTCGACTCCATTCCATTGACGCCTCTCTTGCGTCGAGTCTTATGTGGGATCGCGCAGGTTGTCGAGATTGCCCGTCGAAACAAGCTCGTGACTCTCCCTATCGAGTCCAAGTTCCTGCTCCCCGCCTTTATTCGTGACGACAAGGAGCGCCCGTGGCTCAAGGTGAGTACCGTTTTTAATCTCTTTACCCTGTCTCGATCTAATACTTTATTTCAGGAAGAACCTCTCCCGATGAACTTCCAGTTCGCCAATTCCTTTGATCATTATCGCGACCACCACGTCGAAGATCCCTTGCTCACTCCTGCCGAGCACAATCTTCTTGTCGAGGCCAAGACCGAAAATTTGGACAACTTGTGTCTCCTGCACGACGAACTCATCCCGCTTCGTGCCTCGAACGTTCCCGTTGCTGAGGCCGACTTGCCTCGCGTTGTCAAAGTACTCGACAGGGCTGGTGATGACTTCGTAAGCCTAGGCCCCCCCTTTCTACTTTCGACCCTTGACTCAAGTATTGCTATAGCTCAATATTACCGAGCACGTCATCCGAGAGTCGGTGTTCACTCGTCGCTTCATCAATACTATGTTTTCTCTCATAGACGCCGTCCCCGAGGATCGCCGCCCGTATTGGTGGAAGTATTGCTTCAAGAATCGTCCAGTCGAGGTATGTCTCTTTCTGCAACTTCTTCCCCAAGTCTTCCCCTTTTCTAATCCTTCTTTTCCTCGTAGATGACAGAGTTCTTGCCCGTGGGCTTCCGGTTCCCTACCGAGAAGTTTGGCTATAGTCGCGAGCCTTTCCCATTGCAGACTCTAAAGGAACATGGCGACCCTATCGTGGATGCCTGGGTGTTCCATTGTCGAGAGGCTCAGCGCGAGGTTAAGCCACCCAGCCCTCCGCCTTCTGTTACGAAGCGCGACAAGACCCGGTCTCGCCACTCGTCCGTTCAGTCCGAGCCGCCGTCGCCCGCGACCATCGCGATGAATCTTAAAATACAGAGAGATGAGCTCCTCCGGGCCAAGGAGAAGGAACCTCTTTTTCTTCCCTCTGATTCGCCCGTCTCCGACCACGAACCCATCGAGGAGGACCCTCTCTTGTTGAAGACGCCTCAACCCCCCGTTATCGTGGTCGTTCCTGCCCTTGCTCGTCCTGGTTCCGCTGTGACGAATCCCAAGTCGATTCTGAAGGTCAGTCTTCCTTTGAACGCCCTCATTTCCTTTTTACTCATGTTTTCTTTTCTTAGAAGCCCGCGGTTCCTCCGCGTCAAGTTTCTCTTCCTCCGGTTGAGACCGAGGTCCCTCCACCACAGGATGATACTCCTCTTAACCCGAAGAAACGCGCCGCCCCGCCGACTTCAACCGTGAGTAATTCTGTAGATCCCGCTTCCGATTAGATCCTTTATCTAATCTAAATTGTCCTTAGCGTCCCACAATCAACATGTCCTCGCGCGATCGCGCTGAGTCCATCGACATTGATTTGGACTTCCCTGAAGTCCCCGCAGGAGCTTGTTCACCCTCGCCAGCCGATCTCGAGTCCTCCGATGGTGAAGACGAGCTCTCCGATAATGAACGTCCTCAAAAACGCCAGAAAACGTCGGCTCGCGGTAACACTTCCACCCCGTCTCCTTCTAAAAAGGGACGCGGCAAGTCCACCGCCGTTCTTGAAGAAACCGTGGTCCTCTCGGATGGCAAACTCATCGCCAACAACCCGGAGACGTTTTTCCCTCCGTCCTCGCGCGTTCATCGCACTGGCAATACAGGTCCTGTTCTTCCTGCCGACGCCGAGCCGATCAAGGTTGAAAAACTGTCGAACGTCCTGACTTTGGCCAAGTCCGATAATATTTTGGTAAAACGCTCGACTTAATCGTTTTTCCACTCGCGCTAACTTTAATTGTCTTTTTAGCTCAACGGTGCCTGTCTGCCCTGCCTTCAGAGTTCCCGCGACGATTGCGAACACGGGATGTTTGCCCGTTGTTCCAATTGCGCTAAGAAGCATGGCTCGCACTGCAACCATAGCTTCACCGCTAAGGAGCAGAAAGGTTTGGCTCGCGCTCTCGAGCCGTATTCCAGATTATCGATGAACCGTATGTTATTTCTTTATAACTTCCTTATTTGTCGTTACTGACCCCATTTTCAGGCGTAAACTCGGAGATCGACGCATTTTCGGACGCGTTCGAGATTTACGAGGGCCTTCGTCAGCCCTTCCTCAAGGCGCGCGCTTTGGTGATTTCCCTCGGGTCAAATGTTGGAGCTCGCCTTCGCGAGAACATAACCGCATACGGCCCAGAGAACGTGCCGGGGCTCGAGGACCTATCGGATGAGAGTCGCGAGGCGGTGATGCGTGCCTGGGGAGAAGGTGTTAACCTTCTTGCGCCAGAGGCCGAGGTCTCCAGACAACCTTCTCCAATCAACGTCGAAGACGACGAGGAGGATGTCGTGGGCTTAGCTCTCGCTGCTGAAGAATCTCTCCAGGCTCATCGTCGCGCGCAGGGTCCCGTCTCTGACCCTGGCGCCAGTTCTTCTCGCGATCCTATTCGTATTTCGCCTCGCAGGAACAAGGGTAGGAGGGACGACGAAGCTTAGTCGCGCGTTGATGAATTTTTCGCGTAAGTCTCGATTTTCCTCCTATCATTTCCTTTCTTTAACGCGTCTTAGTAGAATTTTTATGAATATCTACTGCCGTCCGTCGCGCGCACTTATCGCGCCAAAATTTTCTTTTTACATACACCGCTGCTTGCTACGATGAAAACATCCCGTAGTTAATTTCCATAGTATTCTGTACGCGCGTTCGCGCAGGCCGAACAATACACGGTATTGCCTGCAAACTTAAAGTGTGAGATCGAGATTATCTTAAGTCAATTTTAGCCGCTCAAGATAATCAGCGCGCCAACTCGCGTGTTTGATTATCGATGACGTTTGACCCATCAAGGGAGCAACCGGTCCAATTGTTCCGAGTACTCCTTTGAGAAAAGATTCACACGATCACTCATATTTAAGTTTTGTCTCGACTTGATTTTCCTTAGGCTTGTAATCCTTCATGATCACCCCCAATACGCCCAACATCTTCGACGCTACTTCTTCGCCTGGTTGCTGGCCTGTGGCCCATCCTGCTGCTTATAAACGCGCCCCAAACTTCTTGAGTTACATGAAGCTGCTCGCACTCGATGGCGTACGTTCTTCCAGAGGATTCTTCAGCGTGTCAAGACTAACATTTCTCCAGTTCTTTGAGAAGTGCGCGAATTGCCGTGGCTTCAAATTCGCTTGTCACAACGAAGGCTGGGGCAAACCATGTCTCGAGTGCAAGAACACTGGGAACATCTGCCCCTTTGCAGAACGCTCCGAATTCCTATGCCACATCAAGATGGAACGCGAGAAATTCCTTCATAATTTCTGCGGCCCTAGTGCGTCTTCCTTTGACTGTTTCTCGAGTTGAGCTAACAGTAATTTCAATTCAGACCGTGAGGAGGGCCTTATCCAGTTCTACGCAACGCTCTTCAAGCTTTCATGGCGTTCGACCCAGGCAGCCAACCCTAAGGCTAAGAACTTTCGCCGCGACGGATTTGTAGGACACTTATCCTTAATTTCCGACCCTTGGGCTGTTCAGTTCCTCGTTGATCATGTTGATCATCCTGACTTTGATTTTACTTTGGTAGAGAAACAGGCGATTATGTTCCAAGCCTCCATTGTTCCTGCACCTATGTAGTCCTGTACTTTTCCTTTAGTACACGATACACCTTAAATTTACGTTGCGCGACGGAATTTCCTTATTGAACTTGTTATGACAAGACTGACGTGTGAAGTCCGATCGAAGTCATGACTTAGTCGATCTCTCGTGACTTTGTCGTGACTTTTTATGATCGAGCCGCGCCAATTCTGTCTTCTTAGTTCAATCGGATTCCTTCCGCGTTGTAAATCTACGACAACCGATGTCCAGATTGCGTGTCCTGGTTTTAAGTCACGCGGAGATCCTTGATGTATCACGTTTTTCTTCCCTTAGGCGGTATATTCTTCCGCGTAGGCAAGGAAATCTCGTGACTTTTGATCGCGGTCACGTTTTTTCAGGAACCAGTAATTACGCGCGAGTCGAATCTCGACTCTGTATCCATAGGCTTCGTGCCACGTCTTCTTACGTGTCTAGGGAATGACCAATGAAGTCCCGCCTGACTTTGACGCGATTTACTAGTCCCCTCCCCATTTCATAAAATTTAACTGTCCTCAGTTAACACGTATGACGCCCGCTCCGTCCTATAAAGAGTTCGAGTTCTTTCGACCATTCACCAGTCTCTTCGACGACTACCCCTCTCTAGTAGCATTACAATGTCTCCTTCTATTCGCGCTCACCTCACCACTGCTCAATATGAAACCCTTATTTCTATTGGGGACAAGGTTGCCGCGACTCGTTACCCCGATCGTACCAAGCAGCGCGCCTTCCTGGACCAGCAAACCGTCCTGTTGGTGCGTTTGCTTAATTCCTAGAACTCGCATTGTTGCTGATTCCACGATTCCTTATTTTTAGGATGGTATGTCGGCTCTCCTTCCTGAGATAGCCAAGGAAAAAACCGCTCTACGACACCTACTTCGCCGTCAAGAACAGCTATCACCAGTCCGCTACCAATCCCAATGGTGCCATCGGTGGCCGCTACCCCGTCATCGTCGACCTCTGCGCTCGCATCAAGTACGAACGCGACCGTCTTCGTTCCGGTACAACCTCTAGTCAACAAGCTCATCGTACTGAGCTCGAGGAAGCGCGCGCTGTCGCTGAGGAATTAGAGGCTAAGTCCTCTAAGAAAGGCAAAGGCAAGGGGAAGGTGAGTTCCGAATTCAGTCTAGTCGCGTTTTTGTCTAATAATTCAGGCAAAGGCGAAGAAATCTAAGGCAACCGTTGAGGATCCCAACGATTCTCCCTTCGATGATTCCGAACTGCCTCTCCCTACCGGTGAGCTCGACGATGTTATGATTGTCGATACTGAGCCGGTATGTACCTAGGTCTTGCCTCTCGACTCGAGGTTATTGACCAACTCCTGCGATGCTCTTCGCGCTTTCCAGGTTGAGGCTACCGCGCCTGGTTCTCGCTCGACTCAGTCTTTGGACGAGCGTCCTCATGTGAGCAACCCTCTCCAAACTCTGAAAATCCTCGGGCAATTTGCTCGATTAATTCGTCGGGACAGCGTGCCTCTCAGTCGAGTAGTGCGCGCCCTTCCTCGGTACGCCTCTCATTTTTAAGAATGAAGGGTTTTGACCGAAGGGCTCCCCCTTATCTCAAGGCCATGGCTGTTCTTGCCCGTACTGACCCCGACTCAGTATCTGGACCCGTTCACGAGGACTTCCCGGTCCCACCACCCCGTAAACGATCGCGGCCGTCCAACTTTGCCTATGAGGATTCCGCAGAGCAGTATTCCGGTGCGTTTATTTAGCTCTTATATATTTAAGTCGCGTCTAATTATTATTCTAGCGACCGAGCTCGCCACTAACAGCGAAGCAATCCAGAAAACTGTTGCCGAAGCTTCTAAGCTCGTTGAAGCCAGCTCCTCCGATGATAACCTTGGATCCCTTCGACTACAGGAGGCGGACCTCCGGAGCCGGATTGATTTGCCAACTCGCAACTTCGATACACCCTCAATCACCGACAGCTCCTCGTCGATGAGCTCAAACGAGTTCTTGACCTTCAACACGACCGCTCCGCCAAAGCCCCCTCGACCTTGAGATCCTCGAACGTCCTCGGAACCCAAAGTTCGTCTCTTATTTAGGGTTTAGCTTTCCTGCGATTTTCAGCTGATTCTAGCTCTTTTGAATTAGCATCGAATCCTCCAATCGCACCCATCGCCGTACTTCCCAGACTGTTCATTGTCCTCATTGTGACACATCTCGCCATCACCTTGCTTTTTGCCAGTAATTTATTTTAGACGCGCTTCGAGTTCACCTATGCAAACCCTTCGCCCAACTCCTATTACTGTCTTTATTTGATCTCCCCGAGCAGTCCTATCCTCTTTGATACGTCCAACTCGTGATACGCACACTCCTTCACCTCTGTTTTACTTCCTTATGCCCTTATGCCCCTATGCAATATATGTCTTTACCGCGGTACCTTGCGTTCGAGCCAATCTTCGGCAATTTCCGCTAAGTCATCTCACGGTTGAACTTTCCTCCGAGAGACCGACGGGGCTGGTTTTCGTACGAGATTTCCTTTCGAATCTCGTCTAAGTCCAATTCCTCGACTTGGTCCTCCTCGAATTCATCTTCCTGTTCTTCTCCATCGTCTTCTTCCTGTAACTCCATTCTTGATTTAATGTGAACCTTGCGGAACTGCAAGTCTTGACCCGAGTATTCATCTGAGTCTTTCATCGCAGCTAGTTCGTCAAGTTTTCGAGGAGACAAGTCGATTAAGTCGAGGATGGTTCCTGGCAGCTCGAGTTTCTCTCTTTGTTCAAAAGGTATTACTCGGAATTGAGCTATTTTGCCCTGGAAGACTGAACCGTCAAGTTCGCAAACATATATATGCGCCGCCTTTGGCACGTCTAACAACTACCATTGGTCCTAAGTATCGAGGGTGCATCTTCCTGTTCAGCGACTTCTCAGTAGTCGTATTCCTGACTAGGACCAGATCGCCTGGTTGGAAGTTATAATCTTTTATCTTCCCGCGATTTTCCTCCTCGTACTTTTTGACCATCTTCCGTTTCTCCTCACTAACTCGTTCACGCATTTCCTCCACATGTACTGAGTGCTTGGCGAGTGCTTAGCTCTCAAACCAATTAGTTCAGCGGTGGAAATTGGCGCGCCTGGGTATTCTACCAACCAGGTTGCTTCCTCGATGTCCAAAGGTAATATTGGATGAGCGCCGCACACTGCGAAGAATGGAGAACATCCCATTCCTCTTCTTACAGTTATACGGTCCGCCCATAATACTTGAGGGAAGAACCAATACCATTTCTTAACATCACCGCCGGTTGCCTTGTACAATGATTGCCGGATATCCCAGTGCCCTCTTTCCACAGTTCCGTTCGCCTGGGAATTGTAAGCCGAGATTTTAATCCCAACTACCCCGTACTTCGAGTTTAACCATTTTAGCGCGGCAATGAACCTGCTTGGCATTATCAGTTACAATCCACTCTGGACATCCCCAACGACAGATACATCCTCGAGCAAGAACTTGCCGATAGTCTCGGCATCCTCGGATCTCATCGGCCGGCCTTCAACATACCGCGACAAGGAATCCCTCGCCGCTATGGAATACCTGTGACCGTTCGAGACTTCACCCATTATCATGACATCGGTGTGTATCTTCTGGAAGATGCTTGGAGTCAAGGTAGGTCTCGGCGGGATTTTCAACAGAGCTTTCTGCCTTTGTTGACATATCTTGCAGGTATTGCAAAACCAAGTCACATCGCGTTCAAGTTCTGGCCACCAAAATCGAAGCTCGATCTGAGAACGAGTCGCGTATATTCCTCGGTGCCCCAAGGCATTATGCGACGCCCTCATCATGTACATTCGATGTTCCTTCGCGACTACCAATTTATGCATCGAACCTTCTCCTTTCCTATATAATTTTCCACCCTTGCTCAAGAAGAAGTATCTGGCGAATTTCATAAATTTCTTGAATTCCTTGTTGTCCATTCCAGTAGGTCTAACAAGAGGACTCTTTAGCCATTCCTTCACGATCTCGATTCTCTCGTCCTGGGCTATTGCTGCCCCGGATCGGTGATCCTCGACATATTTCTCTCGCTTGTCTGGGTTATTTTTAAGTTCTAGGTCCGGAAGTAAAGGTTCTCCTCCTTCCACTGATACTATATACTGCGGCATTACAAGTCCTTCGGCCTTGTAAGTCTGGACAACCTTTTCCTGGATGGCTTTTTCTTCCGTCCGGGCGACCGTGATTTCATCTTCGAAATCGTCTATCGAGGAGGCAGCCCCTTCCAATCCTTGGAAGTATCCTCCTCGTTCGTCGATCTCGTCTTTGAACTCGTCGAAGTCGAGGGGTTGTTCACAATTATAGTCCCAATCTTCATGATTTTCCGGGGACGGATTCTGATCCAACCCTTCCTCTGTATTGGGCCATTCCTCGTCTCCTGGTTGCGCTTTTCTCCGCGACAACCCATCTGGCGGAAGGTTACTCCTCTGACGTGCTTAAGTTTGAAGTGAAACATCAGGATCTGCTCGATCCAACGATTAATCGTCGCGTTTGGTCCCATACCTGGGTTATTTAACATTCCCTTGATATAGAGCGCGTCAGTTTCGACTACTAACTTCCTGCATCCCAGAAGCCAATATTGCATTGCCTCTAATGCTCGCTTTAATCCATACAACTCGCGCTTCGGCTGGGAGAACCTGCTTTCCCTCTGGTTCAAAGTTATTGACGCAAACTTCGCGTAATACTTCTTCAGTTTATCAATAACATCATGTTGATAAATTTGAATCCAATTGCCATCCATGAAGTGTCCACAGCAAGTACGATATCGGAGTCCCAGTCGTAATTCAAAGGTTTCAGCGCGGGACATACTTTTATCGCTTCCTTGAGTGCATTCATAGCCGCGACTTGTTCTGGACCCCATACGAATTCAACATCATTCCTTAATAACTTCGTAATAGGTCTACAAATTTTTGCGTATCCGTCTATGAACATTCGCAGAACCCCAGTTGTACCTAGGAATTGCCTTACGCCAGAGACATCCTCGAGAGGTCCCCATCGAACAATAACTCCAATACGGTCAGTTCCTGGTCTTCTGCCTTCAAACGAGCAAATGTGTCCAACTACCGCGAAGACGTCCCAACATAGTATACTCTTCATACCTGAGAACGTTCCTCCACTATACTTGAGCCGCTGAATTACGCGATTCAGGTTCAAGAGTGTTCCCAAATAAACCTCCTAATTCCGGGTTCTCGGGTATAGTCTCATATTTTCCGTCTTTATCCTGATATCGAGTTCCCCCTCCTCTGATTGGTACATCATCGATGTAGGGAATCGTTACATGCGGGATTTCATCCCTTAATATATATGTGACGTCGTCATGAAATATTGGAACCGAGTTCGTCCACCCTTGAGGAAGCTTGACTAATCGAAGCGCGCCAAAAGGTGTTTGGAACGTTGTAAAGTCCCTTGACCCTTCCGCTATGTCTCGATGATCATATCCTGAGTACAAGTCGAGGCATCCCCCACATGCTCTTCCAGCGAAGTGGTCTGCCAATTCATCTGTCGCGGGAGGCACTCCTGAGTGAGCGATGGTTACCGCGTTTAGCGGTTCCAAGGCATGTACCAAGCGAATGCTCTTCCCATCCTTCTTCACAACTCCGAAGAATTTACTCCGGTACGAGGAATTTGAAGGCTCATAGACCCCCGCGTCTAGCTTCTTCTTTATAACCTTACAAAATTCCTCGAGTTGCCCGCGCGGAATTGGGATACTTCTTTCTACCCAAGTCTCGTGCTCGATTACAGGAAACTCGACGGGAGGGAAGAATTCATGTTTGAAACTGCCTCGTTCAGAGTCGTCCCAAGCGAATCCCGCCTCTTGTTTCATCATTAAATCGTGCATGAGCTTCCGCTCTTCTTCCCAAAGAAATCCCCTTCATGCTGCTTATCTATCATCTCCTTCCTTTCAGCGGTATACCTTCCAGTAGGTACGAAGTCCGCTGGTTTCGGATTTAATGGCGGCATGTCCGCTAGAGGATCTCCAATTATCTCGCGCTTGATTCTATATTTCTCTGGGAGTTCTGTATAGACTGGTCGGATTTTCAATCCTACTGGTTTATACTTCTTGCCTGCGAGAACCGAAACCTTTGGTACTTCTTCCTGACTTCTTCCGGACAAGTGCTACAAGGTTCTGGAGATATAAAATCCGCCGAGGCGCAACACCCACACCTTATTCCTTGAGTAAAGGAATGTACTTTCCTTATCTCGACTGGTGTCTTGGTGCGCGGACCTTCTTCGGGCTTCTCGGGGATGTTCGATTCCCCTTGTACCTCGATTTCTGGTCCTTCCCTGGTACTCCAAGTAAAGACACCGTATTTCTTGGTTGTCTTATTCTTCTCAAGCTTCTTACCCTTGCGGGTCTTCTGCCTAAATTCTTGGAACAAAGTCTGCGCTCTCCTGTCTCTTTTCATTGCCCTCGACCCAGTTGACGCGCTAATATACGCCTCCTGAATCTCTGTCTCATCAAATGTAAGCCTCTCGGCTTAAAATACCCCTCGATTTCTAACTCCTTATTCTCATTAAATCCAAGTTTTAGCGCCACTCTCTCCTCGTTCTTGCAGATGCACTAAGTCATCGAAGTTAGGCGAAAAACCTGCTCCGCTTTATCTGGGTCAGCAGTTCCACCCGATTCCTCATCCTCGACTTCCTCAACCGTGACTCGAGATTGCTTTGTAGAACTTTTCTCTCGTCCACGAGGAAACGTAGGCATCGAACACCTCTTTCCTGTGTTGGGATCTTTCAAGGTAACCGTCTGAGAATCATTCCTGCCATTATTTACTTGGCATTCAGTTAGAATCTCAAAGGGTCTTCCCAAAAGGACCTTATACGCCGGACCTCGAATTATATGTACTTGTAGATAGACAGTCATGTCCCCGAATTTGAAGGGAACATTCTTGGCTAACCCAACCGTCCGTTCAATACTTTTATTCGCGCTTTCCATGTGTACAATAATGTCTGGGTCCCAGGATAATTTTAACAGATTAGCCGTCTCGAGAGACATTGACACAACCTGCGATCCCGAGTCCATAACACATTCTACTCGCGCCTGCTTATTATAGTCGGGAATATTACCCTTAAATTGGCAGAGTCGCGCGCTACGAATATTGGCCTCTTCTCGTCTGTATAGATTTGCCTAGGCCTTTCACCCGGCTCGAGATTCTCCAAATATTGAAGGTAGGGGTCCAACACAGTGACCGCTCCTTGTGGTACTTCTTCGGTGGTCTGGTTTTGAATAAACACAGAGTTCAACGGAGGTAGTTCGCTCAGCTAAGTGCGTCATACTCCAGTCGCGGTTCCTCTTCTTCATCCTCGAAAGGTAGGGCCTGTTCAATTTCATCTGCGAACATAACTTTCTTAACGCGTCCCTAGGAACTGGCTTTCTAACTTTAGTTACGTCGCGTTTAATATTTGCCCTAACTTCCGGCGAAACTCCCACTAAGTCTCGCACATCCACAGTTACTTCTGTACGAAGTATCTTATCAACGACCTTCCTTCCTAGACCTTCTCTCTGGACAGGGGCCCTAACTTGATACTCCCGCGGCTCGACTTCCGTGGTTTGTTGTTCTAATCAACCAGTTGATTTTCTGTTCGATTTCTAACCGGCGGAACCGATACATAAGGAAGTTCGACATAAGCCCTGTTTTCTACGGGTCTTTTGTCTTTGTCGCGCCTATCTTCAGACTCGACTTCCTCAGCCGCTTTGCTTCTCCAATCTTTGTCTTTATCAGCCCGACCTTTTTCTTTCCGGCTCTCAAGGGGCTTAGCACTGTCGGATTTTTGATGGCTCACCCCTATCCCTGAGCTCTTCAAAAATTTGGTCCGGGCTTTCCTTGACTCTGATTCCTCGTCTGAGCAAATTGCTCTTGAGTCGCGGGAAGTTCTCCCGCTTGTAAACCTCTCATTATCAAGGTTTGGGAATATCCCGTTCATGTCGAGATTATTCCCGGCCAAAGGCATTGACTGACTTTGGGCCATATAGGTGGGTTGAACCACCTGTGGGACTTGATTTTGACCAGTAAGCTGTTGTTCAGCTTTCTGAAGTTTTACTTTCAGAGTCTTTATCTCGTCCATAGCCAACTCTTGGTCCCATCCGGTAGAGGTATCATTCTCGGAATTATAGAACGATTCGTAGGTAGCCTGCCAGTTTTGGCCAACCGCCTTGTTCTTCCAATAATTTTCTACCCTCTGTTTCTGGCTTCCTTGACCGTGAGGAATGAAGTTCCCGTCCCCAAGCTTATGGCTTCCGTTCTCTATTACTAGATGCCCCTTTTTGATGTGTTCATCTTTGTACGGGCAATCTCGTGAATAGTGTCCGGTTTCTTCGCAATAGAAACATTTCACTTCTCCTCTGCGTTCCTGCCTTTCGAACGGAGGACCTTGTCGAGATTGGTTCTGCGTGTTATACGCGTAACTCTGTCGCGGATACTCGCGTTGAGTCTGATGCGGAGGAGGATCTTTAACAAAATTTTGCAAAGTCTTTAACACTTCATCGTGCCGCAATTCTCCTGACCTCTGTATGAGAGCATATTGATCTCGGAGTTGAGCAATCGCTCCATTAATTTCCTCGATCTTTTCTTCATACGGTTCGACTTTGACCATTGGTGTTATCGCTGTTTGCTTAGCTTCCGAGTCTATTTCAACGACGGAGCTTTGTGCTGTTTAGAGGCCAGAGTTTCGGCGAGCTTTATTAACTCTTCCAATTTTATTGGATCCTCCTTGCGATCATCACTGTCCTTGTCCGCGACTCCTGCAAGCGCTGGGAATTGAGTCTTAATTAACATGGTACTGTCAATTGACCCTCGAAGAGTCGTAGCAAAGTTCGACTCCAGAGTTCCCAAATACTGCTCACATGCGACTGGTTAGTCATTAACGCAGGGGCGACGTATAATTTCTTGACTTCTCTCAAGAATTCTATGCCGAATCGTCTAAGACGTCCTTCTTCGGTAACCGCTATCCCACGGTTGCGTCGACATAATTGCCTCAAGAGTTCAACAGTTCCAGCGCGCTCCGATTTGATTTCTGGGTAACTGAGATAAACTTCACTAAGGAAGTCATCGTAGGTACCAGTCTCATATTTACTGAGCGTCCCGCCAGACGTCTTTCTTTTTCTTAGGCAAGTAATTGGTGATCTGGAGTTTCTTTTCCTTATCATCCGTGATTCCCCCTAACTCGAGATTTGTCCAACATGGTCCACGAAGGTCATAAGATCCTCATAGTCGTCTGTTGTAAATTTCGGAGCATTGGAATCCCAGGCATGAGGGACTTTGAAACTCGCGATCCGCCTTTCTGTTCTATCTTGTTGATCCGCCATTCTGTCTCGACTTAAATCTTCTGAACCTAGAGTCTGAGAACTGTTTTGCGAGTCGAGATTGTCTCTTCTCTCAATGGTAGATTCCTGGCTCGTTTGTGGTTGTGAAGAAGAAGCCGGCCTTATTTCTTGATACGCTTTTGCTCGAGCAGAGGCTTTGCCTTTAACTTCGGCTCGACCTTGTTCAGCGGGCGTTTGTGATTTCGCCTTCCTCTTTGAAGGCAGGCGAGGTAACTCTTGTGGAGTTCTATGCCTGTCGGAACGTCTGTGTAGTGGTTTTGGAAAACCAGTTGAAGATTGTTCCCCGTCTCCCGAAATCTCGAAAGACTCCAGTTACAAAGTGTCTGTGTTCTAGTTTTACCGAATCTAAGATCCAGTTGCGACTTTTCTTGTCCAAGGTCGCGCTTCGAAGCCTAAAGAGCTCTCCGAAGTATATGCCCGAGTCGCGGCTAGAATTTAGCGCGCCTTTGTAGCAAATCTAGTTCCAAAAGCCAATAGGCCTTGAATGTATAAATTACTTCTATGAAGTAATAGCCAAATGAACCCCTCGCGGTGGGCTCCAGATGAAACGCTTGCTATTGGTTTACTGTATAACTTTATTCGTAGAGATAATAAATCCCTTCAAACAAAATCCACACAACTTCAGCTTCGCGTGCGAGTCGGGGTTCCAGTAACGTATCTACTGTGGCAATCTGACTATATTCCTCAATCCGAGGATATATGTTATACAATTCAAGGTGTCTTGACTCGATTAACTTGCTTTGAGTTGGCGCGACTCGATCCTATTTGAGCCTCTCGAACTCAGGACTTAGTCTTTCGCAATGTCGTTGGTTGTAGGAGTCTAGGTAATTTATCTTGTTCAAGTTTCCTTTCAATCCGTTGGAATATGGCACTTGACTGTTAAGTCGCGCTTAATCCCTTGTACTCGCGTTTCCCTTGTCTCAGAATTCCGTTTCACGCGTATGGTTCCCGTTCAAATTTACTTAGTTCACGCGTTTAACAAATCTCTGATCAAATCACAAGTCCAATTTATAGATTGAAAACAAAACAGAAAACTAGTTAAGTTCCCTGGGTTGTCCCACTGGATGTGAACACTCTTTACTGAACGTGCGGCTGATAGCTTACACGGACAATCAAGGAGGGAGCAATCCACTGGAGCCCAGCTAATAATTTACAGGCTTTATATACTACGCTCGAATAAATATTTACATCTTAATTGGGTATCTACCTACGTGTCCTGGTACGTGTATTGTCCTTATTTAGCAGACGAGGCTGTTAAGTCACGCCTGTGTGTCGTGGTGGCACGCGCGAGTAACGTGTAAGTACACGAGGAGTCACTATCGCATTTATCGCGTCGATCCCTCGTGATGGTCACGTGTGCGTGATGGATCCTCTCGATCCTTGACTCGATACTGGCTTCTATCCCACTCATCGCGGCTAGCCTTTCGAGGATACGAATGTTCCTGCTACGTGCCTCGCCTCGAGGTAAGGTCCTTCCGGTCCTTGCCAGAACTTCTAATTCGTCTTGAGTAGAGAAATCTCTTCAAGATCATTGATCCTATGATGATCCGCTCTTCGGCATCTTCGGCAATCCTTCTGCCGCTACTCGGTTTCCCTTGGTTCGTCGTTCCGCGACTCGAATCCCTTGATCTTGGCCTAGGCGCGCTGCCTAAGTATTCCCCAATGTTATCCCATGTTCCTTGATGTCCCCTTAGGTCCCAATTCAATTGGTAGAATGGTTGGACTTAGAAGAGGGATTGTTATCCTTGACTACCGTGTACGAGTACCCCATTTCTGGATAATCATAAGTCGTAGACAAGTCTAGCTTCCTTGCATCATCTAGTTAACAGCGCGGGCACGCTTTAACCCTCCGAGATATATTCCAAGAGATGTTCCTATATTCCTCTTAGTTCAAACACGCGTTATATAATATTAAACATGTTCAAAAATTGAGAAAACACGGGGTGTTTTCATCCCAGGCCTATCAACGGAGCGTTGCGACAGTATTGCTGCGGCAGTTTGGAGCTGGAGTTGATGAAAACAAGGTGCAGATTCAGCGAAAAGAGGATGTGATAGACTTGCGAGATCTTGTTCAACTGACAGAAGCGATATCAAGAACGAATGTGACCTACTTGGTTGGAGAAATCACTGCAAGTTCGGATGAAGAAATAAGGGCCCGAGACGTTGAAACGTTGGCGCCGATCGAGACGTTGAAGAAATGCGGGCAACGCGAGATTGGGTGGCGCGATTTACGTCGACCGATGATGAGAGATTCTTTGGACGTCTTTGCGCAGGAAGCAGGGTCTAAGATTCAGAGCCTGGAGGAAGAGAGACGAAAAGAATATGAAATTGATCAACTTAGGACGGAGGTTCAACGACTCACGGAAACGATCCACGCCTTGGACGCGGCACGACGAGATAGTCTGAACGAGATATTCACTTGGTGTCGAGATGAAAACGGAGTTCTCTGGGATGCGATTAAAGCTGTCAAAAAGGGACTCGGCGAGAGGGAATCGGATTCAACTCACAAGCAATCGGGAGGATCACAGCATGGTGTTGGACAGTGCAAAATCGAGATGGATTTGCTGCGCGAGGAAATATTCAGCGGCTTCGATGTGCTTCGGGATGAAGTTCGTACCATCCAAGTACGACTGCGTAATGCACGGGTATGTGGAGTTCTGCCGCAACAAATCACTATGGAGGAATTCAGCGAGGCCATTCAGTTTGGGCAGAACGAGATTGTAAAAGTGGAGAACGAGCTCACAAGGGTTTTTGATAAAGTAGGATTTATTGGAGAATCATTGAGGAATTTGCAGGAGGGATTTGAACGCCAAAGAATCAATTTGGATGCGCTCCATGAGGAGATGATGAAAGAATCGGATTGGGTTCACGATGAAATACGCACCATTCAGACAATATTGCATCAAGCGAGGATGTGCGAGACTGTACACCGATCCCGTTCGCTACGAGCGAGGTTTTCTTAATGAATCGATGAGGAGGAAACGAGGCTAGCAATAAATGAGAGTCACGTACCGTTGCGGGATAGACGCGCCTTTGAGCCGCTGTTGTCGAAGAAGCAAAAGAAAGCGCTGGAGCGTGCTAAGTTGGCACGCTCAAACAACCAGAACTCAGTCAAAGAGAACAACGAAAATCGCCAGAGAGAGGTGGATGTCAAGATAGTTGACGAAGTCGCTGCTAGAAGGAGTTCTGAAGAGGACTCCGCCGATGATTTCGAATTCCTCCCAAACGATGACAACTTGTGTCAGAAATTAAGCAGTTGTAGGGAACAAGAGAGAGGCTATTCGGACGACAATGAAGCCAAAGAGATTGCTAGCGAATTCTTGAAAGGAGATCGGCCGGTGGAGTACGAAAATTATGAGAACAGCCCGAAGTCACGGAACTTAGATGTATTGGACGCGCGTGAAAGGTTGAGTTTGCAGACACAATTGTAGCAAAACCGAATGTGCCCAAGCTTGGTTTGTCTTGATGCCTCGAGGGGTGTCGTCGTTGTGAACATGGGAGTCAGGAAGAAAGAGCGAGAGAGTGGGAAGATGTTGGATTGACATGAGAAGAATGCGCTGAAGACGGCATCGTGAGCGGATCACGGAACAATATGAGCCGTGCCGATTCAACGAGGACATTGTTGAACAGAGGGGCGAGGGAATTTTAAAAGAGAAGAGCACAGAGCCGAGATGACTGGGGACAGTCAGTATTTGTCAAAAAGGGAGATGATGAGCCGGCATTTGTTTTGCGCCTGAAAACAATCAAATCACGGACATTTGCGTGATTTCATCATTCTTCTCTTTCGGTGTGATCGCCGCGGAGGTTGAAGCGCTGGTTGAACAATGAGGATTCATTGTACGCCGCTGAGCAGTGCGTTGGAGCACAGTGAAACGGAGATCAGAGATGAAATTAAAAACCTGATGAAACTGAGATGCATGGAGATTGGATGCCTCAGGGAAATGAGCGCGTTTCGAATCATGTGACCATGTCTCAGAAGTTCAACTTTGTCTCGAACGCGTCGCAGAGGCGACTGGCTGTGTTTGGAACGTGTCTGGAGCTTGAGGACACTAGCAACAGGAATCATAATCCAGGGCCCCAGGGCTATACAGACAGAAATGAAACGTAGAACAATGGTTTTATAGAAAGACAACACGTACAAATACTGTAGTATAAAAGGACGACTGGATCGTAGGCTAAAAGAAGAAGATACCCACCAGAATGTACCCCCCACTTAATCTATCTGCTTTACGCTTTAAAATCTTGCTTGCTTAATTTTCTGATTCGTTTTACTTGAACGCCGACCGATTGCTGGACTCCTAGGCCCTATTTCAACTATGGATCATTTAGTCGCCGTTGCGCGCAAATCCGAAGCAGGAGCGTCCTATCTGTTCAGTATAATCTTGGTCTTGTTGGTTTTATTCGTTTGGTCTTTTGGTTGGTTGATGAAGATATTCACTGCGTTTAGCCGGTACGTCCACGGCACTTGGCCGACTTTGTCCGATCATGGCAGATCCGCGTCGGCAGACCTGTAGACGGGGGATCGATCAAAATCTGCGGATTTCGGGCGACATGGGCCGATCATTGGCCAATCTTGAGCGCCTGTCAAACGCCGGCAAGGCGCTCCCAGCCGTATGACCGCCGAGAAACCGATGTCTGGGGTTTTTCAGGCCGTAGAGAAGCCCTGGACAAAGATTTGAGCCCATAGAATGATGCAAGAGTCTGATATACCCTTCACAACTTTCGGTATGTGGACGGGGGTCGCACAATATTGTGCAGACGACCCCCTTAAACGCAGTGATTTTGGTTGGATTTTGGTTTGGTTTGGAGGAGGTTGTGTCGAGGTTGACGAGTTTTGATTTGAGTTGGCTTATACGGTGGTGGGAAGGGATTCCTTTGGACGAGACGACTACGCGCTCGCTGGCGAGTGCACAACATTATCATCCTTCTTTTCCCTTTTCCCGCCATATTTATATTATTCTTTCCCTCCCAACGATGGTCTTGATTGCCACATGCATATACTTTGCATGGAGCCCCGTACTTGCGCGCGCATCACCTTTGTTTGGGTTGTGTTGTTTGATTGGTGGATGGATTTCCCGCTTCACTCACACACTCATCCCGCGCGTTTCAATGCGACAGACATCAACAGTGGGACTCGCTTAAATAGCCGAGTCCCACTCCCACTGTTCTTGTATATACTCCTTCGGTCTTTAGGTCGAGAGGAGTCTGAGACTGAAGGATAACATAACATCCTTGTCGTTTTGCACCATCGCCGGTGATAGGCATATCGATCTTCGTCGGAAAGAAGACTCAAGCTAGACAGAGCGAACAGTAAGCGCGAGCCACTACTCGTGCTCATTCAATTGCACCGAGTCAGACTTTTGGACCTTGGTGCTGTCCCCTCAGAGGGGACTTGCGATCCAATGGTGGCATCAATCGTAAAGCTTGTGAAGAAAATAAAGCGCAGCCTGCAGGGACCGGGGCAAAGGTAGTCGTCGTCGTCGTTGTGGCGGACAGATCTTGTTACGGATCAGGACTCCAGGAGACCGATAGCGCATCAGATGCGAATGATCTCGGTCTTTTCGCTCCGATACCTTGCTCCTGCCGCTCTATCGTCAACTCTCCGCCGACATGACGCTAAACCTGTGATAACGGCCGTTTACAAGACCATGCCAAGGGGACTCGGAGTCTGACTTTTGGGCGGAAGGATCTTCCGACTGGAACGCCGGCTTGCAGCGCATGAAGGAGACGAGCACTTTGATTAATTGTGAAAAATTCAGAGACTCACGGTGGACGCTGCTCTCGTGGATCTCGGAGGCTCGAAGGCGGTGGGCATGAGTGCGCAATGAAGTCCAAGGATGGACAATGACTGAGAAGAAAGTAAGGTTCCTCCTGCTCAACCCCAGCGCGGTTCCTAATGGACCTGATCTCGTCGTATGGAAGAATTAACCCAACCGTTATCTACAGCGTTGTGAAAGGGAATGTGTGTCTCTACGGTGTAGTGGTAGAAGTTGTGTTGGACGTCGAACCCTCGTGACGTCGCACGCTCGGATCGAGACCAGGGGTCGCCAGCTGTCCACTATTCCTACCTGCTCAGCTGAAGTTAGTTTTCTTTTTTTTTGGCGTCGAGATGCTCGTACTGTGCCCGTTGCATAGTATATATTGGTACAAGTTGTGTTTGATGCTGAGACCGCCTGACGTTGGCGCCGATCGAGCCGCATTGCGACTGTCCATTATCCACTAAGATTTTTTTTCCTTCGGCGTCCAGTTTCGAATCGCTGTTGCCGTCGTTCCGATCGTCTATAGTGCTTGCTCATTGATTTTTTTTCCTATTCAAGACAATGAAACGGGTCAGCCATCCAAAAAAAACATCAACATGCTGCTTCAATATTTAATACTCTACAAGGTTGCTAGTGCTACACTGAAACTGTTATCAAATACACTTTGTTATCAATGGACCCTCGTTTCAATAGTACACGCTCTCTCGTGAACATGCGTCGCAGCACCTCTTGCCACTCGCGGCGTCCCGCCCTCTCTCTCACCCCACCCTTCACCTTCACGATTTCCCGATCGCGGTGGCAGCATCCCCTTCACCCTCAACAAGCTTGTTTGCGACACCCTCGGCCTGAGCATCTGCCTTCGGGGGCGGGTCAATCGCCGGCGGCAGCGGTATCCCTGCGAGCATGGGCTCCTGGAGCAGGAAGAATGGGTCGAGGAGGGGAGTATGCCATGCGGTAGGTTCGGGATCTCCCAGGGCGGGAACCGGAAACTTGAAGTCGAAGTTTGACGCTTTCGGTACTAGCGGGTTCGTTGTCGGCGCGGATTGCGGTTGGTCTTGAATCTACAGGATGAAAGTCAGGCAAACAATTACGCGTTATTGACAGCACACAAACATTCAATGATTGAAGAGCCTGGCGTGGCCGTTTCATTGGCGGAGGCGAGTCAGAACCTGTAAAATATTGAGTCGTCGTAGCACTCGCGCGACATATGAATGTACGTTTGAATCGTTTCCTCTTGCCGCCATCATCGTCATCCTCTCGAACACGCCGCTCGAGTGTCTGCGCCTTTCTTGCCGCGTCCTCCGCCACACGCACGCTTCAAATTTGGGATGAGCGCTGGGAACGTCAATTGAAACAACAGTATACTCACGGCTTGTAACTAAGAGCAGCCGCGATGGCGCCTCTGAGAATGGGACGGAAGGTCTCGCGCACCCAGTCCTTGAGTACGAGGCGCGACTGGGAGATGAGGACAGCAGCGCAGACGATCTCGAAGGTGTTGCCGGGGTATTTCGGTAGCTCCTTGCTCTTGAGCTTAAAGAATCCGCGACTTCTCAAAAAATGTAAGAACGTCGCATTCGATTGTATGGGACCGCTCAATGCCTGAAGAAATCCATGTTCAGAGATATCTAATAACGGAAGAAAGCCCTACTTTGAATATTGCCGTGTGTCGGGCTTTCGGGACCAAAGTGCTGAGGAACTCGAGTAACAACTCCGCGAACACCACTTTGACAGCCGCATCCCCGTGCGTCTCAAGGGGGTCGCGCCCTGCAATCGGACCACGAACCACACTCCAGAGGTGAGTCGATACATCCGGAAATCCTGGGAGAGCATTGAATTCTGCCTCGAAAGGTGTGACCAAAATGACGTTCTGGAGGTACGTCTCGTACTTGGTCGGATCAGGCGCTTCAAGTTGGGGACACATCAACAAACGGGTTGGAGATATGAACACTTCCGAAAGTTCATACCGTCTTCCGCCTCCTCCTCCATTTGCGGCTTCTGAGCTGTCTCTTCTGCGTGACCGTCCTTAAGCTCACCACTGTCCCCCGCGTCCTCCTTCTGCTTGTCAGCACCGTCAAGCTCCGTCCCCGATGGTTCTGGTGCGCACATTCAACGATTTGGAACGAAACGGGACAGAACCGCATACGTACCGCCTGATACTTGTACATGTCCTGGTCCGGTCTTGATCTCCGACAAATTCTCCGAGTCATCAAAGCCCACTGAGCCTCAATTCTACTATTGAGAGAAAGAAGGACACTTTTTGACAGGCCCTCGTACCTTGAGTTTCTGCCCAAGATGTTGGATTCGAGTAGATTTTCGTGTGCAATGACATACCTCTGAGTCCACTGGTTTTTGACGTTAGAGTATTGCTGAGAATGGACTCAGACTTGTAGCCACTGGCTGCCGAGTCTGACGCTGTATATAAATCCTCTCGTCAAGACTTCAACGTAAACGGTGTTTATTATGGTGCTATACCTTGGGCACCCTCGTCAGCCGCAGCGTCTAACTCCGGCACAGTGAAGTCGAGGTTGGATGTGAGATCTGAAGGTAAACAATAGTGTCAGTGTCGGAAATCTATCCTGGCAAGTGGACACGTCACCCGACAATGTAGCATATGCTTTGAACTTTTTCATATCTGGTTTCGATACCGGCGACGCGTGCGTGGCGTCCGATGTAGTGGCAAATGGGGGCTCTTGATCAGAGTGACGCGGACGCTTCATGCTGGCGCCATTACTGTATATATGAGTGACGGGAATATTCTGATCCAACAAAGATCTCACCGTTTCTCTGTTTCAGAGGCGTGTATTAGGTCGGCTAATATAGTGATCTTGTCTTTTCGTTTCCTTAGATCTCGTGGGGGTAATATTGATGGCATTCTGCGCGTGTGTCACATTAGAAAGGAGATAGAGTTTGCACGCGATATGAAGATATTTACTCGCTGGCGCGGGCGCAGATATCCTGGAGCACAGTGTCTAGCGTCGTTTCGAAAAAGTGCTCCTGGATAGAAAGCTCTGATAATGCGCCCACCAGCGCGTACCAAGAGTCAGGTTCGGCGAGCTCGAGGTCGCCGAGATCCGGTTTCTTGTATTTGTTGAACATAACTGCTAAGCTTGCGCGGGAGGTGAGCGCAGAGCGTAGGGTCTGTTAAGAGACGGTGAGACGTCACAGTGGGACAGGTTCACAGATGATCTTACCGTTAGGGAAGCTTTAGTTAACATATGCGAGGGAAGCCTCCAGTAGAGCCGACTGACAACCTCATATAGCGTGTATGCGTTCCCGAGGTAGACGAGTCGTTCCACTTCTCCGCTGCCTCCGTGTGCGCTACGAACGATTCGAATGGCAGATTGCGGGAATTCTCCACGCGGTCCAAGACGGTGGAGAGCAAGATGGGCCTCGCTCTTGAGGACGGCGAGTAGCTCGGCAACAGTTGTGGAAGCAGGAATATCGGCGGGGGCGGCGGGAGATATGCGCTCTATCAGAGATTTTTTCGGAACCCGGGACTTGGTCTTGCTCTTCGGCAGCTGAGCGTTCTTTGAGTGCGATGTATGAGCGGGGTCGGGATGTGAGTTGCTGAGCGCGGTGATGTTGAGCTGAGGAGGGCTGTGGGCAAATGAGTTGGGCGTGGAGCGTTCGGCAAACGCTCGCTGTTGCGGGGTCATTCCAAGTTCGGGTGCCAGCGCCACAGTGGATGGAAGTGAGGGTGAGGTGGAGGCGGCTGGCGTGGGCTCGCCTGCTTGGACTGGCGGTGCCATTGGAAAGGCTCTAGAAGTGAAAGAAAAAGGAGAGAGGGTTTAATGCTGGGTTGGTGACGCGCGCGTCGACCAAACAACGTAAATCGCCGATCGCGCAAACTGACGATATCAGCACTGATTCAACTAGAGCTGGGGTTATTACCTCTTGTGCATCTCCTCTCATTTTCAAAGACAGATACTAGCGCTGTCAGGGTTTGCTTTGGTGCTGAATTCATGATTTTATGTATCTGCAGCGTCGCCTGCTTTGACTAGGCAGGGCTGATGGGAAGTCTGCGCTGGGTGCCAGACACAGAGTTCCAGCATCTGTACAATACGGTGCTGGTAACCTGCAAAAACTATGAGACCGGTGAAGTCGATGAAAATTTAATTGAGCTTCATCATACTGGCACAAGCTCCAAGAATGACTCGGAGGTCGAGCAACAGAACTCGGGTTGAATCTTTGAGACATCTGATACTAGAAAGCTTGAAAGTTTGCGTCTGGACCGATGCATCTGCGTAGTACTTACTACCGCAAGAGAGAGACTCGGATGAAGGGAGCTACTAGATTTTACCAAGCATATGATCCGGTTCAACTTGTTCTCACGACTCAAGTCTCACGATCACGAAA
Source organism: Favolaschia claudopus (assembly GCA_037176885.1). Classification (NCBI taxonomy): domain Eukaryota; kingdom Fungi; phylum Basidiomycota; class Agaricomycetes; order Agaricales; family Mycenaceae; genus Favolaschia; species Favolaschia claudopus. The sequence continues at coordinate 1,616,951 of JAWWNJ010000005.1, forward strand.
ACTCCACACAGGTGAGTTTAGCTCAAGTTCAGCTGCAGGCTGGACTACTGAACAATATGAGCATAAGGAGAATGTAAGTGTCCACTCATTAGTGAACTGGTAGGGTTGTGTTTGATGTCGAATCCTCGTGACGCCGTCGTGTTCGGCGGATCGAAACTCCGGCTTCGCAAACTTTCTACGGCTTCAACTTTTTTTATTTGTTTTTGGCTGGGACCCGGATGTCGTGTATGAGATTGCGAAAACTTCACATTAGGCCGTCTACAATTTCTTTGACCAGCTGCGACGCCCCAAAACGGATTCGTAATCTTGATTAAGACAAGTTCAGTTCGAAGAAATAATACGACCGACCCGTCATCCAGGTCCATACACCGATATCAGTGTTGAACACCGGACTCTTGTCCTTGTCTGGTGTTGTGGTAGAAGACGGTAGAAGGTGTGTTGGATGTCGAACCCTCGTGAAGTCAGCCGTGCCAGTGGTCGGCAACTGTACACCACTACCGATCTTTTTTTGCGTCGAACCTGAGTTCCAAAATCCGTTTTATTGCTTTCGATTTCTTTCGTCCTTTCCCAAAATCCATCAACTACCTTTCCTTGGTCTCCTGAGAAGAAGACTGCGTAGAAACAATTGGAAGCAGTTCCAGTATATAATATGAACATTGTTTACATCAAGTCTATGTCAAGTGTACATTGAATGAGTGGGGGTTCCCAGTCTCAGTACTAGAACAGGCCAACGCACCAGTCTTAGTCGACCTCTTCAGGATATTCACCCCCGATGTCTTGAGCTTCTTGCATAGATATGTTGGAGATCATCGGAAAGGCTGAACGATAATCTGTCAGTGAGAAAGCTGAATCATTTTCGTACGTTATGCACAGTCCCTCTAATTTGCATGAGGATCTGGAAATAAATGATAGAAGCGTAGTAATAGGATGCGGTCCGAGAAGGAGTTCTCTGCATTCCAAGCAGAGAAGAGCAGGAGTAACCAATTGCCAGATAATCAAGCGTTGGGTGAGCGCCTTTCCCTGACCATTTAACACAAGCGAGTGCAACTCTGGAAGGGTGACTTCATTGACAGGTTCGTCGACACCTTCATTTAACAAGATTAGCGCCAACCGACATCGAACTAAGTTCGAGGTCTGCTGCAGAATGGGCATGCACTCGGGTGGGGAGATCGCTTCCAGCGTCAACGAAGTCAGCTGCGTCCACGGCAATTCGACATGCTTGAGAGCATGACCACCAAGGAGGGCCGAGCGAAGGAGAGGCGCATGACCGACTGTGATGATGCTTGGTCCAAGTAAACCAGACTCCAGATACACCCTGAGATGACGGAGCAGAGGCATCGGGCCGCTGAATAGACGCATGTTTGGTCTCACGACATCGTATTCAAAGTATTCCCAGCGGTCTCGCTGGGCAGCTATGGCAGAGTATACCGCAGGTGGACAGTCTGGTTTTTCCCCGTTCGCGTTGACGATTTGGATGGAAAGCGGGCAGGAACAGGAACGACTGATCCATGTTTCGGTCAAGACGCATTGGCGATGCATCATCGCAACATTATCCGAGGCTGAAGACGTATGATCTGGACCAATGATCGCCCACAGCTGTGGGGTAGAGAGCGCTATCTGTCGCCATTTCGAGCAGATGTGCGTGAGTAGAGTTGGGGATCCCGGGCCAGCGAAAGTAGGCCAATTTGGGTGGGTTGGCAAGGCGTGGACAAAGATGAGAGAAATGATTTCGTTGGGCAATGAGAGAACGGGATATATGTAGGCGTCGAGCCGCTGCTGTACCAGCGTCTTTTGACGACGTAATTCGGTCATGCGAAGGGCTAGTTTAGGGTGGCGGGAAATAGGTCAGCGGCCTGGTTGACGTGGGTAAAATACATCAGGACCCCGCAGGGGTCCTATTCGACTTGTTTTACCCAAGTAAATTAGCGTCAAATAGACGGGGTCCGGGGCGGAGCCCCGGAGGAAATTTTGCTATTTTACCCTGGTCAAATAGGCCAAGAACGCTATTTTACTATGCTAATTTGCACTATTTGACCGGTCAATTTGCCCCCAAAATCAACCCTCACAATAGACCACGAAAAAAGTGTCGTCACAGCACACCTGACCGTGACGTACGCCGGGTGCATTGCCTTAATTGTACGACCCAAGTGTGACCGCGATCCTACCGTTGTTTTCGCGGAACAAGTCCTCTGAATCCCAGTGTATTGCGTCCTGGCTATTTGACTCTAGTTGACCCTAATTGACGTGCTATTTTTTCCCCTCCCAACCCTCCCGGTAAATTAGCCGCTAATTAACCGGGTAAATTTGCACATGTAAATTTCAGAGGCCTATTTCCCGCCACCCTAGGCTAGTTGACCGATTTCTGCGTCCGTCGGTCTGCCTCCAGGTCCCTTCGCATGAGAAATAGATGGAGTTTACCGTCACTGACTAGTGGGAGCGAAGACAGACAGATGGCGGCAGGAAATTGCCAGCCAGAGCAAAAGTGAGAGTGGTTACAAAATGGGAGTGGCAAGTTGGTGGCAAGCAGAAATTTCAAATGGTCACACTTTCGTCACACTCGTCTTTGCCTTCTACCAGACTACCACCACCATCGCAAAATACAGAACAAAATGCCTGTAGCGTAGGACTCAGGCTTGACCTTCAATAGTTGCCCTGGGGCTGATAAATCCACTTTTCAACTTCCAAGTATGCAAGCTGTTCGCATCCCCGCGACTCGGTCATCACTTTCAAATTCAGAGGCGCCCATCGCATCATGATGAAGCCAAGCTTGTGGACGCCATCTCACACGGCTATTCAATGGGACTCGCCTCCTCCAAGTTCTCCTCAAATCCTGCCGCATTCTCCACCGTAGTCAGCGAGGGGAAGACTGGCTTCGTACCGGAGCGAAAATCTTGGAAAGCGTACGACTATGTCGTCTGTGGAGGCGGTGGGTGTTATTGAAACTCGACAAAAAGTGCGTGCTCTGATTGTCGTTCTTATAGGCACGGCAGGCTGCGTGCTAGCTTCGCGTCTCAGTGAAGACCCAGCGGTCACCGTACTTTTAATCGAAGCAGGCGCAAGGTAAGTCTCGTACATCGTCATTCCGCAATAAGCTACCAACATGTTATACTCTAGCCACGAAGGAAATTTCTTGTCCCGCATACCTCTAGCATTCACGCAGCTCTTTCCGACAGCAGCGAATTGGAAGTATGAAACCATGTACGTTCCAATCGAGTTCATGTCGTTGGAGTTCTCATTCTCGATGCAGCGCTCAACCGGGTCTGGGCAACAAGAAGGTTTCGTGGGACAGGGGGAAGATACTCGGTGGCTCAAGGTAAGCACAGACACCGACCTTATCTCGTCACACGCTCATTAAGAGACAAAAGCTCCATCAATGCCTCTGTGTATCAGAGATGTGCTCCCGAAAGTATGTCAGAGTTCGATCGTCTTTCTGCATCCTGGCGCTAATCAGCAACGTTAACTAGATTTCACGGAATGGGAGCGGTCGGGTGCTACAGGCTGGGGCCCTGCTGAAATGACGAAGTACGCACCGTGATCTTTCCGCGACGTATTTCTTCTGACTACGGTAACCCAGATATTTCAATAAAGCGGAGAAGTATTCCCCAAATCCAGCCTTTCCCGACATTGACACAGTAATCCACGGGGATTCGGGGCTCTCCTTCACGCGATATGGGCCATTCGTGGTACGCACCCTCCACCCTCTTTCACACGATCCAGCTAACACCCAATCAGCCAATTGCTGACTCGGTGATCGATGCTGCTGTTAAAGTGGGCATACCCAGAATACCGTAGGATTCCTTTCATCGCCCTCGTGAATGAGACACTCAGCGAGTCCAGGAACATGAATGCAGATAAGGGGCCAGCAGGCGTGTCTAATTTCGCCGGGTCTGTAGACCCTCGCGGAGAGCGTACGTGGTTTCTTTTCACTAGACCTCGACAAGCGCTAACATGGCATGTATAGGTTGCTCAGCGGCGACTGGGTACCTTACACCCGATGTCCTTCGCCGGCCTAACTTGACTGTCGCCGTCGAGACACGCGTTACGCGAATCGTCATGGACAAGGCACAAGCTGGTTCCCCTCGCGCCGTCGGTGTCCTCTTAGCCAAGGATGACGGGCGCGTATTTGCCGTTGGTGCGAACCGCGAGGTTATCATCAGTCTCGGGGCTATTGCAACCCCGCAATTGCTCATGCTCTCTGGCATTGGCCCCGCGGACGAGCTGAGGAAGCACGATATCGATGTCGTCTGTCACCTCCCCTTCGTAGGGAAAAACTTATTAGATGTCCGTTTGGCCTGAAATCTCTCATTCGTTGCCGCGCTAACGTACTCACTCTAGCACTTCTCTGCCGGATCGTTAGTGGTCCGTGCCAAGCCGGGGAAAACTTGGGACCACATCCTCACCCCGCTCGGCGGCATGGTCGGCCTCGCCCACTGGCTCATCCGAGGATCGGGTCCTATGACGGGTATTGCAGCTCCAGTTGGGATATTCGTTCATTCGGATACCATTGTGTATGCATGAACGCCCTCTCCACACTCTTCAGAACTCTGACAATGCTTCGCAGTCCGTCGTCCGCCAATGATTCAAAGGTCATCGACGTCCCAGCCGCCCCGTCCGCTGCCCCTGACATTGAGATTTTCTTTGCCCCGTTGATCGTCGTCAACAATGGCTTCACCAAAACGCCGGGGATGAGCGGGCTGACCATCGTAAGTTTTCCTGTGACATGTGCGTCGGAACCTTGTGCTCAGGCTTTCTTACGCAGGGCTGCATCGCAATTGACCCTCGGAGTCAGGGAACGATTACTTTGGCCAGCAAGAGCATCCTAGACCCACCGGTCATTGACCCAAAGTATATCGCACTCTTCGTTAGCTGCCCACACGTACTCATCATCTTCGTGTATAGATACTTCTCGAATGAGCATGACCTACATGTCCTCATTAAGGCGACCCGTCTTGGCCTCCGAATCGCGCGCGCGGAACCCTTAGCGACTATGCTCGACCTACCCGCAGACTCAGACGATGAATCGACATTCTTTTGGCCTGGGGATGCCAACCCCGACACGGTCAGTGTCCTCCGCTTCGGACACGCTGAAACTCATTCATATGTTCGTTAGGTGTCGGACGAAGCTCTCACGGCTTGGATAAAGCGTAACGGGCAGACTGCATGGCATCCTGTACGTCCATACCCTTCTCATGTATCTGCGCTGCCTTACTGACTGATACGTGCGTTCCAAGACCTCGACCGCGAAGATCGGCAGCTCACCGGCGACCAGCGTCGTTGACCCGCTGCTGCGTGTTCATGGCGTCGCGGGCTTGCGGGTCGTCGATGCGTCTGTATTCCCCACTTCAGTTGCTGGTCATCCTTGCGCTGTCGTGATCGCTGTTGCTGAAAAAGCTGCGGACTTGATAAAGGCGGGGTTATGAGCTCGAATGTCTCGCTTCATCGACCACACGACAGTGTTCCAGATGGGATACTGTTTTAGCCCATCATATACCGCAGGCCCCACTTTCGAAAGTTGGGTTTCCTAATTCAGATTTGTCGCTTGGCCGTAAGACTTTGCGACTCTAAGAAACGGGAAAAGAGTACGAGTGAGGCAGCAGCGACTTCATGGTGACTCGTCGCATACTCCGAGACCAAATGGTGAGGTTCGGGGTTGGGTGGGTCGAAAATGGGCAAACGGCAAGATACGATGGATTGATGCCGACATTCGGACATGGGCACCATTGGATTCGCGAGATATAGACAAAGATATAGACAAAGAAATTGAAAACATAGAATGAACCGCGCAGGGATCTCACATTCGGAGTCCTTCCAATATCATCAGTGAAGTGCATGAACATGAGTTGGGGTTTTATAGCAGATCTCAGCCTGAGCTTGAGATCAATTCATCGTGATCCCCATCATCCTACAACTGAGTCGTTCTCTACCTCCGTGACCCAAGTGTAAACAAAGGCGCGATGACTGGGACATCGTCGAGCTCGTGAATATAGTGTCAATGCGACAACATAAAGTACTCTTGGCAGTCCGGGTGTGGGACGTCCGACTCGACGTTCTCAATGGTTCTCGCGGCTGACGACTCTCGGACTGACCCACTCCTGCCCGGTACTCCTGGTCGATTCCGAACCCACCGATATTTACTTGGCTGGGGTCTTAGTGGTCGACGATTCTCAGCTCGTGATTTTCGCACAAGCTCAAGACGATTCAATGCTGTTGAATGCTCCATTCGTGTTTCCCGAACCGTGCTGTGTAACGCTACCTACCTACCTACCTATCCGGACGCCTGGGCTTATAAAGAAGATGCTTCAAGCTTGTTTTTCTTCATAACTTTTCTCAACTTGAACCTGCTTCAATGGTTCTCACCTTCCTTCAAACTGTTCTTCTCGCTGTGCTATCAACTCGAGTCGCCGTCGGTAATGCGGCACCCGGACTAGATTCGCTCGAAAGGTGTCCAGACACCTCGTCAGACGTGGAAAGCTACGACTACATTGTCGTAGGTGCTGGCGCTGGTGGTGGACCAGTTGCAGCCAGACTCGCAGAAAACGGTTTCTCTGGTACGTTTCGAAAATTGGTACGACGCCGTAGGTCTGATAGATTACCAGTCCTTCTCGTGGAAACCGGCGTTGATGAAAGCGGCAACATAAACACCACCACTTTGTCTCGGGCTTTCTCGGCGATGGATGGTAAGCTACTCCTGGTCCCGGGGAACTTGAAGCCTTACAACTGATTATGAATATCTCAGATCCTAAGATCGACTTGGATTACAGGGTCAACGAATATCCTGCTGACTTTGCTGTCCAGCGCAACAATATCTGGTGAGCAGCAGATGTCAAATTCTCCACCACGATACTCTACTTATGCGCACCACAGGTATCCTCGTTCTGCCGGGATCGGAGGCTGCACTGTAAGTCTTGTACCTACGTCATCTTCGCTGCAAGCATTGACTGTCGTCGCCACAGATACACAATGCTCTGGACAATGGCGTGAACGGACTTCATGATACATTCGACAATCTGGCTCGCACGTTCAACGACAGTTCTTGGACCCGCGAGAACATGCAGAGATATTTTGTTCTGCTGGAGCGCAATTTCTTTTTGACGGCTCCGAACCCCGACCACGGGTTCGACGGGTGGTTGAGTACCATTCGTGGACCTGTGAATTTCACCTCAAATCGTGAGTGAACTTCGCCGCGAATGTTTCCTCAGTCTTATCATTTGTTACAGAACCTCAATGGCAAGCCTTTGGGACTGCCTTCATCGAGGAAGCTGGCCCGCTGGTTGAAGATATCAACGATGGAGCCCCCCTTCCGCCTCTCGCTCACGGCATCAATCAGTGGACAGGTCTACCCGATTTCACTCGTTCCTCGATCCGCGACAGGGTCACTCAACTCGCCGCCAATTTCCCGGACAGGCTCACGCTGATGACCAACACCCTCGCGACCAAGGTCTTGTTATGCAGGTCAGGGAAGGAGGCGGTTGCGTATGGGGTGGCCGTCACTCCTGGCGCCAAACTTCCTATTGCGCAAGGATTCCCCGGAAAGCAGCATTTGAAGGAAACGCGTATCGTTGCGAAGAAAGAGGTGATCGTTAGCGGTGGCGCATTCCAAACGCCTCAATTGGTGCGTCTTGATTGCTTCCTACTTCTATATCTTACGCTAATTTTTTGTATGCTTTGCAGCTCATGGTATGCTATCATTCTTACAATGTTCGCCGGTCGACACTTGTATTGACAGACTTTTACTAGCTCTCGGGAATCGGAGACTCCGCGCAACTCCGAAAGGCTGGTATTCCCACTGTTGTGGACCTTCCCGGCGTTGGAGCAAACTTACAAGGTCTTTTCCTTATCCGAGTTCCGTGAAAGAGACATTGATTTTGTTCCAGACAACGACGAAATATCTGTGTATTGGGAGTTCCACGAAAACTTCACCAATCCCACGCCGGTTGGAAAGGCCTTTTCTATGTCTGCTGGCTCAGAAAGCGTGGAGCCCGACATCGTCACGTATGTTGTCAACAACCAATTCTCGGGATTCCAACATGGTACGAGTCGCCTATATTCTGTGTGTATATCCATCGCTGATCCCAAGTATCTCTCCTTCTTCTTGCAATAGGACTCAGTGTAGTTGCCGCAAACACTCAAAACGTCGTCTCTGTAATCAGTCTCAATGGCCCTTCGAGCTCGAAAGGCTACGTCCGTCTCACCGGCGCTCATCCGCAAGACCTTTTGGACATCAATAAAATGCGGTTCCAAGGACCTGGTGGGCAAGCAGATATTGCGGCACTTCGAGATAACATCAAGCGATGGAGAAATGTCGTCAATAATAATGCTGATATCCAGCAGTATGTTACACGGGAGGCGGCCCCGGGCTTGAATGTGACGAGCGATGAAGATATTGAGCAGTATGTCTTGGAGCACGTCTTCGGTGGGATATTGATTTTTATATTCTTTGTCGCACCTCGGAACTGATCGACCTTTCTTTTCATCTAGCCCATCACGCTTGCTGTACAGCTGCTATCGGACCTGACGGAGGTGAGCATTTTGCTTTCCGACTGATAATTTTTGACCTGAAATTCAATTCTTCGGAGATCGCAACGCGGTTTTGGATGGCGATTTTAACGTTCGTGGCGTACGGAATTTGCGGGTGGTGGACGCCAGTTCTTTCCCCGAAACTCCTGGATATTTCCCCACGTCGCCTATCTACATGGTGAGTTTGTTGTCACTGCATTTTTTGCGCCTCGCGGGATTCTGAATATGTTGGGTTGGCTTTGCAGGTCGCGGAAAAAGCTGCAGACGTCATTATGAGGGACGCGAAGACAAGACATTGAGGGTAGTATGTAGTTAAGCATGAAGGACTCGTCGGATATTACTTTTTTTTATCTAGCTTATAACTTCGAATATTCATTGCCAGTGTTCAGTCAATGTTGTGATGACTTTGCTATTTCTGATACACACTACATTCTCGACCAATACTTTCGGACGCCTTGATTAGCTGCGCATTCATTTTACACCTTTCTTCCGCGAGCACAATCCGAGCAGAGATTGGGCGAGTTGCCTGTTACAATCGACTCCGGCGGTAACAACCTGTTCGCGATTTGAGAGTTACATACCCGTCCATTTGTGAGCTGCAAGATTGAATGCTTACCGTTGACGACAGGTATTGACGCAGTTAGCGCATCCGTATTGCGGATGGATTGAACTGAAGGCGCACCGGCGGGAGCCGCAGTTGACCTAGAGCAGGGGGAAAGGAGAGAATGGTCCAGCAGTCAGCTGAAGAGGCAAAGGAAGCGAGCGGAGAACGACGAACTCTGAGTTTGTTGCCTGTCGGCTTTTCGTGGCCACAGGCATAGTGTATGAGGTGGATGTTGTCGAAACACATCTACAGTATGTAGAAAATCAGCGGAGCAACTTTTTCAAGAGATAAGTAGAGAGGAGTGCTTACTACTTTCCAAAACGAAGTTGTATTCGAGAGACTCAGTCGCTGGGGCTCAGTGCGCTCGGACAGCTCATTTTTATATTCCACAACGGTCCGTGTCCTGCCAACATGCGGGGACGAGTAGCAACGACCAAACCCAACATGGCCAGGGAAAACCCATAGTGGGCGAATCTTTTACCTAAGAGGATCTGCCTTGCAGGGATGGTCACGACGAGATTCGTTTGCGGGCGCGACGTCTCGACCAACGACTGGTATTTTGTGGGACTTCCAGACAACTGGTCTCTGTGATCGATGTTGAATTGGTATCTCTTTTGCTTATTGCGAAAGATCAAGCTTCGGGAGGCCCGGTGGGTGGGTATAGTTCTTCTACTGGAGCCAGCAGCCATGAGCTGACTGGCAAGACGGATTTTTTGACGTTTGAAAATGCTCCGGACATGGATCCGATGGAAGACGGTCCAAAATAAAGATGACGCCATCTAGGTGGGGGGAGACAGTCGAATACAGCACGGAGGTAGAGTTCCCCGGCACATGTCGGTAACGCGTAGAAGTGGTATGAGTGTGTTTGTGATCGCCAGCACCTAGCACCAGGTTTGGTCTGAATGTTTGATTCTGTCGAAGAGTCAAGCAAGTCTGGTTATTCTTCAGAATGATGAAACGTAGATTAAGAATTTTCGAGCTAGTTTCGAAGCAACAAGTGTGAGAACGGCCCAAGCGATCGGCAGCTCACTGTGATTGTGCACGAGGTAAGATTCCGTAGGAAAGATATCGTCTGCGACTATAAATGTAAAGTAAATGCTCATGGTCCGGGAGGCGTGTTTGGGTTGAATATATCTCCCCCCATGACAGGCCAAAAGGCATGTCAATGAACTGTCAGAAACACCATAATGAACACACTTTCCCGTTTCTTCCAAGGACTCTTACACCACGGAGATGCGTGTTGAAAATATTTATGGAGGTGGCAGGAGTACTCCGAGTAATCCAAGTTCAGACTCAATAGACTGCCGTCCGGTAACATAAGGTGGCGAGATATATATTCAAAGATGCCAAGAAGCGGGCAGCAGGCAGTGAGCGCAATGTAACGAGACGGCAAGAGGTGGGTTCAGCGCGAGTGGTTGTGGTTGGAAACAAGGAGAGCGTCACAAGCTGTGACAGTCACTACCGTGCGATTGCGGGCAATTGCCGACCTTCCCAAAAAGGCAGGTACCATCTCCCCCCATTTTCGGTAACGAGACTCAGAGCGCCACCGCAGCGGCTGGCAGTGGCACCGCTGCTCTACTTTACCCACCATCTCAAGCTATTTTTTAACGATTTCTCTAGCATTTTCTTTGGTGCTTTCAGCGCCTGACCACTGGGCACCATCGGATACCAATGATCGAGACCTCGCATTCGACATCCCCGACATCTTGGAGACCGACAGAAAGACTCCCAACCAACCCCCTGCGATCTTCAGCGACCCCGCGATTCTCACTGACACTGACGGGTAGATACGGGGCGCGAGCGGCGACAGGCCACCCTGTGCCACGTTCTCTGCGAAAGCAGATATTGCGACGCGGGGTAGACTGCCCCAGCGTCCTGAAACTATAGCCTATCATCTACAAGCACATTGTGAGCTCGATTGTCAGTGACTGAGATAATTGTTTCCCTGCTCGCCGTGTTGCAACACGTCGGCGGCGCGTTGACGATGCGATCACGAGGGCGCGTTTGATCACACCACTTGCGGTTGCCGTCGGCCACGACAAGAGCTTTATGATGAACGACAACTTGAAGCGCGGACGCCGCTTCAGGTTAGCTGTCGGCGTTGTTCTTTTGGGCCTCGTCGCTCTCTTCTACCCCCACAACAACCCTTACTATCTCACTCGTCCCGTTCCCCCACAATGTCTTGCTCTCCGCAACTCACCTGAGCCGACTGCTAACTTCATCGCATCTCGCACGACTCAAGGCTCTGACCGTTTCGTCGAGGGCACGCCGCCTGTCCTCATCCGGAACGCAAAAATCCTCACTGCCGCAAGGAACGGCACCGAAATCGTCTTTGGTGACATCCTACTTGATAAAGGCGTCGTCCAGGGTGTCGGCTATATCCCGAATGCATTGACTCAGAATCGACCCAACTTGCACGTCGTGGATGCAGCAGGGAAGTGGGTGTCGCCTGGAATTGTCGACCTCCACTCCCATCTTGCCGTCTATTCAGCCCCGGACCTCGAGGGTGCGTCTCTCTATCTTCTTAATTTCTGAAGCTTCACCTCTCTCTCTTCAGGTGCATCCGACGGCAATTCTGGGAACGGCCCCATTCTTCCATGGCTGCGAAGTATTGATGGCTTGAACACTCACGACGACGCATTCAGGCTCGCTATTGCTGGCGGCGTCACCACTGCTCAGATTCTTCCCGGTAGCGCCAATAACATCGGCGGTCAAGCCTTCCTCATCAAGCCTCGCCCTACCTCCGAGCGTTCCGCCTCTGCGATGCTCCTCGAGCCTCCCCTCACTCTCGGTCTCAACACGTCAGACACTCGTCCCAAATGGAGGCATATGAAGTAGGTCCTGTGCGCGATACTACTATAGAGCAGGTGATAACACTTTAGTAGACACGCCTGCGGCGAAAATCCCTCCCGCACGTACTCGCAGAACAGGATGGATAGTGCGTGGGCTTTCCGCGACGCATACGAGACAGCTCGGAAGATTCGCGATGCGCAAGACGACTTCTGTCGACGAGCAGAGATGGGAATGTGGGATGGGAAGGAGGAATTTCCGGAGAATTTACAGCGGGAGGCGCTGGTGGATGTCTTGCGGGGACGGGTCAAGGTGCGCATTTGTGTATATATTCTCTTCAGCTTATCGATTTTTCACGCAGCTGTCAGTGCATTGTTACGAGGTAAGATCCGCCGACACTTTCTTTTACAAACGCTTCGACGATCGCAGGCAGTGGATCTCGACCAAATAGTTCGGGTATGTGAGGTGCTTGTCTTGCTCCTCATATCTCACCCTATCCCGTAGTTGTCAAACGAATTCAAATTCCCCGTTGCCTCCTTCCACCATGCGGGTGAAACGTATCTTGTTCCAGAACTACTCAAGAAAGCATGGGTGCGTCCTCCTTTCTCCATGTCTCCCCTCCGCGACCTCTGAACGGTGACACAAGGGCGGTATACCTACGATTGCCTTATTTGCGTCTAACTTCCGGTGCGTCCATCGTTATTCTTTCTAGCTCATCTCACACGTCTTTGTAGCAAGAAACGCGAAGCGTATCGTGGCTCCGAGTTTGCGCCTCGCATTTTAACGGATAACGGGATACCTGCTGCGATGAAGGTGAGTTCTCTAGTCCTCCTCAATACGACTTGGCTTGATGTTCTTTCGAAGTCCGACCATCCCGTCATCAACTCCCGACATCTCATGTACGAGGCCCAGCAGGCGCATTATTACGGACTGAATCCGGCGTTGGCGCTTGCGTCGGTTACTTCGACACCTGCGAAGGCATTGGGTGTGGGATGGCGTGTCGGAACGCTCGCGACTGGTCAGTCTTACCTGTGCTTTTTTCGCCCATTCGGAACACTCACTATACCTGTGTAGGCTTCGATGCTGGTAAAGTGCTGCAATTCATCTGATTGACGCCCGCTGACACTACCGTGCATAGACCTAGTCATCTGGGACTCCCATCCCCTAGCTCTCGGCGCCACCCCCGTCCAAGTCTACATCGACGGTATCCCGCAGCTCGATAAGCCAGCGACGCTGCATAAGCCGCATGCGTTCCAGGACGTCCCGCAGACGCCGTCATGGGAGGAGGAGATCAAGAAGACTATTGAGTACGAGGGGCTCCCGCCGTTGGAGGGCCGTAAGGAGAAAGGGGTAGTGATGTTTGTGAATGTGTTGAGGGTGGAGACGACGGAGGCTGGGGTGTGGGGAGGTCAGCACGACGGTGGGGAGGGTGGGAGCTTGCGGGTAGTGGTGGATGGAGGAGCCGTCCGATGTGTTGCGCGTGAGGAGGTGTGGATGGATGAAGAAGCGGGGTGTGGATTCAGTTTGGATGGTGCCGACGCGGTGGTGACAGTGGATTTGAAAGGAGGAGAGCTGGCGCCGGGGCTGACGACCTTTGGCTCGGATTTGGGGTTGAGCGAGATTATGCTTGAGGCGTCGACGACGGATGGGAGGGTGTTTGACCCGCTTACGATGCATGTGCCGAAGATACTCAAGGATACGGTTGTGAGGGCGGTGGATGGGCTGCAATTCGGGGGGAGGAATACTTTGTACGTTTCTCTCTATCCTCGTCTTTCTGGAAATCCGCAGGTGGTCTGACTCCGGCCTACTTTTCTTGCGTGTAGACTTGCGTATAGGGCGGGAGTCACTACCGCTGTTGTCGCTCCCATGGGCTATGACTTCATGCGTGGGGTTGGCACGGCGTTCGCCACGGGGGCTAGCGGCGCCCTCGCGAGTAACGCGATTGTGCAAGCCGAGACGGCAATGCATATTGCGATTCACCCGTCGATGGTCGCGAGTGTGAGCACCCAGATTGGGACGCTGCGGAAGCTGCTCCTGGTCGATGATTCGGAGGGGCCTTGGCGGCGGGTCAGAAATGTCAGTACTTGCCTGTACCGTGCACGATGCTGTCGATTGACGTTGACATACGCAGGGAGAAATACCGCTGGTGGTCGCTGTTCATAGCGCGGACATTATGGCGACGCTCCTCCGGCTCAAGACGGAATTCGAAAGGGCTAGGTTTACCGCTTTGCGACTGACGTTTGCGGGCGCGACGGAGGCGCATTTGCTCGCGGCGGAGATTGGTGCTGCCGGCGTTAGCGTGGTGCTTTCTCCTGCAAGACCGTATCCTGAGCAATGGGATCGTCGACGGATGTGAGTCGTTTCCACGTCGAGCTCATGAATGAGTACGTTGACTGCCATCCCGCTAGTCTTCCGGGGCCACCTTTATCTCGCAAAACTTCTGTGATTACACTCTTGGAGCATGGCGTCAACGTAGCGCTCGGAGTGGCGTCCGACTATGATGCTCGAAATGCACGATTCGAGATTGCATGGGTATGTCGCTTGGGCTGCCTTCACCTTGGACTTTGCGATTGACGAATGGATCCAGGCTGCGTTGGACGCCGACGGTGCCATTGATTACCCCACCGCAATGGCTCTCTCCACGAAAAACCTGCATAAAGCGCTGGGGTTGGATGGTAGGGCTTTGGTTGACGAGAAAGAGGAGCTGGTGGTATTGCAAGGGGGTGGGATGTTTGATTTCGATAGCAAAGTTGTGGGCGTGGTGTCGAGGAGACGGGGGGTGGTGGATTTGTTTTAGTTTATCGTGTATGTTATTGCTCTCTGTGGCCGCAAGTCAACGTTGTATTCTTCAAAATTCCTACCTCTGGAAGCGCAGAGACGATTGTTAAACGTTAAACTCGTATGCAGGCGGGGAAAAAGCAAGCAAGGAAAAAAAAAGTCGGCAACCGGATACCGATTGGCCCGGTCCCGTGCACTCACGTGTGTGTTTGTTTAGATCGATCCCTAATGGGGAAGTCCCCCCCTTTCTCTCTCGCCGCACCCACAATGTTGTTCAGTGGCAATGGATTACCCGTGGACGATGATATCCTGGACCGTATTCTGACGTTTTGTCCGACATTTCAGACGTTGCAGTCTACCATGATCACTTCTAAGACCTTCTATCGCGTCTTTCAGACACATCCAAAGGCAAGTGAGCTTCTATACTTAACAGGCTTCTTGTGAGCCTCGTGTTACGAGTTTTACTCAATCGTTGGATATAGTCTATTACAAGAGCGGTGGCTTACAATGCCGTTGGGCCCGCGCTTCCCCAGGCATTGCGGGTGTTGAGATACCCTTATGACGAGTACAACACTCCGGACGCCGATCCAGCTGCAATGGCTGAAGCTTGCGAGGAAGATCACCTTATTAGTGTCATCACGGCAGAAGAAAAACAAAAGTTGCAGGAGAATTCTCGAATCGTTGTAAAACTGGAGAATATCTACAGTTTGAGGTGTGGCCACAGCCCTTTTCCGCATCCGTCAAAGTTGACTTCCATACAGGCACAAGGATCGCACATCCAAGACGAGTCTGTTGATCTCCGAAGAATCGTGGCGGTTCCAGCGTGCCATGTACCGCATCATGTTATTCTGTAACCTATTCCCCAGTACAAGCTACTCAGAAGATATGGATGACGAGTGTATCGAAAAAATCAGAAGGCAGCGCACGGCCATGCTCAGAGAATACCCCACCACTGAGCTTCGAGAGCTTCATTCTGTAACGAAATTCCTTCAAGGGATATGCGAAGAGGTGGCCCCAGGTGCCGTTTCCAAAGCCGATCTCGAATTCGCTCGTTAATATCACGATTTCCTAGATGCAAGCTTAGTGCAAATGCTTCTATCCACTGGACCGTATGGCGCAATGACTATCTGGGAGAACCGTTCCTACGATATCCTTGAAGAAGATCTGGAATTTCCGGATTTCGACGACGACGATGTCGATCTGAAGCTGTTCTCTCGTTACTTTTCACTACCGTTGGAAAATATCTGGACGATGCGCAAGGCAACGCCTCCGAAAGACGAGGACCCGGTGTCGAAGTGGATTTTAGATCAAGTTAACGGGGCCAATGATACATGTGCGTAGAATCACTCTATGGATGCGTTTCGATGATACATTTGGTGCAGGCTCGAAATGCGCAGCTCCTGGGGGTCTACAGTTATACACCGAAGCAAGTGAGTGTAATTGACGCTTTTCATAATGAAGTGTTGAATGAACATGTAATACGATTCGCAGACTGGGATCGGTTCCCCATCTACCTCCCCAATCTACTAAAGCACAATCTAAAGCAGAACCCTACCATCACTCAACCTTTCTATGCTGCACAGCACAACTTGCTCAACCGGAGAACTTGGCATCCTTTATCGGCGATCTCTTTTCATTCACAACGCGTACCAGTCCCGAGTTTGGTGGATGGATGCGAACGGATTCGTATTGCAATGCATGCTTGGTAAAATTTCTGGAGGAACATCTGTGGATATGGTTTCTTGACGAAAGAATCAAAGGTTTATTAGATATACTTTCTTTGCCTTCCATGACACCGGACTCATATATTCTTTGTAGGAGGCTGGACCCCACCAGAAAATTGCTGGTCAGCATAACTCACGGCTATATATCTTGAACGACTCTCATGGTTATCATAGGTATGGCTGGAACTGCCGCACTCAGGTCCACAAACGGTACCATGCGGAGACGAAAAATGTGCGCTCGAGCTATTTAGTTTTTCGCTTTCTGCCGCCGTTGACCACGTTTCATAGCATCTATGTGTGCCGATCAAGGGCGATGAAATTTGAATGTCTGATGCATGTTGATTCATGCAATGTACTGTAAGTATCGTATGTGTCGGCCTTTCGCTGACGCTTTTGCTGTATCAATATGATGGCGGATTTTCCGCCCCGTCAGCTTGCATTGGATTGGATACTGTACACTGCGCTTACGAAAGTTTCCAACCCTACACATGTGGTCTGGAATTGTTTAATGTCACACATTCTAACTGAGCAAATGGGGGCACGTATCATATTTCGTTATGTGAGCTCTCTTCACCCTCAGCACCGAGAACTAATCGTAACCAGGACATCTCAATTCATTCTAAGCGCCGAGGTGAGCCAGCTCAATAGAAACACGGAAAGAGATCTGAAGAATAATGAAACTCCAGATTCGGCTAACGTGGGTTCGTCAAAGAGAACTTTGGTGAAAATTCTCTATGGATCGAGATAGTCCCAGAAATCATAGAGCGTCGCATGCCCGCCATCGGCCATTCATTGGCGTCTTGCTCCAAGACTTCTCGGGCGGCTTCGGTGTGCTGAGAATTTCCAACTAGAGAAGGCAACGACGCTCGGCGAATGTCAAGTCGCGGTCGCCATTGACAATATTGCAGGGTCGGGCTCCCGGACATTATACGTGTTCGATTTGCGGCAATACCTTTTCTAGTCAGCGCAGGTACAAACGAATCTTCTGACTCTGATCGGCGGCCAAGCACAATTACAGCGATACCGTACCGCTTCTGCCCGAGTTGAGCTTACAACGCTATTGCTAAATCATTCTAAATGTTCAGGAATGAATCCGAATGATCCAAAACGGGAAGACAATCATGACAAGAGAAGTCTTAGTTGGTAATGTGAGTAATATTTGTTTTTGCTATGCAACCTACCTACCATATTTTGGGCGCCAAACAATGATGATAGGCGCGCCGAGTCGGCGCCTAAAATATCTCCTCTGATTCTGAGCACCGGTGTTAGGACACGGCCTCGAGTTTTGCTTTCGGCGGGACGCTTTTCGAACGTGCATTTGGATATAATAATGGGGTCCTTCCTCGGAGTCTCAAGTCGATCTACGCACACTGCTCCATCAACGACTCCTACTCGACAATGCAATTCAGCACACTTCTCAGCTTACCTGGCTATGGTGGGCATTTGCCATTGTGCCTTCGTCGATATTCACTCAAAACAGCTCAATTCTTTCACAGACCCAGTCGAAGCTCTCTGGCGGGTCAATGACCCTTTCGCCCATTTTCAAACTGTCGACGTGACTTTGCGTACCAATTCAACGAACGCAGAGCACAGCCAGCCCATCTCTGCTGCACCGGAGGATAGCACGCAGCGGTTCTTCGCGAGATACATCGCGCTCGGGGTGGCGTCCCCACGCTTCATCAAGCTTATTCTGTCCAGGACGCCCGGATTCCTGCCACGCAAGAACTTCTTCGAGAGGCGTCTGGTTGATTTTCCCTTTGCCGAAGAGATTGTTGGCTTTTCGGTGTTGGAGCGGGAGATCAAACCGTGTGTCTCGAAGGACGACTTTTGTGCTATTCTCGGGGCTGCAGCCGCAGGTATAGTGCTCCCTGCAGATCAATCGGCAGCGGCAGAGGGCGAACTCCTAGCGCGTCTCAATCTCCGCTGGCTCCTCTCATCCCCGGCACCACGATACCATGTTGTTCTTGTCGAAGGCTATCCGCATTTGCAGATGGGTGAGTAACAGGACTCCTGGCAATTTCGTATACTGAAGTCAACTTATCTATGCAGGGATCGGTTTCATCCAGGCCGTGAAAGACCTCAACGTTCGTCTCATCGTTTTGGGACCCCAAGGCCAGAAGCACTGGCTCGAAGATCCTGAAAACGCGGCCGGCTTTTGCGAAGCCCTCATTCACGTCGACTTGACTTTTGATGCACGATTGCCAGAGCGTATCGCTGCTGCAGTTCGCGGATACAAAGGATGGGACAAGGCGGATGGGATTTTCACTGCGCACGATCGGTACCTCGTCGCGACTGCACAGGCCGCTCGTATTCTGGAGCTCCCTGCCGCACCGGCCCGTGCACATGAAATCTCGACCGACAAGTATGCGATGCGCCAGTTCCAGGCCGACGACCAGGCAAACGACTTCCAGCTCTTCCGCTTTGCCGGGGTGGATGATGCGCGGCAACATGTGGACAATGCAGTTGAGCCGTTCGTCGTTCACTATCCGGCGATTGTCAAACCTATCAGTGGGTTTGCGTCGGAGGGTGTAGCGAAAGTGAACAATAATGCCGAGCTATTCAACTCCATTGCTCGGGTGAACTCTGCGCGCCACGGAAACGTGGTCATCGTCGAGACCTATATCCCGGGTCCCGAATTCGATGCCAATTTTGTCCTTATGGACGGCAAAATCCTCTTCTTCGAGTTGACCGACGACTTTCCTAGCGAAGGAGATCTAGCCGGAGCCGGCTCTGACGCTGCCTTCTTTGAAACCGGAGAACTCACCCCATCCAACCTCAGTCCCGCTGAACGCGAGATTGTTCGCAGCTCTTTACACAAGACCCTCCTTGATTTGGGCTTCACATGGGGATTATATCACATCGAGGGTCGACTGAAGGACTCGGCAAAAGAATATCGTGCCGACGAAACAGGACTGGTCGACTTGCAGGATCGCATCTCTCCCGCCTCCGGCAAACCTTCCTGCTTCTTGTTGGAGATCAACGCGCGCGTTCCCGGCGTTGGCTGTTCGTTTTCGACGATCCACACATACGGCGTGGATTTCTACGCTGTTCCTGTTCTGGCCTGCGTTCGAGACACTGCTCGTCTTTCTATCATCGCTACTCCGTTCAGCTTCCCCAGTCGCGAGGATGGCTCTCAGTATTGGTGTCAGGTGGTATTTATCCAGCCAACCCACGGCGGAACATATGTCTCTGAAGACGCATGCGGAGCGCTGATCAACCGTCGGCCGGATCTTGGGGCACATATCGCGCGGGGTGTCGTTCTATACGCTCCAGGTGCGACGGTGCCCGATCCGGCGTCGGGGCTTTGCGTTGTACTTGCGTATTTCTTGGTATACTCTAGGGAAAGCCGTCATCACGTCAGAGAATTGGCAGAGATGGTTCTGAATGAGTTTAGATACGAAATCGTGGAGTAGGCCAGCTGTTCGTATTATGTAAAATCATGGTTGAACTTTGGTTTAATTTTAGCCTAAAATCGAACCGTGGAAAGATTTTCGGAGCCTGATCCGCCCGCGGCAATCTCCGGCTCGGATATGTTTTCCTTCCTGACTCATCCACACAAAACGACGTTCAAGAGTTGGAGTGGAACTTCTCGGCGGTTTCTGCGCTGCTTTCAGACCAGTGGGCCACCAAACACGTCTCCTGAGGAATAATAGCTCCGAGCCTGAGTCGGACGCAACCCTCATCCAGCTGCTGCTCAAGGCTCCATGACTCGGTCTCTTCCAAGTCTCTTCAAAATTGCACTACACGAATCGATGCTGGTTCATTCGTCTCTATGCTTCGGGTGCTTTCATCTGAATGTATTTCTCCGCAGATCTCCCAATCACGGTCGTGTGCCCGTGTTCCCAATGTGCCCCCGCACTCCCCCGCAGCACCGAAGTAAATGACTCGGATTTATTGCGATCTTTCCTGCGGCCGCTGCTCACATCAACGTAACAAAATCACGCTGCTAAATAGTATGCGCCGGTAAACATAATGCGTAGCTCTTAAGTCCATTCGTCAGCGTCCGATCTCGGGGATCCGTTCATAATGTTATTGCTGCTGTTTGCTGTTGTCAGATAGCAATGGAGGTTCGGCTATCGAGCGGTATGTTCTCAGCTGTTGTGCTTCGCGCCTCAATTTTTTAGGGTAACCGTTCCGTTCACACCATTTCCGCAATTGGGAGCTGTCGACCATTCCGCACAGCAGTTCTACACCACTCACCTCATAAGCTGCGGCTACGGACCTGCGGACGGATTCAAATCACACGCGATCTTTCCGTTCTCGAACAAATCCTCTTAAGCACATCGTACTGAAGTCTTGCTCCCTCACCTCCTTCTATCCATGGCTGCACAGAAGAAACAAATTGTCGTCATAGGCGCCGGTCAGAATTGTACCCTTCCATACACGCCCATTGACGCGATGGACATCTCCAGGGGTGATTGGCCTGACCACCGCCATTAAACTGCAGGAGAAGGGTGAATATGAAGTCACCATTGTGGCTGAAATCTGGCCGAATGATTTTCCGCATCCGCACTACACCAGCCATTGGCCGTGAGTCGATTTTCTTGGTTGTCTCGTAGACTCGACTGATCTTCGGTGCTTCAGGGTGGTCACCATTGCACTGCAGCAGAAAGCCATGATGCTCGGCAGCAGAGTAAGTTCCAACTTGAAGTGTTGTTGATCCCAACCAAGCCAATTCGTCACTCCACAGAAATGGACACAGAAACTTTAGAGTTTTCTGGGAAATGTCCGAGCCTGGGCATCCGGCGGAGAAGTGCTTCATTCGCACTCCGCAATACGAGCATTACTTCGAAGACCTTGGTCATCCTCGTGGATTAGAAACCATGCCAGATGTACGCAAATTTTCCAGCCCCGCAAACGATTATATTTTAATCCATTTTATACAGTTTAAAATCATGCCAAAATCTGCTCTTATTCCTGCGCAGTTTTTGGCATTTCTTTCACGCCATCAGTTTCGGTAGATACTTAGATCCTTCTTGTTTGTTCTTTTGCTCATGAAAAAATTAGATCCGCCGGTTTACTTGAACTATCTTCATGAGCGGTTCCTCTCCGCTGGAGGGAAACTCGTTCATGGATCTGTGCGCCACATTAAGCAAGTCGTTGAAGGGGGAAGTGCCTACTTTGAAGGGAAACCTCCCTCACCTCCTGCTGCTGTCGTTGTATGCGCCGGCTTGGGCGCACGTTCCCTCGGCGGCGTCGAAGACAAAAGTCTCACGAGTGTGCGAGGACAAACAGTGGTATTACATGCGCCATGGGTCCGCTTTGGATCAACGCGTCGTAAGATCGAGAACGAGATGATTTCGTACGTGATTCCTCGTCACAACGGAAACATTGTTCTTGGGGGAACGCTCAATGTGGACGACTGGTGATTGCATCCATCTCGTGGGTTTTCACGCAGAGAAACTCAAACTCATAGGAAATTAGGTACCCGCTTCCACGCGAAGCCACAAAGAAAGCGATCATGGAAAATGCCCTTGCACTTTGGCCTGAGATCGCCCCGCCGGAGGCTCGTAAAGACCGCACCCCGACCATCGAAGATTTGTATCCGATTATAGTCGAAGACGGACTAGGCCTGCGCCCGCACAGAAACGAGGGGATCAGGATTGAGGGCTGAATGGGTCGAAGCACATGGTGTGAAGGCGCCCGTCGTGTTTCATTATGGGTTAGTCTCTCCGTGATGTCAAGCGGAAATGTTTTGATGTTTTTTCGCAGGCACGGGGCGTATGGGTTTGAATCGTCGTGGGGATCGGCGTCCATGGCGGTTGACTTGCTGGAAGATGTTCTTAGTAAATCTGCGTAGCGCATTTGATAATATGTTGTGTGCCTGTTATACCGCCGAATATATCTGATATCACGTTTTCTGCGTCCTTATATCATCACACCCTCGTTTCGTTTTTCAAGTCTATGAGTTCAATTTGAGATAGGGTAAGAGCCCATCGCATCATTGGAAATTTGGCATTCCTTTCATCGCTGAGCGCTGATCAACGATGAAGTGCACAATATAAGCCTCCTTTTGTTTCTACAATGAGGTTGAACTTTACCCGAGATGGCCGAAGCTTCCCAAGTTCGCGATAATCTATGTATCCTCCGCCGAGGAATTTCAAGGTTAGTTCTCAGAGAGATCCGCAAATGGTAGGTATTGTCTACTGTTTAATAATTAACTTCGAATACATAGCTGAAATGTCTGGAACTCGAAGCGGTCGAATTATGAGTGGTCGTATTGTATATCTAGTAGATTAAATTCTGCGGACAGTTGCGTTCAGTAAAACATACTGAACTCGCGCCTCAGGTATTTCAACACCGCATCATTCATGAGCTCGCTTTCTACCAGAAATCCGTCATGTCCAGCTATCGAGGCGATGTTCACAAATTCTGCCTCAGGAATGCCCGCTGCGAGAAGCTTTTGTTCCTGAGGGGGACACAACACATCGGACTCGATGCTGATGATGAGAGGACGTCGGGGTAGCGTCCCTAGAACGGCTAAAAGCGCTGCGTCCTCATCAAGGTCGCCGAAAACGCGGTCGCGAGTGATGTCGTGAGTGTCCATTTTGCTAACGATGTGGAGATAGCAATTGGCGTCGAAGTTGGGAGCGAATGAGGATCCTTTGTAGCGCAGATACGATTGCGCGGCGTATAGTGGACGCCCTGTGTCGTGCTTGGAGTCCGACGAAAAGTCGGTTGAGATATCGCAACCCGCGCCCCGCTGGATTCTTCGCCCGAAGCGCTCTTCGTAAGAAGCTGAGGAGCGATATGTTAAGAGTCCCGCCATTCGTGCGGCGGCAAGGCCCTGGAGCGGAGGGCGATCTCGCGCATAGTAACCTCCCTTGAACGCGCGGTCACTGCTGATAATCTGCCGCTTGACCTCGCCCCAGGCAATGCACCAAGCTGACTGCTTTGCGCAAGTCGCCATAGGTATCGCGCGTTGAACGAAGCCAGGGAAGCAAAGCTGCCATTCTAGCACTGTCATTCCGCCCATCGAGCCGCCTACGGCGACTGCAACTTGAGAGATACCCAAGTGGTCGAGTACCATTTTGTGCAACCTGAATAGCTCGTATAAGAACTGAGGAATAATATAGTTCACAGAAACTATTACCTGACATCGTCGCGGATAGTAGTACACGGAAATTCAGGCCCATATGGCTTCCCAGTACAAGGATTGATTGAGAGAGGGGAAGTAGTACCAAAAGGCGATCCCAACACATTTGCGCAGAATATGAACCAGCGAGATGGGTCAAAGGCCTTTCCAAGGTCCATAAGAGGTAGCCACCTGTTGGACATGAGAAATGTTTTGACGTCCCGAAGCTAGAGAGACTGACCATTTCTCAACATCTGCGCAACCGGTGAAGGGATGGCAGATGAGCATAACATTGTTTCTCGCCGTGTTCAGGGAACCCCATGTGCAATATGCGACATCGACACGGGGAAGCGTGAAACCGCTGTCCAAAGTAAACTCGGATACAGTGAAGACGGATTGCTTTTTGGACCGGGAAGACATTGCGTGTTACAATGATGGCAAGAAAGATTGGTGCTTTTGAACAGGGCTGCTGGCTGCTGTTACCCATTACAGCAGCACCAGTTGTTTAGAAGAAACATGATCCGAGTCCGGGCCACAACCAGAAGCAACAAAGTTTAAGTCCGTGTGGCCACGGGAAGCAGTAGAATGCTTCAGGTACTCTGCAGTACTGACTCGATTGGTTGTACTACAAAACTCCATGAGGCAGCGCTGTGTGTGCTGTCCGGTACCTCCCGACTGGGGAGGCAACTTTCGGTGCTGAAAGCTAAGCGAGGAATGAATCAGATGGGAACCGCTTTGCTCTTTGGAGATCAGGTATGAGCGCAGTTGAAAGACCAGGGCTGACCAGGAGAGTGTCTGGCAGAAAGAATGGTGACCGGTGCCGCGGCAGCGGCGTTTGCCGTCATCACTAGTACCAGATCAATTACGACATACAAATTCTCAAATTGCGGCTCTTCCTCCAATCCTCCATCTCATTCAGACGGTGCACAAGTCGGGTTGCCGCCAATTCGTTGAATGACACCTGAAAGCTGTAACCCCGGCTCTTTCCTCGATCCTTGGCCGCCGACGCGTCGAATCGGACCACTTCGGTCATTGACTCTTGAGCTAGATGACTCGTACTCAAATTTCCTTCCTCGGCGGCACGGAATTCTGCGATGGATGTACCTTTGTTTCCATTACAGTTACCACCGCTGTGTCTCGACTCTTTTCGTCCTTCGCCGGGGGTCCTTGCACACTGTGTTATGTTCTACCCGGGCATATCGGATTCACAATCCATCCTCCGACACTTCATCCAAACAGCACTGGCACGGTGACCGATGGCTAGACTCTGGGTGAACTCTCCTCCGTTTATGACAGCCTTATGAACCGCTGCGGCTTAGCAATGTGAGTCATTTGTGCCGATCATTCGAGCATAAAATCTCTTAAGAAGCAGCTTGGTTTTTAACTTCTTCCACTCAACTTCAAGTTCCACTACATTCTATATCATGGACGGTACTTTTGACTGTCATCGGAACGGCGACCTTGTCCAGCGACATCCTGTCGGATCCCTGGATTTCCAGATACACAATGCATTTACCACAAACATATTTGGCGGTAACCCCGCCGTCATCATCTTTCTGAACGAGATGCTGCCGAATGACGTCCTGGAAAAAATCAACGCGAATTTCAATCAACCCATCGTGGTATATGTATCTTTGCCGACGTCCGACACGCCACTCCCGGAAGGACGCGCTCGTTTCGGGCTGCGATGGTTTGGACCCACAAACGAGGTTCATATTTGCGGGCACGGAACTCGTGAGCCATCTTGTTTTCCGTTCTGGGGCAAGATACGCTTACACCAAAAATTCTTGGCAGTCGCCGCGGCTGAGGCCATTTTCCGCCGCCTTGACTCGAAAAAGAATATCACTGTTCTTGAGTTCGAGACTCTGTCGGGCATCCTCACCGCACACCGCGTTGGCGACCAGATTAGCATGGAATTGCCTGCTGGGTCAACTATCCCCGCCTCTCCAGAGGACGAGGCCGCCGTCGCCGAAATCTTTGCCGGCGCGCTGGCTAAACCATCTGTCAAACTCAATTACGTCGGGTACGGCGGATCGGGCTTCGTCAACTATCTTTTAGTAGAGGTGGACACGACGGAGAACCTTGGCCAATGGAAACCGGACGTGTCCTTTTTTGTGAGTATCCTTTCGTTATCGAAAACATTTTTTTCATTCGTCATTTTAGGCGAAACTCGCACCCCGAACGCAAATTCTGGTCGTTACCTCCGCGAGTGAGACCGAAGGAATCGCGTACGAGACTCGTATGTTCGGCCCCACTATCGGTGTTCCTGAAGACCACGTCTGCGGCTCGGCGCATTGTCTAAATGCGCCGTATTGGGCTCGCAAATCACAGCAGGAATTCATCGAAGGCGGCTATACAGACGGAAAACGCCAACATGCTAAAGCAGTTAGTGCCCGAGGTGGAGATATTTGGGCATCCTATTTCTCCGCTGCAAAACGTGTTCAGATATACGGGCACGTTAAATCTGTTGCAGTTGGGACTCTGGATCTCTCTGACATCAGTGTTTGATTTACTCGATTTTTAAACATCATTTGTTTGTACACTACTCGATTAATCAATAATCTTCTCTCGAATCTCTCCGTATGTGAGATATTCATTCCAGGTAATTCACTTGACTTCATGCTTTGATTCTGAGCCATTGCGTTACGTTCCAAAATCTTGAAATTGCCCGTGTGGTTCAGAACAGCAAAGACTCGGAATCGACGGGGGAAACAGGCGGGAATGTAGAAGCTGTAACTCGGAATGGAATGCGAGAGAGAACAAGGGCAAGATATTATTATAATCATTGCAAAGTACTGTACATGAAACACGCGTGGACTAAAACATCACAGCGTAGTTGACGACCTTTGAACAGCTTCTCCACCACTCTCCTTCTCCACCGGACCCTCCTTGTCCTCCCCCGCGCTGTGCACTACACCAGAAGTATCTGCCATTCCAGCACCTCCATGAGTCCGGAAGGCGCAAAAATACACCACGGTTGTGACGAACATCGATCCGGAAAGCACAGCGTAGCTCACAACCAACAGCGGATCGCGATAAAGCGGAGAAATAGCGAGCCCGAGGAGCACGGCGAGTGCACCCATTCCCACCAGGACAGCTTGTAACAGCGATTTCATGCTCGGCGGCGCAGCATCATATGCGTATTCATACGCGCTGGGCGAAGAGAACACCTCGCCGAGACCTTCGAGGACGTAAATCGGAGTCTGAACCCAGACGTTAGCGTGATTCGGCCCAGGGTTTGGGGCACATTTGAGGGGAGCATCGTAGCAAGGGCCTGCTGTATACACGAGATGCTGGATTCCGGATGCATATGCCTGGGCAAATGATTCGAAGAGAAAACCGAGAGCCATGCGATTGATGGGTGAGAAGGTGATCTTGGCTTTTCGGAGAGCGGGGTACAATAACTGTTCTGCAAGAGGAAGGAGGACGATGACGGACACTGGATTAAGGAAAGAGATTAGGTCGTTAGGAACTCCGCGCGTCTCCATCGTTGCCGCTTGGGAGACTAAGTTGTTTGATATTTGACTCTGGCACAAGAGTAAAATTGGCCACGCCAGGCTATTTAGAGAATTGATCTCAAGATACTCCCCATATTAAACAAACGACGTACAAAACACGACAAGCCAATAATCCGCGTTTCAGTTCGTGGATAAAGGTGTCCTCCCAAGGGACCACGCGCTGATGTTTCGACAATTGGGCTGCTGGCATCGCAGCATCCATCTTGAAACCACCACGCGCCCCAAACCAAAACGCCTTCATGGCCTGAGGCAGAATGGTCCCTTTGGCGGGTGGCTTCACTGTAGGCACATTTTCAACGAGACTCTTGAGAAAAAGATAGTATCATCGTACCGAATTTCCGATTGCCTAGAACCAACAGCGCAAAAGCAACCCAGATTGAACAGAAGGGAAGCAGAAATGCTGCCCAAAAGTCGACGTGCCTTTCCAAGAGCGCGGTTGCTACTCCGGAAAGAGACCCCACATTGCCGCACCTACTTTGGATGAATAAATCTGATTTGCTCTGAGACGGAAACCCCCGACCAGTAATATATTGAATAAATCCGCTGTAGAGTCAAAGCTTGGTCGACGATGACACGCTCGCCAGTGGACGTCTCTATCACACGTAGGCTACTGGCAGATGGTTCCGCGCATTGATCAGCTACGGTTTCTGTTAAGCCACGCCGCTCGATAGTGTGGTCACTTACCGATGAATGGGGCCAGATTTGATTTCATTCCTCCGGCACCAACGCCAAAAATTATAATGGCTGCACGAAAAAGCAATTTGAGCTGAAGACCACGCGATTCAAGACATTTCTTACCTGCAATGAGGCCCCCGAGCCCGGCCCCATGGTTCAAAGATACCGGCAGCGATGTGATGAAAAGTATGAGGATACCCAAGGCATAGACACTTGAGCATTATTAGAATAAATCTGATTGAATTACAGCTCAAGCACCTAGCAAAAAAAGTCAAACTCTTGTATCTGCCAAGCCAGCCGTCGGCCACAATCGCCCCACCGAAAGACGTGGCATAGACAAGGAAGGTAAGGAAATAGGAAAGACGTGTTGCGGATGATTGTCCCAGACCAAGAGCACCGTGACGGAGAGGATCGTCCCTTGCATTCTGGATATAGTTTTCTGCTGCATCGTTAGTTCCTGAATCAAATAATCGAACTCGCAACTGACGCAATGGCGTAGTTACCCCATAGTATGAAAATCTTTCTGCAAATCCGATGATAGCAACAAGCCAGGCCCCAAGGGGAATCTTCCCGCCTATGCGCCGCAGCGTTTCCAGTTCTTGATTCGTAGGAGGATGAACGATGCTCGGAAGTGTCTGGACTGCAACCGATTCCGCACTATGACTGGAATCGTGATAGGAAATGGGAATAGACCGCTGGGAGCCGTATTTACTGTCAAGCAGAAAGTCAGCAGATGTTCAGACAGCATGAGCGGAGAACACATAGAGACCTTGGGTCCTCGATAGCGACTTGCACGATGGACAAATCAACTTGGTCCATATCTTAATGAAAGGATAGACAGAAAGTAGAGCGCTTGAAAGGCTGAAGGAATGCTTTGCTCTGTGGAGGGAGACCGACAAGAAGAAAAAAACGCAACCCCGACTCGGTGACATGGCCGTTAAGTTGGTCGTGCTTTGTTATTGGGCGCTAGACTTTTAGCGCTACAGCTAAAAGTGAATACTTCCATTGCCATAAGTCTGACAAGTCTTGAATCGATTTCGAATAAGCGCCAGATACGTTTGAGATGGTGGTTGGGGTTCAACTGCAAGGGGAAACGTCTGGGCAACAACGGGGTGCCGAGTTCTCGGCTGTTACCGTGCGCGCCAAGTCACCGGCGGCCGCGGGCGGTGTCCCTTGACTCGACCGATACCACCATGTCTCCATTTTACAGGGCCCACAATCTAGGCGCCGGCGCCCACAGGAACCGCTACTTAGAGTACTATGTCTAATACCCTCGCAGATCATAGTTTCTAGTCAACTTTCGCCTTTTCACACTCGGAATTCTGCAAGTGCCGTCTACATGATGACTCCCTTCTCGTTGTTCGAGGATGCTGCGACCATTATTCACAATAATCTTGGTATACATGGTTTCCAGGCATAGTCTCCTCACCTCTGATTGCTTCCCAGATCCTGTTGAGGTTATTTGGAGAGTCAACACCCCAACTGCTTCGTTCCAGACTGTGGATGTTATTTCACAACCCTTGTCCACGACCAAGCAGAGAGGACTCCGAGCTGACACGCTGAACGAATCTGCTGTTGCAAACAGACCTCATGAATTCCTTTGCGCGTGCATCAGAAATTCGGAAAGCTCGCGCTGCGCCGTTAAATTCATTTTCTCCACCGTCGATGGCTTCATTGGTCGCCTGAATTTCTTTGAACGACGCTTGCTAGAATGCATTCATGTAGACCGTGTGGAGGGTTTTGTGTCTCTTGATCAAAGGATTCAGAGTGGAATTACCACAGCCAGTTCCTTTGAGGATATTGTTTCTTCGGCAGTGGCGGGGATCCTTCTTCAGGGTCCTCCAGATACACCGGACGCTGTGATGTTCGATGCTATCGAGTCAGAGCTTTCTGCCAGACTCGCGTTGACCTGGGTTCTTCCTGCACGCATCCCTCATCGGAATGTGGTCCTCATAGAGGGATATTCCCATCTCCAGACCGGTAGGTTTTTGGCTTCTTCCGTTATATTGAGTTCGCATTCTTACCGCTGGCATTTCAGGTCCAGGCTTTATCCAGGCGGTCAAGGACTTTGATGTCTCCGTCATTGTGCTGGGCACAGGACTTCCTCACGGACCTAGACATTGGCTCCAATATCCCGAAAATGCCCCCGGGTTTTGCGACGCGTTCATCCCAATCGACATGACCATCGATGATGAGCTCCCAGCGCGTATTGTCGCTGCCGTTCGCGCGTACAAGGGATTCGACAAAGTCGACGGTATTCTCACCGCGCATGACAGGTATCTGGTATCCACTGCCAAAGCAGCTGTTCTGCTCGGGCTTCCGGCCTCTCCCGTTCGGGCGCATGAGGTTTCGACCGACAAATATGCCATGCGGCAATTCGAAGTCGACTCAGGCAATGATTTCCAATGCATTCTCTTTCCTGGCTTGGAGGCCATGACGGAGAAATTGTTGTCACCACATACCCCCACTGTCATCAATTATCCCGCTATCGTGAAGCCCGTGAGCGGCTATCTTTCGGAGGGCGTTGCTCGAGTTAGCAACGATGTCGAGCTCATAGCATCTGTGCGCAGAATCGACACCAAACGCCACGGCCATGCCGTTATCGTGGAGACTTACATCGACGGACCCGAGTTCGACGCTAATATGATTCTCTGTGAAGGGGACATCTTGTTCTTCGAGCTGGTGGATGACTTCCCCAGCGCTGGTGACAAACCAGGTGCCGGCGCCGAGGGAACATTTTTCGAGACCTCCGAATTCACACCCTCCAATCTCTCCAATTCGGAACGGGAAATCGTCAAAGAGTCGTTGCACAAGACCCTACTCAAGCTCGGCTTCATGTGGGGTCTTTTTCATATCGAAGGTCGGGTCAAGGACTCGAGCATGGAGTTTCGCGCAGACGACAAAGGCGTCGTCGACCTTCGAACGCGGGTCGAGCCCCGGCGGAGTCCGCCCTCTTGCTTCCTAGTCGAGATCAATGCGCGCATTCCAGGACTCGGATGCGCCATGTCCACTATTCATTCTTACGGCGTCGACTTCTACGCAGCCCATCTACTCACTTGCCTTCGCGATGCAGCGCGGCTTCGGCTTGTCAGCACCCCTTTCAATTTTCCCCAACGTGCAGACGGTTCGCAGTATTGGTGTGAAGTCGTCTTCATCCAGCCCGACCGCGGAGGGCGATTCGCCACAGAGGATCCCTGCGGCGAACTGCTTCGGCGACACCCTGGGTTGAAGGGGAATGTGTGCCGGCATCTGTGCTGCTATGCGAAAGGCGATATTATCCCGGATCCTGCAACGGGGGTTTGCCTCCTCCTTGCGTACTTTTTGGCCTATTCCAAGAAGAGTCGTCAAGAGGTCAGAGAAGTTTCGGAGATGATTCGCGCGGAATTCAGATACGAGATCGTCTAGCTTGTTCAAGTCCGTAGTAACATCATGATTTGCTTAATTTTCCAACGAATGATGGGCCAATCGGCGGTTCAGGTCGTCCATTCTCGAGAGATTTGGAAACGGCGACTGGGCGCTAATTGTTGAGTGTTGAACTCCCATAACACTCTAAGCGCTCGTCAACGGAGACAACTGTAGACCGGTCAAAGCGGCGATCCGACAGACATTGCACGGAATTATCCTTTCCCCAAGAATAGATTTGAAAGTCCGTGATCTACGAGGAACCCCACTACGTGAGATTCGCGGTACCGTTGATTTCTCTACGCCCGTGACACCGCCCGCGCCGCTGTTCAACTCCATTTATTAATTTTCCCTTCAGCGGTCAAGGGCGGTGGACGGACCTTGAAACATACAATTTACTGTAAGAATGAAATGGAGGTTCGGTTGTGCTGCGATACGCTTTCTCTTCTGTCGGGGATAAAAAGCAATAATAAGGTTCAAACAGCTGCTGTTCGGCGCAATCCAACTTGAACCGAATCGCTGTATCCGATTCAAGTCATAAACCATTGCATATGCTGTTTTGTAACGCAGTAGTTGTATGACTCGACCTCGGTGAACTGCTCTCTCGGACTTTGCTGTACGCAGCTAGTAGCCTCTGCATTTCGGTTATATATTCAAACTGAACTCCTGGTACGAACTCACGTTCTCAAATTCCCCATCAAAACTTGGTTCCAACGAATAACGAATAAGCTACTAGACAACTTGAAGATGGCACCGCATAAAGTCACGCAGTGGGTGTTTTCACTTTGCAATTCTTCAGGTCTGTGGATGAAGTATTCCATCAGCGAACCTCACTTCGATACACTTCAAATCCACGCCGGACATGTGCCTGACAAGGCAGGCAATGGGCCTCGAGCCGTGCCAATCCATGCAAGTGTTGCATACATGTTCCAGAGCTCCGATGTGCGTTTGATTCTTGTACAATTCCGCACCATCATAATGGTCATTCCAGCACGGTTCTGAGTTGTTCAAAGGGTCAGTAGCGAAGCTTCCAGATAGTATCGGATTCTTACTTGACTATACCTTCAGACAGCCCGGAAACGTTTATTCGCGTCTGAGCAATGAGACGGTCGATGTCTTGGAACAGAGAATGGCCGCATTGGAGGGCGGTGTAGCTGCTGTTGCGACTTCGAGTGGGCAGGCGGCGCAATTGATGACCTTGTTGGGCTTGTGCGATGCCGGTCATAACATTATTGCACCGTAAGTCGATGCTGTGGCATATTTTGCGCGAAAATTGAATGCATGGCAGACAAAACGGACTGTTTGGAGGGGTTAGACGTTTCTTCTAATTATTTATCAGAGCACTCACCATCGATTAATTTCTAGACGTATTCTCAGTTTCAACGTGAGTAAATATTGATGTGATGGTGGCTTGACGTCGATGAAAAAAAAATTGTAGAGTTGTTGAAAAAAGTCAACATCAAGGTCAAATACGTTGCTGACCTCAAACCGGAACTTTTTGCGGCAGCCATCGACGAAAATACACGGGCGATTTTCATAGAGACCATCAGTAATCCGAGCTTGATACTTGCACCTATCGCGGAACTTGCGGAGGTAAGTTTCTAGTCTGGACTAACGCGAGAGCTTTGACGAGTCTGGTCGATCGGTAGCTGGCGCATAAGCATGAGATTCCACTTGTGGTCGATAATACGTGCGGGATGGGAGGCTGGATGATTAAACCAATAGATTTCGGAGCAGACTTGGTCGGTAAGAATAAATTTCTTGGGGATTTGCGCGGCCAGTGGTTGATACATTTGACAGTCCATAGCACGACAAAATGGATCGGTGGACACGGCACAGTACTAGGTGGAATGATCATTGACTCAGGTAAAAACCACGAATGTAGATTTCGGAACACATTCTAACCTTATTTCGAATGTGCAGGCCGATTCGATTGGGATGCGTCATCGAAGTTCAAGGGGGCTTTCAGTGAGAAGTATGATCGACGCACGGCATTCGCATTGAAGATGAGGTGGGAGATGCTTCGGGACATGGGTGCCTGCCAGAGCGCTTTCAGCGCGTTTCTGACTATGCAGGGACTGGAGACCCTCAGTTTGAGAGCGGAACGGCATTGCGACAATTCCCTCGCACTGGCGAAGTAAATCTCTACTGGGCAAAGATTTTGATTTAGTGCTCTAATGACGCTTCTAGATGGCTCGAGGCTCACCCGAAAGTCGCTTGGGTGTCGTACCTGGGACTGAAGAGCCACCCGGACCATGTGCGCGCAACGGAATGCCTGCGAGAGAACGCGTTTGGTGGCATCGTCTGTTTTGGAATCACAGGCCATCCACGAGATGTGATCGACCACTTGAAGCTCACGAGCAATCTGTCGCATATGGGTGCGTGGGGATATCCAGGAAAATTCTTGCAGGCTGATTTATAGGATTCCAGGAGACGCAAAGACATTGATAATCCATCCTGGATCGACGACCAACCAGTCGATGAGCGACGAGGAAGTCAAAGCTTCTGGAGTCCGCCGGGATCTCATAAGAGTACGTTGTGCTTCGTTCACCAGCACAAAGCTTCTCGCTGAATTGATCCTCAAGGTATCTGTGGGTATTGAAAATATTGCGGATATCATAGAGGACTTCAAGCAGGCGATGGAACATGTTCCTAGCTGAGTAGAGTACGTATCTGGTGGAGCTTGAACACTACAATAGAGTAGACACGTATAATGAGAACCGTTAAGCACGTTTGAACTTTGGAAGGTCATTCCACCAAGTAAGGGTCCGTGACGAAAGTCTCTTCATGCCAGATACCTGCTTCGACGGGCCAGGAGCATCGGGGGGAGAGTTTGACTTCGCCGAAGCTAGCTCAAGTGGCGACCGAGGATGAGACAACAACTTGAAGCTTGAAGGCTTCAAGGGACTGAAGTGAAAGTTGGGCGGAGACTATCAGTGGCTGTGACGAATTCGGCAATTTCCGGGCCCGCTTTTCTGTGTGTCTGCGAGCCCGCATGCCACCGTATTCTGAACCACCCCTTGCCCACCCCTCCAACATCCAACCACTCGGGAGCTCAGTTTCAGCGTCTTGAGCTCCTCGACAACAATTCGTGGTAGCCTCATCTTCCCCCAGCGTCGCCAATTCAGTCCGGTACACAGGATTCAGGAAGCATGTCGTCAAGCCGAGGCAGTCGTATGGTGAAGAGAGGGTTGGGGAAGAACAGAGAGATCACGGCTCGATGTACACAGGCATGCATGGTGCGCTCCGAATGTTCGACGCATCGACAGGCGCTCCCTGAATCTAGATCGAAGAGGATGTCCTGGTCCGATGAGCTCTCGACCGCTGGGCAAGATTCGTGGCGCTACCTGGGTAGACGATGCAGAGGTGCTGAGGGAAAATCGTGCAGCGTCGAGGAACCTCCTGTGGACGATTGTTTGGGGTCGAAGAGATACCAGACTAGTCCTGCGTCCGCTGTCGGGGCTGGGCTTGCGGTGGACGACGCTCCCGGGCGTCCACACTACGTGGGAGGGGTACTGCGTCTGTATACGCTTGTTCTCGTATCCCGGCCAATCATTGAAGGGACATGGGTATCCTCCATAGAAAGCCGTATGTTGGAGGTATCAAAAGCATAAGGTCGAAGCAGGTATGATTCTCGACGTGTAGCCTCATATAGCTGCTGAGGAACCTTCACATTTGGTGCATTCAGAGGGAGGACTTGAATGAGTAAAAGGACGCACGATCGTCAGCACGATGGCCCGTCACCAGGACGCTTGAAATGGCGGTCCTATTATACCAGCAGATGCCCTCAACGTGCGAGCATCTCATACCCTCTTTCGCTCCTCCCCGCGCTCGTCGTCACCGTCGTTGTGGCCTTGACGCGGAATTCTGGAACGGCGGAACCACCGCCATTCGCGCTGCGACTTTCGGGTCGACGTATGTGTGCGGGAGTTAAAAGATCAGCGGCGGAAGCATAGCAAGATTGTCGGGATGTAAGAGAGGAGGTCGAAGCGCTTGTCTGAGCGCCCATAGTACGAACGTCGCAGAAGAGACAGAGAGGATAGCACGACTGAAGTAGGAGCCGCCTCCACCACCGCCCCAACCGGACTTGTCAATATCCTTGTCGGCTGCCTCTGTCCTCGTTCCCGTTGTTGGCCCCGTCCTCAGTAGTTCCACCAAAGCCACGCGTCATCACCGCCCATTCGACCCATCCGGCGTCGGGGCCGCTCACTTCCTCCGTATTCCCAGCACCACCGCGAATGCTGGGGAGTGGCAAGAGCATGAGTCACAAGGTCGGCAGCCGCAAAACGCTCTTCACCCTCCTAACACTCCGCTTGGCCAACGCCCGCACCGCAGGAGGGTGCCCCCTGCTTCTACATACGTTCCGCCAAAGGCGGGCGAACGGGCTCGGGAGTCGCTGCAACATGTGGATATTGACCATAACCCTGATTTCCCCGGAGCATCGAGGAAACCGATACAGAGACGCTGTAGACTCGTCAAGCCCGGGATCGAGCGAAGCACGATGGCGGCGGACGCGAGGGGCGATGAGAGCCAAATGAGAGCGAGATGTGTTTGATGAGATGCGGAGTCTGGAACGAGGGCCCGACTCGGACGCGAGATGCGCCATAAGGCAGCATAAGGCCTTAAGGATCCGTCTTCCGAGCTTAGTGTAGTCGTGCAATGTCTCGATGCCGCCAGCGCTTGCGACAAGGTTGGGACGTTCCGCACCGAGCATATCGTGGTGAAAAGACAGCTACAGTCGCGCCTCGAAAGCGACCGTCGACTGTACTCGCATCGTCAAAGCACCGTCTATCCCGCCAGCGGCGACAGTATCACGGTTTCAAGTAATCCATCTCCTGGGATACGAGACAGATGGCAGAATGGACGTGTATCTGCGTTGGGATACTTATGCCCCAGTCCCTGACGCGGCGGTTTTCGTGACGCACTGCGTATTCGTCCGGACACCTCACGGTGCGCCGTGCAAAAACAGAAGAACAAAAAAAAGAACCTTATTTCGAGGAGGATTGCGACGGATCGTCGACTACTGGCCTAGCTGCCAACTGCGTCAAAATGTGTGAAGACTGGAAATGAGAGGTATCGCACCTTGTGCTGAGTATCGCATGGACATTTGTAGCGGCCGACGAAGGACAAGAAACCCGTGCAGGCACATTGGGGGAGTAGCTGCACGCCGCCCTGGGCGCAACTGGGAACTTTGAATCGCATTTCTTCAGCCCGTAGTGTATTCTCCCAAGACGACCGGCTGAGGGCTGGCCCCAAGGGCGACAGCACGAGGAGACCTCAGTGGCTCTCCTGGATATGCATGGTGATATATTCAGCGAGCAAGGAGGCGCAAGGCTTCCTGAAGGCGAGTCATCGTCATCGTCGTCGTCGTGGTTGGCAACTGAGTCAAGTTTGTCGGATCCCATCGGCCGAACCCCCCGCTCCCTCCCGCTCCAGGCTTGCTCCACTGTCCAGGCGGCGCTCCTCACTTACGAGGCTCGGATGTTTAATTCAGCGAAACTTGTGAACTAAGAAGAATTGAAGCGTCTGTACAGAGAGACTAGCTCGGAGGCTTCAGGGCAACTACGTGAGCTTCGTGCCACACACCGATTTCCTTCTTCAACGGGGACCTCATATGCCATGGAGTACTTATCAGCTCTTTGAAATTTCGAATTCGGCTCAGCAACAAATTCTACCACTGCCAGCAGTACCAGCTCCGGCCACGCTATAAGAAAAAGGGAGAAAAAAAAGAAATTACATACCTTCGATCGGAAGGCGAATGCAGGAATCGAACGAGACGGCTGAGGCTCTGCGTCAACTCTAGTCGCCTGGCTCGCCGCGTTCTACACAACCAATCTACAATTCGGACGGTAATTTGTTGGAGTTGATTGCATTACACTCAGCAGGCCCCGGGAAGCTCCTGCAAAGGATGGTCCCGAAAATTCCGCGATTTTGGCCTCAAAAAGCCACTCGTTTTGGCGAATTTTCGCCCAAAAAGCCACTTTTCGGACAGGCCTTATCACGTGAAAATTCACCGGCCGTCGGCGCCGATGATGCAATCAGAAGATGGCGTGATTTTGGTCAATTTTCCTTCAAATTTGGCCTCAAAAAGCCACTTTACGGACAGGGCTCGCGGATTTTGAGCCTCAAAAAGCCACTTTTCGGACAAGGGTTTCGCGAATTTTGGCCCTGAAAAAGCCACTTTTCGGGACCATCCTTTGCAGGAGCTTCCCGGGGCCTCACTCAGCACAGGATACTTATTCCAGCACAGGCAACTAATTTTTTGAACGCCCACTTCAACGCCCACCGAAATCTCACCAAACACGACAAGACTTGGTAGTCGATAAATCTTTTTTGAACGTCTTCGAAGTTGTGTACTACTAGCCTCAGTGTAGTACTTATTCGTCGCAAAACGATGCTCGTT
This sequence comes from Favolaschia claudopus, assembly GCA_037176885.1. Lineage (NCBI taxonomy): Eukaryota > Fungi > Basidiomycota > Agaricomycetes > Agaricales > Mycenaceae > Favolaschia > Favolaschia claudopus. The sequence continues at coordinate 1,654,437 of JAWWNJ010000005.1, forward strand.
GCCGACATTGGCGGTGTTGGGCTGTTGGCCATTGATTCGCCGGCGGGGAACAGCTTGATAGTCATCAATAGTCAGGTTCACACGGTTGATTGTTTACGGAATTTGAACGGATTGCGAACAGTCCGCAAAATATTTCAGAGGAGGATAACTTAACGCTGTTTCAAAGGCTTGTATCAAGAGAGGGAGTATCTAAATCGGGGACACCTCCTCCCAACTCGACTCATTCCAAGTCATCAAGGATAATTCCAGAATTCGCACGGTTGAAACTGAGCATTACGTCCAAATTACACAAATGGCTAGTCTACACGCCTAACTCTGAGCGGGACTTTGGCACTGTTCTGGCCAACAACCTTCGGACGCGGTACGAGCGCTACGTGTGTCTCAATCTCCGTGTTCGGTCCGTCGGGAAATTCGAAAACATAATTCCGAATCAACACTGACAAAACCGCCTAGTACCGTACAAGAAAATCAGCCAGAGTCGTAAAATGAATATATAACGACTTAGAACGTGCCTTGAACTCAGCCAACGCAAACGATTTCCCCAAACACGTCCGCGGACCGTCGTGGAACGAGAGGATGTGTCGATGTCCTTGCAGGTCTTTCGCTGGAAGTTGATTGATCTGGTCATCGAGCCAGCGCTCTGGTCTGAACTCTTTCGCATCCGGGCCCCAAAGAGCTTCGGATCGGTTGACACATCGAAGGGGGGACATCACCGAGGTGCCTTTCGCGATAGTGATGTGCGAGATGGTTTCACCCGACGGAGTGAGGACCGGTGTGCCGAGAGGAATCACATCGTCGCGGGATGCCTGTGTACAAGTCAATTGCAGACTAATACATTGCGTGGCAAATTGGCTTACAACTCGTAGGGTCTCTGTGACCGGGGGATGCAATCGCAGGACTTCCTGCACTGTGGCGTCGAGATAGGGCAACTCAGTCAGAGATACGAGCTGGTCCCAAGTTGGATCTGTTCCGCCAAACCGAGCGAGATCTTTGCGTAATTTGTCTTGTTTCTCGGGGTGTTTGGCTAATTCTATGAGCGCCCACTGGAAGGAGGATGAGTCATTTGTGCTAGTATTGTTAAAAAAAGAGAAGCAGCGCACTGTGAGGCTGACTGAAGTCCCACCGCCGAGCTTTCAGCAAATTGTAAAATAGATGTGTTTGTATCACTTGCCTGATGTCGTCTCGTATCCTGGAAAGTATAAATTCATAACAGGAACCGAAACACAAATTCGACACACCTGCTACCAACAGAAGATTCTACGACAATAAATGGTAAGTTAGAATTTAAAGACGCAACCGAACATTTACCATCTAGAAATACAGGTTATTTCCTTTTGGTCAAAACGAAGAAAGAAAACAGTGTTGAACATACCTGAGCAACAACCTCTTCCTGAGTCATGTACAACTCGCCAGCGTCGCGGAGCTCCGCCTTGACTATCAACCAATTTCAGTCAATCCTCCTCCAACAACTTTGAAACATCAAGCTCAAGTTGAATAACGTACGAAGCAGACCAATCACAGATTTATCTGTAAACTCCTCCCCCATACCCCCCTCCTTCTCCCGACGGGTATTGCTCAACAACTTTTCTGCAATAACGTATAAACTCCTTCGCAGCTCCCGGAAAGTCCGCAGGCGCTGCGTCGGCATGTTGAAAAGGAACGGGAAGTAGATGCTCAGCGCAAAGATGGCTGCGGTAACCATTCCCTGGTCGGACATACTCATCGCCTCGAAGGCGGCGGTGACGGCTGATTGTTGGCCTTCGAGGTAGCGGAAGTCGTGAGAGAAGCCGGCGATACCGATGCTGTCAAGACTGAAGAAAATTCAATGACCGTTCCCCGTAGTAAGAGAACATAACATACGCGACACGATTCATCCTGCCGAATCTTTTGAGCGCTATCCAAAATGAAGTTCGAAATAGGCGCACCATTCCTCAACCTCGATGACCGCAGAATTATCGGGGCTGGACTCGAGTGTTGCGTCCCAGAAGGCTTTTAGCTTCATAGATATGAAGAATCAAGATCAAGTTAGCGGATACATCGACGATGACAGACTTTATACGCCGAATCAAAGAAAACTGCGGTGAGCCTCCGGATCGCGGCGTTGCTGAACGCGGGAGTGAGAGCTTTCCTCTGCCTGCGGTGACATGCTCTTGAGTAATGAAGTATCGTCGCATGAGACAGAGAAGTCAGACAGACCGTTTGTGCATATCACCCTCAGCCCAGATAACATTTCGTCCGAACTGTGGTGGAAGTCAATTTAGTGCCTTGTTGATACGAATCAGACGAAACGGTCACGCACAGTCTTCCCCAGAAATATCCTATCGTTCTCCGGCCTCGTATATATAGCGCGTTCCGAGTTGTAAAAGTGAACCAGCGCTTTCGGGTCCGTGATGACCACCTTCTTGCGCCCGAACATAAGGGGAACCTGGAACGCTGGTCCGTAACGCGTAGCCCATTCCTCGTAAGTGGTGCTCATGTCTTTCGTCTCGATAATTTCGCGGGTGAGTCCGAGAATGTGGCTGGTGCTCGGCGGGCCCAATAGTTCTGTAGTGACAGTGTGTGATTTGCGCCAGACATATAAGATGAGCTTGGTGCATAGCCAGAGTAGGAGTAACGCCGCGACTCCAGGTATTGGGCCAAAGTAGTACGTCGAAGACATGGTGGTGTGCCAGTGAGTGAATGAAGGCGAGAGACGACAGAACCATCCTATTAAATATCTGGTGTGAACGTATGGGAACGAACGACTGGAAAGAAAGGGAGTCAGAGGATATGATATAGCGGGCCCCGCTACCGGGCCGACGGTGCTTCTCCCTCCTGGGTTACTACAAGTTGATAGTAAGCATGCAGGCACGGGTAACCCGTCGGGTCCAGCGGCTATTCCGAAAGCCCTTGATAATGAAGCTGAAGAGACTGTGCCGAAGCTGGTACGCGGTCGACCGGCAGTGATCAAAGCCAGAGATCAAAGCCAGAGACCAGGCATAGCCGAAGGGAGTAGGCAATGACGAAGCAGTCTGTATCAAAGTTCATTCCACGCTGACAGAGCTGTTTGCATGCAGCGGGGACGCAACTTGAAAATCATTAATTCCCGAGAACATGTGGGCTGTTGGAAAGAGATATCCAGCAGAATTACTGGCGACGAGCCCTGAGAACATCGACCCCAAGGTCCCGGGTACTAAGCCACCAGCTTCACGTTGACTGGCAGAGCTGTCGCACACGCAACTTGCAAGAAACGCGGATCACCCGTGGAAGGAAGGAAGGGAGGAAAAACAATCATCTACCTGTACATCTACCTGCGCAGCGGCGCTCTCCGACCAGAAATTCCGACAACTTGAATCCCATGCAATCCCATGAGCAACCGTGACGGTCCTGCCAGTGGAATCGTTAGTGTCTGGCCATTAACCCAGACTTCACGAGTATTGGGCTATGGAAAGACAGGCATTACTTACTTGCGCCCAAGTAGAAGAAAATGACAATAGACCCATGGCTTTGCTCCAGTGGTATGTAGATCTGCTGCCCTCACGTGAAGAACCAAGGAAGAAGATGATTGCCGGCAAATTCTGGATCAAGAAAACACGTCGCCGTGATGTGACAATTGACACACGTGAACGTGATCCTACGCGTTTGTCTTTTCTTTCTTTCACCTCGCCGATACCCTGATACCTCCACTCTCGACTCAGCGCTATGCCACCCTATACCGAATCACCCGAGTCAGCAAAGAATCGCAAGGAACAAGTGAAACTGCTTCGCCCACGCATAATCAATGGAAGGAAGACATTTGTCGTCAGTGGCCACATTCCTTCGACCCTTTGCGAGTCCGAGTCCTTGACGAGCACCATCCATGTAGAAATTCCTACCCCAAGACGATCTTGAGGCGATACACCCTGTATACCTGTCCGGTTTGTCTTTCTTTTCTTTGTCCCATACCCTCAGCCTGACCCCCTGGACCGGTAGATCCCACCAATTTCAAGCCAAGACGACACCTTCGTGGCGACACACTAGACTGGGGCATCGTTGAACTCGACAACTCCGTAGAGCTTTCTATGGCCGAAGCCATTCAACGACGCCTGCTACGAGATAATGCAATGATCAAGTGCATGTATCACCGCGAGCTGCAGCCGCAGGCACAGTTTATCCAGGCGCTAATGGAAAAGAAAGTGAGCACTGGCAGCGCTTTTACTTTCACATGCGACGACGAAACTGAATGAATACCTGGACAGCGAGAGCGCATCGCTGCTGCTAGAGCCCAAGACCCAGAACGACAAACACGCGACTTCATCCTCACCATTCGGCTGCGCGCCTCCGACCGCGCCTCGACCGCGGATTGCCTGATGTGGCGACGCATCAAAGTCGCCGGCGCGACGAAGATCAGCGTCTTTCAAGACAAAATCTTAGCGCCGGCATTGGGCTGGACGCGAAATTATCACGGATATCTTTTTATTGATGACAGCGACGGGGCACAATATGGGGCGCCCGGAGCAAGTGTAGGTTTCCCTTTTCTTTCCCGATATCCGATGTTAATCTGCTGTACCAGCACATCGACCTGATGTGGCTGAAAGACAACGGACACACCTACCTCGACGACGATGGATTCACACTCGCAGACATACTCCCTAACCCGAATACAGACAAGCCTGGCTTCCACTACATATACGACTTAGTAAATCTCTCTCCTTGGATCTTTATTCCTTGATGCTCACGCCCAACTTCAGGGAGACCACTGGTTCCACGACATCTACATCGAATCTATCCTCCCCGCCTCGGAATCAGACGGCAAAGTCGCTCTCCTCGCTGGCGGCGGCGCCTGCCCGCGCGAAGACGGCCAAGGTGCCTACAACTGGAAAAAGTACCTCCAATCCCTCGACTCCCCCACGGACACCTTCTCCTCCAGACACGCCGAAATCGCACAATCCATGAACTACCTCAACGATCCCGACATCCTCCGCCTCGGTCTCCGCTGGCGGTTCGACCCCACCTTCTTCAGTCTCCCGGCGGCGCAGAAACGCATCGCCGACGCGCTCGCCTCACCCGCTAGTGTGCCTTCTGGTCCCAAGAAGGGTGCTATTGGCAACCCGTTTGCCGCAGGACGCGGATTCGGCGGGGACAGTGTGCCGAAGGGCACACACCGCACGGTCAGCTTCCCAGACGCCAGCTCCTTCAACCCGTTCTCGAGGGATAGTCCCTTGAAGGGGTTCTTCCAGCAGACGGAGGTTGTACGCGACCGACGTGATAAACGCGCGGACGCACTTTGCGCGAGCTGCGGGAAGCCGATATCGGACCCGCGGATGTGTGCTGCCTGCCTGAAGGTGTATTATTGCGGCAGAGAGTGAGTGGGCTTCTGCGCTTTGGCTTTCTTCGCGGCTGACTCGGTTATGATAGGTGTCAGGCGGCACATTGGAAGAAAGAGCACAAACGTCTCTGCGCAGGACGCCAGGCGAAAGTCAAACAATGTAACCCCGCGCATTTCCTTGAATCCTCGTGAATCTACCCTTGAGGATCATCTTACTGTACCTTCATTCTAGCCGCGTACCTATCTCGTCGTTTTAATTACTGTATATACCTAGCTTCCATGTTTCAAGCGAATCTACTGTGCATTGCATTGATTTGTGTGGTATTAATGGGTCCCAGGTCCATGTAGTAAGTACGTGCGGGCCAGGGTGAAGGGGAGGCAGCGAATACAAGAAAGTAGTGTAATGTAAACACTAAAGTATATGCAAGTCCAAGGGTATAAGGATATGCGAACAACGACCACACGTATGTAGGGAGGGTACGGTACGGTACGAAACGTATGATACAAGCGAAGTGACGAAGTGTAGTGTTCGTGAATCGTATACGCGTATGCGTCCGTTCGAGGCACAAGAAGTCTATCCATTGTAAAAGAATACTTACAACGGGAACAAGATAAGAATATCGCGATCGTCAATGGTTCGTGGGGGCTTGATATGACACACGAGGGGATCCTGGTGTCTGACCTCGACGTGGCTAGACAAAAGGACCCTGAGGAGATATGAAGGGTGGATTCGTTCACGACGGTGAAGATGTATTGCCCGATGCAGGGAAGCATGAATATGGAAGATGGGAAGGCATCACCAGGGTCTGAGATTAATGTGCGCATTCTATGATATGGAAGCGGAATTCAGGGCTGAGAACGGATAAGGCGATGGTGGGGGAGTCGGGGGTAAAGGGGCGCAAGGTAGAGGCTCAGGCTGAAGCACAAAGAGGTGGAGGGCCTAACACCCTCCATAAACGTCGTTTACGCCGCGCACGTAAACAAGCGACGTTTCCGCAGTAGTCCGCCCACATGCTGCCTAATGAGACGACACGAGGAGAAGAAGACTGCGGACGGCGGGAGAACGCCGTCAAAGTGAAACGCGATTCGGCGGAGGAGAAGCCGCCGACGTCCGCCCATGTCCGTCGCTCGACGATTCGACGCGCACCCCCCGTATGGAGTCTACACTCCGTATATCGGTGCCCTCGCTCAGCCCCCTCCGCAAAAGCGTCTCCCGCTCCCGCTCCGCATCAGGCCTTTCCGGACTCTGCGCACGCATGGGCGTCGCGATGTCATGCTCGCCTTCCCTCTCCCTGTCCGTATCGTCGTCGTCTTCCTCATCCAGTGGCTGTCCCGAAGTCTGCCGCAGCTGTGCACGGAACGCATTCGCCATGATCGCAGCGTCAGAGCCGGAGAAGGGGCGGACCTCGGGGTGTGACTGTGTTGAGTCGGGGGACGTAGTGCGTTGGGGGGAGGTTGTCCGGTCGTGCCCGTGGGATGTGCCGCTCGTGTCTCGAGCGAGACCGCCCCCAGCAGCCGCGACTACAGGAGCAGCGGAGTCGGCTGCCACCATATCTGGGCTACTCGAGCGGACTTGATATCGCTCGCGTTTGTCCCGCGATCTTAGATAGAGTATCGCATATACCATGAGAGCCAAGATCGCAACCACCAAGACGATTCCAAGAACTGTGAGGACGATAGCCCAAGTCGGAAACGAGGAATGACCGGAATTGTCTTGTATATTATGATTGGGGGTTGCTGGGACGGTTATCGTTGTGGCAGTACCGCTGATAGTTGTGGTCAAAACGACGCCTGCTGATGACGTCGGGGATGTCGTCGTGTCTGTTTGTGTGGACTCCCTGCTCGTACTGGACATAGTGGCCAGGACAGAGTCAGCGAACGTCGTTTCTGAGGGATGGTTTTCAGGATTCAGGACAATGAAGCGCTAGGGCACTCACGAATGGCAGAGAATGTTGCCTGCGGCTTCGGCCTCCCATCATCCAAGGACTCGCCATGACGAGCAATGAGCCAGTAGAACGGATAGGAAATATTGCTGCCGTTCCAGTCTACTCCTCTCGTACCCCACCACGTATCATTCACCTGTTGCGAGACGACGCCCGCCTGCCCTCTTGGATTGACCTGGTTAGGCATCATCAAAACCTGCTCCAACGAGTCGCCATGAAAGAGGTAAACGTCGACACGATCCGTCTGAGTGAAGTCGGGATTATTCGAGTTCCCTTTGAAAAAATGAATTCATCAAATCGAAAAAAACAAAATTGGCGCGCACAGACGAAATCGGCCCATTGATCCTGCGTCACGACGGTATTGGCTGTCGGGAAACATGAGAGCACTTCGTTGCCAGAGAAAATCTGGCACTGGGTCTTCGCAGCATCTGGTGGGGCGTGGAATAAGAGACGAATTCCGGATTTTTTGATACGGAAAAACGCACCAACTGCAGCCTGGTCAGCTACATCTTGTCGTGCGATTTTTGAGGAGGATGCGTGGTGTGCGCCAGGCGATAAGGAGAGTTCGGCGGTCGGTTCAGGCCAGGGCGGATTGAAGGACGAGTCAGGCATCAAGGCAACGGAGCAAACATGGAGGTTAAGGACAAGAATGGGTCGCGCGGGAGGAATGGCCAAAAGGATGGGAGTGGGACTCGGGTAAACCCCGGAAAAAGGCTGATAGTGGGACTCGGATGCTCGGATAGCAAGATTTCAGCTCTGATAGTGGGACTCGGCTGATCGGCACATCAATATAAATGATGTAGATCACAGCTCGTAATTAGCTTGAAAATACCACCCCGACGCTTTAAAATATTCCCTAGCTCCACGCAGTGGGCCTCCGCGGCGAGCGGTAGCACCACGCAGTGGGCCCAGCGGCGAGCGACTGCACCACGCAGTGGGCCTAGCGGCGAGCGTCAAGGGGGGTCCGCGGGGGTCTCCCCCGCGCTACATGAATGAAATTTTCAGAGTAAACAGCAGAAAAAAACTCGAATTACTGTGTAGAATTCATCAGATATGCCGTCAGGCTGAAGGAGGGGGGTCTGGGGGGAACCACGTTCCCCACAGGGAATATAACAGTGCCGAAATAACCCGAGAAAGACATTAAACAGATAAAATACACTACTCGGCTCTGAATGCCGAAGATTGATGAATCGTTGATTTACTGATCGCCAGTTGATTGCAGTTGATGCAGAACTGATCAATAGTGGGACTCGCTTAAATAGCCGAGTCCCACTCCCACTGTTCTGGCATATACTCTCAAGGTTGGGCTCGCGGTTTATGTTGAACAAGGTGCGCAATTGATTTCTTCGCATATCTTACTTTTCTCTGATTTTCTCTTATCCCGAGCCCTTGCTCGATCGAAACTACTTATACTATAATATACTTACCGAGACTATCACGGTGCGCACTAATATCTCCTCAATTTTCACTTCACAACGGACCGCTCACTGACTTGATCATTTGGATCTATCTAGGCTGAGGATCCAAGACTGATCTCAACCTCAACCCTTTTGCTTCAACACTAACCCTATACAACTGTTGTGAGTCTATGCCGACTGACTTCCCCCTTAGATGGGTTTGGCTCTACCTTTCACCGCGCCTCTGAAGTGCCGGGCTAAGTATGGTTTCGGATTGGTGCGCATTCTATTACCTCTCTGATGTAACTCTATCCCATTGTCATGCAGATATAGACTGAACCTATGCCGGTACGTACAAATATTCAGATAGACACTGACCTTGCTTAATTTCGACTGTATAGGCCGGGACTATCCCTGTTTGAATCGCATTCGGTTGAACGCCAAAATTATGAGTTGATTCTGTTTTATATTCACGACCCGACTGACTGGCTGACTTGAATTTTCAAGGCCGGGACTATGCCTGTTTGATTTGAATCTGGCATGCACGCACGCGTTCAAGTGTTATAATGTTAATGGGTAAGTAAGGGTTGGCTTAGGGTTGTATTGACCCTATCGTTGTATCGTTGGAATGGTAGTCGAGCGACGAGGTAAGCTCAAAGTTGGCTCAAAGCTCAACTTAAATTACTTTGACCTTTCATCCTCTTCTCCTCCTTCGAACTGATCGTTGTTGTCGGTGAGTCTCAGTCCCCTTCATGCAACTCATTCAACACTGACCAAACCTTTAAGCACCGCTGTTCTTATTCTTCTTCAAAAACGAACCCGCGCTGCCAAGTCGACCCCATCGAACCTCGGTACACCACCAATTTCATTTTGGCTTTCAAATTTCTGTTGCAGTGTTTGTAGGTGAGTTATTTCCTCTTTCATTTCCCCTCGTCTCAGCTGAATGAGCTAGCTCGTCATTGTACACCCTGGTTGGGCCCAATACCAAAATTATGCCGGTATACGATCAGCTATGTCTCATTCTTTACATTCCTTTATCACTTCTCTTTTGTACGTCGGAAAGGCCGAATCTAAGTAGGCTTCTCTGCATCGTGTCGGATGGTTACTTCAATTCCGACTCCAAAGCTATGCTAGTTCCCTCTCAGGTACGTTTCATTTACTGCTATTTGCAGAACATAAGGCGCGGGCGGAAATTTTCCGTTTTTGGACACTTTTACATAACAAAGTTCGTTGTCCCGATTTCTCGCTCGTATCTTTGTCTATTGCGCTAATCTAAGTTGTGACGTCCTTCTGTAGTCTCAGTCCGTCGTGTAGGCTAGTCTTTATGTCTTACTGTGCTGTATTTCCGCCGTAATACCAAAAGTAGACATTTTCGACGGTTGACCCTCCCGCAACGGCGCGGGTGCATGCAGGTGCGTAGTATGTCTTCTGAAGACTTATATCGTTCCCTTTTATCGTTTAGGTCACTTTGATTTGCGATATTCCGTTGGGAAACCGCCAAACGCGCCGGGTATTCCCACATCTAATACTTTCAGCACACCAAACAGGGGACCCTGCCCTTGAATCAATACCAGGGGGAATGCCCTAAAAACTTTACTAGGTACTCTTCTAGGTTCAAAAAAGTGTGTGGGGTACTTACATGCGCGATATTCGCGTTGTAGCCTATTCAGTGTCGTATTGTACATCACGCACCTCTGGTCATCAAATACTTTGGCTATTTCCGTGCTCAACCTTGCCATTTCTCAATATTCTCGTGTTCTGTTTACATAGAGGCGTGTATATATCCCATATAGAGATCCTTCTGCACTCAAAACGCTCGCGACGCGTCGCGTCGGGGCTAATTACGCGTCGGAAATCATTCATCGGTCACTTTACGTAGTGTGACAAGTAACACACCTTGCAATTTTCGTCTCAGCCACCACGGCGCCTTCCCAATGCCAAAAGCAGCTGGTACTATTGCCCCACGACGCAAGAGCCAGCGAAAGACAACCCGTACCGCTCCCCCTGGCCCTCCTGCACCCGATGCTTCCTTCATTTCGGCATCCAGCGAGCCTGATCCTCTCTCGCATGAAGTCGACTTCGGCGAGCGTGCTTCTGACTCTGGTGATCCACCCTACTGGGAAAGGGAAACCTAAGAAGGTTTCTTTTTTTTGGGGGGGGAATAAACTCTGAATCTTTCCTCAGATGCATTGGTGTGGCTCCCTTACTACTGTTCAAGTCTGAACAATTTCTTTTTGATCTTTTCTTCTGACCATTCCCAGAAAGGAAAAGAAAAAAGACCTGAATTCCCCTGTTCATTTGCATTCTCAGCTCTTCACCAGTGAGCTTTGATTCATGTTCTCTCCGGCTTGAACAAGCTTCCTCCAGTTTTTCAATCCTTTTTTGTTTGGTAACCCTAACCCTATTCTGTGCAGATGATGACGCAATGGCCGGAAAAACCTCTGATGATGCCATCCCCGGATAAACTTCCCATGACGCAATCCACGGCAAAATGGGCGGCAAAATGGCAACTTTTTTTGGTGATTGCGTCATAGTAGTATCAGCTGGCCCAAGTGCATTATCGCTGGGCGCCAAGCACTGAGATGATTGGCTGATGTTATCGATGGATCTTTGGTGCTGCTGTACTTTCCCCTCTACACTCGCCCCTCCCTCACAATGCCTGCTCAGAGTCGAATGCAGCACGAATTCCAGCCTCTTCAGGAAATAGGTCAAATATTTTCTGGCCGACACTACACCGTTGATGGGCGCAAAATCAAGCTTGAGGATCTCTATCTTGTAGAAAATCACCCGCTCAGACCCAACAGCAAAGGCAGAACCTTCGTTTATTATCAGGACACGTCGGTGTTAGCGTTGATGGAGAGATGAGGGGCAGAAGCCACGTTGCTGTTGACACGATGAAACACTGCACTTGAATATATCGATATGAGAGGCAAAGTGCGCAATGGACTAATCCACTACAAAACACACAAACAACTCAACCAACACACACAACACTCCAACACTTATATATGTCTCAACTGTTGGAATCCTGAGGCTGTGACGCGCCGCCTCGCGAACCTTCCAGAATATTCCGTTTGACTCACTTTAACAGAACCTAGTAGAATTAGCTAGCATACCTACTGTAGTATAAATACAAGTCTGAATCTACAGTGTAGGGCATCTGTTTGCCCTAACACACAGTCTATCTAACCATAGTGTGATCGCAAACCTATTCCTCGTACTTAATCTCGGCATCCTTGCCGCGCGAAATTCAACACAAACAGATCTCGGAATCGCCTCCGATAACCCGGCTACGCTACTCGCTTCCCTCTCTCCCATCATGTCTTCCTCCTACCGACTCTCCCTCGACCCTCTTACCGGCGTCGAGAACTATGCCTCTTGGGCCGTCCAAATTGAGGACGTACTCAACGACATGGGACTTGATGATCACGTCCAACCGGAAGCTGCCGCCACCGCTGCCGACAGTCAATCACCTCCGTCCCCAGCCTGGAAGAAAGCCGATCGCCGCGCTCTCACGCAGATCCGTACCCGTGTAGCTCCACACATCATTGTTGATGTGCGCAACGCGAAGACTGCGCTCGAAGCTTGGACGACGCTCAAGGAGAACTACGAGACCGACGGCGGCATTGGTGTCATCATTGCCATCCGCCAGCTCTTCTCCACTCGCGCCACGAGCGACACCGACATTCAAGAGCACTTGCGCTCTATGAAGAGCCATGCCGAGGAACTCCGCACCTACGGCTATCCCCTCGCCGACCCCGTTTTCTCCCTCGCCCTTCTCACGTCCATGCCGGACGATTGGGATTCTTGGGTCTCATCAGCCGCACTCGATGCCGAGCTGCTGAAGAAACCAACCAAAATTCACGCCGCCATTTTGATGGAGGCCCGTCGTCGTGGTCAGAATGACCCCGAAGCAAAGTCTGCCGCTCTGGTGACTCGCAACCGCAGTTACCCCGCTAAGCAGAAATCAGCCGTGTCCTTTTCCAAAGGCAGGCAGCCCGTTGAATGTTTCAACTGCGGCGGCCGCGGACACCTCTCGCGTTGTAACGACTGGCCATTTTTGCGCGTTATATCTGGCTATTTTAAGTCAAGTGCGGCCCTAAACAACCCAACTACCCGCCACGACTATAGTCTTACTCGACTATCAATAGGAAGTCAGTACCTCTGTCGGTGACACTAAGGAGGGTCAAAGTGAGCTCCGAGCTGTTGACCGTAAAACCCACTACAGGAGACAGGCATTATATTAATAAAGCCTACTGCAGTACTATGGATCTGTTCTATAACAAGAACCCTCAGAAAGAGTGACGAAGGGTCAAGTACCTTGTGTACTATGGACTTAGACGAAGGTCTACAAGGATGTGGAAGGCGCCGCGGCGGCTAAACAGTCAATGGACAGATGCCGCGGGCTGCCGACTATAAATAGACAGCTGGAACAGCGGAAAGGGATCTCATACAGGAGATGCCGGTGCTAGGATCAGAAGGCAGAGTTATGGCAAGACATGAGGTCTTTGACAGGAGTGATGATGTGTGATGCTAAAGCCGAACAAGTGCGGCAACTTCATTAGAAATCTATTTCTATATTGGAGTCAGCGCGGATGACTTGGTGGCTTGATAAATTGGACAACAGACGGGTCCGTGAAATCGCGAGTGAATTGGAATGTCCCAAGAATAGTCTTAGGAGTTAGTAGAGGCGTTGATGGCACCATCGGAAGGGTTGCCGCAAGTGACAGATTGACGAGATCATCAATGATGGCGTTCCGCGGGCTTCCGCAATTCAGTGATTCAACCGTGGGAGTCATAATGGCTGACTTTCTACCGTTGGATCGACAAGCCAAGAGGCTGCCGAAGGTCCGCCGGGACACCCAAATACCAATATACCATCTCTCTACTCAATTGGATCGACATTGCTTACTCTGTACTATTTATGTGATGTATTTCTTGGCATTAGTATAAAAGGACCTGTATTTCTCGTTGAGCTGGAGGACATCGCGCTCAGTCTATTGGACAGCGTTGGTGAACTCAGGCAGCAACGTAGAGGCATATATAAAGATATTGTCTACTCGTTTGTCTTAATAGAAATTGTGTTGAAGTTCAGTTCAAGTGTGAATCTAAGCATCGTTTCGAGAGTGTTCACCCGCGGAGGCTTTGCTTTCGAGTAGCTTTGTCGTGGCCTTAGTGGGTAAGGAACTGCCTGCCTCTACTGCCCGCGGACTGCCTATCTCATTGTGAAGATACGTGTGCTCGAGAGTGAACTAGTATCTCCCTGAGTCTGAGGAAGAGTGGAACTGTCCATCTGCTGAAGCATTGCGTTGGGACTGCTGGCGCATAACCGGAAGAGATCTGATTAGTCCTCGTCTGAAAGGCTTGTGCTATATAAAGGAGTGTCAAAGGTTCCTGGAATTTGGAGGTTCAGGTCTATAGCGTAACTGGCGCTATAAGAATTGTGCATTCTGCCGCGGAAACTGTCTGTGGCCATTGTTTCAATCTCGCCCTGATATTCAACTGCGTTGGGTATCTTGTATCCTACCGTTTATAGTTCCTATTTTTAGGAAAGGTCCGCGGACGGAATCACTTCCATCTACGGTGTGTGAGAGCGTGTTTTGTGCAAGGTTCTTACTTGCAAGTCGACTTATATCCTCGTCACTGTGACATCTGGATTTCGGATCGAACCCCACGAACTCTTCGAGAGACATTTGAGTGTATCTTGTTGAGATATTTGTGTTGTAGTGTTGTGTGTGTTGGTTGATTGTGTTATATATATATATTGGTGGTAGATTCTCTGCTGCGCTATATTTAGCACTTCTGTCGATATATTCAAGTGTCAGCGTTACATCTGGAGCCCACCGCGAGGGGTTCGGTGGTAATTTGTTGATAAAACAAAACGCGTTGCTGTAGTTGGGAGAGTCTAGAGAAGGGACTTTCCTGGGTTGTCGAGAATTCCAGCCCAAACCAATCCTCGTACTAGAAAGACGTCGAGGAAAGGCAGACACCAGCGTAGCCCGTCTCCATTAAATACAGGAGCAGGTGCCAGGAGTTTGCTAGAGCAAGCCAGGGTTGCACTACAAGAACCCGCTCAAACGTCGACTTCAAGGAACAGTCTTATACCCGAGTCTGTAAATTGGGGACCCTCGACGTCTGGCAGAAAACCGCGTACGACCAAAAATTCCAGTACAGGACGGTCGTCTAGTTCGTCACCAGTTAAGAAGAGAAGGAGAGCGCGTTCCGCGGAAGTTATAAATACTTCTGCAGCATTACCCTTTGAGGGACACGCAACCCACTCGGACGGCGAGCTATCTGATCATTTGAATCAGACCATCGAGGCTATTTCGAACTCCGTAGCCAAGATAAACCCCCCACAAACAAACACTATGGCTACCTACGACGAGATTGATAAGAGCAAGATCCCGGATATTTTTGGGAGACATAACCTGAAATTCGATGACGAAACAGGGGATTTGCCCAAGTATTTGGAAGGGATCGAAGATATCATCGCGAAGCAAGGAAAGCTTAGTGAGCAGAGCAAGAAGTGGATAGCACACCACTATGCGAACAGTAAAGTGCAGAAAGAATGGCAAGCTTTGCCCACCTATACGAATGGAACGTATGAGGAATGGAAGGCGGAATTGATGGATGCTTATCCTGAAGTTCGTGCAGTAGAGAAAGGTTCCCGCGCGGGCTGGGCGTCTTTCTTGAAACAGTATACAGACCGTCCGGTGAGAATAGATGAGGAAGTTGAATTTGCCAACTATTGTCGAAAGTTCCGCGGACGAGTTGCAGTGATGAACAAGGACCGAGAGATGCTCTCAAGGCGCGAGTTAGCGCAAGACTTTTTGAAAGGTATTCACCCTACCTTCAGGGAGACTCTTCGCAATATCGTGCTGGCCAGGAGTCCGACGGAACTTACTTCGTATCAGCGAGCAAAATCTGAATATGAAGCGCTGCCTGCGAACAAAGGAAAGGCCTATAAACCGGCCTACACTCATCCTGATGACCTGTACGAATGGGCAGACTTTGAGGAAATACTGAAGTCGTTGATCAAAAGTAATGACTCTATTTTCTTCACAACTCCCTCGGATACAAAGAGGAAGGCTGTTCTATTTTCGGGTAGTTCAGAGGGTGGAGATGAAGCTGCCAAGTTGAAGGCTAGATTGGAGAAGCTTGAGGCTGATTCCAAAGCCAGAGAGGAGAAAATTCTCCAGTCGAATAAGGAGATTGAGGACAAAATGGAAAAGACCTTAGCCAATCATCTGGACAAGTTTACGACGGACCAAAAACAGGTCATGTCCAAGATGCATGAAGCCTTGACGAAAGGGACTTCCAATTATCCTAGTCGTCCTGCAGAAAGAAGAGAATACGGGCCAGACAGGCCATCGTATACACCGGATAGGCCGCCTCTTAGAGAAGGCAAGCCTACGGGCTGTTACTATTGTTGGGATCCTTCGCATTATGTTGCGGACTGCAAGCACAGAAGGGATGATATTACTGGGGGCCTGCTAATCCTGAAAGATGGGCGTATGTTCTTCTATGATGGAAAGGCTTTGCCGCGGGAACCCAAGAATAAGAGCTACATGACCAAAGTGCGGGATTACTATAACAATCGTACTCAGGTGTATTATAACCAAGAGGCGTTTGAGTATTATTACGCTAGTGACCCCACTGCACCGGCCGCGGAGTCGTTTGCGAGTGAATCCAGGGAAGAGTCAGACTCTCCTGCCACCGCGGATAGACTGGACAGAATCGAGGAGTCTGTTGCAAAGATAGCGCAGTTTATGGCGGCACAGAAGGATTTTCAGTGATTCCGATGAGGGAGACTCGCTCGCGGAAAGCTCCTGAGGATCCGAAAGCCAAAGACCGCGTTCCAGAAAAACAGAAAAACCAACAAAAAGAAACAGTAGCCGAGAGAGATAATGGGAAAGCACCCATTAAGCCAGCCAGAGAGAATAGAGTTGAAGTGTTGCTACCGAAGCGTTCTACTCAACCTACGAGGAAAGTCACCGTTGAAGAAGTCAGTGATTCTGAGGACGAGTCGGTTGGTGTCAGAAATAAAAATCAGAAGGAAGAACTTCCGTTCAAGGATGTGAAACCTCTGTCTGACCCTCCCGTACGACCCGCGTTCCCGCGAAAACCAGCAGAGGAGCAACATGGCCAAGGGTCATCAGGTTCACGAAGAACAAGAGTGCCTAAAGATACTCAGCGGCGAGACAAAGCTACCGCGGAGATTGCAGACGCTATTCGGGAAACTGTGATACCAGTCAAAATAGGCACATTGCTGGATAGTAACGAGATGCTCCGGAAAACTCTTGAGATTGGGGGTCCGCGGAAGAACAAAGCTAAATTTATGAAGACTACTTCTGGTGATATTGTCCCTACCAAGGTGCACAACTTTGTCGTCCAAAGGGTGCTTGAGGATGAAGACTCAGACTCTGAGAGCCCCGCGGATGATGAAAGTGAAGCAGAGGATAACGTTCGAGTTGAGACAACGACTTGTGAAGTTGTAGATGAGGATGGAAAGACTGTGTCGGTGTTGATGTTTGACACGTTCCCTGAATTGGTTACCTCCAATGATCATGATTTACCGGAGGGAAGCGTTATTTGTGGGGACCCTGTCCTTCAATACTATGAGTCTCTACCAGAGGGAGAAAAAGCGAAAGCTGTTAAAGTCCCGGCCGCGGGCTCCTCTGCAAAGCTCAGATGCATTCATCCGTCAGTGAATGGCAAGTATGTGGAAGCCATTACGGATAGCGGCTCGCAGATTGTATCAATGAATGCTCAGTTGGCCAAGGAAATTGGTTTGACTTGGAATACAAATATAGTCTGTGAGATGGTTGCTGCGAATAGCCAGATTCAGTCCACCTTGGGCTTGGCTATAAATGTGCCGTTTAATTTTGAAGGGATAATGATGCACCTTCAAGTTCATATTATTGATGAGGTGCCTTATGAAGTTCTTTTGGGACGCCCCTTCGAAATTTTGTCAGAAGCTGTGTTTGCGAGCAAGAGAACCGGCGAAGTCGAGATCACAATTACGGATCCGCGCACAGGGAACAAAAATACCTTTGCAACCTCTCAGAGGGGGGTCAAGATAGATCGAGACACAGGAAAGCCAGTCCAGACAGCTCCCGCGGAGACCAAACCGGATTTTTGCAAGTCTTCGAGGAACTCAAAGATGGGGGAGAAGTAATGGCCGCGTTTGAGTACAACGACCATGGGGAGTTGGTGTGCACAGGATATGGTTTACCGAAAGACGGGGATGTTGTTACGCAGGATGACAGGACGATGGCATATTTATTGGCGTCTAGGGACGCATTTGCAGGAGATAAGAATGCTAGTGTATTGTTGAATCAATACGCGGGGCAGGTAGAGAAAGATAAAGGCACAGATGTCTTCTTGTTCACGGAATCTGGAAGCCCGGGAAGCCCGAGAAAATCGAACCGTGGAAAGCATGCACCTAATCCGGGTGATAGCTCGGCTAAGTCTGCGTTTGCCTACATGGAGCGAGATTCCCGCGTGAATGATGATAAAAATAGTTCCGCGGAGGCGGCGGACCGTGCGCCGAAAGTGAACCGTAGAAAGCGAAAATACAAGAAGAAAAAGAAGAAGAAGAAGTCTAAGAAGACTTCGAAGGCAGAGGGAGCTAAGACAGTCCCTGCTGCGAAGGGGAAGCTGAATTTTGAAGTACCGGTGCCGGAAGTACCAAGAGAGCAATTTATTTTTGGAAATTTGGGCATCTCTATGGGAAAACAGCGAGTATTTGCTACTAAGAAGTACAAACCGGTCGCGGAAAAGATTAAGCCTATCCTTGGAAAAGTGGATGAGAAGTTCAGGATTGTGCGGAATATCACGGGGGACCCTTTGAAGGATATGCCGAAAATAGAAACGGATATTCCTGAGATTCACCCAGTAGGAAGATATACCGCGGAGCGAATGGAGGCATTTGAAAAGACTCATAACACTGGGTTCTTATTGCCTGAGGAGATGAAGTTGCTTCATCATTTTATGATGTTGCATAACGAGCATTTCGCCTGGGAAGAGGATGAGCGAGGGCAATTCAAACATGAATATTTTCCGCCCGTTGATATGCCTGTGGTACCACATACACCATGGGTATGCTCGCAAATTCCAATTCCACCTGGACATTTTGAAGAGTTCTGCCGCATCATCAAGTCAAAATTAGATGCTGGGGTGTATGAACCATCCAACTCGTCCTACAGGTCACCTATTTTTGCGGTGATAAAGAAAGATGGAAAGTCATTGAGAATTGTACACGCGTTAGAGAGGTTGAATGAGGTTACAATTCAACACTCTGGGGTACCTCCAGCCACGGAGAAGCTAGCAGAACATTTTGCTGGTCGAGCGTGCGGAGCTTCGTTGGATATGTTTGTCGGATATGATAACAGGGACTTAGCGGAATCTTCAAGGGATTATACAACCTTCCAGACGCCGTTTGGGGCACTGAGGTTAGTAAAATTACCGATGGGATGGACTAATTCTGTTCCCGTGTTTCACGAGGACGTTTGTACCATCTTGAGAGATGAAATGCCGCATGTAACAATCCCTTACATAGACGATGTACCTGTCCGCGGGGGACCTACGAGGTACGAGACAAAAGATGGCGATTGGGAAAGGATTGCTGCGAATCCTGGAATTAGAAGATTTATCTGGGAACATCTCGAGAATTTAAATCGAGTTGTGACTAGAATGGCTTACGCAGGAGGGACTTTTTCAGGGAAGAAGTTAGTCCTCTGTGCGGATGAGTTTGAAGTTGTGGGGCATATTTGCTCTTACCGCGGAAGAATTCCCGATCCTAAGAGGGTGGACGTTATTAATAACTGGGGTTCCTGTGACTCTTTCACGCAAGTGAAGGCGTACTTGGGCACGGTTGGTGTGCTAAGGAGCTTTATTGAAGGGTACGGCGACATTGTTGCACCTATCAATGAGTTAACGAAGAAGGACGTTCCCTTTGTATGGACCGCGGACTGTGATGAGGCGCAGGCCAAAATTAGAGAAAGGTTGAAAAACTGCCCAGCTTTAAAACCCCTGAGGTACGACTGGGATTCGGACATAGTAATTCAAGTGGATACTTCATGGAGAGCTGTGGGAATTATTATCTACCAGCTAGACCCAGATGATCCTAAGAAGAAATACTTTGCACGATTTGCGAGTATAACGTTAGGGAAGACCGAGGCGAACTATTCGCAACCTAAACGAGAATTGTACGGGTTGATGAGAGCTCTAGAGGCCATGTATTATTGGATTTTCGGAGCAAGGAAGCTTGTGGTTGAAACCGACGCGTTATACATCAAGGGCATGTTGAAAAACCCTGGAATGGGCCCCAACGCCACGATTAACCGCTGGATTGAAAAGATCTTGATGTTCCATTTTAAGCTGAAGCATGTCCCTGGTGAAAAGTTTGCACCCGACGGGTTATCAAGGAGAGATCCTTTCCCTGGGGATGAACAATTCAAAAATTCGGAAGAGGGTTATGACCAAAATGAACCTCCCGAGGACCATGAGGACGTTTCCGCGGAAGGCCCACAGCCGTTGGAATTCGAGGACTTTAAACACCTGATTGATACCAGAGGTGGATATTTCCAGTCGGAGGAGGAACAGCCAGAAATGGTGGACGTTGATGCAGTTTGTATGGATGATTTCCAACGTGATTGCGAGAGTGCCAGAATGACTGAAGCTAATCTGGCGAGAGCACACAGAGAAGCGTACTCGAAGGAGAATAAGCAGATCCCTGAGTATATTTTAATGACGGAGCCTCTGATTCCAAATTTAGAATTGAAATGGGATGAGTCGAAGCGAGAGCCTTACGATGAAGAGCATCGTTCGGATTGGATGAAAAAGCGAGATGCTAAATTACCATTGGTAAAGGAATGGCTAGCGGACCCTATGAAAAGGCCCGCGGGA
This sequence comes from Favolaschia claudopus, assembly GCA_037176885.1. Classification (NCBI taxonomy): domain Eukaryota; kingdom Fungi; phylum Basidiomycota; class Agaricomycetes; order Agaricales; family Mycenaceae; genus Favolaschia; species Favolaschia claudopus. Next base: position 1,674,974 of record JAWWNJ010000005.1, read on the forward strand.
ATGAATGATGATGCAGAGTATAGAAGTTTTATGCGCTTCGCCTCACATTTCTTTTTGAAAGGGGGGAGGATGTATAAGAAATCTTTTGGCACTGCGAATCAGTTAGTTGTTGACAAGGAACACCGCATGTACATGATGAAGGCTGCTCACGACAGTCTGGGTCACCGCGGAAGTTATGCAACTAGAGAATTGATTACGCTGCGATTCTGGTGGCCAGGAATAGAAGCAGATGTATTTTGGTACATTGCGTCTTGCGACGCTTGCCAAAACCGACAACATACACTGTTGAAAGTCCCGCCAGTCTTGACCCATACTCCAAGTCTATTTCAGGTCATCCATACCGATGTAATGGTAATGGGGCAAGTGTCCAATAAATGTGGACTAGTAGTTGATGCTAGGGACTCGTTGAGTTCTTGGTTAGAAGCGAGACCGCTTGTGAGAGACACGGCTCACGCAATTGGAATGTTCCTGTTTGAAGAAATCATTTGTCGTTGGGGTTGCCCAAAGCAGATTGTTACGGATAATGCGGGGCAGTTCAAGAAAGCTGTGGAATGGTTGAAACAGAAATACGGAATACCAAATATTCAGATTTCACCGTACAACTCTCAAGCGAACGGGAAGATTGAAAGCGGACACTTCCAAATGCGTCAGGCATTGTTCAAAGCGACTGGCAAGAACCCATCCAAATGGTTCTGGTTCTTCCATGTTATGCTTTGGTCAGACAGAGTAACGGTTAGAAAAGGATTAGGTTGTTCACCTTATTTTGCGGTGACTGGAGCGCATCCAATTCTACCGTTGGATATTGAGGAAGCTACTTGGTTGGTTGACATACCAGGTCGAGTGTTGACGACCGCGGAATTGATAGGGCTAAGAGCCAGAGCTTTAGCAAAGCATGTTGCCCATGTTGAACACATGAGGAAGCGTGTAGATCATGCTAAAATGGTTCAAGTCCGTAAACTCGAACGGTACAATGAACATACGATTAAAAACTATGATTTCAAACCGGGAGATCTGGTTCTCGTGCGCCATACTGAAGTAGAGAAATCTCTGAACTCTAAGATGGATCAGAAGGGGAGATACCTTGGCCCAATGGTTGTTATAAGACGTACCAAGGGAGGAGCGTATATCCTAGCTGAAATGAACGGCGCGTTATTCCATGACAGGATAGCCGCGGGGCGTGTGGTTCCATACTTAGCACGTCGCCGAATGCAAATTCCGCTCAACATCCAGAAGTTTATTGATGTATCTACGGAGACACTCGAAAAGCTAGTGGACGATATTCCCGCGGAAGGGGAAAAGACAAAGGAGCGCAGCTCAAAGAAGATAAAGGATCTAGCCTTCGATAAAGTAAAAATAAGGGTAACACCTGAAGACTTCGAAAAGGCTGAGTCATCAGAATCGGAGACTGGGAGCGATGATGATAAGGAAGATTCGGACGATGAGCCAAAAGAGTCGGTTGGTCCTAGACGGTCCAAACGCAGGAAGCATTAAAGATTGTGGTGGTATGCGCCTCTGTAATCTTAAATTAGAACTTCTGCGCGGAAAGATTAAAATGGGAGATCGTACTTGTCAGGAGATTCGACGCAGTGAATGGACGTGTCAGGAGGAAGGAGCTTGGACATACGAAGCTCGACGAAGCCGAGGGCGGAGTTGTCGTAGCCGTGAAGGATGAGTTCTTTGCGCATGTAGGCGAGTTCATGAAGATCATCGATCTTGTTGACCGCTTTGATGAACTGGGCCTTGCGAGCCTTGATGGAAAACTCATGGTGGTAAGCGAAAGCTTCGTCAAGCTGGTTAAGCATGGTCTCCAGGTCGACGGTGCTGCGACCGAAGATGATAGCTGAAGGGGAGGATTAGCGAGGAATAAGTCTGGACATCTATAAATGGACGCACCAGGACCTCCGCGCTTCTTCCAACTTTCGATCATCTTGTCCTTGCTGGTGAAGTCGCAAGGATGGAATTGAATAAGACAGTTGTGGCAAGGAGGACCCCAACTAGTAGGAGCGCAAGGCTCGACGTTGTGTTTCTTGGCGCAGCAAGAGCACTGTTCAGTCGGCTGGTGATGAAAATAGATCAGTCGAAGTTGAAAGTAACAAGTACTAAGGACGCACCTTATTATCTTCCATAAGATAGATGGCAGCTTGAAACTTGGGAAGGATCTCGCTGACAGGGACTATGATATCGCGTGCGAAGGCTGCGAGGACTGCGGCAGGATCCATTTCGTCGGGGCTGTCGTAGAGATAATCGTAGTAGTCGTCGTTCTCTTCGTCGTCTAAGCCGTGGATGCTCATGCAAAGAGAAAAGAATATTATGGGAGAAGACGTTCCTATGAGGCACTGTTTAAATAGTAAACACTGCTGAGGAGATGTCTTGCCTGTGATTATTTGAATCAGATTTTGTATTGATCATAAGCGGGACGGAGGAAAGTAAAGGAGTGAGACTTGAAGTCTAGGCTTGCCAAGACTTAGAGGCGCACAATATCCAGTGGAATAAGGGCTTCAAGGAGCATGTAGGCGGTCACGGCAATGGAGTCGTTCACAAAAAGGCTTCCGCGGCGGCTTGAAGTACTTGAGAAGTTGAAGTAGAACTGGACGATTGGAGTTCTATTTTTGGAATTCTGAGCGCGGAAAAAGAGTCTTACCACTCCTGAGATGTCCAAGAGACTGCGGGAAATCGGACGAAGTTGGCTTGACAAAACAATTGTATTGCAAGCACTGCTATGTATATACGAGACACCCGGGGATTTGGACAGTTGCTGGTTGAACAGCAAATATGTGCGGTTGAACGCACGACGATACGATAGGGAACACTGAGAGTCGACGGTTTATGTGTCTAAAGAGCGAAGGCACATAGGTATATAGGCCGCGGAAGGACGATCAAGTCTAGAAGGCGGAAAGGTTTAACTGGAGAGCTATAAAAATAAACGCAGAGACATACCGCGGAACTAGCGGGGCGCATAATGGGATCCTCGTTGTCGGCATGATGGATCTTCATGAGCTGCTCGAGCTGGTCATCCATCTCCTCGTAGGCGCGAAGCCAGTAGCGATACTTGAAGGAAGCGGCGGCCATGTTGCGGCGGAGGTAGCGCTCGCGAGCCTTGAAACCTTGCGCGTCCAAGTGCTTGAGTTGGTTCTGAGAAACCTTCCAGGTCTTGTTGACATCGTCCGAACGCATGATGGCGATGAGGTCCTTGTCCATGGAGTCTAAAATAAAAATTAGACGAAATTAGATCAAGGAGAAGATGAACTCGTACCAGGGACTTTGGGCTCGTAGTCGAGGTCGACGTCATCCGGTTCGGTACGGGCACGCTTGTTGCTGCGGTTGGACACAGGGTTCAACGACAAAGCAGGCTATGAGCGAGAATTAAGCAGAGAAACAGAGTTGACGAATATTTCACGCACCATAAGTGGTTCCGCGGGCGCCATCTACAACAATTGATGAACATTAAGCGAGAATTCAACCGTGGGATATGGGTTACGTACCTTCTCGTCCTCGTCAGGACAAGTGGAAGATGTGTCGGAGTTCTTCACCTTGGGGCCTTTGCCCTAATAAAACGATGTTATAAAAATAGAACAAAGTGAAAAGGCGAACGCACAGGAACTTTACGAACATTTTTGAACATGTCCTCTGGAACGGGATCGTCAATGATGCGCACGGATTTGCCGTCGTCTTGAGGAGCCTTACCGGCAGGGATACCGTCCTTGGGTTTGACAGGGCAGTTGTCCTGGCCGTGCTGGTGAGAAGAGCAAGACGAGCAAACGGAAATCTGGGTGAATGAAGAGGAAAGTGCAGAGGGATAAAAATAGACGCACAGTGTCGTTCTTGACCTTGGGCGCACTATTCTTCTGGAAGGAGAGACCAGGGGGCAAAGAGGAGCCTCCTGCGCGATAGTTGGCTCCCATGGCAGCGATATAGAGAGGGTTGATTCTACCTTCGTCCTTGTCGAGATCCATCTGGAGTTGGTTAATACCATAGATAATCTTCGTAACGTCTGAGGAATACCTGATCAGCGACGGAAGCTTCCTCCGCGGAGTCGTCGTCCCCGGAATCGTCGATGACTTCAACAGACTTACCCTGCATTATAGAGGACAGTTCAGGACCAGGAGGCATGCGACGAACACGAGAAAGCACCTGTTGAACTTGAGCCTTAGCACGGTGGCCCTTGATGGCTGCCGCGGCCTTGTCGCGCTTGCTATTCTTGGCATTGTGGTAGTTGTTGAGCATGCGGTCGATAGCGCCAAGCTGGGAAGTGGGGATCTTGAACTTGGAGATCTTGTATTCGTCCCTCATAGCGTTGGAGGCGGCAGTAAGAGCAGTGACGACCTTCTCGTTGGAGGGGTGCTGAAGGGACTGAGCGAACAGTTTGAAGTCCGACTAAAAATAGACAGAGTCAGCGCGGAAAGCGTTTGGGCATGCAAAAATATGGACGAACCGCCGCGGCTGCGAACGTGCTGAGCGTAGAGTGAATGACAGCCGCAGGGAGAGAGTCTCTGAGGGCGAGGACCCGTTGAAAGTCGCGTTCAGCTTCAAGGATAAGGTTGGACGCTTCGATGAGCGCAGAGCGTGGTGCCATGGCATGCGATGAAGGCCTGTAGGCGACGAAGAAATGAGCAGAGAACAGAAGTCAATTTATAGTTTTGACTAGGAGAGCTTGGTTAAAATTTTAATGCCCGGCTACGATCGTAAAAATGAGCCAAGGCTGTTCGTTGCACCTCTAATTGAATTGAATATGCGAGGACGCATGTTTTTTCTTTAGTGAGGGGGAGAACATAGAGCAACGAACAACCGCGGGAGGGTATTGCGCCACCGCGGGCCTTGCAAATTTACCCATAAAGAGACAGGGAAATTTCGTTTTGCTAAAATTAGACGACTTTGAGCTGGAACGTTGCAAAAGCCAAGTTGCGGAAGAGTTTTAAGGCTGAATAATGTCGATCGGTTTCTATACAATCGATTTTATGAGACAGTCAGGGATGATAGGTGGATATTCTATTAAGCAAAAGGCTTGTGGAATATACATGCGGGAGTACAGAACTTTACTTTGAGTATGCGTTCAGAAGTGATTGAAGAGAAGAAGTGAACTGTGCTATAAATAGACCCGCGGAAAACTGAAAGAAGAGTTTAACTGGAGGAAACTTTTTGACGACTTGAAGAAAAGTGTCAATTAAGTGTCAAGTGTGACTTCTGATTGAAGTACAGGAGAAATTGGACTGATTCCATAAAGTTGAAGAAGGATTTTGACGATGGACTTGGTCAAAATTCAGCCTTCGGCAATCTCCGAAGAATTGATGGCGGCATGATGGCCGTTTGATGACGACTTGGTGGATTTCTTGAAGACTAAAAATCTTAAAAAGAGTTCACACGGTTGAATCAGAACATCAATAGGCGCCAGTGGGCGCTTGTGCATTGAACTCAAGTAGTATAGTTTACAAGCAAAGTAAACTAAAAGCTAAATACTACCGAGTTGAGATAGAGAGTCGTTTTTTGGAATTGGTCTACGATACGGCTGGAGACAACAGCACTACAGAAAAAATATCTTCGAGTGTTTAAAGACTGGAAGAGGACAGTCTGGATACATGCGATGGTAGATATTTGCAAGTAAATGAAAGAAAAACGAGAACCGCAGACGAGCGTCACCCACGATCCACCTTTTTGCCCTTATCCACAGGAGTCTTTTCGGCGTCCTTCCCTTTACGTTGAGCTGAAGAGGTCGGAGGGCGTGCCTTTGACGAACTGGGAGTGGGGGACTCCAACAAAGGCGCAGGACCAAACAAGGCAGCTGGCGAAGATGTCGACGCCGCTGGCTTCGTCGAGGACGTCGTTTTGGAGGAAGACGCGACGGGCGCGGAAGAAGGATCCGCAGGAGCCAGGTCGTCGTAGGAAGCAACGGGACAGACGCGAGGATCCACGGTTCCCAGCACACCCTTGAGCTCTAAGTCGGGGATGACGCGGTTGGAGGGCTTCGGATGGTAAACGTGATCTGTGACGGCGCCCGAGTCGTCCAGCACCGGAATAGCGCTGGAGGTGGCCTCGTGCGCAACGAAATCTTGCTCCAGCTCGTGGAAGGATTTTTTGGACAATACGTGCGCCACAAAATCCCGCGCGAGGTCTGCTCCCTCCTTGTCCTCGAAGAACTCGTTGAACTGCTCGACCGCAAGGGAGCGTTCAGCACCGGAGATAGTCAAGGCGGAGTCCTGAGCTTGCAGAATGAGGTTGTTGAGGGCGCGAGCATGGGCGAAGCTAGTAAATTGCGCGTCCTCGTAAGCGTGAATGAGACGTTGGATGGCGGCGGCGATCGTGTGTGGTGCAACGGCCATAAACGGACGCATACATTCTACGAAACGTTTGAATGTGGTTGGGGTCCAGTTGTGGGAGCACTGGTGCTTGAAGTGCGCACAACGGACACACACGGAGGAACGGCCTCCGACGGGCCTGCACTCAGCGAAGTTGAGAATGCAATTCAGACACGGGAAAGCGATCTTGGACAGCAACGGGGGCACCAGGGAACTCTGCACGTAAGAAGTAGGGATCTTCATGAGCGCGGGAGCAGGAAGACCTAAAGTTAAAGAGAAAGCGAGTTAGTAAAAAGTGAGAAAGGGTAGCTGAAAAAGAGAACGTACCAGTTTCTGGGATATCGAAGAACATCTGAAGGAGCTCCGCGCGAGTGGAAATAGCGATGGACGGTTCAGCGGGCGTGGTGGAACGCTCAGGCTGAGGACTTGGAGTAGGCTCAGGCGAAGGAGTGATCTGCTTTCGCTGTCGTTTGGGCGGCGGCTCGTCGTTACCGGATTCTTCACTGTCAGAAAATATAGCCACCCGGGCCTTGCGCTTGGGAACTGCGATGATGGACGGAATACAGAAACCCGCGCCGTAGTGAGCACCTCTAGGGTCCGCGGCGAGGATCTCGTCTTGAGTTTCCGACGACGGACGAAGCTCGCGGTAGATGGCGATCAGCTCGTCCGCGGCGTCAGCGTCAGGGATTCCTTTAGCGATATGGCGGATTACGCCAGAGAGGGCCCACAGGAAGGCCTCGACGTTTAAAGGCAGACTGGGATTGTTGCGACGGTAAGGCGCCTAGAGAAGGCAGCCGTTAGCTGGAGATAGTAATAAAAAGAAAAGAAACCCACCAGAGCGGGAGTCAGAAGAGCCAAACTGCGAACCTGGTCAACAGTTGGAGGCGGAGGCTTGCGGATGAATAAAGGGACGAGATCGCGGGCTTGAGCGTTATCGAAGGGAGCCCAGAAGGCGGCGCTGGGGTCGTCCGAAGGAATCTTTGGAGGAGGCACGGCGAGACTGCGCGTTGCAAGTTGACTGGGGCCAGCAGTGGGTACCTCAACTGACGGCGATTTGGCCTTCACCGGTTTGGGTACTGGTTTAGGAAGAGGACGAGTAGGGACGGATGGCCCCGGGGACGGAGACGCAGACTCCTCCGACTCAGGAGGGCCAGGCTCGACGTCCTTGGGCATAACGACGGAGTCGCGGCCAGGGCCCACTTTGGAGGTGGCCTTGGCTTTGCGCGGAGTTTTGGCCACGGTGGCGCTGGTGTTACGTGTGGAACGACGGGTTGGCTCGGGAGCGGCGGCAGAGTCTTTCTTTTTGACGGGCATCAGCCGGCGACGAGCACCAGTGGGTGTAGAAGTTGGAATGAAACGCAAAAAGAATCCAAGTAGTTTTGCTGATCAACGACGTAGGCGTCGATGAGCGCGGTGCACGGCCAGAGGAATAACCAAGAAGGAGCCACACAGTGTGACAACACTGAGTGTGGTGGTGGAAGGGAAGGAAGAAGTGGGCCCTAACACAGCGCGACCACAGTCTATAAGTCAGCGCGGACTTAGAGAAAATTTTCTCTAAGTCGCCACGCCTTCAGAGAACTGAATTGAACCTTCAGTGACTCACCTAGAAAGAAGAAGAGAAGACGGAAGTTAATCTGGCGCGAAGCCGCAGTAATTAGAAGCCAGGACTAAGGTTTGATGAAAACCTAGGCCGGATTTCTATGGCGGAGACGGCCGCGGCGAATGATAAGCCGGAAGCGCGGATTAGATAAAGCGGAAGTGAGAACGCACCTAGGATTAGGGTTGGCGAAGGCCAGGATAGCAAAAATTTGACCAAGTCGAAAAATATAAGGAAAAGAGGTGAAAAACCCCTGACCGCATATTTCAGACAGAAAGTGTCAATGACGTCATATGCCGTAATGATTGGCGTCCGCGGAAGCAGCTGTCAAAATCAAAGGCAGACGTCTTAGCGAGTAGTGCAGGAGGACTTGACAAAAGATAAGTCGCTCGAGGAAAAGAGAACAGTGAGGTAGTTTGCAGTTGGTCTAAAAATAGACGTCCGCGGGAGTTGTCATCCTTGCGGTCCACTAAATTTGAAGCCAAAAATAAGCACGTATTTTGTTGCTGGCTATAGACCGGGGACGGTCTAGATTTAGTGAAGGGGAGATGTAACGACTGGCCATTTTTGCGCGTTATATCTGGCTATTTTAAGTCAAGTGCGGCCCTAAACAACCCAACTACCCGCCACGACTATAGTCTTACTCGACTATCAATAGGAAGTCAGTACCTCTGTCGGTGACACTAAGGAGGGTCAAAGTGAGCTCCGAGCTGTTGACCGTAAAACCCACTACAGGAGACAGGCATTATATTAATAAAGCCTACTGCAGTACTATGGATCTGTTCTATAACAAGAACCCTCAGAAAGAGTGACGAAGGGTCAAGTACCTTGTGTACTATGGACTTAGACGAAGGTCTACAAGGATGTGGAAGGCGCCGCGGCGGCTAAACAGTCAATGGACAGATGCCGCGGGCTGCCGACTATAAATAGACAGCTGGAACAGCGGAAAGGGATCTCATACAGGAGATGCCGGTGCTAGGATCAGAAGGCAGAGTTATGGCAAGACATGAGGTCTTTGACAGGAGTGATGATGTGTGATGCTAAAGCCGAACAAGTGCGGCAACTTCATTAGAAATCTATTTCTATATTGGAGTCAGCGCGGATGACTTGGTGGCTTGATAAATTGGACAACAGACGGGTCCGTGAAATCGCGAGTGAATTGGAATGTCCCAAGAATAGTCTTAGGAGTTAGTAGAGGCGTTGATGGCACCATCGGAAGGGTTGCCGCAAGTGACGGATTGACGAGATCATCAATGATGGCGTTCCGCGGGCTTCCGCAATTCAGTGATTCAACCGTGGGAGTCATAATGGCTGACTTTCTACCGTTGGATCGACAAGCCAAGAGGCTGCCGAAGGTCCGCCGGGACACCCAAATACCAATATACCATCTCTCTACTCAATTGGATCGACATTGCTTACTCTGTACTATTTATGTGATGTATTTCTTGGCATTAGTATAAAAGGACCTGTATTTCTCGTTGAGCTGGAGGACATCGCGCTCAGTCTATTGGACAGCGTTGGTGAACTCAGGCAGCAACGTAGAGGCATATATAAAGATATTGTCTACTCGTTTGTCTTAATAGAAATTGTGTTGAAGTTCAGTTCAAGTGTGAATCTAAGCATCGTTTCGAGAGTGTTCACCCGCGGAGGCTTTGCTTTCGAGTAGCTTTGTCGTGGCCTTAGTGGGTAAGGAACTGCCTGCCTCTACTGCCCGCGGACTGCCTATCTCATTGTGAAGATACGTGTGCTCGAGAGTGAACTAGTATCTCCCTGAGTCTGAGGAAGAGTGGAACTGTCCATCTGCTGAAGCATTGCGTTGGGACTGCTGGCGCATAACCGGAAGAGATCTGATTAGTCCTCGTCTGAAAGGCTTGTGCTATATAAAGGAGTGTCAAAGGTTCCTGGAATTTGGAGGTTCAGGTCTATAGCGTAACTGGCGCTATAAGAATTGTGCATTCTGCCGCGGAAACTGTCTGTGGCCATTGTTTCAATCTCGCCCTGATATTCAACTGCGTTGGGTATCTTGTATCCTACCGTTTATAGTTCCTATTTTTAGGAAAGGTCCGCGGACGGAATCACTTCCATCTACGGTGTGTGAGAGCGTGTTTTGTGCAAGGTTCTTACTTGCAAGTCGACTTATATCCTCGTCACTGTGACATCTGGATTTCGGATCGAACCCCACGAACTCTTCGAGAGACATTTGAGTGTATCTTGTTGAGATATTTGTGTTGTAGTGTTGTGTGTGTTGGTTGATTGTGTTATATATATATATTGGTGGTAGATTCTCTGCTGCGCTATATTTAGCACTTCTGTCGATATATTCAAGTGTCAGCGTTACAGCGTGATTGCCCATCACCGCGCACGAGCAATACTGTCGCGGCAGTTGCTCACGCCGACAGCGACGCAGAATACGACGAATACGACGAAGCCGACGATCTCAATGAGGACTTCGCTTTTGAGATCTAATTCATTTATTCCTTCCTCGCCCAATCCTCGCCGCCCTCCTACGCTATAACCCATTTTTAGTCGACATTTACTTTTCCGCCTTCATCGATCTTTTCCGATATCCCCACAATTTACCTTGCTTATCTTTCCAACCCCGAAAACTCCAATGTGTAACGGTTACGAGCGTGCAGGTCCTGCGAAACTGTTAGGCGTGATGCCGTCTGATGGGGGACGTGCGAGCCGGTGCGAGGAGATGGTCCTCTGTGCCACGATGGCTGCATAACACTGTGTACTGTGCCAACTCGGGAGTCTAGACACGGTTGTGAGCTCCAGGGGGAGCTGGATTTGATAGAGCTCGGACGTTGCGTCAAGGGGGAGTGTTGGAATCCTGAGGCTGTGACGCGCCGCCTCGCGAACCTTCCAGAATATTCCGTTTGACTCACTTTAACAGAACCTAGTAGAATTAGCTAGCATACCTACTGTAGTATAAATACAAGTCTGAATCTACAGTGTAGGGCATCTGTTTGCCCTAACACACAGTCTATCTAACCATAGTGTGATCGCAAACCTATTCCTCGTACTTAATCTCGGCATCCTTGCCGCGCGAAATTCAACATCAACAAGATACACCAAGTGCTTCCTATTGAGTTCGTGGGGTCCAATCCGAAATCCAGATGTAGTTCAACTTCGTCTTCTGGTCTGAACTGACGCAAAAACAAGTTCTTTACTGACTATAGTTTAGAGGAAATCCGTCCGCGGACTTTCCAATGAACAAGGTATATCAGTTTTAGGATACAAGACTGGGAGGAACTCCAACAGTCAGGGCGAATTGAATATATTAGACACCAGCCAATTGCTAGAAATGCCTCGTACACACACTTCTTACAGTGCCACTGCGACTGTAGACCTGAACTTCCAATCTCTCAGGAACGTTTGACACTCCTTTATATAGCACAAGCTCTAAGGCACTAATCGTATCCCGTCAGGTTATGTGCAGGCAAGTCTGAACACAATGCGTCCGCGGATAGATCGTCTACTCTCTTCAACTTGGGGAGATACTAGTTCACTCTTAAGCACACTTTCACTTCAACTGATTCTGAGTAGTCCGCGGGTTAAGTGGACCAGTCAAACGCAACACTGGTAAATGGGGGCGAGCTGTGCTCTAGCGGGCCAAGTCCTTGGAAGGTTACTGGGTTGGCTATGCCACGACAAAACTCCACAGTCCAAAGTTTCCGCGGGCGAACGCTTCTAGAAACTTAGTCTTAATTCACACTTGTCTGAACTTCAACAAATCGTTCCTAATGAAAACAAAAACTAGCAAGCAAATAACTCCAATTTAAATGCCTCTACGTCTCCGCCTGAGTGCACCAACGCCGTCAAGGACCTGCGCGCGATGAACTAGACAAACGACGAGAAATACATGGTCTTTTATACTAATGCCAAGAAAATACATGATGTAAACAAATCTGAGTCAAAGATACGGAACAATTGAGTTGGGGTTGGGTATACGTAGGTCCTACGGCCGCCTGCCGTCCTGAATCGTCACGATCCGTCCATGAAAAGTCATCTATTCTGACTGTCTCACGGTTGAATCACTATCTTGGTCATCCGCGGATGTGTATCACTGTTCCGCTCCGACGTGTGTCCCCGGCACCCATGTAGATCCTCTAAATCATATGGTTGCGCCACTCTGTCTAGACCTTTCTAGATCTCTAGTTCTGTTTCCAGCCCATCAGATCATCGTCCAAGACACTCCTATGCTTCAGTGTCAAACTATCTCATCAGCGGCATACTGGAATGATCTTCTGTGATGTACATGCCGAGTCCGCGGAGTATTCTCCGTGACATGATGGATGTCCGCATTCACTGTTCCAGATCTGAGGCATCACCCTGCCGTTGATCCAACGTCCGGCACCCTTATGTTCAAGGTACATTGGTGCGGCAACTTGTCTGTAAGTCTTCGGCAGGTCCGCGGCGTCTATGTATCTCATAGACCTTTCGTTTGGATACTCCGCGGGCCTTCCTCCGACATTCCGTCTTGCTTTACTACAAGTCCAGACTGCACTTCAACTCAGTCTTCATCTGTTACTCTTGCAATACCCAAAACCTTGGGTTACTCCGTGTGCCGCGGGCCTCTATGATTATCTCCAGTAACGTTTACGACCAGCAGCTCGGAGCTCACTCTGATCCTCCTTCAAGTCACCATGAACAGGAGTACTGACTTCCTATTGATAGTCGAGTAAAGCCCTTAGTGTCATGCAGCTAATATGGGTATTTGTGCCACAAGTCACTACAAAAGCTAGATAAATATGCGCAAAATTGACCACACGTATCAACGAACTTGTGCATACACGTTGTTGGCCCATTCAAGAATATCGGAGGGAGGCAAAGCATCTGCGCCTATTTGAAGCGGGATGAGAGACGGCCGAGGGGGAGGTGGAGTCGGAGGAGGTGAAGGTATGGATAGTGGTGCAGCGGGAATATCGATTCGAATCTGAAGGTGCGATTAGAGAAGATATATGCTTTGTCGGAGAAGAAAGCCTTACCGCGGTGGGAGATGAATCAGATGCACATCGCGGGCGAACTCGACGTTCAAGAGCCGTCTGAAAGCCTGATAAGATGGACCGGACAACGTAATCAAATGAGACGTACGGGGGCCTGAGGCGACCGTTGGCGCACAAGAGAAGGAGGAGGGGTCCGGTTGGTGCGAGGCGGCGCTGACGGTGCCGAGAGGGCAAAGATATTGGTGATGAGCGAGAGAGCGCACCAATGAATATCATGACGCAGCCGTTGGCCCCAGCAAGTACGTTTGCGAACTGGCCGGAAAGACGTTTGAACTCTGCGTATCCAAAGCGACCGTCGTTGATGTTGGGGTGAATGGAGAGCGTGTATTTGTCTTGCCTCCTGTTCATGCCGCACAGTACCCAGAGCTGACCGTCAAGCTGATCAGCATCACCAGGCGGGTAATCGGATGGGAATTCAGGAAACATGAGCGAATGCTCCTCCATGTGGTAGAAAATTTGGCGATTGAAATCGGCGGGAGAGGCCTGACCGGAGCCTGGGACGCTGATAGAAAGGACTAGGTGGTGTTGATTAAGCTGGGTTAGATATTTTTGGGCATGCTGGTTTTTGATTTTGGCGGGCGGCGGTGGCAGAGAAGGGTAGTATTCAGAATCAAGCTGCGACGGAGTCAGCGGTGTAACGCTGACACTTGAATATATCGACAGAAGTGCTAACTATAGCGCAGCAGAGAATCTACCACCAAGATATATATAACACAATCAACCAACACACACAACACTACAACACAAATATCTCAACAAGATACACTCAAATGTCTCTCGAAGAGTTCGTGGGGTTCGATCCGAAATCCAGATGTCACAGTGACGAGGATATAAGTCGACTTGCAAGTAAGAACCTTGCACAAAACACGCTCTCACACACCGTAGATGGAAGTGATTCCGTCCGCGGACCTTTCCTAAAAATAGGAACTATAAAACGGTAGGATACAAGATACCAACAAAGTTGAATATCAGGGCGAGATTGAAACAATGACCACAGACAGTTTCCGCGGCAGACTGTACAATTCTTATAGCGCCAGTTACGCTACAGACCTGAACCTCCAAGTTCCAGGAACCTTTGACACTCCTTTATATAGCACAAGTCTTTAGACGAGGACTAGTCAGATCTCTTCAGGTTATACGCCAGCAGTCCCAACGCAATGCTTTAGCAGATGGACAGTCCCACTCTCTTCAGACTCAGGGAGATACTAGTTCACTCTTGAGCACACATATCTTCACAATGAGATAGACAGTCCGCGGGCAGTAGAGGCAGGCAGTTCCTTACACACTAAGGCCACGACAAAGCTACTCGAAAGCAAAGCCTCCGCGGGCGAACACTCTCGAAACAATGCTTAAGATTCACACTTGACTTGAACTCCAACACAATTTCTATTAAGACAAACGAGTAGACAATATCTTTATATATGCCTCTACGTTGCTGCCTGAGTTCACCAACGCTGTCCAATAGACTGAGCGCGATGTCCCCCTGCTCAACGAGAAATACAGGTCCTTTTATACTAATGCCAAGAAATACATCACATAAATAGTACAGAGTAAGCAATGTCGATCCAATTGAGTAGAGAGATGGTATATTGGTATTTGGGTGTCCCGGAGGACCTTCGGCAGCCTCTTGGCTTGTCGATCCAACGGTAGAAAGTCAGCAGGTATGACTCCCACGGTTGAATCACTATATTGCGGAAGCCCGCGGAACACCATCATTGGTGATCCCGTCAATCCGTCACTGGCGGCAACCCTTCCGGTGGTGCCATCAACGCCTCTACTAACTCCTAAGACTATTCTTGGGACATTCCAATTCACTCGCGATTTCACGGACCCGTTTGTTGTCCAATTTATCAAGCCACAAAGTCATCCGCGCTGACTCCAATATAGAAATAGATTTCTAATGAAGTTGCCGCACTTGTTCGGCTTCAGCATCACACATCATCACTCCTGTCAAAGACCTCATGTCTTGCCATAACTCTGCCTTCTGATCCTAGCATCGGCATCTCCTGCATGAGATCCCTTTCCGCTGTTCCAGCTGTCTATTTATAGTCGGCAGCCCGCGGCATCTGTCCGTTGACTGATTAGCCGCCGCGGCGCCTTCTACATCCTTGTAGACCTTTGTCTAAGTCCGTAGTACACAAAGTACTTGACTCTTCGTCACTCTTTTCTGAGGGTTCTGTTATGGAACAGATCCATAGTGCTGCAGTAGGCTTTATTAATATAATGCCTTTCTCCTGTAGTGGGTTTTACGGTCAACAGCTCGGAGCTCACTTTGACCCTACTTAGTGTCACCAACAGAGGTACTGACCTCCTATTGATAGTCGAGTAAGACTATAGTCGTGGCGGGTAGTTGGGTTGTTTAGGGCCGCACTTGACTTAAAATAGCCAGATATAACGCGCAAAAATGGCCAGTCGTTACAGCGGAGTGCTACAAAACATGAATGAAAGGAAAACACATGGTATGAGGCCAGCAGACGACATGTATGTCGGCTTGTGGCAGGGAAGAGCCTGGATAGCCGCGCCGCAAAACGTGATGATTGACAAGGGTATTGAAAGGTCCGCCGCTCAAGGTCCGCAGAGCGCTGGACATTCGCCTCGTGCCGGCGCTACCTTGGATTGGAGCTGGCATGCCTCGATAGGCGTCCATGAGTGGTTGACTGAGAGGAAGAGCGGGGGCAGTACGATGAGCAGCAGTGAGAGGCACATTGGTGGTGGGGCCGGCAGCAGGCTGGGACAAGAGGGGAGCGGGGGCAGGGGCAGGGGCTTGTGTGAAAGGGGGAGGAGGAAGTGGCGCGCTGTAGAGTAATCATGAGTCTTGGGCTGTCGACGATAAAGCCAAGACGCGCTTACTGTTGGTCGTGAGACGGCCATGCGGAGGCACATACGCACACTGAGGTCAGTTCCCAGCGAGCGTTGAGCTTGACATAGGGAGGTGAGCGCAGCATAATGAGACGCAAAGGAAATCATACGGAGAAGAAGCCACCGCAACGGGAGGCGGGGTTGCCCCCAATTGCGAGTCCAGCGCGGCTGTCATTGGGATCCAGGGCGTAGGCTTGATGACAAAACCATAGGTGTGCACATCCGCCGCATGGCTCATGAGGGGACGTTGGGATCTTGGATGTTGTAAGCAGCGTGCAGGAGCTCGAGGTTTCAAGTCAACGGACCTTGTGTAAGGGTCCGTTTAGCTATTTTATTTACTCTTTAGCTACAAGTCACATGTACTCGTATCACATGATCACAATCACCTTTACCACTTACAATCATCACCTTCAACGGTCTCTCCAGAGCCTGCGGGCTGCTGATAGAGGCATTGGTGCTCTGATTCACATATATCTGCCTTGCCTGGGCCTATCTTTGAGGCACTAGGCAATAGGCAGCCCTTTGGAATACACCTCTCTTATCTGATCCTCATATTGGACCTCCTTGACTCTCTGCTCTGTCCCCTCGAAATATTCGGAGGATTTAGGAAGTCTGCTGTATAGGAGCCCGGAATATTCCGGCTCTTAGTGGCCTTCCCTGAGCTTTGACCGTCATTCTTAGGGTCTTACCACAATATAAGACTCTCTCATCCCGCCAGGACTAGTGTACGACAGCTACCCATCTGTGAGGCCTCCTAGAGCCTTACACCTTGCGAGTGACGTTCCTCTGAGCGCGTTCGTCCCAGGACAAAGTGACCCAGCCTGTGCACTCGCACAACGTGCATCGACCGCGCATAGTGAGGGCCATGAAAAGGGAGGGGGAGAGAAGGGGTGAAAGAAAGGAGTGAAGTTAGACAGAATCCAAGACAATTACATTAAGATGTGCCGATTGTGGTGCCGAACGAAGAAAAGATTAGGAATTTGCATGAGGCGATCGACAGCACGGGGCGCACAACGCACCACTAATCACGCGGCGGACTTTGATCGTTACCGTTTGCCAAGCCGCAAATCCTGACCGTTATGCAGGAATCATCGGGAGCGTCACATTAGAGTGAGAGTGGGAATCATCGGGAATCATCGGGCTCTTGAGCCGTTTTTTGGCAAATGAGGATCCCTGGGGATCCTCATCGGGATCGGGATCCCTAGGGATCCTGAATAAACAGTGTGCATTCCCTAGGGATCCCTCAGGATCCTGACCATTCCTTAAGGATCCCCAGGGATCCCTAGGGATCCTGACAAAACGGTGGGTCAAACTTACTTTTGTCCAATAAGGGCCTTCATAGCGGAGTCACCCTGCTCTTCACCACAACTTCACCACCACAAAAACGACAATGAAGAGTCTCGAATGACGCAGCAAATAGGGTTCCAGTTCGGATAGTCCTCCAACGAACTCATCACGATACAATGCTCTATCTTCCGAACCTCTACGACCCAATTGCTTGGAGAACTTGGCTTCAAGTTCCGCCGCCGCCGACGACGCTGTATGACACTGTGACTTGCTGGACCGGCGGATATGGCTCAGAATGCAGAATACTGCCCACTGCGCGACTTTAATTTATCAAGTTTGGTCGGAGCAAACACAGGAAATGTATAAAAGACTTGTCAGCCATTCGATAGTCACTATCGTCTCGACTCTCTTTCTCCTCAACCACCACCAGCTTACCTGTCGTCTTCTCTCTATGCGACATTCTCCGCTCTAGGTAAGCTCTATTTTCATCCACAACAGCCCACCGCTTATACCTAGGTGTCGAAGTCGTTTTCGACCCCAATCGTGAGTAACACCTTGGCCGTTTGTGCTAAACGTCAGTTGACTCTTTTTACGCAGGCATCGACCCCGACCGGCTTCCCCATTGGCAGTCAAGACCATGACAGCGAGCATACGCGGAGTCAGCTGGCAGGCGAAGGCCACGTTGGGACGTGCAACCAGCCGTACACTCTCCTCGGCACGTCCGTCAAGCAGTCGGGGAAGTTGCGTTTCGTGCAACCTTTGCCTGTGCAGTATCTGAAACGCCGCTTTCGTCGCACAACCCGGGCACAAGTCACACCGCCCGCAGCCCTACGCCTCATATGTCCGCTCTGCGTGACATGCTGCTGTTGTGCGACCCTCCGCAGGCTGAGGTTCTCAAGCTCTGTGCCGGGACAGGACCGATGATGTCAGCCATGTCAGGCAAGCTTCACCCCTTTGGCAAGAATGCATTCAAGACCGACGCGTACTATGCGTCGCGACGACGGGATGGATGGAGAGGGTCGAAGGGAGGATTGTGTGTCGAGCCGAGGTTTTCATGTGCTTTGCTCTTTTGTCGTCGAAGAGATCCCAGAGGATGTGTGCTCCCTTGTCGTGGGCTCTGGGCTTAGCTTTGTGCTTGATCAGCGGTGGGACTACGCGCCAACCTTGTCAGTTTTTGGGAAGCCTTCATTGGAAAGAAATCGTACCGTGTCCTAGGTGCATCGCATCGACATGTGTAGCGGCCGACGAAAGACAGCGATCACGTTCGAGAAGCAGCTGCAGGCGCTGGACCTTACGAGGAAAGTCCTGGATTGTATGACTATATCGTCTCCCAACACAACTGGCCGAGCATTGGCAGCGAGGGCGACGCGGGAGGAGAGCTTGACAGATTCTCCCTACATTCGGGAGGCCTTGAGGCTTGAATCCTTCATACGTTGCTTCCCCGAACGGCGCAGGCAGCGTTATTCAGTCCGCTTGAACGCATTCGGGCGACAGAGAAGGTTTCGAGGGGAAACAAATGTATAGGCCACGATCACTCGTGCCCATATTACGCTCAGAGGCAAAGCCTTGTAATGAGTTGAGCCAGAACCAGGTGAGAGCGAAGGTTAGGGAGAGTTTCAAGGTCTGATCAGAAGTTTGTGCTTGTCATCGCCGTCACCGTTGCCAAGCCACTTGCCCACAACCACCATAGCTGAGCTCGTTGTGCACCACAGTCTTGAGAATGCGCAGCCGGTGTTCCTCCTTCCTACTGGCGCTGTACTCCGTCTCTCTTTAGGAAATCTCTTTGCGAATCGTGCGATGATGCGCACGGCGAACTGACAAGTTCCGCCTTGGTTCCGCCTCAATCTTCGAGCCGTAGGACATGCAAGGTTTGTTGTATGCTGGACATGATCGCATCGACGATGAAAGCCCTTTCCAGGGAGCGCCGAATCAGACTATCATCTTTTCATGGAGCACACTCAGAATCTTCGACAATGCATTGGCTGTGAGAACAGAGAACGGGGAAACACACTACTCAGCGCCAAAACTATCTGTCTCGTGTGAGTTGCATTCTTCTCTTTCTACATCAGCTCACTCACGGACTCGGTAATAGATTTCTGAACCAAGCACCATCAACAAACAAAATTGAGATATGTATTATGGCGACACCATGCTGGATATGGGCAGGCAAGAGAACATCAACCAACCAACACGACAGCCTTCAAGAAAAGTAGAGAGCAACTTGAGGACAAAAGCGAGGAGATTGGCATCCTTTGGAAGGTGTTCGCGCCGGTGCGCCTGAGAGCCCGGACACTCCGCACGCCCGTTTGAGCATTCGAATCTCGTGGTGCGTGTCTCTGTACAGATTCTTTCCCAATGTTGATCTTCCAAGTTTCGAGGATCCAGTTTCTTCAGCTCGGTAACAATAAGCCCAAAGGCCCGACCATGCAGCTAATTTTTTTTTTTTACACGACGGTAACCAGTTCTCCCGTTGCTTTGACTGTAGCTGAATGATTTATTTTGTCTAGCAATGCTTTCGCGTGACCCAACGGCCTTCCAGGCTGTCGTCTCTTCACGGCCCGGTATTTTTATTCGTCCAGCTTTCGTGGCGCTAACTCTGGCGCTAAGTCATCAACGCTCGTTCTCGATGCAATTGCCATGACCGACTTTGGCTGGTCCCTCGCTTTCTCAGCCCGCACGCGGCGAAGAAGCCTTCCGAGCACCATCTTCCATTCTAAGAGCCGTTCGCTCGCTCCTCCGCCAACGTCTTCATCCACAACATACATAATATTTCAAGCGGCTTGGGGCATCCAAAAGCTCCCCGTGCCGACTTGGCCGTTCCATCGACCCGACCGTACAACGGAGATCGATCGGCCGACCGACATCCCCCACCTCTCGACGCTCATATCCCTCGCGAAGCTCCGCCTATGCACTTGGCTGTTATCCCTGCACGGCCGCATGACGCTAGCTAGTAGATTGATACATAGTCAATCTGGCCAACCAGCATATGCTCACCGATCTTCCTGCTACCTTTCAATGCTCACACTCTTCGCTGGCGGGACGTGCAAATCTGCCCGCCATCTTCTCGTGACCCGGACCGATGGTTATGCCCCGTATCATGGAATGCACAGGTGCCGCCCGATGGCCAACGGGAATTGTGCGCCAGCTCACCATAAAGAAGGGGATGTCTGCTCGAGACAGCGCAGCGCGCGCCACATCTCTTCGGAGCGTTCGGCAGTGCTTCTGAGTGACTTGGCGGAAGGCTGTCGTCTCCTCACGGCATCGTCTTTTCCTTCATCCAGCCCTCGTCGCGCATCCTCTGACGTCGAGTTCATCAACGCTCGTTCTCGATGCTTGCCATGAGGGACTGTCTCCGGTGCTTCGCTTGCGCACCCCCGCATGTCGGGCATATCTTCTATTCCAAGGGCCGCTCGCTCGCTCCCCGTCAATCTCTTCGTCCACTACATAATATCCCAGATGGTGCAGGCCGATCACCAACCCCCCTCCCTTTCGTCGATTCCTGTTGAGACGTGCCTTTCTGCTAGTCGTGACGGGGACCGACGGTGATGGTCTCGCTCTCCGTATCATTGAAGGGGTTCCATGGACGTGTGTCGCCCGACCTCATGTGCTGCTTCAAGCGAACGCGTCTGCCGTATACCAGAGACAGCCATTTCATGCGACGGAGAAACGGATGGCTGGTCAAAGCAACGGGGAGGGGCTTGAACCTCGACTGGGCTTCAGCAAGGTGTCGCCTCCAGCCACCTTGTGCTGTCATCGGCGTCGCCGCGCGCGTGATGTGTGACACGCTGGTAGGTCTCGTCCCTCGGGCCTCAGTCTCAACTGCTTCGTTCCGTCAAAGGGTCGTCTTGACCATTCTCAGGGAGCTAATACCTCGATGGTAGCGCCTCATTCCTCCCCGCACCCATCCTCTACCTCGGCGATCCCATGCTCAGCGTCTCAGGATTCCGTGCCGCCTGGGTGGAGCTGCCCAAGCGAGCCATTCATTGGAATACCTTCGTCGACTCCCCTTCTCTCATTTGCCGTCCCCCGTTACCATCGTGCCACCCTAGAATTGGCCCAATCTCCCCGCTAACGTCCTCGTAATTTGCGCAGTGACGGAGTTGGCATTTTCACCATTCTTCAGCGGATGGTGGTTCTGCGTCGTTGAATCTCGGCTCTTGGTTTTCACACTGAATGAATTTGTCACCTTCGCAGCTCATGCGCGAAGCTGCTTCGCCTCGCAGTAACTGGTGGCAGATATGTTCCCCAGCAGCACTGAGGAAGCAGCCTGTCTTTCCCATGGATGCGCATTGTAACCTCCGCAACTCGTCGACATCCTTGGACACGGTGAAAACTGGCACAGCAATGCTTCAATACATCTTTTCTCCTTCCACTTATCCACGTATACCTTGGCCAGTCGCCACCACGCTGGCTCTCCGACCCCGAAAGCGCCTCGCTCGTCGAGGACAGTGTAGGGGTATTGCCGTCCTTGTCAACGCCGCGCATTCCGCTCCCGTTAGTGCGTGCACGTCCTACGCCGGAGCTATCGGCTTAGGACACCGGAGAGTGCCATTGGGAGTGCTTTGTGAGGGCCTGTACTCACATTACCGCGTCATGTTAATTTCTTCCTTGCAAGGAGTCAAAACTCAGGATAAAGTCTGATATCTCTGACTGCCCAGCATTCTGCATCTTTGTTCCTTCGGTGCAATTGTTGCGGATGGCTACATCGATAGATATTGTATGTGGAGGTAGTAATATAACAAGATTCGAATAGATCGCGTAAGTCGGGAAGGAATAGCAATGATGGAGGGAGCAAAAATAATTCATTGGTTGTGTACTCGTTCCTACCGCTTCTGCTTGATTTCCTCAGCGTTCTAGGTCGGTGCGAAGAGTTCTACCATGTACAGTTCAATGTATTCAACTACTTACGACCCAAATGACCTTTTGAAAAAATTACATTCGAGAGCGGCGGGAGACTCTGGTCAGACTCGAGAAAAGGCATTGATAATTTGGGCTGCATTCTATGGTATAGGCTGTAGGATATATCTTGATATTGTGTATAAAGTAGCTAGTGGGGTAGTAATGTAGTGTGGCGGCCGACGATAACACGCCGTATCTGTCGAGTTACATAGTATAAGTTAAACGAATGAAGGACGGGGCGGGAGGGGATGAGTGAATTCGAAACGAGCAGACGAGTGAGGAGACTGCGAACGAATGGTTGAGCTAGAAGGTGTTGAAAGAAAGCAGGCTAAACTTACAGTGCGGGCTTCGGCGGCAGGCCTGAGTGGCAGATTGCGGGGGCCGGTGATAGGGCCGCTATACGGCTAGGCATGAAATGCTCGGAATTTATCGATTTTCGAGACCTATCAGCGGGAGAAGTGAGGTTAGGATAATAGAAGATATGCCCGTCCTCGCGGGCAGTATCTTATTGCTGTGGATAGCCGACAAGCTGGCGGGACACCAACGGGTAGCAGCGGCTTAGCGACGTTTCCCTAAACATGGGTGCGAGACTCTGCCGCTGACTATTTCTAAACTGCCGGGCCAAGGGACTTGGTGGGAAACTACTATCTCGAGGTGCTGGAGGCGACTAAGAGGAACTACCGACCTCCCTGAGGTTAGGCGCTCACCCGCCGACCAACATGAAGAAGATCTAGCGGGGGACCATACTGAGTTCAACTTCGAACTCAGGGCGGCCCACTACTCTATCGACGAACAGGATCACCGGCAGGCCCTAACCGAGCATGCCGGCTGATTACGGACAGCCGGGACTTAACCGACTGCCAGCGGGAGCACCGCGGAGCCAGCGGCTATCCAGCCAGCGGCTCTGTCAGAATGATGAGAAGGACATGGCGAGTTGCCGGGGGGCATTTCCCGCTGATTGCGGACAACCCGAACGGCGAGTGGCGAGCCGCTAACGCGGCTCGGCTCTCCCTATTTTCCCTGGGACTTATACTGTTCTGAATATGGAGGAAGAGACGAACTTGACCGCTGCCGAGCCGTTGACTAACTACTCAGCGGGAAGCCTTTTCGACTTCAACTCGACCAGCGGCGGGACCATATTATGAAGGAGGAATTTCGTGTCCCCTCCCGGGGACATGGCAACCAGCACGCCATTGCACTGCAATAAGGGCGCAATACCCACCCGCCCCGCATGGACTTTCTCCGGGAGGCAGTCTTTTCACTCACGACTCACAATCCTGAATATACCATTGGTTCCCAGCGGGCGCGGCATCAACTTGGACACTCTCTCATCATGATTTTATTTTGGTTGTTTCTGCTCCCGCTGCATGTATTTAATCTCCCGCTGTACTTTTGGTTACTCAGTCAATTACCTACCCGTAGACAAGGGCAGTTTGTAGCGGACTCTAGAATTTGAATTGGAACTTTGAAAGAGACTAGACTTGATATCTGAGAGAGACTCGAGTGATACGGAAAGACTTGTGGCATACCGAGCCGCCAGAACTTTGAGAGCCCCGCCAGCCTTTGAGCCCCGCGCCCTCCTGAAATACGAAGCCCCGTCTCTTGCAGTTCCGCGGTATAACCAAGACCCCCGTTCGTGCTTGATTCCGCGCCGTCGACGCCCCGTGTGCCCTGCCGTTCCGCGGTATTCAAAGACCCCCGTTCGAGCTCGCCGCCGCGTAGTGGTGTAAGTGCCCCGGCCACTGTTAGTGTCCGCGCCATCGACGTAAGAGCCCCGCTCCTCGCCAGAGCCGCGCCAGTTGAATAAGAACCCCGTCCCCGCTGAGCCGCGCCTTCTGCCCGCCGGTTGCCATCCAGAAAGCTTCTTCCCGGTTGACGATCCACTACCGGGCGACGCTTTTCTATTGGCACGGAGACCCTCCCCGCTAGACTCAGAATTTCTCATTTCGAAGTCTCAGAAAGAGTGACTCTTCGCTTCTCCCGCTGCGAATCGTTTTGCCCGCTACGTTCTCGCTAGACAATCTAGTAGTTCGTCCCGCTCAAACGTAGCGACCTTGATTGATTGAAGCTTGCCCAAGTATTCTGAGGGACGATACGTGCTCCCGCCACCCCCGAACACACACACACACACACGTCGTATTGGATTAGATTTAGTGATTTTATATTTCGGTATATTTCACGCCTACACCTACACGCACCGTTTCATCTGGAGCCCACCGCGAGGGGTGACAGATTATTTGTGTCAAGTCGAAAGAAATCACTTGTGGACGCTGCTATAAAACTAGCACGAACCATCCGCCGGTTGACTCGAGAATAGAATATACGCCCGCCCGTTGAGCCGTTAGCTCCAGGCCCGCGATAGAAGATTTTGCCATTTAGTTTCAGAGGAGACGTGGCTTCAGAAGGACGATCCGCTAGAGTGCCACCACCAAAATCTCGGTCTACAAATACTAGCCTACGCGCCGCTGCTGCCGCTCTTGAATTCGAGCTTCCAGATCCCTCTCTCTCGTCTGTTGCTCTCGCCCGGGAAATCTATTCTCTGCGCGGACGAACCCAAGCACACACTTATCGTTCCCCCGCCAAACCCAGTCGTTGAGCCCCTCTGCTCCGCTGGAACAACAAACCTCAACTCAACCGCCCGGCACTAGACCTGTTACGCCCGACGGTGCAGCTACCCAGTCGTCAACGACTCTCTCGTCTGTCTCTTCACCACTACTCCAAACTTCACCAACCCCTTCAAACAATCCGATGGCTGAAGACGGCAATAATACTGTCGCCCGAGGAAAGAAGCGCGCGCCGGAACCATGGGACAGGAACGCCCCGCTCTTCAAAGAAGATGAGCCGGAGGAACTCGTTCGTTTCCTGGACCATGTGGAGCGTATGATGGAATTAGATGAGACGCCGGCCGACAAGAAGAACGAGTTCGTCTGCCGCTACACCGCTCAAGCCACGGCTGAGGAGTGGCGGCAGTTCGACTCGTTCTCCAAAACGTCGACGACTTTAAGAAAGAAATCCTGGAAAATTACCCGTCAGTCGTCGACCAGAAGAAGGGCTCTGTGCAGAAATTGCACAAGCAGCTTCGTAAGTTCGCTGAAGAGGGGATTGACCGGGATGATGAGGACGAGCTCATGCGCCTCACGCGAACCATGAACGTCGAGGCGAACAAGCTTCTCGATTCGAACTTGATTTCGCACCGGGAAGCCCTCCCGATGTTCTTCTCCAAATTGACTCGCGAGTTCAAAGAGCGAATCCTGGAGAATCTCGAGAGGAAACCTCCCGCTGAGGACGACGACGAGCCAGACGCCCGCTCATGGACGCTGGCCGAAGTCATGAGTGAGGCCAAAAAGATCGCGAAACGTTCGACCCGCCAACTCGGAGTTCTTTGGCACTTCTGATCGAGGTTACTCGAGCAAGTCAAAGAGCGCCAGCGGCTCTGGACGAGCGTCGAGCGGGGCGGTCGATTCTCCCGAATTCCGAACGTTGCGATTAAGAAAGAAGAAGAGGACCCTAACAAGGCCCTTCTTGAGACGATTAAGGTGTCGGTCGTCACTATGATGGAGCGGCTGGATAATCAGACCTCCCAATTAAAAGAGATCGACGCCGCGACCAAGAAGAAGATGGCTGAGTTAGAGTCCTTCTATAAGTCCCTACCGGGCAGAGTCCCAGGCGCCGCTGACTCCCAGTCTTACCCGCGAATGCCTACCGTGCAATTCAAAGGGAACCTGGCGGATCAGGGGTGTCTTTATTGCGACAAGTTTGGGCATTTTAGAGATAAGTGTCTCATCCGGCAAGCCCACATAGGGAGTGGAAAGATGAAGGTCGTAGGGTTCAGAGACTGTTTCCCCGATGGGATACCTATCCCAAAAGACGGGCACAAGTCCAAGAAGCAGCAGGTAGAGGAGTACCGCCCGGCCGCCCAACCAACGGCCGCTGCGCAAAACTACCAGTCTGTCTTCGCTCAGCTCTCCGTTCTTGACATGGACGAGCAGGAGCTGGAGGCCGCGCAAGCCGCGTTCAGCCAGAACGAGGAATTCTACTATGACCCGAGAGAAGAAGAATTGGTTTCCTTGCGAGCTGAGCAAGTAAACCTCCAGCGGCAAGTGACGCAACTCCAGTCGCATGGTTCAGGGGGTGTTCAACCACCCCTTGTGGCTCATAAAAGCCAACCGCCCCCGCCGCAATTCGACGCCAACGCTGTTGCGATTCTACTGGCGGCTGTCTCAGCGAACTCTCGCTCTCCCAACGGGGCTGGTCCCTCCCGAACGGGGAACAGCGCCGAAGGAGAGCATTTTTAGAGAGTTCGAGGAAGGGGGCAAAGGGGAAACCCAGTGCGGATAAGCCCCCGGAGAACAGACAAGTACGCCCGCCTGTAGGAAAGAAAATGGAAGTTGTGATGCCGAAGTTGCCCTACAAGCCGAGGACGCTGCGAAAGCCCGCTGTCGAAGCACAGCCGGCGATCATTGAAACCAAGGAGAAAGGGCGGGAGGAGACAGAAGAACAAAATGGCGCTCAGCCGCCGGAGCTTCCGTATAGGAACGTTCCTCCGGTCAAGCCAGCCAAAAGGCCCAACGAACCTAGAGTTCGGCCGGCGGGAGATCCGCCGTTAGTGGCCAACGAAAAGAACTACGAGTTGAAGGCGCCCGTAGAGGACCAGGACGATGAGGAGGTCGAATCCTTGATAAAGGAGATCTTCGGAAACCTGGAAATAGCTCTCCCGCTGGGAAGACTGTTCGCCCTCAGCCCGAAGTTGCTGCGCCAGGCTAAGGCGTTGCTCTCGAAGAAGAGAGTCTCGCCCGCTGTTCGAGTAACCCTAGAACAGTTGATTAGCCACGCAGAGAAAGAAGCCGACGAAGACGACGAGTCCTCCAGCGTAACCGTTGAGGACCTACCTTACGAGGTAATAGTCCAGGTCGCGACAGCGGCCGACGGACTTATGCCAGCGGGAGCCCTGATCACCGTCGATCCAGTAGTCCAATATTGGCAGTCGATAGTGGAGGGAGAGTCGGTAAGGGATGTCTTCGTCGCCATCTCCGACAATGCTTCTGCCGGAGAATCAGCGGCCCTGAGAGTGGTCTTCCCGCTCATTCACGGCGCCGCTGAAGTTGAATGTATTCTGGACGGTGGATCGCAGATCGTGTCCATGGCCCTGTCGGTAGCCACCGAACTAGGAGTCAGCTGGGACCCAGATAACTGCATCCACATGATGAGCGCCAACGGGCAAACCGAGAAGTCAGTCGGTCTGGCAAGGAACGTCCCCTTCAGGTTCGGTGACATGACGGTGTACCTTCAAGTGCATGTCATACGAAACCCGGCCTACAAGGTGCTGTTGGGGCGACCCTTCGAAATCCTGACCGCCAGCGGTATCAAAAATACCTCTGACGGGAACCAGTTCCTGACTTTGACCGACCCCTCCACGCAGAAGCGGGTGGTCGTCCCTACCTTCCCCAGAGGCCAGCGGCGACAGGTGCGGCGCGTCCAGAACGACGCATCACCGGCTGAGCAGCCGAGCAGCCAAGAGGAGCAAAATTTTCAGAATTCGAGGAGTTGATTAACCATCAAGGAGAATTAGCGGTTCAGATAGAACTGGACGAGAATAATGTTCCTAGAATTTGCGCTTTGATGAAGTCTGGAGAAGAGGGATTTTCGATGGCCGAGACGAAAATGGCCTACCTGGCGGCTGCCATGCCAGAGATTGATGATGAACCCGCTGCTCAGTTATTCCAAGAATACAACGAGCAGCTGACAGAAGGAAAAGAAGTCGGCGAATCCTATGTGGCTATCGTAGCCAACATAACGGACAAAGTCAGAGAAAAACTGAAGGATCCGGCCGCTGTGTTCCTGACTGCCGGCATCGATATCGAGTCGGTTAGGCAAGAGCAATCTCGTCATTCAGCGGGGGAGCGCTGTCAGTGCTGTGACTACGCCGATTGGGTAGTACCCGGGTTTGAACACAATGAGACGAAAGTCGCTTTGATGGAGGAAATCATTCCCGAGGATCACCCGCCTGAAGTCGAGGTGAAGGAGGTGTTCTCGAAGAAGTATAAACCGGTAGCGCTAAAAGTAAAGCCGGTCCTCGAGCCGCTCCCTCCCGAGTTCAGGATAGAAAGGAATATCATCGGGGATCCATTGCAGAACCTCGTCCCGCTAGACCCTCACCCGCCAGAATTCGTTCCCGTTGGGAGATACACTGCGGAGAGGAAGGCGGTTGTAGACGAACTGCATAACGACGGATTCTTGAATGATGAAGAGATGAAGCTGGTTCATCATATGTTATCTATACACGAAAATACGGTAGCATGGGATGACAGCGAAAGGGGAACTTTCAGAACGGATTTCTTCCCGCCAGTAAAGTTCCCGGTGAAGCCAGACCATAAGGTTTGGGTGGAGAGAAATATTCCCATCCCGCCGGGACAGCTGGAAGAAGTCTGCAAGGTGCTTAGGGCGAGTATCGATGCCAATATATATGAACCATCCAATGGCTCGTATCGCACCAAGTACTTTGGAGTTCTGAAGAGTGATAAGAAGTCCATTCGATTAGTGCATTCGCTGGAGCCGCTGAACGCGGTAACCATTGCACACTCTGGGGTGCCTCCCGGCGCCGCGGATCTGGCCGAACATTTCGCGGGAAGGGCTTGTGGGTCCACGTTTGATCTTTACTCTGGGTACAACCACCGGCTGATTGACCCGGAATCTCGAGATTACACAACCTTCCAGACTCCGTTTGGTGCGCTTCGATTGGTAAGATTGCCGCAGGGTTGGACCAACTCGGTGCCGATCTTCCACGAAGACGTAACTTACATCCTGCGAGATGAAATTCCTGCGGTTACCCGGCCGTATATAGACGACGTGCCTGTCGCCGGAGGCTTCACTCGATACGAAAAGCCTGACGGGACGTACGAGACCATCCCTGAGAACCCGCTGATAAGGGTCTTTGTGTGGTTACACTTGGTAGACTGCAACCGGGTACTTACCCGGCTAGCCTATTCTGGGGCGACTGTAAGCGGGAAGAAGTTGCAGATTTGCCGGGGAACTTTTAAGGTGGTCGGCCATGTCTGCTCATACGAGGGCATGCGCCCGGATGAAGATAGAATCGGCGTCATTGAGCGTTGGGGTCCGCTGAAGGATTTCCACGATGTGAAAGCTTTCCTGGGAACTGTGGGCGTTATGAGAATGTTCATCCAAGACTATACAGTCAAGGCTGAGCCGATTCAGAAGCTCACCCGGAAGGAAGTCATATTCGAGTGGGGCTCGGCCCAAGACGCATGCATGAAAGTTTTGAAGAAGGCTTTGCGAGAATGTCCCGCGCTTAGACCTATAAGATATGAATGGGACACCGAAGTGGTACTGGCGGTCGATACGTCGTACCTTGGAGTTGGGGTGCATGTGTACCAGCGGGATCCTTTGGACCTAAATAAGCGGGTACTATGCCCGCTTCAGCTCCATACCTTTGAATGACCGGGAGTCGAGGTATTCTCAGCCCAAGCGGGAATTGTTTGGCTTGAAGAGGGCGCTAGACCACATGCAATATTGGCTGTTGGGCTGCCGCAAGCTGGTCGTCGAAACCGACGCTCAGTACCTCAAGGGCATGTTGGATCCCCCGGGAATGGGGCCCAACACTACGATCAACCGCTGGATTGAGGAGATCCTGATGTTTCATTTCACTCTGAAGCATGTACCGGGCAAGACTTTCGGGCCAGATGGGCTCTCCCGCCGGCGTATTCAGCCGGGGGATCCAGAGTATGATCATCCAGAGGACGAGTTCGATAATAACGAGCCGCCGGGTCTTCATCCTGAAAGTAGTGCTTGGCCGCCTCTCAAGAATTTCGAGGATTTCAAGCACGATATTGACACTCGAGGTGGATATATGGTAGCTGAATTGGCGGGAGATGAGGCCCAGTCAGCCGCTGACTTCGAGAACGACGCCGAACAAGCTTGGGCTTACACCCGCCTTAGTAGAGAATATGTTTTCGAAGTCTTCTCTCAGTCAAAGGGTGACGACAAGCCAGACGGCGAGCCGCTGATCCCTGACCTCGAATTGAAGTACGACCCGACGAAGCGGGAACCGTACCCGGAAGACCAACGATCTGTAGCGGCGAAGCTAGCGGACGAGCGGCTGCTCCTCATGAAGGAATGGCGGCGAAACACCCTGGCTCGCCCGGATGGCATGAACGACAAGGAATACAAAGCCTTCTTGCGATTCGCCACCGGCTTCTTCGAGGACGCAGATGGAAAACTCTATCATAAATCCTCAACGGGGAGTGCACATCAGTTGGTGGTAGACAAAGATCACCGAATGTATATGATGAGGGCGGCTCATGATAGCCTGGCCCACCGCGGTGTCTTTGCTACCAAATCCTTGATAGAAATGCGTTTCTGGTGGCCGGAGATGGAGCGGGACGTCACCTGGTATATTAAAACTTGCGAATTGTGTCAGTTAAGGCAAAGGACTTTATTAAAGATCCCGCCCGTTGTCACCCATACCCCTTCGCTCTTCCAGGTGGTGCACGTCGACGTGATGGTCGTTGGGACCCCTTCCAACGGCTTCAACAAAATTGTTGACGCCCGCTGCTCCCTCAGCAGCTATATAGAAGCGCGGCCGATAAAGAATGAGAATGCCAGAACATTGGCCTTGTTCTTACTTGAAGATGTGATTTGTAGGTGGGGCTGCCCGGAGGAATTGGTGACAGATAATGCACCGGCCTTCCTAGCGGCTGTGGCCTACCTTGAGTCTAAGTATGGCATAAGGAATATTAGAGTTTCGCCGTACAATTCTCAAGCCAACGGGAAAATCGAAAATGGGCACTTCTCGATGAGGCAATCCTTATGGAAAGCCACTGGCGGGAATCCCAGCAAGTGGTACTGGTTCTTCCCGCAGATGTTGTGGGCTGACCGGGTCACTATTCGACGAGGAACAGGTTGTTCACCCTACTTTATGGTAACGGGCGCGCACCCGATCCTCCCGCTGGATATTGAAGAAGCGACTTGGCTGGTGCATTTGCCCGGCAGGACTTTGACGACGGCAGAATTAATCGGCTATCGAGCTCAGGCCTTGGCTAAGCACTCCACTCACGTTGAGCAAATGAGAGAACGGGTCACCGACGAGAAACGAGCGAATTTACGCCGGTATGAGATAGCCCATAAACATACTATCGAAGATTACCATTTCGAGCCGGGAGATTTAGTGCTCATCAGGAATACGACCGTTGAGAAATCGCTGAATACGAAGATGGCTGCCAGATACCTGGGACCAGTAATTATCATCCGGCGTACGAAAGGTAGAAGTTATATCGTAGCGGAGATGGACGGCTCTGTCTTTCAATCGAAGATTGCTCAGTTCAGAGTGGTCCCCTTCGAGCAGCGGCGCTCTATTAAGCTGCCCGCTGACATTCACGACTTAATCGACCTCTCGGCCGAGACGCTAGAAAAGATGGTCCAGGAGGAAGACGGTTATTCTGGAGATGACTTCCAATTCGGGAATGTGAGGTTGACCCCCAGCGGGGCGGCTGACGAAGAGCCAGCTCTGCAGGAGGCCTTGCCCGAGGAAGAAGAAGAGGAAGAGGAACCTAACACGGATGAGCCGCTGCCTTTCAAACGAAAGACTCGTTCTGCCACAAAAGCCGCCGCGCGGAAATGAATTACTGCTCGATATCTACGTTACAATTTGAAACGGGATTCGAAGTCTTTAAGTAATTGGATTGTCTGCATCTCCCGCCAGTAAGCAGCGACTAAGTTGCGCACCCGGGGAGTGTGTGGCGGCCAGCAGAAGGATGAGCCGTGAGGTGTCCGAAACGATTGAGCCAGTACCGAGGATTCTGAAGAAAGGGGGACCCGCTGGGGGAGCTCTTTAGGAACGAGTCAGGGAACATGAGCATCGACGCCGGCAGAGGAGGACTCGGGGAAGTCGCGAAGACGAGCCGAGATCTTCTCCCCTTCGTCAAGGAGCTGCTCGCGCCGGGCCAGAGAGCTACGAAGGTTCTCGTGGATGACCGCCAGCTCGACCATGATGAAATACATCCGCTTGCGCAAGGCAAGGTGGTTGCTCATGAACTCGGTACCCATCTCAACGACGCTAGCGGCCTCGTCGACAACGGCACCTGAAGCGGGGGCCGAAGCGTAAAACTCAGCCGTCGCTACGAAAACGCTCAGCGGGAGGAATCACTGACAGTGAACGGGAAACTCACCGTGGGTGAGGAAAGAGTCCTCGTGGAACGGGACGCTGTCGATGCGGGCGCGCTTGTTACCCTTGCCCTTCTTAGCGGGGGCCGGGCTATGCTGAAAGAATAAAATGAATGAATGAAATTGAAAAGCAGAAATAACGGGCGACTTACAGCGCGCACACCCTTCTTGCCCGCCAGGGCTGACTTAGCCTTGGGACCGGTAGGGGGAGCCTTGGGAGCAGGGACATGCTCATCGTCAACGAGCATCTGGGTGAACAAACACCCAACGGCGATGATAGAAGTGTCAATCGTCAGCTCAACACAGGCCAGCTGTTGAATGAAAGAACGAACCTCGTCAGCACCAACGGTGGTGAGAGCGGGCGATGGAGCACGAACGGTGCCTTCGTCCTCGTCCTCAGACTCGGGTTCACCCTGAGACCGCCCGCGAGTACTCTTCTAGCGGGGGATGATTGCGAGTCAGTGGTAAGCACGGCAATAAAAGTTAGTGAGACCGACCCGGGTCCCCTTGGAAGAAGAAACGGTGGAGACGGGCGGGATCGCCCTCTTGGAACGGTCTTCGTGAATGGCCTTGGTGATCCGCCGCAGGGCATCGTACCCAGCAGGGAAGGTCACGTCCCGTTTACCATCCGGGTCGTACAAGGAGTGGTAATATTCACGCGAAGTGAAGATTGCCTCACGAAGAACCGCGCTCTTGTCTTCCAAAATGAAAGGCATGAGCGGGGGAAGGCGCGCCTACGAACGAAAGAATAAATGTTAACGAAACGAGACTGGTCAATGTAACCGGCGGCTCTTACGAGAATCTCGGCGACGTCCTTGAGCTGGTTTTTACGAGACTCGGGCGGCGAATACTTGACGAGGTTGGCGGCAACGTCCATAGCCTTGAGGAAATCGGCTTTGACGGTGTTGTAATCGTTTTGAGACATTTTTGAAGGAAGCAGAGTAAAGACAGTAGACGAGGCTGGGGAGTATACCCGTTCGCCCGCTGCTTCTTATACTCGAGCGGCCGTAATATAACGCCGTAAGGATAATTGGGACGAAATTTGGATAACGGCCGAACTTGGATTACCATTTATGGTAGATGCACCCGCCGGTGGCGCAGAGAATTATTTCAAACGCGCCCGATCGTTCCGTGGCACAAAAATTTGCTGCCGGGGGACCTGAATTTCCTCTGATCGATCAACTGAGGACAGTTGAGATTTCTGAAAGGGGGAGAGGTGGGTCACCTAGCACGTCATTTGAGGGCAGCGGGCACATCTTTACCAAGAAATAAATGTTTCCAAGGCCTCACATGGGACGGGAGCGTGTGTTATCGGAACGAACTATCCGAAAGTACATGTGCCTGTATCTACACTGCCCGCATCCTAGCCGGAAGATCCAGGAAAAGATTATTTGCGAGAACGTCTAACCGCTCGCGGATAACAGCAACATACGCAGCCGGGAGATTAGCCGTTTTGGCCTCTTGCAGAAGATGGAAAACCTGGCGGGCCTCGAAGTAAAAAGACAGCCGTTGGGTTGCCTCTGCGACGTTTCGACCAACGATTACAGCATGGTATTGTTGCCAGAATGGGAACTGCGCCAGGGTCCCCTCGTGAACGACGTCCCAAGCAGCGAGCTGTTCCTTCGTAGCCGCTAGAAGCGAGCGGGGGATCGGTTGTGGCGCAACAGATAAGAAAGAAGTCGTCACTTACGATCGGGACCCTCTTTGAAACGGTGCCGGCGGGCAGCTATTTCATCGGCCAGCTCAGCGGTCTGAGTGTACGAGCAGTTGTGCTTCAGCAAGAAACAGCGGGTACACGGTGCTCCCCACTCAGTAAACTCGCAATGAGAACGGGCGTTGAGGCACGCAGAGCATACCCGGCCAGGCTGCCGAATGATGAGGAATTACCCGAGGCAAAATGTTCAGGAACGTACATAGTACTCCCTGAGCGGGCCGACGGGGTCATTCGGAAAGAGCGGATTTTCCAGCAAAGACATGAGTAGACGACTGAAGCAAATGGGACCTTCCCGCCAGCTTAAATACCCCTCTGAGACCTGGCGGGAGACCCAAAAACATAGAGATCGACGGTGGGACTCATTGCACCCGACGCTCCCGGAAGATCCGCAATACATGTGGAATATCCAACGAGGTGCTGAGCTCCCGCTGAGCGAAAAACACGAGGAAGCTTGGTTTCTAAGAAGCCTTCCTAATCGGGCAGCTTGAAACAGAGTTTTAAAGATGCAAGTTCGTTTGACAGTGGGAATATATTTCCTACTACGCTTACGGCCCGATGAACATAACGGGCGGGAGCCTTGCGCCGGACTGGAGAGCTACAGCGTCTAACCTATCCCGGAGGAGATCTACAATTTCCTTTCGCATGCCCGCCCCCTTCGCGTCAAACCACAGCCGATACAAGAAGCGTAGCTGGCCAAACCCAAGGGTGCCGAGCATGGACCTGGCGGCGAGGATGGTGCAAGTACGCACATCAATGTACAACTTCTCGTCGAATCGGGCAGCGGCGGCCCTGGCGTACCAGTCAAACTGAGCGATCCGCCCGGCGGAGGGAGCTAAAATCCAGTAAGCCTCCGCCGAGAGGTAGAAAGAGAGAAAGCAGACTTGCCTGGCTGAGAGGCTAGAAGAGTATCGCGACGACGGCTGTTCTCGGCCTGCCAGACGGACTTCTTAGTGTAGCAGCACAAGGCGGCGCGACCTATGAACATGCAGCTGAGGCAGGCTTCACCCCACTGAATCCAGATGCAATGGCGGTAGTTCTTGAGGCAGCACTGGCATTCGTACTCCGGCTAAGAAGGGGCACCCGTCAGCGGGAGAGCACCGAGAAAGAACGAAAGACCCACAAACTGAGCTTGAAGTACGAGCTGGTACTCTGAGGGACCGGTAAAGCTCCTAAAGCGTTCTGAGTAAAAAGTCGCTGCCAAAGAAAAGGCGGGCATCGCTCGAAGGACTCACTGGGCACCGGCCGCTATAAGTAAAATCTATAGCCGACGGGTGAGTACCACCGGCTGCCGGACCAAAAGCTCAGGTGGAATCAGACATCACGATAACGGCTTGCAGCCGGGCAAAGAGATTTATTTGACCCTAACGGGGAAAAGCTACTAGCCTGGATTATCGCTCGAAGGTCTGGCGGCGCGTGCCTTGGGTCAAGGGCACGAAGGTCGGAACATGAGCGTCCCGCCGCCTGACATCATGAAGAGAGATAGCTGCGTCGACGTCGCATTGGGCATGGATCGAACGGTCCTGAGCGCGCCACTCGCGTAAAACTCGAGACAGGATGTTGTAGAAATACAGCCGCCGGCTGGAGTGAGCGGCATGAGACAGGTCGTGAGCAATGTCCCAGTCCCGAAGGTCGCCAGCAAATTCCTCCCGCCGACGTAAAAAGTCAGCGGGCTCACCGTCCACCGAGCCTATAAACATATCGGGGCTTAAGCCGCCGAGGCGCAGGTGGTACCAGAGTTCGAGGAATGCAAGGTCGTATAAAGTGCCGCCTAAATAGCATAAGAAAGATGAGAATTTGAAGGGCGGCTAGACTTACCGCTACGATAGACGAAAAGTGCCGGAAAAGTCGAAGATGGATAGGTAAACTTGAACCAATCCACCCCGGTGAACAGACACTTGGGGACCTTTGCCTCCCGGCACCGAGTGCACTTCGAGCCCCAGTGAAGAAATTCACAATCTTCGCCGGCGTCACTACAAGGCGTGCAGACGAGATTCGGCTAAGCGGCTGGTTGGACTTGGCGCAGAAATGTGTTGGGGACAGCCTACCACAGTATAGATCTTGCGCACGAAGTCGTGACTGACCACTGGGAAGGAATGGTAGTCGATTAAGACTTCACCTATGGGCTGAGGCATGGCAATTGAAAGAAAAGATGGTTTGATTGGCTATCTACCCCTATCGAATACAAGTACGGTAGCGGGTAACTCGATCCGCCGGGCCGGTTCTACTCTACGTTAGCACTCTTACGAGGCTAGCGGGAGAAATGAGGAACTAGTCACCCGGTGGAGTCCGAGGACAGCCGCTGACGGCTAGAAGAGAAGCCGCGGGCACTCCCCGCTATCTGATGATCCCGCTGATAAGCACCGTTGCCGCTCGGCATGTTGAAAAACTCGAAAGTTCGAGTGTTCAGCTCGCTCTCCAAGTCGTACTCAGCCGACGGGCGCAGCACTTGGCTGGAATCTTTTGCTTCAGACTCTTACAAATCACTTAGAGGCTCTAGCCGGGGACTCTGACTTCGGAACTCGAAAAGAACTTAAGGATTTTCACACAAAGAAAGAGTGCATCGTAAAAACTTTTATTTTTACATTTCGTCGGCTCTTTGGCCGGTACACGATGCTACTCTACGCGGGGTACTTGATTTGAATCTAAATTATTTTTATTTTTGTGAGTACTGGCGGGTAGATTTCTACCAGGCCAGACTCTTCGCAAGAAGCGGGGTTATGGGACCCGTGCCCGTAGCTTTTGATGATTTTTGGGGGCCGCTCGGCCCCCGCGATTATGAATACAGAAAAATTTCTAGAAAGAATTCAGCGTGAAGTCAAAGGCAGCGGGGAGGTCGGGCGAATCGCTTACTTGCCGCCCGCCCACCCACGAGGAAAAGCTGTAAAGATGGTCAGCGGGGAGATAAGACTCCAGAAAGGGGGAGCGTGCTTACCCGCTCAGCTCTCGACCGCGTCGTCGCCCGAAGGACCAGGATGATCGGGAAGGTGCCCATCGGCATCTTCCTCGCCCACTGCGTCAACTTCTGGCCCAACGTCCTCCTCGCCGCTGGCTGCGAAATCGGCAGTCCCGGGGATTTCGACTTCCTCGAGATCGCTGTCGTCTTCCTCGTCGGCTTCCCCCTGGACGCTTCCGCGTACCTCGGCCTCGCTGTCCTCCTCGCCGCTGGACCCGTCCTGCGCAAACGACTGAGCTAGGAAGTCGTCGAAAGCGGGTGCACCCACCTCGCCGGACTCGTCGTTCTCTTCTTCGCTCGAAGAAGGAACGGGCGGCTCGACTGCCCGCTGTTTGCCCTTTGGGCGTTTTTCAGGAGTTGGCGGGCGAGAAATATCCATGGCTAGCGGGAGAAGTTGACTTTAGCAATGAATTAGAAAGAAGAGATAAGAAGTAACGTACGGTCGTCCGGGGCCTCACCCATGTCTTCCTCTTGGGAAGTCGGGTCGGGTTTGAACTCGTCGTCGGCGTCGTCGTGGACCACGGAAGAAGACTTCACCTTGCCGCTGGACTTGCCCTTGCGCTTCGGCTCTGGTGGCGGCGGGTCGGGGATCTCGAAGAACGTACCCTTACGGTACAACATCTTGAAAAAGCCGGGCACGCTCTTGTGCTCCCAGCTGTAAGGCAAGACATTGCCGTCTTCGTCGTCTGGGTCGAGATTAATCGGACCCTTACCGTCGAGGAGGAGGCGCTGTCGAACTTTCGAGCCGTCGGGGATCTCTTCAGCGGCGTCCTCTCCCTTCAAGTCGTGGAAGAGGTCCACGCAGTCCTCCGGCTATGGAAATAAGAGGGTCAGCGGCCCAGAAGAATAATGTAAAGAAAGAATGGGACTTACTTGCACTTCGACCCACTGTGTCGGAATCGAGAGTTCAGGCTCAGCCGGGATGAGGTAGAAGGCGAGCGGGACATTTTGGTCCTGGCGGTCCTTGGCTTCGTAAAAGGCATAGGCGTCCTCGAAGCCGGGGATAGGGACTTCGTCGAGGACCTCGCCAGGGTAATATTGCCAGCGGCGGTTCGACTTGATAGTCGACGAAGCGGTCAACCCCTGGGTCA
This sequence comes from Favolaschia claudopus, assembly GCA_037176885.1. Classification (NCBI taxonomy): domain Eukaryota; kingdom Fungi; phylum Basidiomycota; class Agaricomycetes; order Agaricales; family Mycenaceae; genus Favolaschia; species Favolaschia claudopus. The sequence continues at coordinate 1,712,849 of JAWWNJ010000005.1, forward strand.
TGGCGATGCGCAAGACCTGGTCCATGTTCTTCTCCTGCTCCTCGGTGGTCTCGCCGGCGAAGCGTTTGATGAAATCCTCCCGCTGGATCTCCCGGCGGGTGACCAAGACAGAGAGAAGCATCTTGAAGGACTTCTGGTTCAAATTCCAGCGCGCCTTCTCGAAAGCGTCTTGGATGGCGAAACAGGTGTCCGCGGCGGTGTTGACATCGGCGTTCAAGTCGAACCACTCTGTTGAAATGGTCAGCGGGCCTAAACGGGAAAGTAGTGGTTGACTTACCGGGTCGGGTCATCGAGACCCATTGCTTCAGCCCGGAGCCCATGGAGCTGATCTTTTCGCCGTCGAGAAGGAAAGTACAGTCCTTTGTGGACTTGCGGCTGGCGCAGGCCGTGCACTCGCCGGGGACGCCGGTGGATTCGCACTTGCTGCCGCAGGCGATGCACCGCAGGCAGCGGGGACCGTTCTAGATAGAAAAAGATTGAGGAGAGAAATAACCAGGGAAGAAAAAAGCTGTCTTACATGGGCGACGTTCAGCTCGAGATTGCCAATGAGGTGATTAGCGACCAAAGCGAACTGCTCCTTCTCGGGGTCGTACGGGAGGTCCTGGCGGCGAGCGGCTTGCGGGTAATTAGTGAACAGCTTGTTCACGACGTCTTTGTTCGGCGGCCTGAACTCCCCCTCGGGGCGAGGCTTGCTCTTCTTCTTGATCGGCTCCATCGACCTGATGGGCTGCTCGGGAAGCTAAAAGAGGGAACGCGGGAAGTTAGCCAGGAAATTCCCCGTCAGTAGAAAGAGGAACTCGCCGGCTTGGCCGGTTTGATACCGACGCCCTCCAGGGCAGCGATTTGAGCGGCACGGGTGCCCAGCCCTTTGAGAGAGGGCACTGTGTCGACGGTGGCGGGCTTAGCCTTCTTGCTCTTTCGAGTGGCGGGCGGCTTGGTCTCTATCACTAAGGGAAGATTTTCAGCGCAGAAAGCAGGCGGCGTTGGACTGACTTACGAATTTCGAAGTCGGGAGCGGGGACGCGCTCATCGCTGGAGCTTGGGACGCTGATGACAGACTACGAGAAGTTTATTGTTAATTCTATGTCGGCCTTACATTGAGGACAGCAGCGGGCGACAACTACCTGACTACGAGACGGGGCCTTGCCCGCTTTGTCCTTGGCCGCCTTGTCCTCCTTCGCCTTTTTGGATGGGGACGACTCGGCGCCGGTTGAGACCTTGCGTTTGATGCCGCTGCCACTGGCGACTGGGGTTTCGGCGGGGACCTTGATGGTCTTCTTGATCACTTTGACCCGCTCGGGCTTGGGATCGTCGGTGGTAGATGTGGTCTGGACACGAACGATCAGCCGGCAAGAATCAAGATAAACTAGAAGAACCTCACCGTCTTCGTGAAATTCGGGAGTTTCTTTGGCTTGGGCCGGGGCGTGTCCTCCCCCTACATGAAAGAATTGGAAAGAGAAGCGATTGGCGGTTGCCCCGACTTACCTTGGTGGCGGCTTTTCCGCTGACTTTTCCAGTCTCAGCAGCCGCGGCGGCGGCTTTGCCGCTGACTTTACCAGACTCACTGGCGGCGGGTGCGGCCTTGCCGCTAACTTTGCCAGACGAAGACGCAGCCTAAAAAGGAGAGCCTAGTCAGAGTCGCCCGGTAAAAAAAAAATTAACAAAACTCACCAAGGCGGCTTTGGTCCTCTGGGGAACGAAGAGCTGGGTCGTCGGCGGCGGCGGTATGGGAAAAGCCTCCATAGTTTTGGTCGGGGCCGGGGGGAAGAATAGCTGGTTGAACGATCAGCGGCAGCGGAGCCAAGAAAGTTACTGGTGGGGGCGCACCTTCTTTTGCTTGAGCTCGGTCTTGCGGTAGCGAAGGGCCTGAATATCGGGCAGGTGCTCCTCCGGGTCGTACGTCTGTATGGCTTTTTGAAGGTGGACGCTTATGGCAAGGGCCATCGGGGGCGGCTCGAGGCCTTTCTGGGCAACCCCCAAGATCGCCCGGTGCTCCCTCTAGAAAGAAGTTAACAAACTGAAAGAATAAACAGCCGATGAAAACTCACCAGCGGCTCCTGGATGGAGCGGAGCATCTTGCCGATTCCAGATTGGGAGTAGTTCGCGAGCTTCGACGGGACGAGAAGCTCCTGCAGAGTCTTCCACTCCTCCGGCCTGTTGCGCCATACGGCGAACCAGTCTACACTAGAAGACTCCAGCGGCGGCGGAGGAAGTTTGGTCGACTTTGAAGACGATGCGGCGGGCGGCTGCCCAGGGCCAGACAACTGTTTGCGAGGGACCGGCGGTGGAGAAGAAGCTGCCGGGGCGCGACGAGAAGAGCGAGAATTAGGGCGAGAGGCAGAACTGCCGCTTGGTTTGGAGGCCATCCCGTGGGTGTAGCGTCACGAAATGAGCGAAGTGAGAAGAGCTCCCCGGTGCAAAGCGCCAGAAATCCGGTCGGCGGGCGAAAGACAGAAAGATTAAACGAAGGGGAAAGAGGGCAAGGGGGTACCCAATCGGGGAATCGGTGGGGAATCCACCCAGAAACCTCTCGACTCTTTATACCCTGAGGAGTCGGAGTTTGAATGTTTGATGGGATTCTCGAGAGATTTTCAGAGAAAAACATTTGAATGAAGAAGCGGGGGGTCCCCGAGGCTTCTTTGATCCAAAACATTCCAAACTGCGGATGAATAGGGCGGCTTTAGAGAGCGCAGGGTTAAAGTTTGATTCAAGCGCTTCTCTAATTTGATGTACTTCCGAAAAAGGCAGGAATGACGCCTCATAATGAAAGTGACGGCATCGCCGGCCGCGGCGAGAAGTTGAGTCCAGAAACTGTCAACGGAGGTAGAGTGGGATCTAAAATTAGGTCGCCTCGAGTCCTTCGTTAAGGTTTGCTCTCATGGAATACCAAAGGGGACGAGCGGGAACCGGGCCTCACTGGCGGCCCGTTCGTTATCTAAATTATTCCAAGACGAATTCGTCTTGAAGTCCCCTTCCCCGGGAAGATGGATCAGTTCTCTAGCGGGCGATCACAAGTCGTCAACTCGGGAGAGTTGAAATCTAGAAAGGGGGAGATGATAGGGCCGCTATACGGCTAGGCATGAAATGCTCGGAATTTATCGATTTTCGAGACCTATCAGCGGGAGAAGTGAGGTTAGGATAATAGAAGATATGCCCGTCCTCGCGGGCAGTATCTTATTGCTGTGGATAGCCGACAAGCTGGCGGGACACCAACGGGTAGCAGCGGCTTAGCGACGTTTCCCTAAACATGGGTGCGAGACTCTGCCGCTGACTATTTCTAAACTGCCGGGCCAAGGGACTTGGTGGGAAACTACTATCTCGAGGTGCTGGAGGCGACTAAGAGGAACTACCGACCTCCCTGAGGTTAGGCGCTCACCCGCCGACCAACATGAAGAAGATCTAGCGGGGGACCATACTGAGTTCAACTTCGAACTCAGGGCGGCCACTACTCTATCGACGAACAGGATCACCGGCAGGCCCTAACCGAGCATGCCGGCTGATTACGGACAGCCGGGACTTAACCGACTGCCAGCGGGAGCACCGCGGAGCCAGCGGCTATCCAGCCAGCGGCTCTGTCAGAATGATGAGAAGGACATGGCGAGTTGCCGGGGGCATTTCCCGCTGATTGCGGACAACCCGAACGGCGAGTGGCGAGCCGCTAACGCGGCTCGGCTCTCCCTATTTTCCCTGGGACTTATACTGTTCTGAATATGGAGGAAGAGACGAACTTGACCGCTGCCGAGCCGTTGACTAACTACTCAGCGGGAAGCCTTTTCGACTTCAACTCGACCAGCGGCGGGACCATATTATGAAGGAGGAATTTCGTGTCCCCTCCCGGGGACATGGCAACCAGCACGCCATTGCACTGCAATAAGGCGCAATACCCACCCGCCCGCATGGACTTTCTCCGGGAGGCAGTCTTTTCACTCACGACTCACAATCCTGAATATACCATTGGTTCCCAGCGGGCGCGGCATCAAACTTGGACACTCTCTCATCATGATTTTATTTGGTTGTTTCTGCTCCCGCTGCATGTATTTAATCTCCCGCTGTACTTTTGGTTACTCAGTCAATTACCTACCCGTAGACAAGGGCAGTTTGTAGCGGACTCTAGAATTTGAATTGGAACTTTGAAAGAGACTAGACTTGATATCTGAGAGAGACTCGAGTGATACGGAAAGACTTGTGGCATACCGAGCCGCCAGAACTTTGAGAGCCCCGCCAGCCTTTGAGCCCGCGCCCTCCTGAAATACGAAGCCCCGTCTCTTGCAGTTCCGCGGTATAACCAAGACCCCCGTTCGTGCTTGATTCCGCGCCGTCGACGCCCCGTGTGCCCTGCCGTTCCGCGGTATTCAAAGACCCCCGTTCGAGCTCGCCGCCGCGTAGTGGTGTAAGTGCCCCGGCCACTGTTAGTGTCCGCGCCATCGACGTAAGAGCCCCGCTCCTCGCCAGAGCCGCGCCAGTTGAATAAGAACCCCGTCCCGCTGAGCCGCGCCTTCTGCCCGCCGGTTGCCATCCAGAAAGCTTCTTCCCGGTTGACGATCCACTACCGGGCGACGCTTTTCTATTGGCACGGAGACCCTCCCCGCTAGACTCAGAATTTCTCATTTCGAAGTCTCAGAAAGAGTGACTCTTCGCTTCTCCCGCTGCGAATCGTTTTGCCCGCTACGTTCTCGCTAGACAATCTAGTAGTTCGTCCCGCTCAAACGTAGCGACCTTGATTGATTGAAGCTTGCCCAAGTATTCTGAGGGACGATACGTGCTCCCGCCACCCCGAACACACACACACACACACGTCGTATTGGATTAGATTTAGTGATTTTATATTTCGGTATATTTCACGCCTACACCTACACGCACCGTTTCACCGGTTCTCTGGAAGCGAGTCAGGGCGGGAATATGACGAGGATAGTTGGAGGATAGATGAAAACTTCAGTACTTGCCTTTATCGCGACGGGCACGAATGTACTTGATGTTACGGGGAGCAGGCATGAGGGCAGGTAAAGGGTTTTCCCCCAAGGCTTGAATTATCGGACGGAAAATATCTGAAATCCAAATGGCGGCCGTCTTTCTGTTGCGAGAAAGGCGCAGAAGCGCGAAGAGGATCTCAAACGCATCGCCTGGTGCCTTCCCAAGGTCCTCAACATCCACGAGCGTCGAGAACCGGACACCTAACCTCCAGCAAATGTGCTTCAAGGTCTTGTTGGATACCAAAGAACGCCGTATGAGCTAGGCAAGCAATGATGAGTCAAGAAAGAGTCAAGCTGGAATATTTGAAGCTCATACCCGTGCCATACCGACACTCTGATTTGGGAAGAGACTGTCTTGAATTTCAAACACGATTAACGCCACATCCGCGTCGCCAAGCCACTCGAGGCAGCGCAGAAAACGGGGATCGTTCGTCTCTTTGTACTGGTCCCAGACGTCGGGGGAGAGAACAGGGCGGTCGAAGGGCCCAGGGGTGTCGCGGACAATCCTATTGATCTCGTTCTGTATAAGAATCTGATCCAGGGATGTCGACAGTCTGGTGGTCAACTATCAGCTGCCAGAGGCTAACTTTGACCGGGCCAAAGGTTGCATTCCACTCACCTCGCTTTTTTGGTTGGGCGGGAGGAAGACATGAGGAAGCTCGTCTCAAGGTTTTCAAGATAGATGAAGAGGCGTGAGGACGGAGACGAAGCACTGAGGGCGAGCAGAAGATGGTGGCGCGATGAAGAGAAAGGTAACACAACAGCGGCAGGATTTATATGACAACAGAAATCAAACTCCGCTCGGTATCTTCCGTCCGCTTTCCTGTACTTTCAACCTGTTCTCCAGAATGAAGCGGACTTCAAATGATACGGGCATGAAGATAACACGCATGATTATATTCTCACAAAGTTCCAAAGCTCCTGATACCCAGACTAGAAACCTCTTGTTCAGAAATCAACTCGTTTAGATCCGCTCTTTTGATTAGGTTCAAATTCATTGACAGTGTGTGGTAAGTATTGACAACGGATCGTATGATTGCTCCCAAGGGGGTACTGAAACCAAAAAAAAAACACCTCATGCTGCTTTTTTTGTTAGAGACCCTTCGCTGGGAACCACCCTACCACGTGACGTCCATATATGGAATTTACCATCAAAAACAGCTGTTCAGCGCCCAATTCTTGCCTCGGGCCCCATAGAACCATCTACACGGGGTTTTATGAGTGGGATATCTTATTTAGAACCACAGCAACACCACTTGAAATTCGAACACATCTCGGCATTGACCGTACCAAATACGGCCAACTTGCTTGCCGGGCCCATCCAAATCCGGACGAACCACCAAACAGGCTTCTGAATGGCTCCTGAAGGTCAGAACTCAGTATATACAGTGGTAGAACTGGTTCCTGCTCAATCCAAACCATCACAGACTCATTCAAGCCCAAAACAAAAGAGGTCATTATTTTTTTTTATCCGGCCCAGCGGCCGACCCACCCTCCCTGCCCGGTGTGCCGGCTTCTCCGGCCCGCACCCCCTTGATTGCTCCTACTCGACCTTTCTCCACCCCCTCCTAGTCTAGTGGTTGTGTAGGCGTATGGTACGCCTGTTGCCCTGCGGGGCCCGGGTTTGAGAACTGCGAGCAAGACTGCGGCAGCTGCCAGCATTGCGGTTCGAGTACGGGTGCTGCCATCCATGTCGATGTCCTTTTTTTCTATCGGGTTGCCTTTGGCGTGCTCTTACGCGGCGTCGTCAGCAATTATTTCCCTTGTAGTAGCATATGAGTTTGTTCGTTCATGAGGATCATTGACTTGACAGTAATAAGTATCTGTTCAAGTTGAACAGTATTTATTAGAAAGGAACGTTGAAATTTGAAGCGGCGCGCGTTCTTGACTTAGTCAACACATAAGTAACACCTTAGTACCCCCAAAACCTATTATCTTCTTGTCTTGAGAGTCAACTTCAAGCTTCAATGGTCAACGCTCAATAATGATCCAATCAGAGCTGGCGAACGTCGTCGGCAATTTGTTCCGACATTACTTACCCCTCTATCTCTTGACCTACTCGATCGCGCTGAACGATGCCAACGCCCCTTCCCTCCTGCCACCATGAGCGGTCACCGTGGTACATATTCCTTCACCCAGATCTTCAATCCTTCCATCACTGCCGCCCCGCCACACGCCATTCAGGCCCTCGGTCGCCTTGGCAAACACGAACTCCTTAGAATTGGTGAAGGCAGGGGTCGCGAGGCCCTCATAGCGTATACGGCGCAAGCTATGGTGCACGGTGTTGGAATCATTGCGCCGGGGGACCTCCAGGTTTGTATCCATCTTTATCCATCGCGTCGGCAACGTAGGCTAATTACCGCCCTCGACAGAAGTGGGAGGAATGTATCGCTCAAGACAAGGGGATGCTGGACCAGCTCGGCAACCAACTCGGGCTTTTATCCGCTGACTACTACAACGTACCGCTTAGCTGCATTGTGCTGTCTCTGATCTATGCCATCGCCGACTTTGGCGAGCACAACGACAAGGCGGTAGAGTGGTTGATACCTCTTTTGGCGCCGGCAATGTGCATACAAAAGCATCTCAACCTGAAACCGTTTCACGACTCTTGTCCGGTTTCTGGTCGAAGTGCCGTCAAGCAAATACTGGATATACTGGCAACAGCACAACCCATACCCGGTGCTTCTGCAGTAAGTTCATCGTTTCTCCGACTTTCGAGTATCGCCAAGTCACACGTCGCCGTGCAGCTTAGCCCTTATTCTGCACCGTCTGGTCCTCCCGTCATGCTACCCACATCCTTTGTCCGCTCCAGCCTACAAGTCATGTATCCGCAATCCCTCCATCCTCCTCCAGCGATCCCCGCCCACGACTCCCTCCTCGGCTCGCTCATCCCTCCTGATACTGGAAACAGCGCTGGTATCACGCTTACCTCCTTCTCGTCTTTATTCCTGGAAGCTGATATTCGCATAGATTCCGACGCGCCGGTCGCACTTGGGAAGCGAAGGCGAATTCCGACGGATTAGATGTGGTGTGTAGCTCATTTTCTTCGATCGTCGTCATTCTATTCATGTCTGTTCCAGGTTCGCATTCAACGCACATTCTTTACTTTTCATTGTATTCCAATTCCGACTCGGTTTGTATCGTTATCTAGTATCTGTATTTTTCATACGACTCACAACATGTATACGATGTCCGTACCCACTGTAGTCCGATGAGACTAAAATTCAAGTGAATAGCAAACACAGGCTTGCGGAATGTATACAGATGCTGGTGAGGAACATCCTCAAGGAATTGTGAACGACAAATTGAGGCACCGACACTTGCGAATGGATGATATAGTAAGCGAAGAAGAGCAGTATCCACGATCAGAGGAACGCATCGCGACGATAGTACGCAGAGTATCGCTTTGCCGGTGAGGAACATCATCAAGCAATTGTGAGCGACCGATTCAGGCTTCCACCCTTGCGAACGGATTATATCGGTTAGTGGTTGATCAGCGAAAAAGAGTGCTATGTACACACCGAGAGGCTCAGATTGCGCCGAGTATCGCTTGTGTCTTATACGGGATCAACCCTGCGCGTCGGGAAAATGAGGGTTTATCGTCAAAGCGCCCCAACGGAGGAGTTGCTACTCGAGCGGCTTTGCCCTTGTGTCGATGATGAGGTGGTAGCTTCCGCGAGTTTGGGTCTCATGCAAAGTGGCGAAACGGATCAGGAGAATACTGGAGAGCTACTCCAGGAAGTTGGGATACGAATGAAGTAAATTGAATGCGACCGCGAGCTAAACACAGAGGCACCACAAAAAAAAATCGGACGGTGGTAACCATTGAAGTGCAACAGTTGGCAGAGTGTACTGCAGACAACTGCGTTCGGTGTGAGAACAGGGAGGTCTGCAGGCTGTTCTGGATTCGGCGATGAGACGCGAACGGCTATTGGGAGCGCCATCCCTTGAGGTGGCAAGTAGCGAGGGCACGTACGTTGTAGCGTGGTGCACAGAAAAAGCCGAGATTTAGGATGAAGTGGCCAGAGTTCTCGTGAGTGGCTTCTTGATATGACTTGCGTTGAACGGCGCAATACTCGAGGCGGAATGGATTGTGGGAACGAGCGATTCATGAACAAGTGAGCATCCCCCGAAACTGCTTCGAGTTAACCGGAAGACATATTCGCAACATCATGGCTGCTGAGGCGAATAAATACCGATACCGAATATTAATTGCCGTGCATACGAGGAACTCATTGGGACAAGTTTTGGAATGAAAGGCTGGGAAGGCTGAAAGCCCGAATTTTGGCATGGAAAGGTGGTTTCCTGTCCGCCCATGAACATGAATTGTTTCAAAGATGAAGGAAAACTGACATCGTCGCCGTCGGTATGGGGGATGAAAGACACCTTCGAGTCTGCTTTGGATCCGAATACCGAAAATTAAGCAGTGTAGCGTTAAGCTCGGAAGCCGGTCACGATTGTGCCAAGAATCGGTGAGTCGGGGGTGTCGGTGTACGGTGTGATCCACGGAGTAGTAGTTATATATTATGGTCGGGAGGTGGAGTGCCTTTGGATCGCGAATATTGAGGCAGCGCACCTATTGTGCCCTTTGAAGTGAGAAAAACCTCGGACAAGCCAAACAGCGTCAGAGTGGGAGGTAGTTCGGTAGGCGGCACGATGAAGGTACGACGAAGCGCAGGTCACTGAGCTGAGCAGGTTGAGTTGAGCCGCCCCGTCTGGCATTGAGAATAAGTTAACAAGGTCGATTCCTGGCTATTGTTGACGTTGTGGGCAAGAGTCGGAGGTCGGGCCGAATCACTGAGCCTAACAACCTTTTGCTTCTCACCGGCGTCTCCAGCAGAGTCACGCCCTTCCGCTCAGTCCGCCTTGGCCCCCACTGCCTCATCGTTGTGCTTCCGCGACGAAACAACCTGGGTGACCCAGGACCCACTTGCCAGTGTGCCACGCTGTAACCGTGGGATATCTGGAAAAAAATTCAAAAAATGGCATAGCCTGAGGCAAGCGTAAGGGTCTCAGCACTGCTCGACTCGACTGGGTGCTCGAACGGCGAAACCTATCGCTTATTGTCCAGACATCTCGCTGAAGGGAGCGGCGTGTCCCATTCGCGATGCAGAGAAATGTCCCCTCTTGTGTCTCTGCGCTTCTCTGTTTGACCACAGTCATGTCTCAAGTCGGGCGACCTCAGTGAAATCTCCGGATTTACAATTTATGTACTCGGCTTCCAACTACTTTCAACACACATTTTCGATTTCTTCGGCGTCGTCGTTTTTGGCTGTGGCAATGGAAATTGTGGTTGGGCCGCTTCTCCTGCTTAAGGGTCCAGCCTTTTTTTCTGCTGCGACGTCCTGCAACGGTGCGGTCGTCGTAATCGAGATGTCCCTGAACAGGCTCGATTCATATTGCTCACTCAAGGCGAGGGCTAGTTCCGCCGAACGCTGCAATTTCAAATTTTCCATCGCCGCTTTTTTTTTGTTCACAGTTGATGGATCACTGTGGTGTCAAAACGAGATGCGGACAAAGCTCAGCCCTAGACTTCTGTGTCCTCTGGTCTCTCTCCGGCGGGCAGAAATCGGGCGTGAGCGGTCTCAAATCATTCGGCCAAAATGCCTCTCTTTCATCTGTTGACGTTATGCCCAAGTCCATCGACTGGCTCGTCTATCACCCTCCGGTATTCAAGGCATCGTGATGCTCCATCCGTGGCGTGCCTTTGTGTTCTTCATCTCTGCCTTCCGGCTTTCTATCTGGAGATCATGCCGCATCTGCCACTTTCCTCCAACTCTATTCTTGTCTCAGTGGATTCGCTTCATTTTTCGTTTCGGCGTCATACCCAAAGACGTTTGCTGCTCTGCACAGGGTGTCCGCGTTTGCTCCAGCGGTGGTGATTCTAAAACATCGCGTGGAGCGTGAAAACGCTCGCAATGTTTCCGGTCGGTCTGAATACCTTCTCGGGCCCCTTTTTGTCCTTGACTTGACAAAAGAGTGTCGTGTGTTCATGTCGACGGAGAGTGCAAATGTTTTGTCGGCCTTCGGAAACCCTCGCTCACTGACGTTGTCTCAAGGTTGGGGCCCACTGACACCCCCGTAATAGCCGTACGAGCAAAAATTGAAAGCCATGAAACGAACCTTCGTCTTGAATCGGACAAACTCTTGAGGTGCGTCGAACCTTATTACGCCAATCTTCAGGCAAGTCTGAAACGTACCTTCCAGTCTGTACGGATCGAAGATTTCGCCAAGAACTGTTACACAAAAGCTAAAAAAAAATGGGTCAGTCAGGGCCGCAGTTTAAATCGAGAGTAGGCGTCGCGGTGGTAAAGCGAACTCATCTTTGACATCCTGACCGTGGCCCATAATGCAGCTTGGAGGGTGACCGTATCTCGTCGCGTGAACGAATCATGCCATCGGGACGGTCGTGGACGAGAGGTTCGAGGCGTCTGAAAGCAGCTCGACTCTGATTCACAAATGGACAGCGGAGTGGAATGGAAGACGGACGCACCAGTGGCAATCTGCATGAACCTCGAAGACTAGCAGAAAAAGGAGTCGGAAGTGGCAAGCCATGGCTACCCGCGAAGTCGTTCTTGCACCAATTCTAAATGTGGGTGTCTTCCAGAATACTCAACCATGGGCCGTTGCTGAAGGGATTCCGCGAAGCAGATGCATGCCACTCGAATGCTGAATGCTTGGTTGCCAGCGTCAGCAAGGCCGAGTCTTCGAATTCGCCTTTGACGCTTGTTCGATACCGACCCCGAGTCCGTTTGCCCTCAGCATGAGTGGGGGGCGTCGCCTGCGAGAAAACCCAAGTGTTGAACGCTGGACGTCGACGAGCGGTGAACATTGTGTGAACGTGAGGGCGTTGGAAGAGTGGCATGTTTGGTCTTGACAGAGCCGAATGAATCCAAAACAGGGGTCATCAGATACACAACCGCCGAGTCATATCTCCTGGCATGTTACTCCATTCGCCCTCGTTAACAACCTCCACCCATCCGCGTCGCCGACAGCACTCGTTTCTCCGTCCCTTCGTGAACAGGACCTGGACTGGACAGCTACCAGTACCTCACTGACGCGGGCTTGGCTTCGGCTCCATCTTATCGCCTAGCCACAACTAGAAGCCGCGCAAAAAATCACTCTCTTCCGCTGGAAGCCCTCACCTTTTCTTCGTGACACGGCTTTTCATGTGGTATGAAGCATCGTCCAGCTAATCATTTCTTCGCCATTAGCGCCGAAAACAAGTCACCGAGCTGTTCACTGTCAATGCCACCTCAAGGTTTATTTGTTTCCTCGGCTCTCATCAAAACTGAACGCTTCTGGCCCAAGATTAGTTTCTGATATACCGTCGAGACTAGTGGTACATTGGCAGAGGGTCCAATGCCGACCTTCTTTGCTTCAATCTTCAAATCACCCGAGGCATGCCAAAGCATCCCAGGCAGGTTTCAAATTCCCTTCGATCTACATCGTGCTGTTTGTTCAATGCTTAAGCCAGACGCATCGCACACCGCAAATCTCGTTCGGCGCTTCGATCGCGAAGAGTGTGTACTATTAAAGGGACTTCATCAATGCAACTCTGCCAGTGCAAGACCTCTGACACGTTTTGACGTAGCGGGTTTCACGACAACGGAAACTAAACAGGGATGATTGAGAACTTTGGTGAGATACTCATTGCTCGTATACACTTCGACGATTATTTAACTCACTTCGGTCTCTCTGTTACAGATGTCTCCACGACACTCCGACTCGGCGAAAGTATGAAAACGAGGAATTTGGAGGTAAGCACGAGCTGAAGGTTTAAAATCGCAGGAACTTACTATGACAACGCGTAGGACCGGCCAGTTGGCCAGTAGCTTTCGCTCTGGACCAGCTTTGGACAGAAAAGGATCACGGATCGCGACAGTCTTTGTGTACTATTGTAATGAATGGAATGGAATGTGGTTCACCATTATTCCTGATGACCGAAAATAACATCCATCTGCGGAAATCCGGAAAGTATGAACACGCGCCTCATGAATGGTGCGTGCTTTGAGCGAGACTCGGTATACTCAGGACGAAGAAAAGACGAATCGAGGGATGCGATCAATCACAGTAGAAAATGGAATAAGTTACAAGCTACAAAAATATCGAATCGTACACGAAGAACGTCTACAACCAGTGTGCGTTTGGTTGCTCATGCCGAAGCAAGAACCTAAGCCCAGAGCCCGCGTCAAGGGAGCACACATCCTCTGGGATCTCTTCAGCCACAATAGCCCAAAACGACAAATCAGAATCCTCGACCCAACCCAAAATCTCCCTTCGGCCCTCTACTCTAGCCCATGGTCGAAATAGCCTACTCGAGCAGCGTCGACGATCTCCAGTGGTGCACACGGCGTCTCCGGGCTATTAGTCGAGAGCGAATCATCGACAGTACGCCCTCGGCCTTGGGATTCAACGCAGAGGTAACAACTGATCACACCTGTCTTGACCGAACTCGCTATGGCTCGCTCGGAGGTAGCCAGTCGCCCACTAACGCCAGCGTGAAGCTTTCTCCCTCCTGATACCAAAGGGCATCTAGCTGCTGAGAGCTCGGCGGCGTGCGAATGGCAACGAGCGGGAGGCGGTGGTGATGAGGGTGCGCTGCCATTCGTCTAGGAGAAATGTGTTAGCAGGGCAAGAGATGCATAGATAGTTCACTTACCTTGGCTCACTGTGGAGGAAGTGCAATTAAGTATCAACTGGGGAGAGAATTAGCCACCCCATTTGGTGGCGTTTTTGCAAAATGTACTTAGGCAACCCAAACGTCCTTTGCAAAAATATGCCGGTACCTATATATAGTGGAAAGCTGTACTTGTTTACTGTTATAGTGTATGTCCGGCTTCTCCGGCATCATGTATACACCATGTAGCCGCCGGCAAGTCAATCAGATTTTATTTCAGATCAAATGGCTCAGTATGCCGAGGTGGGCATCAAAAATGATGCGATGAGAAAGAAGCGCGTACGGCGCTTACGGTCAAAAAATGATACCGAAAATGTTTATATATTCAATAAGCGCTATAGGCGGCTATCTAGCCGCCACTCATCCCGCCGTATCCCGCCGCCCGCCCGCTTCCCCAGCCACGCACGCTACTCCTCAGCCTCGCCCCCCATGAAGAACTCTTCGTCGCTCGCTACCCCCGCCGGCGCCTTCGTCGTCGTCGTCGTCGTCGTCGCTGCCCGCCTCCTCCTCCTCCTCCCCCTCCGCTGCTGATGGCAATGCAGCCACACGCTTGCGACCGCGGCCGCGGTGGATTTCGGTCATGCTGACCTCCAGCCTAGCCGCCAGCGTTCGGAACATTGCCGCCTGCCTCAGGGCGTACGCGATGGCGCCCTGGGCAAACCCGACCTCCACGCTCCCAACCGGCACCTCCTTTGCCCTGGCCTCCCACTTGACAGCCTCATGCTCGAAAGAAACCAGAGAACGGCGGTGCTCCTCGCTCAAGAGCAGCACTTCCTCCGCCCAACGCCGGCTTCGAGCGCGCGCCTTCGTCCACTCGATGCGCAGCGCATCCTCCAGCTCGGCGTCCGACCCCGTGGAACCAGCCATCGTCCAAATCCACGACACCTCCCTTCTGTTCTCCGCTGGGTTGGCAGATACCTCCGCCTCCTCGCCCTGATTGCCTTCTTCCTCCTCGTGCATTCTGACATCCTCCCCCTCCTCTTGCAAACGCCTGATCCGCTCCTGACGCGTCGCGTCCTGCCGAGCACGCTGCGCCTGGCGCTTTGTCAGCTCTTCCGGGTCCTCCATGGTCCTCACGTCTTCCTTTCGCAATCTCCTCCACCCAACCCTCGAAGCATCCCCTCCAGCCAGCAGACGCAGCGCCTCCCACGCCGCCTGGTACTTCTCCGAATGGAGGCGTATCTTGCTTTCGTTTCTAGCGACCAGGGTCCGAGTACGAGTGTTCGCCCCTTGATGGCGTGCGTGGAGGGCTTTATAGTCGAAATACCGGCTTTTGATGTGAAGTTGATTGCGAAGACGCATCAGGGCCTCAGAACATTGAGCGTCTCGAAGGAGCTGCTCAATGTGCTGCACCCCTGCCACACACCCCACCTCCCGCTCCTCGGGCGTCAAAGCAGAGGGCAGCATCAACGGCGTTGTCTCGGGAAGCTCCTCGGCCTCGCCTCCGCGCCGCGCCAAAGCTTGAAGAGCCCCGGGCGAATATGTGGCTTGCAACTTGCGAAAACGGACGATCCCGCGGCTGAGGGTTCGTCGCAGCGCGATTATATCGATCTGCTGGGTAGTAGTACCGGCCTTCTTGAGCTCAACCTGGATGCGTAAGCGCCGCCTTGGAAAAAATGAAGTCAGCAAGCAGCCGCAAAAAGAAACCCAGTAAACGCACTGCTGATCTTCCAGCTCCAAGCCGTTATGGACGAACGAGCTAGGGCTCACGTCGTGCAGAGACGGAACGCCCCTCGCTGCGTCAGCGGCCTCTTCCTCCGCCAGCTTCAGCCTCACATCCGCTTCTTTCAAGGCTAAGAATGTGTTAGATCTGCACATGAGAAGAGAAGAGAACAACATACCGCTCGTCGTCACCTCATACGGATTCTTCGCATTGGAAGGGTCCGCCTCATATTCCTGCGCCATCTTCTCCCAACCCGCGACCCGCTCACGCTGCTCCTCTGTGAAAGCCTCGAACGCCTCCTTCTGAATGTCTCGCTCGCGCTTGGCCTTGTCCAGCCGTTTCCGGAGCAATTCCCCTGTGAAAGATGGTCAGTGACCTGTGATTCGCTTTCAAAAAGAATACTTACCTAAAGTGATCAGCTTGCACCAATTCCAGAACGCCCAATGGTCGTCCAAAACGTCGGCTCGCGAGCCCGGCCCCATCTCACGCGTACTCGACGCGACCCCACCGATGTTGGCCCAAGGCCGCTCAATTCCTTCCCCGTCCGTCTGCCCAGCGCCCGCGAGGAAGTTCAGAGAAAAACACAGCTGACATTTCAGCGTGTGCGCGTGGATGTGCATTTTAGGGATCACGAAATTGAAGAAATGGATGATGACCGTTAGGCGAACGAGGGGCGGAAGCTGCTTGAGGCGTTCAAATAGGTGCTTGAACCACTGGCAAACGATGTCGTACGAGACGACCTTGCGAAGGCGGGCATGGACCCAGCGAAGGATACAAGCGGTTATCCAATCCATATTGGCGTATCTGGACGGAATGGGGTCAGCGGATAAGAGAAATGGAGGCAACAAATACTCACCGTTCTCCTTTCTGCAAATCCGCGACCCCCGTCGGCTGCACGAACTCGTGGCGCGCGCAGACCCCCATCCCAACCCCGGTGACGCTGTACCCCCTCGAGAATTTGGTGTTTGCGTAATCTAGCGCGGCCAACCCACTACACGTACTCATCTTGAATGTCCGTTAGCGCTCAATACGAGAATTCAGCGACAAAGCTCACCTCCACCTGATCCGTCACGGTCAGAAGGTATTGTCGATACGGCTCTGGCTCGACGAAATAGGACCAACCGGCGCCGAGCGCAGGATCACGCAGGGCGCTGGAAACCAGGCGACGCTTCAGACGGAAACAAGCGTCCAGTGCGAGGAAGAAAATGTAAAGAAATCTACGATTGGGGGCATCAATGAAAGCTAATATAGCGCATGGTGAGCACCTACCTCAGTTCTGGCGGTGCATCCTCCCAATCCTCAGGAAGGTTTATGCCAGGACGAGGGCAAGCCGGGCATCGTATTGCCAGCTCCCCAGGCGACGTCCCATTCACACCGCTGGCTGCGTGCCCCCGGCCAGCGCGCTTCAGCATCAGAATATGACGATAGAAGCGTGTTATCCGGAGAAATTCGCGGTAGCGGTTGGGGAGAGGACCGCCCGTCCCGTCGGTGAGCTTTTCGACGGCCGTATAATAGTCGTACATTGTCGTTTTGCCTTTGAGGGTTTGGATGTGGAAATTATCGAGGAGTCGGAAAGTAAAAGCTGTTCGAGGGAGGTCGTGGGTGGCGGGGAACCACCGGTAGCGGAGGAGCTGGATGCGCTCATGGCCAGATTCAAGTTGCCGCTCGCAGCCACAGAAATCCACCGCCACTTCGTGGATGTAATCGACATCCACGACGACAAAACTCTCGTGCCCTGCGCGCGGGCGGCCACAGCCTGCATGCCCGAACTGAACTCGCAGGCCAAGGCGTTTCAGTGAGGTGCGTGTAAAGAGTTTGCCGTCCCAAGACTACAGGAGGATTAGTGCGCAGCAGTGGTGGGATACAACACTCAAACGTACGTCTATAACATGCAGCGGATGTCTGGCGTGAATCTCAAGACAGCACTCTTTGCAATAGAGAAGACCGTCGTGGCAATCGCGGCAGCGGAAGAAGGGGGTACGGATCCCGCAGTGAGGGCAGAGGTCTTCCGAGGCGTCGCCACACCCGTCCAGCCGTAAAAATTCGCGAAGGTATTCATCGCGCAGGGAACGCAGATGAAAGAGAGATTTATCCTGCGGTTTCATGTCAAACGAAGCACAAGTCAGCATTATAAGATGACATACGGAGGGTTTGAAGAGTTTCTTTTGCCGAGCTTGGGGTGTAGGAGATTGTGGGCGCAGAAAAAACCCTCCCAAGTCCATATCGTACAATTCGCCATTGATGCCTTGGGGTTCAGAGTCGGCAGTGAAATCCTCATTGACGAACGGGAGAGGATCGGCAGGTGCTGCTGCTTGGATACGAGCACGTTTTACCGGAGATGGCGGTTCAATGGAAACAATCTCTGACTGTACCCGACGACGATCAGCCGTCGGCCGTTCCACCATTGCCTTGATAGGCGCGTCGATTGCAGGAGTGATGAAGTCGGCCACGGAGGTATTGAGCACATATTCATCAGCGGCGCGCTGGGATCCGCGTAAGACGGGACGTTTAGTTGTGGGGACGCGACGCTTGGTCGGGGGGCGCGATTCTGCCATACCCGCAAAATTTTGGCGGACGGCTGGAGGTGGGAATTCGGATGGGCTAGAACGAGTCGATCAGCGTTCTGGACCGTGTGATGTCACGCGTCACATCGGCCTCAGAAATCTACCGAAGTAGCCGTCTTCCTTGTGATCCTCCCTCATCCCTGACTAACGACTCTAAGTACCATTAATCCTCTATTCTACTTATCCAAATGCCCTCAGCAAGGACATCTAGTTCTGAAAGCAAGTTTTAACCTACAGCAACCACAGTAAACCCCGGTCCAGTCTCGCGAGCTTGCTTAGAATCCACTTGAATCCACCTTGATTTCCACTTGATTTACTCTTGATTTCCACCCGTCAACCATCAGGATCTGCACAACGGCCATGTGTCTCCTGCTTCAAGGATCTCCCCGTCGCTTGCTTCATGCCTTGGCCCCAGCCTTCAAAAAACACAGCATTGGAATTTTTGGAACGCGAATCCTGCCTCCCTCTGCCCCCGGCCATTCTCAGAAATGTCCCTACCCAGTACGTCTTTTTCTGCGTCGAGGCGTTCTGTGGCTCCGACCTTGGAGCTGCGGATCGCCGAAACCCAACCTACCAACGTCGCGCCGTTTCTGACATCATTCGCATAGGGCGCACGAGATCGGGAGCCGAATATAGCCCGTTCTCTGAAGCAGTAGCCCTTCAACTACCGCACATCCGTGTGCGGGAACTTCTTGCTCGCCGTGAAGACTCCGCGGACTCTGACGCCGAGTCGGACGAAGATAGCGACGAAGAGGAAATTCCCGTTCCCGCGCCCCGTCCCCGACCCCAACCCCCCGTGTTCCCCCGCCCAACCCACAAGCCCCAGCCGCCCGCGAATACCTCCACATCCGACGGCCCTATGCGCGGCTCCGTCATCCGTTGTGCACGCCCAGGCACCAGCGTCAAATCGACGGCCTCAACTTCGTCCGCAGGCATCGCATCCCCTCCCACAAACAACGGCGCCATTCCCGGCTCCATAATCCGCTGCGCTCGCCCTCCGCGACCTCCCCCCGCAAAGCCCGACGGCAAAGCTCGGCGCCTGGCGAAAAAACACGACAAGCAGCGCGCGGCGCGGCGAGAGGAGCGTCAACGCCGGTGCGCGGAGGCTGGTACCCGACTCAAGCACGTCGCCAAGCTGCGAGTCCGCCGCGCCGCTCCCTTATTCCTCAATCTAGGGCTTGGCGACGTTTTCCATGCGCCGGTGGCGTCGTCGGGGTGGCAAGCCGTACGCCAGACTGAGGAGAACCCCCGCGCGCATACTCTGGAGGAGCTAATGGCGGCCGAGCCCGACATGCACGTTCTGGAATGGCAAGGGTACGTACGCACGCCTCTTCTCCCCCAACAACCACTCATCGTAAGCCAAGGGTGCCCACCCCCGTCGTCGACGCCGACAATCGTATTCTTCTCTGCCTCGGCGGCTTTCCCGACGATCAGCCGGGGCGCAGTTGGGACGAGGAGGTTGCGCAAGACGCCGCTCAGCACCTACAAGCCGCAGCCGTCGAAATCTACACAGAACCGCGTTGGCTTCGCAAGCGGCGCGCCCGCAGCGGTGAATCAGTACCACGCCGAGGTCCGCACGCCGCCAAAGCTGCCGGAATCTCCATGGGCGGCGGCCAAACTCACCCTCAAAATGTTGCACACAGCGCCCGCATTCAGCTCATCTTGAGCAACCTGTTTGCGCTGCAGTCGATTCAGCGCATCGCCGGTTGGACAAACAGTAAGTCCCGCCACCCAGACCCTCCATCGTTCCCTGAAGACCGACAGTGCTTTTCATGGCTTTCGCCAAACAGCTCCACGGTTTCTACGAAAAGGAGCTCCGCGCCGTTTGTGAGCACGACCCAAGCACCACCCGCAACTTCCTCCCGCGCCTGTCCGTCTTTTCCACAGCCACCTTCAACTTTGGGCCCGCCACGGTCACCTTCCCCCACA
Source organism: Favolaschia claudopus (assembly GCA_037176885.1). Taxonomy (NCBI): domain Eukaryota; kingdom Fungi; phylum Basidiomycota; class Agaricomycetes; order Agaricales; family Mycenaceae; genus Favolaschia; species Favolaschia claudopus. Next base: position 1,732,655 of record JAWWNJ010000005.1, read on the forward strand.
TCGACTATCGCAATTTAGCGTGGGGGTGGTGCGCCATCACAGCGCTGGGCAACTATAATCCAGACTTCGGCGGCCACCTTGTTCTATGGGATTTGAAGCTCGTTATTCGCTTCCCGCCCGGCTCCACAATCCTTATCCCCTCCGCCATCCTTCGCCATTCCAACACCAAGATTCGACCCAACGAGACGCGCTTCTCTTTCACCCAATACACGCCAGCGGGACTTTTTCGATGGGTCTATAACAAGTTCCGGACCGACGCCGACATCGACAGGTCAAAGTCGACATCGCCGGCGGAGCATGAACGGAGGAAGCGGGATCGAGCAAGGCGCTGGGATGAAGGTGTTAAGATGTACACTACTTGGAAGGGACCCGTTTCGATAATTTAGGATACTCGCTTGATACTCGCACAATACTTTTCACTAGCCGTCGCGTTTTGGATATTAATATAATAGCATTTGTGATATGACGAACTTGTTATGATATGACGAACTCGAAAGAGGCCGAAAGCTGCGGACATCGAGCTACCTCTCGGCGACGAACTCAATTATGCAAACTTTTGCCTGAGGTGGAGGTGAGGGTGTTCCTGGTAGGTCTCAGAATTTTTGTGGATTTTTATGGAAATAAAGTGCGAGTTTATGGTGTGGTCGAGAAATGGCTCGAAGACTTTGCATCCACACATGGATTCCTGACCCGACCACTACCTTCAAAATTCGACCTCCCTCAATCTTCGCCATTTCAACGCCAAATCATTCCTACATACCCCAACCCTCGTTTATGTCGCTGCTAGCTTTACAAGTCGTCTAATACGGCCACAATGTCGCCGACAATTCCAGCCTCATTTCATTCTGATGGCGCCCATCCGACCTCTAGGTAAGCTTCTACTCTCTCCTGCTCTCTGCTCACATTCACTGCTGACCCTTCTCAGCTCCCGCCCATCAGATTTGGTCAACGCAGACCGCATCGCCGCCCGCAAATCTTCCGTCGCTCAGCTCAATGCTGCGGCGCGATATCGTGAAAAGAACAAGTCGGCTCTTCAAGCTAAAGCTCGTGAACGCATGGCGCGGTAGGTCTCTTTGGTTACCTATGCACCGTCAGTATGCTCAATCCGCAGTAGTCGTCGCGCACTCGTCGCCGATCTGCCAGACGAAGAGCGTCAAGCTCTTCGTCGGAACGCTCGCGCCTCTGACGCGCGCTATCGACGGCGTCATGCGTCCACTTTAGCGAGTCGCCAGACGGATCGTCGAGCGATGTACGTACGCATCGCTCAACTGAGGGGTCGCTCTCATTTTTTGCAGGAGGTATATTTCAAAGCATGGGTGCGATGCGTGGCTGCGGAGGAGGGACGGCGAACAACCGGGAGATGAGGAGGAGGAGGAGGAGGAGGAGGATACACTGGACCGGCAGGAAAGTGCCAGCGCACTACTGCGCAAGCGTCAGGCGCTGAGACGGCATGCGAGGTGCGTACCCCCTTCGCTACCGTTTGCAGCGGAGATTTATTCGCTCATTTCAGGGCTCCCGGCGACGCTATGCCTGCTTCTTGACCTACCCCCCCCGCGGCTACTCCCAACCTAGCACTAATGTCCTTGTATTCATGTACGGTTTCTTGGTATCTCAATTCTTGATTTCAAATACTCTGTTGTAACACAACGAATCAATTTCTTTTGCAATTTCACATACTACTCCAAAAGCAAGAACAATTTATCGCAATACGGTGTATTAGTACTCTGTAAATCTACGCATTTCGACGCACGCGGCCCCCGGCACAAATAGTCTGAAGAACGGCCTGCAGGCGCTGCCACGAACGCTCGGCTTCGTCAATTTCGGCGAGAATGTCGTCGGGATTCACCAAGGCCGCGTGCTCCTCCTCCGTCAATTCCCCATGATCCGCCAATTGGTCCAGCGCGGCCTCCACGCGGTCGAGCGGGTCGCTTCGAGGGACCAGAAATTCGTGAAGTGCGTCGGAAAGTTCTTCGATCAGCGCGAGAGGGTCGCCACCGTCGGCGCGAGGGCTAGGGCGAGCAGCTTGTAGCGCACGCTGAGCTGGGTTCAAGAAAGGCTGGAGCTGGAGAGGATTTTGGCGCTCGTTGGTAACGAGACTTTCGTGTTCGTCGGGGCCGGTGAGGAAGAAGGGTTCGAGGTGGTCTTGACGGCCGCCGGCGGACATCTCATGGATGGGACGGAAGGTGGGGGTGACGTCGCGGGCATCCTGCAATTCACGGATGGGACGGGGAGGAGGGAAGGTCATGGTGTGGTTGCTGAGGCCGATGTCGGCCGAAGTTTGTGTGTTTTCGGTGATCTCGCTAAAAAAAAAAACATCAATCAATCAATCACCGTCATTTCCTCCCTCCGTCTTACCTTGTCTCCACCATCCGCTCTTCGTTTTCGACGCGCTTTTCCCCGTCCATGGAAGATTCAGGCGTGGTGAGTGTAAAGAGTAAAGGTAACCTGTCACTTGAGTAATATCTGCGGCCAGACCGCGGGAATGTGGCGTGCTGGACTATATAGCTTCGCTGGCGGTCAACTCCTCTTCGCCTCCATCCTTTTGCCTCCCAAAAAACGCCCCCCACAATCCAAAATCTTTTCTTTCACCTTTTTGCAAAACAAAATGGCTTCCTCGGCTGCTTCAACGCGTTGTCGCCCTGGGTACTACCCCCGCCCTGGTTTCGAGGACACCGTTGCGGTCGACCGCATGACCAACGAGCGGTATCACATCGTCTTCGAGGGACGCGCAATCGGCGTCTACCCCAATCCGTACGCCTCCTTCGTCGTGCTCTTTTCTTTTCCTCTGCTAACTCTGTAAATTTTAGCCTGGATGCCAATGCGCAGACGAACGGGTACTCAGGCCAATATCAGCGCGCCGCCAAGACATGGGAAGGGCCCAACAGCGTCGAAATCCTCTGGGACCGCTACTGCGACGAGCATCATCAACACGGCTGCCCGACCCCATCTCTCCCCGACGGTTTCACCGCTTCGACCCCCGTTTGGCGGCATGGGACTCGCCGCTCGGCGCGAGTTCCTGACGCGCATCGCGTGCCCAACCCCCCGCGAACGCCGCAGCGCCCCCGTACGGCTGGCCCTCAACTCGGCTCCCCGTTCGTGGTCCCCTCGTCGGTGTCGCCGGAACCATTGCCGCCGTACGTCATGCCTCGCGCCCCTTTGCGCATCGTTCCCCACAGTCCAATCTTCCCGGGCTACCCGGCCAGCTCCGCCGCTACTGAATCCTCCCTCACGTCCACCGAGGTCTCCTCTCCTCGCTCTCCCCGCAGCCCCATCGAAATCGACAGCGATCCCGACGCTGAATACGTCTCCACCGACTTCGACTTCGACTCTCTCGACAACGGCTTGCCTAACGAGTTCGGCCCCTTGTGCTGGGGCATCATGGGCATGCGCCGCCGCATCTACGACCACCCTCTCCCCGCCATCCGCGCCGCCGTCTCCGCCAACGTCGGCCCCATGATGATTCTCATGTCGGCGGTGGACGAGATGAGCCTGGAGGGCATGCATGAGCTGGAGCCCCCCTCGCCGGCCTCGCAGCCCGTCAACTCGCAGCGTTCGCAGCCTGCGGCGGGGCCGTCGAGGCGTGCGTAGGTGGAGCTTCGCTCCCTCTTGGACCATGAACGATCCGTATGTAAATTAGTTGCCGTCTGCTACGTGTTGCCGCCCCATTCCTATCCATGTTGCTACTTCTTGGACCATCGCTACGCACCGTTCTCTCCTCTCCTCGCGCACATCTTCTCTATCTTGCATTCCATCCTCGCCCCTTCTCCATCCTGCCCACACCTCTATCATTGTAGCCTCTTCATTGTTTCTCGACGCCTATCTCACCTTCTTGTATTCCAACTCCCGCGACGCCTATCCCCCTTCTTGTATCCCAACTACCGCTACCGCTACCGCTACGCTATCTATGTCTCTGCTGTTTCGTTATATTTCATGTATCTTGTTTTTGTTGCTCGTAAATATATTCATTTCGTGTACATAAATCAAGCGTGATCTAAGTGGACTTGGTCGAAATTCGGACTTGGTACATTTGAAGCGAGCGCGTTACAAATTTGTAGGTAAGAGTAGTAAAGCTGAATGTAAGTGGCGGCGGGCGTAATCGGCTCACCCTCTGCCTCGCTGACTCGCGACCCGTCCACCCTACCATGCCTCAAGCGTCCACCAGGAAGAAAAAAGACAGCGACGACGCTCCCCAAAAGAGGGGAAACCCAGGAGATTTCCGTGGTGCACGACGAGAGTGGCTCCAAAGCCGAGTAGCCGACTATTGCAAAGCTTCGGACGATCGCACGACGCGCGATTTCTGGAAGAGGTTGTTAGCGGAGTATTGGGCTAAGTTTCCATGGGACCTGCCTATGAACGAGGACCCACCGGCTGACTTGGAGGGTCTTGGGAGAGCGGACTCAGACTTAAGTGCGGAGGAGTTGGCTGAGAAAAATGCCATCAAGGATAAGATGGACCCTGTAAGTGATTTTGGCGTTGAGATAAATCGGATGGCTGGCTGACGCACCGTAGAAAATAAAGCGTTGGTTTTCGTACGCGCGGCACTCTGGCAAAGGCGGCGTCAACCCCTTTGGCAAGTGGCTCTCGCAGCTACGCCGCGTCGACGAGCGCGCCCCCAAAAGGCTTGCCCTGCACCAAGTCTACATGCAGGACGACGAGAAAAACAAAGAAATCAATCGGCTGTTGAAGGAGCGCTTTCCCGAGCTCGTGGGTCGCCAAAATTCCATCAAGGAGCGCACGATAATCGCGCGTGAGCTGTTGGACGCAGAACCGGAGGAGATCAGAGAGGAGTATCGGGCGAGAGGTGAGGAGGAGTATCAAGAAGCACTGGAGGAGTTCAAGGGTGGGGAGGGTGCGGACGCGGAGGCTGAAGAGGACGCTGACGCGCGTCTAGAGTAAGTGACAATTCGAGGCTGTTGTGAACGAAGACTCACAGGAATCCAGAGCTCGGACCCGCCTTGCGGTCACGGTGCAGCCCCTGCTCGATTCCATCCGCGCCATCACGGGCTCCCAGGTGCTGCTTGTTACCGGCACGGTCGTTGAAGGACGCTTCGACGTTCGCACCCTCCATGGGAAGCTGAGGGGTGACCATGGCCTGCAAGAAGGGTTGGATTTCACGTCTTGGGACCCGCACGGCTATAAAAACGTTGTTATGGACCAGTGGATGCGATATATCATCGCGGCAGGTAAGCGTCCTGACCCTCCGTTCTCCATCCAAGCTGTTAACGCGTTTCCTTAGCTGCGGAACCACACGCGACAGGCCCGACGACGCCGGTGAATCGTGCTCCCGCCGAAGAACAGCCCAACGAGGTCGACGGCGCAGAGAAGCCAGACCCACCTCTACCCGCCGCTGCCCAACCCAACGACGCCGGTACCACCGTCGTCGATAACACCGTCGTCGATAATGAGTCGCGGGCGCCGACCAGCGATGAAGCGCCCGCAGCTCCAACAGAAGGTGTGGCTGCTGCAGGTGATGGGGCGCCGGCAGCTCCAATGGAAGGTGTGGCTGCTGCAGGTGCAGAAGGTGAAGAGGCAGGGGGATTGGTGGGGGACGACGATGATGCTATGGAGGAGAGCGAGGAGATGGCTAAGCTCGGTCGATTGGCGGGGGTGGGCGGGCCGCTGCTGCGTGGTGTACGGGCGATGACGCCGAATTCGCGCGCTGAACGCATCTTCGAGCTGACCCATATGAACGAATTCTATCGCAACCGGGAGAACAATAAGGCGATGGCGTTGGAGAAGCTGGATGCGTTGGGGATAAGGAAGGATATACAAGGGATGATGGCGGAGATTCGAGCAGCGAATAAGCGGCCAGCGGCCGCCGACGAAGGGCCGCGCGCCAAGCGAGTGAAGACAAAGGCTGCGGCACCCCCCGACGACGACGACGACGACTACGACAGCAGCGGCGAGGATGACGACGACGAAGATCGGGCGCCAACGCCTACACAGGATCGTCCCCGGCCGCGACCCGTCACCCGCGCTCGTGCGAAGCCCTCCGCGGAGGCGCCTGCAGACGGCGCACCCGCCACGGCGTCCCCACCCCCAGCCCCAGCCCCAGCGGTTGTCGGCGCCCCCGAGTCGGTCTTGGCGGTTGTCGAGCCTCCGAAGTCAGCCCCAGCGGTTGTCGAGGTTCCCAAGTGGGCACCGCACTGTCGAAAACTTCTCGAAACGGGGGAAGGGGGGGAGCTATGGAAGAAAGTGGTGGAAGCGTGGTGGAAGCGGGAGGAGAAGGCGAATTTTAAAGGGCCATCGCAAGGCGCTGCTGCGAAGGAGAGGCCGTCGGAAATCAAGGGGTGGATTGCTAGAGCCCGTGTTGGTGGACCCCAGCCGCCAATTAAGAACGTCTTCAATTTCACGGCAACCTGGTGGGTGTGGTGGATGCGCCTGAATCCGACCTGGCGGGAAAAGGTGTGCGACGGGCGGCGGTTGGCGAAGGAAGGGGAAGGGGATTGGAAAGTGCTGGCGAGCCAAACCGGCCCCAATGGCCTGCTCAACGCACTGATATGTCTACGCTGGTGGAGAGACGTGTTGGGGAGTAACGACGAGAGAGAGATCAAAGAGTGGCTGGAGGCGGTAGAGGAGGTCGATTGGGTGCTAAACAAAATGCTGTAAGCTCAATTCGAAGCCCTGTGTTATGAAACCTACTGATTCTCCCTCAATCAAGCACTGAAGGAGCGGGGGAAGCGCGCGGAAGCGCTGGAGGGGCGGAGGAAGCGGGCGGAGGCGCTGGAGGGGCGGAGGGAGCGGGCGGAGGCGCCAGCGCGTAAATGAAGCGAAGGTGGTTGCATGAGGGCGTGCAGAACGGTGTATATACGGTATATCTTGCTTTCTTGAGTGTAAACGGCCCAGCCGCGACGGGGGGAGGTGAAAAAAGAGCCCATCAGTGGCCCTGATTAATATTGATGATATGTTTTCTGTTTTGATGCCGTCAATCTGCTCGGAAGGCCGTTTCCGAGCGCCAAACAGCAAAGTCCGAGGGCAACGGACTGATTTTGGCGGCGCCGACGCCATCAGGGCATCATTTGCCATCAACATCAAAGTTTTCATGGCCCATCAACCCATGCCGGTGTGCCATATGCTTACATACCTTGAGGTGAGTGATGGCTTGGAAGGTTCAGAAGTTTTTGCAAAAGACGTTTGGCTAGGCCAAGTATATTTTGTAAAGATTCAACTATATGGGTTGAATTAGCCGAACTACATACCTGGTCGTCGCCTCAGACGACGAGGAGCAAACGACGTCAGCGAAAACACATAGCTGGGTGTTTGAAAGTGAGTATATTGCTTTGAATATCAGACAGACAACTCACCGAAGCTTCTGAAGTCTTGTGGGCGAGGAGAGAGGAAACCAACGGGAAAGATGGTGGTGGTTCGAAAGCAAGGAGGGTTGAGTGGCTGACCGTGATCGATCATCGTGACAATAGTTTAATTTACCTCCACTGCTTTCGTTACACAAGTCCTCTTACTGAAGCCTCAACTCGAGATATCTGCAGCTGTACCTACTAGAGCTTGGGTTCAACGGAAAATTCGAAGAAAATCCACCTTAGTCTGGGGGAGTGATATATCGCTCACCTGTCGATGACAGTTATTTTTGATATATTGTGGCCTATGGTCGACAGTGGATTTTGATATATCGAATGAAGGTCGGTTCACAGCCCATATCGAGGAGAATCCGTTGCAAGCTGCCAACCTGAAATCATGGTTCCTGATGGTTACTGAAACGGCGGGGATCAATGTGTTGATCAGGGCCTCAGGACGTCGCGATCAAAAGCGATCAACGACGCTCATCGTCGTCACCGACGACGTCGGGAAACCGAATTCAAAAATATTCAGAAAATGTCGAGAAAATTTGTGATGGTGGGCAATCAGAGTGAGCATTTGGATGAGCAAGCAGGTCGTGTACGCGAGGGACAAGAGGGAATTAAATGGCTTATTATCCAGTACCCTCAAAGATTGCATGATTCGGATGGCGCCGACTCCGCAGAGCACGAGCTATAGCCGTGTGGCCTGCATTAGCATACGACGCTCTGCATTCTTCCCCTTCGATCCACGCTTCCAGCAGCAGGGCGGTGAGTCGAGAGCAAAGCTCCACCTTCACGCTCGCGCGGCCCCGATTCGCGCTCGCGCTTCCCGGAGCGAAGAGCACCAGGAACCCAAGTGGATATGGGGTGTTGGTAGTTCCGGTTCTTTGCGGCAGGGAGCTGAGCGCGCAGTGCAGCGGCAGAGATAGCGGTTAGTCGATGTAGGTGCCATCATGATAGCGGCACGCACCTGTAGCTACCCCCGAGCGCCCAGTTTCATCAAACAACAAGGCTGGGACGTTGTTCAGTTGTTGTATCCAGAAGCATCATGGCCCTTCCAGTAGCAGCCTGAAATTCGTCATTATGTGAGAATCATGGAAAAGAATCGCTGACTGAACATCAGCCAAAAACTGAGAGTGTTGCAGCACGTGTACGAGTAGAGAGCGGCGACCTGCTGCGCAAACCAAGTTCTGGGCAAAGAAACCGAGCAAAGAAACAGCAGAGAGATAGACCCCCAAAATCCGGGTACGGCGGTCGCTAGGCGGATGTTGATCCAGTAGAAATAGGCCAAAGTGAGCAGTATGTTGCCTTGAGTGGGATAGAGGCCAGAAATGCAGAGAATGCGAGCCAAGGAGGACCAGGACAATGTATCGACGCCGACGATGGTGGTGGTTACAGGAAGAAGAGTCACTGATGTCACGCCGGGTCACCTCGCCGACGATGCCGGTTTGGCGTCACTGTCAACAAAATGTTCTCCGGGTTGGACAGCGGTATAATCTAGCACTGTTCTGAGCCAGCAGAATTCACAGAGGTATGTATCCAAATGTAACTGGCTAAGTCCGGTGCAAAATGCGTGCAACCACGGCACGGACCGAGTGAAAAAGCTCTTGACGGGCGCTAAATGGCGTCACTGTCAAGAAAAACGGCGTCGATAGCGACTTTCGTCGAGTTTTCTATACATCTGAGCTTTCAGACATGTTCTAGGGAACTCACCAAATGACAATGTGTCATTATTTCAGGAAACTCGCCACAGATCAAGATATTGTAAGAGAAAAACACCGCCAAGTGAACAACGAGTTGAGCGCGCACTGAGATTCACTCCACTTTCTGGTGACTTTGGTACAACTTCTTGAAATTCTTTATCTGAGCGTGTTTTTCAATAGATTCTGACTCTCGGTGAACTAGTTGCCCTGTTAGAGTATATTCCACTCCAAAAAACTGTCCTCTTCCTTCCAGAGCTTGCAATCGAACATTTTTTTGCTGATTAAGTGAACAAGCGCCCATTAAGCGCCCAGTCGGACTCCTCGGTGAACGTCGGGATCTTCGGGCCGCTCAGTCTGGAGCATTCTAGACCAAGCGGCAGCGAATCGGATGCTCGCCGGGGTAGTCTATGATTGCTGACATGTTTCGTTTGTTCTCGTCGTTGTGAAGGGAGGTGGAGAGCGGTATTCAAGGAACAACAATAGGCATTTAAGGACGCGGAAACAAACCCCATGAGATTGAAGGACTAGCAACATACATTAGCGAGGTAGCAAGTAAATTACATGCCAAAGACTGCAGTAAAAGATAGAAGAAAAAAAGTAAATGGCGGAGGGAATGCAGAAGAAAACCCGCGCACAGACCTATAGAGAATTAACATGTATAAGAAGAGGGGGGCTGAGGCAGAATTGACGACATCCAACGGACGTGCAAGGGGAAGCGCGGAAAGGGTGAAATCGAGCGGGGTGCACCGATTAGGCGCGAACGAGACGGGGAGGGGGTGGTGGAATACCGGAGACGGATCAGCAAGAGCGAAAGGTCACTGGTTAAGAAGCGATATGAGGATGAGGGTTACGGAAGGGGCCGAGAAGCGGCGGGGCGGCGAATTGAAACAGCGCGCGATCAACGGTATCTTGGGGGAAATCACGAAGGGAGAGCCTACAGGGGCCAAATGAGCAACACCCCCTGCGTTTGAGATACCGGAAGAGCAAATTTGAGGCCAATGGATTGCCGGATTGGCGCAGGAATGAGAAGAGTACGGCGAGATTTTGACGCGTATTGCGGCGATTCGGGTGGCGGTAGTCGCTGAAGGAAGGTCAATGCACATCGAGACGAGATTTCAGGAGGCTGGAGGGCCAGGGTCAGCGGCGGCAGCGAAAGGGAGCGGACGGAGGAAGAGGCGGGAAGCAAAATGATGGGACGTGATGGGAGCATGCAGTCATAATATCCGTCAACAAGTGATCATCAAACGAAGCGCGCTCCCGTCATCGTGCGCCAACCGACAACCAGCGTCGGCGATTTGCGCCCGCGAGGGGCGCGGAATCAGGTGTACCGTGTAACAGGTACGCAACCATCATTTCAGCTGATTTGATGGTTACTCTTAGCTGGGGGCTGACTCTCGCCCATAGGCCACAATATATCAAAATTTACTCTCGTTGAGGTTCGTTTGATATATAAAAACCCCATATACGCCTGGAAAATCTTGATTTCATCTACAATCCTGATTTCTTGCAAGGGGATCGCCACTGGACTCGGAGCCGCGTGCATGGACCTGGCTGTAGTCTGCACCGAGCATTGGGGCCAAGAACAGTAGAAGATCTATCGTGTTTAGAGGCATTCAAGGAGAAGCCTGTTGTCGGTGCACGATGGTTATGCGTAAAGAGACAGAGGAAGTCACACAGCACGTGAGCGTGATCTAACGCGTCAGGGAGGATGGGGTTGATCAGTCTTATGATGGCATGCCGTAACTTATCTAGAACCACAGCGCCACCGCCGCAGCTTGGCAGCGAACCAGAACACTGAAAGCCGCGCCGCCCCCACTCCGCCCCCTCGTTCCTAGAATGATGACACGTCGGCCTTCGTCGTCAACGCGTCGCGTCGCATTGCATGCGCACTTTGTCGCGTTACTTTGAGAGCTTTTGACGCGCGGCGACCCGATCGAGTCGTCGGACTTGACCGTTTGTCGTTCAGTACTTGGAGATCCGGTACTAACATTGAAGTCAGCAACACACAAGTCTGTCTCTCTCATGGATTTGCAATGGAAGACTTTCTTCTGAGGGTACGACCATCATGTAAGTTGAGTCAAACCAGCTCAATCAGTATATCCAAATGCGACCTACTTCAATCTCACAAGGTTCATTTGTCGATAATTTCAATCTATCTGAAGGCTACTTAAGTATTGTACATACGCTGTCTGAACCGCCGTCTACGGCTCCGTCCTCCCACTGCATTGTCGTTTGAACGTATGGATTGCGCCGAATTCTGTTTCTAGTCAGTAGGTAGCCAATGAAATTACTTCAAAGCGCACACCACGTTGTGAATGCACTTCATCCAATTGAACTGAAATGCGAAAACCCTAGAAAATTCAAGGTGTTAAAAAATGTGTAAGAAATTGAGGCAGTTTGGCTTGCAAAAACCCGTGGGCGGCAGTTCAAGCGCAGTGAAATGAATGGAGAATGATATGAAGCAACTCAGTGTCGACAAGTCGACAACCGTTCGCTTTCAAAGACGTGGTATCAAACAGTGAGCTGGAGATTGAATTGTTTCGAATACAAAGAACTTCCTAACTCACCGAAGCTGCTGTGCATCTAATTGCATATAAGCATTCAAAGCCAGCGAGTGTGTTAAATCTGAATCAGATAAGTCAGATGGATGCAGTCTGAGAGTTCGAAATGAGTCAAATAAAATGGAGAAACATACCGCTGGGCTAAGCAGTCGTGATAATGATGTGCATCTCATTAAACAAATCGACGGCGGCTGGGCGTGAGCGAGATAGAAGACGCGCCGGGACAACCTCGATGAGGAGGAGAAGTGGAAGTGACCGTGAAATTGCCACATGTAAACGCGCTCGCGTCCTGAAAGCTCACTATTTGAAGACCCCAGCGCAAGTTATGGATGGCATTGGGACGACCCTCGAGGAAGACGACGAGCGACGCAAAGCGGCTTACAGTCAAAAAGAGGGTCAAAGGGGAATGAAGTAGAATTGGCAATTGGCGGTAGGAAAGACGGGATCATGAAAGGAGCTGACTAGGTGAGATGAGACTGAGAGGTGTGGTGATACTAGGATACATATGGCTGAGTCGGCAGAGAGGTCTCCTCGCAGTGTAGAGCAGAAAGCGCCATGGGGTCGTTAGGAGGACGTTTTGAAAGCCAACAACGGAGTGTCGGCGCGAGGTCGAGTACTTACGATGCCACAGCCTGAGGTATTAGAGCGAGACCGACAAGACTTCCGCCAAAAACACAGTTAGCAAATGTGGCCAGTGAAGGGGAAGGTGATCAGCAGAAGTGATATGAAAGACGAAGAGGGCGGAAGGAAAGGTCGAAGGCTTGAAGCAAAACAGGTTGAACATCCGAAAGATAGAGGAACACGGGGTAATACTGTATATTGACAACAACAAGAAAATAGCAAGTCGACGATGACGGCAAAGCGGCGAGTTACAAGATGGAGGGATCAAGACTCAGCGCGTGCGTAAACCGCCTAAGGCCTTGAGGTGTCGCATCAGTGGCTCAGTGGCCGCCACTGTGGCGCCGACGTCGGCGGAGAAGCCGAGGAAGCTTCCCTGTCCCTATTGGCAGGCTTCCGAGACTATTACGACATCCATCATAAGACTGATCTACTACCTGCTCCGCGTCAGGGTGCGGACCGATCGTCCCGAACTGATTTTCGTCGGCTCTCTCAAACGAGGAAGCTCCGACTCCGTCGGAAGAGACCTTGCTTGACAATGGCTTTGATTCAAGATATGTACAAACATTTGTAAAGAATTAAAGGCTTCGACAACGTGTTGAACGTTTCCTGAGCCTCATGTGGTTCTCTGCTCATGACTTAGTTCATCGTTCGAACCCATGGATAACTCGACATACCACAACCAAGTTTCAAGACATCAATCACCGCGTGCTTTCTTCTTAGGACTGGGGCTGGCACCAGGATCCTTCTGGGCAATTGGTCCTGCTCTTCTTTTACGAGGGCTGGAACCGCTGGACGAAACTGAGGGCGGAACAAGCACCCGGAGGGAATCGATATCCGCTGCATATGTGTTTCGCTTCTCTTTGACGATGTTCCAGTGGGACAATGTGAGTGTGGCACGAACGACCGCGCCCTGGAGCTTCGCCATGTAGTTGGCGGGGGCGATTAGGTCTCCGTTGACGTCGTATGCTCTCATTGGAACGACCCGATGGGAGTTGTCCATTTCTTCAAGCGCTTCCTTTGCCTCTGGACTGATGACGGGCCAGTCTCGCAGGGCGAACGCGTCCGGTTCTATAGTATTCGGGCTGTCAGGCTTTTTTTTTGTTCATCCAATAACCTCTGCTCACCGTCATCTTCATCTTCTTCTTTTTGCTTGACGGCGATGTAAGTATGAATTTCAGGTGATGAATTATGCATATCCATACCTCGAACACAACGTGGCGAATCTTGAGGGTAGCTTTCGGATTCTCCTTTGCATTGAAGATTCCGCTTTTCTCGTAGCCTGCGGTCTCTACCTGTGCCATCAACTTTTTGATCGTCTTCATCACGACCTTGAAATCGACCGCAAACGGCGAAGCGGATGGAGCGACGAGCCGGCAGTTCAGCTTGAGGTCGGCCAAGTTCGGTGTGAACTTTGTACGACCTTTCCAGTTACCGCAGGGTGTAAGCCAGCAGTCGTCCGCAGACACCATCGCCACCGCTGTCAGTCTGACGGGGTTCAAGGTAGCTGGCTCGCCTACTTCGCTGACTTCACCGTCCTCGACGTCGGGGTCAGCGGTGGACTGGTTCTCGTTGTCAGGGACACGTTTGGCTGCTTCCTCCGCTGAAACAACCATTTCATCTCGCCCAACCTTGTTCCAGCCGACTTTGCTGATGACTTCTTCACGTCCCAGATAGTAGGGATCCTTCAGGAGTTCTTCACGGAAAGCCACCAGGTCAGTCATGGCGAGAGTGGCTCAAGGCAAGAATGATACGACAGCAAAATTTTCAAGATGTCAAACAAAAGGAATGATCGGCAAGCCATGAAAGTTTAAACATTACGAACTGCAAGTCCTGCCGGACGGTAAACATATCGTCGTCTCGCTCGCTACTCAAATGCAACTTGAAGCACATTCTTCGTTTATTGTCTCAACTGAAGCCGACTTGCATATCTCTTCGCTCACCGTGAAGGAAATTCGTGCTATCATTCTTCCTTACATTTTTCTTCCAAAGCAACTGGGGCAGCGCAAAGCTGAAATCCTCCAGTACATTCGGAGCCACGGTTCTGCGGAGGTGCTACAGGCTCTAGAAACAGCAGCTGACGAAAAGGAGCTGCAGAAGGTAACAGTCGCTGGTCAAAAGCGTAAGAGAGTTGAAGGTCCGCAAACCTCTCGCAAGGCGGCTCGCAACGGGGATCCCGATGTGGTAGAAAAGGACAATCACAATAAATTTCTACAGTGCCCCAGTGCAGAGGAAACAAAACAAATCTACCGTGCCTATTATGAAGCCACTTCAAATGCTGCGATTGCAATGATGGTGTGCGGGGTTTGCGCACGAGAGACAGATGTTGGAAGAGGAACGGACGAAGATGTAACACCAAGGAGATTAGAAGCTCTTCCGAACTCGCAATGCTTGGTACCCCAGGTTCCACACCCCGCCCATGATCTATTTGACGGAAAATTATTGGAACCAGCTGGTGTGGTGCGAGAGGGCGACGTAACCAAAGTCCGGGTTTGCAGAGAGTGCTCCGAAAGCTTGATAAAAAGTGGCGACCGTCCTCCAAAGCACGCATTAGCAAACAACCTATGGATCGGTCGAACACCGTGGCAGCTCCAAATCCTCACCTTTCCGGAACAGCTCCTGATTGCCCTTCTCTACCCTCGAGTATACGTCTTCAAACTTCACCCACTTTGCCCCGGTAAAAAGGATCCTTCCACGCTACAACGTGGCCTGCGAGGAACGGTCAGCACATATGATCTTGATTCCGACGGGATTGCCTCGATGTTAGCTGGAGATCTGATGCCACGACCGCCAGCAGTTTTGGCTTCGGTCATTTCTGTCACATATATTGGACTTGGTGAACTGCCGAAAAATTGGTTGCGGAGTACGTTTCGCGTGCGTAGGAAGGTGGTATTTGATGCTCTCCGCTGGTTGAAGGAGAACAATCCGAAATATTATGGTGACATTCGGATTGATATGACCCGAGTCGCAGCGTTGCCGGAAGATGATGTGCCATTGGAGATCACAAGCATAGTGAGGCAGTCAACTGATACCGGAATTGTGGACCAAGAAAGTGACGGTTACACTGTTGACCATAACCTCGCAGCTGACGCCGCTACCTCGTCAAATCAGATGAACGGTGAGTTGTCAGCCCAAATGTCGAACGTATGGATGCTGACCAGACCTTCAGAGAGCGTAGTGAGCCAAGAGCGTAGCGAGGTTGAAGCCGACATACCTGATTCAGATGGTAAGATTCAGCTTGGCTTTTGAGCTGGAGATTTTACTCACTGAGCGCAGCCCCGGATGTTATCCCTCTGCAGGTCACTGGGACGATTGACACAGACCTTTCAAAACTTACAAGCAACGAGATGATGGCTTGGGGGCTTCAAAATCTCTGGAAAGAAGGCAAAGAGGGCGGGTATGCGATAAGACATGGCCGTCACCCAGTGAGCGACTTCGGGAGACCACGTGCAAACGCGCCTGGCAACTCCGACGATGATCCGGATCGACCCAATTTCTTCGAAAAAGCTTTCCCGTGCTTGTTTCCGTATGGTCGAGGTGGTCTTGAGGCGGATCAACCTGTTACTCTCACATTTGCGGACCACATTAAATGGACTCTTCGCTACCATGACCGCCGATTCAGGCGCCACGAAACATATCCATTTGTCGTCTTCGGAATATCCCAGCGCCGTCAAGCTCTGATGTCTGCCAGAGTTCAGATGCGGAGGAGGAATTTTGAGAAAGATGCACGAATCATGGCTATGGTCACCCCCGAGAAGCTTCAGCAAGCTTGTCGCGAGGAAGAACAGGGACTACCTATTTCGGATCCAGCGGTGAAATTGTTGCGGCAGCATGTCCATTCAACGGTTGGGCGGGTGAAGGGCTCTAATCAGTCTCGCACGTCATTGCGAAGTCAACTTTGGTCAACGCCAGTTTACCTTCGACCATGGAATCTGTGGATTACGATTAATCCCGTTGACCTTCACGATCCGATTGCTCAGATTTTTGCTGGGGAAGACATTGATCTTGATAACTTCATGGCTGCGCTGGGCCCGGACGGCGAGAAACGTGCTCAAAATATTGCAGCTGATCCATACGCAGCAGCGAAATTTTTTCACTTCACCATCCGTACAATCCTCGAAGTCTTGTTTGGGATTGAAGTAACACCATTCCAAGCCCGAAGTTCCATGGGTATTCTGGGTGAAGTTGCAGCTTACTTCGGATTCGTTGAAGCACAAAATAGGGCTGCATTGCATCTGCATCTTCTTGTCGGGCTTAAACACGCACCAAATCCAGACCAAATGGTTGAATTGTTAAAGCAAGATACGTTCCGTGCGCGTATCGCTGCATACATACAGGCAAATTTGCGAGCTTATCTGCCGGGTCTTGAAACAGCCCAATCTGTGAAGAGTATACCCGTGGAGAAGGACATTGCTTACAACAGGCCCCCTGATCCTAAGGTGCCCGATTACGAACAGCAATTGAAGGCCTTTGAACTGCGGCTTGCTCGCACTGAACAAGTTCACTCATGCCGAGTCCGGCGATGTTTAATCGTCGGCAAGTCAGGACGCTTGCGGTGTAAGCGAAGAGCACCCTTCACTTGTCACGAAAAGGATTTCATTGACGAGAACGGGAATTGGGGCCAGAAAAGAGTCTACGAGTTCATGAACGGCTGGATTCCCGGTATACTCGTCAATGTTCGGTGCAATAATGATGCAAAGCTGCTTACAAATGGACGGGATACAATGAACACGACATATTATGTCGCGGGATATGCTGCCAAGCCCCAGCAAATGAATTACAATATTTCTGCAATCCTTGCAAAGGGATACGCTGTTCACGCGGCGCGTCTGGCGCAAGGAAATAACTCAGTTCATGCAGAAGTGGATGGCCTTCGAGATCAGCAACGATTGCTGTTGTTTCGGTTGGTCCATGCTATAAATCGTGAGCAAGAGCTCGGAGCGCCAATGGTGATATCGTACCTCATGGGTTGGGGTGACACATATTGCTCTCACCATTACACTCCTATTTATTGGTCTTCGTTTGTCGGGGCTCTTGTAAAGGCATTTCCAATGCTTCGAAGTTCACGGTAGGTGGCTGGCTCTCATCTATATTTTGTTGTCACTATGATTGACTGAATGAATCAATAGACCAATGACAAATGACGTGCCTGCGACTCAAAGCCTCAGCGAGTTGCCGACAGACCCTGAAGAAGAATCTGAGCAAGAAGGAAAAGGTCAGCCCGAGGCCCGGGATGAGAATGAGGTTGAGGGTCAGCAGGCAGAGGTAAGTTATCAGACTTGCAACGAATGTTTTATTGAGATCAATGTAGGATGGAAATGATGTTATCACTCTCAGTGTTGATTCGACTGGGCGACTTTTCGCGAAGTGTCAAGTAACGGATTACCTGGCTCGCGGCGACGAGTTGACCGAATATAATCTTGTTGATTTCTTTGTCGACACCTACGAAGTCGAAGTCAGCCAGAAAGATCGTTTATCGGACAAGGAAGCCGCGGTAGATTCAGAGGACCGTATTGAAGCCGGCACTGGTGATGAACAAAGGCGACCGGGCCGTCCGAAAGGGGTGCGATCCCGGTATAAAGCAAACCATCCTGCCTATAAACAGAAACAACGCGCAATGCGTTCACGCGGTCACAACAATCTCCCCAACTTCATTGGCAAATACTTTCCGCGTCGCGATGATCCAGATAATCAAGAATTTTATTTTGCGTGCATGCTGGTGTTATTAAAGCCTTGGCGACATCTCCAAACAGATCTAAAGGCCCCTTCGCAAAGCTGGGCTGATGCATTCCATTGTTTTTTGGCCACCGCCTCGTCGCGGACTCATGACATTTTGGCGGGCATCCAGTACTTTCACAATTGTCAGTCAGCTGCGTTGGCAAGCAGGGATAAAGATGACGATGAATTTGATGACCATGCCTATAATCGGGAACCTGACGCTGATCTGGAGGAAGATGTCGGACCAACAATGGAAGAAGGGATCACGGAAGAAAGTATTGCTGCTCTCGAGGCATCACAGGTTTCACTGCGGGAATTTCAGCACGGGCGAATGGCAGTGGAAATCGCTCGAATGGTAAAAATATTTCCCAATGACTGTTCCCATTGGATTGTGGAGCCTGGGCTATCCACCGTATCATGCGCAACCGGGGATGATCTTTCCAGCTTGATCAAGTGGAGACAACAACTTGATCGCGATGTACAGCAGCTTAACATACCGCCACAGTACGCGCTCGAGCGTGATACGGAGGAGAGAGGGGACGTTGTGTGCTCAGATATGCTGTTTCAGTCTGAGAATGCTGAACCCACAGTTGACTTGCTTCCGATAAATCTGCCGATTGAAACCCTTCAGCCGGTGAATCCCGATCAATTACAGCCAGACCAACGACGAGCGCACGATATTATTGTATGGCATTTGGATCACAAGCTCGCAGGGAATGATCCTCCGCCATTGCGAATGCTCCTGCATGGCGAAGGTGGGACCGGAAAATCCAAGGTGATCACCACTGTGACAAAGGCATTCGTAGACCGCGGTGTTCCGCATATGCTACTCAAAGCAGCATACACCGGAATAGCGGCCTCGGTCATTGATGGTAAAACCACACATGTAATTGGCGGGATCTCCGTCAATGGCAAGGCGATGAGCGATGAGGCAAAAGAAAAACTACAGGTCAGTCGAGTCCGATTGCTAGGAAGAAAGCACAGACTAAGTGGTCATTAATCATTGGTCACAGGCATTTTGGAAATTGATTGAATACCTTGTTTTGGACGAAGTTTCCATGCTCGCAAAAGAATTTCTTGCATTACTGTCGCGAAATATCGGTATTGCTAAGGGGAAGGGTGCGGACCAATCCTTTGGCGGAATCAGCTTGATAGTATGCGGGGATTTCCACCAGTTCCCACCCGTTGCAACTGCAGCATCAGAAGCTCTATATTATCCCATCGACACTGTCAACGATTCCATTGACTCGAAGGTCGGGAGAATGATATATGAAGAACTTACAACTGTGGTGCTTTTGAAACAACAGATGCGAGTTACAGATGCAGTATGGTTGGATTTCCTGCGACATCTCCGAGTTGGGAACGTCCAAGAGCACCATTTGGCGATGCTGCGGACACTGATAGTTGGACGCGAAGTTAGTCCAAACACAATTGACTTTGATGCGGCTCCCTGGAACTCTGCGTCATTGGTTACCCCGCGACACGCAGTCCGAACTCAGTGGAACGAAGAAGCAGCTCGCAAGTCGTGCAAATCAGATCAAAGACAGCTCTACGTCTGTCGGGCACAAGACACATGTAAAGGCCGTGCACTGACTTTGGCGGAAAGACATTGCTTAGCAGCACATCTTGCCAAGAAATCAAGAAGAAAGCAGAAGACCATGCAGAGGGATTTGCCGAACCAAATCGAGCTGGCCATTGGCATGAAGGTCATGGTAACAAATAACATCGAAACAGATCTTGATTTGACCAACGGTGCAAGAGGCGAGATAGTCGACATAATTCTGGATCCAGATGAGCCAGCAGTAGGCATTGAACCCATCGTGCGGTTGGAGAAGATCCCAGCCTATGTGCTTGTGAAGCTACCTCGCACACGAGCGAGTCGACTGGCGGGTCTAGACGAGGGTGTAATTCCCATTGAGCCCGCGAAGACCACCTATCGCATCAAGATCCAGTCCAGCGAAGGAAAATTCATGCAGAAAACAGTTCAGCGTCTTCAGTTTCCTCTCACCGGGGCCTACGCGTTCACGGACTATCGTTCCCAAGGGCAAACACTGCGACATGTTTTCGTGGACATTGCGAAGCCACCATCCGGGGCTTTGACCTTATTCAATGTGTATGTTGCTCTGTCGAGGAGTTCTGGAAGAGACACCATTCGATTACTTCGAGATTTCGATGACGAGGTGTTTCGCAAAGCACACGAGCCGACATTGCTGGCGGAAGATGACAGGTTGGAAGAGTTGAATAAGAAGACAATAGCGTGGTGGACAAAGATGTGTGCTACCGTCGACGTAGAGATGGAAGTAGTTGAGTAACACGGAGGCTCAGAGTTTCGACTGTCTGCTCAGAAGTGGTGACCTGATTTGTTGATATTTACAAAGCTGTGTATCGGAGAGAATAGGGCATCAATATGTTACATCCGATGTCCTTTGCTTAGCTAATTATGAGGGTGGAGAGACCTTGACAAGCAAGGTAACTTAACCGCCAATCACTTTCAATTCTCAACCTGATATTGTGAAGTGGACGAAGATTAGTGTCTCCTTAACTGGTACATCAGTTGTGTAGGCCGCCAGGGCGCCCAGCTCCCCAAGTGGCGTTCTGGGTTCAAGTCCGGAGGCCGCCCTCCAGTGTGCCGGGGCTGACTCTTTTTTAATCAGTTCTTTTTTCCTTCTAGGCGCATTGGTAGAAGCCTTATACACATCGTCAGTCGTACTCGTCGTGTGTAGCGTTCACATTAACCCTGTTACATGGATTTCACTTTCTGTGGTTCCTGAAATTTCCTAAAACGGAAGATTGGACGAGTTAAATATCCAGAAAGGGAAGCTTGGCTAGTCTCTCGTAGACAGACGCTCTATATAAAATTGTCTCGTACCTCACCATATATAGAAAGCTTGGCCCAAATACGGCGCAAAACCGCAAAACCGAGGTTGTTTACTCTGCTGTCTCTGCGGCAGGATATGCCTCTAGTTTGAGAGTCCTGCTCCTCCAGAAACCTTCCAATTGTAAAGTCGGCGGAAATCGGGCGCGAAAGGTGTCCGACTCGCAGTTGACTGTCATTGTTTTCGACCAAAGCTAACAGGATCTTGAAGTCTGTTCCAACGCACAGCAAAGAGCAAACCATATGCTCATTTTACTGCAGAATGTCTGACTTCAACTTGCGAGTTTGGCTTTTGTTTGGTCTTGATTTGATCATCGCCTCCGATCTTGCCTCCGATGTCTCTCTTCCCCCAACCACGACCATCTCACCAGCGCATTGACCCAGCGCTCACGCTCTCCGTCAACCCTGCGTTGTAAGTGATCTCAACCTCCATCGTAGAGTCCACCGTAGACTTACCTATCCTGAGTAGGCATCGAGCTCCAGTCTTCCGTTTGGTATGGTCTCGTTGCCTTCCTTGCCTCTATCCAAGCTCAATCCTCTCGGTGTCTGTCTTCGCCAGTGGTGCGTCTGTTTCTTGCTAGGTGAGCTCACTAACCCTTCCCTAGTTCCAGTTTCCCCGTCTACATCAATACGAAGCAAGAGCGCCCCACTTCCATCCCCTCAGTGTCCACGGGTCATTTGCTTACCGAGAGGGGGGGCGACCGTCTATTGTGGCCGTGTGGCCAGATTGCTTCGCGGCTTTTTGGGACCATGCGTTCCACGTACCACGGCCTCGCGATAACACCATCCCAAATCGCAGAGACGGTGATGGCTGGTGTATGCTGCTGAGACACGTTCTCTGGTGGCTGCACAGCTGGAGTCGAAGACGGCGTTGTGGAAGCTTAGGATATCTCGGGGGCACTGAGCAAGGCTGTGGGTGGCAAGCGTGTCTCGACGGTCGGGCGGTGGATTCGGTTGTGTCGAGGGTTTTTTCTTCCCTGTCGCTCTCTTCTCTTGTTGTAGAAAGGACCCGTGAATGCGCGAGGCCTTGACGTGGCTCATGGGCTTACGGTGACTGCTTTTGGGCGGAAACCAACCAACATCGCGCGTAACTACTTCTGTATTTTGTTTCCATAAATTTCGGATATACATCTTTTTCACTCTCTTGAGCCGGTCGCCTTTACCATCTCCAGCGACCTAAGATGTCCTGAAGCCATAATGAGATTCATCCCTTCTCCGAACGAACAACCTGAGAGTATACGCGTCTCAATTTTGGCTGATTGAATCGCGAGATCCCACAGCTTCAATGAGAAAAACCTCAAAGATCTACGCCTACACACCGACGTTCTGTATCGATGCAATATTTTGGGTTTTGTGTGAAATGAACATTTTGCGTTCTAACACGGACACGAAAACAAAATCCAGACAGCCCACGTCACCTCATCCGAGTCAATCTCAAGCCAGAATTCTGCTGCGAAACAGTCAGCACTCGGCCTACCTCCTCAGAAAATGGATCAAACCTTGGGAAGAGCAGTCCATACTACTCGATGATGTTTTAAGATGTTTCGAAGCATTGTTTTGACTTTACGGGGGCGGGGCGCGGTGGTGATAGCACTCACTAATAAACACATTAGTGGCGTAATTACAGAACGAGCAAGGAAACCTAACAATTCACACAACCCTAGCCAACCAACTCTTCCACTTCGGCTCCGTTCACGACCGCTCCACGCTGAAGAATTATATCGATCTCTTTCTCAGTCAGGCGTCTCTCCGGTGAGGGGCCAGGCAAGTTCGCGACAATGTAAGATGTACCAGTGCGAGTACTTGTGATCACGTCGAGCACCTCGAAGGTCTCACGCCCAGTATTTAAAATGTCCCCGACTCCGAGGCAGACAGCCTGAGGAGGGGGCGGAGTGTCCTGTGGTTGCGGGGCGTTGACCCGGGACATGCCGGGAGGGAGGCGAGAACGAGGGTCTTGCATGATTTCGATTCTAAGCGGACGGTTTGATCAGCAACTTTCTAGAGTTACCATCGGACTCACGCTCGATGGCTGGCGCGGACTCCCAAAGCCGTACCCTTCGTCTTATGAAGATGGTCAATACACGGACAGACGGACTGCACCGCAAAATCTACGGCGAACGCCATGGTATAGATGCTAGGTTACCGATTCAGATGGCATCCGTTCAGAGAAAGATGAAGCGGACCTACTCGACTGGATTGGTGGTATCAGCCTCTTGAATTACGCGCATGGATGCGAGAAACCACGGCAAAACGTCGGTTACAAAAGTTGTAGCGGGTAACTTCATAAGACCCTCTTTTTGGACGCGCTTGGGTGCCTCGTCATATGCTGCAGTTTTCTCTGATTGGCTGAGAGGCGAGGTGCGGACGAAAGTGGCGGAATACTCGGCGACCAGCATCAGATAGGTAAGTAACTTGAAGACTACTTCCAAGTCTTTCGTTTCGGCGGGTCTGCCAGGGGTAGTACATCTTTGAAACGCGTGCACGAATTGGTCGCTTGACGGGAGGGATGCATAAGACGCGAACAGAGAGAGTGCTTCTTGGCGAAGGATGACCATGGTGGCCTCCGGCGGCCAACCGTGACCTTGCAGGGCAACTTCGGATCAACGATCAATCAACTCCGACGAACTCCGATTTCTCATTGCTTGCCGCCACCACTTGCTCGTCCGTCGCCATTCCTCCCTCGTACTACGCTTTGCGCTCTGCCAACTTTCCCTCGGGGATTCTCGTGGCGACTTTCTCCTCGATCTTCCAGCAAGCATAGGATAGGACACGGAAAATCGTTTGCAAGCTCAAGATGGTCCGAGTCGCACCCATTCTGCAACATATCTCTCGAGAGCGCCGAATATGTATCTTCTCAGAGTCCCCACTTGGCGCCGACGAGGCATTGGCTGTGAGGAGAACAGGGCATCACGATGCTCAGCCCCGAAACTATCTCTCTCGTTACGTGTGTGGACTTGTTCTCTTTCTAACTTACAGCAACTCATTCACCTACTCGGCAATAGATTGCTCGACTAAGCACGCAGGCTGGCACACCGACCGTCTTGGGCGCTTGTGGCGTGTGTCTAATACGTATGTATTCTTTTCTCCTATGTGGATCTTTCAGGTATTGAGGGTCGAATTTATTCAGTCCAGCTAGGATGAGCTAGTTACAAACGAATGAGCTGGATAGCTCCAAAGCTCCAGCCGTTCAAACCCTAGGCTTTTCTTCTGCGTGAAGGTATGCAGTTCTGCCTTGGCTTTCGGAGTAATCTATGGTCATTCCTCCAAGCTTAACCACTCGTCGCGAAGCTCTTGATTCTCAATGGATCGACACTGGTTCTCAATACCGTTGCGATGACGGACTTGGTACGGTTGTCTCGCCTCCGCAGCCCGCATGTCTTGCTATGTCTTGAGGAAGTATTCCGAGCGCCATCTGCGTCGTAACGGCCGCTCGTCCCCCCCCCCCCATCCCTCACTCACAAGCAGATGCACTATGCCGTGCATCACGAATCTGTTCCAAAGCTCCGCCTATCGCCTTGGCCGTCACCCTGCACGGCCGCACAACGTTAGCTAGTCGGCCGATACAAAGTCAATCTGACCAGCATATGCCCACCGATTTCCCTGCTACCCTTCGATGGTCACCTTCCTCGTTGGCAGGACGTGCCATTCTACCCGTCATTTTCCTGTGACCTGGACGGATGGTCAGGCCTTGGTCGCGTTTCTCCTGTATCATGAAATGCACAGGTGCCGCCCAACCTCATGATGGTCAACGAGTCGTCCGCCGTCCCTCGTTGAAGAAGCGGGTGGCTGCTCCAGGCAGCGCTGGGCACGCCACATCTCTTCGGTCCGTGTACCAGTGCTCTTTCAGTGAATCGACGGCAAGCTGTCGCCTCCACGGCGCGGTCTTCTTATTCGTCATCCCGTGGCGCAGCCTCTGGCGCCAAGTCATCGACGCTCGTTCTCAATACGTTTGCCATGACGGACTTTGTTGCTTCCGCAGTCGGCATGCCGAGCGTCATCTTCCATCTCAAGGGAGCTCCCTCCCACGCCAACGTCTTCATCCACTGCATCATATTCCAGGCGGTGCAGGTGCATCCAGACTCCACAAGCTCCGGTGTATCGACTTGATCGTTACCCGACCTTACTGTGCAACGGAGATCGATGCAAAGTCATTCCGGCCGACCAGCATACTGTATGCATCCCTCATTGTTCTCATCCTTCGTCGGCTCCTGGTGGACGTGCCATTCTACCGGTGGTGTTTGCCGTGGCCCAGACCGACGGTCATCGTCGTGTCTCCCGTATCATCGACTGCACAAGTGCCCCCGACCTTAGGATGTCTAAGGGAAATCGTCCGCCGTCCCTCGATGAAGAAGCGGGTGACTGCTCGAGCACTGTAGGGCATGCCGCATCTCTTCGAGCCGTCATTGTTGAGTTGCATGTCGGAGGAAAACTGCTGACGCCGCTGCGCATGATGTATGCGACGCATTGCTCCCGCCGCGGCTCAGCATCACCCCTTCACGTCGTGGTTTGTCAGAGAATCGGCTTGACCATGCATGCTGACACCTCGACGATGGCGCCTCACCACTCCACGCCCATCCGCTGCCTCAGTGACCTCGTACTCAGCGTCCCATAATTCAGCGCCGCCTGGGTGGAGCTGTCCATTGCCTCAAGCTTCCTCTCAATGGATTGCTCGTGATATATAGAGCTCGTCGGTGGCTTGGGCATGCATTGGTGCAAGTGCATCACAACCTCGTCTATAGTGAGCGCTCGCGAAGCTCGTTTAGTGCGTGTAGCCTTCGTGTGCTTCTATAGGAGGACAGTCACTGACTATCTAGTAGACATACTGTCGACGGCCTTCCATGGTTTCCAAAAGAGCTCTACGCGTTCTCGGATGGGTTGTGCTCACGACATTCGGATACCGTACCCCTTCTGTCAGCGTCCCGCTCACAATGCCAAAATCGTGCCCATTCCGTCCGGATAATTTCTCATGTCCGCTCTCCTTCTCCCGTCTGTGATGCCCCGCTATGACCATAGCACCCCCGAGATTCGGCTCGACCATCCCCAAGCGATGTCGTGGTCTGTCCTCGTCATCTGCGCAGTAACGGAGTCGGTAGTCTCGCCATTTTGCGCCGGAGCTTGATGTCGAGTCTTGGTTTTCCCCTGGAATGACTCGACTACCCGCACCTTGGGGGCGATGCTTGGCTTCGCGGTTTTCCGTGGTCGCTGCATCGTCCTGGGCACCGTTCAAGAGGCCTTGCGCACTGCCTTCATGGCTGCAATCCTTCGCAGGGCGGCCCAACCGGACGGCCACTCACCGCTCCTGCAGGCTCCCCTGACCTTGCACGAGTTGATTCCGCGAGTATACTTCCCCGAAACAATTCGCCTCCCGTACCGCTTCGGTGTGGAGCTTGGCGTTCGCGTTTGCGGGATCGATGGTCATTCATCCTCCCGCCTTTGAAGCGCATGGAAAACAGGCCAAGCACCGCGCATGGAATCGTCCCGTTAATGTCTCGGCATGAGGCACCACGTCTTGAATGTTCGACAAATTGCTTCTGGAGCTTGGATGATAAGGGAGCACAGGTACTGGAGCTTAGATTCATGACTCACAACGTAAAGAAGGCTGCGCGTGGAAGAGAAAACCACTTTGGCATGCCTCAGCGCATCTTGTCTCCTGCCGTATCTTCGTATGTCAAGCCCGGCGTAGACGTTTGCCTGTGGCTACGTATGGGGGATCGGCTTGCTCGTCCACAACTGCTTCGCTCTCGACTCGACCAGAGGCGGTTTCCCCAAGGTCGGCGCTGCCGGGGGTCTTGCGCTTGTGTCCTTACATGCACGTTCTCTATCGTAACCATCAGTTTAGATACTGTAGAGCGTTATGTAGGCTGCTTTGTGAGGCCTGTTCCTGGCCTGCCCTGTCGTTTCATGTATCCTTCAGCTGGGGATCAGGGAGTGTGCGAGATGGCTTCTGTCCAACCCTCGAGCTGACGTTCGTTGACCATGCACGTCCCGCTGGGGTTATGGACTGATTCTATTCCATGCTCCTTTCTAGTTTCTCGTACGCGTGGGGCCTCTCGTCGAAAGCTCTCTCTACTCTCGGCACCTGGATAATTTACGCCTACAGCTATGTCACATAGCTAACTCGATGGTCCCGATCATTGAAAACGGGCAGCGGAATGCTTCAACACCTTTAATGTCCATCCACTTATCTGCGTACAGTTGGCCTGTCGCCACCGCTACCCGCTGGCTATTTTGTGTAGATTGCGGGCGGGCTCATGTCGACCACGGGGCCGCGGGTTCGATTTAGCGTCGCCTTCGATCTCTCAGTAATTTGGTTTTTCTTTTTCTTTCTTTTCTTTTGGTAAAATTTGCTTTGACGAGGCGTTCAAATAGATCATAAAGAGGCTACTGCGATTCAGTCGGTACATGTGCAGCATCCGTAGTACAACACGATAAATGAATACTATCCTAACCCGTGATGTGTCCTTGACCCGTGAAGTGAACTTTTTTCTGATCCTCACCCCGTTTTCTCTCTCTGGTGCTCGGAAAAAATCAACAACAATTCCTCTTACATTCTGAGCCCGTATATCAATTTTGAGAGCCATACCTTGCATGTAGCGGACTAGACAAATGAAAAGGATGTTTTTGTGACATTTTGTGACCCTGCCAAACGCCTGCCAAAATCGAGTTCACTTCGTGTCCCCACCTCGGAAAGTTCATCCTCCCAGCCGCGCCGACTCATAAATCCTCAAAATATTCAGGGATGCTTAATACATGTAGCTATATATACACTCTAATGCCGAAGAGAAAATACGTGGAATTTGGAACGATATGGGCCTTCATCAATTTCGAGGACACATCACGGGTTAGGATAGTATGATAAGAATAGTTGGTGTAGTATAGGATGCCCAGCCCTATACGGCGATTTTATATATAAACGACCTCTAGTGAGAGGTGGAACTTTTATATACTAGTGATCCGCTCAGGCGCGGTGTGCTCGCGAAGCGTAATTTCAATGACAAGGTTGCCCTCCTTTTTCTCGGAGATAACCGGTCGCAGTCTTTCCTCTGGGTATCCTCAAGGTGGGACCATTCGAACCGGCTTCCCAATGCGCATCTTTTGGTACTGTTTTCATCGCGACATCTGCAAAACTGAATGAGTTTGAGGGCATTCTGTGCTGAGACCAGTGTCAGCCACTGCGCAACACTTTGTTCGTGTTTGCAGCCTGGCTCAGCCCCCAGCCGGTCACGTGAAGGGTAGGATTGCTCGCTTCGCTCGCAATAAAAGCCTCTAGTGAGAGGTCCACCTGATCCAATCAGACAGGTACGTACCTGTCTATCAGGCAGCATAGCGGTCCACGCGGCGGCATCGTCAGGCGCTTTCGGGCGCACAGCGCGTTGGCGCAGGGCGGGTGGCGGTGCATAGGCGGAGACAGCCGAAATTGTGGGGTGGAAATTCGGGATTCTTGTTCTCGCCGGCAGGATATGGAATGGTGGGAAGCCAAAGTAAGGATGTAGTAGGGACTACCTTGCACACATTTAAGCGCCAAATGGTATGTATAGGCTGTAGTACTTCGCCTTGTCGTCGTCGAATTGGTGGGAGCGTATTTCGTTGTCATTGTTTGACTTGAATGCCTTCGACTTTGCTGCCATCAAATCATTTTGTCATCGTGATTCGTCAATTTTTCTCTCTTACCCCCAGCTTCTTTCCGTCCAATTCCTCCCGTCCACGGTGCCCGCTACCCATTGTGACCAACAGTCGACTTCTCTGCACGCTGATTCTCTGCTTCTCTGCACCACTTGGGTCGTCAGGGCCAGCCCGGTCCCTCAGATATCACTATTGTGCTACTACCGTTTCGGCACTCAGAGCTGCTCCTGCTCTGTTCTCTCCAGCATTCTGTGTCCTCCATATTACCTATCCTCCTTCTTGGCATACAGGAATGCCATATCTGACTCGGCTCGAGCATCTTCGCTGATCCTTCTACCACTGGTTCCTTCCGACTGATTGGGTCATTTGCTTGCAGGCGGGCAGTTTGGGGCAATGGTACAATTTACCAAAGTTATGAATGCGCGCTGGTAGTTTTGAATCGGTAGTGAAAGTGCTGTTTTTAGCACAGTTTGTCTTTCTTTCACCCGATTCGAATCACAATCTTTGATGGGTATATTCCATTTTTCTCCGATGCGTACATGATCATCGTTTACTTGGATGAACGCCATTGACACCCGCGTTTCAGTTGGTATGCAATGCGATCGGAAGAGTTATTGGTGAGTTGAGACGATCACAAAGTCAGATCCGCACTTACTACGCCGTGCTAGTTCAATCATCAGTGATACTGTACAAGCAAAATTTCAGTTTCCTTGGTAACATCCACTCATCTGGGACGGATCTATGTGTCCCCTTGATTTCCTGCGCTCAATGTGCATATTGCTCACACCGTGCGGCAGAATTCAGCTGCAGCATCAAGGTATCGATACTTGAATGCTGAGAGTTTATTCTTCGGGCCCAATTACCCTCTTCAAATTTCCGCCTACCCTCGAGATACAAACGGGTGATATTCCGAGACCCTCCCACAGCAATTCAACTCCTTGTGAGTATATCCGACTCCATTCTTACGCAGATAAAGACTTTCTCTCACTGTTTTATTTGCGCTTCCTCGCTTCAGACACTGGGCTATTTCTAAGTCGGACCTGTGCGGACATATCTCAGTACGTGGGCTGCACCCCTCAACGCATTCAACTTCTCTTACATCTCAATTCTGGGATCGAATTCCGTGTTCCAGTCAATTTCTCAATGTAGAAGGTTTTCATGAGGTGTATTGTTAAACAAGCTGAACTTTCATATATTGTACAGCAGCTTGCTTGTCTCGAGTCGCCCGCTGCTAAACTATGTGTCTAGATGGGCATGGGCTAGGATACTTGGACTTCAAATTGATTTTTGGTAATTGTTCCCGAACTTCTGGTCGTCGACACAGTCAACAAAGTTTGAGAGCATGTTGAGAGTTAAAATGAAGTTAAATTAACGGTGAACTCAACTCCAAGATTGGGAGCTAGATCGACCACCAAACGCGAAAAAGAGCGCACTCGGTGTGTGGCGGATGACCGGGCCGGGCTTACCGCCGCCTCCGTCCCTTCCAAAAACAAAGGTTTTCACTCGACACGAGCTACTCGATTGTTGTATTAATTCTTTTCTTACATGCGGATACATCCAGACTAGCAAAGTTCTCCGAAATATTTGTGTGTTCCGCCATAGATGTGCCAAAAGCACCGTGGATTTGAATTCACACCTGGTGAATTCGAGCTCCCCGATCTTCAGCGAAGCTTTTGGCCCGATTACCTGCAGAGAATACACTGGTTTGTAAGTATTTGACGTATATTGATGTCGATTGTTTCTCTGCTACAAATCTTCCAGGTGATAACAAGAATACAGCTCACCCGGTTACAGGTCTGAAGTCAGAAATCTTTGTCTTTCTTCGAAACACAAGGTTTTGAAAAAGTATGGCCAAATTACTTGAATATCGAATATAACATGCCGGTAGGCAGTAGAAAATTCTACGTCTACTCAAATCTGTGATATCTGGAAGCTGTCTACCAAGAGGTCGTTGCCGGGATGCAACTGAATATAATTCCGGATTTTAGTTCTCAATGGAATCAGCCCGCTTATTCTTAAAACGTTTGATGAACGCGTTATGGGCAAATTAAAACTGTTTTCTATAAAAGCCGCATGTACTGGGTCCACTATTGTGACGTCCTGAATCCTAGGGTGTTGAGACAATGCATACAATAGTTCGGACCCGTTGATTGTCCTGAGCTTCTTGAAATCTAGATTCGACCTCCAGCATACATCGACTCAAAGATCCGGAGCTACCGCAGAGCTTATCATGACCATACACCGTAGAATCGGGATCGCGTTTGGTTGGTGATTAATCCAAATTAGGCAGGTGGCACGTCCTGTCACACTAGTGACACGGGCGCTAAACGGGCGCTTAGAAACTTCTGGCGTACTACAACACACTGATTGCGCAGATCGAGTCAATGCATGCACCTATGAGTGTGGAAGTGAGGAATAAATGGACTTGCCTGGTAGAAACTGTGAAAAATTCGGTACAAATGGGTAAGATTAATAAATATTGAGTTCCTGTGTAATTTACTGCAAAACTTGCCTCTGAGTTGAAGAAGGAATGCAATTGGTATTGCTCATTTACAAGACAAGTTGAGATAAGAGACTCCTGACATTCGTGATGGAATTCCTCTGATAGAACCTGTGAATTTCGCATTGCTTGCCTGAATCTGTCTTATCTTTTTCGAACGGGAATGGTGGGAAGGAGGAGCTGAAGTTGTAAAATTTACTGCGGAAGGGTAATATGATATAGCTCTCTCCCTTGGAATTTCTAATGTTGATCCCATTGGCCCAGGATACGCCCAAAGCCCTGTTCCTTTCTCGAAAAGGGGTTTTGTTGCTTCAAACGCTCTGTTATTCACATCTCTTTCACTGCTAGCAGTAACCTACCCAAGTACTGAAGTTTCCGCTTCTCCATTCCATTTTTATACCGTCCCCGTGTCGAATTCGAATTTATTTTTCGTGCTCTCCTGCACCCACTCGGAACATCAGCCGTGTGACCCGATGTGACTTCAGTGACAACTCCCTCTTCCATCTCCTGCGTCTCGATGCTGGCCTGGTCACAGCTCGCAGTCCTCGGGCTCAAACACTCAACGGAAGTCTTGAATATACCTGAAGCAGCATGATAACCAGATGGTAGCTCTTTTTCTTGGTCAAAACCTCTCAAGACTCACAGGTTTGAGCCTTGGATTCTGGATTCCGGATCACTATCTCCCGCTCGTTCGTGCTGGCAAGCTAAGGTTGACGCTATGTTCAGAAACTCTGGACTCGAATGGCGCGGAGTGTGTGTGTCTCACGGCAAGGCAACAACGGAGAAGGAAGGATCAGACTGGATGAAAAGGGTGAGTCTATCTGCTCGTCTGGTGCTCATTCTCTCCCATTGGTGCTACGGACATCCTTGTTTATGGATCCCTCGATACATCGTCTACCTAGCCACCTCCCACCCGCGACGGGATAACCTCAACTACACACTCTGGCAGGCACCACCCACTCCGCGACCATGGTGCTGAACTGCCGCTCTAAAAGGTCACAATGAATTTGTGATACTCGTCGTTTGTGATGAGGCGCTGATACCCAACCGAGCAGGAACGAAAACGGTGCACGTAGCGAGAATAAACCGTACCACAGCACTCGACATAATGCTCTGGTCTCCGCTCTGCCCGCGAACCTGCCTCATACGCTGGATATGCTCCCTGGTCCGGCGTCAAGTAGAGACCTTCGGGGCAGCGCACAAAGCTCAACCACAGAGCTGTGCACCGTCCCCCAGGTGAGAATGCTTGACCTGGCTTCCCTGTGACCTCTTCCCGCGGGCCAGACGTGGCCCACACCCGGACGCGAGTCGGAGGTTTCTTTCCTCCGATCCTTTACACCCTCGTGCATTTAATCGTGGTTGCAGCGGCTGGACGGGATTTCGCAGCGAGGAACGATGAAAATGTGTTATATATCGTATGATTCTACATCTACTTGTGCTCTGAAACACGCAGATATATCGTGAAATTTCAGCTTTTTCCCCCCTTTTTCCCCGTGTATTTTGCGAAAATTTTCTCGACGCCGTTGATGGCGATGTCGGAAAGGTGGTTGTCGCTGTGTTCCCAATTCGGTAATTCATCAGCGTCGTCCACAACGGCCTGTTCGATGCCTGCACATTGTCGTTGATCGATTGAGGCTGCAACGTAAGGCGTTGTCATTTCCAAATAAAGAGATATTTCCGGACCTCTCATGAGAGGCGTTTATACATAAAAGCTGGACCTCTCATGAGAGGTCTTTATATATAAACACGCCATACTGTGGTGGGATGCCTGGGTTTCTGTTTACATGTTGTGTGATTTGAAGGAAAGAAGTGACGAAGAGTGGAGGTAGAGTCTAGTAAGGTTACAGCAGAAGACTGAGAAAGAATTTGAAGTGAGTGGCAAGTTTGTAAGAGAGATCATTCCAAGTCGGTACATGCAGATTGAGATGAACTCGAAGAACCGGAAACATCCGCAACGCTAAAGAGTGATGGGTGCTTGAGCGCATTAAGGCCCTTCTAAGAGTGTCAACGGCCCGGTTATGTCCTCTGTCTAGAATGCTGACGCCTCAGGCCTGGACAGAGTCATGGAGGAATCTTTCAAAGGCGTTTCAAAGTTCCGGCACTTTTGTTGCGGCTGGAGATTTCATTCGGAAGTCTGCGAAAGTCCACGCGAAGCTTGCGACAGAGTGTCAAGAGCGTGCTGTTGGTACCGATGAGGGTTCTCCGTTTCTGTGCGCAGTTTCAACAATCTGTTTGCAACAGCGAAGACAAAAAGAGGCACTCACTGTACGTGTCTTGCGGATTTTGGGACCTTGGCCAGGAACCAGAATTTACGTTGCATGTAAAAGAGAGTCAAGGAAAGGGTCAAGTCCGCGAGCTGCTCCGACATTGGATAGTATACTCATCGCTTGCACAAGCGGCTTCCAGCTGTGTCCATACATCAAGGAGGAGAACGGCCTTGGATGGGTGGTAGACTGGTTGAAATCGGAATCGATAAATGCATTCAACTCTTTCTGGGTGAGACGTGATTCATGCGAATCGGGCTCTAGACTGGGGAAAGCGAAGTTGACACTGAACATCCTAGTGCTGACTTACCGGATTCGCTCGCGAGGAGGTGAGTGGGACATTGGTGGTTACGAGTACTTTAGTAGTCGTTCTTTTCATATCTCAGGTTGAGGGTTTCGAGTTTTTGATCACATCAGTGTGTACCCTCTAGATTGCAAGGAAAACGCACTTTTCTCCCACGAATTTGATGATAATCTGATTCTATATCTGATCCGTTTTCGGCGTATTCGATCATGAGTTTCCTCGAATAATCGAGCCAAAGAAGTCGCAAAGACACCCCGAAGGGCCGTCCTCAATGCGAGCTGGTCGACGCGCAAGCGGCGACCGAGCGAGCTTTGAGCCGGAAAGCTTGAATCAGAATAATTCTCTCAAAATTCCTGATCCCAAGTCGGCAGAAACTAAACAGAAACCAAATTCACTTACCCCTTCGTTGTCGAGATTGTCTTTGCAGCAAGAGGCATATTCGACGCACGCTCGAGAAAGGTAACCTTATTTGGTCTACGTTCAAAGACCGGGTCTCCCGTTGAGCGGTGCACAGAATAACGTGATTGGCTCACCAAATTTTCCGCCTTGACTTTAGGGTAAATGAATGGGGTGCATCGAGTATCGCGATGTGAGAATACGAGTGACTTTGGGAAGCAAGTCCGACGCTGCGCTGTACAAAAGTTTTCATGGTTTTCAGAGAGTACCGAACGTTCCAGCCACTCGTGAATTCAACCCTCCAACTACAATTTGAAGACAAGCTACTGCAAAAATGATCCTGAGTCCCACTACGGACCACAAAGCGAAACTATCGGATTACCTATCTTGAATACACGGTAGTACCGAAAACAAATTCACCAACTTACGCGGTTGCGCGAAACCGGTATCTGAAACGGGGCCTCCAACTTTGCTTCCCATCGCTCTGCTCGACGTAAATCAACAGTATCATGGCTCTCGACATGGTACTCGCGCTCCAAGGATGAAGAGACATTTCAAAGTCGTCGATAGCCTCCAAATCTACCATATCCAAATCGTTTGTTTGGTGTATAAGATAGGAGAATGGTGTGAATTTTCTTGCAACAATGACCAAGAACCGATTGTGAAAGAGAAAAGCGCGCGCAGCTCTTTTCTAGCGACGCGCGCACGCTAATCCTTCAATCAGTCAGAAGCCCTACTAGCGCGCGCCCTCTTGCTCACGCTCGAAGGCGCTCGCGCGCTCTCTTCAGCTCGCTCGAGAAGTTTTCCATGCTCGCGCGCCGTCGGTCGTGAGCGTGGAGCGCGCGCTGAGCGAGGCGCGCACGATCACTTAGTCGACAGGTAGATTGTTTGGCGGTAGAAAGTCAGATGTCAAACCCCGAAGGTATAGCAAAGAAAGGGATAAATCTAAGATAACGGCGAAAAAACCGCTGTTCAACAAAACCTGCAGCACACCCAGTATATAAGGCGCTCTGTGAATCAATGATTTCGAAACAGCCGTGAGTATGCAGCTAGTTTTTCCTCCCCTGACTGTGCCAGTAGGAGTGGTTGTTTCCAAGAAACAGGACTGAGGCTCAGACAAGTCGAGAATTGTTGTCGAGTTTACCGGTGTGCAATTAACATTTGAATTTGCCCCCAGAGACTGTTCGATAGATCATGCAGAGATACGAGAGGGTGAGGTTGATCCAGCAAGTCCTTCAAAGCCTGGCAGGCATAAGTACATTGAGTCGATGTGGTGTTTGGGAGCAACAGGGACCGGCAATTCGGCTACATACAAAGTTCAAACCGTGGACAAACAAATGTTTCCCAGGACTCGGATCCACACCCTCCTTCCCTCCTCATCCGCAACATGTCACCATCGCCATCAACATTGACGAAGGCGCGCTACAATCCGCGTTGACGACGTTTTACCGCCTCTTCCAGCCACCTATACCACCCACCACATGCACCGCTCCGCTCTTTACATAAAGTTTCGCTGTCCCTAAGTTAATACTTGGAACTATGCTCCGTCGTCGATCGTCGTCGCTCTTGTCTGCCGACACGTCTTGAACATCGTCATACTATCAACTTCCTCTCCATTGTCGCCTTGATCTGCGCTCCGCTGGCCCGCCCACTCCAACGCTGTCGCTCAAAGTTCTGTTGGCGAATGCTGTATAACTTCACACTTGCTGCTTCACCCACCACTGCCCTCCCAGTAACTTCATTCATCAACGTCTTGGCAGTGAATACAATGTTCATGAACGTGTGTCGCCTCCCCAGTCTCTTCTCTCTTGCGTTCACTATATTTTTAGCGCACCCGCCCAACACCCGCCTCACCCTTCCCCCTGCCTCACGGACTTCCTCCTTGCACGAATTCCGGATGCTCCGCCCTTTGCTGCCCCGCATTGCGTAGCGCGCGCCGACGTGTATTTGCACACAGACAGGTGCATCACCTCTCCCTTCTCCCCCTCGCTCATTGCACTCAATTTTTATTGCTATACCAAAAGACTAGCGAACCGAATCACCGCAAACCTAATCGTCCTTCAACAACACCGACAACGCCGCCATCACCCTGACATCGCACTGCTCCGAGACAACCTTGACGCGACGCTCATGCACTTGTCAGCGGGTAGGCTAACATCGAGGGAGAGTCGGAAGACGTGACGCGACTCGTCACTCGCGCTTGCTTTCTGCCACGTCCCCGACTCTCCCGCCGTTTCTTTCGCCCGCCCATCCGCTTACCCTCTTGTTCAGTCGTTAGTGCGTGGTTGAGCTGGTTTGCTCCTCGCGCGCTCCAGCTTCCTCTCTTCCCGTTTGGTGCCTGCGACACGTTTCACGCTCTTCCCCCCACCCACGGTATCTGCAGCATACCGTGGCCTTTTTCTGCACGCGTACGAATCGAACGGTTCGTTTATCCATACCGACGCATTCGGACATCTGTCTTGCAGTTTACAGTAATGTAATTCTCGAAGGTGAATCAAATTAGTTTATTCGCTCAAGGATGCAGACGCCAGAAGACGCAATTTGCGCTCCGGAAGGAGTTAGGGACGAGCGGAGCCTGTTGCTCGCATGCCCGCGGGGGAGGCTGATGGAATGGATGCAGGTGAGCGGGAGAAGGCGAGCTGAAACAAATTGTAGCAGTGTAGCTTCACATAGGCAGCCAAATTGAATCAAATGTGTTTCGTTTTCAACTTATGTCAAAACAAAAGATATCTACGAAAATCTGTGAGTTTAACATGAATAATTCGGTTCTCGAATCTTCATCTATGACTTTAAGAACTCAATCAAACTGGGTTCCTATTGACTTGCATTGAATCTGGCTAACATCAAGACGGACCTTAAAGCATTTCCTCTGGTGAAATGGAACAAAAAAAAAGTACGAGTCCTGCCGCACAAAGTGGCGGCCCGCTTACCGCATGTGTGGTGGTACTTAACAGGTACAGTAAAAAGGATTTCGGCAATACCCGGCCGACATGCGGACATGTGACAAGTTGTGTCCTTTTCCTCCTTCTCTCCCCGCTCGACCTTGATTCTAGCCTTGGGCAATTGTGTTTTCCGCGGAAACCTCCCTTTTCTTTCGTCTCACCATGCGAAACATCTTCAAAGCCACCGCCTCGAGCCACTCTTCTGTTAACGTCGTTCCTCTCGTGGCCCAGTGGCATTCCTCCCGGAAGTTCGCATTCAGTCCAAAGATATCAGTCGATGTCGACATGGTGGTAAATATCCAGACAGAACATGCAAGAGACGGTGCCGAACTCGATATTCCCAGATCTTGGACAATTGTAGTCCCTTCGACCTCGCACAGCTTGAAATGGTGTCTTCATTCCTTCGCAGACCCATCCGTGACCATGAGCTTCACTGCTACAAAACGGCGTACGGGTATATAGCTCGGGGAAGCTGCCCGTCTGTCCCACCTCCACCAGTCATTGACGCCAGGGGAAATTATTCTCATCGTGCATATGCGACCTTTCTTTTTGGCGGCGGGCCTTGCACGGTGAGTAATCTGATATTCCATTCAGTCTCGTCTCTCATTTGTCGAAGTGGTGTTCGAAACATACCGACGAGGTCCCTTGTTCGTGGCTCTTTTGCTTCAGAGCCTGCTCGGTATGAAAAGTTTCTCTATTGTTTCCCATTATCTCATGTCCACCTTGCTAGACGGCATGTAATAAACAACTCTTCTCGTACGGGTGTCCAGCCTCAGAAAATTGGCGCCGCTGATATGTTTTTCATCTAAATTATCTCAGAGAAGCAAACATGTTCTCGGATAAAAACAAGCAATACGACGGGCATCCGTTCGGAAAGTGGCTGCCCCGGATCACGCAGTCTCTTGTTCCCGGCGAGAGCATTTTCACGTACTCCTCTAGAGCAATCAAGCGTGCAAATCGAGAGCAGCAACAATCGTATCGAGTCGCAGGCGGCCGTACCGTGCTGAACGACCTAGAATTTCCGCGACGCAATGTAGAGCAGCTGAACGAAGTATGTTCCTTCGGCGTTTCTTCGTGCCTTGACTTATCTGAAACGCAGGAGTACTCGAAACGCGCCCGAGCACGGCCAGTTCTTTGTGGCGTACGTGTCTGCGCATTCATACAAGCACGTCTAATCACCGGTACAGCACGGATTGGAGGTCGAGCGTTGGCAAAAGCCGTACCTACAAGAGCGGAATGCCATCGCAGAGGTCAACAGCAAGTAGTACGCAATTTCTTTCTTGGTAAACCCGATCCTAACGATATATCATATAGCATTAAACTCCTCTGTCAGGTCGAACACAAGAAGCTGCAAGGTATCATGCGCTGCCCGACAATGGCAAAACTCTTCAATGCGTTCAATCGTGATCTGGAGCTTATCACCTTCACCGGTATGTAACTCTCTGATTTTCATCCTACCTATGGCAGCTTTGAGCTAACACCTTCCGCTGTAGTTTGGGCGCAAAACCGGAACATCATTTTGACCGAGCTGAAGGTGATGACTCACGGTATCCTCCCTGCTGGAACTCTCGCCCGCCACAATGACAAGATACGGTGCTCGTATTGTGCGCGTCTCATCGCCGTCCAGGGCATGGCTGATCATGTTGTTGATAAGTACGCCCCCGTCCACCTCATGAGCTTCGAATGCTCCGCTAATGAACTCTTCGTCACAGACACCGAAACGAAAGCGCCGACGACATCCCATTCATACCGGCACGTGAGGAGAAGCATTGTCCGCTTTGCCCCGAGTCAAAACGCGTCTACTCGAAACGGGGATTGAAAGATCATCGGCTGGGGAAGTACGTAGCTTTCAATGATCTTCCTGTGAGACGCCTCTGACGCATAAGCAGGCACGGACTTCAGTGAAGCTTTCTGTGTGCCATATTCGATTTTCCTTTTTAAACCAAGTCATCGATTTATTCGCATATTCGACAAACTGTATCTCGACACTGTACATCACTACACGGAACGGAATTACTGTAAGGATTATAGAAGTCTGTATCAATGCATAGATTAGAATGAGAAGACATTTTCGTAGCAGTGGTCCTATGTGTGTGGCCAAAAGGTCGAGTTCATGGGGCTGAAAGCATCTCTTATTAAGTACTCACTGTCTGACGAGCTTATTAGGTTGACCGCGCAGCTTCGAGGTATCAAGTGATAGGCATTCTCTTTACTGACTCGGACTTGTGAGTGCGCCTTATTTTCTGAATGTGGTTGGCCTTCTTCACAGATAAGGCTTCCAGGCGCACCAGTCGCCCGGCTTGCGGACCCATGTTCAAAATCGAACTCGTGAGTTTGGTATGTGCTTATATTCTTGTTGCCATTCGCGTCACAGCAAAGCGATTCATTGAGATTTTCGAACAGTGTGGAGGCGTATTGACTCAGGCTCTCGAAATTATACTCGTTTCGCGTCCCATCTTGCGTTGAGACGCCGCCAGTCTTGTAAGTCAATAATCGGATATAGGGGTGTTCTTGTTTCAGATTTACATAGGCAAGTCGCCTTGCGCTACAGAAGACTAGTACATCAAAAAAAAAAAATTGGTGAGCAGGCAGATGAGCTCGAGGGTCGGATTTACGGAGAGTCCCGCATCCCATTCTGCTGGAACGGTTGTGTAGAGTGCCTTCTGACATTGCCCATGTGGCGGTGGGTTGGTTCGAACCTCGGCGAGTCGATCCTCGTCTTGACTCATGCTTCGCGCTCGCCTTCCTTCCACTTGGGATTTTTTTTTTGCTGGTGAAAGTGCTAACGCCTGATAATGGGTGGTGTAAAGTCCCTCAAATTATACGGGTGACTCTTGATAGTTTCCATCAGTGTAAGAATTGCCCTCTGATTTTCTCTGCCGGCGATTCATTTCTGATTCCCTCGGGTCCCTTTAAATTTGGATTTGGACTCTGGAGTTGGAAAAACACCGTTCCATAACGAATTCGAAGTCGCGTCGCTGATGCTCCGTTTATTGTAATTGAATGGTCATAGCAGTGTTATCTTCCTTTTTTTCCGTTCCCGGCCACCATCTAGGCACGCAGGACAGTGATTTCTCCTGCATATTTGTGTTGTATACTCAAACAGCACCTCTTCTCTCTTTTGGGAGTGAACATCCACGAATTCCCCTACTATAATAGCTCTACTCATGCGTTTTCTCTCCCAAGTAGTGGCAGTCTAATGAATGAATGGGCTTTTTTCCCATCAACAGTTCTTTACGTGTCCTTGCGTCCACCACAACCTGGTTACCTCAGAATTGCAGGGATTTCAACTTTTCAATCAAACACTCAGTTTCGCACTCGACGTATGGCGTCTCAGTTACTAGTGGCCCATAGACTTACTTACCTTCGAGACAGCAAGTATCTTACAGCACGCGAAAGTCACGGGACCGCGTCGTGAGAATTATTACTCTGTCTTTGTCTCGACCCTCAATCGGATTAATCTATTGGGAAACCCGGTTTCTCGAGAAACCCTCCCATATAAGGAAATTTTTGAGAAACCCGCGGACAATCCTAATAAGAAACCCACTTTGCCGCACCGGCAAACAGATTTTGGTTGGAGGTCATTCTGTGGATGAAAAAGCTCAATGAAAGCGTAGACACATACTAGAATCAAATTCAAGGGCATACCAGCTTCAAGGAAGTCTTGTGAACGTTAACGGGCTGTGCCGTACAATGCCGCAAATTAGATGTTGATCTAATCACCTTGTACAATGTAATCATTCCCTCGGTAAGAGCGGAACAACAGTTGTGTATGCTGAGCGTCAGACTACAGCTGTGTGTTAAGAGGGATCTCAGCCCTATCCCCCCAGAGCCCTCGACTTAGAGTTTCCGAGATTATCCTTTCCTAGATCCAAGTAGGTCGCTTTTGAAGGGCAATCTCGGCATTACGGCCGTCGCAGACAGTAATTTTCGTGAAAATCTGCATATTGTACTTGGAGACGTGGAAGAACTTTTTCCGCCACTCAGTGAAAACTAGACTTTTACTGCTTTTCTGTGTTTTCAGCTACTGGACTTGTTTGTGAACCTACAGAATTCATGCCGGAAACTCGGCCGTCTGCCAGCATCATTTCCGTTGCCGGGGTTTCTTCGAGAAACCCGGGTGCCTAAGAACGGACCGGGAAACCGGGTTTCCCAATAGATTCATCCCCCTCAATCAACCCTCAATGCACCCTGGATAGCACGCACCTTCCTTACTCTACTATGGGAAGCTTCCCATCGCTAACCAGCCTCTTTCGGGCCCTGGCCGTATGGTAGTCAAGGCATTCCGACCTGCGCGTCGAATTTTCATCTAATGCACCTCTTGCAATTTTCAAAGCTTTTAGTGTCCCAACCAAGTCCCGACTTGATTCCTTATTCGCATTGGCAATAGCCGACTTGTTTCGTTGTGAAGCTCGGAGACCTTGATCGTGCCCCGAACGAAGCGTACTCAAAGCGTCCTTCACGCGGATGCATAATTATGAGCATGGATTCTCTTAGGCCGAGGTGTGTTTCGATCTCCACTTCATATCCTCTGCCTCGCCATATCCTAAGTAGTCTCTTTCCAGCTTCAATCGTGGCCAAGCTTTCAGTCCGACCGTTCGGTTCTTTGTTCCGTTGCCTCCCCATGCTCTCAAGGGAGGCTTGACTACGTGTTGACTGCCTCAGCCTCAGAGTTGGCTTCACATTTGCCCATGAATCCCCGTCCCCTACGGGAGTTTTCTTGTACTTTCCGCTCCATTCCCCCTTCTTTTCTCACTATCGTCTTGTTCGCGCATACCATTTTCCCCCATCTCAGAACCATACCGCCCCCTTCTAATATTTCTTCTGATGCGTCGCATGATGCAGTCTGACGACTGACAACCACTGCAATGCACTGGATACAGCAATTCTTGATTAGTCGACAATTCTGTCTATAACAGTTTCGCTGCTTTCTCGATGTCATCGTTCTATCCATTTTTTCATGTTTTGTATATATGCTGTCGTACCGTACAGTGGTAGTCATGGCGCGCTGTGCACAGTACTTTTACTTAAATTGGTTGCGAACTTGTGGTGCATGGTCTCGATTTGGCGCTCGTATGTCGTTTTCTGTTGTTGGTTTCTCACTGGATCTCAATGCTCGATTCTAGATTTTATCCCAAACTTTCGAACGGCGGTGAAGAAATAATATTGGTGCCTCCCGCTTTCACAACGCTGAGATTGTCGCTGGTTCCGCGCCCGCACTTCGAATGTTCGGCGTCAGTATAATGTACCCTCCTCTTCCTGTCTGCAACGGTGGAACTGAGCGTGTTTACATTAGTTCACTATGCTCCCAAAAGCTAACAGCCCCTGAGATATAAAATTCGATCAGTCACCTTGGTTCAACGCTTTCTCCCGCTCACCACCACCTCTATCCCGTCTATGTACGGACACACTATTGCCGACGCTGGTCACACGCGTACGCCACCTAGCCACACAAAATGAGCCCTGCCTAACACTTCGATATCTAGCAGCTGCACTGTTTGCTAAGCCCACAGCCATTCACTCTTTGTCCGTCGATACAAACCTCGTAAACTTCGAATCTTCCGCCTCGCCCGCACCCGCCCTCGCCCATCGGCCTCCTACCAGCACACATCTGTCTCGCCCAAGGCGTGGAAGCGCCAAGGCCGCTTCCCGCACCAGCTGCGTTCATGAAACGATTCGAGCTCTCGTCGGAACCGCGAAAACATCAGTCGTCTCGTTGGGTCATCGTGGACGATTCCCGCTCCCCGCAATGCTCATCGTCGATAAACACGCGGATATAAAAGATCTCATCAGTCGCGGGAAGGCGGCGGTCACCTATGGACTGGTTCTTGTGTTCTTCCGCCGCCTTCCTGCTCATGCACTGAGTAGGGGTTCATTGACGGTTCGTCTCCTGATATCAAAACAGGGCATCCGTTAATATTTTGTTTAGCACCTCCGGAGCCATTTAGGTTCCAACCGATACGTCGCCGTCGTGTTCTCAAAGTTCACCCGGCCCGTGCTGGGCGAGAAACATAACCTAGGCGATGATGATTTCTTTTTTGCGCTCATGGGTACCATGCCAACGTGGTTCGCGGTGCAATTCTTGGAGCGCTGTTTCGAACCCGTGGTCCTCGCTGTCTGTTATCACGCTCAACGGTAACTCTTTCTATTTCATTCCCATCATTGCGCTGAACATTCTTGCCCGTCTCTATAGCCTTAGGTCCGTTCATGGTTTCGCAAGGGCGAATGCCTTAACAGCAAAGGTCTTGCGAAACATCTACGATGCGCAACGCTCGAGGTACGGGTTTTTGTTTCACTTTGCCTCAACACAGTCACAACCAAGATTTCTAGAGAGCAAGCCACCAAACTATCATCGGTGTCGGCCAAACGATCCAGCACAGTTGAAGCATCGTCTCCCTGTGGGTATGTG
This sequence comes from Favolaschia claudopus, assembly GCA_037176885.1. Taxonomy (NCBI): domain Eukaryota; kingdom Fungi; phylum Basidiomycota; class Agaricomycetes; order Agaricales; family Mycenaceae; genus Favolaschia; species Favolaschia claudopus. Next base: position 1,775,863 of record JAWWNJ010000005.1, read on the forward strand.
ATTTTGCTCTGAATGTTCGATGCACAGCGAGTCACGCATATTTCAGTGACAAGCGCTTGTGTGATGCCAGAGGCCACGAAGACTCGGATGACCATGTTCCGCCTTCCAAAAGGGTCAGGCTTTCCCCTCTAGCAGGCCCGGCTCCTTCGCGAGACTCTGGTGCGCATTCCGCATTCGACTCGGTGTAGTATTCCCGTTGAATCTCACTTCAGATTCCCCACCCGTATCATCCGAGCCTCCGGATTCTTCGCAAAGTAATGCTTCCCCAGGTGAATAGATTTTTGGCACGGGTGATAGCATCTAATTAGTTTGTCGCCGCCAGCCTCCAGTCCCGCCCAGCACACGGTCCAGCAGAATATAACCGCTGCTTCGTTTGGGTCCGGACCTTTAACATCACATCTACCGGTGTCGCGGAGTTCCTGGGACGTTGCACTTGGACCAGATCACCAGAGAGATCCGCTGGAGACCGTGGGCGACGCTGCGCTACAGGTTGTTACATTCGATCTCGTCCAGGAAATCTTGAGGGAGGTGGTGCCCGATGCTGACTCGTGGCCGACCTTGCGAACTGTCAGTTGGCTAAATCTCTCCTGCGCTTTTCGCTCATAATTACCACAGGCAGTCGTTGGTCCGATTCAATCCAACCTCACCTTACTGCATATGCAGGAGAAGGCCGGTTTCTTTGTCGCCGTCGGGAACGATACACCCAAAGAACCGGGGAATGCGACGGAAGTATACTTTGCGACGGTCGTGCTGGAACACTCCTTGGATGCCCTTCAGTCTTGGTTGAGGGTTGTGCTTCGCCCTGTTATTCTTCAAGCAATCCAAGTAGCGCAGAGGTTTCATGGGTACGCGTTCTTCAGTTGTCAATTCGACACAGTTCTCAATATCTGCCAGCCTTGATAGTCACAACGAGAACGCGGAGATGGCTTCGGCCAAGGAAATCAAGTCGAAGGGTAAGTCTTGAGTGATCTCAATATGTTACCTTGTGCTAACTGCTCGTTGTCGTAGTCGCGAAGCCGATGTCATCATCAGCAGCTGGGCAACGCCTAGCGCTTGGCGATATATCCGTGCGTTGACGACTTAATCGGTTTTTCCCCTTCTCTGATGCTTTGCTTTGGAGAAGAATCGGACCTAGCGAGCGATGATTAGTCGGTAGCATCAGTGGTGAGTATCCTGCTGTGTTCTCTTCTATTACTGATGTCGTACCGCAGCCATTGCTCAAGCAGGAGATTTTGCCGTCAGGACCACTGGCTGATGGGCGAGAACGATCAAAGGCATCTGGATCCGTGAGGATGTGTTGACTACACTGAAGGTGGGCAAATATTCACAGCATCACACAACGACTTGGGGGAGTGGGGCCGTCACGCTCGTGCGGCAGAACATCGTACTTATGTACAACTTATGTATGCAATGATTTTTCCTGACACAAAGTTATAAACTCCATGAGCCTTCAGCTCCCCTGGATTCAATGTGCCCGGTAGTCTGTCACAGGCTCTGATATAGGGCAAGAAAGAGCAAATCCAGTCATGTCAGGACTCAGCAAAGAAGCAGATTAAAATGGGATATTTGTGGGATATAGAAACTTCGTCAAAAATGCGAATCCGCAGCTCTGAGCTCATTGGACTCGAGTACTCGGTGGATGTATAGAAATCTATTCTCGGGGTAAGCACCCCGAGTTAAAGTTCAAGCCAGGAGATTTTATGTGTTCCCGGAGAATCACCCTACACAGTGCACTCCAAAATATCAGAGATTCAAAAGCCCTCACTTTCTGTGTCAATGAGAAATATCGTCCTAAAGGACGGCTTTCGGCCGTCCGCCGGCAGCAGCAATTGAGCCGGAGGTTGTTGAAATAGCTGACATCGGCCCGAGGCCCCGGGCTGCACAGATGCGTCGGATCACAGTGTGCTGATGCCGCCCGAGCGAGAAGTGCCGCCGAAGTCCTCATAAAATACAGTGAAGCCTAAGCCAAGGAGAAAACCCGCATGAATATTAACTGCGAGAACAAAGATAATGAGGCGTACGTAGTATGGATCTCGCGAATGTGATCCCCCTTGAAAGTTGACGGATATTCATTCAGAAAATAGACAATCTTCAGGAAGAGGCAATATATGGGTGTATACATATCAAACAGAAAGCTTTTGCGGGACAGGGATGTTGCCTGGAAAGATGGCGGGCTCAAGAGGGGGAACTTCAAGAATCCGGCATCTCCTGTAGAGTGATGGGAACTCATGATCAAAAGATGGGAACAATAAAGCGCCATCAAAAAAGGTCGCCTTCAAAAAATGAGTGAACGAATGATGAAAGGAACGATTACATAAGTACTCGTAATCATTGACAGACATTCTACAGTGAATCTATACCACACAGATTGCTGCACATCTGACTTGTATACATTTCTACCCTACTGTATTCGATTGAACTCGGCTTTACTTTGAACACAACAGTCACTGTACTTGAGCTTGTGAAGAGAATTGGCTGAATTATTGGCGATACCAAGCAGGTGAAACGGAGCGGGGACGGACCCTAATTCTCACTGGGTACGTCGCAACGACGAATTTGCGAGATGCTTTGCGTGCAGCTAGCTTGTCATTTTTGACCCATGCATTGACCACTCCGTTCCGCGCGTTGTTCATTCCTGTCCGGATTGTGGACAGACTTGTATTGCATGCAGATACACAATTATCCCAAGGCACAAAAAAAACGGTTCCTCAATCTTGTCTGAATCGATGAGCAGCAGCAGTGTTCGAACAGTGCGGGGTCATATTGTATCAGGCCGTCGAAATCATACTTACTCGTTTCGCGCCCCATCTTGCCTTGAGATGCCGCGAGCTTGGATATAGGGGTGCTTCGACTGATCTTCTTGTTTCAGATTCAGCTGAACATAGGCAAGTCGCCTTGCGCTACAGCAGACTAGTACATCAAAAGAAGAAGAAGAAAATATTGGTGAGCAGGCAGCTGAGCTCGAGGGTCCAGATTTTGAAGAGTCCCACGTCCCGTTCTGCCGGAATGGTTGTGTAGAGTGCTACGCTGACATTTGCCCGTGTGGCGGTGGGTTGGTTCGAACCTCGATGAGTCGATCCTCGTCTTGACTCATGCCTAGCGCTCGCCCTTCTTCCGCTTGGGATTTTTTTCCTGATGAAAGTGCTAACGGTTCCACGATTGTTATGCAACCTGGTTGAGTTAGTCCCTCAAATTATAAGGGTGGCTTTTCATGGTTTCCTCCACCAGTGTCAACCTCCAAACGGCAAGTATTGTAGTACCCTCTAACTTCTTCGCCGGCAATTCAAGTCTGATTCCCCAAGATTCCTTGAGGAGTCTAAAAATGCACCATAATAGAGTCGCACTTGCGTTTCTTTACGCAGGTATTCAACCTACATCGAAAGCGGCGTGCGGCTCCAATCACCTCATGAGTGTTCGGGGCGTAGAGGCATTCCTCGTGGATTCCTCTTTTCCATTTGTCTGCATTCTTCGACGCAGTAAGGCTCGACGATTGTATGGTCCTTATCACTACTCTGGGAGGAAATAATCACCTCTGGACGAGTCGTCGATTCTAGGGATTCATCTCCAACGTGCAAAGGGTATTTCGACGAGTTCTGAGGTGCGACAATTCGGAAACCCAAAGATATCAAGCTGATTTAAGCCCAGGACTGACGGTTAGTAGTTCAGAAATCGGCCAGCCTTGAGATATCGCGAAACGCCTCAGGTCGACCTCTCGTCTCGTCAAAACCAGCTTTGGGATAACTCAGTCCTTGAACAGGATATTACTGTTTGCACATAACCGAAGTTGAACAGATTTGCTCTCTTCTTCAGCGAATTTAAACATAGCATTCAGTCCCTTCCAAGTGCTCTCTTTCCTCAGAATTATGCTGAATTATGTTCTACGTAGTCGGATCGGCCGGATTCTTAGGAAGATGGCTCTTGAATCTCTTGAGTATGATTACTGATTTGATTTCGAGTCCTCGTGTACTCTTCTCCATTACTGGGCATACATGAACTGAATGCACTGCTACTGACACGGGACCGGATCTGACGATAAGAAATATTCGACACAAATTCAAACAAAATACAAAGCAGCGATAACTACGCGCGATGTTGGTTGGTGTCCACCCGAAGGTAGTCATCGTAAGCCCATGAGCCAGCGTCAAGGCCTCGCGCACTCATGGGTTCTCTCTACCACAAACAAGCGAGACGACAAAAGATACCGCTCAACACAGCCCAATCCATCGCCCGACCGTCGAGACGCGCTTGCCGCCCACACCCTTGCTCAGTGCCTTGAGGACAGGTTCTGCTTCCACAACGACAGTCTTCGACTCCAGCTGAGCATCCACCGGAGCTCACACTCCGGCCGATACACGAGCCATCACAGTCTCTGCGATTTAGGTAGTTTGTAACAGCACGACCGAACAACCTGGAGCACGCATGATACAGCACGGGGGCCGCTCACACGCTTGAACAGGACAGTCTTGCCCTCCTTATCGGTATACAGAGGCCTTCGGACACTGAGAGGGTGGAGGTGGGGCGCCCATTCTTCAGAGGAGTCGTTGACTCGGAGAGCTGAATGAGAGTTAGTCAAGGTATCCGCAAGGGAGGAAACTCACCTGAAAGACCACAGCTGAGCTCTGAAGAAAGTGGAAGCGTCAGAGACACATGAAACGAAAACGAATTACCGTGAGTAAGACAAAAGAGGCTTCCTCAGGACCTCAATCAAGGCGAGGAGAACCAACCGTCGCCGACATACTGCCCATACGGTATGTAGAACTTGAGTATGAGAGAGATATAAGGCTACTTACGAATGTTGCATCTCAGAAAGCGACGCCATCGAGTGGGCGAGGTGGCGGGATGGTCGTGGTTTGGGACAAGCAGCAACGGGATTTGCCGAAGAAGACTGATGACATCAAAAAGCAATCCCAAACACTCAAATCTCAGTAAAAACGACCTTGTGTTACACGAATGTCACTAAAACTTGGACAAAGGTAAAAGGAGCAATAGGTCAAGAAGCCTGTCCATTATGCAGCATAATTTGAAAAGGTAGGAGATCTCGAGACTAATGTCTGACAAAATCTAGCTGTGCCGAAGGCCTTCGAAGGCGAAGAGCATGGACTAGAACCAGTCCAAACCACCAGGACGTGCATTTCACTCGAAGGTCAGCTCGAGTATTGAACAGAAGCCAAGATACGGCTCGCACACTCCCTGATCCCCCAGCCGACGGATACATGAAACGACATGGCAGCCCGAGTTCAGGGCTCACGAAGCACCCCAATAACACTTGACTATGTAACCTGAGAGTTCCGGGAGGGAACGTGCATATAAGGAAACGAGCGCCTCGGCAACGCCGACCATGGAAAAACTTCCCCTGGTCGAGTCCTCGACAGCGAAGTAGCTGTGGACGAGCAAGCCGATTCCGGATACCTGGCCAAAGGCAAATGTGTACGCCGGGTTTGGAACATGAAGATATGGGAGGAGACACGATGCGCTGAGGCATCTCGAAGTAGCTTTTCTCTTCCACTCGCAGCCTTTTTTACGAAGACGTGGTGCCTCCAATTCCGGGACGATGCTCTGTACGGTGCTTGACCTGTTTCCGATGCGCCTCAAACGCGGGAGGATGCATGTCCATCGTTCCCGCGAACGCAAACCTGAAGCTCTACACCAGAGCGGTACGGGAGGCGAGATATTCAAGGGGACATATACTCGCGGAGTCACTCTTGCAGAGCCAGGGAGGTGGGTCGACGGTCGGGCTGAGCCACCTCTGCGAAGGATTGCGGAGGTTACACAACATGTATGCATGCAGAAAGCGGACACGGTGTGAAGGACGTATAAAGCCGCGAAGCGAAGCATCGCCCCCCAGGTGCGGGGACGACGATCCTAGACTCGACATCAGGCCCTGCCGCAAAATGGCGAAACTGCCGACTCCGTTACTGCACAGATGACGACGACAGCCCACGACAGCGCTGGGGGATAGTGGAGCCGATTCTTAGGGCGCCATGATGAAAGCGGGGTATCGCAGACGAGTGTGTGTGCACGAACGGAATGGACATCTGAGTGCCCCGTTTTTGGCATTGTGAGGGGGACGCTGATGGAAAGAAGGGCTACGGTATCTGGATGTCGTGAGCACATCCCGTCCGAGACCGCGTAGATAATTTCCGGAGCCCATGGAAGGCCATCAACAGTATGTCTGCTAGAAGGTCAGTGATTGTCCTGAAGAAGCGCACGAAGGCGACACGCACTGGCGCCAAACGAGCTTCGCGAGCTCGTACTATGGTCAGAACAGTGACGCGTTCGCACCGATACATGCCCGAGCACCCGACGAGCTCTCCTGCTCTAGATGACGAGGAATCCATTGAGAGGAAGCTTGGGCAGCCGCTGAATCTTGAGACGCTGAGGGTAAGATTACCGAGGCAGTGGATGGGCGGGGAGTAATGAGGCGCCATGGTCGAGGTGTGTTAGCTCGCTGAGCGTGGTCAAGACGACCCTTTGACAAATTACGATGCGAAGCGGGCTGAGGCTAAGGCGCGAGGGACGACACCAAACAGCGTGTCCCACATCATGCGCAGCGCCGCCGATGACACCACAAAGTCGCTAGAGCTGACACTTTGCCAAAAGCCCAGTCGAGTATAATGCCCCCAAAGAGATTCGACGCGTCCTTTCCACTGCTAAGCAGCCATCCGTTCCTCCATCGCATAAAAATGGCTGTCTCAAGCAGACAGTAGACACTTTCCTTCAAGTAGCACACAAGGTCGAGCGGCAGACGCCCATACGACACGTTTGATGTACGGGAGAGCGAGACCATGTCCCCGTCACGACGGGTAGAATGAGGAACCGACGAAGGAGGGAGAATCGAGAGGTGGGGCAGCCGCATATGCCGGTCGGGCTGAAGACTTTGCGGATCGATCTCCATGGTACGGTAGGGGTTGGGGTCACGGTCAAGTGGTTACGCCGCCAAAGCTTTAGGATGCACCTGCGCCGCCTGGAATATGCAGGGGATGAAGACGTTGGCGGGGGAGCGAGGAGCGACCCGTAGAATGGAAGATGGTGCTCGACATGCGGCGGAAGTAACGATGAATGGGAGATAGTGCTCGACATGCGGGCTGCGGAAGTCAAAGTCCGTCATAGCAAACGTATCGAGGACGAGCGTTGATGACTTGCAGTCAGAGGATACGCGACGAGGGATAGACGAATAAAAAGACCGTGCCGTGAAGAGAAGACGACAGCCTGCCGTCAAATCAGCACTGGTGGACGGTCCGAAGAGATTCGGGGCGCACTGCGCTGCCTCGAGCAGCCAATGGAGGGCGGCGGACGAGTTCCGTTGACCACCATGAGGTCGTTCCATGATACGGGGGTATAACCATCGGTCCGGGCCACGGGAAGATGGCGGGTAGAATGACACCTCCCGCCAGCGAAGAGTGTGAGCCTCGAAAGGTAGCATGGAAATGGTTGGCCAGATTGACTATGTATCGGTCTACTAGCTAGCGTTGTGCGGCCGTGGAGGGATAATGGCCAAGTCGATAGGCGGAGCTTTGCGAGGGATATGAGCATCAAGAGGTGGGGGATGTCAGGCGGCCAAATGACTTGGTATCGTTCTCCGTTGCGCGGTCGGGGGAACGGCGAAGTCGATGCACGGGAACTTTGGGGTGTGCCTGCGCCGCGTGGAATATTATGTAGTGGATGAAGACATTGCAGGGAGCGAGGGCCGTTAGGATGGAAGATGGTGCTCGGGATCCTTCTTCCCCGCATGCGGGCTGCGAAAGCGAGGGACCAGCCAATGTCGGTCGTGGCAAATGTATTGAGAACGTGCGTCTATGACTTGGCGCCGGAGGCTGCACGACGAAGGCTGGACGAATAAAAATACCATGCCGCGAAGAGACGACAGCCTGGAAGGCCGTCGAGCCACTCAGAAGGACTGCTAAAAAGAATAAATCATTCAGCTACAGCCAAAGCGAGGGCAGAAATGGGTACTGGCGTCTATAGAAGAACAAAAACTCGGCTGGATGGTCGGAAGTTTGGGTGATTCCCGCTGAACTGGATACATTCGATCCTTGAGACCTGAAGGCCGGAAGGCCTGATATCAGCATGTGTAGAAGAATGCGAACGTAGACACGCACCACAAATCCTCGAAAGGGCATGTCAGCTAGTCTCCCTGAGGCAGACGAGATTCAGAGAGTGAGCCAACCTTCGCGCGCTACGGATCCCTATCTGACCTAGTTTCGGCGCTCCCGGGAAAGGTCTTTCGTCTTTGGTGCAATCATGTCGAGCATAACACTTCCATATCCCATGCTCGAAGATGGAGGAGGAGGAAGGTGCGTGCGGTCAGCATCGGCCGTGCCCATTATCTCAAAGATGAAAATTTCCGAAACAAGGCTAAGCACAGCGCCGGTGAGAGGAGGGACGCCGGCTGCGCATCCTCAAGACCTTCAAGTTGAGCTAAGGACGAGCAGGTGCCAGTGGTGGTGGGGTGGTAGCACCATGGCGGGATATGCTTGGCAACGGTGACGGCGATGACAAGCACAAATCGGAGTTTATCGGACCTTGAAACTCTCACCTTGCTCTCACCTGGACCTGGTTCTGGCTCGACTCATTTTCTCGAAGGCTTTGCCGCTGGCTCAGATTCTCCTAATGAAATTGGCCGTCCAAGTTCCGCGTTCGCGACCACACCAACCGAAGAAAAATGTCCTTGGAACCTATGCTTCAAGAATCAAAGAATCAAAATGGCCAAAAATCTGCTCTGAAGCCTGGATTGGACCCTTACTAGTCATAACTTACTGCCCCTTTTGTGACAAACTGCTGCTACAAACGAAAAGGCTCTTTCGAATACAGGTACATTTTCCCGGAAAGTATTGAGGTTTCAGAGATATTCCCCGGTCGCATTGGCCTTGACGTAGGTATCTGCGCCTCAACTTCTCGGTACCACTTCTAATTCTTCCTTTACTGGATTTTCCCCAGACCGAGACGACGATTGTCTCAAAACGAATCAAGGTCGACTGCGCCTGGCTCGGGTCTCCGTCGAAGCCTCGCAAGATCGAGCCGATGCCAGGTTCAGCTCCGATCTTGAGTCGAGTTCACGCCAGGAGGTAAGTAATGCGGAGACTCAAAAGCTCTCGGATTCACTGCTTGTCTACATACATCGGTAGGCTGATCAGACGCACAAAGAGCTCAATTTCTCAATGGCACCGTTGATACGGCATACAAGCTTACAAACTTAACGTTGTTCATTACTTTCCTCAAAACCATCTCAATACGCACCTGACACTCTTGCTTTCCAGCGGACCGTCTCAGCATTCAAACTGCTGAATATCGAATCGAAGAAGTCCATGAAAAACCAAGTGCCACAGCAAGTAACCAGTCGGTGGTCCATCCCCAAAGCCCGGGATTGCATCGCAATTGTCTTGGGTCTGGTGAATTTCGTGGGTAAGATTTCGTTTTGCTACGAGCTTCAACAACGATAGAAAGGATACCTCATTTAGATCGCTGATTCGAGGGCCATCAACGTGCAAAGAGTGCAGGGATTTTCAATAAATTTCATCGATCCGAAATTTGAAACTTCGAAACTTTGCCTTGAAAACCTACTGTCGGTCGCTGCTCACTGCCGCTGCACATACTCTCATCCATCCAATATTGTGGGGGAAGTGCTAATCAGCCTTGAGAGCTCGCAAGATGCCTTAGGCTGAAATCACTCGGCGCTGGATACTAAATAGTTGGAGCCGACCCCAAAGATGTGGGGGATATTCCCAAGGACCGGCTGGACACGAACCCACCTTCGGCCTCAGTGCGTCTGTACTTCCTGCTTATGTATGGAGCCCGAAACGCACCCAGAGGGTCGGAACGTTGACGATCGAATCTAAAAGTGAATCAAGAACAAAACCGTTATGAGTCAGTTGTCAATCCCAAAACATTCCAACAAACCTGACGATTGTCTCGAGAAGCCTAAGGATCGTACCTTGAGATCAGCTGCACTTGGGTTGGCGGGAATTATCCGGCAAGTATCCAATCTTTTCTACCGAGATCTTGACTGGGGCTGACAATGCCACCTCATCTAGCTTTGCGAGTTCGACAGCATCTGCCGGAGAAAGCAAGTTTCGAGGTCCGAGGAATGTTGTTGAGGTCGACGAGCACCTCCTGCGTTCGGGGAGTGGAGTCGGCCGCTCGTGATGGTGAGTATGTACGTACCTGGAGTCCAGTGCAGCCGCTGGCATTCGGAAAGGTCCACTGGAACAAGCACGCCTCGGGAAAGTGGCAGGAAGACCCTCATCCAGCTCAGGGCCCCGGGGGAACGAACGAACGGGTGAGTGTCCTTGTGTACGGGAAAACGGGGTAAGCTTACCCATACTGCCAGAGGTCACAGTCTGAAGCTCAGCCCTTCTTGTTGCGGTCTGCGAATTCGGTACAGCGGCAGGGGCAGTTTTGCTTGGGACAAGAAGGGCCGCCTGAGGAGAGAGGGGGTGAGAGTCAAGAATAAGAGCGACCAAACAGGGGTGGCAAATCAGAGACAGATGAGAGTCACATCTTTGCCCCGCCCCCCGTGTCAGCCCGAATCCTCACTCGTTTCTCTGCGGTATTTATACTCGTAACCCGACGATGTCGCAAGATCATCGTACAACCGCATATCGGTCGATAAGCCTTCACACCCTTTTGCGGCATATCTGACATTCCACCAACGATATCGCCTCCGCTTTCCCGTGTCTCAATCCCCGGACACTCACTGATCAACCCGGCACGCTGACATGGTCATCCTCGTCAACACGGGCCTCCGTCCGTATCCAATTGATGCTCCAGCATGCATCGCTCTTGGAGGGTGCGCCGTCCTTTTCAACCTCCAGATTTTGCTGTGAGCTGTCGGATGACGGCGCCCCGGAGCCAATCCCGGGTGTGCATACGGTATGTACTCGAGATACTTTATCGTAAATGCTGGCACTGATTTAGGAATAAATCGATTGATAGCATACATGGCTCAAAGGAATGTGTCAACTTGAAACGGTATTTTCGACACTAGTGACTAATCTCATCGCTCTTGCAAACAGAAAGGCCAGAGAGATTCTGAATCACTACCCTCAAGATTCAGAAGATTCGGACGACGCGCTTGGCGCGTCCTTCAATGGTTAGATAATAGACGCTTTCGTGGTTCGTCGATGCATTAAGCAGCTTTTGTGGATTACCGCTCGAGGTAGTTGGATCCTACTAGTAATCAGTCATGGTGCGGATGAGGCACGGGCGGTTTTTATTTTGTTTTCGTGTCCTTGTATAGGAAAAATAATCTTACATCTTTTTGCTTTTTCATTTAATGAAGCACTCTGACTCCGAGCGACCGACATTGCAGCCTCAGAAACATCATCATATTTGAGACAAAATACAATATCTAAAAATGCATCTTCAAGGTTTCTCTCGTTGAAGCTGTAGGATCTCGCAATTCAATGTGCCAAGACGGACACTGTCTTGTTTCTCGCTCGTGTTTCGCTCAATAAACGCTGTTTGTCTGACAGATGAACAGGTGAATCTCATTATGGCTTCCGAGTGAAGACACTCTCTTGTGCTGGAAATGCCAGAGGCGGACGAGACTCGATACAGTAAGTGAAAACGATGTAAATCCGAAATTTATTCAAACAAAATACAGAATGTCGGTAATTACGCGCGATGTTGGTTAGTTTCCGCTCAAAGGCAGTCACCGTAAGCCCATGAGCCACGTCAAGGCCTCGCGCCCTCATGGGTTCTTTCTACCACAAACGACCAAGCCGACAAAAGATACCTCAACACAACCTGATCCACCGCCCAACCGTCGAGGTGCGCTTACCGCCCATGCCCTTGCTCAGTGCCTCCGGTAAAGTGCAAGCCTCCACAACGCCCGTCTTCGACTCCGGCCGAGAAGCCACCAGAGGACGCGCCTCGGCAGCCGCACCGACCATCGTCTCTGGCGATTCAGGTGAGTAAAAGCGAGTACGTGCAATGTGCAACACCGGGTTTCAAGGCATGCCCTCGCACACCGCATGCGGCATGGTCCTCAGACAGCCAGGGTGCTCTCCCAATGTCCAGAATTACCGGTCGCGTGCCCTATCGGTAAACTTGACCCGTTGACACTGAGGGGGGTGGAGCTGGGGTGCCCTTTCTTCGAGTGTTGGAGCTAGATGATGGTCAGTATGGCGTTGAAGCTACGCGAACGTACGTTGATTGAGCGGACGCCTGAACGGTGCGCATTTCTGCAAGGGAGCTGGCTAAGATGGCGTGTCAGAGTGTGCTGCAGAACGAGCTGAGTTGCATACGTGCAGATATTTCCCTCCACTGAAGGAGAATACAAGGAATCGCCCAGAACAGTTGACGAGATTACGAGACCAGAATCCGAGGTCGATGAGCCGCCGGTGAGCGACGAGCAGACCACGGTTGAGAGTGGCGGCTGATGTGCCCAAATCGTGTCAGTCAAGGATACGTAGAGTTATGGCGAGGTCAAGACTTACAGTAAATTGCCTGCTCAATGAACTCTTGTCGTCAAATCGCCCAGCGAGATGGTTGTGGTAAGGGGAAGAGAAACATCGGCAGATGCCGCAACCGTTTGTTTGGCTCAAAGTCGGCTCGGGAGTCGGGACGACCGGTCCGCCCCATCGGACGCGTTAGATCACGCTCACGTGCGGTGTGACTTCCTCGCTCTCTACACGCAACCAACAGCAGCCTTTTCCTTAAATGCCTTTAAACACGATATATACTCTAGCATTCTTGGCACCGATGCTCGGCGCAGGCTACAACCGGGTTCATGACACGCGGCTCCAAGTCTCGCCGCTCGCGAGTCGCGATCCCCTTCCAAGAAGTCAGGATATCATAATATGAAGATGAAATCAAGATGAATTTTCCTCAAATTTTCCGGCGAACCCAATGCAGGCATAGCTGCGGATATCTTGAGTTGACGCTTCGCTAGAGAACTTGTTTAGCGAAGGCGGTGGAGGAAAATTTAGGGTCACACCAATCGGTGGTCACAGTCAGCCACTCTCCTTGCTCTCGAACCACCACCATCTCCCCCAGGATTCCTTCCCTCCTTCGCTCGCAAGGCTTTAGTATCTTCGGTGAGTTGCCTGTCTGATATTCAAAGCAATAGTATACTCACTTCCAAAACGACATCCAGCCATGTGTTTGCGCCGACGTCGTTTGGCCCTCGTCGTCTGAGTCGACGACCAGGTATGTAGTCCAGCTATTTCATTCCCAAATCGACACTTATCTCGTATCTTCTCTACAGCAAGTCAAGGTAAGTGGACTATCTATACATCTCTTGCCCTGCTAACGCATTTCTCCTAGACGAATGGCAGCGCACCCTCTTCGCCACCGCCTCCCGCTCGTTGCCATTCGCGCGCCGCAGAGCCCTCAGCAGCTAGATGCCCTTTGGTATCAGGAGGGAGAAAGCTTCACGCTGGCGTTAGTGGGCGACTGGCTACCTCCGTGCAAGCTATAGCGAGTTCGGTCAAGACAGGTGTGATCAGTTGTTACCTCTGCGTTGAATCCCAAGGCCGAGGGCGTACTGTCGATGATTCGCTCTCGACTAACAGCCCGGAGACGCCGTGTGCACCACTGGAGATCGTCGATGCTGCTTGAGTAAGCTATTTCCACTATGGGGCTGGAGTAGAGGGCCGAAGGGAGATTTTGGGTTGGGTCGAGGGTTTTTATTTGTCGTTTCGGGCTTTTGTGGTTGAAGAGATCCCAGAGGATGTGTGCTCCCTTGGCGCGGGCTCTGGGCTTAGCTTCGTGCTTCGGCATGGACAACCAAACGCACACTTGTTTTGCACATTCTTCATATACGATTCGATATCATTGTAGCCTGTAACTTATTCCGTTTTCTACTGCGATTAATCGGATCCCTCCATTCGTCTTTTCTTCGTCCTGAGCATACTTCCCAGATTTCCACAGACGGCTGTTATCTTCGGTCATCAGGAATAGTGGTGAACCACATTCGATTCCATTCATTACAATAGTATAACGACTGTCGCGATCCGCGTTCCTTTTCCGTCCAAAGTTGGTCCAGAGAGAAAGCTACTGGCCAACTGGCCGATCCTACGAGTTGTCATAGTAAGTTCTTGCGGTTTCAAACTTCCAGCTCGCGCTTACCTACAAATTTCCTCGTTTTCATACTTTCGTTCGCTGGGGATACCATATGGAATGCTGAGATGTAAGCTCGGTGAGCGGGCGGCCGTAGAAGCATGTGGTGCTGACCGTGCGCCGAGTCGAAGTGCCGCGGAGACATCTAAAACCAAGGAACCGAGATGGGTTGAATAACCGTCGAAGTGCGAACGAGCAATGAGTATCTCACCCAAATTCTCAATCATCCCAGTTAAGTATCCGTTGGAAAGTGAAACCCACTGCGTCAAAACGTGACAGAGGTCTTGCAGAGTTGGATCGATTCCCTTCGATAGTACACAGTCTCCGCGATCGAAGCGGCGACCCAGATTTGCGGTTTGCGATGAGGCTGGATTAAGCATTAAACAGGCAACACGATGTAGATCGAAAGAAATTTGAAACCTACCTGGGATGCTTTGGCACGCCTCTGGAAGAAGGTCGGCATCGGATCCTCTGTAGTACCACTAGTCGGAAACTAGGCTTGGGCCAGAAGCGTTCGGTTTTGATGAGGGCCGAAGAAGCAAATAAACCTTGAGGTGGCATTGACAGTGAACAACTCAAGTCTCGGTGGCTTGGTTCCGGCTTTAATGGCGAAGAAACGGTTAGCTGGGCGATGCTTGATATTAAAAGCCGCGACGAAGAAAGGGCGACGGCTTGCGAAAGAGAGTGATTTTGTGCGGCTTCTAGGGCTATAAGATGGAGCCGAGCTGAACCCACATTGCTGAGGTCTTCACGAACTTGAAAAGTAGGCTATTGGCGTCATGGATGGGCCACCGGGGGGCTGGTAACGAGGGGAATGGGGGATAAGATGCCGGCCCCCGGGTGAGTCAAGGGTCTCAGGTTGTCCGACTCGATGATTGTGTATCTGACTCGGATGACTCCTGTTTTGGATTGATTCAGCTTTGTCAAGACCAAACATGCCACTCTCCCAACGCCCTCACCTTCACACGATGTTCAGCGCTCGTCGACGTCCAGCGTTCAACACTTGGGCTTTCTAGCAGGCGACGCCCCCTACTCATGCTGAGGGCAAACGGACTCGCGGTCGGCGTCAAAGACGAATTCGAAGACTCGGCCTTGCTTACGCTGACAACCAAGCATTCGAGTGGCATGCACCTGGTTCGTGGAATCCCTTCAGCAACGGCTCATGGTCCAATATTCTGTAAGACACTCACGCTGAAAATTGATGCAAGAATGACTTCGCGGGTAGCCATGGCTTGCCACTTCCGACTCCTTTTCTGATAGTCTTCGAGGTTCATGCAGATTACCACTGGTTTGTCCGTGTTCCATTCCTCTCCGCTGTCCATTTGTGATTCAGAGTCGAGCTGCTTTCGGACGCCTGGAAAGTCTCGTCCACGATCGTCCCGGTGGTATGATTCGTTCGCGCGACGAAATACGGTCACCCTTCAAGCTGGATTATGAACTACGGTAAGGATGCCAAAGATGAGCTTACTTTACCACTGTGACGCCTACTCTCCATTTAAACTGGGGCCCTGACTGACCCATTTCTTTTAGCTTTCGTGTCACAGTTCTTGGCGAAATCTTCGATTCGTAGAGACTGGAAGGTACGTTTCAGACTTGCCTGAAGATTGGCGTAATAAGGTTAGACGCACCTCAAGAGTTTGTCCGATTCAAGACGAAGGTTCGTTTCATGGCGTTCAATTTTTGCTCGTACGGCTATTACGGGGGTGTCAGTGTGCCCCAACCTTGAGACAACGTCGGTGAGCGAAGGTTCTCGAGGGCCGACAAAACATTCGCACTCTCCGTCGACATGAACACACGACGCTCTCTCGTCAAGTCAAGGACAAAAAGGGGCCTGCTAAGGTATTCAGATTGACTGGAAACATCGCGGGCGTTTTCACGCTCCTGGCACAAGCAGTTTAGTCGCACCCGCATCCACACGCGATGCTTTTAGAATCACCACCGCTGGAGCAAACTCGGACACCCTGTGCAGAGCAGCAAACGTCTTGAGTGTGACGCCGAAACGAAAAATGAAGCGAATCCACTAAGGCAAGAATAGAGCTGGAAAGCGGGAGATGCGGCATGATCTTCGGATAGAAAGGCCTAAGCGTGCCAAGGGTGGAGCATGGCTCGAGTCGAGAGTGATGTACGAGCCATTCGATGGACTTGAGCACAATGTCAACAGATGAAAGAGAGACATTTTGGCTTTGCCCCCACCCACGAGTTCTGCCCCACGGAAAAAAATCCAGAGGGCTCCGAACTTTGAGGCCGAGTTTTGTCCACACCTCCGCAGCGAAACATTGATTGTGAACAAAAAAACAAAAATTAAAGAAGCGGCGATGCAAATTTGAAATCGCAGGGTCCGGCGGTACACAGAGCTGGGTCTCGCCTTGAATGCCTGATATGAATTGAGTCTGTTCAGTGACAACTCGATTACGACGACCGCACCGTTGCAGGACGTCGGAGTAGAAAAAAAAAGCTGGACTTTTAAGCAAGAGAAGCGCTCGACGGAAAACCACAATTTCCATTGCCACAGCTGCAAACGACGACACCGAAGAAATCGAAAGTGTGTGCTGAAAGCAAGACGGAAGACGAGTACATAAATAGTATTTGGAGATCTCATTGAGGTGGCCCGACTTGACATGACTGTGGTCAAGCAGAGAAGCGGAGAGAGTCTGAGAGACAAGAGGGACATGTCTCTAGATCGCAAATGGGACTCGCCAGGACAGGCCGCTGCCTTCAGCGACCAGCCTGGGCAAGAAGCCATAGATTTCGCCGTTCGAGCACCCAGTCAAGTCGAACTGTCGACTTCCTTCTGTTGGAGTCCCAGATCCCTACGCTTGCCCTAGGCTCTGCCATTTTCTCAGATGTCCCAGAGTTACAGCGTGGCACATTGGCAAGTGGGTCCTGGGTGGCGAAACGCGACGAAACAACTCGAAGCTCGACGATGAAGTAGTGGGGGCCGAAGCTCAAGGCGAACTGAGCGGAAGAGGGCGTAAACGATCCTGAAGGGAGCGTTTTAACGCGGGAGACGACGGTGAGAAGCAAGTTAGGGTCGGTGATTCGGCCCGACCTCCGACTCTTGCCAGCAACGGCGACAACGACGGTTATTTGACGGCCACGACTTCCTTCGCCCCTGCTTTGACTGAGAATCTCTTCTGACTTTTCCGAAGTCTTCAATCGGCGGCTTTGAATGGACGTCCAATTGCGACCGGTAGAGGACTAACAGAGCGCCAATTTTCATGGTGAGCAGCAACCTTTGGCTGTCGTCAAACCGATGCTCAAAGAAAAAAAAAGCTGGGCTAGATTCCTAGACATGAATGTCATTGCCGCTACATGGGCAAGAGACCACTTTGTCGGTGAAATAACTCATTCCAAGTGTGTCTTTTCTTGGTCTTTCCACTGACGAGTACGCTTATTCTTATCGTCAAGACAGCGCTAGCTCCTGCTCCTCACGGGAGGCTCAGCACACGTCAACATGCTCAGCGACTATCTGTAAACCCTCAAGGTACGCCGGTGCCTTGTAGCTAAAATAATTGGTAGCCATCCAGACCCTTCATAATCACCCTCGTTACAACGCAGCTCGGTTTCTCGCCATCGTATATGGCTGTTGGAATAACCCGTACTATATGTGCTTAATGTTCGATGTACACTTCCGGTTCGGCATATGGAATCTCAAGTGCTCGATTTTCAGGCCGGTCTCAGTGGTGAGCGTTTTCGGCTTCTATCAGATTCTCTGCTAATCATTTACTTAAAGATCCTCCGTACTTATCGAGGAAATAAACGACTCGCGCTCTGTTGGTACCGATGCAGGGTTTCTATCGACGGTACGTTGCTTTCATCGTTTGGCTTGTCTGGTACACTCAGCCTGCGTTGGTATAGGTTCTGACAGTCCCACCCCGGCACCCTCAACCCGCTAGTGACTTGTATCCTGGAGGAGAACTAACCTGCCGCGAGAGGTGCGTGCCTGTCGATTCCGTGTACCGTCCACAGGCTCATCTTGTACCACCAGTGGTGTCTGAAGATCTGCCGAGCCTCCCATTAACCGCTGCGCCGCAGTCTTGTCGCATCGATAGTCTCGAGCCTAGCATGCTTGCGAGGCGCTGCCCGACGTCGTGGAAACTTATAATGGTAGCCTATCATTTCGTTCATCCTTGGAGGCTGATCT
This sequence comes from Favolaschia claudopus, assembly GCA_037176885.1. NCBI lineage: Eukaryota > Fungi > Basidiomycota > Agaricomycetes > Agaricales > Mycenaceae > Favolaschia > Favolaschia claudopus. The sequence continues at coordinate 1,794,068 of JAWWNJ010000005.1, forward strand.
GGCTCCTAGTGTCAGGAATGAGCTTCGAGGTCATCTGCGATTGACGAGGTCGAGGATACCAGATGCCCGACAACTATCAAATCAGCTGCGTCTTCCGCGAAGGGCATACACTGTGAGCGTTCTAACCATGTATTGGATACTATACTCATCCTCTCAATCAGCGCAGGCGACGAGTGATTCATTCCAATCCGCGCCGCTCGGAGGGTATCGGTACGTCTCCATCTCACCTCTTCTAGTTGTCCGACTTAATCTGCCCTCCTAGCTGGTGAACGGAGATCTCACAAGGACACCGACGACCCGGTCTGATTCGTCTCTCCGCCCTCCCGATTCGGTCGTGTCGTCCTTTGATCACCAGCGCATCGAGTTTCAGTGAAAGGCTTGTCGCCTTACGCCTCACTTCTGTCGTGATCTTCCAGACCTCCGGTCAATTCCTAGGAGGCGAAGTTCTGTGAAGCTCTATCGCTATTCGAAGATTCAGCTTCTCCGAACCCGGTGCTGAGATGTTAGAGGCATAGGCTTCGATCATTTCAGCCTGGATGCTTTGCTGGGGGGTATGTGACCACCGCGTCCTCCGACTGCTGCATATGCTCCTTTCTATCCCCCGTCGAATCAGAAGGCTTGTCATGTTCCGAATCACTCTTGATGCTTCTCGGGTGGTGTGGACGAACGCTCAAGATTCGTTGTCTGTCCCCCGTCTTTCTTCGTGTGATACGGGCCGTAACGCGTGCCATCATGCCCATGCATCACGACCGATTTGGCTGCTTGTGTCTGGACTGCGTTAAGAGGTGACTCGTCCGCGCTAAGTTGCCGGATGGAAGACATCCTACCATCGCGAGCAGAGTTTTCTCTGCCGTGCGGAATTGCTGGGTACCCCCGTGTCCGAGCCCATGCAGACCGTATGGCGCAGTAGCTACGGAACTATGGGATGTATCACTGCGTCCCCGGCAGTACATTGGAATGTCCCACTGTCCTCGACCTCGAGGCAGTCGTTTGTCACGCCGTTGTCGGGGGTGTAAGGCCAGAAGGCGGGTCCGTGCCCGACTCAGTGATAGGGATATCGGCGGCGGAGTCGTAGGTGAAGTCTGCAGCGGCCAGGAGCTTGAGGGTGGTCGAGGAAAGGCGCGCGGAAGCCAATGACAGATTCGAGGGCGTTGAGCGCGACGAGATTACCGTTGATCTCGTTTTTTGGAGGGTCTCCGATGTGTGCCATTGTGTGCTGGGCGAATGCGTGTCGAGGAGAGTAGACGCCGACGATAATGGCTCGATTATCCGACCAAAGAGCACCGCGTCGATTCCGGAGGAGTGTAATTTGTGTTAATTGATGCATGCATGCCCTTGTGCATCAATGTGCCGCCTAACTCATCTTCTACGGGTGTCGGGTTGGTGTTCGGATGGGAAGGAGGATGACATGGTTGGGGCGCAGAGACATGATGAGACATAAACAGTATGTCGCCTGATGTACAGACTCAGCCTTTCGCTCGTGTCGAAATATGCCTCCCCGTCCATTTTCTGCTTCACGTATGCGATCCGTGAGCTGGTACTCTTCCCTTGCAGGCTCAGCACCAGGGCCTTTGCCAACCTTTTCGTCGGGGCTGCATCCTACATTGTAGCTTTGGAAGATTTTCCCGGTGAAGTTATTCCTCCTTAGCGGACAAGTACAAGCTTTTACCTCAGGAGCGTAGATGATACTGGGTGGTGGTAGTTGATATTTCTTGATTGTCATATACGGAGCTACAATTTCGTTCTACTGTACATTGTAGCAGCGAGCGTATATTCGCACAGACGTGTTTTTTATGCTTTGAGTTTGTTTGTGCGCCCGCCCTTGCATCTTGAACACAACCCGCCACGACACCGCGAAACCCAAGCCTCCTTGAACCCTCGTTCTACTCTCGCCATTCTAAATCGACTGCGCATCATACTTCTCTCGCTCAACATGAGTTGCGATTTATCTGAACAAGTCCAGAAAGCCGTCCTCACCCTCATGGACAAACAAACATTCAAGGCCGACAATCTGCTAAAGGTGGGGACGCCTGAGGCATGGGCCGAGGCTCAAACACCAAACGGAGCCGAATGCTTTCAACTTGTTGGCGAGAGTTTCCTGGACGTTCTTGTGTTGCATCTTCTCAGGAAGCCGAAGTATGTCCAACTCAGGAAGAGCGACGTCGATCACCACAAGGTACATACGCACAACTGTACATAGTCGCTATTTCTTGGCTCAATTTTCTCTTTCTTCCAGATCGTCGAAGATGTATTGAAGAGCGATGTCACGATCAACCATGTTCTGTTCGCCGCTGGAGCTTATCAAAACGTCCCGCTCAGTCCGTGGTATGGGATGACCTCTGAACTGCCGGCCGCTGCCTTCAAAACGTATCTGGGCCTGTATTCTATGGAAGTCACCAAAGAATTCAAGTCTCCGACGCCTCCTGAGAACGACGACGACGCTGCATTGCTGACGAAAATCGAGCTCTGGTTTAATTCAATCTTCGAGAGGCTTGCTGATGCAGCAGTGACGGCTCTGTGAGTAGCTTTCTCGCCCGGGCCATCTCTCTGGACACACGGAGGCTAATCTCAGCGAGCAGCCCTTGAATACCGGACGCAAACTCATGACTGGTTCTGGCACAGGTAACAGGTTAATACTGTTCGTGAATTCAAATGCAGATTACTGCGCACTACTGACGCAGCACCACCGTAGACGGTTCGGACGGTTGCGGCTATGATGGGTGGCGACTTCAAGCGTCTGATCTTCTTCTATAACGGAAACTGTCGATTTGAGCTAGATTTGCAATGTAAATTCACCGTTAATTGGACTTCTCAATGCAGTTCTCAGGCTCATGATTAGTACGATTCTCTCGTCTCAGTCTCCTCTCAAATATTCATTTTTTTCCCGAAATTGTGCGTATCGTGGTGTATCGCGAGCGGCGAGGCTACTTGTCGAAACCGTAACAAAACTGGCGGCGACCGAAGCGGGTTAAGAGCCCTTGACAGAGGGGACGCCGAAGCCAATCAATCTCGCAGACTTTCAATGGGAAAAACGCGGGAGCCTGAGGAACGCGACAAGACGCGGGAAACGAGAGTGAAGCAAAGTCACGTTACCGCGAAGCACTCGCCTCGAGGCGTTCGTTCATCCAGTATCGAACCTCAAATCTGTTCTTCGTCTGTGCTCTCTACGGTTGCAATTTCGACACACTGCCATTGGAGTCGGAAACCTGAAGCCGATGTACAGCCTCAATTCAAGGGCAATGCCGCGACAGCGCCAACTCAACCGAGGGCTCGGGGAATCTCAATCGACGAACGACCTGGAAACAATTCAAAAGACTCATTCTCTGTCATTTGAGACGGGGAAAGCCCAGCACCAGCAAAATTCCAGCATAGAAACATCTGGACTATCGGTGTTGGTCATACCGCTTCTCGTTTAAAAAGCTCTGCGATATACGGTACGATGTCAATGGCCATTCACCATTGAATGATGGTTTCATTTTCGATTTCACGCTGACTGGCTATATTAGTGCTTTTCGAATCAAGGGCTCTCGATTTCTGTCTCGTTCCCTCTCGTTCCAAATCAGACCGATACTACTTACAGGTATGTTTTTCAGGCTGAAGAAGTGCCACCGAGTCCAACAATCCGAATCGTAACAGCCTTATGGTTGTAGAGCTATGAAAAGACTCTAAGGAGCGTCGAGCGTCAATATCCTAGATACATGGGGCGTCAATATAATTGAGGTGAGCAGTAACTTCTTCGATTTTTCCGATTGCTGAATATATTGTTGAAGGATGAGAATGGCATTTAGTCTCGGCGGCATAACGGGTTCATTGTTGTGACCGGCAGGACAATACGACATGGAAGCTCGGAGGCTGTTATAACCTACTGCTGCTGTGAAGGCGCTCGATCCGCTGCGTATACAGTAAGCCAACTCGAGAGTTCAAGTGGGGAGACCTCTCAATTGACAATGGGTCGGACGAGCTCAGGGTTGGGATTGGCGTTGGTGAAGAAATGAATCCCAGCCATGACGAGCAACTAACCTTCGCTCAGTATTTTCGCCTAGATTTTAGAAAATTTGGTGCCAAGATCCCTCCTTGCAGCACGCTTGGTTAACCCGGAGAATAGAACCTGGTGTAGATCGCCGACGCAGCGTGCTGCGTTTTGACAAGCGGTTTTGCATGAATTTAGAGCACTCTTCAAGTTACCTGCAGTAGGACTTTCCCAACACATCGCCGATTTGAAAACTCACTAGTGATCACGGCTGCTGTCCAGAGTCATCCAGACGGGAGGAGATTCTGCAGAATGCTTCAGAGCCTGAGTGATGTCCCGCCGGTATCGGCTTCACAAATCAATCAGCGGAAGAGATGCACTGGCAGTCGGTTCCAACCTCGAAATGTTTGGGAATTTGCCAAGGGTGGTTCTGGTAAGGCATTGCATGATTCTACTGGTAAAGCCGAATACGCACCTGATGGTTCCACTTGTGCAACAGAACCGGGATCTTGACGATTCCAAGAGACGAGTCCTGGTCGGGAATGTTCAAACAGCCTTGCCGATAATATGAATTGAATGTTGGTCTCAAGACCTTCTAACAAGTGTGACGTTGGTCTTTGCACCTCAAGAAACGTACCTTCACGGAGATTCGCTAGCCATGAGTTGGCGAGAATTGCTTGGGAAATGTCTGACATTTTCTGTCGATATCTTGGCCGATGCTGACCATGCCGCTTTTTGTAGCTTGTCGGCTCAAAGAGAGCCTCGAAAATTCTTCGAAGTTCTATGAAAAAGATTGCGGTCGCACGAGCGCCACAAACACCATTAGCAGAGTCGGGGCCACTCGGATCACCGATAACTAGGGACTGGGCGCGAGCAGAGGACTCAAGGATGGACGGGCCGTGGAGCGCGTGGTGCCTGCACAACCAGTGGAAGAGGTTCCCTCCTACGGCTCTGCGCATGATCTGCCTGGAGAAGTTGAAGAGATCGGTGAGCTGCGTGTTTGGGGAAACGGAACAAGCTTGCCAAGTACCCATGCCATCTGGGGGGCGATACTTCAGACTCTTCGAAGCTCAAGCTGCCACTGGCACTGGGCCAGTGCTCATCGCTGAAAATCGGTAGTGCGCGGGGCCCGGGGGGAAGGAGCGGTTTGTCGACAGAAGGACTCGGAAGGAGGTGGTGAGAGACTGAAGAGAGACTCAGAGAGTCAAGACAACAAGTATGACCAAACAGGGGTGGCAAATCACAGACCCACGGCCCAGACATCTTTCCCCATTCTGCAGCTGCTCCTTCGCTTTTCTTCTTGCCACCTGGTCCTCAGCCCAACTACTCACCCGTTTCACTGGGATACTGATACTCGACGACTATCGAAACATCGCCATACCACATCTGTGGTACCGGTACAGCTCCGACTCGGAGTCCACAACGTCTTGCGACGTAAACGCGTTTTGGCCGATATTTCACCCAGACAGACGTACTACTACATGCCAGTGTATCATCAACCTCCGTGCGCTGGTAGCTCAGCTTCACGAACTCGTGGCTTTTTCCTCTTGTGCTCGGAATCAGCCTCTCCACTTGCATCGTCAGGCGTTTGTCTCCGATCTCGCTACACCAAAGCTCCTGGATTCTGCCGTGAGCACTTCTTAATGGCACCCCGCGTCGGGTAAGTGACGTTTCCGTTTCGAATCTGTGGAACTCATAACCCTTCAGAAAATACCACCGGCCAACTCAGTTCGTCGTCCTCAGCCTTCCTCTTCTTGACATGCGGGCTTCATGGAATGGTCTACTTCAAGTTCTCAGAGCCACAAATACACGGCTCGGATAGCATGCATCTTTGAACGGCGTGAGTGACCCGGATACGATGCTGTCGACCCACGCCTTCGTTCGCTCTTGCAAATAGCGAGACTAGAAAATCGATTGTCTCAAGACTTTGCTTGAAGACTGGCAGTATTACGGGCGGTTGGGGGTTTTCCTCACTCAGCGCGGCCGGAGGCACTGAATTTTCTCCGTTTTTCCTCAAGATCGGTTGCCTACTCCGCTTCGTCGAACGCCTGCGTAGCTCTGGTCATCGGCTTGGGCTCGCATACGTTTCAGATGCGGATTGTGGATTATCCATTGGTCCGTTCCAAGGGGTTGCAGACGTGTGTCACCGTCGTCTCATTTTCAAAGGGTTAGATTCATTTCTGACGTTCGCCTCAGACTGCTAACCTTTCTGCAGCCTGAGTAGGATTTTGCCTTGAGATTGATGTCGATGATGGTCTGCTTTCTTATCCATGTGTAGAAAGTAAGCTTAGATATCTCGAATCTTACATGGATGAATTTAGAAACAGCGCTTGCGTCAGTGACAACAAGGCGACTGACATTGTGAAACCCAAAGATCAGAAGACGTCAAATCTCACAAAATTTACAATCTGAGTATCGACTCGGTAGTGGAACGGCGGCTTCTGCCAAATGAAGGGCTTCTCTTCATTGAAGACGTGGGATGTCGTGGTGTTCTCAATTTGAGTGGAACACTCAATGCGAATGAGATTCGATGCGTGGCAGAAAACGGGAGAAAACGGTATCGCAAATGTATTCAAGACACTACAAAATGAAGCTATCTACGCGCGATGTTGGTTGGCTTCCATCCAAAGGCGGTCACCGTGAGCCCATGAGCCACGTCAAGGCCTCGCGCCCTCATGGATCTTTCTACGACAAAGAGGAGAGCGACAAAACAGAAAACCTCATCACAACCCAATCCACCGCCCGACCGTCGAGGCGCGCCCGCTCCAATCCTTGTCCAGTGCTTCCGAGATCCCGCAAGTCCCCGCAACGCCCGTCTTCGACTCCGACCGTGAGGTCGCTTAAGGACGTGCCTCAGCAACCCCCAAGTCATCGCAGTCTCTGGCGATTTGGGTAAAAGAGTAATGGCGAGACCGAACGAAGTGCCAGACTGATCTGCCGAGTGTGCCCTAGCACGCCGCACGCGACATGGTCCTCAGGCAGCCCAGAGTTGTGTCAGAGCTGCAGCATCGCCGGCGAACGCCGTCCCTATCGGTGGACATCGGCTCTTTCACACTGGGGGGATGGAAATCGAACGCCCTTTCTTGGTAGTCGGCGCTGAGGGAGAGTTAACAATGTTGGTCGAGGACCCAACGTACGTACCTTGGTGGACGAAAATAGACCCCGACGTCGACGACGAACACGTGGGCCAAACTGAGCTGACTATGGGGAGGTGAGAAGAAGACCGACATAGACGCAGCGTTGGGCACATAGCAACGATATTGAAGGCTTTCAGCGACGAGGAGAGCTGGCGACGTCGTCGAAAGGATGGCGCTGTTCGACGGTGCTAGAAGAAAGAGGTGAGAAGGCGAGAGAGTGTGGAAAGGAGTCAAGTTACTCACTGTCGCCGGTAGCGGTGGCCTACAAGGACCAAGAAGAGGGCAAAGCTGGGGTGGATGGTGGTGGTAAAGGGAAGAGAGGCGACGGAGGATCCCGAGCGGAGGCTGTCCATCAAACCAAAGTCAAGACAAACAATCGATTGAAATTTTGAGGGGTCCAGAAGATAAATGAAGTATAGTAGTGTAATGTATAGTGTAGTTAATGTGGAGATGTTGGATTACTAGTAGGTGTGCGAGTAACAATAAATTTCGAAGGAAATAAAGACGCGTCGCCTCGCTGCGATTTAGGTCTGCAGTTGACCCTGCCAGAAGAAAAGCTCAGTGTCGTTTTTCGAGAAGAAAAGCACGAGTAATACTGACCGCCGTCGGGCCTGCAATCACACTGCTTGAGCTCAAATGTCGACCACGGGAAAATTCCCGCTTGGGTTTGAGTTTGAGATGGGGAAGGAGTCTGCTGAAAGGTTGGAACTAGTTGCTTCGAATTCAGTGGGGATCGAATGGGAGTGCGTGGAATGCACTTACACGAACCCGAAGCCTAGCCAGCTCGGCCACAACGTTCTCTACAAGTTTTTGCGTTTTCCCAACGACAGTCTCGGAGTAAGACCTGATTCCCAGACCCTCCCGCAGCGTTCGTTCCAAGCTCATAGAACAGTGGCTGGAGCTCCTCCGACTCTTGTAGTGCGGTGAGCAAGCTCTACATGACGATAAGCAACTCGCCCTAGCATGGACCATGTACAGACATTTAGAATGCTGCTTGACGCGGTCTTGGCTGCATTCTTGATGACGGTTAGTGCCATCCACGTCGCTGTCCCGCGCCCTCGTAGAGTGACCTGCATGGCGAGCCAAGCGTTTGAGTCCGTCGCATCGCGATATTTCTCTTCGAGCTCTGTGGTGACTGGTGTCGTGCCGGGCTCTTTGAGGACGAGCTCGATTATTTCCTTCATTTGGACAAGGGTGGTTTCGCCAGTCGCCATGGGTGGAGGAGGAAATGGTGATGGGTGACGGAAAGAGAGAGGAAGAGCAAACAAATGCTGTCAAACAAGCTATATCTGGGTCCTCTCATCCACCTCAGACGCGTCTGTTAAATGATTTCTCTGAAACCAAATTAGCTTTGATATACATCGACGTGTAGGTTCTGTATCACGGGGTCGCGTTCTTGCCCAATGGCATTGGCATGGTGACGCAGTCGTTGTCCGCTTTGCGTCTTTCGCAACGACCACCACCTGCTCAATCTTTGTTTCAGTGGATTTCCTGTAGGTCCAAACTCGGCCCAGTACCTCGAGAAATCTAGCATCGTACGAGTCAACATGATTGCACCAATAACTTGTTTTTGTTTTTTTCTTGCGCGCTCACCTTCAAGTTTCCTTCAAGTACTGGGTGAAGACTAGGTTTGTACTTTCTTTTGCTTTGACGAAAGCCTACGCATCAACTTTCGCTGAATAGAGGACTGAATCTGTCATTTGGATATTTCATAGCTTCTTCCTCGTCGTCTGCCACCCCTTCCACCTCCACCTCGTCTGCCGCCGCCGCAACTGAGGTCGTCAGGACTCTTGCCGGTGAGATCAGTCGAATATCAATCCTCAGACACAAGCTCAGCTTTTCGCTTTATCAGACGTTACCAACAGCGACCTTTCAGCTCAGGGAGGCAAGGTCGCCATCCCCAAGCAAACCCGCAAGCGAAAACAGCCTTACGCTACCGGTGTGTTCCCGTTTTGCCGCCGCTGCAACTCCGACTCGCGAAACTCATCCCGATATTCTACAGCTTCTTCCTCGTTGTCTGCCGCCCCTTCCACCTCCGCCCCCGCTGCTGCCGCCTCCTCCTCCGTCATCGCTCTATCCACGCCCCCCCTCTACCGCCTCTGCTACATCGTGAAGTTCCATTTTCGCTCATGTAGGACATTCTCTCATAATTAACTGCCGTTGCTCACCTCATGCCCAGAAACCTGAGAGAGACCCTCGCTCCTTGCACGCCTTATGACCTGTACAACATGTAAACAAACTAGATAATACAAGCACATTGCTATCCTGTCTTTGTATCTGACTTTCGACGAGTGAGTCGGTGAATTTTCCTCTTTGTCATCTCAGCGAATATTGTCTCGTTGATAAGTATGCTTTTTTACACCATGTAAATACAGCTAATATACTCCTCGCTCTGGAAAGAGACGGAACTGAGTTTAAGAACCGTCCAAGGGTGAACGAGCGATCAGTATCTCACAAGCGTTGTCAATCTTCCCGGCTCTAATAGCGAAGAAACGGTTAGCTGGGCGATGCTTGATAGTAAAAGCCGTGACGAAGACAGGGCGACGGCTTACGAAAGAGAGTGATTTTGTGCGGCTTCTAAGGCTATAAGTAAGATGGAGCCGAAGCCGAGCCCGCGTTCATGAGGTCTTCACGAACTTGAAAAGTGGGCTGTTGGCGACCTGGATGGGCCGCTGGTAACGAGGTGAATGGGGGGACAAGATGCCGGCCCCCGGATGAGAGTCAAGGGTCTCAGGTTGTCCGACTCAGCGATTGTGTATCTGACTTGGATGACCCCTGTTTTGGATTCATTCAGTTTTATCAAGCAGACATGCCACTCTCCCAGAACCCTCACCTTCACACGATATTCAGCACTCGTCGACGTCCAGCGTTCAACATTTGGGCTTTCTGGCAGGCGGCGGCCCCCACTCCATGCTGAGGGCAAACGGACTCGGGGTTGGCGTCGTAGACGAACTCGGCCTTGCTTACGCTGATAACCAAGCATTCGAATTTCAAACGGCATTCTCCTGGATCATGAAAACGCTTCAGCAACTGGTCACGGTCCAAAGTTCTGGAAGACACACACGCTGGAATTCTGCTGGAATGACTCCGGGGTAGCCATGTCTTGCCACTTCCGCCGACTCCTTTCTCGGAAAGTTTTCGAGGGTGGTGCTGAAGTTGCCACCGGTTGGTAAGTCTCTCATTCATCTCTTTCCTCTGGGACCTTTCCTTCCAATATCAAGTTCACGACCCTTCCCGGTGGCATGATTCGTTCGCGGGGCTAAAAAAGGCCACCTTCAAACTTGAAGATTGTCACCTACGGTAAGGTGAGTTCACTTTGCCGCTGTGACACCTATCTTCGAAACTGCGGCCCTGACATTTGCTTGACTTTTTGCGTCACAGTTTCCGGCGAAATCTTAGATTCGTGGAGACTGGAAGGTACGTTTCGCAATTGCCTGACTATTGGCGGAATAAGTCAGACGCACCTGGAGAAGTTGTCCGATTCAAGATCAAGGTTTGTTTCATGGCGACCGATTTTTGCTCAAGGTCCTAGCGTACGTCTCTTCCGGGGTGTCAGTGGCCTAACCAACAAGTAAGTGAAGGCTGAACTTTTATCTTTGAATTCTCTGTCGACACGAGCGCACGACGATGTCTCTCGCCAAGTCAAGAACAGAACACGGCTGCAGCATCACCAGAATGACTGGACACATCGTGAGCGTTTATCATACTCCAAGCAGCTTTGGATCACTCGTACCCGCATCATGTGTGCTGTCGCAAAAACGCAACGGGTTTAGAAGCACCACCGCTGAAGCAAGCTTGGATTTTCCTGCGTAAAGACACTAAACGTCTTTGAGTATGACGCCGAAACGAAAACGAAGCATTCATATCGAAGGCAACTTAGGCAAGCATTGAGCCTCATGAAAGTGGGAGATATGGACAGAAAAGGTGTGAGGCAGAGACAAAAAAGATGTAGAAAATGCCAGAGATGCGGCATGGCTTGCATCCGAGGATGATAGATGAGGCATTCGATGGACTTGAGCACAACGTACAGAGTGCGGCAAACCTAGCCCTGCCATTGGGTCACGGGAGCTAGAGCAAGAGATGACTTGGGGAAGTCTCCGTTTGCGCTTTGCCAGCGTTGACGTCGTCGATTCGACGATGCCTGAGTGACTGGCAGACCAAAGTGCAAGATTCGAATGCCTTCGTAAAGGATGCCTCATTGCCTCGAACAGTGACGAGTCCCAGTGGGAGACCGGAAGGTGAAGCTTCTAGGGCTGACATAGTGAGCTTCCCGAGTGCTGGTTTTAGCTTTTGTGAGAATTGATAACGGAGGAGCCTGAGGGAGCCTGAGACTCCGAGAGAGCTGCGTTTGTCGCCGACGAGTGAGCCTCAACAAAATTCTATCATCCAAGTGTAACACGAGATACTTGAGCTGTAGCGAGGACTCGAGAAAGGGAGTGGGGAAAGATTGGTCACAGCCGGCAGTGACGCGTCGACAATGCTGACAACGACGAAGATGGTCACTCGGCAAAGTGGCGGCCGACATGCGGACATGTGAATGAGCAGTGTGGCTTGCGCTTTTCCTCCTTCTCTTCTCCCTCTCTCCCGCTCGACCTTGATTCTTGATAAATTATTGCCTTGGATCTACGCGCATACCTGCTTTCTCCGCCGTCTCATCATGCGAAACATCTCCAAAACCACCGCCTTGAGCCGCTCTTCTGTCAAAATCTTTCCTACTACTACCGGCGTGACATGGCACCCCTCCAAGTTCGGATTCGGTCCCAAGATATCAGTCGACGTCGACATGATGGCAAGTTTTCAAACAGAACTGAAAGAGACGGTATCGAGCTCGAAATATTCAGATCTTGGATAACTGCAGTCCCTTCGACCTCGCCCAGCTTGAAATGGTGTCCCCTTTTCTTCGCAGTCTCATCCGCTGCCATCAACTGCGCCTCTACACAACAGCCTATGGGAATATGACTCGAGGAAAATGTCCTCGCGTCCCAGCTCTACCAGTCATCGACGTCAGGGGAAACTATTCTCATCCTGCGTATGCAATTTTTCTTTTCGGTGGCGGGCACTGCACCGTGAGTTGTACGGATTTGTTTTTATTTCGAGTTGTAACTGACTACAGGTGTGCAGGGGTGTTCGAAATACACCGAGAAGACGCCCTTCTCTTGGTTCTTTCGCTTCAGATCGTGCTCGGTACTGCACCTTCCTTCCTGTGTGTCCCTCCATGATCTCATGACCAGCTAGGCAGCTTGCAACAAACTTCTCATGTCGTGCGTGTGACTCTCAGATAATCACCGCCGACAACCGATAACATCTTACCAGTGGGCTCAGTTTGTTCGCGGACAAAGAGAAAAAATATCAAACCCACCCCTTTGGAAGTTGGCTGCCGCGGATGACACAGTTTAATCCTCACGGACAGGACGTTTTTTTATACTCTAGGACGGCAATTAAGAACGCCAATCTGGAACAACAACAAGCGTTTCAAGTGGAAGCTGGTCATGTGAAGCTCGTAAATCCGGATTTCCCTCGCCGGAATGTTGAGGAGTTGAATGCAGTGGGTGCCCTGCTCCGTTTCCACTTTTTGAGTCTCACCAAGACAGGAGTATTCAAAACGGGGCGCGCGCGCGACCAGTTCTCTGTACTGTATGATCTCATCCGACGAAGTCAAAGCGACTCTAATGACAAGTACAGCATGCATTTGAGATTCAGAGCTGGCAACCTCGGTACACTGAGGAACGGGCTTCCATTAGAGTTATCAATCGGAACTAGTATGCGAGCCGTTTTCTCTATTTCTCACCGTCTAAGCAAAACAAACAGCATCGAACTGATCTGTCGGGCAGAAGAGAGGAAGCTCCAAGGTGTCATGCGCTGTCCGACAATGGCAAAGCTGTTTGAGGCGTTTAACCGTGATCTACAGCTTATCACGTTCACTGGTCTCTAATTTCTGTATCCTCGTCTTCCAGCAGCTGATATCCCTTAGTTTGGATGCACAATCGGGACGACATTCTGAACGAGCTCAATTCAGTGCAAAATGGCATCCTTCCCGCTGGCACCACTGCTCGCAACGGCGATAAGATACGTTGTGCTTATTGCCCGCGTCTGATTAGTGTCCGTGGTATGGCTAATCATGTTGTGGATAAGTATGTTTTCGTTCCATGCTTGAGAATGTGGCACTGATGAATCAATGTTCTTTGCAGACACCCCAACGCAAGTGCCGACACCATTCCATTCATACCGGCACGCAAGGAGAAACATTGTCCACTCTGCTCTGGCTCAAAACGGGTTTATTCCCAGCGAGGGCTGAAGGATCATAAATTGGTCAAGTGAGTAGCTCAGTGGTTTGGGTTGGAATGCAATTCAAGCGGTGGCAGGCACGGTCTCAATGGAAATGTGTAGCACAATCACATCTCTCTCATTTTTGCACTGTTCGTTTTGTCTCGAGTTAATTAGCTGTATTTACATGGTATACATTACTACTCAGGACTGAAGTAGACTTATCAAAAGCATATACTGTACGTTTTAACGAGACAATATTCGCTGAGATGACAAAGAGGAAAATTCACCGACTCACTCGTCGAAAGTCAGATACAAAGACAGGATAGCAATGTGCTTGTATTATCTAGTTTGTTTACATGTTGTACAGGTCATAAGGCGTGCAAGGAGCGAGGGTCTCTCTCAGGTTTCTGGGCATGAGGTGAGCAACGGCAGTTAATTATGAGAGAATGTCCTACATGAGCGAAAATGGAACTTCACGATGTAGCAGAGGCGGTAGAGGGGGGGCGTGGATAGAGCGATGACGGAGGAGGAGGCGGCAGCAGCGGGGGCGGAGGTGGAAGGGGGCGGCAGACAACGAGGAAGAAGCTGTAGAATATCGGGATGAGTTCGCGAGTCGGAGTTGCAGCGGCGGCAAAACGGGAACACACCGGTAGCGTAAGGCTGTTTTCGCTTGCGGGTTTGCTTGGGGATGGCGACCTTGCCTCCCTGAGCTGAAAGGTCGCTGTTGGTAACGTCTGATAAAGCGAAAAGCTGAGCTTGTGTCTGAGGATTGATATTCGACTGATCTCACCGGCAAGAGTCCTGACGACCTCAGTTGCGGCGGCGGCAGACGAGGTGGAGGTGGAAGGGGGTGGCAGACGATGAGGAAGAAGCTATGAAATATCCAAATGAGTTTGGCGATTCGGAGCCTGGAGTTGCGACCACAAAAGATAACATACCGGTAGAGTACGGCCCCTGTTTCCGTTTGCGGGTCTTCTTGGGGGCTGCGACCTTGCCTCCCTCAGCCGAAACGTCGCTGTTCGTAACGTCTGATAAAGTGAAAAGGCGAGTTTGACAACTCAGAGGTGCAACCGCAAAAGGAAACATACCGGTGGACTGTTTTCTCTTGCGCGTCTTCTTGGGGGCTGCGACCTTGCCTCCCTCAGCTAAAACGGCGCTGTTGGTAACGTCTGTTAAAACGAAAAGGTGAGCTTGTATCTGAAGATTAGTATTCGACTAATCTCACCGGTCAGAGTTCTGATGACCTCTGTCTCCGCAACACCTAAAAACGCGTGAGAATCATCGTCAAAGCAAGCGAGGTCTGAGCTTGCCTTGAATTTTCTTAGGTTTCGATTTGTTTGGACGTTTTGTTTGGAGATCTGCTAACGTATAAAGAATTCTGGGCTCCATGATGCGGCGGTTAGGATTCCTGAAATAGTTGAGAGTCGAAACAATCGATCAATGGCGTACTAGACATAGAGGACTCACAACGCGGCGACTATCCCCAGGGCCAACTGTCGATAGATTAACTCAAACCAAGGTTGTACCCTGAGCGCGGTTTTCGTGAGAGAGTGCTGACTATGCGCGCCCAGAAAAATATGCAAAGCTTTTACGGGTTCCTCGCTAGCGAGCCCAAACCATGGGTAAGGGGGGGCTTTCGCATACGCCTCGCACATAATCAAGATGCGAATGACGATGGTCGGAGAATGAAGAACTTTGCATGTAGTCTGAGCCATACCAGTTAGTTGGGACGAGAACTACGCGATGGCGGCTCACATTGAAGTTGATCGCGTTCTCGATGATCTGAGGGAAACTCCATAAAACTTGAATCACAAAGTCCTGCATCATCGCCCCGCCGATGACCGCAAAAGCCGCGCCACCCTCCTCCGTCTTTGCATGTGCCCAAACACCGGGGTTGTCGAGTGTGGGAAGGGTGTGGGTTTTGAACGTGACGAGATCCATGCGGGACATTGCCGCCTGGTGCAAGCGCTGGTAAAGTTCGGAGGACATGGCGAGAGGTATAATACAAATAAGGAGGAGTGATGATACACTGGGCGTGAAGAATCAGAAGATGGTGGAAGAAAGCAAACCTGTGAATGACAAGTGAATGTTGTACGTTGTTTAATTCAAACAAAAACACGTGAAAGAAGACTTTAAATTTTATTTTCCTGGTGCAAGCCTAGTACAAGGATTCTTTATTAAAGCAAGACTGTATCAACGTATGCGTAGCACCACACTCAACTCCTGAACGAGATTATCAGCCACTTGTTCAAGCATTGGATTATATCGCTTGCTCAAAGACAAGTTCGTTGAGGACTCATTGATACTGTGTTCTCGGGCGACACAAGAGCGAGAGGAGCTCACCCGCCGCTGATCGTCAAGCATCCCTGCACAGAATCGGGCACGTAGCGGTGCACTGGGCTCGTATCAAGTTTTGTTGCAGCCCACACAGTTCGAGCGTACCTTCAATTTCCATTCCGTGAGCTCATATTGCATCAAATCACTTCACGTCTGATTTATTTAATCGCCAACTGGTCGCTTTGCACATCCAGAATCAAACAAAGAAATGTGAATCGAGTCTTGATAACATCAATACAGGTTATTCTGCGCTTGAAGCTTGAAGCCACGCGAGCTGCAAAAAGAGTTGCCAGACATTCCAAAAATTGTGCCTCGAACATCTACGAACCTGGTCTTGAAGCTTCGAGCCACTGGCTGCCGACTCTGACGCTATATATACACCCTCTCGTCGAGCCTTCAATGTAAACAGTGTTTGTCATGATACTGTACCTGGGTACCCTCGTCGGCCGTGGCATCTAACCTCGGCGCAGTAGAGTCGCGATTGGATGTGAGATCTGAAGGAAGACAACGGCGTCAGTGTCGGGAGATCATTGTCAGCATCTGGACCCACTCTGAGGATCGTCGAAAGCACTGGATGCGTTCTGGGAAGTGTATACGTCACCCGACGTTGTAGCATCCGGTTTCCGCTTTGAACTTCATCGCATCTGGTTTCGATAATAGCGACGTGAGCATGGCGCCGGAGGCAGTGGGAAATGGTGGCTTTTGATCAGACCGACGCGGACGCTCCATTCTGGCCAGTCTTTCTGAGTGATGGGAATATTCGATCCAACGAAGATCTCACCGTTTCTCTGTATCAGAAGTGTGTATCAGTTCGGCTAGTATAGCGATCTTGTCTTTGCGATTCTTCAGATCTCGTAGGGCTAATATCGACGGAATTTACTGCGCGTGTTTCACGTTCAGAAGAAGATAGTGTATAGACGCCATAGGAAGATACTCACTCGTTAGTGTGATCGCAGATACTCTTGAGCACGGTTTCGAGTGTCGTTACAAAAAAGTTCTCCCGGATGGAGAGCTCCGATAATGCGCCCACCAGCACATACCAAGAGTTAGAATAGCTGAGGTCGAGGGCGCCTGGATGCGGTTTCTTGTGTTTATTGACAATTTGAACATAACTTCTAAGCTTGCAGGCGAGTGCTCGCGGAGCGTAAAGTCTGTGAAGAGACAGTGAGATATGATACTGAGACGGGTACACAGAGGACCTTACCGTCAGGGAAGCTTCAGTTACCATATACAACGGAAGCCTCCAGTAGAGCAGAGTGAGAACCTCGTATAGCGTTCCACTTCTCCGGTGCCTCCGTGTGTGCTGCGGAAGATTCGAATGGCCGATTGCGGGAAGTCTCCGCGCGCCGCGCGGTCCAAGATGGGCCTCGCTCTTGAGGATGGTGAGCACCTCGGCAACAACAGTGGTGAGAAAAGGTCGCGGAATAAGTGTTCGCCTATGCCTGCTACAGAATTTACCGCGCAGCAGTTTTGCCCTTGCACCGGCAGATAACAAATCTTCTGAGAGCATGCACCGGGTTTGCACTTGAAATTCGCTGAAGAATAACGCGTCGCCGAAGCCAATCGAAGTTGGGCCGACAGATTCAGTCCTCTATTCAGCGAAAGTTGATGCGTAGGCTTTTCGTCAAAGCAAAGGAAAGTACTTGAAACCTAGTCTTCATTCACCCATACAAGTCGGAAACTTGAAGGTGAGCGCGCAAGAAAAAAACAAAAACAAGTTATTGGTGCGATGTTGACTCGTACGATGCTAGATTTCTTGAGGTGCTGGACCGAGTTTGGACCTACAGGAAATCCACTCAAGCAAAGATTGAGCAGGTGGTGGCCGGTGCAAAAGATGCAAAGCAAATGACAAAACGAGGGCGTCGCCATGCCATCGGGCAGGAACGCGACCCCGTGATACAGAACACCTACGCGTCGATGTATATCAAAGCTAATTTGATTTCAGAGAAACATTTAACAGACGCGTCTGAGGTGGACGAAAGGACCCAGAAATAGCTTGTTTGACAGCATTTGTTCGCTCTTCCTCTCTCTTTGCGTCACCCATCACCGTCGATGTATATCAAAGCTAATTTGATTTCAGAGAAAACATTTAACAGACGCGTCTGAGGTGGACGAAAGGACCCAGAAATAGCTTGTTTGACAGCATTTGTTCGCTCTTCCTCTCTCTTTGCGTCACCCATCACCATTTCCTCCTCCACCCATGGCGACTGGCGAAACCACCCTCGTTCAGATGAAGGAAATCATTGAGCTCGTCCTCAAAGAGCCCGGCACGACACCAGTCACCACAGAGCTCGAAGAGAAGTATCGCGATGCGACGGACTCAAACGCTTGGCTCGCCATGCAGGTCACTCTACGAGGGCGCGGGACAGCGACGTGGATGGCGCTATCCGCCATCGAGAATCGAGCCAAGACCGCGTCGAGCAGCATTCTGAATGTCTGTACATGGTCCATGCTGGGGCGAGTTGCTTATTGTCGCGTAGAGCTTGCTCACCGCACTACAGAGTCGGAGGAGCTCCAGCCACTGTTCTATGAGCTTGGAACGAACGCTGCGGAGGGTCTGGGAATCAGGTCTTACTCCGAGACTGTCGTTGGGAAAACGCAAAAACTTGTAGAGAACGTTGTGGCCGAGCTGGCTAGGCTCGGGTTCGTGTAAGTGCATTCCACGCACTCCCATTCGATCCCCACTGAATTCGAAGGCAACTAGTTCCAACCTTTCAGCAGACTCCTTCCCCATCTCAAACTCAAACCCAAGCGGGAATTTTCCCGTGGTCGACATTTGGAGCTCAAGCAGTGTGATTGCAGGCCCGACGGCGGTCAGTATTACTCGTGCTTTTCTTCTCGAAAAACGACACTGAGCTTTTCTTCTGGCAGGGTCAACTGCAGACCTAAATCGCAGCGAGGCGACGCGTCTTTATTTCCTTCGAAATTTATTGTTACTCGCACACCTACTAGTAATCCAACATCTCCACATTAACTACACTATACATTACACTACTATACTTCATTTATCTTCTGGACCCCTCAAAATTTCAATCGATTGTTTGTCTTGACTTTGGTTTGATGGACAGCCTCCGCTCGGGATCCTCCGTCGCCTCTCTTCCCTTTACCACCACCATCCACCCAGCTTTGCCCTCTTCTTGGTCCTTGTAGGCCACCGCTACCGGCGACAGTGAGTAACTTGACTCCTTTCCACACTCTCTCGCCTTCTCACCTCTTTCTTCTAGCACCGTCGAACAGCGCCATCCTTTCGACGACGTCGCCAGCTCTCCTCGTCGCTGAAAGCCTTCAATATCGTTGCTATGTGCCCAACGCTGCGTCTATGTCGGTCTTCTTCTCACCTCCCCATAGTCAGCTCAGTTGGCCCACGTGTTCGTCGTCGACGTCGGGGTCTATTTTCATCCACCAAGGTACGTACGTTGGGTCCTCGACCACATTATTAACTCTCCCTCAGCGCCGACTACCAAGAAAGGGCGTTCAATTTCCATCCCCCCAGTGTGAAAGAGCCGATGTCCACCGATAGGGACGGCGTTCGCCGGCGATGCTGCAGCTCTGACGCAACTCTGGGCTGCCTGAGGACCATGTCGCGTGCGGCGTGCTAGGGCACACTCGGCAGATCAGTCTCGCACTTCGTTCGGTCTCGCCATTACTCTTTTACCCAAATCGCCAGAGACTGCGATGACTTGGGGGGTCGCTGAGGCACGTCCTTAAGCGACCTCACGGTCGGAGTCGAAGACGGGCGTTGCGGGGACTTGCGGGATCTCGGAAGCACTGGACAAGGATGCGAGCGGGCGCGCCTCGACGGTCGGGTGGTGGAATGGGCTGTGATGAGGGTAAATCTTGTTGTCTTGCTTTTCTGTGGTCGAAAGAACCCTCGATATGCGCACCACCGTGACGAGGTTCGGGGGCTTACGGTGAACGTCTTCAGGCGGGATCCAACCAAGAGTGCGCGTAGCTACGACGTTTTGTATCTTGTTTGAATACATTTGCGATATCCATTTCTCCCCTTTCGTGTGTACCACTAGCGATCCAACTCGAAAGTACTCACGAGAACATTGAAGAAGTATTTGAGTACGTCTCGGCTCCAATACATTGTACTTAACCCCCACGACATCCCACATATTCAACGGAGAGAATCTCTTGATTTGGGAGAAGCCGCCGTTCTTATAGCTTATAGCCCTAGTACGGGTCGACACTGACGTTTTGTTTCCTGTGTGAGTTTGTCGTTGTTCTGATGCTTAGATTTCACAATGTCGGTCGCTGACACTGACGCAAGCACCTCGATCCATGTAAGATTCGAAATGTATGACATTACTGTTCTACAAGGACCGCCAACGCCTCATCTCAATCTTGGACTGCAAGGCAAAACCTGCTGCAGCAAGGTCAAGCACTCTGAGGTGAACGTAAGCAGTGGGTCTAACCTTTCGAAAATGATATGACAAGGCGCATGTCTGCAATCTCTTCGAACGGAATAATAAATCATCCACGGCGCGCATCCGAGCCTGCTTAATACATATGCTAAACCAAGCCGATGACCAGAGCTACGCAGAGGTTCGATGAGGCGGAATAGGTGACATATCTTGATGGAAAGCGGAGAGAGTTCAGTGCCTCCGGCCGAGCTAAGCCTAGGCCATCGGAGGGGGTACAAAACGAGACCCGCAATCGCGCGCAGTATTGCCAGTCTTCAAGCAGAGTCTCGAGACAATGGAATTGCTAGTCTCGCTATTTGCAAGAGCGAACGAAGGCTTGGGTCGACAGCATCGTATCCGGGTCACTCAAGCCGTTCAAAGATGCATGCTATCCGAGCCGTGTATTTGTGGCTCTGAGAAGTAGACCATTCCACCTGGATAGAGCATCGATATCAGTATTTACACCAGAGTATGCAGAGTACAATCCGCACAGCAATCGACTTGAAGCCTGCATGTCAAGAAGAGGGAGGCTAAGGACGACGACGAACTGAATTGGCCGCTGCTACTTTCCGAAGGGCTATGAGTTCCACAGATTCGAAACGGAAACCTCTCACTTACCCGACGGGGGGCGCCATGGCCCATTGAGAAATTCTCAAGGCAGAATCGAGGAGCTTTGGTGTAGGGGGATCGGAGACAAACGCTAGCGGGGAGGCTGATTCCGAGGATAAGAGGCAAAAGCCACAAGTTCGTGAAGGTTGAGATATCAGCGCACGGAGGTTGATGATACTGGCAAGGTAGTAGTACGTCCGTCTGGGTAGGATATCGGGCAAAACGTGTTACGTCGGCGGTCGCAAGACGTTGTGGACCCCGAGTCGCTGTACCGGTACCGCAGATGTGGTACTATGATGATGTTTCGATAGTTGTCAAGTATCAGTATCCCAGCGAAACGGGTGAGTAGTTGGGCTCAGGCTGAGCACCAGGTGGCAGGAAGAAAAGCGAAGGAGTAGCTGCAGAATGGGGAAAGATGTGATGTCTGGGCCGTGGGTCTGTGATTTGCCACCCCTGTTTGGTCATACTTGTTGTCTTGACTCTCTCCAGTCTCTCACCACCTCCTTCCGAGTCCTCCTGTCGACAAACCGCTCCTTCCCCCCGGGCCCCGCGCACTACCGACTTCAAGGAAACCGCAATAAGCACTGGCAGTTTGAGGGTCGAAGAGTCTGACTATAGGCCAGACAGTGGCATGAGTACTTGGTAAGCTTGTTCCGTTTCCCCAAACACGCAGCTCACCGATTTCTTCTCCAGGCAGATCAGGCGCAGAGCGGTAGGGGGGAGCCTCCTTTACTGGTTGTGCAGGCACCATGCGCTCCACGCCCATCCTCGAGTCCTCTGCTTGCGCCAAGTCCCTAATTATTGGTGATCCAAGTGGCCTCGACTCTGCTAACGGTGTTCGTGGCGCTCGTGCGACCGCAATTCTTTTCATAGAACTTCGAAGAGTTTTAGAAGCTCTCTTTGAGCCGACAAGCTACGAAAAGCGGCATTGTCAGCATCGGTCAAGATATCGACAGAAAATGTCAGACATTTACCAAGCAATTCTCGCCAACTTAAGGCCAGCGAATTTCCATAAAGGTCCGTTTCTTGAGCTTTCCAAAGACCGGCACTTGTTAGAAGCCTTTGGGACCAAGATACAATTCGTATCATCGGCTTGATTGAAGATTCCTGAGACATCTTGTCTCTTGGGATGGATCGTCAAGATCTTGCCCTGTGACGCAAGTAGAATAATCATCAGGTGCGTATTGGGATTTATCAGTAGAATCATGCAACGACTTACCAGGACCACCGTGACCCTTGACAAATCCCCAACCGCTGGCTGATTTGTGAAGCCGATACCGGCGGGACATCACTCTGAAGCATTTTGCAGAATTCCCACCCCGTCTTGATGACTCTGGGCAGCAGTCGTGATCATTAGTGAGTTTTCAAATTTGCGGTGTGTTAGGACTCCGATCCTATGTGTCGGGAAAGTCCTACCTGCAGGCAACTTGAAGAGTGCTATAAATTCATGCAAAATCGCCTAGCAAAACGCAGCACGCTGCGTCGGCGATTGACACCGGGTTCTATTCTCCGGGTCAACCAAGCATGCCGCAAGGAGGGATCGTCACCAAATTTTCGAAAATCTAGGCGAAAATACTGAGCGAAGGTTGGTTGCTCGTCATACCGTACTGGGATCCATTTCTTCACCAACGCCAATCCCAACCCTGAGCTCGTCCGACCCATTGTCAATTGAGAGGTCTCCCCACTTGAACTCTCGAGTCGGCTTATACGCAGCGGATCGAGCGCATTCACAGCCGCAGTAAGTTATGAGAGCCTCCGAGCCTTCATATCGTATTGTCTGACAGTTGTAACAATGAACCCGTTATGCCGAGACTAATTGACATTCTCATCCTTCAACAATATATTCAGCAATCGGAAAAAATCTGAGAAGTTACCACTCACCTCAATTATATTGACGCCCCATGTCTCTAGGAAATTGACGCTCGACGCTCCTTGGAGTCTTTTGACAGCTTTACAAACACAAGGTGGTTACGATTGTTGGACTCGGTGGCAGTATTTTCTGAAAAACGTACCTGTAAGTAGTATCGGAACGAGACAGAAATCGAGAGCCCTTGATTCGTAAAGCAATAATATGGCCAGTCAGCGTGAAATAGAAAATGAAACTAGCAATGGTGAATGGCCATTGACATCGTACCGTACACCCATCGCAGAGCTTTTTAAACGAGAAGTGGTATGACCAACATCGGTAGTCCAGACGTTTCTATGTTGAAATTTTGCTGGTGGTGAACATTCCCCGTCTCAAATGACAGAGAATGAGTCTTTTGAAATGTTTCCAGGTCGTTCGTCGATTCAGATTCCCCGAGCCCTCGGTTGAGTCTCGGTTGAGTTGGCGCTGTCGCGGCATTGCCCTTGAATTGAGACTGTACATCGGCTTCAGGTTTCCGACTCCAGTGGCAGTGTGTCGAAATTGCAACCGTAGAGAGCACAGACGAAGAACAGAGTTGAGGTTTGATACTAGATGAACGCGCCTCGAGGCGAGTGCTTCGCGGTAACGTGACTTTGCTTCACTCTCGTTTCCCGCGTCTTGTCGCGTTCCTCAGGCTCCTGCGTTTTTCCCATTGAGAGTCTGTGAGATTGATTGGCTTCGGCGTCCCCTCCGTCAAGGGTTGTTAACCTGGACCCGCTTCGGTCGCCGCCAGTTTTGTTACGGTTTCGACAAGTAGCCTCGCGATACACCACGATACGCACAATTTGGGGAAAAAAATGAATATTTGAGACGAGACAGACGAGAGGATCGTACTAATCATGAGCTTCAGAATTTCATTGAGAAGTCTAATTAATGGTGAATTTACATTGCAATCTAGCTCAAATTGACAGTTTCCGTTATAGAAGAAAATCAGACGCTGCAAAGTCGCCACCCATCATAGCCGCATCCGTCCGAACCGTCTACAGTGGTGCTGCGTCAGTAGTGCGCAATAATCTGCATTTGAATTCACGAACAGTATTAACCTGTTACCTGTGCCAGAACCAGTCATGAGTTTGCATCGCTTTGACGGTATTCAAGGGCTGCTCACTGAGATTAGCCTCCGTGTGTCCAGAGAGATGGCGAGAAAGCTACTCACAGAGCCGCCACTGCTGCGTCCGCAAGCCTCTCGAAGATTGAATTAAACCAGAGCTCGATTTTCGTTAGCGATACAGCGTCTTCGTCGTTCTCAGGAGGCGTCGGGGACTTGGCTTCTTTGGTGGCTTCCATGGAATACATGCCCAGATACGTTTTGAAGGCAGCGGCAGGCAGTTCAGAGGTCATCCCATACCACGGGCAGGGCGGGACGTTTTGGTAAGCACCAGCGGCGAAAAGAACATGGTTGATCGTGACATCGCTCTTCAATACATCTTCGACGATCTGGAAGAAAGAGAAAATTGAGCCAGGGAATAGATACTTAGAGACTACGCATTGATTAGACTTTGTGCTCACTGTGTGATGACCGAGGTTGCTCTGCAGTTCGACGTATTTCTTGAGAAGACGCAACACAAGAAGGTCCAGGAAACTTTGGCCAATGATTTGAAGGAGTGCGTCTCCGTTTTGAGCCTTGTCCCATGCCTCGGGTGCCCCCACCTTCAGCATATTGGCGGCCTTGAATTGTCGTTTGTCCATGATGGTGAGGACGGCTTTCTGGACTTGTTCAGATAGATCGAAACTCATGTTGAGCGAGAAAAGTGTGATGTGCAGAAGTTTAGGCCGGCGAGTGTATTATGGCGAATCGCGATTGAAGGAGTTTGGGTTTCGCGGCGTCGTGGCGGGTTCAAGTTGCAAGGGCGAGCGAACAAACAAGCTCAAAGCATCATGGTATCAGAAGCACGTCTGTGCGACTTATACGCTGTTCCGAGGGTCGTTAGGACCGTCGGCCCTTCAACGTTTCAACGTTCAACTCCAGCTCTAATGTCGGGGCTGCCTGGCAACGCCCCACTCTTGGTATCTGTCTCTTCCCCGCTCACAATCATCGAGCGAGCTTGAAAGTCCGACGCGTCGCGCCGCACCATCTCTTACAATAACTATTGCTTCGCCTTTCTCCCCACGACAAATATCTTCATTCAATCTTTCCCGACGTCTATCCCCAACCGAGCTTGTAGCCCAGAACACCTGGGATCTTCAAAAATCAACTGAGAGACGTCCGACTCCTCGTCCTCAGCCACGCACATCTCGCTCCCCGTCGAATGGAGGGGTGTCCTACATCGTAGACGCCTTAAAACGCTCCCTAATCAGGGTTTGTGCCACCGCGCTTGGGTGTCGGATCTTTGGGAAGCACTCTTGCATTGTTTCATATCCGCCTGATTTTATTCGGGAGGCCTTTCTGCGCCTCTAATCTTCCATTGCTTCTTCCCGCCCCTTCTCTGTATCCGTCTTGCCCTCAATCCCTCGAGACTTTTGGTCGACTGCGCCGCTTCTTGAGATTGTCGCCGCTGCTCATCGGGCGATCCCTCGTCTCCGTCTTCAGATCGTTTGGGAGCCCGGGCATGCGCGATATCATCACAGGTCTATTCCGCCTTCGA
The DNA here is from genome assembly GCA_037176885.1 of Favolaschia claudopus. NCBI lineage: Eukaryota > Fungi > Basidiomycota > Agaricomycetes > Agaricales > Mycenaceae > Favolaschia > Favolaschia claudopus. The sequence goes on from JAWWNJ010000005.1 coordinate 1,819,285, forward strand.
ATTCGTCCATATGATCTCAAGCTCAAGCTTGATAGCTCCTGACTTCGCTTTCGGTGCGTCCACTATCATCGCGTTTCTTCATGACACTAACTTTGGATTTTGGGGCAGATGATTTTGAATGCCATATGCGGTGCGGAAAGAGAGGAAAAGAGCTAGACTCGAACCAGTCCACGGTGAAAAGATCAAAGCCAATCCTTTGCACCGAAGTTCCGTCAATACACACTGGTGTCGAGTCCAGTCGAAAAGGGCGCCTGGAAGACGATACTCGAAATCACTAATGCTGGCACAGTGTGTCGTGGCGACAGTACTGAGGCCAGGCAGATGGGTGGCGTAAGTGCAGGAGCGTTTTGCTGCGACAAGAATACTGATAGAGTCGACTTCAGCATCGAGATGAGAGTCTGTCATACCAGCCTGGGGGCTCGAGGAAGGTCGAGGAAGGAAGGAACTCCAAGAAGAAAAGCGATTGGAAAATCGGGATCACAGCCCAAGAAAATTCTCTTCGCTTCGCCGACATCCATCCAGCATCCAGATTGCTCCAGTTTTCAATTGCTGAACCTCGGGACGCCGCAGCAGCATTCAGTTCGGTACGATCGCGAGATGAATGAATGTCCGTTGAATTGGAGTCTTGGCGCGGGGTCTCGTCGGTGTCCAGTCTGCTTCTATGGTCGCCTCAGGCAAGTTGAAGTTGGAGTCAAGAGCAGTGGGTGATCGGCGGTGGATGGCGGAGACCGTCTCACGCCTCGGAACCAGAAATTTGCGAGGACAACGGAGTTGGAGGTGGGTTGATCGCTGTTGTTGATGTGTTTGATCGCTGCCTGTCAATATTTTTTCTGACTGCTCTCGACGACATCCGCGTTCCGCACCATCCAGACCCTAATCTGCTAGCCCCTCAAGCTCAAGCTGAAACTCGTTAACCTCAAGAGCTGCAAAACACTCGAGTTGTGGCTACACTAGTAGATTCCTCAAACGAACTCGAATTCGTGATCGGTCGTATCGGTGGTTCCGTGTTTCCAAGTATCACAACGGCGTCCGGCGTCCGACATAACTGGCTAACATTAGCGCCATGGTTTCTCGGGGTGATGGTGGTCTGGGGACCGAGAAGCAGCATGACGACCAATACCGGAGGGAGCTATCATCGACCGGGGAAGCTGATCTCTATGTGATATGTTATCTGCCTCACGCTCCTTTACACTGTTTACGTCTCTCTCTGTCTTCCATTTCCGCATCTTTCAGCATTCCACCTTTCTCCGACTTTTTTTTACCCGCCCCAACCCTTCACCTTCACCGTCTCCCTCGTCGTGCAGCGCGCCATGGACCGCCCCGAAGACCGCACGTCCTTCGCCTCAATGTCCTCCACCTCCTCCCGCGGCCATCGCCGCCGCCCTTCGAGCGAACCCGTAGTAATGACCTATCAGCCCACATTCGCCGTTCCTTTAGAATCCCCAAAAGCAGACAAAAACCAATTCGGGGAAGCCCGGAAGTCTCGAGAAGAGGCGCGCAGGTCGAGAGAAGCACGGAGATCCAGTGTCCGTGTCTCCGTCGATTACTTCGATCCTGCCGGTGTGCAGGAGCTGCACCGTAACATCAGCAATGCGAGCAAGAGGAACTCCCGCCGCTCGTCGAAACGATACTCCAACCTCCAGCCCATCTCTGGCGAATCCAATGTCACGCTCGTGCATGAGCCGGAGCCTTTTGACTTTGAGAAGACCTTGAAGTTTATTCAGGGAAAGTGCGTGTCACTGTCTTGTTCGTGTATCTAAATAACTTAACGTATGGCAGAATGGAGGAGGCGCATGTGGAGAGCCGTGAGCTGGGTGTCGCCTTCCAGGACCTCGGAGTAGTCGGTCTTGGCGCCTCCGCCTCGTATCTGCCCACCGTCGGCTCCATGCTCAACCCCGTGGCGATGGTCGAAGCTGTCAGCAGCATGCGCCATCCTCCTCTGCGTAATATCCTCGAAGGTTTCTCCGGCGTCGTCCGCCCAGGCGAAATGCTTCGTGCGTCTTCCCTCCCTCCTCCTTCCCTTCTCACTAATCACACACCCACCCCCCAGTCGTCCTCGGCCGCCCCGGCTCAGGCTGCTCCACCCTCCTCAAAACCCTGGCCAACCAAACCGACGAATACCACTCCATCACCGGCCACGTCCACTTCGACGCCCTCACCCCCCTCGACATCGCCCAGCACTACCGCGGCGACGTACAATATTGCCCCGAAGACGACCTGCACTTCCCCACGCTCACCGTGGAGCAGACGCTGCAGTTCTCCACCCGCTTAAGAGCACCGCAGGCGCGCACGAGGATGATTGGGCAGACGCGGACGGAGTATGTGGATTCGATGGTGGAGATGCTGTTGACGATTTTTGGTCTAAGGGGGGTGAGGAAGACGCCGGTGGGGGACCAGGTTGTGAGGGGGATTAGTGGGGGGCAGAAGAAGAGAGTTAGTATTGCGGAGGCGTTGGCGACGAGGATGAGGCTTGGGTCCTGGGATAAGTGAGATACATCCTTCCTCTTCGATGGTTTTGCATTCGCTAATCTCTATCTACGCCCCCAGCTCGACTCGCGGCCTAGACGCCTCGACTGCGCTCGAGTTCGGGCGCGCGCTGCGCATCGCTACGGACGTCAGCCGCCTGACCACGATCGTGTCGATATACCAGGCCTCCGAGTCGCTGTATGCGCTCTTCGACAAGGTGTGCGTCATCAGCGAGGGCCGTATGGTCTACTTCGGGCGCGCAGACCAGGCGCGGGAGTATTTCTTGTCGCTTGGGTATGTACCGCAAGCGGAGCGGCAGACGACGGCGGATTTCTTGGTTTCGGTGCGTCTTTCCTATGGCTTCGTATCGGCGTCGAAACTCACTGATCTGTTTATTTCCCTATACTTAACCTCAACAGGTGACCGACCCCGTCGGCCGGATCGTCCGCCCCGGACTGTCGCCTGCAGAGGACCGCGCGCGACCCCGCACATCAGCCGATCTCGCCAAGCACTTCTTGAACTCCCAGCTCATGCAAGACAACCGCGATGAGATTGTGGAGTACAACGAGGAGTGCGCGGAGAACAAGGAGCGCGCGATGCAGTATCAGAGGAGTGCGGAAGCTGAGCATGCGAATCATACGAGGCGTACTTCGTGCGTGGTTTCTTTTTTCTTGTCTGCGGCTGGTTCTGATCACGCTTTTGTAGAGCGTTTATGACCTCGATCGCGATGCAGGCCCGCGCGTTGACGATACGGCGCGTGCAGATTATGATGGGCTCCCTCGCTACTACGATGGTTAATATCAAGTGAGTATCATCAAATCTGCTTTGAAATCCCGGCAACATACATCCTGAACGCTATTTTCCTAGTGCCTCTGTTATTCAGGGTGTAATCTGTACGCGCAATCAGAATCATATCGTTTGGTTGACCCATCGCTGATCACCTTATTATCTTCTAGACGGAACTGTTTTCTTAAAATCCCCCCAATCCACTTCGGCTTTTTTCAGCCGCGGTGGTCTCATTTTTGTGTGAGTTTCAATACTCTCACCTTTGTTGGTCAACGCGCTCTACAGTAACTGATCACGTCTATGGTAACTTACTTCTAGATCTCTTCTTTTATCTGCCGTCGCGAGCATGGCGGAACTCCCGGCTCTATTTGCCACACGCCCGATCATCCTCCGTCAATACAAGGCGGCACTGTACCACCCCTTCGTTGAGGCAGTGGCACTCACGCTCGTGGATCTACCATTGTCGTTTTTCGGTACCGTTGCTTATGGCGTCACCACGTACTTCCTCGCCGGGTTGCAGCGGACGCCGGAACAGTTCTTGTAAGCGTTCTCTTTTATTCTGTTCAATGGATGGATGTTCGCTAACGCGGCGGCGCAGTATTTTCTTCCTGTTCTTATTCTTCATGTCGATTGTGATGAAGGCGTTCTTCCGGGCGACGTCTGCCGCGTTCAAGACTATTGCGAATGCCCAAGCCGTCTCTGGGATCGTTGTGCTCGCTTTCGTCGTGTATACCGGATACACTCTCCCCAAACGAGTACGTGCCTATGTAGCTATTCCGTTTCGATGTTTTGACTGATGATATCTTCATGTAGTCCATGTGAATATTCAAATTTACGCTTCTCTGTACACGACTAACACATCGTTTCTTCGCGCAGGATTGGAGCGTTACGGTGGATCACGTATATTAACGTTGGTGGCTTCGTGAAATCAATTCTGTATTGGTATTGAATACTTTGTAGCCCTTGCGATATGCCTTTGAGGCCCTCATGGCGAACGAGTTTCACACTCTCCGGGGATCGTGCGCTGCGTTGGTTCCTCAGGGACCTGGCTACGAGAACATCACTCTCGATAACCAAGTTTGCGCCACTTTGGGCTCGGTTGCCGGTCAAGACTTTGTCGACGGAAACAAATTCATCGCGCTGTCGTTTGGGTATTTCTACAGCAATCAATGGCTGGTCAGTCCCTTTGTCTGGTTTGCCCAACTGGCGGCCAAGGCGTTAATCGTGCTTTCTATAGAACGTCGGGATCGTCGCTACGTTTACTGTTGCGTTCGTTATCGCGTACTTCGTCATCACGGAGTTCAACACCGCCTCGTCGATTACGACGCCTGTCATTCTGTTCAAGCGTGGGTCGAAGAAGGCTGCTGCTGTCGTCGAGAGCAAAGGGAAGGACGTTGAGATGGCGAATGTCGATGATGTCTCGGTGTACTCGATGCGCCAGGCGCAGACCAAGGAGGCGCTTTCGGCGGCGGAACCTATGGCGAACGTCTTCTCGTGGCAGAACATCAACTACGAGGTTCCTGTTAAGGAGGAGGGCGTCACCAGCCGCAAGTTGTTGGATAATGTTGCTGGCTATGTCGCTCCTGGGACGCTCACCGCTCTCATGTACGTTTCCCGTGTCCTCATCCTCAACTCGTTGTTCTCCGTGTAACTGATCTATCTCTCGTAGGGGTGAATCTGGCGCTGGAAAGACGACTTTGCTGAACGTGTTGGCTGAACGGACGACAACGGGCGTTGTCACGGGCGAGCGATTCGTCAATGGGCACCCTTTGCCTCGTGATTTTAGGTCGCAGACGGGGTATGTTCAGCAGATGGATACACATGTACCGACGGACACTGTTCGGGATGCTTTGCTGTTCTCGGCCAAGCTTCGCCAGCCTGCCTCCGTTCCGTGGGCAGAGAAGGTCGCTTAGTATGTTTCTCTTTCTTCCTTCCGAATGCCAGTCGCTTATTGTTATTTTTTTATTAAGCGTTGAGAAGTGTTTGAAGATGTGCGGGCTGGATGCTGTTGCGGATGCGTCGGTTGGAAGTCTGGGCATCGAACATCGGAAGAGAACGACCATTGGTGTAGAGTTGGCTGCGAAGGTATGTTTTTGTCTTCGTACTGTGTTAACAGTATTCTAATACCTACCGAAGCCTAAACTACTTCTTTTCCTGGACGAGGTGAATACTTAATCCGTAGCGGCATTCTACTTGATGTCATGCCCCCACTTTCCAGCCTACCTCTGGTCTGGACTCGCAGAGTGCATGGGCGATCATGTTGTTCCTCAAGCAACTCGCTGCCAGTGGCCAGGCTATTCTGTGCACGTAAGTATCTATGTCCGTCTTTAGGAGATATCAGCTGAAAATCGTACAGTATTCATCAGGTAATTGTTCAGCATTGACGGTACTATAATTCTAACGATATTATAGCCTTCAGCCGAACTCTTCGAGGTATGTATCATTGTGCGATCGTATGACATGTTTCCCTGAACAACGATAGATGTTTGATCGGCTCCTCCTCCTCAAGAAAGGCGGCCAGGTCGTATACTTCGGGAACATCGGCCCAAACTCAAGTACTCTCCTTGGTTATCTCGAGTCGAATGGCGCACGGGGTTGTTCTTCAGCTGAAAACCCGTAAGTTAACCACCAGTTTCTGCGGACTCGGGGAAAGCTCATCATCGTTTTCAGTGCTGAGTACATGCTCGATGTGATCGGTGCCGGTGCAACTGCGACCAGTGAACAAGATTGGGAAGCCGTTTGGCGACGAGCACCGGAGTCTGGACGAGCGCGGGAAGAACTGGATCGGATTCACGCGCAAGGCCGGACTCGAGGGGCTGTTCAGGCGACGTTCACGTCCACTTACGCTACGTCGTGGTTCCAGCAGTTTGCGGCTCTCTACAAGCGCGACCTAACAGCCCGCTGGCGAGACGTGCGTTCCAGTCACACCCGTTTTGACCTCGTCTAACCAACTTTTAGCCGGTTTATATCATCGCGAAAGTATCCCTCAACATCATGGCCGGTATCTTCCTAGGGGTGCGTCTCTGTCTAACGCCTAACGCATTGTGACGGTTCTAATCTTGTTATTGTAGTTCTCATTTTACAAGCAAGAGAATTCACAGCAGGGATACCAAAACCTTCTACTCGTACGTCTGTCGGGTCACGATACCTTTATCTCTCGCTCAATTCTTATATAGTCGCTCTACATGTCGACCATTCTAGCTACGCCTCTTGTCAACCAACTCCAGATCCCCTTCCTTGACATTCGCTCGATCTACGAAGTGCGCGAAGGGCCCACGAGACTCTACAGCTGGACCGCGCTGATCGCCTCTCAACTATTCACGGAATTGCCATGGAATATCTTCGGCTCTACCTTATACTTTGTGACATGGTCTGAGTCTCCATCGTCTCCGCATCGTGCGTCATTGACGTTCAAAAATATAGGTATTGGACATGCGGGTTCGACAGTGCCCGTGCTGCGTTCTCTTTCCTCGTGCGTATCATCTAACTCGACTCATTGCTCGTACTAATACCTCTTCAGATGATGGGTGTCGTTTTCCCTTTGTGGTACACCACGCTTGGCCAGGCGACCGCCGCCATGTCACCCAACGCTGAAATAGCGGCCCTGTCGTTCAGCTTCATGTTCTCGCTAGTTGCTACATTGTAGGCTGCTCATCCTGAGGTTGTCTGTTCCCAGCTCATCCACCCAATACAGCTCCGGAGTAATACAGCCAGCTGGTCAGCTAGGTGGCTGGAAATGGATCAACAAAGTAGTTCCTTTCACATACTTTATCGAGGCGACGATCGGACAAGGTATATCCATGCTCGATGATATTGGGCCGCATGTGTTGATGAGTTCATTGCAGCGACCGGCCGTAAACCTATCGTATGCAGCGCCATTGAGCTGGTGACGGTCAACCCCCCGTCCGGACAGACTTGTGGCCAATACTTTGAAGCGTACATGTCCTTTGCGGGTGGTTACTTGACGAACGAGAACGCGACTACGGGTTGCCAATTTTGTCCCACCGCTACCACTGATCAGGTATGACGGTGCTATATCTCTGGTCTGAGGAGCATTGGCTGACTTGCATCTGCAGTTATTCGAGGCAGCATTCAGCATCTTCTACGACCGCCACTGGAGAGATGTTGGGTTAATGTTTGCTTACATAGGGTTCGACGTACGTTCTTTCTCTGAGGCTGCTCTTCTCGGTGTTGATTGATCTCCGCTAGATTGCCTGCATCTTGTTCTTCACATGGCTACGTTTCCGCAAGTGATCTTGCTGAGCGGTGTATCTTATTCTACGACACGGAGCAACTTGATTCGATCCGCGTTTGCTTTCCATCTATGTATTCGATTTAAATTATTTAGCACTCACCTCCTCACAGTCTCTACGTTGGATTATTTATGTATAGTTAGAGTAAACGCACTGACACCTATAATGCACCGGCGCTTTTGGATTCTTCGATGTGTGGATTCAAGTCCATAAACGAGTCTAGTCGCCAAGTGCCGGCCAAATCATTGGGGCGACCAGGTCTGAGTCTGCAGACATTGTCAAGACGAGGGTGAGTGGCGTAACCTTCTACGAACTAGCTACGGAATCGACAGGTTTATATACACAAAGAACTCGGAGCAAGAAAGGATTAAGGAGAGGCTCCGTGATGGTCGAACGATAACGAAAGCGAAAGACGCATTCTGATCCGTCCTTCAACGTTCGACTCTCACAAGCTCAGCGCCGCAGTGCTCTGTTTACACGCAGTACTATGCGCAAGAAAATTTTGAACCATGGGCCTCATTTACGACGCAGTGTCAAGAGAATTCTAGTTGACCTAACTGGCAAGATAGCCAATCTAAAACCACCCTCTGTCGAGGCAGCCGCGGCGTCCAAACGACGGAGATTTTCCTTCAAACTAACTCAAGCGACAATCGCGGCGCAATATTTACTTCAGTTCCGCACATAGAAAGAGAAGCGGCATAACCACGAACAAGTCTACACTGGCCGGACTGCAAAACTTGGACGAACGGAACAATTTATTGCCGAACCTTTAGGTTTGGCTCCTTACACGCATTTGTTTGTGGCTTAGCTTTCCCTTTTGGGCTTTGCTTACCAATGGCACAGCCTCCCATTTTGGTTCAACGCAAGTTGCTTGTGGCTCGCATTTCCTTTTTGGGCATTGCTTACCAATTGCACAGCCTCCCATTTTGAGTTGCTTGTGGCTCGCATTTCCTTTTTGGGCATTGCTTACCAATGGCACAGCCCCCAATTTTGGTTCAACGCAAGTTGCTTGTGGCTTCCCAAAAAGGAAATGCCTGAATAGCACCATTAAATTTGGTTATTTTCAATCCTTATCGTTGCTCATTCTTTCTTCTGTGATGCTCGTACCAAAACTTATCCACTACCTCGAGCAATAAGTCTATGGATTGCCTTGGGATGGTCACTGAACTTTTTCGCACTCTTTGTCACAACCATGTGCTTGTGACATGACGCGTTCAGGTTTCAACCTGAATCGATTTTAATTTAATTTTAATTTTTTGTTCTTTTTTTTGGACGTTGATGATGATTCGTTAATTCACTTTCCTTACTATTTGACGTTAACGTTCCCAGTGAAAATCCCATCTGGGCTCGTATGGCCATCTTCCCTCCGTTTCTCTCCTCTGCTGCTGCATCGACCAACTTCTCTCTTCTCTTCTGGCGGATCTGCTCTACTCAACTAAGTTACCCACTACGGAAAGCTGCCATCCAACAATCTTGACAATGTTCCAATCAGCTTCCTTTCGTAGCTGGCCGTGGCAATGGAGCGGACGGAAACACGAGGCTTCAGACTTCTGGATGGTGTAACAATGTACTGCTGCCGGTGTGGAGTTCCACAGGCAGCAGGCTTTGTTTGCAACAGGCTTTATGATTTCCCTCCTATCTTCACACTGTTTCTGTCCAACTTTACTCCTGGGAAGGTAAATTCCCTCCACCATACACCTCGCTGTCCTCCGCGCCCTGCTCTTCAACCTTGTCAATACAAGGAAATGGACTTTGTAGTATTGTCAACTTACTGTCACTTCCCTCCTCTGCCTGCCTCGTATCCGCCCCACCCCTCTTCTTCAAGTTCCATTGTATCTCGTCTTCTATCAAGATTTTGTCGCTCACCATGTCCCATGCGAGTTGTGTGGAAGAATCGCTGCCAATAACGCTAAGTAAATATCATTTCTATCATTTGAATTGTGCTCTAACCTCTACTGCTGCTTTGGTTCGTTAGCAATGCAGCGACAAATGAGCGCGGTAAGGTTTCCCGCTGGCTATTGTTGCACGCGTTGAATGTCTTTTCAGGGTTGATCCTGAGATTCAAGTTGGCGGGACGGGCAATGTCGGAGGTTGTGGGATGACACTAGGCTTGTGACCAGCCTGCCTACAATTTGCAACAGATTTACATGAGGGAGGGGCCGTTGCTGTAGGCAACACCACCCCCATGTAAAACCCGTTGCAATTCGTAGGCAGGCTGGTTACGAACCTAGGATGACACTGTTGTACATACATTGTTCCCAGTTGGTATAGACCTCTACAACGCAAGCTCAGCTGGTCATTCTGGGAAGAAGTCAGGGTTTCACGGGCGATTTTGTCGTTGACAAGGTGAGTCTCTACTTCTCGCTTTCTCCCCTTATGCAAGCTACTCTGTACTTCCTACCGCACTAGTCATACCTCGAGTAAGGCTCAACCAAGTTGGGTGCGGGATAGTACCTGTGCTAATGTCTCTTGAATACTCGCGTCAAGATTTTCCGGCGGATATAAGTGCTTTTTTCTTGTCTGGACGGAGCTGATGTGCTTTGGGCAGTCTAACTGTCTTTCGCCCGCTGTGGGGAGCCCGCCGTCTTCCCTCTCTTCAAGTCTTTCTTAGTCTGTCTACCTTTGTCTCCATTCCTATCTCTGTTCTGATTGCTCCTTTCTGTTGTCGGTCGCATCTAAGATAATTGCGCGGCACACGAGTACGTGATTCATTTATTTATTGTCTTTCTCAATGTTGTCGTTAGGCCTTCTCCACCGATTCCGACGACACGGCCGGCACCCACAGTGCAATCAAGTCTTCTAGATCTGCTGCAACACTCAAATCTGGACGTCGTGGGTCGAGGTGCGCATTGCACCAGTGGGACACATGCCTGGCTAATCTCTGCATCAATATATCAGTTCCCATCGCGCGCCAGTTGAAGTCAGTTCTATGCCGCCGTCCTAATACAGTACGTGTACTGAGTGTTCTATCAGCAGGTGCTGGATTGTACCCTGGTACATGATTGGGACTGGAGCGGTGGGCAGGCGGGGCGGGCGGATGGGTAGGTGTGGACTCCACACCTATTGGTGTGCGTGGATTCATCTGAGCCCACCAGCCGGACTTGCTATCTTTTTCTTGTACAATTTGTGTATTCGGCAGCTCGAAATGGAATTCCATGGCCATTGGATTCATTTAATCATATTCAATATATGCGATACAAATAAGCGAGACAGAGCTAAGCATATGTAAGCGTATCACAGCATCCCAGCTTTATCCCAGCTCAGACAAAAAGTCCAGATTTTCTGCTCAGATGTGTTGATGTATGGGGCCTATGGGCTGAGATGCTCAAATCTGGGTCCCGAAATTGCACAAATGGCAGCGTATTTGGGCAGACCAGCCCAGAAGGGAGTCTCACCGGGAGTTCTCATTCTCGGAGTTGATCTCATCACAGGAGAAACACAACGCAAAGGTTTGGCATCTGCCGCTTGCGGCCTTACCCAAGTTCATTTGTAAACGGGAGTAAGTAGTAGTAGTAGTGTAGTGTATCGTAACCGTACCGACGCATGCCGTGTATATAGATGATAGAATGTGTACTCGTATAGTAGTCCTGATATGGCCCAGCGTTGAATGTCCCAGGAGAAAGATATCGTATGTTATCGTAAAAAAACGAAAATCTATGGATCGGAAGCAGGGGAGGCTAGTCAAGGGTTGGTCAAGGGCATATCAGCTGCGGCTATTACCCAAGTTGGAAGGACGCGACAGACTCACAAGGGGTTGAAGAAGAGGTGGGTTGTGCTGTTGTGGACGCGGCAGGGGGACCTAAAAGGAAGCGAGATGAGCGAGGCGAGCTGGAAGTAATTGGAAGATAGCCAAGTTGTACCCGAAGTGCGCATACGACTCGGAGACTTGTAGGGCGCGGGGCGAATGTTCTCGCGATTCCGAGACATCTTGCCTGCAGCGGGTACCTTCTTGCCAGCGTTCCCGACATCTGAAAAGAAATGATTATGGGCAAAGTACAACAATAACAAGATTACCTGCGAGTGGCTGGGTAGATGGATTCAGATTGTTGACATTCTTTGGCTTGACATTCTTTGGCTTGAGAGCTATTCAAAACATTAAACATATTATTCAAGTAGTTAAACTCAATAAACTCTACCCTGCTTCGCCTTGACGCTGGCACCACGACGCGCCAACTTTCTGTCGAGGTCGGTGAGGCAGGTGATGTCGATGAGCGGCTTCCTTGGTGGGAAGCGCGACTCTCTATGCAATTCGGTAAGAATAAAACCACGCTCGGAATAAAAAGCAACCCACAGCGCATGTGCGGCCGCTTTGAGGAGAGGAGTGAAAAGGGTCAGGAACCAATTTTGCAGTCTCCGTGCGCCGTCGTCCGGTACCCAAACGATGTAGGCACCAATAAATACTTCTAACGCGGCCTTGGGAGCGGGCGATGAAAGCCCAAACCAGGGACACGGCTTAACCTTCTGATAAACACCCGTCCCAAGCAGAACGCGAGCCACCACCAGGTCGCTCTTGAGGGCTTTTTCGACAACCTTTGATCAATCGTGAGGCGGAGAAGCATCTTGCAAGGGGGAAAGGTTTGCGCACATCGTATTGTTCAGGCGTGAACGGCCAGTCTCTGAGCAGACTGCTAAAGAAGTATTCCAGCGCAGAGGTTCCTATACCACGAAATACTGCTCTCCCCTCCTCTGAACGGGCTTCCGCGCATATCGCTGGCGAGTTGATGCGCAATAATCGAGCGACCTTGTATGACTTGAGGTCCATCCGCGACAGAATTCCGTTCTGAGCGCGTTCTGCGCCGTCCATTGCGGGATATAAATAAATAAGTCTCTGCGGATGACGCAAGTCCTGAGTATCAAAGATGGGATTCCACGCGACTCAGATGCGGGCGTCGGGTGATGGTGGTCTGGTCGAAGAAGAGTACAAACACATAACAACTTGGATCTTGAACATGTTTTTATCATACATATCCGAGTCGACTAAAAACTACTGAAAGTATTGCGACCAAAACTTTGTCTGGAAACATAGTCAGTTCCCATTCCGGATAACTGGCATGTATTTTACCTTCTTCGAACCTGACGAGTCTGTCCAAAACTCGACAATTTGCTCTTCTTCCGTCGCCGGAGCAGGAGTCGATGCCGGGGATGCAGTAGACTCGGAGTCAGAGGCTTGAGCAGCTGGCGGCATTAGGCTAAACGACTGGATTGAATATAATTGAGGGAAGATAATATGTTTGAGTCCCACCCATGAATTTCTAGTGCTGCAATAAAACCATCCACAAGCGGTTTAACCTTTTCAGCCGCAAATTGAAACGGCGTGTCATAGCTGGGACGAGGGTTCTTGGTTGTAGCTGCGAGAGAGATAACGAGTGGCAGCAGGGTACTCGATTCAAAAAGGTGCCGACTGAGAGTCTGAATTTTGGACTGAACATTGCAAACCGAGCAAAAAGCGAGCCAGACGGACTGTCGACGAGAAAGCAGAAGAGCTGTATCCAATAGCAATTCTGAGTTGTTGCTGAAATACCATTTGGCCTAACGCCCTTCCCATTTTTTCCGTTTTCTTCAAGTTTTCCGGGGATTGAGCCGCTACTTCCTGGCGATAGCTGCTCGTGACCTCCTCGTCTTCAGCGTAGTCATCGATAAGTTGAGCCAGAATTCCTTCTAATGTCGTCGGATCTAGAGTATTTTGCATGATCGTCGTTGCATGAGGATATTCAATTTAATAATAATTATCAATGGTTTGTTTGTTCCGAGCAAACACTGACTCGGCAATGTCCGAACACCTCTTGCTCTTGACTTGCATGTTCTCCAGTAAGTTATCTGCTTCTCCCGCCTAGGCGAGCTCTCAAAAACTCTTGTAATTAGATCTCACCAGCCTGTAGCTGCTCTCAATACGACTTCTAGAACAATTCGACCAAGTTGCGTCGCATTTTCCTATTCCTGCTCACCATATGCTGACCCTCCATGTCTTGGCGCAGGACATCCGATAGAAGGTCCATGCAATATATACTATATCTTGTTCATCTCCAATGCTCCTAGAAGGCCCAGATAGATTTTCCGTGTCCCCACGACGAGTTCAACAAGCTAAACGAGATGGCTGGGCAAGTTGTCTTTCTACCTTGGCGTCTGCACCTTGATAACATTCTCTTGCCAGCTTTAATCATATTCTGTGCGATACGCTCCATACCTACCCACCCAGTTTACTCACCGTTGTCCAGATCCACCTACCACGAATGACGCCAACTCGCTCGCGCACCACCTCCATCCCCTCAGTGCTAAGGCCATTGCGTACCGAGACGGGCAGGCGGACTGGCCTGGAAGGCGTATGGGTAGCCGCTTGGGAAACCTGACGAGCAATCGGCAGCGGGACTCGGTTGCTCACTGTGCGTGAGCTGAGAGCTCCAGCACGGTTTCGCCATCACAAAGAACCGCAATCGCCAGAGACGATGATGGCTGGCGCGGCGGCTGAGGGGCTGAGGCTAGTCCTCTGGCGGCTTCGCAGCCGGAGTCGAAGACGGGCGTTGTGGGCTGCAAAACCTGACCCGGAAGCACTGAGCAAGGACGTGGGTGGCAAGCGCGTTCCAAACTAGCGCGACGCGTCTTCTCCCTCACCTACACTCAAGGCTAGTCAATCTTTTTCTTGCGCAGTACGACATATGCTAACCTTTCGTTCACCGGTGCAGGATACAAGGTGCGTGTACTATATACTCTATCCCGTTTATTTCTAACGCTCTATGAGATCCCAAATAGATCCTTCATGACACTGGGACGAATTTACTCGGAGATGAATAGGCGAGTCCGCCTTCCCACTCTTGCGTCTGGTCCATTCAAACATTCATCTCGCTAGCTTTGATGTTTACGCTGTGAGATTTTCTCTCAGTCTGTTTGCCCACTTTACCCATCATTGCCAATTCATTTCAGGTCGATTTACTGCGAACGATGCCAGGGCGCTCCACCTCCATCCCCTCAGTGCTCAAGGCCTTTGTGTACCGATACGGAAGGGGGATTGGTCTGTGGAGCCGTATGGGAAGCCTGTTTGGAAGCCTGTGAGAAATTGGCAGTGCGACCCTATGGTGCTTCATCATGCGTTACTCTCAGCACGGTCTCGCCATTACAAAACACCGGAATCGCAGAGACTATGATGGCTGGTGCAGCGGCTGAGGCATGTCCTCGAGCGGCTTTCCGGCTGGAGTCGAAGACGGCGTTGTGGATTGCAAAGTTAGACCCCTAGGCACTGGGCAAGGATGTGGGAGGCAGGCGCGCCTCGACGGTCGGTGGTGGAATTGGTTGGGATGAGGGTATTTCTGTCGTCATCTTTTTTGTGGTTGAGAGAACCCTCGAGAGACGCACTGCCTTGACGAGGCTCGGGGGCTTACGGCGACCGCCTTCAGGCGGAAGCTAACCAAAAGTGCGCGTAGATACTGTTTTTTTTTTGTATTTTATTCGAATGAATCTTCACCTCTCTCATTTCACTTCGTGTCTTCAGTCCTTGAGAACTTGAGATCTCTCCCGCCTTATCGTCATCGCGCAAAGCCACAAGTACTTGTGAGCGACGTAGATACGTATGAGCTCGACCTCGGAACGTCGAGTGCGAAGGGCTGATTGGTCTCATTTACAGGTGGGTAGAAAAAAAAATTGGTAGGTACAGTAGATCGTACAGTAGCAGGAGTGTCCGAGTCAATAGGGTCCATGCGAGAAAGAACTCGGACAATAGTATCATTTGTGCCGCCCCGTAACATCGTGTGGAGAAACAGGCCAGCTTCCCAGGTCTCAGGCGACAGCGAGTCTGACCTTTGGATTGGAAAGAGATGCTTGATTGCTGCGATCTTAAGTAATGTGGCGCGAAACGTACTGCCAGATAGTGGCAGAGATGGGGCCAGTGTTGCGTGGAGGGACAAGAATGAGCACCGGAAGTATCCAGACCGTGACGCAGCTTCGCATGCCCCGAACGGTATCGGGGCTTGATATAATCACAGTGGACTGCCTAGCGTCCCGGGTCCGACGGCTAAATCCATTGCGCAGAACAGGCCTTGGAATGTTAGACCCTCACTCAAAATCCGACGCCATATGAGGATCCGACGACCTATCTAAGACAATGTCGATATGGATGGCCGTCTCGCACATCAACCTGACAAAGTTCCACCACGGCAAGCATGGTGCATATAAGCTGATTCTTCCCCGGGTAAAACCGGCGGAGCGCGGTTCTTCTAGTCAGGACGCGTACTGTCCTGAACTTCCGGTACTTATGTGCACTCGTAACAGCAGCGAATCCTACTTGTAGGTGAATGGGATTCTTGTGCCGCTGGAGTGCTTCCCGGAGGCCGACGACTCGGAGAACAGCGCCAAATATCGTGAGCTCTAATTCAACGCACGGTTTTGAACAGCGTTGTCTAGCAAGTGGCCGGTATCGGGAGCGGATTTCGAGGGTTTCTGGAGAGTGTCGTTGTGGCCAACTGGACGGAAACGAATCTTGTAAGAATTTTCGGATAGAACCCGAGAGCTAACAAGCACGATGAAAAAGTCCCTGTGCCAGTCATGCTAATACGGGAAAGTGTAGGCGGTCGGTGTGGCAAAAGAGCCCATCGAGCCACAGATGGTCGTTGGAGGATGGTCGTCGGCGGCCTGTGGGAGTCCCAGCCTAGGGTATTCGGGTGAATTGCTGGCTGGGAGATGGAAGAGCAGAACAAGAGCAGAATGGGGAAAGATGCGGTGGTGATCATGATCTCTCGGTGACAGTGTTTTGACGAATGACACCCCTGTTTGGCTTGTTTTGGTTTGACTCTTGACCTCCTCCTCCACCTCACCCCCCTTCACGGTTCACTTCCTCTGGACCTCTGCGGGCGCCCATCTCCCGAGCCAGTGCGCATAGCACACTTCTATGCCTAACTGCCAATGCTTTGGAATCTCTGGGTGGTATGGGTGAGCGGCTCTTCCCGTTTTCGCATGAACAAAACAGACAACCTACAAAATGCTACGCAGGGCTGGACCTTTGGACATTTTCCGAGGCATAATCGGTGCCTAACAGTCTCAGCGGGTCCCTCCGGCATGCACCATGGATCTACAAGGTCGGTGCATATCCTTCGCCTTATCTCCGAACGAGGTGGGTGCGTCGTGAGGGCGCCGATAGTCCCTGAAGTTCCGATCCCGAGAGAATCTCCAGAAACTCTCTCTCCTGAGGCAGGCTACCTGCTGAAGACAACAATCTGGAGGCATTATGAGCCACCTAGAACAACAGGAGCGCGAAGAAAGGGAAGTGGTGCTACTAGCGTAACCGCTAACCCCGACTCGTTCAATGAGCAATGCCTACCCGATGATGAACAGACGCACGATAAATCACGGAAAGAAGTCAACACACTATGGAGAGACGTCACTTCAAAGCGGCTTCTCGGGTTTTGACCCCCCATTCTTTTCCTTGACAGTATGGCCCAGCCCTGCGTCCGACCCAATCATTGCACTACGCAGACGACGAGATTGCCTCAGATACTGGATATCGGATCCAGCGCGCCGAGCAGGGATTATTCTCGTTGACATTCGGGGCTGGAATGTGTCGAGTTCCAGCTTTTCGCACCGTCTCCAAAGTTCCGCCTCTTGCACTCTGGGTCTCTGAACGACAGGCATTTGAGCTTGAGTGGATTTTGGGAGGAAAAGTCGGATGAACCAGGGTCCAGTTGAAGCAGAAACGAATTTGTTGAGACCCGGAGCCGAATTGAATGAATGGAATATCTCTGTCTCTGCGCCCAAATGCAGGATCCGAAACTCGTAAAAGTGTTGCTAAACCCGGTGAAGACAGAGCTTCTAGGTGGAGTACAGACTCGGGCTGTCAACAATTCAGAGTCAACCCGACCAACTCCATGAATGGCATCGAACACTGTCAATTCATTGGGGAGACGACAAATTTTTTTGAGCAAATCTAAACGTACCTATGGAAGCCCGTCTAGCCATAAACTGATGTGGGAGACTTCGCAGGGGCGACTCAGTCATGGAGCACATGCAAGGCAACTCGATAGTACTCACGCTGCTGACAACACTGAAACGTCTGCAAGAGCGGTGTCGTTAATCAGGGAACCTCGGTTTAACACTCAAGACTTCGCTAAAAATTAACGCCGGGTGCGCTGTATAACTCTTGGGAGTCCTGTTGGTTCTGGAACCGTCCCAAGCGTTTCGCTCCAACGAAAAAGTCGTGCATATCGCTGGCTGAACATTCAAACATTTCCGGAACAAACGAATTTGGTGCAAGACGGTCCTGGTGCTGAAGAACAAGACAGGCTGATACAAGAAGACAGTCTTGACGCCCGCAAAACGGCCGTTGGATGAGTGAAAGGAAAGCCTCGAGGCTGTCGGACAAAAACTTTCGCGGTCACATGCCTTTGGCGCTGAGTGGCGATAGACGACTAGAGCGTCTATTCTCACGAAAACATCGCCGGGAAGAAGCTTTGGTGCTCAGCTCGATTTCTCCCAGTTTCTGGATGCACGATACTCATAGATTAAGAGAATCGTTGACACGACGAATGGGTAATGGTCGCTGGCCGTCATCGACGAAGTATTTGCTGTGGTGCATGAGGACGACGAGACGCTGCCACGGAGACTTCTAAAACTGACGTAGATGCTCGAGGTATTGGAAGAAGATGTCTACTGAAAGAGAAGGAGGCGTCATAGCCCGAGAATATGATGCGGAAGACGTAGGTAGCTTAAAGCTAGCGCTGGAACGCGCCGACAAGGCATACGAGACCATGGCTTGTAGCAGCACCCTTCAAGATGACTATGGTCCGGTGACCAAGGTGCATAGACCAGAAAAAAACGAGGAGCTCGCCGAAGAAGGTGCTCGAGTCTCGAGAACTCAGAGAGGATACCCGAGCAGGCATGAACCGGTCGAGAGGGTCTGTTGCCCTGTCGACCGCGAGGAGAAGGTCCCCGAGCGACGCTACAGGTGCCCGAACTGACTACCGCATCTTCAGACGTAAACCGCATTGGATAGAGACCCGGAAAGTCTTGCGCCAACGGAATACTTGACAAGGCGAGGCATGAAAACAAGGGACTCGGAAGTGCGCGGGTCCTGGACGCTGTAAGGCGCGCTGGTCACCCCGTATGTATCTGACCATTTGGGATCATGGCTGATGGAAGCGCGGGCAGAAAGGATGCAGAGGCACGGAATGGGGGGACGTGGTCAAAGTCATCCATAACAAGGTTCAATTCAGAGCGATATGGGATAGAGCCAGCCGAGAACGAGGGTACAAGCACTAGCTTCCTCTCCCCCATTGCGCTAGGCAACACCGGCGTCCCCCGGCTCAAGCTCTTCACAATACCGTCGCTGCCATGCACACCGGCAGACAGAAGATGCACACACACATCGCTCGCGCCCCTCGCGGGCTCGCACTCGGCGTATTCGTCGGCGTCAGCGTCCTCCCTCTCGACCCCGACCCCAAAGCACTCGGCAGCGGAAACAGCTCCGCATCATCACCATCATCCGTACCCCCTTGCCGGCAGATTCACGCTCCTCCTCCTCGCCTTGGCGCTGACGGGCGGTGCGGAATGCGGAAGAAGGATAGGGAGCGACCAACATAACAGAACCCGGAGACTCGGGTGCGAGTTGAGAGGAAGGTATCAAAGGCTTGTCAAAGCGAGTGGCAGAACCCCCGACCACCAAAGCGAAGATCCGCACAAGCTTGGGAGATGAAACCTCGGCCGCTGCAGCTGCAGCTGCGACTTTGCAAAGAACCCGCAGAGTCTGAGAGAAACAGGCCGCAGCTTTGGCGCGTGCTCCGGAGCCTGCGAAGCGAACGAGAAAGAGCCGCGGAGCTGGGGCGTAGAAACACGATCCGGGTCATGGAGGGAGCGCAGGCGGAGGCACGGGAGTGGAAGCGGTAGCGGTAGTGGGAGAACTGGGTGAGAGCGGGGGTGATGCATGACCTCTAACATTTGTCCAAGAATCTCCTTTGGACGACGCCAAGGGAGCGCACCGATGCAATTCCCTTGAACGAGATTGGGTAGAGAGAAGGGAAAAAAGGGGAGAGCCTGCCCGACGAGGGAACGGACGGAGCTGACGGACAGGTAATATAGCGAACGCACAATCTCGGTGACGCGGGTCGTCGACACGACGAATGAGACATCGAGGTGGGGGCCGTCAAGAGAACGCTCGTCGTGGGGCCGAGGGACAGATTGAAGCTGCACCGCCGGGCCATTCATCTGTTGAGGCTCTGAGGGCGGACAATGGACATCCGGCAAAAAAGATGCCTTCCGGCTAGAACGCCGCCGTCCCGCTTCTTCTGTATTTCCAAGGAAGGGTGAGGGCAACGTGAGGCGGCGATGTCAAGGTGATAGTGATGATCGATGAGATCGTATGTCGCAGAGGAAGCACTCTTTCATCAACGCTGCAGCCGAACGCTCCAGAAGTGCTTCCAGGACGAGATGAGCACGGTCAGCGAAAACTCGTATCTCATGTGAAGTCTGCTCGTTCGTGGTGGACCCCGGGTGATCATCTTCGTCACTCTCGTGCAGGTTAGATACCTCTCGATACATTCCAAAACCGGTCTTGAAACAGACAAGATGTCATGCGTTACGGATCATGACACCCTCCTCCGAGCGTCCTTGACGCGCAGCCTCGGGTCAAAAGGGTGCTGTGCGACCTTGAAAGTCTACCCGCAATACGCGAAGCGACAAGGACAGCAAAAGACGCGATCCATGTGGGGGGTCCTGAGAATCGGCTGGTGGTACAGATGACCAAGTGCGGCGAACGGAGTGCGTAAGAACGCACCTTCCGTGGCCGGTCATCCTGCTTCAAGTATTCGAGTCAAGATCAAGACGACCGGTGGATACCTATGTATACCGCTCAAAGCTGAGCACCGGAGAAGCTGAATGGGAACGACAATGTACATACGGGTAGTGTCTTTCGAGGAGCTTCGCAAGAAATCGAGACTTGAGGGGGGTGTATTACTGGAGGACGATGCAAGCGATTCGGGAGCATGCGCTACCGGATAGACGGACTGCCTTACGAGCATGCTCCTACCAACGCAAGATGTCAGACAACAGAGAAAGATGCAGAATGGGTACGTACCGAGCCGTCGAGCTCTGTTGAAGCAGAAGACTGCGCGGGTCATCTCGAATGGCCCCACTTCCCCTTGAAACGATTAGAAGAGTTACGAGGACCATTACGAGCCAGAGATACTCACATGGGATACCCTTTCTTGACGAAAAGCACTGTTAACCCACCAACTACTCGACCGTCGCGGGACATCAAGAACTCGACACGTCAAGTCTTGACTCCGCGTTTGAACAAAAGAAAAGCGAAGTTCTTCTGGAGAAGAACAAGCCGCGTCGGCCGGTGATGTCGACGGCCACTCAAAAAGCCTAACCGGAAAATCATGAGGGCTTGGACGTGGCTTTGAAAAGCAGGTTATCGCAACGATGGCATGATAATACAAGGCAAAGGCGTACCGTGGGCCTGTCCATACAGTTTCCGAGTAGCGTAACACACACGCTGGCCGCTCCCTAAGAAGCAACTTGAATTCGAGAGCTGGCAGACCAGAGGCGTATTGTCGACGATTGCACTTAGACCTGCCGACAAGACGGATCGGACACCGTGCGTTTCCCTTACGAAGTCCTCTTCCGCTAGCACTACGCATATCTGACGACATTCCAAGCTTCAGAGACGACTTGAGGAAAGTCAAACGAAGCTCACTTTGAAAGCTGCGGCCCTACATGTCCCTCCACCAGTCCCGTCCTTCAGTGTTCTCTCGTGGGCCAACATAGGTACCGCATGAGTCCGTTTGCGCTTTGCCTGCGTCGACGACTCCTGAGTCGCTGGCAGAGCAAAGGCGCCAAGATTTGAATGCCTTCGTCCGAGTCGTCAAGAGTGATGATTCACAGTGAGAGATGGTCCAAACCGCAAGGTGAAGTATCCACGACTGACGTAGTGAGCTTCCCGAGCGCTGTTTGACGATAAAACGACGCGATGGCGAAGATTGTGGGGTCGATGATGATGGAGGAGAGCTGCATCTGGCAATCGGCCGCCTCTCTCTTCGCCTTCATCATGTCTGTCAATGGCCGTACCACCCGTTCTGCAACGTTATCAAAGCCGAGCTAGAAGGTGCCGACAAGTCCTAATATTGCATATCCAAAATCGAGCGCAAGTCAATCCCGACAAAACCTACGGCGGCCGTGGCGCCGGAGAGTCGGCCAGCTGGAATTTCTTCAAGTTGATAGCTCTTACTACATCACGTTTGCGAAGGTTCAAACCCACTACTTGGAGTCTACTTCCCTGCGTTTCTCACTGTTCTTCGCGACGACCCATAATGCTGCAAGTTCTATGTATCTAAATCACACAATCATAAAACCAAACCCGGACCATCATGATTCATGGTTAACTACATAAAATCGGGGGACTGTGACACGGAAAAACCATCTTGAGGGAAGGGAGAGGCCAACTCAGCAACGAAGCAAAAAGTCACCCACTGCACAATGCACGGGACTGGCGAGCTCAGGGCTCGATCCCTTCGCCCCAAGTCTTGACAGAGCGTCAGGCGAGCTGGCCAATCTACACAGCCGTGGAGACAAGCATCAGTGGCTCGAATTGGAAGAGAAAAAATCTTGAGGGAAGGGAGAGGACAATTCAGCAACGAAGAAAAAGTCACCTACTGCACAATGCACGGGACTGGCGAGCTCAGGACTCGAACCCCTTCGCCCCAATTCTTGCAGCGCGTCGGGACAGCTGGCCAATCTACACAGCTAATGCACCAGAGTGGAGACCAGCATGAGCGGCTCAAATTGGACCAACAGCTAAAGACTGTTCAGATGACCGTCCGAGCCAGGCCGAGAGTACTTAACTTGCT
This sequence comes from Favolaschia claudopus, assembly GCA_037176885.1. Taxonomy (NCBI): domain Eukaryota; kingdom Fungi; phylum Basidiomycota; class Agaricomycetes; order Agaricales; family Mycenaceae; genus Favolaschia; species Favolaschia claudopus. Next base: position 1,841,612 of record JAWWNJ010000005.1, read on the forward strand.
GAGCTTTATGTGCAAGAATCCTCTTGATCGGAAGAAGAATGGCAGGAAGAAGGTGCAGGTCCGCAAAACCGTAAAACCGTCGGGTATCCGAGCATAGCTGGATTGGGCAAAATTCCTAGAACCAGATTGCGCAGAGTGCCAAAATAAGTAAGGAGAAGGATTGGAGAAGAGAGTACCACTACGCCTTCGAGAGCAAGAAACGAGATGCGTCCACGCACGAACACTCCTGAGATGATTGGAGCTGCACACCTGCGAAGCAGGTCGAGTATATATATAGTCGGGCCAAATCTCCTCATGCTCGAAAGGTGATGATTCCGCTGTCATCATCCAAGTCTGGAGTACGCGGGAAAACAGAGGTGGTCGATGTATAGACCAAAGAAGGCTCCTCCGCCTTGAAAGTCAAAAATGAAGAGCTATCGCTGTAAGCAAAGCATCTGATACTAGTAGGTTCGTCGAGCTGTGGAACAAATTGTCAGAGAGCGGAAAGAGAGGCAACAGCGAGGTATCATACTCGAGGATCATTGTATCTCATAGCCAGTACCACTACTGAATCGAAAGGTTGTCTTAGGGCAGTGAGACATTGGTGACACAGCAAGGAAATCGAATTTTGCCGGGATACAGAGAGGAGGTGATGCTTCAGTGGCTAGTGGGAGATCTCGAATGGCCGCACATCCTCAAAGTATCGCAGTCTATCATATTTGAAACGATAAATAAAGTGACGCAGTCCATTTTGAGCGTGAAATGCTCACATGGAATATACATTCTTGACGAAGAGCATGACTGACTCGCTCACAATTGGCCACTCGTAATCCTGGCAGATGGACGTCAAAAATGTGCCATGAATTAGAGAGAAAAGCGAACAAAAAGTCTATCTCACCGGATGGTGAACGCAGGGATTGAACCGATCGGCGGGCCGAAGTCAAGCGCGTCGAAAGCACCCAGCCGTTCTCTACACAACCGCTGTGCTACAAGATGGACGAACGTCGTGTCGAAAACGCTTCCCAGTAATACGGCGAAGGGAACAAACTGAAAATTCTTGAGGGGGTTGATGGAACAATGTCGATGAGACGATACAACAATGACCGATAATAACACGTACTCGGATGAATCACAACAGGATGAGGAGAGAGTAGGATGCCCGCGCGTGGCGTCGGCGTACCACGCTTTCCCCTGCGTCCCTCTGAAAAACCTTTTACTGCCTTGCGGCCCTGCCAGTGGCATCGAAGTGCGTACTGGAGGCAGGCGGATAAGATACATGGCGCTTCAGATCAGGCAGCGCATCGTGGGACAGACTTGAGACAGACAAACAGATACTTCGTACAGGGAGCGCAGAATGTAGAACGAACCGCGTCCGCGAGGCGACTTTGACAAGTCACAACACCCAGGGTGGTATCGGTCGAAATTGCCAACGGCTTGGATAGCAGTCTGGACACGATGACCCTAAGTTTCCGGCTTCCTCAATACATTGCGACAGAAGGAGACGGTAACGTACCTCATATGTTTCCTTACATCTTAGTACTGAGCTGTTTGACACGCCGCTCTTTCTCTGCTCAGACTCTGAGTGACGATGTGGGATCCGACTGACCGGAGTCTGAGGAATATCGTTAATGAGACTGCTCCGCTTTTGACGGAAGAAGACGCACCCGACTCTCAATATCCTATTCATTGCATCGTCCCATGCCGGTCAAGCCCAGGTTCCGGAATCAGGTCAGCATTCAAATTTGAGGAAAGTCGAATGTGGCTGATATCAATACGTGTACTTATTTGCAACGGCGCCGCATTTGTGGTGCTGTCTCTTCATCTCCTAGTATGCTGGCAGATACTAGTAGGCACTGCATGGCCCGCATTTTCTTGACGTCTGGCCAACAGCACTGGCAGCCCAAACACGGTTCCTTCGAGGATGCCACCAGTGACCCTCATCCGAGTCGTGTGGAACGAAGACCGTAAGGTGTCAAGACTTCAAGTTGCCCGGCGGATACAGTGGAAGCGTTGAGTGTTGTTTTGCTCTCAGATCGCCACCGGCGGCGGCGTCGATCATGGCTTTGGAAGAATCTGGGAAGCTTCAGGACTGAGGAGCGCTGTTTGCTCCAAGTTTGCAGCATTGCTCGGTGCCAGTGTGTGAAGTCAAGTTTGGCACTGCCCGGCCGGGCCGGCACGCGATCTCCCTCTCTTCACCCAATCTTCACCTTCAAGTTCATGGTTCCTTCGATACTTTCGAGTCGAGCTAGTAGCCTGGGCCACTGTATTGGCTTGTTCTACCCCTCCTCGAAATCCAAGCTACAATGCCTCCAGTGAAGGCAAGACAAAATTGAAAATACTTACCCAAGAAAATACCTAGATTTTCACAATTTTTCGCCAAATTGAGCGGAGCCGTCTGCAGCCTCACCGGCCTCACCACAGACGCAGATGATGTTCATCGGCTCTTCATGGTGCATCTTACTTCAGGCTGCCTCTTCTACGTCGAGATATCGATGAATCTTTTGTGAATCTTTCATAGCTTTCTCAAATCATCAAATATCAATCATGATTCATTCTCCGAGAACTACATGCTTGTCTCCGACCGACCTGATGCAATTCAGGTCTCTTTCTTATCCCTCAAAACACGACATCTACCGACTACCACAAGCGGCGCCGTTGAATACTTAGCGATACCAGAAACGCGACAGATCGCTACAAAGCTGACTATGTAATATCTCACTCGTCCACGGCTACAACCCATCTCTTTCCGATTGCAACTTACTATGAAGACAGCTCGAAAATCTCTGACTACGAATCCTTGACGCGCCGAGCATCCTCTGTCGCGCCGTCACGGGATCGTTCCGCCGACAACATTTTCTTTCGGGCTTCTCAATTCAAATCTCAAAACCTTCTACTCAATTGTGTTCGAAGGTGACTGCGTACCAACTCCATATATATGTGTGTGTACGCCCTCCCATTCTTCTTGTATTTTCCTCCTTCTCATGCCCCCGTCTGAACGTAGCGTCCATGAGGTTTTCCACCAACAGCCGTCGTATCATGATCACACAGGAGTGAAGAGTGGACTCCTCCTTGCCCAAACCGATCCTCTCAGAGATTTTGACGACGACAGCGACCTCTCCAGTCCCCGTCCTGTAACACGACCGCGACAGCTCGAAGCGGCTTATGAACTTATCCCGGTCACCGACGATGAAAGCGAGCACAACCTCCAAAACGAGACCGACATGGGATATGATGATGATGGTCAGGACCGTCCGACTTCCTCAGATCCTCTTTGATAGTGACGATCATTGCTTCTCTCCCAGGCACATACAATACGGGCTTGGGTTACGATGACCACCGCAGCGATACTACACAACACGCACAGGAAGCCCACGCAGAACACGTATTCAATCCTCAGACCCCAAATCCGAAGAAGAAACGTAAATCTAAAGAATTCGATCCAGAAATCTCTGTGAGGGAATCGTTCGAGCCTGAGTCAGAGCATGGTACGGAGCATGGTACGGACAATGTGGAGCAGCCTAAGAAAAAGCGCAAAAGGCTGGACACTACTGCTAACTTGAAGGACTCAGCCGTTCAAGGTGAGTTCCTCGTTGTTGATTCATTCAGCGACGGAACACTGAAAGAAAGCTGTCTCTGTTTGTCAGTTCCTCAAAGCCTGCGACGCTCTCCGCGTATCCCATACGCACCGCTCGAGTGGTGGCGGAACGAGAAGGTCGAATATGGCGGGCGTGACCCCAATGGCGAAAAGATACTGGTTCCCCGTATCAGAGCTATTATCCGCATCCCAAAGGTGCGTTGTAGCTTGAATTGCGATGCCAGAATTCCGGCTCAGGGACTATTTTTTCTATCTAGATTCCTATCGTCCCGCGCAAGAGATCTCGCCGTCAGCGTGCAGCGGACGACAAACCTAAAGAGCGCAAGAAGAAGATTGTGTTCTTACCAAAGAACCCCGAGGAGGGTTGGGACAATGATACCCAGGCTACTGCGACAGTAAAGGAGTTGATTACAGAACGGGACGTGTCGAGACGTGCGTCGTTCATCTTCTCGTTTGTCGAAATCCACTCATGTTGCCTCGTAGGCATCGCATTTACTGCGCGGATGTATAAACCTCAATTTATTGGCGACAACTCTAGCTGGTCATTTGAGAAAATCTTTCAGGACTCGGAATTTATTGCTGCCGGACAAATGGTCATTGAACGGAATGCGCGAAAACCCGTCAGATCGAGTAATGATAACACATTCGTAAGTGTGTGTTTTCTTTGCAGTTGGTTTATAGGTTCTGTTCGTCAACTTACTGGCACGAACCTTTAGATCTTTCTCGTCATTGAGGGCGCGGTGAATGTGAATATCCATGAGACAAGCCTCATTGTGACGTCTGGTGGCTCATTCATGGTTCCTCGAGGCCGGTCCATTTCAGCATATTCTTCTTGGGCTAGGGACTAACGGGTGTTCTTCCAACAATTTTCAGGCAACAGATACTTTATCGAGAACATTGTGGACCGGCCTTCGAAGCTGTTCTTCTCACAAGCGCGCCGAGAGATGGCAATGATGGCTGAAACAAGGAGCCTGAGCCCACAAGTCCAGAGATCCGCGTCTTGTCAACTGAGTTTGGGGAGGGCTCGAGATTTGCAGAGAGTGACTGCACCCTTTTAGGCTGTTTGACCGCTGTCGGAGTCGCAATTAGACGCGTATCTTATGCTCGTATCTCAGTCCAGTGAAACCATAGTAACTACTTACGAATGCTATTCAAGTTTGATTCCTAGCTTCGTTGTAGTATCGCGATGCACTCAAGCAGAGATCTCGGACAGGAAGACATACAATTAGATTCCTAGCTAGGATACGTGTAGACCGCTTAGCTCTAGTGAGAGCCTGGGCAGTGTCGACTTGTCGGCCTTACTGTAGTCCACAATCTACCTACGGAAGACTACCACAGAGTGCGTACGGAGAAAGGTAGATCAGGCAAGCGTCCCAGGCGGGATACCGTCTATACCTCCTCATACTAGTAACGGGAAAACTACGCAATACGACCCCGGTCGGAAGAGTAACTACTAGATATCTATCACAGATCTCCGCTATACTCAGCCTCCAGACGAGGACGAGACCTCCCTTAGCGTAGCGACCTACGAGCTCCAAAGCTAGGCTTGATATAGCCAATGTATAACGATAAGCCGTGGCTTAGAGAAAATGCGAGTAGCTCGTGCCTCTGACGTGGTCCTAGAGTGGGCCCTGACTCCCGAAGATGCGTAGAGGGAATCCGACACGCGAGCAGCGAAGGGCGTGCATCGCACAAGACGCTTGGTGGGAAAAGGCATAACAGCGCTTGTGCACATCGGTGTATGCCGTGCGAGATGGAAAACGCCAGTGATTGGGCTTTGCAAGGCGCTGAAAGAGAAGAGGTCGAGAGGAAGACGGTGTCGATCGTCTGAGTGGGAGCCAGTGCCCGATATCGAGGCGAAAAGTCGACGGAGAATCTCGTCGAACAGGGCACAAGTTACGGCTGCTTGAGTTCCATGCGCATCGTGAGGATGGGCGGAGTTGGTGCTTGAGGCTTGCCAGCAGGTCCTGTCTGGCAGCGTGACTCGTTCGTACGACGTTCGTTGCTCGCGCCGTGCTCTGGGTATGAAGCAATACACGCGGTTATTCTACATGGGTGGTATTGACACGGGCCGACTCGATACGGCGAGGTGCAGACCCATTGAAAGCAGAGACGTTGCTAGGGCTCGTGGCGGCCATTGGGACGTGAAGCCGGCCATGATCATAGACCAATCATCGGGCCATTTGGAAGAGGGGCTGCGACGGCTTTCCAAGGATGTTAAAGGGCGGCCATTCGCGACGGGGTGAAGCTGATGGGAGAGCTGCCGGACCATGGGCGAAGAAACCTAAGGCTCCCTAACTACACCACCGAGCTCCCTAAACCCACGAGTCACTAGGGGATAACAGAAATTAGACCAGGAGCAAAGGTGCGCGGAGGCCACGACCGCCGGGCGAAGTTGGATGCTCGAGGATGCCTCCTCGACCCACGATAATGTCCCAACACATGCGACAGATCGCAGATACACCTCTTCGTGGCACGCAGACGAGTCCGCGTGCTCTGAATGCCGAGCGAGTTACTCGATATCGAGTATCGGACGATCGAATCACATTCACGAATGATACCGCGGGTGACCAGACAGACACTCGTGAATGCCCAACGAGGAGGCCGGTCCAGATCGCGGAGTATATGGAGGGAGCGAGATGGCACTGAGGTGAAGAGAGACCAAAGGAAGCCGATCGAACGACGTCCGCCGGACTGGCAGCCAGGAACGACTTTTCATGGACCATTTCTTCGCCGCGCAAAGAAATTGGAAAAGCGCGTCGCGAGGAGTACAGCGCTCCAGTACCGTGCAGGCCCTAGTAGTACGAGGCCTCGAACGGATGCCGAGACGCCAGAGAGACGATGTACGCCCTTGGCGTGCAAGGTGAGTATGATACAGAGTCGTCCCCGCCGCCGACGAGTGCACGCAAGAGAGGCAACGGAGAGCGGCCATGGTCTCCTCAACGAACGACGGAACAGTAGGATACCGTCGGTTAAGAAGACAAGTGTGGTCGACAAGGATTATAGCTTCCCCGGCCGGGTTTGAGAGGAGATGCACTCCTACGCAGGTTTCAGGCATGGAACGCGGGCACCGTGGTCACGGAAGGCGCCCCGTCAATGGGTTTGTGCCTTGGCGTGTTTTTGGCGGGCGAGATGTGTGACGACTGGAGGGGCGTCGAGGGACGTAATCGATATCCTCGCGACTTAGCAGTGAATCCATATGGCTTCCTGGACCAGTTGGCGCTTGAATTCGAGATTCGGAAGACGTGGGTGAGCTTCGTACCGGGGAGGAATATGGCAGCGCCAAGACGATTGTGGCGGTCAGAATCTCCCAGCAATCTGGGTGCTTCGGTCGACGGAATGGCAAGCACCAAGCAGTGCTAGGATAGACTCTTGCCGACTGTATCCGCTTCGCTTCAACGCAAATCATCTGGGACGAGAAATGCGGGGCAGTCCAGGAAGCTCTTAGAGCGGCCGTGCAACTGAGTCATCGATTCTGTAGCCCAAGGCCTTGTGGCGTACGGAGCGGCAGCAAAGATGATGAAAGATGGGCATCGTCGATAGGCGAAGGGCATCGGGAAGGGCCAACCGTGTTATGGGGCAAGATATGCGGGGAGGGCGAGGACTGACGCTGGGGGACGAGAACATTCGTCATGGTGTAAATGGCGCAGACCCACTGGCAGTGGAAAACGAGGAAGCTTCGATTGTGCTGCTACACAGACCCAGCTCAATCGTGTCACTGACACTGGGAGCTGAACGATTGTGGATGGAAGCCTCTCGAAGGATGGGTATGGAGAGTTTGACGAGAACAGGATTCTAGGAAAGCACGTGAATATCAGCAAATAAGAAAAGCAAAAACACACATACAAAGGTCATGGTCACTCATGGACCAGTCGCAGCTAGCCTGCGCCGCGAAAACACTGGGTTTATACATATGCCTAATGGAAACCATGCAGCGCTTGGGTCATTGCTAAGGCATTCGAATCGGAATTGGTACACGCGAAAGCCAAGAAACATCTGGTGTGACGCCGACCGCAGCTTCAGGAAGACGTGAACGTGAGTTGGGTAGCCTTGCCGGACTGCAGTCTTCCTTGATCATTGCTCAAATCGTCTCGCACCGAACGAAGTCGAAAGAGGCGGAAGGGCGGTATTGGCGTAAGCTCAAGATGTCGCTGTATGTCTCCGGTGCGGAAGACAGACTCGAAGTGTTACATGGCTGAACTGAAGATACTGCTGGCGAAGCTTTAGCACTGTCACTCAAAACGTGCCAGTCAGACAATTTCAAGGAAAAGAGGCATAAATGGACTCACCACGGCACTGGCACAACCTCGAAATAGGCAGGGACAGCTACTCACACCTATTGGAGTCGGTATGAGTCCGTGAATTCTGTTCATGATAAAAAAAGAAGTGAAAGACTGAGTCGGTGAAGAAAGACTGGCAGAACAGAAACGCACGGGAGAGACGTCGACCGGGCCAACGCCAAAGACGTTGCGAATGACTCTGTTGTGAAACTTCATGGTGTATCGGTGTTGCATAGTGCAAAGTCGAAGATCCTAGCGCCAACAAAGCGCTGGCAAAGGACAAGGCTTCAGCGTTCGCGCTTATGTGTTCTGTCGCTGCCGAAAGATTGAAGTGCCAGTGGAATTCATTCTATTTGGCTCGGATTGGTGGATGTGGGTGTATGAGAGTGGGTGTAAAGACCAGGAGCTCGCTGCTGAGTGCTGACGACAGTCAAGACGAGGCCGCCTCGGAATGATCCGAAACACTCTCCACTCGAGAACTTCACGTCGGAGGTGTACGCGATTGAAGGCGTCAGGGCAGCATTCAACTCTCGAGTGGATTCTGAGAGTGGAATAACCTGAAGCTTCTGGCCTTTGGGCTCTAACTGCAGCTTACGAAGAAACACATTTTTGACTCAACTGAGAACTCGGGAGATCTGGTAAATTCTTGAGTACGCAGCGCGTACGCAGCTGTCACTCGATCTCCACCAAACTCCCCGTTATGCGACTTTCATTGACAAGAATAATCTGAATCACGGTAGCATTGAAACTGTAAGATGTAGCAATGTATAATGGATGGTGTACGGGTATAGCAATGTGTATGTTGGATATAGTAGTATGTGGGTATTATAGTATGTGCGTAACGTAGTGGATGATTCGATGTAGAGAGAACGTCCTCCCCAGACAAAGGTGGGATCTCAAGCTCGGAGGCATTGACGAGTTGCGACTCAGGACAGCGCACTGTAAGACCTCTTCTTGCCCTTGGAGCTATCCAGAGTGTTTCGAACGGATTGCGTGGTGGCCGAATCTGACTGTAGGTACTATGTGAGCGGTTTGCAAAGGGTAAGGAGGTGCGATATTGGTTACCGAAGGTGGAGGTCCCAACCGGTCAATTAGTGGCATATTCTGTTCAGGAATGAGTCTCAGACGGACCTTGACAATGATGGCAAAAGTAACGTACCGAAAGGTTTTGAACTTGAAGGGCGGGGCGTTGGTGGGAGGCTCTGGTGCTTTGAGCGGATTTCGTGTTGACCGGATCCGACTGTAAGTACTATATGAGCAGTCTGCAAAGGGCAAAGAGATATGATATTAGTTACCGAAGGTGGAGGTCCCAACCGGTCAATCAAGGGCGCATTCTGTTAAGGAATAAGTTCCAGACGACCCTTGACAACCACGAAAGTAGTTAACGTACCGAAAGGTTTCGAAGTGCTGGGCGTTGGTGTGCGCCACTGGACGCCGACGCTGAGAAAATTCCGGTAATGAGTCGCGTTAACATAGTATATCATCCTGAAGTACTTACCATTCTGTTCCTTCGTAGCGGGAAGATGAGAACACCCTATGACAGTGGCGATATTGCCCGACCCCATCTTCTCGCCGCAAAAGGTAAAGCTGGCAGATGTTGAGAAACGAAGCGAAGTTATCAAAAAACGAAGACCTCACCCATGGAATTGTGCTGCCGCCTCGAGGGCTTGGAGGATGACGGGGCGAAAGACACCTCCGAGCCAATTCTCGAGAGCAGGCAACCCGTCCTGTAGGGCAACCGCCGCGAAATAAACCTCAGCGGAATTGGCAGGAAATTTGGGAAGCCCCTCCCCATCGAAGAGACCCCTGCTGTCCAACATCAGCAGTAATGTGGTGTTAGACTGCAGAGGACGGCCTGTGAGATTTTCGTCAAGCAGAACACAGCATAAGACTTTGGTGGCGGCTGACCTTCCGCAACATTGCCCACTTGGAGGGGTCAATATTCAACTCCCTAAGGACCTTCATGACAAGATTAAACATAACGACTCGCAGTGCTGCGTCGCCATGCGTCTCCAAAGGATCCCGTTGCCACTCCGGTCCAAGCAGAATATCCCACCACATCCGCAACAGCCTGGGCCAAGGCAGAAATGGCCCTATCCCAAAGGATGCCGACGAGAAGACGCTCTGTACCAGCTGCCGTGCACGTATGTCACGTCCTAGACGCGGATTAGATATTGTTCCAGGGATAGTTGAAGACGAAAATCACTTTTGGACCAGACATGTGGGGAAGTCTTCCGCCTCTTGGAAGGCCTTTGCGACTGTTCGTTTGAGTCTCTGTGAATCTTGTAGATCAGTATCCAGAACGACGCGAGGAATAGAAATCGCACCCAAAGCTTTGCGCACGTATCTTGAGCAAGATAATGTGCGTTCCATCGGTGCCGGCTTCAATTAGCATATGACAATGTACTGAAGGAAGACTGAATGCAGTACAAGAATGTCAGGCAATGATGGGGAAGCTTTGATAGGACTCGTACTTGTTTGCCGTGCTGCGTATTGCAAGAAGTACCGGACGCAAACAGGATTCCAAAAGATCTTCTACGTCAACGTCTTCCAAGTGCGACATCGCGCCGAGCAAGGCATACAACAATTCAACGTCGTCCAATTTGTGTCGGTCGCCAAGCATCGGTTTCTTGAATTTGCCGAACAGAACATGGACCTGTTTGGTGGTTTTGATTACGTCGCGAACCTGCTAAAGAAAAATCAGACCAAGACCACGAGTATTGAAATTGAATCCCAACGGTCAGTGATCCTCGACACAGAGCATGAGCGGGTAGATGTCGGCGGAGTATCGAAACACAGGCGAAGTCGATAAGACATTTTCCTTGATCCACCAGCGTTTTCGGATCTTCTGCCTTCTCCAAAAGTAACATAGCCTTGAGGGGGAACCGGCCACAGGAACCAGAGTCGAGATTTAACAGTGAGGTTTTAGTCACTTGCGTAAGCTCGTTGAGGATTGTTTCTAGTCGACCGGGTTGGCGAGGCGACTCCGCAGCTTGCACTGACGGTCCCGCCGTCTTGTCTTCAGGTTGAGTGTGTGCAGAGTAGGCTGGAGGGATGCCGGATGCGGGGTTAACGAGCGACGTATTAATGTAGGATTGTTTTGTGGTGGTGGTAGGACTGGCAGAACGAGACACGGCGAGGTGGAGCAATGTGGGCGTGGGCGTGGGCGCGGGTATGGAAATCGTTGGCGCATGGTTATAGGGTTTGGGCGAGTACTTTGCCGAAGTGGAACCGATGGTAGACTGAGAGTCCATGAGGGAGGAAGGAGAGCGGCGAACTTGCGCGTGACCAACTGGCATTCTAGGGGCGACACAAATGTCAGAAAACATCAAGTAAGGAGTTAAACGGCATCTGTGCAGATAAAAGACCAGTGCTGCATGCGCGTCTACTACTTGACTTCTCGACTATGCCCCAAGGGTTGTAGTATACTCCTCTTCACTGGCAGAGGCAATCAGCGGCTCAGTTTGGACCCAGTCTGCAGAAACTTGAAGCTGAAGACTTTCAAAATGATTCACTATGCAAACCTCCGAATCGGACTTCAGCAGCACGGCGGCGGCCTCGGTGGATGAATTTCGATGAATGATTCCTGGATTGTCATGGCTGTCGGGAGCAAGAAGTCAACCTCTGTTCATTGACTCATTGATTGAGATCACTGGCACACGATTGGCACACGACGCGGTCCACTGTTCTCAATTTTCTTTTCGACAAAGTACAGTAGAGGGACGTAAAAAATGTGCCGTGAATTGAGTCAAAAAAAAAGCCTAGCTCAGCGAATGGCGAACGCAGGACTCGAACCGATCGGCGGGCCCGAAGACGCGCCGAAGGCGCCCAGCCGTTCTATTACACAACCGCTGTGCTACTCAATAGGCGAAGATCGTGTGGAAAAACGCTTGCCAGTACTACGGCGAAGGGAACGAATGGAAAGGTCTTGAGGGATGGAACGATGTTGATGAGATGATACGATGATGACTCGAAGTGCTCGAGTTCGGATGTATACCGACTGGTGCGAAAATCGAGGGGCTGACACGAAACGACAGCAAGTGCACGGAAGACGATACGCGCGCATGTCAAACAGAACCTCCTCAACTCATGAGGAGCGTATATGAAGTGAAGGGATTATATTATATATAAGGGATATACAGTCATCTTGAAGATCCGGAGAAGCAGAGGCGAGACGAGAGAAGCAGTGGTGTATTGGGAAGAGAATGGGCCGACGGGCACTCGGGACCGGCGAGGTGCAGACCCAATGAAAGCAGGAACGTTGCCAGGGCTTGTGGCGGTGACTGGGAGGAGAAATCGGCCATGGTCAAGACCAATCATCGGGGCATTCGGAGGAGGGGGAGGGCAGGAGGGGGGTGCACGCCTGAAAGCTGTCGGAGGTGCTTCGAAGGAGTTGAAAAGCGCCTATTCTCGACGGAGTGAAGCCGATGGACAGCTGCAGGACCATGGGCGAAGGAATCCAAGGCTCCCTAGACCACCGAGCTCCCACAGTGTCACTAAGCACGGATGCAGCGGTTTCAACTTGCTCTCTGCATGTAGGTCGGCAAACCCATTGCCCGGCAAACTCGTCATATGCACAAAAAAGCCTTGGGCGGAGGTCAAGACTATTTGCGCTCGCTGCCACCGTTAACGAGGTGTTGACGACAGCCGACGAAGCTGGCTGCGTAGGTCCTCCTCATTGGCGCACGATGAGGGCCCATGCAAATGCGACGGAACACAGATACCGATGAATCTCTGCATGTTACGGAGGTGAGAGTCCGTATGCTCTGAAGGTTTCCCGAGACATATCGAGCGTCGCACGATCAAGGCACATTCACGAATGATACCGCAGGTGAGCGAATGCCCAGCGACGGGGTCGGTACAAATCTCAGAGTATATGGAGCGAGCGAGATGACGCTAAGGTAGAGACCAAGGGAAGCCGACCGACCGGGTATGCCAGGTATACTACAATGTTTTCCCAGACCGCTTTTTCGCCCCGTGAAGGAATCTGAGGAGCGGATCGCGAGAAGGATGACGCTGCAGAACCGTGCGAGCACGAGCAGTGCAAAGTCTCGAACTGATGCCGAAACGCCAGAGAGACGGACGACGTACGCCCTTCGCGTGGAAGCTGAGTATGACGCGAAGCCGTTCCCGCGACCGACGAGCACACGCGAGTATGTACATTGACAGGAAGAGCAACAGAGAGCGGCTATCGTCTCCTGCTGATGACAGTCGACGCAATGGTGACGGAATGGTAGGAACACCGTCGTCCGGAACAAGAAGTGGGGTCGACAGGGATTATCCCTGGCCGGTTTCACGGGGAGATGTATCCTACGCGCTGGTGCAGGCATGGAACGCGGGCGCCGAGGTCATGGAAGGCGCCCCTTCGATGGGTTGGGTCTTCACGCGTAATCGGCGGGCGAAACGTATGACATCTGGAGGGGCGTCGAATGACCTTTATCGATATCCTCGCGACTTAGCAGTGAATCCATATGGCTTCCTGGACCAGTTGGCGTTTGAATGCGGGATTCAGAAGACGTGGGGGGGGGGGGGGGGGGGGGGGCTTCGTAACGGGGAGGAATATGGGAGCGCCAAGATTGTACTGTGAGTATTTCCCAGCAAGCTAGACGAGCTGACCCCGTCGGTGCTTCGGACGACGGAATGGCAAGCGCCAAGCAATGCGAGGATAGACTCTTGCTGACGATACCCGTGCCGTTTCGAAGTACAGTATTTGAGTTGGGAAATGCAGAGCAGTCCCGGCAGCTCAGAATGGCCGTGCACCCGAACGGTTGGTGCTGTTGGCCGATGCCCTATGGAATACTGGGGCGGCCAGCAAAGATGACCACGATGGCCATGGTAGTCGAAAGGCGAAGGGCATCGGGAAGGGCGGAACGTGTAATGGGGCAAGATACGAGGGAAGTCCCCCCGGACTGACGCTAGACGGCGTTCGACAAGTGGCAGATTGTCGTGGTGTAAATGGCATCGAGCCACTGAAGGGGAAGCGAGGGAACGTCGAGCGTGCTGCTGTCGGTCAACAGACCTAGCTCAGTCATCTCGCTGACCGTCGGAGCTGAACGCTTGGAGGTGGAGACCTCTCCAAGAAGAATTTGACAAAAAGAGGATTCTAGTAAAGCGCGTGAATACCGGCGGAGTAGCAAAGCAAAGAAACACATACCAGTGTCATGGTCCCCTCATGGACCAGTCGCAGCTAGCTCACGACGTGAAACTGGCAAACCATACAGATGTCTAATGGACCCATGCAGTGCGTGAGTCGTAGTCAGCATTCGAATCCAATGACACGCACGAATGTAAAGCTTATAGCGACCGCAGCTTCAAAACGATGCCGGCGTCGTCGCGGTGAGTTGGGTAGCGTTGCCCGATGCGAGAGCAAGCTGCAGTCTCTCGTCTTTCTTCGTTGCTTATGAGTCCCGCAATAGAAAGTGGTGGCAGTGTTAACTTGAAGTCGAAGCATCGATGTATGTGTGCAGCCTGCAAGACGAATCGCCACTTGGCTGGACTGAAGAGTCTGCTTTCGAAAGCTCGGCTTTGTCACTGAAACCGCCCTATTGAGACAAGGTTGAGAGGAGAGGCATAGATGCACTCACCACGACCTCGAAGCCGCGCCGGTTTCGCCCGCGTCGCTGGACAGCTACTAACATCTCTTAAAGTCGACAATGGGTCCGAGAATCTACTCATGATGACAAAAGGAGATGAGTGAGTCGATGAAGAAGGATTGGCAGAACAAAAACGCACTGGACAGAAGGCTCCTACGCTGAAGACGAGCAGACTTTGTTGTGAAGGATTCCGTCGTAAAACTTCATGCATGCTTCATGGTTTAAGGGTACTGCATAGTGCAAAGTCGAAGAGCCTGGCGGCGGCGCGCCAAAAGACGCTTCCGCCGCGGATGCGAGAAGCGCTATAGTACTGATGTCTGTCGCGCCCTGAAGACTGAGGTGCCGGTGAGACTCGATCTAGCCAAGTCGGATTGGTGGATGTGAGCGAAGATGAGAGTGGGTGTCAAAACTAGGAGCTCGCTGTTGACGACGGTCAAGATGATGAGGCGCACCGGAATGATCCGAAACATACTCGAACAGGCTCAAACTCGACCTCTGCGAGTTTTCTGACTCCAACTCGACCTCTACCTGCGGCGTTCAGCACTGCTTCTCAAGATCTCAATGTTGACTCTCAGAATACTTACTAGCAATTTCTACGTTTTTCAAATGAAAACTGCAATCGTCCCGCAAGCAATCATTGCTACGCCTAAGTACGTCTTCGATCGTATCCCTGACACAAGCACATGCAGCTTGCCATCCACTGGCAGGCAACTCGTAGATGCCCAGTTCTCGTCATCTTGGAGTGGATTCACGTTCGTCAGGCTTCAAGGAATGCGGAACCTATATCGTAGGTTCAGAGATTTCTGGTGACTTAAGTTTTGTCGACGCGACCCGTTTTCTTAGCGGCTCGTCACCCGCACCGTGGTCGGTATTGAAAACTCTTCCAACAGACCGAACAAAGGGACGACCCACCGCAACGGACTCCTTTTATTATTGTGGTCTAAATTCATGGACGCCCACATCCGAAAAATCACTGCATGCAGGTCGGTGCGCGAAGATGGGTTTTGTGTGTAGACTGGTCTCAGCGCCGCCCCATTCGCATCCTGAATAATGACCACCAGCATCATGTTTTTGGTGCGAGCACCGGTCCTTATGGGTTCTTCCGCCTGCCTTCTGAAATCCACCATGCTACTCACCTTGCGCTCGAATTTTTTGCGGATTCCACCGACGTTGAACAGGCCTAGCCCGACGTTGACCACCAAGGCAGATCGACGAGCCTGAGTACTCAAGTTGACGAGTGGATACCTCACCGAACTTTTGGTATGACCACTTTCTTTGCTTGTGGACTTCCCTGTTTTCTAAATGCCAGTTGTTCATCAGCGCACTGGTGATCCTGGCTTACCGTCGCTCGTCAGTGAAAATATCACTGCTGTCACATTCACGAAAACCGAACCCAGTGCCGCTTTTGGCCTGTTTTCAATTACTCATTCGGCGTACTATCTGGTCGTAGATGCCCCGAGGCTACGTTTAAATTTACTGTAAATGAGGTGAGCCGACACTTATCCCAGGAAGATTCCACACTCACTTGGCCCATGAGGTATTCTCAGATATCCAGTTTAGTTGCCAGCACCGCCCGACATATAGTCAAAGGACGCTCGAATGTTGTCTCGGTTATCGTGTAATGGTTGTGTAGGCTTCGGTGCACAGTCGGTGTTTAGCACTTTCGTGTTCTAGCCCCGTCGCCGCCATCCTCTTCGCTGGGATTTTTTGTTTTGTTTTTGTTTTCCTCGCCTTGGGGAAAGATGTCTTTGACGGGTTATCTTCGCCATCTTCTGTACAAACCCGTAGTATAGGCAGGCTGTCGTATACGGTGGTGTTCTTTCAATATTTATCATCTTTCCTGACTCTGAGTGCGCTGCATGTGTCGCGTCCATGAATCAATTAGACGCGTCTCAAAAGCATTCAGACGCGTCTCGCCGCATGACCGCGTTTGGCTCACGTACGAAACATCAAACTGGGCCATCACTTCACCTCTACCACCACCGTCTCTTCAAAGCCGCAAGACAAGCTCTGAATTACAAGTTGAAACCTTCAAGTTTTCTTCTGCAAGCATTGAGCAATGTATCGATCGTTCAAGGCTTTCACTCTGGTACTACTTGTGGCCACGAGTCTGGTTACTTCGCTCAAGGCCATTGCTGGACCCAACGCGGGGGAATGTCTCGAATTTCTGCAGGATGACTTGAACGCGCCGCGCCTCGAAGCATAGGGGAACCGCACCATCGCGCCCTTTAAATTTGACTATGTTTGGTAACAAAATATTGCCTCTCCTCCCTCCGTCCACAATATGTCAGAACCACTGCGCAAAAAACCCAAAATGTAACCTCGCCGCTCTTCTCAATCTCACGACCTTGCGCCTTACCTCTACTACAGCGAGGTTGACAGTGTTCCGACCCTTCCACAAAGCAATGGATCGGAAGAACAAAACAAATTTTTCAAATTCGTTCAGGCCGCCGTTCTCGACACCATTCGGACGCCCGCCTACGCCGCCCTTGCAAGACTCGGGATCTTTCCGCCGGAACATTGGAGGCGTGCTAGGTCCGCCCCCGACAAGCATCGCCTGGGCTCGCACGAGTATAAGGGCGACCGCCGGTTTTCTGTCAACATCGCAGATCTGAGCGCGAGGCTCTTCCCGCGGGCGTCACTCCGTCAGCTTTCAGTTCGTGTTTTGCGTTGTCTCTTTGATATTCGCGCGCTGACTCTAGCTTCGCTAGCGAATTCAAGGCCCCGTGCAGACTAACTGGACTTTCCAGAATATCGTCTACGTCCAAGGGTTGGACCACCACTCGCCAGAGGACTACTACAAGGACCCTGGCAACTGTCTCGAGATCCACTACGACCTTCTCGCCAGCCACAGTATCGAAGACGCCCATGCTTGGATCGAGGAGCTGTTCACGCCGTTGATCCTGTCTGCGAGCAAAGCTCGGGAGTACGTTCCTCTCTTCTTCGCACTTCCACTCGACGTCTGACGCACAATCACAGCGAATATGACGAGGAAAAACGCCAAACCAAGGCTGCCCAGCGCCGAGCTCTCGAGGCCGCCACCCGCCGCTCAGATGAGAATGTGGTCCCACCGCTCCCTGTAACCAACACCACTCACTTCTTTTTCGTTCGGGGCTCATTTTCCTTATAGCAGACGTCGACCTCTGCACCGTCGTGTGCTTTCACTTGTAAAGCGGAGTTCCCTTAAGATCTGCATACATTTTCTATCTCACCGCAACGTCGCACAATACTATGATAGCCATGTACATCACTATTACCCGTACGACACAACTATACCCACATCGCATTACTATACACTCGAGAACAGTTGACACATTCTTCATGGGATCGCTGAATACGTGATTGTGAATACTAGTACATTTCTTTCTGGATGTAAGGACTATAGTAGTGTGCTAAGCATAATTAGCCAGAATGTGGGGATAGATATGAATAAATAACGAGCGGACAGCCTTTAGCGTAGGGGGAGCGGACGCAATGGGCGACGGTTGGAGGAATAGGACTGACGAGTCGAAGCATTGGCGGACCGTACTAAATCGCAATCTTCTGTGTCAGAATGCGACCGTTTCGTCCCTGCAGTGAAACTCGAGGTTGACGAAACGGTGTTGTTGTGGGTAGGAAATCCTGATGCAAATATGAAACGTGTTAGATTCAAGCAGTATGATATGTACTTACCTTCGATGGATAGAGTTGCCTGTGAGGAAAGAGCTCGAAGCCTACGCTGCCGAGCCTCTTCCAGCTGGTCAACAAGGTCAATATATTGATGCTTTGCAGGGAGAGGCCCAGAATACACATACTGATTTCAGCCGCCATCTTTTGAGGTTTTCAGCCTCCATTGCGTTCAAGATCCTGTCCATGGATACTGAAGGTTTGTATATTGTACGGGGGGAGATGGTGTCATCTTGGCGAGATCGAGTGAGGGCTGCCTCGACAATGCTGATCGCAGGCCGGACGAGGTTGACAGTCCAGTCAATTGCGTGCTCCTCCTGCTGGTGGCTAACACACCCCAGACCTCGCATTGCTCCTATGAGAACGAAGAACCTTTTGTATGCTTCATTGTAGACCCTGCGGAGTTCCCAGCCCCTACCCAGCCTGCTAGCATGCGCGATGTTTTGGCCGAGATTATGCTTGACCATCTGAAAACTCTCGACAATCAGCTCACTGCCAGTTATTGCTGCATCCCAAGGAGAAAACGCTCAGCGAGCTCTGGCTCACCGTGTGGGTTTCTTGGGACAGTTCTCCCAGTGCTTTCTCGAACGCTTGAGCAAGGAGATAGGACCAATATTGCTGTCCGACCAACACGGCCCAGACCAAGGTTTCACCGTCAATCTTTTCAAAAAGCTCCAGTGCTGAAGCAGATGGTGTGATCTCGGCATTGAACAGGGATGAGAAAGAATAGGTGGATAAATCGACGACTGGCATTGACGAATTTAGATGATGAAGACGACAAGAAGTAAAGTTCCTTATTTGGACGTTTGGACTACACAGCCATTCAGTCGAACTTGAGTCGAACTGTACTTATTTAACTTCTCGCTCAATGCATTCATCTCGGTTCGTGATCTAATATCCCTATAGCCTGATAATGTTCGTTGCTGCCTTCTATTCTCACTGCGGGGAAACAAGTCTAAACCCACAACTTGAGTGTCTGTACCTTATGCGGCATATGCCGCTCGAGCCTCGGACTCGGATGCTCGGTCCAACCCGCTTCATTTCATCGGCAACTTGAATGACGAGACGTGCATGTTTAAGTATCTTATGTACTCAACCATTTGCAATAATGTGTGCAGCAGTTTGACTCTCCAAATCTTCGACTTTCTTACATAAGTTTTTGAACAATTTTTGAATCAGACTGCCTTCAACCTAATTTGTTGGAGTAACAACGGTGCTTCGAAAATCGAAAACACGTAGTCAGTCAGTTGGTTGTATGGCAATCTCAAACGACTCATAAGGAAACAAATAAAAATAAAAATTCCATCTAAAAAGAATCCGAGCGGTGGAATGGCGGCCTCAAGGGTCGAACGGAGCGATCCTAGGAACGCTTGTACACCCCTGCGCCTGCACAACCACTATGCCAAAGCAAGACAGCTACATGTGGTAAGCGGGCCGACAATTTGTGCGGCAGGTCTCGTACTTTTGTTTTTATTTTGTTATATTTCAACAAAGAAAATACTTGTCCATACTGATATGGAGCCAGAGCTGGTACAAGTCAATGCGACTCAGTGGGAATCTTGTGTGATTGCATTTAAATATTAATGAGTTCTCAGAGACTTCGCTTCTCATTTCACCCCTTCATCTCAAACAACTCCATTCCAACAATGAAGCAGCGCCAGCACTCCCCAATCTCCACCGCGGGCTTCTCCACCACTGCCTCCCACTACTCGCACTCTAGGCCGCACGTAGGGCAACGGATTGGCAGGTGCGTGGCGATAGGGGTTCACAGTGGGCGACGTGCTATCCTCCGGCGCATTTATTCCTGGTGACGGCGAAGCAAGTGCGCGGAGGTGCGTTTGCGAGGGGATGAGCACGGGCGAGGATGCAGGTGGAGCTGGAGGTGGATGTGGAGGGATAGCCGCGTCCACCCTATTTTCTCTGGCACAGAAAGCAGAGGAGGGGCTGAAGGCCGACGTGGACACAAAGAGGAAGAGATGCGCGCATGCGAGTCTCCTCGACCTACCTTCGCTGGCGAGGCGTGGGGGACGCGCGACCACTGGAGAAAGGATGACAAAAGCTCGCGGCAGGTCTGACCTTGTTATTGTGAAGTGGTCCGATGTTAATGAAGGATGATGGGTGTCCATCGAGTGGAACACTGACGGGATGACACTTTCAATGATCGGGGCGAGGTCGAGGTCGACACATGTCGGAGGGTCGATCAACTAGACGAATAACGCCAAAGCTGCGCACCAAGTCAGCGATTGTGAAAGGCAGGGTGGAAGCGATACATACCCACCACCTCTGCATATCGACAGCAGCACGCCGGTAGCGAATCCACTGTCCAAAAACAGACTATTAGACGCAAGTAATGACACGCCTACCGTCCGTCTAAGCGCGAGCAAAACAAGATAACCATAAAAGGCCGGCTGCGCAAAGCAAGACAGAGGAGATATATAAAGCGAGGAGTCCTCAATGAAGGCTTGGTGCCGAGACTGGTAACTGAGCGGGAAGAGTGCAATGCCGAGAGCACGGCAGAGTCGATGAAGACGGAGGCGGCAGCGAGGGCGAAGGCGACAGAGGCGACGAGAGGAGAGAAGAAAATGATAAACTCAAAGTCAAACGATAGCGAGAGTGAATCTGTTGTATTGGAGGCAAAGTAAAGGCTTTTATACAGAAAGTAGAAGACGAGTGCGAAAAGAGTAGTATAAAGCAAAGTACCGTATATGAAATCGGAGAAATACTTGTTGCGAGTGGGGAGATGCGGAAGGAGGAGAACGAGGCTGAAAGAAACGTACTTAAAAGTCCCATAAAGTCAAATAAAGCCAAGAATAATCCCTTGTGAAGCCTCTTTTGCCGGGAGACTTGAGTGCTGGTGGATGTCTGGCCAATCGAGAACCAATAAGTGGTGAAGCCGGGGCGATGGAGACGCCAAAAATCAAGGGATTTAAATGCACGAGTCGAGGTGCAATGCTCCACCTGCATCCTCGCCCGTGCTCATCCCCTCGCAAACGCACCTCCGCGCACTTGCTTCGCCATCACCAGGAATAAATGCGCCGGAGGATAGCACGTCGCCCACTGTGAACCCCTATCGCCACGCACCCGCCAATCCGTTGCCCTACGTGCGGCCTAGAGTGCGAGCACTCGATGAATTCCGCCGCATCAGTGACATCCGAATCCGGTAATTTGATGGGGGCGGTGTTCCCTTGACTTATCATTGATCTGAGGTGTTGGGGGTGTGTCGTGATGCGTAGGTAGGAGGTTGTAGTCAATTGCTAGTTAGTATAGAGGTTCGAACATCCGGAATGGGGGTGTGACTGCGAGTTCGGTCCTTTCTATTTGCATTTTTTTTTTTTGCTTATTGCATTATCCTCACCCGTGATACATTGTTCCAATTTCTACGTATTTTCTGCTGGGCGTCAAAGGGGATATATGGCCCCATTCAATACATATCCTTGATTATTTTCGAGATTTATGAGCAAGCGCAGTGGGGAGGACGAACCTTCCGAAATCAAGGGGGCACCGGCAATCTAACCGGCGACTAAGGGCTAGTTAGTTAGTCCGGCCGTCAGGCCGGAAAAAAAAAATTGACCCCCCCAGTTTGTGTGCGGGAATGAGCTTCTGGTAGTCTGTTTGAGTGGGAAGCACTACTGAAGCACTGTGCTTGAGCTCTACATGTAGCTTTTCAGAGGATATAGTGCTACTCCTCTGTAGTCAGTCTCAATGTGGCTTTGTTTGGTGGAGCTGTCAATCTGATGTTGCCATGTTTTGCCTTCTAAAGAAGGATGTAAGCATCCAGTCTGGTCTGGATACTCTTCTCAAGCCAGTAGAACAGTAACTGGCCCTTCAATAAATTTTATTTGTCGGATGAACTTCAGGTCAACGCAGTCCGGCGACTTAACCGTGAGAACATATTGCCGTATATAGTGCTTATGTTAGTTAGTTAGTCAAGCCTAGAGTCGGAAAAGAAAAAAAACGGCCCTATATATTTTTTTAGAATGCCGGTGCCCCCTTGTCCGAAATGAGTCAGTTTTGTCAATGGCAGCCGTTCAGTGGGGTCACACAAATGTCACAAAAAGTCCTTTTCATTTGTCTAGTTTGCTACGGGCGGCGTATAGCTCTCAAAATTCATATAGCGGCTTAAAATGCAAGAATAACTGACATTCATGTTTCATGAGCACTGGAGAGAGAAAACGGGATGAGGATCAACAAAAAGTTCATAATATGAGTTGGCGGCTATCCCTCCACATCCACCTCCAGCTCCACCTGCATCCTCGCCCCGTGCTCATCCCCTCGCAAATGCACCTCCGCGCACTTGCTTCGCCGTCACCAGGAATAAATGCGCCGGAGGATAGCACGTCGCCCACTGTGAACCCCTATCGCCACGCACCTGCCAATCCGTTGCCCTACGTGCGGCCTAGAGTGCGAGTAGTGGGAGGCAGTGGTGGAGAAGCCCGCGGTGGAGATTGGGGAGTGCTGGCGCTGCTTCATTGTTGGAATGGAGTTGTTTGAGATGAAGGGGTGAAATGAGAAGCGAAGTCTCTGAGAACTCATTAATATTTAAATGCAATCACACAAGATTCCCACTGAGTCGCATTGACTTGTACCAGCTCTGGCTCCATATCAGTATGGACAAGTATTTTCTTTGTTGAAATATAACAAAATAAAAACAAAAGTACGAGACCTGCCGCACAAATTGTCGGCCCGCTTACCACATGTAGCTGTCTTGCTTTGGCATAGTGGTTGTGCAGGCGCAGGGGTGTACAAGCGTTCCTAGGATCAGTGTTGGCCGTAAGGGATAAGGCCTTAATTACGTTAAGGGTTATTAAGGCCTTATCATAACCCTTAGAGCAACGGCCGCCCAGCTCATAAGCCTTAAATGCCCGGACCGGCTCAGCCGGCTGCCCAGCGGCTGCAGCCATTTGATTGCCGACCTAATCTCTTTTCATCGATACTTATCGCTTTCTCTCGCGCTCATTACCGCGATGTCGTCCAGTCCAATGTGGTCGCACTTCCTCAAGCTTCATGGGAGGCCTAAATTCAACAGCAGCCACTGGGCTACCTACTGCAAGGGTTGCATCCAGCATGAGAAGGAATTGCTGCAGAACACCGGCACATTCGACAGTGTGGATTGGCAGCAAGGTGGACAATCTTTCGTTGATGGTACGCGCGTCGATATTTTATCTATTCCGAGTCGATACAAACTCACTTCTTCAGCCTGTGACCGAGCAGGGGTTGTCCGCGGCGACAAAGGGCCGTGGGTAACCCATGTTCTCGGCGGAAAAGGCGTTGAAGCATGCCCTTATGCTTCGGAAGCTGCCAAAGCGGACGCGAGAGACCTCCGAGATGCCGAGTTCGCGAAGAAACAAAAGGCTCGTGCACCCGACCCGGCTCCCTCTACTCCATCTGCTCTGCCAGTACCACCCACCAATGCATCGGCATCTCACAAACATGGGAGATCGGAGTCGGGCTCGGCTGAGGTAGCAACAAAGCGGATGAGGCAAGGTGTATTCGAGGTATTTAACGGTATTGATCAGCCGTTTTCGACGGCGGAGGCTGCGGCTTTCCAGGCTCAAGTTCTTCGAGCCACCGTCTCGGCGGGACTAGCCTTTCGCGTGTGGGAGAACCCCGAGGTGCAGAAATTGTTCTCCATGTGTCGCACTACTGCCCCACAGCATCTCCCCTCGCGTAAGGTGGTTGGCGGTCGTTTACTAGATGCTGCAGCCGAATTGGTTGACCAGCAGATTTCAATTGCGCTCCAAGGGAGAGAAGCGGGACTCTGGTATACTCTGTAGTAATCTTCACATGAATGTCGATGAACTAAGCCTCTTCTCATTAGTTCTGACGGGTGGAAAGCACGACAGAAAATTGATGTCAATGCAGTTTGTGCGAATGTCGACTACAAAGTAAGGCCGCGTATTTTATTCTGTACCCTACTCATTGAACTAGGTCTACGCTTTGGAGCTTACCGACATAACTGCACTTAATAAAGATGGGCCGGCACTTTGTCAATTCTTTGCCGACATTATCGACCGTGTTCAAGATAAGTACAAGTGCATCATTATATACTTCACGACGGATGCGGATGGAGGTAGCAAGAAGGGTCGTGTGCTTCTGGGTAAACAGCGGCCATATTTGTTTGTTCCCTCATGCTGGGCTCATCAGGTACGGTTCTCGCAATTATTTTTTCTGTACTACGGGTTTCGGCTCACATCTCGTCTTCAACAGTTCCAGCTGATTCTCGGGGACTATTTTAAAGTCTACCCTTTCGGCGCCGACATCAGCGAGAAGGCGGTCAGTCTTATCGCGTGGATCAACAACCACGGAAAGGTCCGTAAAATCTTTGACGCAGTCCAAGCGCAACTTAGCAAGGACCGGCTTGACCGTGTCATTGTCCTTGCTTATGTTGTCGCAAATCTCACGCGCTGGACCACACACTGCATCGCATTTCTGCGTCTCCTCGTTTTAAAGGAGTATCTCCAATTTGCTGTCCTCCAAAGCCGCGGCGCCATTATCGCCGCTCAGGTCGGCGCCGCGAAATCAACCGAGGGCGAGCGGTTGAAAGAGGAGGCTGTTTATTTTTGTACCCTCATTTCCGATTCCGATTTCTGGAATGGTTTGACGTCCGTGGTTGAAGATATCGAGCCGATATGCTATGGCACGAATATCAACCAGAAAGACTCAACTCGTGCCGATCAAGTCCTCCTTTCGTTGGCGGGACTTTATTTACACTTTGTTGAGCATCCGGAAAAGGAACTTTCCGTCGGGCTGGTGGCGCGTCTCGAGAAGCGATGGAAGGATTGCGATCAACCCTTATTCCTTGTCGCATTAATCCTGAATCCATTCGAGGGTGTCTCGTGCTTCGGACCGGACGCCAAGTTCGACCATTTCAAAGCTTCGGCGTTGGTAACCAGTGTATGTATCCTTTCCAAACAGATTTTATTCCTTCGCTGACACTCATTAGCTATATCGACGTGTCAATGACTTCCCCGAAAATGTTGACTCTCCGGAAGTCCGCAAAGCGAAGGAACGCCGCGTCTCTACAACAATGTTTGAGTATCTTTCGGGAACAGGGGGGTTTCAAGGGTGGGAGGCAGCGCGTATAGAATTTGAAGAAGATCATGTTGTTCTTACTCTTCCTCTCGTCTCAATTTTACTGACTTCCGCTCCAGGGTAAAGATCCAATCCGAGTTTGGACTGCCATTCGCGCAAGTGCACCGGACCTGGCAGATTTCGCGTTGACCATATTGAAGGTTGTCGTGAATCAGGCAGGCTGCGAGCGTGTTTTCTCCGACGTTGGAAATACCGAATCAGCACGTCGTAGCCGACTGGGGCTGGCAAAGCTCGAGAAGATGACGCGGGTGAGATTTTATATTCATAATTTATTGAAACAAACAGACCTCATAGCCTGCACAGGTCAATGCTGGAATCAGGGCTGATCATCTGGCCCAAGGTATCATGCCCGCAAATCGTCAAAAGCGGAAGAACCATCAATCAGTCGAGAAACTGTTGGCTGTTCCTCGCTACCGCAACCTCCTTGAAGAGAACGATGACGAGAAGAATGAAGGTAGCCGAAGATCGATGACAGTTTCCTCAGCTGCGGGTTGGCGTAGAGAGATGGGGAGGTGGATTGCAGAGACAAGAGAAGCGGAGCTTCAAGAGTCACTTGAGGAATTTGATGAGTGGGACGATGAGAATTCGGGGATTCCGCCAGCTCCAACGGCATCCAGCTCCCGTGCTGAGCCTCCGAAACCTCGGAAGTGGCAAACTATGACGCTCAAGGCGCTATTTGGTGGCGCGAAGAAGCCGGTGCGGAAGTTTGCGGAGAAGGAGATTAATGCAGAGGCGGAGCTGATGGAGGCACTCGCAGACGCCGAAGAGGATGCTCGTCTCGACGACGGGGCGGTTGAATGCGACGACGACGAAGTTTATGTACCTTAAACAGCATTTTTACGCCCTAAAATCCGCTTTTCCGACGCAAATTGAGCGCGCGAAAATGTTTCCCAAAAAGGAAATTAAGGTCTTAACCCCATAACCCCAGCTTAAGGCTTAAGGCTTATGAACCCTTAGAGGTCCCTGGGGCCGGGTCTTAACCCTTAATTGCCAACACTGCCTAGGATCGCTCCGTTCGACCCTTGAGGCCGCCATTCCACCGCTCGGATTCTTTTTAGATGGAATTTTTATTTTTATTTGTTTCCTTATGAGTCGTTTGAGATTGCCATACAACCAACTGACTGACTACGTGTTTTCGATTTTCGAAGCACCGTTGTTACTCCAACAAATTAGGTTGAAGGCAGTCTGATTCAAAAATTGTTCAAAAACTTATGTAAGAAAGTCGAAGATTTGGAGAGTCAAACTGCTGCACACATTATTGCAAATGGTTGAGTACATAAGATACTTAAACATGCACGTCTCGTCATTCAAGTTGCCGATGAAATGAAGCGGGTTGGACCGAGCATCCGAGTCCGAGGCTCGAGCGGCATATGCCGCATAAGGTACAGACACTCAAGTTGTGGGTTTAGACTTGTTTCCCCGCAGTGAGAATAGAAGGCAGCAACGAACATTATCAGGCTATAGGGATATTAGATCACGAACCGAGATGAATGCATTGAGCGAGAAGTTAAATAAGTACAGTTCGACTCAAGTTCGACTGAATGGCTGTGTAGTCCAAACGTCCAAATAAGGAACTTTACTTCTTGTCGTCTTCATCATCTAAATTCGTCAATGCCAGTCGTCGATTTATCCACCTATTCTTTCTCATCCCTGTTCAATGCCGAGATCACACCATCTGCTTCAGCACTGGAGCTTTTTGAAAAGATTGACGGTGAAACCTTGGTCTGGGCCGTGTTGGTCGGACAGCAATATTGGTCCTATCTCCTTGCTCAAGCGTTCGAGAAAGCACTGGGAGAACTGTCCCAAGAAACCCACACGGTGAGCCAGAGCTCGCTGAGCGTTTTCCTCCTTGGGATGCAGCAATAACTGGCAGTGAGCTGATTGTCGAGAGTTTTCAGATGGTCAAGCATAATCTCGGCCAAAACATCGCGCATGCTAGCAGGCTGGGTAGGGGCTGGGAACTCCGCAGGGTCTACAATGAAGCATACAAAAGGTTCTTCGTTCTCATAGGAGCAATGCGAGGTCTGGGGTGTGTTAGCCACCAGCAGGAGGAGCACGCAATTGACTGGACTGTCAACCTCGTCCGGCCTGCGATCAGCATTGTCGAGGCAGCCCTCACTCGATCTCGCCAAGATGACACCATCTCCCCCCGTACAATATACAAACCTTCAGTATCCATGGACAGGATCTTGAACGCAATGGAGGCTGAAAACCTCAAAAGATGGCGGCTGAAATCAGTATGTGTATTCTGGGCCTCTCCCTGCAAAGCATCAATATATTGACCTTGTTGACCAGCTGGAAGAGGCTCGGCAGCGTAGGCTTCGAGCTCTTTCCTCACAGGCAACTCTATCCATCGAAGGTAAGTACATATCATACTGCTTGAATCTAACACGTTTCATATTTGCATCAGGATTTCCTACCCACAACAACACCGTTTCGTCAACCTCGAGTTTCACTGCAGGGACGAAACGGTCGCATTCTGACACAGAAGATTGCGATTTAGTACGGTCCGCCAATGCTTCGACTCGTCAGTCCTATTCCTCCAACCGTCGCCCATTGCGTCCGCTCCCCCTACGCTAAAGGCTGTCCGCTCGTTATTTATTCATATCTATCCCCACATTCTGGCTAATTATGCTTAGCACACTACTATAGTCCTTACATCCAGAAAGAAATGTACTAGTATTCACAATCACGTATTCAGCGATCCCATGAAGAATGTGTCAACTGTTCTCGAGTGTATAGTAATGCGATGTGGGTATAGTTGTGTCGTACGGGTAATAGTGATGTACATGGCTATCATAGTATTGTGCGACGTTGCGGTGAGATAGAAAATGTATGCAGATCTTAAGGGAACTCCGCTTTACAAGTGAAAGCACACGACGGTGCAGAGGTCGACGTCTGCTATAAGGAAAATGAGCCCCGAACGAAAAAGAAGTGAGTGGTGTTGGTTACAGGGAGCGGTGGGACCACATTCTCATCTGAGCGGCGGGTGGCGGCCTCGAGAGCTCGGCGCTGGGCAGCCTTGGTTTGGCGTTTTTCCTC
Organism: Favolaschia claudopus; assembly: GCA_037176885.1. Taxonomy (NCBI): domain Eukaryota; kingdom Fungi; phylum Basidiomycota; class Agaricomycetes; order Agaricales; family Mycenaceae; genus Favolaschia; species Favolaschia claudopus. The sequence continues at coordinate 1,869,859 of JAWWNJ010000005.1, forward strand.
GTCATATTCGCTGTGATTGTGCGTCAGACGTCGAGTGGAAGTGCGAAGAAGAGAGGAACGTACTCCCGAGCTTTGCTCGCAGACAGGATCAACGGCGTGAACAGCTCCTCGATCCAAGCATGGGCGTCTTCGATACTGTGGCTGGCGAGAAGGTCGTAGTGGATCTCGAGACAGTTGCCAGGGTCCTTGTAGTAGTCCTCTGGCGAGTGGTGGTCCAACCCTTGGACGTAGACGATATTCTGGAAAGTCCAGTTAGTCTGCACGGGGCCTTGAATTCGCTAGCGAAGCTAGAGTCAGCGCGCGAATATCAAAGAGACAACGCAAAACACGAACTGAAAGCTGACGGAGTGACGCCCGCGGGGAAGAGCCTCGCGCTCAGATCTGCGATGTTGACAGAAAACCGGCGGTCGCCCTTATACTCGTGCGAGCCCAGGCGATGCTTGTCGGGGGCGGACCTAGCACGCCTCCAATGTTCCGGCGGAAAGATCCCGAGTCTTGCAAGGGCGGCGTAGGCGGGCGTCCGAATGCTGTCGAGAACGGCGGCCTGAACGAATTTGAAAAATTTGTTTTGTTCTTCCGATCCATTGCTTTGTGGAAGGGTCGGAACACTGTCAACCTCGCTGTATTAGAGATAAGGCGCAAGGTCGCGAGATTGAGAAGAGCGGCGAGGTTACATTTTGGGTTTTTTGCGCAGTGGTTCTGACATATTGTGGACGGAGGGAGGAGAGGCAATATTTTGTTACCAAACATAGTCAAATTTAAAGGGCGCGATGGTGCGGTTCCCCTATGCTTCGAGCCGCGGCGCGTTCAAGTCATCCTGCAGAAATTCGAGACATTCCCCCGCGTTGGGTCCAGCAATGGCCTTGAGCGAAGTAACCAGACTCGTGGCCACAAGTAGTACCAGAGTGAAAGCCTTGAACGATCGATACATTGCTCAATGCTTGCAGAAGAAAACTTGAAGGTTTCAACTTGTAATTCAGAGCTTGTCTTGCGGCTTTGAAGAGACGGTGGTGGTAGAGGTGAAGTGCTGGCCCAGTTTGATGTTTCGTACGTGAGCCAAACGCGGTCATGCGGCGAGACGCGTCTGAATGCTTTTGAGACGCGTCTAATTTGATTCATGGACGCGACACATGCAGCGCACTCAGAGTCAGCAAAGATGATAAATATTGAAAGAACACCACCATATACGACAGCCTCCTTCTGCCTATACTACGGGATTGTACAGAAGATGGCGAAGATAACCCGTCAGAGACATCTTTCCCCAAGGCGAGGAAAACAAAAACAAAAAATCCCAGTGAAGAGGACGGCGGCGACGGGGCTAGAACGCGAAAGTGCTAAACACCGACTGTGCACCGAAGCCTACACAACCACTACACGATAACCGAGACAACAATCGAGAGTCCTTTGACTATATGTCGGGCGTTGCTGGCAACTAACTGGATATCTGAGAATACCTGATGGGCCAAGTGAGTGTGGAATCTTCCTGGGATAAGTGTCGGCTCACCTCATTTACAGTAAATTTAAACGTAGCCTCGGGGCATCTACGACCAGATATGTACTTAAGCCGAATGAGTAATTGAAAACAGGCCAAAAGCCGCCCATTGATCGGTTTTCGTGAATGGGACAGCGGCGATATTTTCACTCACGAGCGACGGTTAGACAGGATCACCAGCTGATGAACAACTGGCATTTAGAAAACAGGGAAGTCCACAAGCAAAGAAAGTGGTCATACCAAAAGTTCGGTGAGGTATCCGCTTGTCAACGTGAACTCAGTCTCGTCGATCTGCCTTGGTGGTCAACTTCGTCGGGCCAGGACTATTAACGTCGGTGAGATCTACAAAACATTCGAGCACAAGATGAGCAGCATGATAGATTTCAGAGGAGGACCCACCGACAAGGACTGGTGCTTGCACCACAAATCATGATACTGGTCGGCATTTTCAAGAATGAGAATGAGACGGCGCTGAATCCTGATTAACAGGGGTCACGGCCATCTTGGTGGACCGAAAGTGTGCGTCGGAGATTGACCTGCATGCAGTAATTTTTTGGTTTTGGGTGTCCATGCCTTCTGACTAACCAATCAGCCAGTGTCTGACAGTAGTAAAAAGAAATCCGTTGCGGTGGCTCGTCTCCTTGCTCGGTCGGCTGGAAGAGCCTTAGGTGGTCCTCGTTTCCGCTGAGTCAAGTATTCCCCACTGTTCTACAACCCCGATGACCTGGCGAGATCGCAAATGGTTGCCGACTGTAGGTGACAAGGTGGGTTAGCCGTGGGATGAGATGGGACAGAGATAGAATTTGGCGCTTACCCAACTCCGAGTCAACGTTAGCGCGAATGCTTACCGAGTAGCCGTTCGCATCTCTCTTCCACGCACACACACTGGTTTCACCCCCACTCCAACCACAGACATCATCCTCGCCTCCTCTACTCATCTTCGGGAACGCACTGCTCTGGCCTCTTGATGGATACGATATCGTATTAACTCTGGATGGAGGGTATGGCTCTCAGCTGTCTATGTGGCTTCAATGTCCGCACCAACCGAAGTCAATAACGGCCAACCCCCCTCCCCACCCATTCCGTGCCTCGACCTGTTTGGATGCCCTCCAGTCGCGAGCCATCTTGCTTGGAAGGTAGGCGTATTTCCCGAGAATATGTCAGTACAGGTCGCCAGCTGGCAGCAGAATCGGAAGTTCGTGTGACTTCATCAAGGCAATGAAGCTGGCTGGAAGATGGTACGCTGGAGAGATACTCTAGGCAAAGTTCTGTCTCCGAGCTCCTGAGCCGACAACTTGAAAGGATGAACACAACGAAAACCGGACGTACCAGATATGTGACAACGTCAGTAGAAACAAGATCTCCGTGCCGGCTGCAGTAGATTATGGCTTGCGGCTCAAGAAACGCCAATTTTGAAGCGCAGAGTCCACTGCGCCGTCGAGGAATTTAAGGAGTCTTCAATGCTGAGCAGATTCGAATTTCGGAAGGCGCCGGAGTGAAGATCCCAGAAAAGTGGAACACATATCCACGAAGCTTGAAGAGACGTCCCTCGTCGCACTGAGCGGCGTCTGAACCAAGAGCCGTTTGACTCTTAAGCAGCATTGGCATCGGCATCGAGATATGTATTGTCGGGATCATACACGACGATCGAAAGCACTCCAGTGGATTTTTTTTGAAACCGAGTTATTTTGAGGCCGAACGTTGAATGTCGGGTTGTGCAGCGATGTACAGTAAGCGACTCTAGATCAGCTTGAGGATGGGGAGGAGAGAGATCAAAGAGATGTGAGTGGAGGTCCGTGCGTTTCGGATCATATCTTTACAGCGACCACAATGACTGTCCACTCGAAGCCACGGCCGATGCTGCTCGTCTTGCACCCGAAAAGCCTCTACTCTCGACTTGGCTCGGCGTTACACCCTGGCCTCTCCACCCCGCTATGTGTATAACTCGACACACCACCTATACTCAAGCTTCTCCATTTTTTCTCTGCGACGCGCAAACCTCCGCCGAATATCCAATGAGAGCACCCTGGAATCCCCAGGAATTGACAGCTTTTGACGAACCCGGCGAAAGGTGACGGGAAGCAGCGCCCCACTCAGGTTGGCGTAATCTCGAGCCTCGTAGCTCCGACATACAAAATGTCATCCTCCCTCTCTGAGTAGCTTGAGTGCGTATAAGTGCGTACCTCAGTTTACGTTCCCGATGCGTGCCGTAGCTTATCCTAGTTCAGCTCGTCGGAGAGCGTCGTTTTGTCTGTCGACATCATCGCTTTTAAGCGAGAGCATGAAAGATCTGGTCGATGCTGGCCTTGCGCACTCCCTTCCGCACCCTCAAAGCCCGGTGTGTGTTTCTCTTTCCTCTCTGCCCTTCAAGTCTTCTGATGTATGCTTCATAGCCGTCTGCTACATCCATCTCTCATGAAACTGTCTGCTCATGACGAGCCTCGCATACTATTCCACCATACGCTTCGAGCGTCGCGATGGAGTCGCGGACGGGTGCCAGTTAGAAGATGTACCTGCTTCAAAGGCTCCAGCGTTCGTTACACGCTCCTGTGTACGCAACAAGACCCACCTGACGTTTTGCGGCTTGCCCAGAGATACATCCTTGCGGTATCAGGTTCATACGACGGCAAGCTCCGGGGACGGGATTGTCGCCATCCCGGCCCTCGGCTCTCTTCATTGGTCGTTGCACAGGCGCCATGCATCCGCCCCCCCCGTTCTCACAACACCGCCGTGCGTTATATTCCTTTGTCAGGGGCATATATAGATCCATCGCGTGTGCTCGGCGCGATACGCTCTTCGGTATCGGGCATTGCCGCCAAGAGATCGTGGTCGGCGGGTCGCCGCAGTCCATTGTGTCTAGCGGTCCCAAATTTCGAGGACCTGTACTGCGGGCAGACGTCTTTCAAGAAAGCTACCAGTTTTGCTGCATTGGCAGTGGTTTGCGTTTCCCGTCGTGGACACGCGCTCTCGGCTGCTCTCGGAGGTTCTAAGTCTTTCCGGTCAAGATGGGATTCAATATGGCCGTCACTTCCAGCCTCGTCCTGCGCATTTGGGATGCACCAGTTCACCGCTCTACAGCACCCATGGACTATCCGTCGTCCTGGTCAGCTCTCCCCTTTCAAGTCATATGCTCATGCATACTCCAATGATTCGCGAGTCCGACAGTCAACGCGTCCAGTCGAGGGTCATCATGCTTGTTCTCTCACACATCGCATGAGACGCACTGGAGCATCACCCAGTATCTCGAATGGCATCCACGAACAGCCCGCGACATCTACGGAGGAGGCGGAGAAGATGAGCGTCTGCAGCTTGCGCACTCCGTCGACGGCACGATGACGACGAGTGCGTGTATGCTGATATGTACGGGGTGTGCTCTTCATGGCTCTCCTTTGATGTTGCCTGTGGGATCGAGCACGACTCCGACCGTCGTTCCGTGTGTGCCCTGCCCTAATCACGATTCAAAGATTTCGTGCAGTGGCTTGCCCTCTTCGCGGAGGCAGTTGTTGCCTTGCGAAGAGCTTCGTGCTTTGCGGGCTTGCAGGGGCATTACCTCGTTCGCATGAACGAGGCCTTGCCTTTACATACTTTGCTACCGGCTGACGATGGCTGCTTTCGTCGTCTTTGTTGCTTCGGATTCCTGTCTTCGTATGCCCTTACGCATCAGCAGTGCCTTTGGGTCAGGAAGCAGAATCTTTTTGCTGCCCTGTGGGTCCGGCGCGGTCCGCCACTGACGATGTCCGGCCTCGCCGCCTACCAGCCCCGGTTTTCGCTTGGAGGACCCACTTTTCGTCCCTCGTCCCTCCACGCATTCGATACGCACAATGCAGGTGTTACACTCAGAAAACATCCCGCGCTGGTCATTACGATGATACCTCGAGTTGTTCTTTCTGTCGCTTGGTCTTCTTGATCCACCGGCCGCCAGCCCATTGTGTCTTGAATGATCAAGCGTGCCGGTCAGCTCAAGGGTCACCTCTGGATTCTTATGACCCTCTACTTGACGCGTCCGCGTTCGGAATCGCGGAATCGGCCTCAGGGGAATCATTGCCCCAGCCAGCTTCTTGTTTGTCTGCCCATGATCCTTTTCATCGACGCGTCTGCCTACGAACGGCATGCGCTTCTTGCTTCGAGGATACATATAACGCTCGACACTTCCTCATAGAGCGCATGTTTCTATCGGCCAAAGTCCCAGCGCTGACGCTCTCGATTCGATGAGATATCTGCACGCGTTTCCGTTTGCAGTGTTTCTGAGACCGTCCGTCACCTTGTTCGTGCCGCATCGATAATTAGAATCCTTTTTAATGGACGCCGCTACAAGTGGTCTCATTCGCCATACCAATGAGTTTTTCGCTGGCATCGCATTGTTTCAGCATTCTAGCGACGTGGTCATCTTCTTCATACATAGATATAGAGACGCAGATTAAATCGAGAATGGTTTTTTTCGGCACAATAAACTGTACATGTCTTTTGTATACCTGTTGTGCCCTCATATGAACTATAGTACTCCCTTCACTTGGTTTTGTCAAAATGTATTTCTCTATTCAGCAGATGAAGATACTTTGAGATGAAGGATTGTTTGCAGTGATTTGGTGCACTTAGACTCTTGACTTGCTCTTGACTGCGAACCACCACCACCACCACCACCATCAGACTCTGCCACTTAGATCCACCTCGAACGTGAGGATCGGAACTGAACCGGGCGCGTACCAGACCAGGACCTCACGATATGGACGCCATCTCCAAGCAAGTAACAGAGGAAAGAGGCCGCGAGGATCGAAAAGCAATCTACTACCCCGCCGAGTCAGCAAGAGGCCGCGAGCTTCGCGAGAAAGTCCTTGCCATAGGAGATCTACTCGCCGTCATCTTCGTTCACTGTCTTCCCGTGATGCCCACCAACGAATACCCTTATCCTTCACCCCGTCATGCCCCCATGCTAGTCGCACACGTTTGTCAGTACTGGCGCTTAGTCGCACTCTCGACGCCTTCTCTGTGGAGTTGCTTTGCGCTGGAGAACGGCTTCACTAATCGTTTATTCCGTCTTTGGATGAAGCGTTCTGGCGCTATGCCTCTCTCCTTGTCCGCAGATAAAGACTCGCTCAGTTTCGTCCTTCCTCTCTCGTCTCGTTGGAAGAACATTACATTTCACTTGAATTCAGGCTGTCTTCCCTTCCTCGCCTCCATAAAAAACAAGATACCCAACCTTCGCCGTCTTTTTGTCAAGTTTTCGATACACGATTACTCTTCCTGGACTTATAACACTTATAACGCACGGCCGAGCAGCCTGCCGACTTTCGATGCCTTTGAAAACGCTCCCAACCTGCGAGAGCTCAGTCTCGAGTGCCCTTCCTGCTACTTCACACTACCTTTCCTCCAGCTCGTCGATCTCAGCATCTTTGGCGCTCCCGGAGCTCAGTATGTCATCCGATGCTGCCAACAGGCCTCCAACATCGCCAGTCTTGCTGTGACAATCAGCGCTCCGCCTTCGGTTCCTTCCCCCATTGACCCCGCTCCATGTAACCTTCTTCATCTGAAAACTCTCTCCGCCGCCGACTGCTCGACTGCAAATTCTTCCCAACTTCGACCTCTCCTCAACAACCTCAACTGCCCCAACCTCCTCGATCTGGAAATTGGGAATACAAGTAACATCAAGGGGTCGAAAGTCACTACCCACCTCAATATCGCTGTCATGAACAGCTTGATATCTTTCCTCGGACGTTCGCCCCTCTTAACGTGCTTGAATATCAGCATTCGACATAGATTCGACGACAAGCTCATCGATGTTCTCGAGCTCTGCCCCAATCTCGAGGAATTCAAGGTCGACAGACACGTTGGCACTATCAGCGCGGCGTTCTGCACCCAACTCACCTATCATCATGAAGACTGTGCTGCCGCCGTGCTGTGTCCTTGTCTTCGCATCTTCGACGTAGGACATGCTCATGCGCTTGAGTCGGCTTCTGCGTTGGTCGAGATGGTCGCATCGCGTTGGAACGTCGTGGATGGGGTACTCGTCGCACGTTTGGAGAAGGTGGTTGTGAATTGCGACGACGAAGAGGGTGCTGAGCAGTTGCGGCAATTTGGCACGGACGGGCTGGAGGTTAGTCTTCCCGAGGGAAAGGGTGATACGACGCAGATGGGGGTTGAAAAGACGGCGGAGGCGGTCTCCGATTCTGAGGAGGAAGAAGAGGAGGTGAGGAAGGTGAGGAAGGGGGCGGAACATAGAGCTCTTGTGGCACGGCTGCTCGCAGACGCGCATACAAACTTGCAAGGTGTGTCATCAATCCTTTCTGCGTGCAGTCGTGCGTTCGAGCTGACTGAACTCTCAGCTGCGCTGGATCAGCTTCCCCCCGAACTATCGCGTCTCATGTCTCTCTCACGCGAAGAGTCTTGAAAACGTCCTCGTCCAGTGTCCACGACTCTTTGAAATTTTCCTCCGCTTTTGGCGTTACCCTCCTCCGATCGTACTTTTTGTTTTTGTTTCGTTCCTTTGCATTTGCTCAGATGGTATACTCGCCCTTGTTGTTGTATCTCTCGTTTATTGGAATTCAATGCGTTGTATTGTGACTTTTGGCTAGCCTTCGCCAGAGAAGGTCGGGCGTCGGATCAAGGGTCCGAATGCCGCTCGTTGTGCACCACCACGATGAGCCTTCGCTTTCGCCGCTACGCAGCTCGCTACATCCTCAACAATGCAGCTGGTAGCTCGTCTTTCAAGCAGCCTACGGGGTCCTAATTCCCTACTTCCCGACCAATTTGCCACCGTTCTTCTGCAGAACCGTTCTGCACGCTTTTGACCATAGATGGAGGCGAACTCTTTCGGCACACTAGCTTTGGCATTCTACGCTCTCAAATGAGCGTCTTTCGACGCTTTTGAGGGGTTTTCCGTCATCAACTTGGCTCGAAGGGCTTCACGAGGGCTGAGTTCGCAGAAAGTGGGGGCGTTTTCTCCTGAGGTGCGTGTCGGCTTTCATCTTTCCGTCCGTTGCTATGTAGCATTGAAGAGCTCATATATCGACTCGATAGCTTGTATGTGGAGAAACCTTCGGTGGGCGTATAGGGCTGGTGCACGAATGAATGAAAAGATTTGGATTCGGTGCGCGGATTTTTGTCTCTCTTTCAGACAATATCAACTCATTCAGTATTGTTGAGCAGCAGCGATAATCAGGTCGTCTTCAAGCTTTCAGTGATGATTCCACCGTGTCCATGACTGTCGACGGCCTCCTTTTTCGCAGACAACGCATACATACTCAGCTTCTTTGACCACTGGTGACTGGGTTCCTAGAATGCTGAAGAAAACTCCAGAATGATCATTTGGGTACAATCCGTTGCCTCTACCCCATCAGAAGGTTCGGGTCTTGCTGTGCGTAGGCAGCGTTACCAAGGGTCTACGTCTACCAGCACCTTTCATCGAGCATCCCGAGTCATGGTCAATGATTTCGGGCTTGACTTTTTCCCTGTGCATCTGGATACCCTGCAGTATACGCTGCCGATGGCCTGTCCTTCAGCCTGTCGCCGATCGTCACATTCGAGGACTCCCAATGGAATGACGTCTCATCTCGGGCCTTCGCTGTACCACAGGTGACGTCGTTTGTCTTTTCGTATAGAATCCTAGTTGACTACTTGTGTATATATAGGAACCCTACGGTTATGCGTACCTCGACCTTCTAGCTATCGCTGTAGTGCCCCCGCGGACTCATTCGATACTGTTACGCAGCGTCCACCCTCGTCCAGCCCTCGACTGTGGTCGCCTTCAAGCCTTCAGTGACTCGCCTTATCTATGACTGGCGACGTCGCAGCCAATGCGTATCCAGCTTCGACCCCCAGGGTTCCTAGAACCCCTGGAATATCCCTTCGAATACAATCCGTTGCTCTACCTCATCAGAAGCTTCGGGTCTTGATGTGCAGACAACGTTAGCAATGATTCACGTCTACCAGCACCCTTCATCGAAAATCCATGGTCCGAGTTATGCTCGACGCTCTGCCCCTGTGCATCTCAATACCATGCACTGGATACGTTGCCAAACCCTGGGCTAGGGATTGGAAAATCCTCGCTCGTGGCTAGTATCCACATTCGAAAATCTAGTGGGCAAAACTTCACGACGGAAGACTTCGATGTAGACCTCACGCCTGGGTTCTCCTACGAGCTCTCGTCTTTTGCTGGATCACAGGTGACACTGTTTGTCTTTTCGCATAGAATCCTCGTTCATTGCTGGTGTACAGAACTGTTCCTTCGCATACCCTATGGTTATGCGTACCTCGACCTTCCGGCCATCCCTACGGACCTCCGCAGATTCTAGCAACGACCGGCCCTAGGATCGGACGCTTCGGACTGTACCCAAGCACACTACATACACCAGTGTTCTTCACCCTCCTTGTCGTACCATTTGTGACGACACTGTCCGGCATCCAAAGCACTTCTCATCGGCTTCTCCTCTCAGCTACTCCACATACCACCCCGACCAACGTAACACCCCGATGTCGAGTTCACCGTGGTCGTAGCCCCTGCGCCAGATCCGACGATCTATCTCCATGCATCGAGCTCCGAGCGGCCAGCTTCATCGGACTGTCCTCGCAATTGACGCTGGGTCGGCTCGAGCTGTCGTCGTTTCGGTGTCATTGGGTGGTCGAGTTCGTCGCTCTCGAGTGGCTGCTTTATGCTGGCTAGTGCTTCCACGTCGTACACCGACAGATAAAATGAAGCCAGGCATACACGACTCAATTCATATCGACAGAGATACAAAACACTACACTACGCGCAAATTTAGTAAGCTCCCGCCGAACGACGGTCGCCGCAAGCCCCCGAACCAACGTCACGGTATTGCGCATCCCGGGGGTTCTCTCTACCACATGGCAAGCAAATCACAAGGAAAAAACCTCATCGCAGCACATTCCATCCCCCGACCGTCGAGGCGCGCCCGCTCGCATCCTTGTCCAGTGCTTCCGAGATCCCGCAAGTCCCCGCAACGCCCGTCTTCGACTCCGACCGTGAGGTCGCTTGAGGACGTGCCTCAGCGACCCCCCAAGTCATCGACGTCTCTGGCGATTTGGGTAAAAGAGTGATGGCGAGACCGAACGAAGTGCCAGACTGATCTGCCGGGTGTGCCCTAGCATGCCGCACGCGACATGGTCCTCAGGCAGTCCAGAGTTGCGTCAGAGCTGCAGCATCGCCGGCGGACGCCGTCCCTATCGGTGGACATCGGCTCTTTCACACTGAGGGGATGGAGGTTGGACGCCCTTTCTTTGTCGTCGGCGCTGGGCGAGGGTTAGCAGTGTGTTCGGGGACCCACTAGACGTACCTTGGTGGGAAAAAGTAGACCCCGAAGTCGACAGCGAGGGTATAGGTAGACCGAGCTTACTATGAGGAGGTCAGGAGAGGAAAATGGGCGCAGACGCGAGGGCACGTACCGGCGATGTTGAAAGGATTGCAAGGCTTTCAACGACGAGGGAAGCTGGCGAGATGAAGGGCGACGACGGCTTCGAAAGGATGGCAGCAACGAAGTGCGCTGCTGGACCAAGCTAGCAGGCAGAGGTGAGAAGGCGAGTGAGTGTGGAAAGGAGCAGGATGGCTTACTGTCGGCGGTAGCGGGGTAGCCGTCAATGACCACGATGAAGGCAGATGCGGGATGGTGGTGGTAACGGGAGGAGAGGCGAGATTATGAAGTCGATGTGCCAGACCGGGTGGGGAGGAGGCTGTCTGACGATAGCGACGGTGAGCAACGGGCGAGATACGACGGACATGACGGTGTCGATGGCGCGGATGAAGGAGACCAACGACGAGACCGATACGTACGGGGACTCACTGGGCGTTTGAACGAGTTGTTGCTGGAAGCTCGCCTGGAAGCTTTGGCGAGTCGATGAGGCAAGGCGGGAACTGGAGGTCGACGGTCGACCCGCTGGCCAGCGAGGACGCTTCGGGAGCAACGGACGAGATGGAATGGACATGGGGCATACATACCTCCGGGTCAATCCTGTCCACCTTGGCGAGGTGCCGGAAGATGGGGCTGGACGCGTACCGCATACGGGGTTGTGGGCAAGTGGGCGAGATGGTGGTGGTTGGTGGAAGAGAGGCGACGGGTACTGCCGCAGGAGGCTGACCAAACAAAGCCGGTCCAAACAAATGAGAGGTAATTTGCACTGCCCTACCAGTACCCTGCATCTAGCTGAGGCTTCCTCGTGCCAGCCATCTTGTGAAAACCTGACGCTAGTTGATTGCTCCTCAATACTTGATCGTCTTTTGCAAGTCTCACGTATCAGATCGAAATGAGTGCATTCGCGTGAGTTTCTCTGTCTCTTCCTCGACAGTGATCTAATTGTCCACTTGCTTTGAAGCAGGCTGTCCATCTTCGTGCTCTCAATTGTGCGCACTTCCCGCTGCCGCTCATCGTAGATTGAATTTTCCGGATTTCGTGCGCTAGCCTGAGCCTATGTCCAGACGAGCTTGTATTCATCCAAACCGGGAAGAAAGGAGATTCGGCCCATCCTCGACTTGGTATGATCAAACCGCAATGGACCATCACGCACCAAGTCGATAACTTATACTCTTTTCTACGTTCATGATCGCCATGCCTGCATTGCACTTGCCCTCGAATCATCTTGTCCCGGTTTCTCAGCGCGAATCGGCAACACCGCCGAGGAGGAGTACCACATATGCCGCCCGGATTCGACGGGTGATCTCGCTTTTGTTATGCCTGAGCCCGAAATGTATGCTATCATGTGGCGCTTCCACACTTTGAGCGCCGTTTTTGTTGTCAATCGCAGTCGTAGCGAATCAAGTCAAGTCGGGGTTCAAAATTAACTCGCACCCCAATTTTGTCACAGCCTGCAGGTGCAATGTGTATAAATTGAGGCATCAAATCAGAAGTTCGGCTTGCGCATTGCTGCGACTTGACTCGTTTTGTTGGCGCTCACAGCTTTGAGCGCTAACAGGAACCTCTTATTGTCCGAGGCCCCTCCGTACTCTCGCTATCGATAAACCCCGTCCACCACATCCCTCAGATCGCAATGCAAGAAGATAAAGACAAGCTCGATGACTTTTCTTATTCTACTCTGCAGTTTGGAGTCTGGCGAATGCTGGTACCGATACCCGACGCAGCAAACAAATTGCCATTTATGCAATCATGGCTGGAAAAATGGAACAATTTCAAATCTGCGATTCCCATAGTCCAGCGATTTTTCTTGGAAGTCTATAGTCTAGATCCCATTCTTTATCTGCTATACTCCCTTTTGAGGGTTGTATCTGCGGTCGAAGGCACATTGATGTTGTACGCTTCAGCTCAACTTCTCTCAAGTGTGAGTTATGGACTTGGTTTTTTTTTCTGGAAACTACTAAACTCGAACATCGCGTGTAGGTGGAGCATGGCCTAACTACAGGTCGCCCAGATGTAGCTGCGATAATACGAGCTGTACTGCTTAGAGTGATGTGTACTGCTCTCACAACGGCAATTCGCTGGGGATCGTCAGTCGACCGTCATTCTAATCCAGCTCTTTCTTAACTACGCCAATAGTACGCAAATTAATCCTAAAGCGCAAAGTCGATTCGCAGCCCATTTCGAGGAATATATGCTACATGCCAAGCTTCGTCTCGACCTCCCCACCAGCACGGGTAAGCGGATGTCGGCGTGTCGCTGTTCACTAGCATATGACACTGATTACTCAACTTAGACAAGAACAACGACGTTGGGGTATCACCATGGGTCCTATGGTGGCATTTTCAGACCCTTTCAGGGGTATTCGAGCGCGCACTCAGACTGACAAGTCAGATATTGTTCACCCTGAAACAACCTAAAGGAGGCATCGTGCTCACGATGTTGTCCATGATTAGCCCCCTGTTATCTTCACAACTCACGAGAGTGCCGTGGAAACACGGTAGGCTGCAACTCAAACCACCGTCATTTTATAAACTGCTCAATTATATGATATGATAGGGTTTGTTACCTACTCTTCTAATCTGGACTTCATCCGCCTTCGCGCTCTTAGATGGCTTTCTGGCTCGGTTTATCGGGAAGATGTTATCTCCAGCAACATCATTGGATGGATTATAAAAGGTCGAGTCCCCTGTAAAAGATGACTTCTTACTGATCGCATTTCCTGGCTCAGAGTATAGAAAGGCCAAAGATTCCTTAGGCGACACTCCGGACTCAAATCCTGAGAGCCAGTTTTTGTCTCGCAATACACCAATGTCAGATATCTTGACGCAAGTGACCAATGACTTGCCCACGGTCTGTATCCCATGAACATTGCGAAACATCATCTCACTTCAAGTTGGATATCTTGTTAGTTCTATTGGGCTGCAAGTGTCATCCGGAATCCTGTGGGGTTTAGTGTCTCCTCTTTTGCTATCCTTCAGCAGCACGCTAACGCGCTGCGCGGCTCCATCTTCGAGTTGTTTGGCCACTTCGCGGAAGCGGCAGAAGTGGTTACGGCGATAAAGGATCTGTATAAATTAGCCGACATAAAGAATAAGGTGGTAGATGGGGAAGAGGCCTACCCAAATGCAGCGACCAGTACTGCGAAGGGGATGGCTCTCGAACTTAGGTAGCTTGATAACAGTTTTTGCATGAGTTTGCATTGACCTTTGACAGGGATGTCTCGTTCGCATATCCTGGTACAAAGTCGAAGGAAAACGCCATAAAAAACGTTTCGTTGAAGATTCCCGCTGGTCACCTCGTAGTCATAGGTGTGTTCAACAGCGAGGTCGAGGTCAAAGACATAGACTTACCTGACTAGTCGGGGCCAACGGTAGTGGCAAGTCGACGATTATAAAGCTACTGAACCGGTTGTACGATGTCGATGCTGGAGAGATTCTGGTGGACGGATTACCCATGAAGAATTACAAACTCGCGGACCTGCGCAAGGCTCAGGCGCTGCTATCCCAAGATCATCAATTATTCCCTTTGTCGCTTGCCGAAAATATTGGCCTGGGGGATCCTGACCGCGTGAACGACATGAAGCTGGTTCTTGAGGCGGCAGAAGCGGGCGGTGCATCCGAGGTTATCAAGAAAATGAACGACGGCATCCAAACTGTCTTGTATCCGGTCACGACTGCATACGGGACCCAGCTGGAGAAATACCCCAAACTCCAGAGCATTCTCGAAAACCTCGAGCAGCAGGCGGAAGTGTCTGGTGCGTGTTCGGACCCGGAGCTTTCTGTTTAGCTGACTCGACTGTCTGTTGAAGGTGGAGAAAAGCAACGGCTTGTCGCGTAAGTTGTTCAATCCTATGATTTGAAAAGCATCCTCACTGAAACGGGGTGATGCAGTGCTCGTACATTCATGCGTTTCCTCTCAGGAAACATCCGGTTTGCAGTTGCTGATGAGCCAAGCTCTGCGCTCGACCCTAAAGCGGAATATCAGCTATTCAAACGACTCAGGGAATCGGGCGAAGGCAAGACAATGATTTTCGTCACCCATAGTCTAGATTTGGCCATTTGACCAAGTATGCGGACATGATAATGTGAGATCGTTGAATTCAATGCCTGCCTTCCGTTTCTTGACCACTTGGGCTAGATGCATGAAGGACGGCCATGTTGTAGAGACCGGAACGCACAAGGAATTAATGGGGCTGGCGGGCGAATACTCTGAGCTATATAATGTCCAGGCTCAGGCATTCTCGGATGCGAGCAATCCTTAGACGCTTCGGTTTCACTTGCCCAGCATAATGTAATATGTCGCTCATCAAATCGCAGGCTGTCCGTTTCTTGTTTCAAATGTGACCTCTTTTCTTCCAAGCACCACAGTATCTGAGGTCAAGGCGGCGTGTCCGCGACTGACCGCAACTTCAAGACGAGAACTGAGTGAAGAAAACAGCAGGATAACGGCCGAGATGCCGATCAGAATAAACATTGTGAAACGCGGGTCACCATCCGGCCGTTGCTTACCGCTCCGACCGTGGTTTCTCTCAACACAAACTCCCATGAACAGAGTTATTCCTCGACACCAGCGCCCACGTCAAGGTGGACGGCGAATCTTCATGCTGAGCCTGATTTTTCTGAACATGGATGGATTCACCCACCTTCGATGTTCGTAGCCTCTGACTCACGGAGTTTTCAAATTCGGTTGGATCAAGGTAAATCTTGAACTAATTTATAGCTCCACAATATCAGGATATCTGCAAACAGGGCTCATGAAGACTCACGAACGGGCATCTGGTGCATTCCTTCCGTATTTCCAAGACTACTGTTTCAGCAACGATACTCACTCAATTGACGCTCGATCTCGATTGTGGGATGTTTTCACGAAAAGTCTCACAGACACGGCCGCTGCGTAAAAATCAATCAGTGACGAGATCCTTTAAGAGCGACAGCGTCAGGAATACTATACTGCCAATTAGGGCTGGATTTGCACAATGGGTCTGGATTTCCGATTTCTCTCTGTTCCCTTTTATCTCTTGCCCCCGGAAACTTCCGGCATTCATTCATGTACATCTTAGCTACACACATATGAAAAAACTAAGGGAAAGGACGAGAGGAAGGTATTAAGAAAGACTTACCGGAGCATCAAAGTCAGTGATGCTGGAAGGTATCATCCTATTCCGGCCTCAAATCTCAAGGAAAAAACCCCGGGAAAGGGGGAGCAGAGTTGAGATGCATACTAGGCATGCTCTGCGTGCTCGGAATTTTTTACCGGTGCGTCGTTGTTGCGCGCTGGAGGACATTTCTGGTGAGCGTGACAAAATCAAACTCCGCTGATGTGTACCAAACAAGCACCCACGCGACCGTGTTGTTGACCGTACGCGTCTTCCTTGACGCGTTGCATGCCAGCGGGCCCATCTTCTGATGACCGAGAACAGAAGATCAAGCAAGCCTGCAACTGCCTCCTGCATCAGAGGCAGTATGGCCGGAAGCCAAACATCAAGCAAGCTGCTCGCGACTTCGGCATACCTTATTCTACTCTTCACGCTCGCTTCAGTAATATCCATAGCTCCCCTTCTGAGGCCCGCCAATCCCAATCCTTTCTCAGCCCCTCAGTGGAGTTTGTACTGGTCAAATGGGCGGAGTACCTTGGTGAAATCGGTGTCCCACTCTCAAAAAAGGCTGTTCGAGCTCGCGCCCAGCAGCTACACCCGCTCAAAAAGAGGCCCAGCCGTAACTGGGTTTATGCCTTTCTCAAACGGCATCCTTCCCTCTCCTTTTTCAATGCCTCCGCTCTTGATCCCAAGCGCGCAAAAGCCTTTAACGAGCCTGTCATTGGTCGCTACTTTGATAAACTCGCGGAACTCGTGGAGAAGCATGAAATTCCCATCGAGAATATATACAACATGGACGAAAAAGGCGTACAGCGGGGTGGTGGGAAGAAGGCAAGCCGGCGCAAGTATCTGTACTCACGCAAACAACGCGCCAAGTATAAGCATCGCAGCGCAAACTTGGAGCTCATCACAATCATCGAGGCGGTATGTGCAGATGGCACCAAGCTCAAGCCCGGGTTCGTGTTCTCCGGGGCTACCCAATCTCCCGAGTGGTAAATGAGCGGGATGCGCGGGTGAGCAAGAAGCGGAAGCTGAATGTCGAAGCGCGGGTCTTGACATCAGCCGAGGGCAAAAAGTTGGCGGCGGAAAAAGAAGCAGAGAGGACTCGAAAGGATCAGAAGAAAGTGGATGCGGCACAGCGTCGCAGGGAGAAGGAGAATCAGCGTGACGAGAATCGCCGGAACCGCGACCCAAATGCAGCTTACACTGGTCTCCTCTCTGCGAAGAACAAGGACAACCTCGTTGATATTGCCTTCTCGCTACAGCTCGACGAAGCCGGCACAAGAGCCGCCCTTCTCGAGCGAATTACCAAATATTTCGACGAGCATCCTACCGAGCGCGACAGCAACAAATATCGTGGGCTTTTCACGCGTGCGCCACGCGGTCGTCGTGCTGCTATTCCCTCTCCTCCCATCGCTTCCACCTCTCAAGCTGCCCCGCCCCCATCCACATCTCAACTGCCTGCACAGCCCACTCCGTTCTACCTCGACAACACACCAATCTCGTACCAACAAACTTCCGCACCCCGAATCCAATATTCTGGCCAGCTTGGCTCGGTGGACCCGGTGCTTGCTCACCCGCCGCTTTCGATGCCTTCCTTTGCCCAAGAACCGCTGCATCCCATCCAAAATTTTACCTATTCTGACTTTAATCCGGACTTCGGTTTCCCGTCGTATAATCAGTTACCTCCTCCATAATCTTTCATACATGTCCATAGCAATATTTCCATCCAGTAAATAGTTTCACCCTTTGAATAGTGGTCCATATGAATGCAATAAATTGTTATGTATTGATACAGGAAGCAGCTAATGCGACGAGCGGAGCCGCAGACTCAGCAGCTTGTTTCCATCGCGCCAACTCTGCCTCTGCCCGCAGTTTGTCGGAGATGGCCTCGGCGCATGCGGATTCAGCAGCGCGCAGCTGGTCAAAAGCCGTGTCGCGTTCTTCTTCTGCTTGCAACAGCTGCGCGCGAAGCTCGAGGTTTAGGTCGAGTTCTTGGGAAAGATCATCATCATCTCAATAGGTGTTAATAAAGGCAAGATAACAGAGATGTGAATTTGCGTACCATATACAGGCGGCTGCAGCCGATGATCCAGCTGATCCAGAACGTCTTGGGACGTAAAGTCGTAGACACGACGGGGCGGTGTGTGCATTTCAGGTGAATGTCCTTGAGGTTGATTAGCAATGAGGGCATTGACAACGTCTTGCGAGTCAGCCTGCGAGTCCAGATATCCCAGGGGCAGATAATAACTGAGAAGGGTGAGCTAGAAGAATACAGATAACGAAGCAGGACACACCTGGAAGTTTTCTCTGTAGACTGCAAAGCTGAAGGGCGGGGCGTTTGCGAAGGGCTAGACCATCCTAGAGACTTTTCAATGAACCGGCGCCTCTTGCGAAGGAGAGGGGAAGAGTCTCCTGGCCGGGGAGATTCGCCATTGAATCTGACGCGTTTTCGGCGACGTTCCTCGGCCTCTTCCTCCCGTTCTTGTGGTGTGAGTTCAGCCTCCCGTGCTTCCCGGGCTTCCTGTTTATGTTGAGACTGCTCCCAGTCCAAAGCTAAGCTGAATGCGGTAGATGGAGATGAGGGGATGAAGGAATCGTCAGACATGGAGGGTGAGTGCTGAGCACGAATCACATCAATCAGAGCGGAGATTGATTTCTATTGTGACATTTTGTGACCTGACGCGTTTCTCCTCCAGCGCGCAACAACGACGCACCGGTAAAAAATTCCGAGCACGCAGAGCATGCCTAGTATGCATCTCAACTCTGCTCCCCCTTTCCCGGGGTTTTTTCCTTGAGATTTGAGGCCGGAATAGGATGATACCTTCCAGCATCACTGACTTTGATGCTCCGGTAAGTCTTTCTTAATACCTTCCTCTCGTCCTTTCCCTTAGTTTTTTCATATGTGTGTAGCTAAGATGTACATGAATGAATGCCGGAAGTTTCCGGGGGCAAGAGATAAAAGGGAACAGAGAGAAATCGGAAATCCAGACCCATTGTGCAAATCCAGCCCTAATTGGCAGTATAGTACGCGCCCTCTTTGCTTTCTACCGTTCGTGCCGCCGTCCATGTCATGGTAAACGTCGCGTCTACCCTCGGAGCTTTGCTTGTCGGGGGAGCCATTGCTCTATTGTCAGTCTCTCATTCCCTTGACGTTGTAATTTGCCCCTGCCAACTCGATTGATTGTATTGCATAGGCTCAGCGGCATTGTCGCGGTGCAATGTATCATCTTTTTCAAGCTATATCCAAGTGACCTTCGCGTTCGCCGCATCACGGTAGGTTTTGTTCAGCTACGATGAAACTCACCTAGCTCAAAAATCTTATCAAGGTTCTCGTCCTATGGTATACTACTTCATTTACCATCCCTTCTTTCAGTTGCTCAGCACAATCTCAGGCTATTGGATATTTTACATTCCACATTCATAGTGATCTCGCTTTACGATTATTGTATTGCATTCTTTGGCGATAGGTGGGTGCATGTATTCACATTGGTTACGTCGGCACTCACGCAAGGCTCGCACAGGAACCGACTGGAGTACATCCCATGGTACGTGCCGTTCCTGTTTACCGTCGGGCCTGCCCTCAAATATAACGATCCACAGGTCTGTTGCGGTACGCCCATCTCTTGTATCTCACTTCAAGCAAAGGAGTAAGGGCCGGCAGCTCTCAATTCTCGTTACAGTGAGGGCAATCGGTCTTGAATTATTCCGCAATTTTGAAATAATCTTAGGCGATTCAAACTTCAATTGTACATTGGTGCGTTTTAGCCTATCGGTGGAAGGTCGCTCCTCATTTAGATTTTCTTAGGTACTTCGCACACAAGATATACGAGTGTAAGCATCTGTGGTCATCCTTTTCGTCCCGCAGCTTGAATGTCTTTCAGCGAGTGGGAAAAACTGGTGGATCACGGCTCCAATTGTGCGCATTTCCTCCTTGTGTTTTGATATCCGTTTGACATCCCTCAGGTTTCATTGGCATTTCTTCGTCTCAGTAAGTAAAAGCGCCATTTCCAGTGGGCAATCATACAAACAACCTTGGCGCAGTCGCCGCATCTGGTATGTTGATATCCGCCATTTTTTCGGTATTTGACGTGCCATAGTCTCCACCAGCGAAATGTAGCTTTCGGCTTCCTATGAATGTATTAAGACTAATATGCATATACGCCAGGTTGATTTTGAAGCAATATTCGGCGTTCGTCAAACACTACCCCGGAGTAAACTCAATTCTCTCCGCGTCGAATCCCGAGTCTAACATATTTCAACTGTCTTCAGTGGGTCTTTACTACTGGACTCTCACTCTCAGCTTCCGTGGATATCATCATTACGGCGTCTTTGTGCTATTTCCTACAAAAGATGCGTCGAAGGACCTCTTCCACTCCGTACGTCGGTTTTCGTCTAGTAAATCAGCAGATTCTTACAATCTTATTACTCTAGGATGGCGAACATGGTGGACACTCTGACCCTGTATACACTGGAGAACGGATTCTTGACCTGGTTCGTGAAATCTCCAAGATCGCTTCTGCTGGGCTAATGATGAGCATTCCGAAGTGTAACGACAACTGCTTCCTTGATATGTGTGCGTTCTTCGTCTTCGTCATCCCTTGATCTTCTTTGATAAATGATTCTCCAAAGTGGATAACGATGAAGGACAATTTGGTTTTCATGGGATTGCACTGGGTCATTGGCAAACGTACGGACTCGTGCTCGATGCCGATTTCTATTTCTCATTGCTCAGCCTGCAGTCTACCCCAATTCTTTGCTCATATCACTCAACACTCGGAAGGAGCTCCGTGAGATGCGCTCCAACGACTCGGATTGGGCTCGTGCGGCACCCACGCTCACTACACAAGACATCTCTCTCACATACAACAACACTTACCCTTATGGGGCGAGTACGAACCTGACTATGTTGGTAGGTCTCGTATCCATCATCAGAAGCATCCAAGTATTGACCGACTCTTAGCCACCGACTTCTGCATACCGTCCTGCATTCAAGGTACCATCCCTCAGCACTGTCTTGAAATTCTTCGTTTACAGTTCGAAGGTCAATCCCCGGGTGCTTCCCGCTCAGATCGAGATCAGGCGCCAGCCAACGGCCAAGCGCAGCTCGGACGAACTTTCCGAAGTCTCTTATACTCGGGGCAATGTTTCACGGTCACCTCGGCATACCTCCGAACACTTGCGCTCTCTGCCTTGACATTAACGCTTCTGTTCTAAGCGTCCCCTTGCCGACCGATTTTTTACTCGGTGCCCACCTCGTCCAACAACTTGACTTTCCTTACCTGGACTCGGTGCTTGATTTACATTTATATTCGACCTGTCCTCAAGACCAAACTATCGCTGTACAAACCATGTCGGTCTCTACTCCTTACTTGCCTATAATAACAGATACTTCAGTTTTTTTTTTTTCACTCCCGCCGCTCCTGGGAAAAGCTTCTAAATTTCTCGTTGCCACCACCAATCTTAGATTGTGAAGATGATGACAGATGATTGGGAGCTCACACCGGTGGTCAGCATTTGACAAGTTCCATTCCAGCTGAAACTGTTACGATTTTTTGCGTCTCCCAGCGGTGCGATGTTCGGGAAACGCGCGTTTTTACGCTGTTCCTTTACGGGCGATTGTTCACACTGCTCGTACTACGCCCAACGAACCTTCCCGCCGCATGATGTCAACTCGTTGGAGATCATCGACCCTTGAGTGTCCTTCTCATGATATCTGAGAGCAAGATACACGTATTCCAAGAAAGAGTAGTAAGAGGTCTGGGTATTGAGGTATGTGGCTAGCGATACCTATGTACATGACGATCACAATACTGATATAGCCTACAGCTCCTGGCGGCAGATTATAACAACTCTACTGACTATCTCGGCGGCTTGCAACACCGCCGTTCGTTCTCGGGCTGTCCGCAATACTCGAAATGACGCTACGCGCCGGGCTAAAGCGATCTGAATGGAACCGGAGGACGGTTTTTGTGAGTATGACTTTGATTTCGCGAGGCGTCTTGAATCGTGGCAATTTGCTGAAGGCCAAGAAGCGCCGAATGTTTTCGGGCGTGATGTCGCGTGCATGAACTGTGCCATCGGCGCGACGGAAGACGGGCCAGGGAATGCGAGAGAAGGAGTTCCTGTCTTATCGGAGGAAGACGGTCGCGTCGAATGCGGCTGACTGTGCAAAGAAGTTTTGGAGCGCAGTGATATGGGACTGCGGGTCTTGTTCTTGCCTCGCGCTTTGGGCTCGCGCGCGTTCCTGCGCTCGTTTCTGCTCCCGCCGTCGCTGCTCCCGTTCCTTCTCCTCGCGTTGCTCTCGCCGCCGCTGTTCCTCTCCGGCCTGCTGCTCTTCTTGACGCTGCTTTTCCTCCCTACGCTGCTGCTCTCTCTGCGAGCGTATCCCGTATCACTGGAGGCGTAGCCATCCTCGCTTTGAAAGAATGACCCCCACCATCCTGATTGCTGGCGCTGGTCGCTGTTGCTGAGAACGGTCATGCTTCGTGTTTTGTTCTTCTTGCCTCCGTCGCTCCTCCCGCTCGCGTCGACGTTCTTGCTCCTCGCGCTCTGCCCGCTCCCTTGCCCGCTCTCGACGACGCTGCTCTGAAATCGTGCCTCCTGCGCCGCCTCTTCCGAACGCCGCCAAAGACGAAAGAACTCCCGCATACGCTCGCGTATAATCGCAAGTCTCAGGTGGCTCTGGCTCGGGTGCGGGACCAACGTCAAAGGCAGCTTGATCACCATGACGCCAGCAATAAGAAAAATTGCCACCAGGATTATTGCGGCATAGGGCATATTGCTTGGTCAGTCCACAGCAGCGGCGGCTCGTGGCATGTGCTTCACGCTGGGCGGCGGTGATGTACGAGGCGCGTAGCCACATCTCTTGACCTTGGTGAGAGGGACAGAATTATAGTGGGCGGGCTGAGCAGCGTGTTCCATTGCGATTTATACCGTGGCATTGGAGAGGAGTGAGTGGCGCGTTGGTATTGGGGTAAGCAGAGGAACGCCTGCGACAGGACAGATATCAGCTTTTTGCCAGTAGATCAGCAGTTTCTCGACGACGTACCTGCGATAGGCCATTCTGCTTGACGTGGCATGCAAACCGCAATGGGTTGCGGCACGGAGAAGTGGCGGTGGAATGAAAGAGAGGGGGGGTGGGACCAAGCAACTTTCACGGCCTTTATACCTGCTCTCACGGTGCCTTAATGAGGTTCATCGATTCTGCTGATCCTCTGCGAGACTGCGACCACTGGGGGGTTTTGAGGCTTGGGATCTACTTGCTTTAGCGTCGGGTCTTACGTTCTTGATCAAAAGACGAGCGTAACAGAATTTGGGGCGTCGCAATGGGTAGAAAACGCGTCGATATTCGAGAACAAAGAGTGCGCGAGGGTCACGGACACGAGGCGTCACAGTGTGACATAACGCGTTTTGTGGTCACTGCCGGTGATCAAACGCGACCACGTGCGTCCGCCCTCTTTTTCCAGTCCCGTTCCCTGTGGGTGGATCTTCGTTTCAAGATGCTTTGAAAGGAAAGCCGCTCTTCAAATCATCTATAATAATCTCCAGAAAGAGCTGTCAGCCGCCTAGAAATCCAAAACTGAGTTGAAAACTTCGCTCCGAGTCGCCAGGGCTGGACGTTACTGTAATTCAATCGGAAAGGCAAGAACAGTTCGGGATGCATTCCGGAGTGTCTACTCCCTGTATGTTATTTCGCGTTCCTTAACTTCTGCCTTTGCTTTGGTGTTTTCAATGAAATTATTTCTACGTTTTTCGCAGCATCGGTTCACCGCTCTCTCCACGTATTCTCGCGCTGTTCATGACTCTCTATTTCTCCTTTGCTTTCCTTGCCGATGGGCTTCTGCAATTCGAGCGTCTCCCTTCATGACGTCGATTTACCCTGACCACATTTCTCCCTTCCCAATTTCCCATTGATTATCCAACCCCAGCACTGGGCCAGCAGCCTCCTTGCGTAAAGTTCGGTCTTGTTTGCTCAACTAGAAGCGCGTTCATTCTGTATTCGCCGGAAGCAAAGAAAATCCGTTCGTGGTCGAAGAGTATTGTAATTGCAAAGACAGGTACGGTGAAAGCCCTGGGCCAACCATCTCAAGGAGTGATAATATTTACAGAACGAGCTCAGGAAAAATCAAGTATTCGAATACAACCAATTCAAGCCCTTCAATTTTGCGAGCCTCAATGACCGATCCGTTCGGGCGACGGGACGGTTCGTGGCAAACAGCCAATTTCGATTCTTTCGATAATGCAGGCTATCATATCATCGTCCGAAATCCAAGATCACCTTGAGCTGTTGAATTGAAACTCGCTCTATCCCGCTTGTATTTTTCTAATTAACAGTCACTGCAATACGGCGGTGCACACCGCACCATTATCATACAAGATTGACGGATGGGAACAAACTGCCGAAACCGACGATTTGCTGATTGGCGGCGCTGATCAGCATAGCCGGGGCGGGCCCATTTTGCTTCCATCCTCTTCCTCCTTTTTCTTCGTCGTCGTCGTGGTCGCTCTCGGCCACATGAAGATTGGGCGCTATACCTACTCCCACACCCGACGAACCGCTACTCCCGCCGTTGTTCCCTCACCTGTCGAGCCTCCGAAACCAAAACGAAAAGCCTTATTAATCGGCATCTGCTATGACAGTGGTGCCGCCTCGACCTCGCAAGGCTACGCGGCCCTGAAGGGGCCTCATGCGGATGTCGCCGCTATGAAGAAGCTGTTGGTGTCGCAGTATGGATATGCGGAGGGAGATGTTGTCGAGTTGATGGACGACGAAGAGGGTAGTGTGCGACCAACGAGGGTGAATATTGTACGTTCCATTTCCTCTGTTATGTTTTTTGTGCCGTTTTGCTGCACCTGGCTGACAAACCCTGAGCGTAGCTGCGCGCGATCGATGATCTGGTACGCGGTGCGAGAAAGGGCGATCGGTTCTTCTTTCACTGTAGGTATTTTGCTTGACCTGGAATCGTGAGCTGATTCTGCGGGGACAGACTGCGGACACACTATGCAAGTCGAAAACCGAAACAATAGCGAGGAGGACGGTATGGATGAGTGTGCGTACATCTTCCTCACATTCCATCCATAATTCTTGTGACTTAAGACGGTGCCTAGGTCTGGTACCTCTAGATGGCGAGGAGAACAAGATTGTGGACAATGTGTGTATCGGTCTCTTCCACTTCTGAGTGACCAAACAATGACTTCCTCTTGTAGGAACTTCGCCGTCATCTTGTCGAGGCTCTACCTCCTGGCTCCTCACTTGTCGCGGTCTTCGACTCATGTCACAGCGCCAGTTTGCTGGGTACGTGCTAAATCTTCTTCCCCCTCCTTCTACCAAAATTTCGGACCTCGCTGGAGGGACATTGGCCGCCCCCAATCATATTTTTTGACCAGAATTTCCTTCTTCTGATTTCCGTGCTCATAATTGACCTTCACAGATCTTGCTCACTTTCGGTGTAATCGCGTCTACGTTCCATGGCTCTCAAAAGGCAGGAGAAGGAGCGACGAGCGCTGGAATTCTGTCGGTGAGCATTCATATCTGTCTTTCAGTTTTGTCCTGTATCTGTCTCTGGTGTGCGGATGCATCTCCGTCACTCCTGCTTCCTCAGCGTTGAGATGTTTTCTGCCTTGGCTCGATCGCAGCGTTATTGAGGACGCCGTGAAGGTTCGGTGACGCTGTTGCGTCCCGCTTAGCTGCACGGTCGCGGAGGTCTGCAAACCTGCTTAATTTGTCTGCGGCAGTAGTGGCATTGCATTCTTCTCTCTCCTTTGCTGCTGGTTTGCTTGATTCCACTCGGCGAAGGACTGAGAGCCGCGTCGTCGTCGTACGTCGTGATGACACTGGACACGGAGCTGGAGGTGTTTCTTGTGCTTAGCATTCTTTCCGGTATCTCTTTTCAATTCGTACTGCCCTCCTGGAGAGCAGAGGTGCTGTGCAGAGAGCTTCCGCCGCACCCCAATCCGATGTCCATGGTCACTTGCTGTTGACTAGGGATTTGGATGTTGTGCG
Organism: Favolaschia claudopus; assembly: GCA_037176885.1. Taxonomy (NCBI): domain Eukaryota; kingdom Fungi; phylum Basidiomycota; class Agaricomycetes; order Agaricales; family Mycenaceae; genus Favolaschia; species Favolaschia claudopus. Next base: position 1,895,811 of record JAWWNJ010000005.1, read on the forward strand.
GCTGCTCGGACTCTTGTTCGCCTCGGATCTTACCGTGAAGATTGCCTTTCTTCCGCTTAATGAATCACTCCGTCCACCTCAAACTCACCTATCCTTCTTTCATGCCTTCAGTTCGCCGACACGCTCTCCCATTCTCCCTCAGCAAGCCCCCAACTCCCGCTCATTCGCCGACCCGCTCTCGTTCGCGCGCCAATTCATCCGCGCGCTCTCCACCGCTTTCGCGCGCCAACACCTCCCTGCGCTCGCCTCTCCGCAGTGCTCCGTTTGCACCGCTGCAAGCCAACAGTCCTACGACTGTCGACAAGCTTTTGCGCAAAACTGGTGCCACTCCCGAGAGGAAAGCGACTCGCCGTTCAATGAGAGAAATTCGGGAACTGATGCAGTTGTTGGACGGCGTGCCTGTGGCCTCTTTTCCTCGAGCAAATGCTGTAGACCCACACTTCGTACCGACACGACCAAATTCACCGCTCGCGACGTCGCCCGAGCGGGGAGAGCATGCTCCCCCGATGGTGACGACGCGGCGAATATATGAGGCGGCACGGAGTCGGGCAGGGAAACTGCGTGCTTGGCGGACAGAGGTTGACAGACTCGAGGTCGATGACAACGAGGAAGCAGTCCATGAAACGGGCAACACAGAATACCCTGATGATGACGAACAGCAGACTGAGCCTATAGCGCGCGCGGGGACGGAGGGTGAGCAACAACTCCGCTTTCGCCCGCGCGGAGGCAACAGGAAGGGAAAAGGGAAGGGGAAGAGGAAACAGGATGATGACGAGACGGAAACGGCAGAGCCTGACGAGGCGAAGAGCCGAGTGCTTCGGAAGCGCTTGTCGCTGCCGCTCGGTTCATTGTCATTGGCTTCGTTTGGAGTCGGAGTGCGGAAGGGGAACGAGGATGAAGAGGGAGATGTCAAGGTGGAAGGGAAGGGCAAGACAAAGGGCCGACACACCACCGTAACACGTGCGAGGGCAGTGTCGGTTGCTGTTCAGCATGGCGAAGCCCCAGGATCCAGGGGCGCGAATGCGAACACAAGCCCTGTTGCGGCTGCTGGCGCCGCAAGCAGCGCTGCGGGCAAGGAAAACGTTGTTGTGGGCGTTGCTGAGGCCACCCGACCTCCGCTGGCCGTGGCTGTACCGTCAGCCAAGCCCGTGTCGTGGTTTGGCGACGAGGATCACGAGGGGCGGGAATGTGAAAGTCCTGCCCCTGTGTGGCCTTGTACGGGGTGGACGTGTCGGGATCCTGCCCATAGACACGAGTATGAGGAGGACGACCAGGCGGAGGTGGTGAGGCTGTTTCGATGGTTCTTTAGTTATGATTCCTCCTGACTCATCGGCTTCTTCACAGATCTCTCTGGCATCTTGTAAAGATCATCAAGTGAGCTGGGAAGATTCGAACGGGGGGAGTATGACGCGCGAGCTCGTGAGGATTCTCGAGCGTGAACCGCATCCCACGATACGCACCTTGGTTACCCATATCAGGTACGTCTCTTTTCTCTCCATGGGTGTGTCGGTCTTAATCAAAACCCTCTACAGTCACGCAATGCATCGCATGTCTCTTGAACGACACCTCGAGACCAGACGATATAAGCAGGACATGAAGAAGTATGAAGCCTTCCTGGAGCGCCAGCGGGCGAATGCAGCGCTGTTACGGCCAGGGAGTAGCGGGAGTACAAGAGGCGCCGAAACAGGGGAAAATGGAGACACGAAGGCGCCAGCCACTGAAACCTCGACTTCCCGCGCAACCACCTTGTCGCTCGATACACCTGGGCCCGACTCGGGAAGGTCGTCGCGGATGGTCGACAAATCACCGAAGCAGGATACGGATGGAATGGCGGTACGGCATCCTAAGCAGCCCAAAGCGAAAGCTAAATCGGAAGGCTTCATCGATGAGTCGCAGGCGTTCGACATGAACAACTTCCAGGACCCGCAGGTTGCCAGTCACTATCCGCTGGATATGGAGCAAACGTGGAAGATGTGATGTGTATTGCTATGTTTTTGCTATCCTCTCGCTCTCGCGCTGTGTATCTTGTTAATCACCATCTAGTCTACCGATCTACGCAGTCGTCTTTCACAGCTACTGTACATATCTTTATTCTTAGTGTCGTCTATTGTATCCCTGTATGTACGAAGAAATACCGGCGGGTCGAGAGAGAAGGTCGGATTAATCACAATCACTAATTGTGGTACCGGTTGTCCCTCGATTGGACTCTGATATACAATGGCCACCCTCAGTGTAATTGATGCATCTAAATGCATCGAAACAATGAGCTCAAGTCCCGTCGCAACGAATGATAATATTGACTATAGCTACGCTTCTGTGCGACGTACAAATGGGTGCTCTTGGTAAAAGCCTCAACCCCGCGTCAAGGGGGCACCCGTCGTCGAGGAATCTACTTATCTACGAAAAGTGTACAATGGGGTGCAAAGAAATGTAATTAAGAGAAAGATGGTATGTAACTTACGCTTGTGAATACATATCTGCGGAAGTGTGTTAGAAATAGTAAACATAGACAGAGAAAAGAGCATTACAACGAATGGTGAGATGGATGATGATCGGCGGGAGAGGGCGAGAGAAGTCGACGAGGGTGATGAGGGACGGAGAGGAGGGAAGTGGCGCAGAGATAGGTCGAGAGAAGGCGGGAGAAGTTGAAGAGGGAGATGAATTGAGGGAGGGAAACTTGTCGAGGGCGGGAGAAGACGGGAGAATTCGAGGGAAAAGGGAGGGGAGGGTAATTCTTGAGAGAAGTAGAATAGTCAGCGCAGAGGCAAGCACAAATGAAAACGACGCACGGAGAAAAGACGACTGCAGGCAGGTTCTGAGCTTCACTTCGGCAAACAACGTCTCCGAAAGTCGTCCAGTTGGCCTGGGGGAGACATCAACAAGACATCAAGGACTCACGGTCATTATACTCGTCTCCGTTTTTGCGTAGAGGTTGTGCAGGTGCATGGGTGTGAAGGCGTTCCTAGAGCGCCATGTTCGATCCTTGAGGCCGCCATCCAACTGGCAGTTCTTTTTTCATGCCGCGCCGAAATGACAAATCTGTAGGCTTGACTTGAGCGTTCGAGGCTTCGAGCACTGAGCGCTGGGCACGCAGAAGCTTTTAATCTTCGGTCTCCAGGAGGGTATGTTGGGTACATGCAGCTTGAGCGGCTCGTCCAGAATTACCGGTCGCGTGCCCTATCGGTAAACTTGACCCATTAGCATTGAGGGGACTGGCATCGCTCGTCGTGAGTGGACCTAAATGACGATAAGTAAAGGGACATGAAACGTATCTCATGCCATAAAGGTCGAAGCTTAGAGAGATGAAGTTTCAACAAATGTGAAGCTGGAAAGAGAGTAGACCGACACACTTAGTACATTCGGCATCTTGTCGAAGTCTTCTCAGGCCTCGTGTATCTAGTGGCGCTAGAAATGAGCGAGAGAGTGTATGTAGTACGTACCCAAGATCCTGTGCGAGGAAGTTCAAGCAAAGGGCTAACTTGAAGTAGTATAACATACAGAAAGGAGAAACTGACAACTTCCAGAGATCTAGAGTCGGATCCGCACTCTGAAAGTCGCCGCAGGACGTCGAAGTAAGCCATTTAGTATGTCTAATAAAATGGTTTTTGAGAGCTCGCCTGGGTGGATACAGTAAGTAACTCACTTGTGAACATCATAACATGAAGGTCAAGAGCAAGGGGCGTTCGGCCTTTGCCGAGCCGGTATTTCGTCAGAACAAACACCACAGAGCCAAGTCTGTAAGGGGGACCGCCTGGAGTTTACAACATGGCCTGATATCAGAGACATACATTACTCATTCAAAAGTAGCGCGCTACGTCACGCGCACGTGGATGTGACGGACCGTGTCCGACATACCAAGTCGCAAATCACCAACGGGAGCCATAGAAGGTGTATGCCATTAGAATGTATTGAACAAAAATTCGAGTAACTCGTCCACAACATCTACAGAGCCTCAAGTCCACGTCGCCAACACGGCAAGATGGGATTTTGAAATTTCAAAGATTGAAGCTCCCTTGCAAATGGATATTCCTCGACGAAGACCCCACCATAACCTTGAAACTCCCCTTCGGAACCACCCACTTCTGCGACACCACATCCCATACACTCACATCCTTCTCCCTCAGACTAATCGTCACGCTCTTGCTCTGCCCCGCATTCAGCATCGTCCTCGCGAACCCACGCAACACCTTCGGCGGCTGGCCGGCAGATTGCGGGAATCCGAGGTAGAGCTGCGAGACTTCATGGCCTGCAGCGCTGCCGGTGTTCCTGACTTGGAAGGTTACGGAGAGGACGGCGTTGTAGAGCGCGGCGGGGCCGCCGCTGTCGCCGATGGGAGAGGAGGCTGCTGGCGGAGCGCTGCCGGTTGCCGTTCCGTTGGAGGAGACACTGGCAGAGGCGGAAGCCGACGCAGAAAGCGATAGCGAAACAATCGAGGTGCTCGTTGCATTCAGAGAGATACTGAAGGAACCGGAAGCCGAATGGGGAGGAAGTGCCGAAGCAGAAATGGAGCTTGCTGGATGCGATAGGGTTGGCAGAGAGCCACTAGCTGAAACACCGCTAGTTGCTGTCGGCTGGATGCTTACAACACTAGAGACCGCCGCGACGGAGCGGCGAGCTGGTCCTGTATGAGATATATGCAGCCCGCTATAACCAAATGTCGAATAGCTCAAGCCAAATCCAAACTCGAATCGAGGCGCAATGCCTTTCGAGTCGAACCAGCTATCACCAATTTCTTAGCACGACGGCAACGAAAGACAGAAAAAACAAGCTCACCGATAGTCAATATCAACACCTTCATCGTAAGTGATCTGCGGCATCGACGAATCACTCGTATACAAAACATCCGCCGGATAATCCTCCCTCTGCTTCGCAATCGTATACGGCAACCGCGCACTCGGATTCATCGCCTGCGGCGAATCCGCAAACAACACATCCACAATCGAATTCCCGCTCTCCTGCCCCGGTAACCCTGCATGTAACACCGCCTTCACATTCGGATGGTCGATCCAGCCCTCCACCAACACCGGCCCAACAACATGCTGCACGACAACGGTGTTCTCGCACGCATCAGCTACGGTGGTGATTAGCTCGTCCCCACTATGCCAGAGCGTGAGGTTGTTGCGGTCGCCGGCGTTGCCGTCGGGGGTGTTGGGGACTGTGATGTATCCTTCGCCGGAATCGGCGTTGACGAAAACGATGCAGACGTCGGCGAGGGAGGCGACGGAGGTTTGGGCTGCGGAGTTGAAGTCGTCGAGGACGCCTTCGATGACGACTGTGGGGTCGATGGATTGGATGTGGGAGGTTATGGCTGCCAGAGGATCGACGAGGTATGGGAAGCTGGCGGTGCCTATGAGGTGGGTACATTGAGATTTGCTGACAATCTTTAGAAGTCGGAGGGCGTACCAGATCCCCATCCCATAGCAAGCGTGCCTTCATCGCAACCGTGACTGGAGTAGAAACAAGTTAGGCCATATTTGAGGACAGCACGAAACGACACTCACTCTCCCTGTCCAGTGGTACACGCGTTAGGTCCAGCAGGGTGAGGACCAGCGTCGCTACCGAATATTCCGATACCTATTGACGGTAAATATCTCGAAAATGCCAAGACACAACGGATCCATACGATTGATCTTTTTGACACTGAGAGGAAGCGTACTAGCGGCATTCTTCAAGAGGATCGTACTCGCAGCGCCAATCTGCCGTATAAGCTTGTAGTGATCTCCTTGTACGCTGAGAGTCAAGTAGAGGTAAATCTTAAATCCACACAGAAATGATCGATCGTACTTGATATGCTCGTTAACCAACACCCCATCCAAAAACGTCTCTTCCGTGAGCTGCGAGAAGCTCACGGGCGGATAATTCTTATCCTGCCCCAACTTGTACCATGCCGCAATAGTCCGAGTAACCTGCGAAGAAAGCAAAAAAAAAATCGATTTCAGATTCAGATAACCTTACACGCTAACGCACCATATCATCCACTCGGGAAATCGGAACACTCCCGTTGTTCACCATCTCGATGAGCGCAGCGCCCCACCAGGAATTCGTTGCAGTCGGAGGGTCTGACTCGTTTTGATTTCCGATTCCCTAAGTACTTTCGGTGAGCGTTTGCAGGTTGAGAGCGGAGTAGACATACGTATCCGACAAACCCCGGCATATTCATATCCAGACCCGCGAGTGCAGGCTGGACTCCATTAATCATAGCCGCCCAATCCGACATAATAAAACCTATCAGAAATAAATTCACTTTCATACACGACACGCACAAATTCTGCAACTCACCTTGGAACCCAAGCTCCTCCTTCAACACGCCATTGATCAACTTCGAATTCTGACACGCCTGCGTCTGATTGATCAGATTATACGAACACATAACGCTCGCAACGCCCGCTTTGACCGCTTCCGCGAAGGGCCACAGATACACCTCATGCAGCGTCTTGTCATCGATATTGGAGGAGTATATGGGGAATCCTTCGGAGCCTCCGCGGAAGTGTTCTTGTTCGTTGCCGATGCTACGTGGACCGATTCAATGAATATTTAACGAAAAATGAAATGTGAAAGAAGAAAGAGAGGCAGAAAATAAGCAACACGCACAAGTGCTTTACGGTTGCCATCACGCCGACGCTTTGCATGCCCTCAATCGTAGCGGCCGTCGCTACACCGCTTAAAAACGGATCCGCGCCAAAACCTTCCCAGTTCCTTCCAGCAGCCGCAACGCGTCCTTGCACGACCATTTATATTAGCTTTTACTCGTCAAGTACTTGTCGATGCAATGCGCACCCATATTCGTCATCGGCCCCAACGCGACGTTCACTCCTTTACCCCGATGTTCCTGGGCCATGGCTATGCCGCGTGCCCTGATGAACAACAAGAGCGTAAGTAAAAATAACAATAATATGAGAAATAGCAGCCGCTTTGGGGTGGTGTCCGACCCATGTGGCGACAGCGGCAGAATGAAAGCAAATATAGGTACGGATTTCGGACGGTATGTATACGTACTTGATGAGGTCGACGTCCCAGGTGGTCGCGGCGTTGATACCGGCGGGGCCTGCAGAGACAAAGTCCGCGAAGCGGACACCGAGCGGAGAGTCTTCGAGGCAGAGGCCGGGCCAGTTGAGGCGGGGGATTGTCTGTGTGACGCGGTACGTTAGCCGACTGGGTATTTATATTTGGATGCGGAGGTGGAGCGTGCATGGCGGACATGCAATTCGGTGAAGAGGGAGCGGACACTGACCCCAGTGTTCCCGACACAGCGCCCGAAGATGTCGATGCCCGTGGTGACGTTTATCTTCTCTTCGAGTGTGAGCCCTTGAACGAAGGTGCGGGCACGTTGTACAGCGGAGGCCCAGTCGGCGGTACCCTTGACCTGCGGCGCGGGGACGACAATGGGGGATGTCCATTCTTCGAAGCCTGGAGGTGCAGCGTCGGGTATACCAGTCGTGAGATCACATAGTGCGCGTGCACTGAGGAGAGTGAGTGAGAAGAGTGTGAGCCGTGTCATGTCGTAGCGCACTTTTGGTGGCAGGGACGAGAAGTGTGGCCGTTGGTGGGGGTAATAGTTGGTCGGCTTTTATGGGCGCAGTGCGCTCGGAAGATTTGGAGATTTTTCGTCGCTTCTCTTTGTTGGACAGTGGTGCATCAGGCGAAGAGCAAGCCATATGACTGGAATGTAATTTTAGGTTCTCGTACGCTGTCGATTTTGTTTGATGGCCACGTACAGCGGAAGTAAATTCGATTGAAGATTCCGAGTTTAGCGGAGAGCGAATGCCGCAAAGGAGTTGATGATAACAAAGCCTGGCCTCGCAAGGGTTCCCCACGTCTAACGACAGTCAAGACTCGAAGCTCGAGACTGAGCGGCTATTTTCGCGTTTGTTGTTTGGAAGTTGTCGTTGTAGATTCGGCTTGTATTGAGAGATTCGCGTAGTGTATTGTTTTAAAATGGATTTATTTCGTTGTACGGACATTAGTACTCTTCCTTCGCCCGCTATCATCCATGTTCAGAGTGAAGTCTTTTGTTGATCGCTTTCGCAAGCGTGAAGACGGGAGCAGGAGTGCATCAGCGTTCTTGCGGCATCTCGGAGGTTTCTCTGGTGGAAGTCGAGGAAGAATTGGGTGAAGTAGTAGCAAATGGCCATGGCGGCGAGGGTTGCTACGAGATGGCAGCGGAAGAGGGCTGGAAGGCGGCTGAGTGCGTGGCATTGAGAGCGGGGGGTATTCTCAGTCCGTTGAGTTGTCGGTGGTGTGCAAGCTGCATACGCGACGTGCTGACATGGTGCTGACGTCGTTGTAGATGGCCATTGGCGATTGAGGTCACGATGAGGTGGCGGCGTTAAAGGGGATGGAGGGCTCGGAGGAGCGCTTGTTTTGGATGTGCTTGAGCAGTGTGAAGGCGGAGAAGACGGTGAAGCAAGCAGAAACTGGGGAAGAGTGGGGAAGAGACAAGGGAACTTCAAGAGGGAACGGCGGACCGGCACCCGGTGCAGCGCATCAATTACTAAACCTGCCACGTCTGCCGACGTCCTTGCCGACGTATCATCTTAGTCTCATCGACATCTCCACCGTCTGCGAGTTGGCACCTACTTCCAGCACGCCACGAAAACACTTTGACTTCAATCCTGCCTTGAGCTTCATGATCATTGACAATAAATCGGCTCAGTCAGACCCAGCTTCTTGAATTGCGTTTCAATTGCGTTCTTGCCTTCAAATGCCCAGCTAACAACTCGCGCGTAATGGCAGCTTCAATGAACGGACGTCATGCAAGATTCAAGAATACATAAGAACCCGAACAGACTTCGAACTCGTCGACAAATTATTGACGCACAAATAAGGTCTTCTTACAAAAAGCAGCCCACCTCCCTCGTGTCGCATCTAGGTCGCTTGCCTGCGTGGCTTATCCGCCCGCAATCATGCTGCGTGCTCACCGCAGCCTGCTGATTGTCGCCCTCCTCACCGTCCCAGTTCTCTGCGACGTAACCACCGGCATCCCCGACGCTGCACCCCCGGGCTACGAAGAATGGATTTCCCCAATCGTCCTCCCCGCACCAGCCGTAAAGGGGACGGGTGATTGGGCCTCTGCCGTCGCTCGTGCAAGAATTTTTGTCAAAGGACTCACTCTCCCCGAAAAGGTCAATGTCACGACCGGTGTGGACGTCCTCAATCGCTGTGTCGGCAATACTGGGGTAAATGCCTCTCGTTATCTGACGAAGACGAACCTGATGATCTATTCCTCACCCGCAGACAATCTCCCGTCTCAAATGGCCCGGCCTCTGTCTCGAGGATTCGCCTCTCGGAGTCCGCTTCGCCGACTTTGCCAGCGCCTTCCCTGCACCCATCAACGCTGCTGCAACGTGGGATGTTGACTTGATCAGGTACTTTGAATTTATACCCCCACTATCGCAGCTTTCTGAGTAACTTTCTGGATCACGCAGAGCGCGTGGAGTCGCCATGGCCGAAGAACATCGCGGCAAAGGCGTAAACGTCGCACTTGGGCCGATGACCAACATGGGTGAGTTACGGACTAGAGGCGCATCAGTTGCGTAAAATAATGGCGCATTTGAAAGGGCGTGTTGCTGCTGGCGGTCGAAACTGGGAAGGTTAGATCGTTCTGTCGTTTCACTTCCGATTGTTTGATCGTCTTTGTGTGTTCGGGTAGGCTTTGGCGGAGACCCATTCTTGAGCGGCGTAGCGACAGCAGCAACCGTAGAAGGAATGCAAAGCGTCAATGTAATCGCCACCGTGAAACATTTGTACGTTCCTTTCTCCACTTGTTTCTTACTTATTTGAGATCGATTGTATTTTCCAGCATCGGCAACGAACAAGAACACTACCGTGGCGGCAACGAAGCCCCGCAAGTCCAATCCTCCAACATCGACGACAAGACCATGCATGAAGTCTACCTATGGCCTTTCGCCGAAGCAGTCAAAGCCGGCGTCGCCAGCGTCATGTGTTCGTATCAATTTGTGAACCAGACACAGACGTGTCAAAATTCGAAGTTGATTAACGGGATACTCAAGGGGGAGCTTGGGTTTCAAGGTTCTTCATTTTCTATCCCAGCACTCCCGTTCACCGATATATCCAGGCTTCATCATGTCCGATTGGGCCGCCATGATCAATGGGGTGCAGCCTGCGCTCGCGGGGCTCGACATGAATATGCCAGGATTCCTTGGCTACGTGCGTATCTCATCCTTCCTCCAACTCGACATTAAATGTCTGTACTCAGGGTGTCGGCCCGCAAGACGACCCCGACCCATCGAAGGCGACCAACTCCTGGTGGGGACACGCGCTCATCGACATGGTCAACAACGGGAGCGTTCCAGAGGCGAGGATTGATGATATGGTATCTACAAAAGTAATTGCTATGAGCTTACCTTGATGTGCTCGTAGGTCACCCGCACGATTGCCGCATGGTACAAATTGGGGCAAGACAAGAACTACCCGCATGTTAGCTTTTCGCAGCTCACTCAGGCGACGTATTTGGATGGGGAGCTGGTTAATGAGCATGTCAAGTACGTGTCTATATCTATTTGCACCTAGTCCCTCCAGAGGCGGGCTTTGATTGATCTTGATTTTAATTCTCTAGTGTTCAAGGAGACCACTACAAACTCATCCGTGAGATAGGGGCTGCTAGTACGATTTTGCTGAAGAACGTCAAGAATGCTCTGCCTCTTAGGGTCAAGAAACTCAAACGTACGTAGCTCTTTCTCGGGACTCTCGACAGTTGTTGATTCGAGTACGATTAGGCATCGGAATCTTCGGCAGTGATGCTGGCCCTCATCCCGTTGGTCCTAATGCTTGCAGTAACGGAGAACGGGAGTGAGTTAAATCTATCGATTTTAAACCGCACCGCTCATGATTTTCTTTTTCTCAGCAAAGGATGCGCCGAAGGGACACTTGCGATGGGTTGGGGATCTGGTATATATACTTCGCCCCGCCTTTCGGAGCGTCTCAATCTCACGTTTCCTAACAGGAACAGCCAACTTCCCGTACCTCGTCGACCCTCTCGCCGCCATCAACCATCACATCCAATCCATCGACCCCACCGTCGTCACCGAAGGCGTTCTAGACAACTACAACCTCGCCGCCCAAACCACCGTCGCCACCCTTGCCGACACCTGCATCGTGTTCGTCAACGCCGATTCCGGCGAACAGTACCTCACGGTAGATGGCAACGAAGGGGACCGCAACAACCTCACGCTCTGGAACAACGGCGAGCAACTCATCCTCAACGTCGCAGCCTCCTGCGCAAACACCGTCGTAGTGCAGCACGTCGTCGGGCCCGTTCTCGTGGAGAGCTGGATCGACCATCCGAATGTCACAGCTGTCTTGCACGCTGGGATCCCCGGACAAGAAACCGGCAACGCCATCGTGGATGTGCTCTTTGCTGATTCGCCGCACGCGACGAATCCAAGCGCCCGGCTTCCTTACACGATAGCGAGGAAAAGAGGGGATTATCCCGCGGATGTGCTTTATCATAGCGAGGAGCGGGTGCCGCAGATCACCTATAAGGAAGGTGTGAATGTGGATTATAGGTGGTTTGATGTGCGGGGTGTGGAGCCGAGGTTTGAGTTTGGGTTTGGGCTGTCGTATACGGAGTTTGAGTATGATGGGTTGAGGGTGAGGGTTGAGCAGAGTCATAGGTTGAGGAGGTCTGAGGAGGAGCGGGAATCTGTTTTGCAGGCGTTTGTTGGGTCGGGCGGAGCTGCGAGCTCGACAGCGGCTCATTCTTCCGTGTCCGGTTTACACATCGCATCGGTCCCTTCATCAGCAACTCACAGCTCCGTCTCCGTGTCTGCTTCAGCGATCTCCACCTCCGCCTCCGTATCGGCGTCTGCCAACGCCACCACCACCACAAACTTCCCGCCCTCCGCCTCCCCCGTCGCCGACATCGGCGGCCCCGCCTTCCTTTACCGCCCCGCCGCCACCGTCTCCTTCACCCGAGCCCTGGCACTAAAATATTGAATAAACGAGATGAATGTAGCCATGAAAAATGGAGCCTATTGCCACGAACCTAGCCAACCGGTTGGCTGCGTTCATGCACCCGCCTTTCTACCTATTCTGGCTCTCCTGGGGGGGTATACCTGCCCTTTGCATGTATTTACCATTTGATCATGGGTATTTATTGTTTGTTTTTTTGTTCCTGATGTGATACTGGTCTGTCACAGTCTGATTCGAATCTTGCTCGCACTCAGCTCCCGTCTGCTCCCGTCCATATTTGGATTGTCTGTAAGGGGTAACTATCGTCGGTTCCCCGCCTCCCGCCGGCGGGCGCTCGTTCCTTCGGCAATTTCCGATGTGTGCACGACGTCACTCGTCACGAATCGTGACATTGCTTCTCACGCTCTCCCACCACCACCTGCTCGCTCTTCTGGCTTCCTCCCGCCGCCGCCGCCCCCTACAATAGAGGCACTACACAGAGTCGCTATGCTCAAACCCCTGAATCTTACTGCGCTGCTATCAGCCTTGACGCGACGTCCTACACGCTCTCGCAGCCGCTTCAAAAAATCCCAGATAATTCGTTCCCGCTTTCGTTTCACGGCCTGCTCCGCTGGCAGTGGGCAGCGGTCCTTTGAAATACAACTTCTTTCATAGCTTCTCGATGCTATTCGCTGGGTGTAGATCGGCGGCACCGCCACTGTCGCATTTATGTTCGGAATAACCGTCCCGTACGTCCCTCCTGCCTTTGTTTCCTTTGCTTACAATTCTCCTCTCCTCTCCGTTGTCCTAGTCCCACCTGTTCACTGCTTTCCAGCGCTTTTCGCTCATACCACCCTTTTCCGGCTTCCGCACCCCATTGTCGTGGTTTCCTTGTCATTCCTTCTCCCCTATTGTTGTTACTGAATTACAATTCAGCTCTATACACTGGTCTCTGTGCTGCCGCCATGTTGTGTGCCAAATGCGTCAGAACACTGCCTATAGGTACTTTGTTTTCATTTTCTACCGGCTATTTTGTGTCTTCTTTGAGCGTAGAATGTTGATGTATACTTCCTATGATTGAAAATATCCATTGGAACCTTCTTCCTCGACCAAATGTGGCGTATTGAGCGAAATTCGACGTGAAACTCGCTACGCGAGCTGTAGCGAGTTCGCAGTCGGCAATATTCGGAGTTATCGGAACAGTTTCCCATTGGCTGGCGAATTCGGTCCGCGGGCGGGAACTAACGGACCGCCGCGCGCTTAAGGGTTCAAACTTCGGCGTCTATTTTTTTTTTCGCTTGTTCTCTACTTGCAGCGCCAGAAATAATCCCAGGATCCTGTAATGAGGTCGGTTAGACATAGTAAGGTAGATTCTATCAAAATTCCGCCCATTTTAGTGGTCTAATATACATTTTTCGAAAGTCGTTCATTCGAACATCGTGTTGAACCAAGGATTACACTGTAACCCAACTTCAAGATACGACATTTTGTGAACCTCGACCTAAAATAAGACAAACCGTGGTGGAGTTTTGGTTTCTGTTGGTGCAAAACATCATTTGAATGGTTTTATTGTCGAAATGTATCATTCTAGCAACGTTACACCCCCCAAATCGCTGAAACATCGAAAAGAGGGTGATTTTTGAAGGTTAAATTGGCACTGAAATAAATATCTGGCATTGCTTCCCGAGCATAGCAGCTGATGTTTTTGTTTATCTTAAAGCGAGAATCACTGAATTGAGCCCAAGCCAGGCAATTCAATCTGAAGCCAAACGATGTCTTTACCGGGCTGGTGGGCGTTATTTAGATAGATTTAGGGTATTTCTTGCTACAGAACACTTACAGAAACGTTTTCGCTGAATCGGATTGGTTTGTATCGGGGCGCATATGAGACTACATTGAAATATGTGGGTGAATGATAAACGACATGAACCAGCCACAATACTTCAGATGAGCTGAAGGTTCTCATTGGAAACCGATAAGAATCGTGTTATTGATAAAACATACGTTTGAAATTGCCCTCACAATGACCGGAGCACCTGCTATCGTCAATTTCGATCCGCCTGATTTAAAAATTACCATATTAGGATCGCGGCGTTGAGTACCGGTGATCGCACCGACAGCACCGACCCAATCGGAATCCTTTCCGAACGTGTGAGTCACGCCGTCACATTGCCCTGCTCATCGCCCGTTCCTTGCTTTCTCCCACTTCCCTCATCGTCTCTATCGCTTCCACGAGCGCCTACGCCTGTCTCTCCCTCCATCTATTTACTACTACATCTCTATACGTCTTTGGTCGCGTTCCCGCGTCAGCACGTCCCTGTTTATCACTAGGCGGCTTTCAATGCTCGATGACATCCGGCGACGAGAGTGGTGACTCTGGCGAGTAGTTGGTGGATGGGTGGTGAGTTCGATGTGTAGTAGAGTCTATTCCACATTGGCATCTCGCCAGGATGATGATGCAGACAGCATTGGGAGGCTCTGTTTTTGAGGCGAAATGGTGTGTGTCTTTATCACTATCTTGGCGTGCCCATATATTCCGCGAACGGGGGGTGCGGGGCTGGCTGCGTCACTGCGCACCTCTACCTCTGTATGCCCCTTCTCTGCCCGCTTCCACTCCTCGATTTTGCGCGGAGCCACCCGACTTGCATCAAGCTTGAAGTAGTTGTCACAGAGCTGCGCGCACACACATGAAACCCGCCTCTTTATCACTACGTTCCCGCCGCCACCGCCAATGCCATCGCCGCCGCTGCTAGCCGTCAGCGCTGGGGCTAACCGTCTACGTCGTCATCTAGGTCCATCCGCTCACGCCGTTTGGGGCCACAGCCGCAGCGCTTGCCTCGTACTCGCCGCACATATCCGGAGTACCCTTATTTGTCCCAGTGCCCACTCTCCCCCACTCCTCCAGTCTGTATGACGCGCATCGTTTTCAATTGATTCGGTCCTCACCATTTATATTTGTATATACTCGTAGCCATGTCTGCATACTTTTGGAATCAACATGTTCGATCGCATTTCCGCTCTTGCGCAGGACTGAGAAATTAAGGATCGCGGCGCCAAGCCCGACGCTGCGACGCAGCGGGCGGAATTGATGCTTGTCACCTCTCCCGGAACCTTCCGAGGCAAGCGGGACGTTTCGGCTGTTGGGAAGGGGTTCCCATCAGTGGTTAACACTCAAATCTGCACAATTACTCAAGCGGATGGTAGGCATTGTCACATATCACTGTGCATCCCGATTTGGTCGATTTTTTGTTGATTCTGATCCCGTTAGATTGATCTAAACTCTCAACGTAGCGCAAGAACACAACGGGAAAGTCCGGGGACCCCCTTGGTGCCAACAGGTGCCAACGGCTACGCAAAACAGCGGGAGGATCAGACTAAAGAACATGACTCTAGCCATGGATGGCTAGCGTCATGGCAAAAGGCTCCATTTTTCATGGCTGGCTTCAAGACGGAAGACTAAATCCTAGCACCAGGGGTGTTCACCCTCCAAAACACCGGTCCCGTCGCCGGACACGAAGTCTCGCAGCTCTACCTCTCCTTCCCCGTCGCCTATGGCCAGCCGCCGAAGATCCTTCGCGGCTTCGCGCGCACGTTTTTGGAGCCGGGGGAGAGAAGGAAGGTGAGTGTGGGGTTGCGGGTGAAGGATGTTAGTGTGTGGGATGTTGTTGGGCAGGAGTGGGTTAGGGTGAAGGGAGAGGTGGGGGTGTTTGTTGGGGCGTCATCGAGGGATTTGAGGTTGAGCGGGGTGATGAGGGTTTGAGTTTGGGGAATGTCGGGGAAGGCGTTGAGATCCAGAGGTGGACCGAACGTTGTAGGTACATTACTGGCCCGGATATTGCGTTGCGACTTCTTGCCTGTTTGTATACTGATATCTGATCTGTATTGAAGTGACCTCGGTGTTTCATACACCAGTTCCTTGCTATTCTGTTAGCGATACTGGACAGCGGACCGTCGGAATGAAACACAGATGGCAGAGATGTTTGAATAACTACTTTGGGGAAGAGAATGAATCTTTATCACTCAAATGCTGGAACGGGGTCTATACATTCTGCGACTATTAAGCGGAAAGGGTTTTCATTCAAGTTACAGATCAAACGGGGCGGGTTCGCTTTTTACTCTCGTCGCCGCTGGTTCATAACGAGCGCTTTCTTGAAATAAGTAAGGAGTCGGAAAGGACGTACGAGTCGCAAAGATCGGAATTCAATTATAGCAATTATAACAGGTCATAAGCCTCATTGGATTTTCGACCAGTCATAAGTCAGTATAAATTATGCTCAAGACAGCAATCTTGGTGGAAGTGAGAACAAGCATACACTATTAAGTATTAACGCGACAAACAATACCAGATTTACAAATACCAAAAATCTCTTCCCCGCTGTGGTACATAAAGTTCATGTCCCTGCAGATCCAGGCCTGCAAGCCGCAACGCCTCTAATCTCTCCCACTCCTCGGGAAAGAACCTGAGCGACTCCTTGCACGGCGAAAGGTGAACACTTTCCAAGGGTGTTACAGTCCACCGGGATTCCAAGAAATCACAGAGTGCGCGACTCCACGGCGACCTGTCGAACGATTCGCTATTGTCGGGTTCCGAATACTCCCCCTCGTAGTCTCTGACCCAATCCACATCGTAGATCGATTCAATGCGGATAGACTGTAAATTGGGACAGAGAGGCTGGGTTGGCCCGCGTCGCTGCTTGGTACCAGTCCTGCGAAGGACGGTCATACCGCGAAACAAGGTGTTGAATAAATGCTGGTAGGTTTCGGGATAGTCGTATCCGTTGTCGGTATCGAGTTCAAGGTGGATTAGTTGGGGGAGCTGTCGGAAGATGTCAAGAAGGGTAGATTTGGGGCAACGCCATTTCGAGCTTGTGAGCTTCAGAGTGTGTAGGTGGGTTCCGTGTTGCTGGAGAAACGAAGTCAAGGCCGGCGGGGCGTTAGAAACGAGTAGGAAGCCGAAATCCTCGAGGTGAGGAGCTGTGACGCAGACGGCGAGTTTACGCGAGACTAAACGGAATCGACGGAGGTGGGGGAGGACAGCAAGCTCGTATGGGTGGTCAGGGAAGCTAGCCCATCCGGGTTCGCCCGAAAAGACGCACTCGACTAGATTAGGCGTCTGCGGTAGAATCCTGAGAAGATTCTTTGGTGTAATCGATTTGCCGAAAAGCTTCACCAGTTGATGCCAGGGGATGGAAATGAGCAGCTGACGATCCTCGATCGCTCTGGGGAATTCGAATTCTCGCAGACTCGGCGCGTTCGCAAAGACGTCCGCGAGTCCGATCGACAAATCGTACTCGGTGACGGATAAACGCGCCAGGCGATCAAGTCGATCGCGAGCCACAGAAAGCGCCCCAAATACGTCGATATAGTCGCTTCCGTCAATGGTGAGAGATTCCCAGCGAGGGCTATGCTGTACTAAGATGTCCAAGAGCGCTCTGACATGTTTGGAATTCTGCCTATTTTTGGCATCCTCGCGAGACATTGAAGAGAATCCATTACGATCCTCACGACACTTTGCATAGAATTCGACTGTCAAGGGAAGATTACACGACAAGGCGAGCTGGCTTTCGAGAGAGGCTAGGGGATATGCCAACTCGGTATTGACACAGGACTTGTCATTGTGATAATCGGAAACAGCTGCGTTGATCTTGACGAATGTCCAAAGAGAAGCGTCACCGCGGGCAGCGTACCTCCAGCTCCTAGAGACGTGGGAGAGACGCCAGGGCGGAACATGGACGACATTGGACCCTATGTTACGTGACTGGTCGTGCGGATGCGTTAGACGAAAGATTTTGCTGAGGAGTTCGGGGGGAGTGCGGTTCACAGAGGAAGGCAAGGATAGAGGTTTGCTTGCGCAAGTCGATGGAGCGGAGAGTGAAGCAGACATTGCAGGATGCGAAAGATGGTGATTAGAGTCTATCCAAGGATGCCAGCGCCGTCAGATTGACTTTCGCAATTGCCGTACTGGTAGATAGTCCTCGAAGCGACAAGACCCACGAATTTTGCAATGATATATAGAACGGTGCGTCTGACCAAGCAGCCAGCTGCAGGTAGCGACGGGTCGTCGGCAGAAGGAAAAAAAAAGAATATCATGGCCACGTACTCAGTTGCTGGCTAAACACCGACCGACTCGGACCCTTCGAGATCCGAGAGATAAGTAAGTTGGAATTGATTTCAAGTTGGAAGCTTTCAAAATTGAAAAGAAAACCTCAAAAGAGGGAGATCTAGAGAAGTTGGAAAAGTTAGCCAAATGACCTTCGGCATTTGTGCTTTGCAAGCTACCGGGAAGCTCGAGTGCGCTACCGACAAAAGGAGGAAGACGAGGGTCACACCGCTGTCACGGTTTTTGACCTGCTGATTTTACACGTACGGGTCGGTACGGCAGACGCCGGCTAACTTATCTTCTCACGATTACTCTGTTTTGAGTGCCAGTAACAGAAATGAGGCACTGTAGACAAGGACGAGAGCAGTTGAGATCGACATCGTCCGCTCTCACTGAGACAAAGCGAGAATCAGAGAAAACTAAAGAAAAACACATTGCACAAATTTCCAACAAATTTCGAAACAAATCAGCAGTGATTGCCGCGGCCTGCCGGAGTTCGCCGAGCCGGTTAGCTGACACTTCCTGTTTCTTACCACTCAGAACTCTATACCATCGCGGCTTGGACCTTGAACTTGGTGATGAAGTAGTAGCTTCCAGTGCCCTCTGTCAGCACAGACGCCTAGTCGGAACAGCTTCTGATCAGTGATCTAGTTTTCCGGGTAGCTGATTTGCCTTCAGAAGTCTCTGACGCCAGTGACACCCTGGCGTCCGACGGTCGGGTGGCAAGATTGGATTTTTGGGCACGCGTTGTGAATCTTGGCTGGCTTTAAATTCATGAAACTTCCGCACTACACTACGACATGTTACATGGGTCTCTGGGTGGCAATCCCTTTTCTCCATTGTCTCTGTCGGGAATGCGTCCTGCGTATGCGTTGTCGAGTCAATAGGCTCCTCGCAGTTTCATCTCTTGCCTTCGAATCCGTCCTTCACTGGCAGTGGCCGAACCCTGGAATCCCTGAAACGTCACGGTCTCGGGGACCTCTGGCGGATACCTAGAATTGCCCACTGAGACCGAAGGAGATCCATATGTGTTCCAGACTAGACTCTCCTGCACCGGCCAGGTGTTTGGGAGATGAATGCCGGACACCATATGTGCTGTATTCTCCTCCCTTGAATTGCCCGACTCGTACCAATCGACTCCCAGATTATCAGCGACATACTCAGCACCTTCCGGACTTGTTCCTATGTCTTGCGCACACCCGGGCTCTGAGCGACTTGAATATACCTCCTCACCCTCCTGATTATCTTCGACAGGAACGTCATTGAAGCACTGAAGGCTCAACTCTGCATCCAAAAGGAGGACCTGAAAGTATCGGTCGCGCCACGGTTCTTCGAGCCTCGCCATCCCCGCCTGTTCTCGCCATTCATTGGCTTCCCGGCGCAGACTCTCCGCCTCGTTTTGCATCGCACGCAGCTCCTCGGAAGCCAACCCTGCATGACGCCTTGAAGCTCGTATATGTGCCATGGTAGAATCCACAATGTCGCTCCTGGTTTGGCGGCGATCTGGGTCGAAGGTATACAGCAAGGATGAAAGGGTCTGGCAAAAGATACAAAATTATCAGGGATTACTGTTGACTGACGGTGATTCGGTTGCTAGGCTCACGAGGAAATGCTTGGTCAAATTTCCTCTGCGTTGCCGTTCTGCGGCGTTGTGAGTATCGCGGCGCGCGGCTTTTCTGGCCTCTGACGGTGGTCTATGGTATTTGGTACCAGGGAATCCGTTCATTGCCTCTTCTTCCGTGATGTTAACGAAATGTAGCGGAGTATCTGGTGAATTCACTGGCGGAGGAGATAGAGGAGAGGTCGTGTGCCCACTGAACGAATACGTCGAAAGCGCAGGGGCTGGTGTTTTTCTCGTATTGGTGACACTCTTCTGATTTTCTAGCATCCTCAAATTAACGCCGGGAAGTAGCTAAGACTTGGGGGTCAACATAGGACGGAAGAATTCAAGACAAATTGCCTGATCAAAAATTACCAGAGCTGGTGTCTTGCGAGGAATGGTGGAGAACAGAAGTGAGTTGCAACCAGTTTTTTCTTCTTGATTACGAGACTCCATTATTAGGAACGGGCTCAGTGGCCCAGGTGTGGTGCTTTCATGATATAACCCGAGATGGAGTCGCATCCATCCATCCATGATGCCCGCCGATCTTTACTTCCAACTTACTGCATACAGTTGCTTATACTGTTTCCAACGGCAGGTGATTCGCGTCGTCTCGGCCGCCTCCGCTATTCACGGGCGGGGTATACTCGGAGCATATGCATCATCGTTCTTTTCTTGCAGCAGGCTCGAACCTTCTCCTAGTATGTATGATCTCCAAAGATTCCCAAGTATCATGATACTGAAACTTTCTCTATTCAAAGAAAATCTTCCTGCTTGCTATACTCAAGTTTTTCACCGTCAGCGAAATGGATTGCTACCTCTAATGGATTTTCGCCCAGTCCAAGTTTACTTAACAACCAATGACTCGACGCCGAAAACGTCGAACCCCCGCCAAGACCCATGGAGTTGGAGTCGAAGAGTCTGCTCACTTGGAGTTTGAGAACAGCGGTAGGCGCCAAGCCTCTATACCGTTTTTCCAAAGTTACTATGCATGTCGACAGCGTCAACGCCATATCATGTGGAGGTCCTCTACTAAAATACTAGAATCAAAAACCATTACTTAACGTTGCGGCCCTGAAGACGTTCCATGCGGCTCCCCCGTCGTCTCGTGAGCGCCTTGCGTATCATTGCCAACTTGTTGCCAACCCCGCTCAAGCCCGACCGCGGGTCACCGGTAGCTATCTCAATTTTACTTACCAAATCGTCTCATCTAGAGTAGGTTAGGCACTCGTTCCGTGCTATTTTAGTTAACTATTGAACAAGAAACGCGCGTCGAAACTCAACTTCCAAAACGCCGAAACGTAACTTCAACACGCTCTGTCATTTTCGCCAGAAGTGTTTATCCGCTGGCTCATACAGTAGCTTTGTAAGGCGAATCCACGAATTCATCGCATGCTGCCGCCGGAGACGGTGGACACGACGTACGACACATTCTTCGCGCACTTGAATTAAAGTATGTGAGACTGAAATCAGGATGACTCGATTGAAACTTCTCAATGGCGAGGGGAAAAAACCGTCCTATGCGCGTAGTATGATAGCATTACAAGAGAAGTCTGCCTCTTTGTAATAGCCAACTTGAACTTGGCCTTCGCACTGAGCCTGAGCGCGACTGTGTGCTGTCCAATGATCTAATTCGAAAGAGCGAACGGCAAATCGAAATAAGTACTCCTTGCCAGTTTCAGAAATAATCCTCCCAGCTTGCAATGTATCCAGCAAATAAACAGAAACGTTGGGCTTTCACTACCCGACCAACCCGGTTACCCAGAGATTAGGAAAAAAATACATCCAATTGAACTTGGCTTGGCCGGCAGTGGCGCGGCACAATAAAGCCGTCACGATCATCAGCATCCATCAATGATTGGGAAACGCGGAATGTTCCGACTTGACCCTGTTTTGTCCGAAACCGTCACGGTCTTCTTGTCTTGGTAAAGTGGCGCATGAAACGCCCCAAAGCGAGGTTGCGGTGTCGCCTAACGGATGGCTCAGAATTTTGAGCGAAACTCGGGTTCCCGGCAGTTCAATATTTCTTCTCTGGACTACCGACTCAGGTATCTTCTGGCAGCTCATTGAAATTTGACTTGCAAGCAGCAATTTTGGCGGACAACATCCAAGTTTCTGGCAGGGCTGTGCTCGAAGGCTTTCAATCTACCTGATTAGTTTCTCCAGAAAACTCCTTCACGTCATGACGCGTGTGGGAGGCATGTATGATCCCGTCGTGGCTTTGGCGTGGACAAGATACTATAATAAAACAAGCAGACGAGCTCTCCTCTGGTTACAACCTCTTGCACTGGACTTGCTTCGTCTAACATCCGTTCTGCGACCCTTGTTCTCGGCGAAAATTCGACGGCTGTCTTGGAAACTATCTTTGTTCTTGTTCGCAGTGGTCCTTGTTCTTTCGCATTCCTTGAGCCGACATTATTGGACTGCAAAACAGTCGCTCTTTTGCAGATCGGGTAACTTGCAGCTATTCTCCCTCGCCCATAACAATACTCTTTGCCAGGGCCAGTTGAGAGTACGGGATATCATATCTGGGCGCCTCCATCCCCATTCGCCCCTTTTAGCAACCTCTGGAGGAACACTGCCCTTGTGAGTCATCCCGACGCATGAGCGCTCGGAACCCCCGCATTCTCAAGACCCGGTGTAAGTCCATGCTCCTGCACCGGACCTGGGACGCCTTTCCTCCTTTTGTCAGGCCGTCGTCCGATTCAGCAAGAGTTACCGACATGCAACCGACATGGCGCATCTATCACCCGCCTTAGATCTACCGACGCCCACTGCGAGGCCGTGCTGTCATAAGCAACCCCAATTGGTCTGCTCACCGCTACTACTGCGACACAGTTTGCATTTAAAGACGAGGCACGTATGCGTATGTTTTCCACTCAGATATCACTCTAATCTTGGCATCTTCGCAGTGCGCCCACAAAATCACAACATGTTTTGAGGCGCCGGAGCGCAAATATACCTCGTGAGTCGGCATCTATCGATTCAATGTTTGTGGGTCCACTATCTTGCCTCGTGTGCAGCGCTATAAGACAGGCACCCACTTTTTGGCGCTTTCCCTGCCTCTACATCCTTGCACGCTCCGAAACAGCAGGACGTCCACCCCTCGCCGGAATCTTCATCCTCGAATAGTAGTACCAACGGCTTTCCATTGATAGCTCGTTTCGGGTTTGGTTGTTATGTTTGCTGTGCGACACAAAACTCATATACCATGAACTAGGTTTCGACGAAAAAGTGGTACGGACTGTCCGACTTTGTCCATTGCTCGACCTACATACAGAGGTGAGTCACAAATTGACTTTTGTTACCTCCTTCGATATGATGAGCTCCAGGCGAGACCTAAGTTGTCAGAGACACGTATTTGCCGAGGCAAGAATTGACGCGACTCCCCGCTCAATCTGGTTTCATGTATGCTGGACGGACTGCAGATACGACTCAATTTGAACGAACATGCACACGAAGACCGTGGCTTGAAAGTCCGTAGACTTTAACCTGATTGGTCCGATTCGTGAAATTCTCTCTCGTATTGGAGTCCTTGATACTTTCTTCAGAATTTCCCTCTCATTCAAGGTCGGCTCTCCTGCGTGAGTCTCCTTCTCGCCTTCATGGATGTTCTGACGACAACTGACGTCCAGTTTTGGGGTGCGGTACCGCGGCCTAACTTCGGGTGGGACCTAGGTGGGGACCATCATTTCATTTTGACTTTTCGTGCCTTTTTCTATGCAGTTTCTCGATTCCATTCTCATCTCCCGCGTTAATTCTGCACCTGGATTCCATGCCATGCCGAATATGGGAGCGTCAAAGGAACCGGACTGGCAAATGCCGGTCATCATGGACATCGATCAGCTGGGATCACGCCTCCCGCTCTCAAGCGGCGCCACCACCCGGTCTCTGGCACTCTCTGCTCCGTCTTCATTTCTAGGGTGCGCCTCGTTATGCATTGCTTGATATCTGTCGGCTCTCCCGAAGTCTGCACGCATGCCTTGCTTTACTTCCAATCGAAAGCATGGAGAGATTCTTTTATCTGCCCGGAAAAGGAAGCTCGGCGTACCACATGTCGCAGAGATCCCGAGCCAAAGGCTCTTCATTTAATTGGTCCGACGTCCGCCGTTCTGGGGATCGCTTCCATCGCTGCGCTACACATCTATCTGGCCGCCAGCCACGCAATTATTGTCTCTTACCGCCTTGGGAAGATACCTCTGAGAAAAAAACTGACATGATTCATCTTACTCCCCATATGGTGCAGCTCACTTATTGTCTCGCCTGAGTCGCTTCATCTCGTGTTCTCTGGCTTATTGTCTTACCTCGATCACAATCGGTCTCGGACGGTCGAGTATGACCCCACTCCCAACTTCGAAAACACAATAGAAAGCAAGGTAGCACTTCAGATCCGAAGACCTGGGCGAAAAGATCAGGCAGGCGACATCGTTTTGTTTTTCCGATGGATGTGTGTGGTGCGCGCGGAGCGGCACGATACATGGTAAATAAGTCATTATAATAAGTAAAGCGGTGTGTAGCGTAGCAAAAGCGTCAGCAAGCGTAAAGTGGTTTGTTTGAACGTCAATGGGGCGTGAGGGTATAATGAAGAATAAGTGAGCGCAGGGCGGACCAAGCGAATGGGCCGTCTGAGCGCGGAGAGCAGATGATCAAGAGGGTTAGGCGTCCGGACACCGAGCCCTGCTTGCAGGGGGCGGGCGTCGCGGACGGCCGCTCCGCTGGGAGAGGTGGGTGATGCGCTGGCGCAGCAAAAACCAGTCCCGGACGCATTCGTGTAATAAGCACGAAAGCGACGGAATGGGTGGGGAGGGGGAGCACAACAGAGGAGGAGTAGATGCAAACAACCAAAATACACGAAAGGCGGATGGATGATGATGTGTGATGTTGTACAGCGTGAGTGGAGTTTGTCGCCAGGATAGATATGAGAGCAAAGAGAAAACAGAGTGGATTACAACCCAAGATGTGGTTGGTGCGCGTCTTGGCGCATGCGTTGGTGAGGGTGTGATGATGCTAGTGTACACGGGATGCAGCGAGTGAATGTGTCGTCTAAAGCGAGCGTGGGGCGTTGGGCAAAGAATGAGTGGGCGAAACGGAAAGGACAGGAAGCACGGGGCCGGCGGGCGCAGGCGCGGTGCGGGGGCGATGAGCGCGAAGTCATCGCAAGAAAGAAAGCGAAAAGGAGGGGGTCGCGAGTCCCGCTAACGTGAGGCCAATGTCAATTGTCGACCGATTCAGAACCCCTGGCCGGCCATCATCTCGTCGAAACCCATCTCGTCCATGCCCAAATCCCCAAAGTTCAGATCCAGTTCCGTCATCGGTGCATCCCCACCGTGCTCGACAAACTCGCCGCTCGGACCTACTGCTTCCGTGTACGTGCCGTCCGGAGTAAGAAACTGGGGGACGGCAGGGAATACGGGTTGTGCAGCAGGGAACGCCGCGCAGCCTAGCTCCCATCCAATCTCAGGGATGCTGGCAATGTCAAAGTCGCCCTCCGCGAGACCCGGTGTGCCCCCATTGGCCGTCCACGGAGACGACGCAGCCCACGCGGACGCGTAACCAGCAGCGGTGGCGCCGGTCGTGTCGATACCGAGACTCATCTCCGTCGATGAGAACGATGCGGGGTCGACAGGCACATGTGGGGGAGTGTAGGTGAAAGCGGATGGGTGGAATGTCGCGCTTGCGGGCGTGTACGGCGACGACGGTCCAGAGCCGGATGTGCTCGATGCAGGGGAGAGTATCGTTCCAGAGCCAGAGGCAGTCGGCGGTGGTGCTGTCGGCTGCGGGAACATCGCTCGCAGAAAGTCGGACGACTGTAGGATGCGCGTCAGGAG
Source organism: Favolaschia claudopus (assembly GCA_037176885.1). Classification (NCBI taxonomy): domain Eukaryota; kingdom Fungi; phylum Basidiomycota; class Agaricomycetes; order Agaricales; family Mycenaceae; genus Favolaschia; species Favolaschia claudopus. The sequence continues at coordinate 1,921,249 of JAWWNJ010000005.1, forward strand.
TGTCAAGGCGAAGTAAAGACGAATTGCGTACCTGCAGGCTTGCTTCAAAGTCGAAAGCCGCAAAGCTGGGCAAGTAATCGAATCCACCATGCCCATTCCCCACTCCCCGCCGTGCGATCATCGGCATGAGACTCGTCGGGCTCTCGGGGCTGTCGAGAGAGAAAGAGCCAACAGAAGATACAGGCATGTAGACGTTGGGGATCTGAATCGCCTGGTGTGGCGGCGGCGTCGGAACACTCGAGCTGCGAGCGGAACGTGGGGCGGGCACGACGAACTCGATGTCCTTGGAAGGCGGGGCAGAGTGCTTTCGCTTCTGAGAGGAAGGGGACGACGACAGAAACGGTCCAGAGGAGCCGTGTACGCGGTTCTTGTTGCTCGTGCGCTGGGGCCGGTAGACATAGTTGGGGTAGAGTGTCTCGTGCTCCTTCTTCTTCTCCTTCGCCAACGACTCCCACTTGGCCCGCTCTTCCGATGGAAGAGCCTTCCATTGCTGAGAAATCGTCTTACTGAGGTCGGCCTGACGCTGCTTCTTGTTGCTCGATGAGTTCACGGCGAGCGAAGGAGAGTCGGCCGATGATGGGCCAGAGACGACTGAGGAAGAAGCCGACGAGGGGGCAGAAAGGGAGAGAGCGCGGTCTTCGCAGCACTTTCGTCTGAAGAGGATGAAAGCATTCTCGGGTCGTTTTATGTAGTCGTCGTCGCCCTTTTTCGGTCGCCGCTCTTCAGGAGCACCCGCTGCGCTGGTCGATTTTCTTCGGACAAGAACGGGTGGCGGCGACGGAGACGAGGGGGCAGGAGCAGGAGTAAGGGTTCGGGTGAATGCGGACAAGGGAAGAGGAGGGGGAGTGCGGCATTCATCGGTCTGAGAGGAAGAGGATGATGGCGTGGAGGAGGATGCTGACAAAGCATGAAGATCATCAGGTTCAAACGGAGAGTGGGATGGTGAGGAGTAGGGACTGTCGGAGAGATTGTGGCTAATGGGGAAGTTGAATGCGCGGGGCGTAGGGGAGATGATCGTCAGCGAGGGCGGCGGCGCAGAGGTGTTCACTTCGAGTGCTAAAATCACTTCAATTACATCAAACAATAGCTGAAGAAAAAGAAACAAACATCGTGCGGCGGGGTGTGTGTCGCGGGTGCGCAGGGCAGGCATGGTGAACAATGGAGGTGGGGGGTCGTACAAGGGAGACAATGGCGTCGAATTATCGTGGGGGTATCGCTGAGCAGGAGAGAATAGAATAGAGAGAAGGAGATAATAGGACGCTCCTTCAATTGAGCTCTTTTCTTGCTCTGATCCTAGCGACGCGCCAGACAATAAGCCAATTGTCTTCAACCGAGTTATATACTAGCCTCTCCAAGATCTCCAGATCTCTCACCGGCTTCCACCTTTTTAGATGATCGGTCATGGAATCTTATTGTCCTCCCTTCGGGCATTCGGTCCGATGAATAGCCTTCGACAAAAACGTATTCAGCCGAGGACCCTCGTTCATCCGCTCGTGCCCAAGAAACATCTACGCGCACCTTATTTCCCCCATTGTCCTCCTCCAGCTCAATTTTCGCGTTCGAAAGGGAGGCAAAAAAAGTATCGGCACTCGCTAAGCTCGATCGCCATCATTCTTCACTGCCTTCAAGATGCCCGAAATGGTCAGGCGGACCCAACGGTGTGGACGGCGGCCGTGCGAACGCATCTGTGCAAGAGATTCTCTCAGTTGTCGTAAACCGCGGGGGCGGAAATTGCATACAGTCACGATCGTGGGGGTTGTAAAACTTCCCAATATTTCGTGGGCGCACTTCCCATGGACGACCCATGATTATCGAACGAGTCATCCCGTACCCCGCTCGCCGAGTCGCGGAGGTTTTTCCTGCTACAGCATGAAAGTGAGAGAAATGAAAAGCACAAGCGTCGGAACTCACCTGATCATTCATGCAGGCACCGCGACACCAGGCCGAGGCTCAGCACTGCGGCTTACCCTTGAATCTTTTGGGGCAGATAAGATAACCGAGTCACCGACGTCAAAACCTGTCGGCTAAGTGGAATCAAATGAAAATCGAAAATACTTCCGTCAGCAAAATGCAATACCTAAGACATGTACTTAGCGGCGAAACAACCAGACGATGGATGACAAGGTGAGACATACCTTGATATACCTTTTCACCAACCGCGGCGGATGTCAGACAGGCGGCGAACTATTTTCTGTACACCACTGATTAAAGAACGTAGCCGACAATAATATGCCGCATGCATCACGGAACCTAATGGGAGGAAGCCGGGTCCTTTTGACGCGTTGGATTTGCTCCAGGGACTGAGGGAGGCTTGGAGTCGCCTAATAGGAAGTGGGGGAGTTCAAGGGCAACGAGAAAATCCTTGCTAAAGACCTGCCGCAAGATATGGAAAATGAGCTTAGCCGATCGCATGCAGCATTACAATAGCGACAGGATGCAAAACAATAACGATAGTGGAGGGAAAGATGATAGGCGTACGATATGAAACGGAGAAAAAATGGCATCAAGAACTGGATCCGCATTCAGGATTGCTCAATGCTAACATGTTGAGGGCTTACCGAACGATAGCACGGGCTACGGGAAGCCTCAATGAACATATAACGAAGGGATTCATCGCGATGCGGAATGATCAATGACCTAGACTTAGTCCGGTCATTCTACAAAAGCTGGATGTAGGAACCCGATGAGATCAGAATAATTCACACTTTATGCTGTCAGCAAGCTCACTGTTCTCAACGACTATGAGAGCTCGAAAGCCTCCCAGGGGATCTTTCGCAATTTTGCTTCTTTTCCGCGCAGCGCTGCGACCTTCGTTGTACTGCTGCAAATTGAGGTTTCTCGACTTCTCGCCAAGGTCGAGGGATGATACGATAATTTTGCGTGGCTTGCGCAGATCTGCCAGAGGCTGGTCACCCGACGAAGTGTATGGCTCGGAATGCGTGGAGAGTGGGGACTAAAATTGCAAGAATCGAAAGAAACTGCTCGACGACGTCAACAAACACAAATCAAATCATCAGCTCTCCTTATCTTATCTTATCTTATCGGTTTGCTTCGGCATTTGCCGGAGATGGTTGAAAACCCAATTTCAAAACATTTATTGTTCGTACATTCATCAGGTCGAGTATTTTCAATTACCTACTAATAGGGCTGGCTGTTAGGTCTATACTATACAGCCGCGTCACTAGCGTGGCACCAGTCGAAGTTCCCGTTCAAGATCCGCGGTGCGCTGACCATTCCAAGAAAACGGAGGTTTCGAATTTTCATCACCCATCGTGGCCAATCGAGAATCGAGATAGTTACTGAATCTAACAGCAGCTCGTATTTCGTTCCGAGAACACCGATCTAGACAAGGATAGAAGCCAAGCTAGTCCCTGGATCACAATTCTCTGTGGGTGCTGGAATTGGCTACGCGACTCGAAGCGTCGACGCGCATGATTGTGGCCACAAGAGCCGGAAACCAGTGCTCTATGTATAAAAATATTTACATAACGGGGAACTATCAATATCCCTGATCAAGGCGCAGCGAGGCAGGGGTTGATCAATTACATGTGGAAGATTCGGGCGGCCTGACATCCTGGATGTTGAACAGTATATCCTTGTCGTGACTCAAACACTACTCAGCCATAGAAATGATACTCCTGCAGGACTGCATTTTTGTCATCACAGAATATTCATTGATTCAATTAAAAATCGACCGCGTCAACAAGGATCTGTGCTGGTTACCTCATATATGCAGCACTGTGAGGTAGTTCAGGTTGGGTACGGAATTCTGAATTCACTCTAATTTAAAACTGGCAGAGCTCGTTTGTGCTGCAAGACATATTTGGCGGCAGCTATCAAAATTCAAAGCCTGAATCTGGTCCAGATTCCGGCAAACAATGCTCAAAGTACATGCGCCTCGCCTCGCTTCGTTTTTTACACTCCAATCGAGTAATTAACTATAAACGCCAATACACTTCCACGGATGCGGAGAAACTCCCTTTCCCTTCTTCAAGCTCGCTTCTCCATCTGCCTGAGCCATTTGCTACATCGACTAATGATTGAGAACGGAATCCAACGTTGATTTTGCCCTGGATTAACGACTCCATCGCCTTCCTACTCCCACTACATTGTTCTCTGCCGAATAGCAGTTGGAGGTGGAACGATAAAACACCATTGTTCACCCATTTAGGAGCCCGATTCCTTCTCCTTGGTTGGACGCAAATTTGACAACGTCGGTAACAATGCTGATCAATTGGCCGTCTATTACTTCTCGTCCCGCGCGGCGACGGACGATAGGACCCACCCTCCCTTCACATATTCACGCATTGTCCTCCCTGATATGCGTCATGATCCCTTCCGAGTCAAAACGGATCGCAATGACTCGTATATCCGACGTGAAATAGAATTCAAGCACGGGCTTCTTCGCTGAAATTAAAGGACCCACAAAGCGCATTTAAAAATTAGGAAGTGCTATTGAGCGTTCAAGCAACGCTATGATACTCACCCGCCAGCCTCGTGCTGAGTTTTGGGTGACTCCAGAGTCCGGAAGTAACGGCCAAATACGGGATCAGATATTGACCGATATAGCGAACAATGGGTGGGTGCGCGCCGCCTGGGAGCAGATTTGAATGGAACTGAGTGGGGTCAGTGATTCTCTGAAATTCGCTTAAAGAGACAGAGGAAGAGGATGAGAGGATGAGAATCCCACCCCGAAATCGCTTTTTGCCGAATGCAAAACCGAAACTGACTCGTTCGTGAGAATTGATGCGCCGTGTCGCCGAAAACGACCATGACTCGTGTGGGACGGAAAGTGGGAATTTTGGATGGGGATCATCGAGTTGTGAGGTGTGCAATGACATGCAATATGCATGAACCCACCAGCGCCACACGGACAGATCAAAGCGATAAACCCGTCCAATTTATCGAAGAGCACGAGGCGAAGGCCCGGCTCGCCAAGTTCGTATATGTGACCGAATGGTGTTTATTTCAACCTCGTGTTGGATGTAAAGTATCATGTTGAGTGATTATACCGAACATCGCTTGGGCCTGCTTCGGACTGGCGATATTCAGCTCCGAAGAAACATGGCTGCGGCCCACGCCGCCCTTGTCCGCGGTACGGTTTACCATGGATAATATGCGAGAGTGTATGATGCCTCAAGCGGTATCCGACGGCATTCCTTCCACCGCCGGGAACGGTCATGAAGGGATCGGTACACGAATCGGAACTACAATATTCCAAAGGTGGGGCGGCAACTGACGCGATATGAGTAGGACTCACCAGCACCCGCGAAACCAACACCGGAGAAGCAGAGCTCATCTCCGCTTCACGCTTTCGTATCTGGCTCTGTTGAGCCGTCCCGGACCTTGATGTTTGTAGCGTGCAGGGCATTATTATAATAATTCCTTCTGCGCCGTTTCCACTCATAAGCGGGCCACCAAAGCACACGAGGAGAGATTGAACGCTCTGCCAGCGACGCTGCCAATGCAGCAGTTAGAGAGCTCCTGGGATATTGGGATCCCTTGCCATGGTAAGGCGGTAAGGAGGGGCTCGGTAACCCTAATCGAAACAGTCGGTCTGAGTCAACGATGTCCCTTAGCATTCAGATTGATTTATTCGAGGTGATTATACAAATTGTAAAGCTTCGCTGGAGATCGGAGCCACAAACGTGAGTTTGGAAATCTGAAGTGTATGAACGGCACGTACTCGTATAAATTTTGGTCCCTCAATCACTCCCTGCCGTCGACCAAGCAGTGTTTGTTGCATAATGTGTAGAAGTGTAGGGCTGAACGGTCGTGATATCTGGGAAGGCCGTTTCGCTGCGCGTCGTGCGACCGCTGCTGAGTGGAAGGCGGAGATTGGGATTTCTGATGTTGAACATGAGGCGCGATATCATGACCGAGGATACGCTGGGTGATATGCCCAACTGTCAGTCGATGTGGAGGACGAGATTCATCAAGTACTCACACATTCGTAACAGTCGTCGCGCTTCCGCGCGTAAAGGCCTGCAGCACTTTAGTTGAAATCCAAAGCAGAACATGCGGAGCAACTCACGTTACCCATCTAGACGAGGAACAGGATAAATACCAAATCGAGTCGACAGCGACCAGGTACTCACTGTATAGGTTCCAATGTTCGAAGCGTTACTGATGACCATTAATCTAAACTCGATAAGTAGTGCACGGGGTCTCATGTTTATGTTTGTACCCGAAGTAGACCGAACCTTCGAACGGAGTTCAATTGGCGATTATAATCTGTCCGAAGAGATACACACCATCTCGAAGCAAAACCGTCAACAAGCCACCTTGACGCGCATTTAGTTGCAAAGCCTTGAACAGAGTGAGGCTAAAAATCATGACGTCGAATATGAGCTGAGGATCGGATTAGATTTTCATACAGCAGAATAGATGCCTCGACTCACCATCCCACTCCAAGCTCCAGCCAAACCTAAAAAGGTGAGGAGCGTCAGAAGCATGAGTATCAAGGGAAAATTTCCGTGCTCACGAAGGCTCCTACGACAAAGAATACAAGTCAGATTGCAATGAAAAACAGGCATCAAAGCGCACGAACTTGGAATGAGAGGTACCCAATGGACACCCCAAGGCGGCGATCTGGGAAGAAAAGGTATCGGAATCGTTCCCGGTGAGCAAAATCCACTAATCAACCAAATTACTCAGTCTGAAAACAAGTAAAACGAATACGCACGACTGCGAAGACAAATGCTGCTAGTGTGATGCAAATCGTGACGGCCAGTATTCTCTTGTTTTGGGAATACAGCGCGTAGGTGCGCATAATGAGCATGACTAGAGAACACGACTAGAATCGCCACATGATGAAAGAGAGTCGGATTCGACTCACCCGCCACAAGAACCTGAGACAGTAGAGCATAATACTGGTGATACGCCCTCAATCCTCGGCATCTGACGATGCATCAGCTGAACATGTAATGAAATAACGACCCGTTGAACCACGGACAGCTATTGGGATTTGAGCATTGTGATCAAGTGAAAGGCTAGCGAACGCACGTGTAGCTTATTGGGATCCGTGGTAGTGGAGAAATACTGGACGAGAATCGGGAGATTCCCAAACAGAGGTGAATAACGATTCACATAAAAGAAGAACGAAGCCCATGTCAAAGGGGTTCCCCAGAAAGCTGAAATCTCCCGACGCAGAGTGAGGAGGTACTCGTACACCAACACCGCTGGTCCGTTGTCATTAAATGAAACCAGCAATAAATTCACGAGGCTCACTAAACGGAACAATAATGAGAATGCGGGAGATAAATCTAGAAGAAAGTCTCTCAGCCAGCTCTAAAAGCAAGAGAAAACAATAATGCGACGGACATAGCGTGCTGAATCTGAGCGTCGCTGAGCGTTTCGATCATAGGAAACGTCCAAAACTAGAACTGAAGCAAAACATTCGCCTGGGTAGGCAAGGTCGACTCGTTCCCCAACGCGGGCGAGGAGAGGGAGGAGGCAAGAAAGGCACCAGCGACTCACCAGCGCCAAAATTCCGCTAAGCTCGCACTTCCCAATCAGATGCATCACAAGCCAATCAAAAGCCCTAGAGAACCGACCGGCGACCGCATGGGTGGCGCAGATGATGGTCAAGTTGAAGGAATGAAGGCGTTTCGATCAAACGCCCATCTTCAACAGGAATGAGTGCCAACAAGACCTAAAGGAAGGTTTCTCGTGCATTTAGAAGCTGGAAAATCAAGGTTTTCGGCTTCCAGGCCTGCTTTGAAGCGCCTCTTCAGTCACCGCAAGGGGCGAACTCAGAGCTTGGCATGTGATGATCTCCGTCGTAAGCGATACCGTCCGTGGAGAAGCAAAGTTTAAGAAGCGAGTCGAAGAGGAGTCCGAGTCGACGCCAAGTATGTATGGTACGCGTCAAGTGGATTTGGAACATGAAGCTGAAATTTCGAGATAGAATTTGGAAGGAAGATGGAAATATTCTCTGACCATAGCTTTCGAAGCGGTTTGGCAAAGGATCGTCTCTCCTTCGTAACGGGCGCCAGTCAAAAACTTCTCAAATCTCGTCGACGTCGGCAAAACGGTTCTGGCTGCCATTTAGACTTCAGCCGGCTCGTGCTTGGATCAATTGCCGATAATGAACTTATCTGTCTGAATCAAAGCAATCATGTGTGTCATTCTGTCCAGAAGATGGTTTACTACTCAGGCTGAGAAAACTGTGACTGTACTACTGACCATTCACTGGCACTCAAGGCCCGAGATTGATATCGTACGAGAAGGGCCACTCTGCCTGTCCCTTACGACGGGGCGAGGGACAATTGAGATTCGGGCGGAAGGAACGGTGCTACAGTAAAGAGACGCAAAGCCAGTGGACCCCACCGCATTCGAAAGCAGGAAGAGGGAGAAAGTTGGGAGAAAGTCAATTTGATCTGCATCATGTCTGGCCAGCTGGCCGCAGCTGGCCGGCGGCCGCATCTGATAAGACTGTCCACCGAGTTGATGCGTAGATGTTCAACTTCAACCGGACTTTCGCTTCCTCCTGCTTGACGCACGCCGCTGTGTAAATTCAGATAAGTGAATCGCAGTCCCAATCTCTGCTTCACATCTACAGAGTGGTTAGATCTATAGAGTGACAGCAACTCGACGTATCTACGCAGACAAACTTCATTGCAGTCCAACAATTTAACATCTAAGTACTTACTCGTGAAGTCTTATGTATGTGGTCCATTTCTGAGCATCAGTCTATGCGACAATGCGAGTAAAAATATCCGACGGTCGGAAATAGATCAAGGGCAAACCTGCTACCCGATCAATTACCCCCTCCGGTAATTCAGCTTTCCAGAGACACACGCGCGCTGTGCATGAATTCTTACTCAGTGTGACGCGCAGTGGAATCGGTGAAGAACACAGAATTATCGGCCCTATTAATAGAAGCACTTGAGTCTTTCAACCGAGAGTGCTCGCTAGGCAACGCAGACTCATACCCCGATAGACTCTTATTCTGAAAGATGAGAGATCTCTCAACGTCAATCAAACTGGCGTCATCGATGTTGGTCGAATCCCGAGGCGTTGGGGTTGTAATTCTGCGGATACGAGCTTTGGCTAGAGTTAATGGTGGTCGAAGATGACTGGCCGAGACAAGATTTCTACAACACACCTTGTCTGTGTCCATGCTGCTGGATAAACCATCTCCTGCTGGTCAGGAGTTTGAGGAGGAAATATATTCTCGTAGGTTGGAGTGTATAGTGGATTGAATAGGTTTTGAACTCCAATACTCGGCAGAACGCCCGAGTAATATTGTGCTGAGGGGTTGTACTGAGGAAGTTGATGATTCGATGAAAATCCTTCCGGCTGGCCGTGGAGTTGGGAAGGGAGAGGCTGCGTTGGGATCGGCATCGTCCCTGGTGGACGAGGAGAAGAATAATCACGTCGAAACGCTGTGCTGGGGCCAGCGTGAGGCATAGAACCATCACCGACCCTCGGGAAGCCAGCGCGATCCTCGAGGAATGCTTGAATTCCTGCGGACGGGGGAGTAATCGGTGTCGGAACCTGATTATCAAAGTCGTGAGCATCAAGTTCAAATTCTGACAGTGATCTTACTTGGTTAGGATCCCATTGATCCATATCGAGAGGATTCGAGTCGTCGTGCTGTGATGAGTGAAGCCATGGATATTTGTTTGGGTCGGGATATTCGCATTTGAGGCCCTTTTGTTGACACTGAGTGCAAGGACGGCAATTTCCGTCCGTCACGGTGGCACACTATGCAGAAACGATGATTCGGAATCAGCAACGGAATGCACAGTGGGAAACAACGAACCCGAATCTTGGACTTTTTGCAATTTAAACACGCAATTGTGGTGGGCAGAGGGGCGGTCTCATCCACTGCGGTGTAATCGCATTGTAACCCTTTTGCAGTGCACCGAGTGCATGGTCTGAGGTCACCGTCCGCCAACGTTGAGCACTGCGGGTGGTTCATACTGCAATGACGAAGAGAGAGCTTCATTTCTCCACCTTGACTTTCCTTGACCTACAATTTTTGCAGGAAATTATGGCTCTACGCCGCTTCGTGAAAAGTTCAGAAGTCTCGTCAGCAATGAGCTTCGACATGAAAGCGTCCTCCTTCCAAACCATCGGCTGATATTATTTATACGCTCCAGCGCTTCAACCCTTGATGATCAAAAATTGCTGTGAAATAATCCATGTTTCATGAAGCGCCATATTGGAGCACGTAGTCTACGGTGCTTGCTCTCGACATCTATAGCGAAGTGATGTCCCGTCAGAAGCGGGTATTCCGAGCCGGTGAGTATCAAGTATCGTCTCACCTTCGTCAGCAAGGATAGTTGCGGAGTGGTTGCTCTTTCGAATAAGCCCAACCTTGTATGCGCGGATCCTGGATGATTGATTGCTAGTGTGAAGAGGAAGAGACGTGAGAAACTGACGTTCAGGATAACACTGCCAATTTGAGTTGCGAAACGGCGATCCTGAGCTGTGCAAAAGAGTCTAGAGATTGTTTCGCGCCTCAACTTACCTCAGGCTGGTTCCTGACTTCCAAGCCTGGAGCTGTGTAAACTGTGGTCAGTATTCGTTGAAAGTATATAGGCAATGGTTCGCAAATAACCTGCGAGCACAGTTTGAGGAGTCGCCGGCGGCCGGGCAGTGTGTTGATTCAGAAAACCCGCATATATCCATTGTTTTGAATGTTGAACCGCGCGACGTACGTCGGAACGGAAGGAAGGGCTTCTATCGCAGCTAGAAGAGGCGCAAAACTCACACAAAGGTCAGTTTTTGCCGCCAAGTTGAAAGTGACTCAGGTCAAAGCCAGTGAAAGCAACACGCGTACGAGATGAACGCGTGCTGAACACGGCGGTTGCAGCTCAGCGAGTAACGAATGCGTCGGCATTTGCTGATTGTCTACGCCACGAACCCAAGATGAGGAGATGAGGTGCCAGTGAATAGAATATATCCTGCAAATCTTCCTCTAAATCCTTGGAGCGGCTGAAACGCTGGCAGGCTGCCGTCATCTTGCTCCAAGTTGCCTGTGCCATGCCAAGCAAACTCCAGCGGGCCTCGTCGGCGGCACCGTTTCTGGCACCGAGAATAAAATCGCTACTAGCCTGCGGGCGAGAAGGTAGGGCTGGAAATCAGCGAGTGGCCGGTCTGTTCGACTCTGATGAAGGCACTGGCAAGAGCAAGGTTTGAGTCAGCGATAGGAATCATCGGATATGTCGGGCCGCGTGTGCACCGTCACAGTCGGGATATCCGCGGATGACCCGACATACCGGAGGACTGTTGCTGACCAACGTGACTACGTGGGCGGATTGTTTGTTTTCCAAGTTTCCGAAGACGTCTATACTCACCCGACGTCGACGTCCGTCTCCCTCAGCCTCTGAGCCTCGACACTCTCATCCAAAATCGTCCCCCCTCGGCTGCACGGCAAAAGACAGCTACAATGGATACAAGCAGGACCTACTTGATCGAGGGCAAGTACGGTGGCCAAAACTCAGAACTATGGGAACTAAGTATGACTCCCCTCCGACTGAACTCGCCGGGTCGTTATCGGGAACTGAACGAAATACCTACTATAAAGTTCGCGTCTTTCAACTTCAAGTTCAGCGGAGACTCGACCAGCCGTTATCATGGTTCTTGAGACCTCCCGCCCTGCGAAAATATCAGAGCCATAACTATTCCATGGTCTTGTCAGCGTTTTCTATGCTCATAATCTTTATGCTCATAAATCAATAGCCTGTCTCTCAGAGTCGATAACATCTATGTGGGCCTCGAAAGAATCTGGCGGTAGGATCATTCGCTGAATTTATTCAATCGACGACGCGATCTTCCTCGCGGCGCTTCCTCGTACACCGGCGCTGTGGATGACTGAACCCCTGTCGCTCAGATTTTGTCTAATCACGTCTTCAATCCTCTCAAAAGACATCGCCTCCCGACTTTAGGTCGTCGGCGCGACGTGCATGTAATCAACGTCCATCTTACCGCCATCCCTCCGCCTCAAGCCTAGTTTCAGATCTGCCAACGCTCCTAGCATCTGCACCATCCTGGTGTCGTATCCGCTCACCTCAAAGATTTCAAAATGCTCCGCTTTGCAAATTGCAGTCATCTTTCAGGCGGCACTGCGCGAGATGACGACGGTGGCCTCAAGACGAAGGGTCAGCTCCAGAGACGAGGACTTTACCACAGGCAGTTAATGGGTCGAAGATTCACGAATGCGAACCACGGACGAGGCGGCGAAGATGAGCTGTACTTGATTGTGCACACATCATATTTTTTAACCACCTTGCCACACTGACTGGGACAAATTTGGGACCTTTTTTCACGGATGTATCCTGAAGTAGTTAGCACAATCTACTCAATTCCGCTGAGGCTGAGGGCAAAGGCAATCCGAAAATTTCATATCATAAGTCCAATACTGTACATTAAGAAACGGATGGTAATCGAGTTATGCGCAAGGTAAGTATTGAAGAATCAAGGCAATATCTAGTTCTTTATGTGACGAGGGGCACCGTAGCTCCCACTCATCTTGAAAGTCCCCTCGTCTGCTTGGTACCGGACAGTGACATTTCCCATTAGTTCGAGCGAGTCATATCTACGATATTAATTGGGAGGAGAACGAGAGAATTCGAGTTGCAACACAAACATACCGAACGGACGCCTCGATGGAACCCATGAAAGCCTCAAATTCGGGGACAGTATATTTCTGCATCTTCCACTTTGGCGGCGCGCTGAGGTTGACGAGAGATCCAAAGACAGCAGGATCAGGGCACACGCCATCGTAGGACCATTTGGCACTTCCGGTCTTACACGAAGGCTTCCACTGTAGACGCTTAGCATAAAAAGCGCGTCGAAGAGTGGAAAAGTAACGCACCGTCATCTGCTTCTTAATGCCCGAGACACATGCGCTCCTCAGCTTCTCGGCAGCCCTGTTAACATCCTCTGCGCTCTTTGCCTTCGGCTTAGTAGCAGCGATCTCGCCCTCCAACCAACGCGCGTATTCAGCCAGTGAGCGCGCTTCGGAGGTGGTGACCGCGACGTCGTCGCCCTCGAGGATACTGTCGACAAGTTCGATGGCTTCTGTGTAGTCTGGAGCATTCTTAGATTTCTTTGAGCGAGAACCGCTTGCGGCGCCGTCCGCTTTGCGTTTTGTAGCCATGATGGAAGGAAACAAAGAGAATTGTAACGCGTCACAGCAATTTGAATGCCTCGTGATCACGTCATCTGTGACACCACGCGTACATCAGTCGGAGTTTCAAAAGCGGTTTAACTGTTTACCGCCATGACGCCTCACTCCAAAGGGCCCATCGACAAACTCCCGTTCGACGTTCTATCCTACCTCTTTCGTTTCTGCTTGCCCATTTTCAACGACCCGAAACTGGTGAAAGAGTGGCTACAAGACGAACCGCAGGGATCTTTTTCGCTCAACAAGCACATCGCCCCTCTCCTTCTTTGCAATGTTTGCAAAGAATGGAGAGATCTGGCTATTTCTCTGCCAGAGCTTTGGACCGTTATTCACCACGAGACTTCCCAACTCGGGTCAGCACCGCGCAAGGTCACTCTGGCCGCCCTTGATGTATGGTTTCATCGTTCGGGTCAACTTCCCCTCTGGGTGTACTCGAATTCGCCCCGTATTCATAAGCGATTCGCACTTCACGCACATCGTATCCAACGAATTTCTATCATGGCTTACTTTTGGACCGAACGCGATGTGCCCAGAGCTTATCGCACAGCGTCCTTTCCTATCCTCGAGGCAATTGATATAAAGAGCGACCTAGGTGTTACACCGTATTCATCTCTGGCCTATGCCCCGCGCTTAAAAGAGGTCATTTGGTTTGATCCAGTAACATCTTGGGCGAATGGTCCCGGACCTCTCGGCGCAGTGCCGCCATTTCCGTGGGAGCGCTTGACCAAGGCGCATATTGCGACAGGAATCACCGTTCGTCAGGGCCGCATTATCATGTCGCAGTGTCCCATCCTCGAAGAATGTATGTTTTCTGTTGTTGGCACGCTCACCTTGGATCGGTTCAGCGACCTCACGCATCGCACAATCACCTTGCTGCGTATCCAAATGGACAGCCAACTGGGTTTGGCCGATTTTTTTCACGGGCTTACCCTTCCGTCGCTCCGATCTGTGGGACTTTTATACGATGATTCCAAAGGTCTTCGCTTCGAGACTATCAATATGTGGGAAGAAGACAGCACAGGATGGAATGCATTCTTGGAATTCCTGCGTCGATCCCGATGCGCACTCACCAGTCTCCAATTCACCCGGTGGGGCCTCATTGAGCCAATGATCCTCGAGCTCCTTGAGCTCATGACCTCTTCTCTCGATGAACTCGTCATCGATGGATTCGACTCTTACGAGGACGAGGAATTCGTCAACCGACATCAATTTGGAGTGGAAGATGAGCCCCCTGTGTCTATCGCAGACAATGCCGTGCGCCGATTAACCTACAGCGGCGCGCATCAAAACCCTCCATGCCTCTGCCCTAGACTCACCGTCTTACATCTCAACAATTGCATCGAATGTGATCAAAGCGCCCTTGCCGCCATGGTGGCTTCTCGTCGCAGAACTTCTGGATCAGTCGGAGTTTCGCGATTGGAGAAGGTTGAAATCCGGATGCTGGAGCGTCCTTCTTTCAGTGAGGACGATGAGGATGATGACGGGGAAGATACCGACAGTGATTCTTCCGATTGATCACCAGCGCACATCCCTGAAGTTGCCATACCATTCCTCTCTAGCTTCGTTTCTAACTATTTGATAGGCCATGAAATTGAGAGCATGTATAATAGCAAATTGCCCCGTACTTACGCGAAACCACCTGGACCAAGACTGCTGATATCATTACCTCTTCATGTATGTGAACTAATCATGTGTACTACTGCATCCCTTCTTTCTTATTCGCTTTTCCTGTACATATCTGCTGTGTACCAATGGACAATTTGCTTCCATCATTCAATTGATACTCGCGCTTTCATGAAAATTAGCGAGCTGCGTGTTGGTAGGTTTCGAGATCCGCGAAGTGTGTCAAGTTTGATCAAGATTTGTGCCAGCTCATCTTTTCTCTCTCTCTCTACCAACTCTCTACCATGACTTTGCTCTTCAGCCTGCTTTTGTTCCTCGTCGCAACTGCTGCTGTCCATGCTCAGGAACCTCTGTGCGTGTCACCCACTTTCGGATGCCATCGAATTTGAGTTTCTGCTTTCTCAGTCCTGGGCAGGCAATCGTCATAGAAACTTCCAGACCAGTCGGTGAGTTCGCATCGACAGTCTCGAGCAAAAAATAATAATAATTGGTGCTCTGTCTCCGATGTACATAGGCCCTATGGGGAGCTGCTTGACTGCCACCGGCAATTCTGACGGTGCTGCTGTCGTCCTTCAAGAGTGTGGACCAAATCCAGTAGCGGCCAATTCGTGGGTTGTTCCTGAGGGTAATGGGGCTGTTGGCCAGCTACGAATTTTTGGAGATAAGGTAGGCTGTCTTGATCTCATGCTAATTCCATCATATAAGTACTGAGAAATTACTTGTTAGTGTCTCGACGTCAAGGACGGAGTTGACTCAAACGGTTCAAAATTGCAAATCTGGTCTTGTTCGGTCGGAAACGCGAGTCAGTTTCCAAGATTATCCTTTTCATTCTATATCGCTATCGGCTAATTGATTCGTCAGACCAACTTTGGGTACCACAACTAGCATCTGGGGGAAACGTCGTATGGTCTGGGAAGAACAAGGTGAATTTAATTTTCTGCCACTGCTGAGTCTTTCTTTCAAAAATCTTCTCCATTTACGGGTTTTACGTTTTACCTCCTACCATGACAGTGCATCGATTTGACCGACGGAAACACCGCGAACGGTACCCCCGTGCAGGTTTGGGACTGTCAGTCGCCGCCGTCGGACAACGCCAACCAAGCATGGTCATTTGCTGCTGTTACTCTCCCCAAGGCGTGCGTTGTGTTCTGCCTACTTCTTCTTCCATCAATTCCATAGCTCAAACAATATAACTATTAACACAGAGTATCAATCTCCCCGCAAGCAGCCCCCTCCCTCTGCGTTACGGCTCCCTCGAACACCACCGACAGCCCAATTGTTGTCAGCTCTTGCTCTTCCGACTCCGACTCCGCGGCGGCGCAAACTTTTTCATTGGAAAATCAAGGCTCTCAAGTTGGTGGTTTGCAGATTTCCGGTACCGGTCTCTGCATGTCGCCTGCCAGTGCCTCGAAAGAGAACGGCGCCAAAATTGTATTGGCAGATTGCGGCTTGCCTTCAAACACAATCGTGGCTTGGTCATTGCCGTCGTATACGGGCTCGATCAGGAATATTGGGGCGGGCAATAGCGTACGTTTTTCTCTGGTTGTTTGAAGTTCGAATAATTACCTGACTTGAATCTACAGTGCCTGGATCTGACAGATGGAGCAGCAACGTCTGGCACGCAGGTCAGTATCAAATTGGGAACTACTTCATTGAACTGGCAGCTCATTTACATGTTCGTCAGCTCCAACTGTGGTCTTGCGTGGAAGGAAACGACAACCAACGCTGGACTGTTACATACCGTTTCTGAACTTCTTTGAGAAATTTGCTCACAGGAGGGCGTCCACTCATTTACAGCCGTCGACTTTTCATTGACAAGTCTATACTAGTATTGAGTAATCTAAACATTGTCGTCCCTTGTTCTCGGCGGACTACACCAGTCCTCGCTTTGGAAATCGAACGAGGAATAGCACGACGGAAGCCAACACTGCGAGTGCCGCGTTACAGAAGAACACAAGATGTGGACGGCCTATATCCGACAAATATGCAAAAAGGCTACCAAAAAGTGTCACGGTGCATATCTGTGTGAGGGTCTATTATCCGGCGGAAAGTATTAAGTCTTGAAATTGATTGAATTTGAGACGCCAAGGAACGAACGCACTTCTAAAAACGATAGACCAGCGAGCGCATCTGCTCTTCGTCCCTCGGGAACCATTTCCATGAGAACACCTTTACATGCCGGGGCGGTACCGGATGCGAGGGGAAGGATGAGGGCAGCAGCTACCATGTGCCAAGATTGAGAGCTGAACCCGACCCCGGCGGTGAGGACGGCATCAACAAGGATCCTGAATATATGATCAGTCGGCGTTAAGTGGAATATTAGTAGTGAACTGTGAAACGAACGAAACTCACGACCAACGGAGGAATATGAGATCGAAGCCACTTCCGTGGACTTTGTCAGTGGGGGTGGGGATAAGTGGAGGCTCCTCCGTCGCACCCTCTGCAGAGGGAACGATTGTTGCTTCGAATGCACGGGGATCCGTTGGGATACCTGGGACCGTTTCATCATCATTTTCGGCTTCGACTGCAGTGGATCTTGTGCCAGCGGTAGGGCTGTTGTCTGCCATTAAAGTTCCAGGCTGTCGGGCTTGTGGCGCTATCCAAGCGCGGCCGGCGCTGATGATGCGAGGAAATGCAAAAGTAAGAAATATAGCACGCGAAAGCGAGTTGCCCGAGAGGCTTGAAGCATGATCTTAGCTGATCTTGACATAATTATTAACAGGGAAGGAAGGACACGCACAGAAACCCGTTATCGGATGGTTTATAACCGTATTGATTTGTTGCGGTAAGTTGAAGCATCATTGGCTAAACGTACGACCCGAATGAAATTCGCAAGCCAAAAGTGGTCGTAAAACTTACAACATACTGCGTGGCCAGTCCACCAGCGAATGCTCCCAGCCCGAGTAAAGTCAAACCCCAATATTTTCCGCTCCCATCTGCGTATTCGCTGGGTTGAAACACTGATACGCTGTCAATGAGTGCTGATAATGGCTTCAATTTTGCGGGTGCGGATGAGTCTATACTCGGGGGGTCACCAGACGGTGGAATATACGGAAGGAGAGCAGCAGAATAGAGTGTGCTAGCAACCAATAGGCCAAAAGTAATTTCGAAAGGCGCCGAGATGGTGATGAGATCGTATGCTAGTCCACCAGCAATGAAGCCTGTGATAACGAACTTAAGATCCGGTTGGGAAAGCTTGATTGAATCGAAACTTACCCAGCGCCGATCCGAGCATGGTCATTCCTGCGAGGACGCCAAACGCAGCTGTGCGTTGAATGGGTTCGACAACTTCAGGTATATAGGTGTTGGCCGACAACATGTAACCAGCTCCACCGCCAAAAATCGTAATCGATTGCGTTATTTGCATGATTGTGATTCCCTGCCGCCCTCCAACAAATGCTGTGGTGAATATTATTAATTCAACAGTCGTTCGATGGCAGACAAAAAAAAATACAAACTAGCATAGATTTGAGTCAAGTTCCGCAGGGCTGGCCAAAATGTCTGCTGCACAATCGCGGCACGAAGACCCCAGTGCCGAATTTGCCAGGTTGTCAAAAGTAAGTTTGCACCCCCACTGAGCTATGTCTGGTAAGACGGAGATCGATAACTTGAATTACTACAGAGACTCACTGTGCCAAGAACCATCATTATACTGATATCCTTTGCGCTCGACGCGTCGATTGCCGGTATGGCACATGCATCGCCAACTCCAGTGTACGGAGGATGGGCGGGATCTGCGTAATATTCCTGGCAGCTGAAAACTCGAAAAGCATAAATTATCGGTGTAAAGGTCTGGAATTGTGAAATCCAATCGATAAATAAGTCTGTCACGGGTGGGCCAACAAGCGCAGTGAGCGACGTACAAACCAGAAGGTGGTGGACAGCAAGAAAGTCGCAAAGAGGACACGACGATAAGGGTTGAAAAGTTGACGGTGCTTTGGTGTGGTTTCGTGGTCGAGAAGAGGTGTATCTTCTCGATTCGAGCTGAGAGCCATTGTCGGTAGTGGAGGGAGTGTGAGTCACTGTGAGAGCTCAGAGGGTCGCAGATCTGATCTGAATGATCGCGGTTATAGGCGTTCCGGAGCTCCGGATGAGGTTGAACCGTGAGAACTGGGTCCGGTTTCACACGGTTCAATTTCGATGACGATTTTGTTCTTGGTTGGCAATTGTCTCATCGATTCTTCATATATGCTTCATAGTCCATCTCAAACTTCACATTCCTCCTCTGACTTCATGTAGAAGTCCTGTAAAACTGCATTCGTAGTTGAATTCGTAGGGCCATTTTGGTTTAGAGAAACCGTATTGCATAACTCAATTGACTTATCAAGTACGCAATGCGTGCTTTGAATTGCAAACTCTATGCTTAGGGCCTCACATGCCCAGTGAAAACCCCGTATGCTCTAAATCGCTCAGGTCTGCTTCCATCCGCTTTGTCCCTGCTTCTTGCAGAGACCTTCTGCTCGGTTCTGCTCGATTTTATTTTTGGACGCATGCCGAGACTTTCTTGTTCCATTTTCCGCACCTTGGTGTCGCTCGGTCGTTGCTCTCGGTCGACTTCAGGTCTCTTTGACGTTTCTGACTGTCTCGAGCTCGTCGCCGTCGTCGCCAGAAACAAGCAAAGTTTCCATCATCACGCGCATGAGACTGTGACGGGTGTGACAACCAATCTTGTCCTTTTAGGCTTTTACCACCACCATCTCCTGCCTTTCGTCCCGTCCACTGCCGTCCGCCCCGCCCAGCGTCTGTGTATGCATTTCAAAGGCTTCTTGATGGACTTCCCTTCCCTTTCCCGCCGGTTCAAGGCGTATTGGTCCATTCGTCGCGTCAAACTATCAGTATCGATATTCCCGATCTTCTGACGCGTAAACTCGTTATCTGGAGTCTCAGACGCGCCATAGACGCGCAGTAACTTCGAATTGGGCTTTTTTGGCACCTTCCAGGCCTGTAAATGTGGGTAGAGGTCACTCTCGGAGTTGGCGATATGACGTGCTTGCAACGGAGTTCGAGTAGGGAAGCAGAAGGCTCTTTGCGAGATGTATGTCCTTCGAAACCTCCTCTTCTTCTTCACAATAACTGAATCCGCGTCGCCACTTTCTCGTCCTGTTGATTTGCTCCAAAATGTTGGCCTTTACATCGTAAAGTTTTGAGTATGCATCCCATTTTATGTCTCTCTCCGTGTCATATTCGCTGCTAACGATTTCGTTCCCTGAATAGATGTACTCCGAAGTCCGTTCGGCTCCCTGAGTCGCTTTGTCGAGCCTGGAAAAATTCAGAGTGTGAGTTCCGCGCTCTGCGTCACGCTCCCGACTAATTTTTGTGCAACAGCGCTTGATCAACTGGTGTGGGGTATCTCCCTAGGTTGGGTCAGTACTTGTCTCTGATTTATTGACGTCGCTGACGTCTCTGAGGTAGCGCATCGGCAGACACACCATTTACGGCGGTCCTCGTTCCGCCGGCGCTTGATTGGCTGCGACTGCATGGGACATGCCAAGGTATGTGTGATTCACTGTATTCTCCGTGTAACCGCTGGCAGACATTTGCCAACTTAGGACCCACGATCGCACCACCGTCGAATTGGTGTGTATTGTATTCATTTAAA
The DNA here is from genome assembly GCA_037176885.1 of Favolaschia claudopus. NCBI lineage: Eukaryota > Fungi > Basidiomycota > Agaricomycetes > Agaricales > Mycenaceae > Favolaschia > Favolaschia claudopus. Next base: position 1,941,612 of record JAWWNJ010000005.1, read on the forward strand.
CCTGTTCCCCGCTGACATGGGAGGCCCGTTCTATAGTACTTACCGTTCACCGCGGGGTCTGTTCGCGACGGGCCGCCGACGGGTCTTTGCGGAATGTCAGATACGGCTTTGGGTTGGTGAAGGTATTGTGACGGACAACTTTGGGACTTTGGGGACTTGGTAGGTGTACGATAGCCTGGTTCTGTAGTAGGTTAAGTGAAATATATTCATGATCCAATTAAAAATAGCAATATTCTAGCAGGCGCAGAGGAAGGCAGACGAGAGCGAGTGTGAGCGGAAACCGAGCAGACCGAAGCAGATGGTAGCCGATCGAAATTAAATTCTCATCTGGTCTAGGTATCGTTTCTCGGCTCCCTTCTGCTCTCCTCTGAAGCTGACTTTGAGAGCAGCTCAGGGCAGGTTGGAGCATTCTGGAGCATAGGGGCTTTTCACTGGGAAGCTTCATAGTCCATCTCAAACTCCACATTCTTCCTCTGACTTTATGTAGAAATCCTTTGGAAATCCTGTAAAACTGCATTCGTAGTTGAACGTTGAATTCGTAGGGCCATTTTGGTTTAGAGAAACCGTATTGCTTAACTCAATTGACTTATCAAGTACGCAATGGGTGCTTTGAATTACAAACTCTATGCTTAGGGCCTCACAAAGGGCTTAAATCAGCTGCGTATCCTACTGGGGACTATTTACAGAAAAAGGTAACAGCACACTGGCAGCACAGTCCTTCTTGCAAAGAAATGAACCAGGGAAGACAACTTGCAAGCCGGGACGTTGTTAACTCAAAACGGATAATTGCTTTTGAAATGCGCGGCCGGTGGCTCCGGTATAGCTTCGTACAATCGAAGCTCACTTAGTATCACAAAGGGAAGGCGCCTAGTGGCGGGATATGTCCGAACGCGGTCATGTGAGTTGCATATCCAATACCACCTTTGAAGCTTCCCATTTCACCGCGTTCTTCGAACAATCCCCTTCCCTTTCCGGCAGCCCAAAAGCTTCTTAGCTTGGCGAGTGACGGGATTCTACGCAGCTGGCACATTGAAGTCGGGGTAGAGAATTTAGTCTCGAATTGAACTTCAGATATGATGACGAGAATCGAGCACGACGCACCTGATGTTGCAGCGAGGGCTCTTCATCTTCTCCCCGGTAGATACGTGTCCTGTCGCACTATGCAGGAGAGGGCTGACAGGAGAACAAACAGGCTTTTACTTACCCTGTAGATTTGCGCGTGCGCGTCGTAGCCGGCGTCGAAAAGCTTGTTCAGTTCAAGTCTTTTGCGATTCCGAGCGTAGCATAAATAAGAAATATTATGAACGACGAGTGGGTGAGTAAGATACATGCTATGACCAAAGGCGCCGCGACATCACGTCGAAATTAGCTGTTCGTCAAAAACAAAGCTGAGTCTCAGTCCTGCTCTTATTCCTCCTCGTCAGGGATATCAAACCATATGTCCAGATCATTCCAGATCTGCGAGCGCTTATCAGTGAAAAGCTTCCTCTGTCGCGTTGCGCAGCTCTTGCAAAAGCTTTGATGCGACGACCACCTCACGTCGTTCAAGGCTTTGAGCCCACAGATCGGGTCGAGCGGATACTTCTGCATGGTGTCGCCGATGAGCTTCATAGTAGCGCCCCGCCTCGACGACCCGCAATCTTTGATATGGCACGACGCCGAGAGTTTAGGGTCTACGAGAACGGAGAACCACGCCACTGCTATGTGTTTCTGTGCCTCACTGAGGCGGAGAATATCCCTCTTGTCCCAACCATCCAACCATTCCGGATCGGTTTGGCCGTTGTTCGATGCTTCATCGTCTCCTTCATCAGGCGATGCGGGTGCCGTGCGCAGGATCTCGTAGAATGCGCGCTTCAGAATTCGGGGGACGTTCCATCCGCATCCGAGCTCCACAGCCTCCTCAGGATGGGGTACGGGATTAGTGGTGACACCCTCCAAGTCGTCGGAAAACAATCGAAGCAATTCGTCCGTTGCGAAGGCTTCAAATTTTGGGAATTTGAGTTTCGTAGCTGCTCGGAAGATGGCAGCGATGGTCAGGAATGACGGGCGGTTTCGAGGGTAATTGCTCGGGTGCAAATGTCAGGCAAGTCGAAAGCCAAAAAAAGAGAGGAGGGAGGCTCACATAGCGTCCTCCATCGCGGTCAGCAATGCCTCAAAATCCACCGCTTCTAAGACGCCCTCCAGGTGGTAGACATCGGTGCCATCTAAGTCTTCGACCACAACGTCGTTGATATCCTGTTCGTCATCCTCCAAACGCTCCTCTCGTCCAGCTCGTTTCTCGAAGAGCTTCTCGAACCAAACCGACTGCGTCGACAGCCGGCTACGATGAACCTTGAAAGCGACGGAATCGAATTGTAGAATCACGTTCCCGTCGAGCGCCCAGAATCGACTGTGTTTCGCAAAGGATGTGGTTTTGGTGCGCTTTGGGCTGGGTAGATTCAGAATGGATGCGTCCGCGCTGTCTGGCTCGAGTTTGCGTTTGGGGGAGGCTTCCTCGGCGGACAAAGAGCCCATGGAGCTGACAGTTGAGGCTGATTGCCTAGCTCTAGCAGCTGAACGGGTGACGACGGTCGACTCCATCGTCGTGGAAGGCGGTGGAAGAAAGAGGTGTGATGGCGTGGCTGAGTAGTCACGAAGCACGCGACGTGACACCTCGTGACACGTTCCTCTCCAAGTCGAGGGCCGGTCGGAAACAGTGAGGGATATGACCATTTCCTGATGGGTTTGATTTACACGGGTTAGATACCACGAATGGATGAGAATCGAGTGCGTCTGACAATGAAGGTTCAAGCAAGGCAATCACGTAACTGACTCGCGTACAAGTACGGTACAACCAAGGTACAACCTGATGGAAAAATCTCCTGATTCATCATTCTCCTCGACCACAAGAGAAGCACCAAGAGTGAGAGGGACATTGGAGAGGACCGTGAGTCGTTGTTTGAGAATGTGCGCCTGCCATATGAATTCAAACTGATGTTTCTCAGAGCAGAAAAATTTAGGGACAGGATCCTCGTTGCACTGTGTTGCAGAATCTAGTGACTGGCCGGCATTGGAGGCAGCAGTGGCCCACATATGGTGCAGCGTCTATTCATAGTCGCTCGCGTAGCATTCCATAGGCATCCATAGCATTCCATAGCTCGCCTAGCATTCCCAAAGCTCGCCTAGCATTCCCAAAGCTCGCCTAGCATTCCCTAGCTCGCCTAGCATTCCATAGCAATCCATTAACACTGATTTAGCGGAAATCAAATCAGACTTACGTTGTTTTTTTCCCTTTATCTACAGCTTGCTGCGACAGCTTGAGGATACAATCCAAACGCCTCCCAATGGCCGAGTCTATGACCAAGCGCAAACATGAATCCGATACTGACGACGAGGCTCGCGAGGTCGGTGTTGCCTCCGACCAGGCTTATTCCGCCACCAAGCGCACGAAAACAGCATTCTCTAAACATGGTCGATTCTGGGCGCTCGACGGAAATGTTATCTTAATGTTTGGCTCGGTGGCTTTCAGGGTTCACCGTAGCCGTTTTTCCACCGAGTCCATTTGGTTCAAGAAACTTTTCGAGCGGAGCGCTGGTCAAGAGGAGCTACTGGACGACGATGAGATGAACATCCTCGACGTAGGGGTGGAGGAAGTCGATGGGATCGATGTCTATTACTTGGATGGCATTTCAAACATGGAAGATTTCGAAGCCTTGCTTAGCGCCATGGACGATGCAATGTCAGTCTTGTGGCTTTGTTCCTACCGCGAATTTTCTGACTGTCTGTTCTCAAGCCACTACCCTGATAATCCGCCCTCGTTCCTCACTTTGGCCGCTATTTTTCGAGCAGCGACAACGTTTAAATGCTGGAAATTCAAAAACTTCGCTCAACAGCGTCTATTCGACCTCTTCCCCAATAATCTGCGTAAACTCACTCGGGCTGCGGTACCCCACGCCGAAGCTGCGGTGGTGCTTGGACGCGGTTACGAATTGCCGAGTATTTTGAAACGTGCGTACTATGAAATTCTGCGTACAGCACCGCAGACAGATCCAGCCCCCGATCGATTTGCGGAATGGGAGGAGGTGGATTTTGTCAGGCTGGGAGAGACACAAAAGCATCTCGCTGCTGCGTGGTCTAGGCTGCTGACCCCGAGCTTCAAGGTCTGCCCTGGCCCTCCTTGCGCAGTAACTCAGCGAAATGCGGCGATCTCTATCCTCTGCAATGCGCTCTTCATTGCGTTTCTGAAATATCCGCTAGATCCCATTGGTGGACTGTTGGAACTCGCTTCCGCGCAGTGGATGGCGCGTGGATTCTGTCAGAGATGCGCCAATAATCACTCGACCACATTCGGCATGAAAGCGGATGAACTTTGGGAAAATTTAGATACTTGGCTTGAAATTGATACATAGCTGTCGGAATCAAAATCCTTTTGGCACTCCGTTTTATTTGCGAATTTGGTTGGAAATCCGTCGAATGCCGCAGGACTGATATGTAACTACGTGGTAGAATCTGGCTAAAACCCCAATCCAAATTTCATGTCCTGCCGAAAACCAGTTACTTCACAAGCAGGGCCCTCGTAAATAATTTGCTCACAAATTCAAGCTAGATCACGGAAGACGACTGATGTACGAGTGTTCGTTCTCGATCCGAGAAAATTGCATTGAAAACCCGGGCAGCGCAGCGCGTAGTGCTTGACAAAACGATGCGTACGCGGAGTCTCTTACAGACGGTCGTGTTGTAGGATCGAGGAACAACAATTTGCAATGTGTTTCCTCGATCAGACGCTCGTCTAACCCAATAAGAGGGCCTTCATCCGCCCACGGCTCCTCCACAATGCGATTTTGGATAGCAAAAATCATTGTCAAGGACACGAGCTGAAGGCCCCGGAGAGTCCTTGCGAGACCTTCGGGGATGCGCCGAGTAAGATCCTGGGAGATATGGAGAATTAAAGTGCAAAGATGCGGCAGAGTCGGAAGCTGGAACGAGGTGTTGAGCCCTGATAACAAGTTTAAGTTGTGAGGCGTATCAAGTCGAATGAAAATAGACAACTTACGTCCACAATCCAACTCGAGACATGTCAGACTGTTCGCCACAGACATCAAAACTTCGTCAAAGTGCCGATTCCCGTTCAAGGTCAAAAAGAGTCTTTTGACGTTCCCCAATTTAGGAGCACGCCGAGAAAGGATCGCCTCGTAGGTGGAAGGATGATTCGTGCCGAGAAGAAGATGTTTCGCATTCGACATGGGTCGGTGGATTGAATCTGTATGAGGTTCCGGCTCGAAAGTCGTAGTATGCAGAGAGAATATGTTCATGGCGGACAGAGCACGCATAACCTCCGACTCTGGAATGCCTTTAATATCCAGCAGGTGTAATATCGATAGCGATGGGCGCGTGAAGACGTCTAAAATAGTAGACGCCAGAGCGGGAGAAAGATCTGTCCAGCGCGTAGAGAGGCCGGAGATCACAAAACGCTCCAGATTTGGCGCAGTCTGAAGAACTCCAGCTAATGGGATGTCTTCGTCAGCAGAATCCGGGAGATCTATCGTCAAGTCCCGAATGTAGCCAGCAAGATATGGCGATTCAGAGAGAAGAGATGAGAAGCTCTTGATAGTGCCGGAAGGAACGGTCGTGCCTTTATGCAGCCCCTTCTGCCAATTACTGTAGTATTTCCAGTTCTCCCGGTGTATCCATATGCTCCGAAGTAGGTGGCGCTGGCTGGGTCCCCGAAATGGAGTCGCTACGAATGAGCAGGCTTTGAGCGAGGCCCGGTCATGCTCCAATTCGTCAACGATCTTGGCTACAAGCTCTGGTGGAACCGCATAGACTGAATTATAGACCTGGAGCGAAGCGATTCCCTCAATGAGTTCCGCTAAGTTTGCAGACATGAGAGTTAAGAGTCAGAGTCGGATCGCCGGGCCAGCCGAACAATCGATCAGATGATGCTCGGCTATCAGGGCGATCACCGAGCCATGTTTCTCCTCCGAGCCGTCTCCTCCCATTCACTCACAGCTCGAATTCGATGATGGTTTGAAGTGTTCGTCCGACGTCATTGCAAAAGGTGAGGAGGTCTCAGACACTGGGCCTGAGCCGTAGCGTTGGTACTGACAGCCGTCTAGTGACTTACTTAGATAGCTGGGTTGCTCAGGCAGTGCTGACACCAAATCTCGTGGCATCCACTGTTGAATCCGCCAAAGCCTTCCTTGCTCAATATTCAAATTGACAGGCTGAAAGCGTGCCTGGTGCACCGTGATAACTCTGCCTAACCCCGAAAACTTCCCCGAAAATCTGCGGTAATACCTGACCGTATCCCTGATTCACTGGAGGAACAATCCCGAGATTCACGTCCCACATCTTCCGTATTATGGTAGGTATTGCCACTATCACCACCGGAACTCTGTGTACTATTGAACCGCCTCATCTTTCATACAGACCCGAACACAAACTAGACGTTTTGATTCAGATGGCTGACGAAACGGGTGTTGCCCTCAAGTTGCCTCAACATCCGGGCTGTTTCTAAAGATGCTTGGCGTGGAATCCTGTACCACGCCCGCGATCTAGAAGTCTATAAAAGCCATTCTTGCGGCGGTTGTATCGCCAGCCGGTTTCTCCCTTCTTCGCCTTTTCGCTTTTTTTCGTCCTTCGGTATAAGGTACGTTTTTGGCCTGCAAATAGCGTGAGGAGGCCTTAATTGTGACGATGCGCAGGGCCGGTGCTGGAGCACTGACCAATTTCGTCATTCTGTACATTTGTTCATATTTTATTTATTTTTGCGAGTTTCGATCCTTTCAGCTCATAAGAATATCAACTAATGATTCATTTAGCTACATGAAAAGTCCCTTATTCATTGGGCTTTATGCCCTCTCATGCTTCTCTCTAACTGGGTTCGCGATGCCATACGGGAAAACTGCCGAAGGCCTACTCCGTCGCGCCCAATCCGTCACAGACAGCGGTCTAACTGTCTCGGACGTCGAAAGCGACTGGCCCAGCGAGGCACAAATGACCGCAGCTCTCACCACGGCGCCCAACAAAGGCGTATTCTGGACGGGGAGCAACGGTAAGGTCAGCGTGGAGGGCAGGGCGCTCCTCGTGGCCAAGAGTTTGGGCGGCAACACTCTTGAGGGTAGTCTGGCCAAGGCGAATCTGATCATGCCATCCTTCAATCTGAAGTATGCATGCTCCATAACATCTTCTCCGATCCTATTATACTAACTCATTTGTTTTGTACTTTTCTCAGAGATCCAAAAACGGTCGAAGTTTGGACATTCGCAAGTCAGACCTTCGCTAAATTGGCGAGTGGCGAATCTTTTCTGGTGTGTACTAAATCATACCAACTCTACTCCGACGTTGAACTGATCGTCGGGCTATATAGGTAACAGGGCGTAGCACCCGAGAACTCAACATTTTCCACAAACAAGAGTTACCTCGGCTCAAGAATAACAAGAAAATCACCAAAATTACCAAGATCGACAGTCTCACTAACAGGCGAACGGTGGTATTCGATCGTAACGCAAAGAAGGAGGATGCAGCTATCAATGAGGCCAATCTGTATGTCTGCTCTTATCTTTAAAGTTCCTCTGCGTTCCAACGTATATCTCTTTCCCCTACCAGCCGACAAAAAGCTTGCCTATCCAAACCCCCCTTGGTCACCGTCCCCCGTCGGGCCAACTCTTTCCGCCGCGACATAGACAGCGCATCGACCGACTCGGACTCAACCGAAGTCATCGCGAAGCGCGCTGCTCCCCCAGCGCGTGCCGCGCGCCGTAACACCGGAGCCGCACCCGCCTGCCCATTGCCAAACGCCCCGCAGAACAAGAAGGTCGTGGCGCGGAGCAATACTACGCCTAAACAACCCAAGGATCGGTCCTTCGCTGCTGGCGGCAAGAAACCTGCGGCTAAGAAACCTGTTCCGAAGAAGAAAGTTGCGAGGCCTGTGGTATGTATTCTGCCAGTGATTTCGTTCTTCTTCCCAAGCTCCTTTTCATTTCAATTCTCAAACAATAAACAATGAACGAAATTGAACTCACTGTATTTCACAGAACCGGCCTCGCCGTCCCAAGGGCAAAGCCGCTCCGCCCAGGAAACGCGTGACGCCCAAGAAGAAGCCTAAGAAGGTCCCCAAGCCTGCTGCGAAGCCTCGTGGAAAGCCGAGAAAGAGAAGGTAAATAGGGAATACCCCGGAGGGTGGGCCACCGTCTGTGTACGATCCTAGTATGCATGTACGCATTTTTATGGTTTCATCACAGCCGTTTGGACGGATAAGCAAAAATGGAAATACCTACTCGAGATCGATTGACTTCCAAATTGTGTAACGCCTTTACTTTGTGCCGAATCTGGACGGGGAGCCAATATTCGGATTAGGCTTGAAAGAGCTTGTTTCTGATCAAACACGTCTAATCTACGCGTCTCGACGCGTCAACACGCAGCATTTGACTTTCTGTATTTGAGATAAACTTTGCTTCAATTTTGGTCAATTTTGGGGAGCGGATGGACAAGACTCGTTAAATGCAAATTTGCCGTTTATACGAGGTAAGTATTTGTACAGTTTGTGTTTGATCATGCGTATATGCTGGAGTATTGTACAAGAAAATCCGAACGAGAACGAAAATTTTTCGAGCCGCGCAGCTACACGCTCGAACAGTGCAATTCAGCGTTGGCTTCACCTACGAGCTCGCATGCGAATGCCCCACATGAAGCTTCTCCTTCAACCGCTGAACCAACTTCGGCTTCTTCGTCCCCGTCGTCGGCGACACCACACCGTCAGAAGACTGGGGGCTCGGCGGTGCATGGCCGGCATCCAGCGTAACCTTCTCCACCTTCTCTTCCGCCACCGGACTATGACTGCTGGCCTCCGCGCGCTGCGAGTTGAGGGTGTTGTGTGGGGCGCGGATGCCTTCTTTGTACGCGGTGGAGGAGCTCGAGCTGTCAGCAGGGGTACTCGCACTGGCATTCGAAGACGAAAGCGGCGCAGGCGACGCAGACATCTGCGCAGGCGGCGTCGTCATACTCTCGACGAACCTAGACGATTCACCCGCAATAGCAGGCGGAGTATCAGGCGGGGAAAGCGGCGCGACAGGATGTGGGGACCCTGCGGCGCCGGTATGCACCGTCGTGCTGAGTTTATCCATTTCTGTGTTGGTGCTGAGAAGTTCGGTGTTGGTGTTTGGTTGGGAGTATGAGTCCGAGGGGGGTAGCGGGGGGAGGGCGGCAGCGGGGGTGCTGAGCTGGGGCTCGACCTGCCCGAGAGTTGAGGCGGAATCATGAGGTAAAGGGGGGAGGGAGCCCGCTTCGGCTTTCGTGCTAATATTCGTAAGATTACTGGAGTCGGTATCTTCAGAAGCAAAAGCAGGACGGGGTGGACTCAGTTCGGAATTTGGATTCGAACTTGACGTTGGAGATGAGGCTATATATAATCACGTTAACTCTGGAATGATGTTGTTCAAGAATAAAAACGTACACAAAAAGGCCGAAACACTCTCCGGCAAATAAGCCTTGACCGTCTGTCCCGCATTCGTTATAACTTTCTGGACCTGGTCCTCCCCAGGGAAATACGTTTTTGCAGCGTTCGCAGCCTCCACTAACGCATCTCCCCCGTTCTCCTGCCCCGCCTCATAGGGAAACGACCCAGGAACCTTCGGACCAGGGGTATAAAGAGGCGTGGTCGGTTTATGCGCCTCGAGAATGGTATGCGTCGAGTCGGCCCATTCGTTCGCGGGCGTCGTGGGGAGAGTGGTAGACTCGATAGTGGGGACGAGGTTCGGTGTGGTGGTGGTTGCCATGTCGCTTGTTGTGGGCAGAAGGAGGCGAGGTGGCCAGGGTTTTATGGTGGATATTGACAGCGGCGTAGTTTAACTCCAACTCTGGAGTCCAACCAATGACGTTCCGATGACGTGATTCTCTAACCCTAACCTTTTTCAAGTTCAGGTTAGGGGCTTCGGGACAAAAAATTACAGTTAGTCTGTGCCATGTGGTATTAGAACAAGGTATTGTACTTTGTGCTTGTGCGTGCGTCAATACACCAAGAAAGCCCAGCAAGAATTCAGTAAACACATCTAATCATAATAAAGCTTCACCACAAAACGACACGCATTGCGAATTAGCGCTCGAAAAAGGTACGTCTCCTCGGAGGCGCAGGCTGTTTATCTTCCTCTCCCTGAGCAGGTGTTCCATTGCCAGCATCAGCAGAAGGAGACGAAGACACCTCAACTCCAGCCCCCAACGCCGCCGCCGCCCTCTGCGCATCCGCCAAAAATCTCTGCGCATTCGCCTCCATCGTACGCACCGCATCCATATCCGCCACCGCCGACGACGGTGCCCCAGGAGTAGACACGGCACCCAAAGCAGCAAGTCTCTCCGACCTCCACAACGCACTCTGAATATCCACATTATTGTTGTTATTATCGACCATCCCCGCCAGCACTCCACTCGCACTCCGAATCGTGCCCGCATGCCGATCGACCGTTTCCCGCACGCGCGCAAGCATCGTCGCAGCAGCTCGATTGCCCTCCAGCTCACCCATTTGCGTGCCGACGTCTGAGATCAAATTGCTCACGCGCGAGAGTAGGGCGGTCTGCTGCCGGACAATAGCGCGGATGTCCGCTATGGAGGGCTGCTCCGTCGGCGATCTGCTCGTCGTAGTCGCCGTGGTGGCTGGATTTACCAATGTGGTAGAAGAGGAAGATGCAGAGGGCACCAAAGTGGAAGTCGAAGAAGCAGACGAAGACGGCAGCGAAGACGCCGAAGGCCCTCCTTCCTCATACAACCTTGCCTGCAGCTCACTCAACCTTGCCCTCTCCTCCGCAATCATAAGCCGCATCTCCCTAGCCTGATTCTCGCGGGCTGCTATAGTTTCCCTCAAAGCAGCCGCGGTAGTCGGCGGTTCTGCCCTCAGAGCTGAACCCGGAGGCAACAACGGATTAGCCTGATTCGACTGCAACGTCTCCGCCCCGAACCCAGCAGTATACGTGTTCCTCCTCGTCGCCATCGCCGCCCTCAGATCCGCTCTCGCCTCCCTCAACAACCCCGCCCGTGTCGCAGCCGCCACCGCCGCTTCCTGCCCTTCCAAACTCGGTGCCGGGGCGGGAGGCGACGAAGGAGTACTCGTAGTCGTCGCCGTTGAAGCCGTGGACGCAGTCGTAGTCGCAGCATTCGCATTCACACTCGAACCCGCCCCCGCAGCCCGCGCAGCAGCATCCATCCTCAACGCCTCAATATGCTGCCTCACATTCGCAGCCGCCGCATCCAGCGCCGCCGCACGCACACCCAGCACGTCAAGGTGCTGCTCGACGATTTCGCGCACGCGGGCGTTGGTCGCGCCCGGCGGCAGGGGGTGCGTGGGCCAGTGCGTTGGGAGTGCCGGTGCATGAGAATGAGGGTGCGGGTGCACAGGAGGAGGAGGGTGCGCGTAGGACTGAGGTTGCGGGAGCGGGAGTCCGGGTGCAGGCGGAGGGGCGAAAGTGGTGGGGAGGGGGCTGTGGGCATGATGATGATGATGGTGGTGAGCATGGGCGTGAGGATGAGGGGGATGAGGAGGGTAGTGGTGATGATGATGCTGATGCGGATGAGGTGGCGGAGGCGGAGGCGGGGGGAAAGACCGATCAAAAGATAGAGCTAAATCGCGAATCGAAGGAAGCGAGTTTCTATTCGTGTTCGTGGTCGGGTTGGTTGGCGGTGGGAGGGTATTACTATTATCCCTCGGCGAAGGAAACAACATATTGCCACTCCTTGTTGTCAACGGCGGAGGAAGAGGCGCAGTATCGGGGTCAAGCGGCGGCATCTCCTCGTTGCTGATATTGCCATTCACAGTATCCCTTGTAGCCGTTGTCGTTTCCCCTCCTCCCCCACCGCCCTGCGAAGCAACCCACCTCACCGCATCGTCCCATGGATACGGCCGCCATGAACCCCATCGTAGCGCAGCGGCATCTGCATCAGTGACCGTGCGTGGGTTTGTACTTGGATTTGCGCCCGGGCTAGGACGGGTTTCGGTTGCGGCGGTACCGCCGTTGTTGCTATTCCCCGTATTCCCGCTATTCGTATTTCCGTTGCTATTCGCGCCCGGACTCCCACTCCCCGACTCATACCCCCACACAGGCAACCCAGGCGAAGGCATCGGCGACGTCTCCCTCCCAAACAGCTGCACCATATTCCTCTGCAAATCGGCTGGGAAGCTCGAGCTGGAAACCCCGCCTGCGCTGGTGGGAGTAGGCGGCATGGCTGACGAAGGGGACGAAGACGTAGGGGAGAGTGAAAGGGGGAGGGGGAGGGAGGCGCTGGGTATAAAGGGCAAAGATGATATCGATGCGGGTGACGCGACAGTCCCCGTCCCCGTACTTGCGAACCTCGCGCCACCACCACCACCACCACCACCACCACCACCAGCGCCGACAGAGACGCTCGGATCCCCGCCGAAATACTGCTCGACGCTTTCCGGTGTGCGTAACGTCCGTCTGCGGCGCGGACGGGGTGGAAGGTCTCCTGGTGCCGTTCCTGTTGTTGTCCCTGCACCCGCACCCGGCGACGTGGGTATGGTGGTTGGGGGGACGAAGGAAGTTGTGGTGGGGGGTACGAAGGAGGTTGTTGAGGCGCTTGTTGGGGTTGTTGGCGGGATGAACGAGGGCGGGGTGCTTGGTGGGATGAAAGAGACGTATCCCGGGGGCGACGAGGGGAACCGCATGCCGGGGGTGGTGGGGGTTGGTGGGGAGGGCAGGGAGCGTGAGGCGGCGAGAATGTCGCTATAGATGACCGATGAGATATACAAATAATAAGAAAGGGTGAGAGACACTCACCCGTTATGAGGAATCTGTGTATTCCACGTCGGGAGCGAGGAGCCGGTGGGCACCTCGCTGTTTTGATGTGCGGTCGGGGGCGCTTCTGAGGCGGAGACGGCAGAGGCAGCGAAGATGTACCCGGTGGGTCCGGCCATGGAGGTCCCCCGCGAAGAATGTGTGGCGCAGACGTATTGCGCGACACCCAGAGGGTTGCCACTGTAATAGTAGTGATTAGACGACAAACATTGTCAAAGGCAAGATATAGTTGTAGCGCAGATACTCGCACTAAGATGCGAGAAACATGAATTGAGAAGAAAACTCACCATACAGCACACCCCAGGCCACTGAGCGCACACCCACAAGCCGCCGGCTCATCATGCCTCAGATCGAGCAGCTGAGCCAAGTCAGTCGGAAAGTACGATCTCTCCAACGGTATAACGTTGGCCGACAGGTCCTCTTTGGATCCATACCAGCACTGATTCCTGCGCATCATGCAGACCGAGCTGTGGACCTCCGCACCACAGCCATTCGAGCGCGACGAGCGAAACTCCCTCGTCGGCGGCGGTGGCCCCTCTTCTTCAGGTAAAATCTGCACACTCCAAGGCCGATGCTCGTCGTAGTCGTACTCGGAAATATTTTGCGAATTTATGGCATCTTGGGAGCCGCAAAAGATGGAGACAGGGCCGGAGGCAGGGGTGCGGAGGACGACGGCTGGGCGACGGCGGAGACGGGAGCTTTCGCCTGCAGAGACGGATAGAGCGCGATCGCTAGGGTCTAACGCCGACGACATGGACAACGAGGAAGAGTTTGAAAGAGCGGGGTGATGTGAACGCGAGAACTATGATGGCGGCAAAAATGCCAAGGCGGCGAGAGTTGATAGCGGCAAATCGGCAGGGCGGGTTTACATGTAGCAGAGAGCTCTAGGTGAGTTGAGGTGTCGATAGAGCACCTAGTTTTCGTTGACAAGAGACCAAGAGCCGTTACCCGACACCGTTGACCTTGGTCCGGACCTGTATGAAGGCGAATGCAATCTCAGGCCACCTCGAGACTGCCCTCGGCTCTACGACAACGTAAAAGCCAGTTCAGAGACGAATTCAAAGGCTGGATCGTTGGGGGCAACGACGAACGAAGGTTTGAGGGATGAGGATGGAGGAAGACGCAAAGATGCGATGGCGCGCCGAGTCCGCCGACAATGCCGCCATCAATGTTTCAACCTATCCACGTGCACCTTGTTCCTTGTCTTTTGCTGTCCAAGACAAGAGGCGAGTGATCTCTGGATCGTTCAATTTGATGTTGAATAAGCGAAATGATTGATGTGTTGGCGGAACGACCGGAGCGGACTCCGGTTTCCGCATTTGGGCAGCCTCTCTGGCTTCGTCTTCACCCTCTTCTCGTTCTGTCGGTCCACTGCGCCTCTACACGCCACAATTCTTGTACACAAATGGATCTCTTTTCTCCCGTTATGAACCCCTGCCCTCTAAGTGAAAACATCGATGTCCTCAGCCTGTGATATGACACTGTTACTTGTCGCGCCGACTGTTTTCTGCTGCACCCCGCGCGAAGGGCGGGCGACCTTGAGAACCCGGGCACGGCTAGGAGTCACAGCAACATCCTCGAGCCTCCGCTTATTCCTAGTTGTATCCGCCTGTGAGCTGGCTGCTGGCTGAGAAGATTGTGGGCGCAAACGGCTTTCTTCTTCCTGTGAAATGGCCAATTTAGCGCGAAGAACACTGAGGCTGCTTGGATCCATTGTTTTATCCCACGTCGGGTGGCGCTCTTGAAGATGCTGGAGCATATTATACTTCCAGTGTGTCTCGGAACATAAATTGCACACCAACGGCGCGTTGGTACATGGTTTAGCAGCGCTCGACTTGAGAGCTGCCTTGACCTGCAGCGGATATTGCTCTGCGCATGAAGAGCTTGCCTTACCGCGGACTATGCTGATAGTGCACTTCGAGGTGGACATTTCTTGGCCGCAAAAACCACAAGGATACTTTGCGGCAACCTGTCATCATGATATATGAGCTCGTTGTTGCTGACTTGCAGTGAATTCTACCGTTGTGAGAATGTTGGGTTCCTTTATTCCCTGTTGCGAACAGAAAATATGTTTTCCTACATGGTTCTGTCGTTCGGGGCCGGCAATGCTCTTTTCACAGATCAAGCACGGCCGGCGGCTGTCTTTGGCAGCCGGTGCTGCAATCGAAGGGAAAGTATGTGTTATTTTCTGTGCGATGTCGGCCGTTACTACAAGGTCAGAGACTCAGTATTGGTCGGAACGGGTAGAAAATGAGGCTCACTATTTGTGATCGTAGCCTCGTATGGATACCTGCCCTCTTTGACCATGCCAAATGTCGGGATCTTCAAACGAACTTCCTCCTCCTTCACTCGGTCACATAGTATAGCACCAAGTGCTTCCAGTTGTGCGTTGGAAAATACCCATGTCTTCTCGGAATCCTTGTCACCGGTGGGCGGTATTTTCAGAATCTCTTCCAGAGTGGCTTGTTTTGAATCGGTGGAAGTCAAAGGGAGAACAAGGCGCCCATCCGAAGTTACGCTAAGATGTCGCATGCGAGCCGACGTATCGCTCCCACTTGCTTTCTTGGCTTTAGTGGACTCGAATGAAACATATTCGGTTACCCAGGCCCAAGAGATGTTTACAACCGAGGGATTGGTGGATTCGTCAAACGGGACAAGGGATAGGATTTGTCCGGAGACTTCATACTTCAGGCGTATACGGCGATTTATTATAAAAAAGACCTGTAATGAAAGGATGATGCGTTTTGTATTAAAGCCTCTAATGAGAGGTCCAATCTATTTATAACCAACTGTCACATACCCGTCGGTTAATCCTGGGCGCTGCATGCGGCGGCGTCGTCAGGCGCCATCGACCGCCCTGGCGCGCTTGAGAGATGGCGGGTGGCGGTGCTGCGCCTTGCCGCCAAAATTGTCGGCAATATTCCCGCCTCCCCCGCCGTTCCACTGCTACACCAGGGTATATACAGATAGTTCAGACACGAAATAAAGTGTTCTGACTTACCATATCCTCTAGAATTGTGGCGGGACCCCGTACGACGTCGGGGTAGTAGGGGAGAATAGGTGAGCGCTTTTGTTTGTATATGTTTCACAGACACTTGTTCCGGCAGGTCAGTGCCGGCACTTGCCGGTACGGTAAAAAAAACCCGAAATTGCGGCTTTTTGTGCTACAGTTGGGGGTTCTGGGCGTCGGAACGTGTTGTGGAGACGGAACCAAAACTATGGGCTGTCTATATTAGTTATGTTTCCCATTTTTGCTCCTCAAAAAGGATTCCCATCATTTTGTTCAAATTTACCGTTTCGTCCTAGTTTAAATTCAGGTAGACACACCACCTTCACAGATCAACCTACTAACCAAGCAGGCCCACAGAGAACTTCGATATATAGACTGGAAGAGGGAGAAAACGGGCTGGCAATTGCCTTCGGGTTTATTCGGCCCCGACACGGTTTCAGAGAAAACACTCCAAGTCGTAAGCGCCTAGGGCGCTTAAGCCACAAAATCTGCGAAGTCCCACTGTACATCCATTTTCGGTGGAAATCCCTCATATCAACGATAATTCCAGTTGAATCATACATGTATTCATATGTATGTATCTCAAGTACAGGAAGATTCGTAGAATAATGCGAAAAATAATTTTTGCTACCTACAATTGTCAGTTGAATGAAACAAAATAACCGCGAAGGCTGGTTGAGCAGCCGCGCCACGACGCCAGAAGAGGTAGTTGAGGAGCCACATGGTTGAACACGGGCGAAGGCTGGTTGAGCAGCAACGTGGTGACTATCACAAACAATTATGTCCGCCTATAAAATGTTCATGAGTAGTATACAATATTTAGATTGGAAAAAAGAAACGTACCGTCTTTTCGAAGCGCCAGGCCGCACATTTTCAGCGTTAGCCTTCCGCTTCCCACCCGCCTTTTCCTTCTCCTCCCTTTTCCTCGCCGCCTCCGCCACTTTTTCCGCTTCCCTGTCCGCTTTCCTCTTGGCAGCATCCGCCCGCACTTCCTCCATCGTACGCTTCTTCTGGGGAACATATCGTTTTGTGCTGGTGCGCTCACGAGCCCCGAGGACTCTGGGTTCGGGTCGTGGAATGGCGTGGCCCAGCGCGGCTGGCGCGGTGGGAAGCGGTGCGTGGCCAGGCGGGGGTGGGGGAAAGACAAAGACACCGTGATCACGGTCGCGAGCCGCTTTCTCCTGCGCCGTATCACGAGCTTTTTCTCTTGCCCGAATTTCCTTCACGCGCTCTCGGCTCACTGTGCCGATTTGCCAAACATTCCCTTTTTCCGCGTCAACCCGTAGAAGGTACCCATCATCCTCACCTCCACCTCCACCCCCAGCCCCACCGCCTCTTGTTCCACCGCCTCTTCCACGTCCACCACCTCTTCCACGTCCACCCCCGCGACCTCTTCCACGCCCGCCCCCGCGTCCTGTCCCGCGCCCCCCGCCGCTTCCCGAGACCACGGCGTCATTCGTTTTCGGAGCTGGAGGTGCATTTGACAGTGGGCGAGACACCGGGAAATCGTCCGCTGTGAGGGCGGAGCGGAGATGCGTGGAGGTCGTCATGGGGATGACAGGAGAGGCTTCCGGTGTCGAAGTGGGAGCGAGTGGCGCAGGCGCAGCGAAAGCCGTTGTCGAAGGTGTTGTTCGCAGCGCTGGGGGTGCCGCAAGGAGAGAGGCTCCTGCAGCGAGAGCGATGGCAGACGCCGGCGCACGCGCATCGGGAGCTGTGGTGGGAGTCGTGGTGGACGGCGTCGAGGGTGCTCCAGGAATAGATAAGGTCGCAGTCGGTGCTGGGGTAAGCGAGGGTGGTGGGATTGTGGACTCCGTGGACGGCGTGAGTGGAGGAGTCGACATGTGTGCATTTCGGAGCGGCGATGGCTTGGTGACTTGATGCAGAATATTGGTACCTAATCGTGTCGCTGTAGGAGTAGACGGCGCGGACGCGGATGCTGGAGGCAACAGAGCACTCGCGCTCGCCAGACGACGAGCATGCGGCGGAGCGGACGCGGGCGTGGGAGGAGGGTGACGGGCAAAAGACGTGGGGGTGCACGGCGCCAATGTCGGTTTCGATGGCATAGTCGAGGGAAAGATCCACTCTCGCTCGTTTGTCCATGAGGATGGAAACAACGTGTGAGGTGCGCTGGAGTTCGGGGGAGGTGCAGCGATCTCCTGAGTTGCCAGAGTGGCTGGCGAAACGATTGGTATTGTTGTCGAGGACGAGATAGGCTCGCCGGGCCGCTCACCAGGCAATGAGTCACCCAGGACTGAAGACGACAAGATGGGGTCGAGGGGGAACACTCCAGCGTGCGGGGGAGGTGCGAAGATGCGCTCTGGGTTAGAAAGCAGCTCTTGGGGGAGGGGGAAATAACCCAAATCGAAATCCAAGGGCGGGTAGTCGTTTTCCTGGCCCGAATCATCTTCCCCTGGCAAGAAAAGAGTGGTGGTACCTCCAGATAGATTGCCCAAGGCCTGCGATGCTGCGTCTGAGCTGTTTGGAGCCACTGAAGCGGTCTGAACGGGCGGCAAGGTGGTGGTAGACGTGTCCGACGGGACTTCTGGAGTCGACAATGTGGGCGCGGCGATTGGGGTAGCAATGGTGCTCGTCGTGACAGCAGCACCTTCCGCCGTGTCTGGAGAGGGTGTACCGTTGGTATCGCGGTCGTCTTCGGCGTGGAGTGCGCGTTTTCGCCGAGTTTCGTGGTCTAACGCATCATCGCACGTCAGCCTCAATATACACCAAAAAAACCTTAGTAACGCACTAAAAATCTTCTTCCCGAACTGATGAAGCGGTTTTATGACGTGGTCGGTCCATCCGGAGTGAGCTTGGTCAAGAGTGTGGCCGGCGGGAGTAACGCCATGACAGTAGCTGCAGCAAGAAGAAGGTCAGCAATATCGTACACACGGTCACGGGATTACACTCACGACTGCGTTCCTATCTTCCCTCCCATGTTGGGGATCGGTCCCACCAACACCGTCCCTCCAACCAACCCAGTAACGCGTTCCACATACTTGTGGACGTTCTTCAACAGCGGTCCGACTTTATCTATACCTCTAAACCACCAAATCATTAATACATATCATCTGGGCGACCAACAGAACTTACCGCTGATAATCCTCCGGCGACAAATCAGATTCTTCTTGGATTGGTTGCAACTGAGGCTTGGACTTCTTCGACGGCCTCGGCTGTTTTTGAAACTCCTCCTCCACCGCCGCCATCTCTTCCTCAGACGCCTCGCTCCACAACCGACTCACGACTTGCGATCGAAGTGATGCCTGGTCGCTCCGCCCCTTCAGAATCCGCTGCTGTCTGTCGCCCTCGATCTCCCCCTCGTACGAAGAACCCATGAGCAAATCGTGACCCGCTTCCTTCACAGCCGCGTTGATCAAGTCGTTGTTCCGCTTCTGCCATATCTCCCGGCGCTGTAATCGACGAGTGCGCCGACCAGTCCCCAGAGCCTTCATGATCTCCTGCAGTGTACCGTTGCTTGCGGACGGTGCCTGGCCGGAGTTGAGCTGCCTCTTTTCCTTCGACGCTCGATTGTAAAACCACTGGTGAATGATCTGGATGACCGCCAAATCAAATACACCATAAACTGGGGCAAAATAATATTCTTACCTTTCGATCCTTGACCTCGGCAGCCGCAATAGCCAGTCGTTCCTCATGCGTACGGTCATTCTCTTCTATGGCCGCCCCGGCTGGATCAAGAAGCGGGAAACCCAGCGCCACCGCCGCCGGCCATTTAAGTGACCAGCCTCGTTCGACGTCACCCCCAAAACCCTCCGAAATTCGGCTGTCTCCTCAAGAATTCGCCATAGTGGGACTGCAGATATTCTGTTTTGTCTTGCGGCAGTGTGGTTTTTCTTCCTCTGCCCATGGTTGACCAGAACTAATTGCGCAGACACAGGAGAAGACAACAGCTATAGTTTCCCGAGGTGCGGTGGGTCGCGGCAGAATATTCTGAGACGTAGACACTAGAGCAAGAGTCAGAAGCGAATGAAAGAGTGAGGGTACGAGCTTTGCTTTCCTTTTCGTCTGATTCTTTACTAATCCATCCTAGATACTGCAAATGATAGACAATCACGACCTTTCGGCACGGATATTCCCTCAAATAGCCCTGTTTCAGGTTTTGTATACGCATATCTTTGTTTCTGACTCTTTTCGTCCGAATGATTCCTCTGAATTTCCAGGTTCCCAAAAGGGATTCGCTCATCACGCGGATCTCGACCTCTTCTTTGATACCCATGTGCGTTCCTCATCGTGTTCCTCATCTCATGTGCACATACGAATACGGTATGTCCCTCTTCCCCTTAAGGTTCCGGCTCATATGAATACGAAACAGACTCTTCCATACCCCCATGCCTCAAGCTATACAAGTCGACCTCCACACCCATATCCACCACTTCCTCCCACCCACCATGACTGCCTTTCAGCCGGCCTCCTCGTCCTCCGCCTCGTCCACTGCCCTCGCCACGGAGTTGCAAGACCTGGTGGCGCTCGTCGGTCGCCTTTCCACGGCGTCGGCCGAGACCATGCGCCTTGCCGTCGAAGTACAAAGTCCGCCATTTTCCTTATCTTGTCTCTCTCCTTTTTCTTACCAATCCTTTCAGCCAGACTCTCCGTTGTGCTCGCCGGCGGAAGTGCTGCTGCACCCCCTCCCCCCGCGACCCCTCTTTCTGCGATTCCTGCCGCCACCATTCCCGCCGCCGCCACTCCTGATGCTGCTCCCCGCACCCCAACTCCAACTCCTGACCCCACCGCAGACGACCCCGCCGGCCCTCTCTTTGTGCGGGGGATTCCGAAGACCCCAGCAGAGTTGGAAAGAGATCATCCTCCCGGTAGTGGGGAGGTTTGGTATGTGGTCATTCTTGGCCGTGAGCCCGGTTTGTATGCTAAGGCGTGAGTGTTCGCTTTTTATCTTTCTACTTCTTACCAACTATTCCCCAGGGCCGACGCCGACTATCAATGCAACGGCATTCCGCACCAGTACAAGGTGAAGAAGACCAGTCGCACGGACGCCATCTCCTGCTATCGCTCGCTCTACAACGGTCCGGAAGGCAAGGGGGTGGAGAAATGGAATGAGGTTGTTTAATTGTTCAATCATTGTTGTCGTTCTTTCTTACTGCTCGTCAATGAATTATCGCTGTTTACTCGGTTTCTTTCTTTCTTTTCACTTAGTCGACTGAAGCTGTAAGCTGCGCCATGTTTTCAATGCTCAAAATATGATACAAAATGCAAACAAATCAATAAATTAGTCTACTCTCCGGGGACGACGCCGATCCAAGTACTCCTGCATATAATCAAGAAAGCTTGGCATCCTGGGCTCCGAGTCCCAATCTATCGCGGGACTATCTTCGCGAACGGGTGTGGAATAGCGACGGCGGTTTTGCGGTAGAAGTCGAGTGCTAAGAGACTGTCAGCAGGGGTAGAGTCAAACGACGAGGGAAAAAACCAACGACAATGTACCAGAACGCTCCCGTTCCGGTGTCAGTAATACGCCATGCATGAGGAACACATTTTCATCTTCTCCCACTTCGATTGATCTTCCCTGACTGGGCATCGCATCCGCGACTTCGGAGATCGTGCTGTGAAATCATATGTAAGCGAAAATCATCTCTTTAAGTTAGTCATTTCGCACCGGTGGCCTGCCTCTGCATCGTCAGAGTCCTCTGAATCGACGTCCCGCTCGCTATGGGGACATTAATACTAACTTTGCTCGAGCAATCAAGTCATACTCATCAAAAGGTTCGTTTGCTCTGTGAGGAATCAGTTTTGTTCCCGACATCATGATGAGCCGCAAACTCACCTCATCCGAGGATCCGGGGGTGCGGGAGGCAATACCGGCTGTTGCGCCGGTTGTCGTGCCATCGTCAACAATGCATCCGAAGCCTCGCTTTCAGATTCGGCCAAGATGCGGGGAGACGGAATCTGCGGAAACGGGGATTCAAGTGGAGCGGACTTGAGGTTTTTTTTGGGTGGTGGCCTGGGCTTGTCAGATTTGCGACGCTTGGCTTTGATTTGCGCACTTAGAAAGGTTTGTTCCTCATCTGTTCCTTGTAAGAAACTTAGGGCTAACCGCTTTTCTGCCATTTGAATTCGCCTCTTTTCCCGAATGATGTCCGCACTGGGATGAAGCATTAAATATAGAAGTGTCAATACGACTTGGATTTACTTCTTCCGATAATAAGTTGCGGAGGCTACTCTTTTGGCTTGGGCTGCGACACTGGATATGATATTACTTACATTTGACATGCAGGAGGAGACCAGAATACCTTGGGTCCTTCGCCATAGGCGCCATCGTCGTGGTTGTGATGGTAAGAAAGAGGTCTGGGGTGGCTATGTTGATGCGAAATGGGATTCAGAAGGCTCGATCGCAAACCTTTCACGGTGTGGCGATTAATGCGTCTCGCAGCTTGAAGACCAAGAGGAGAGCGACCTATGTACGAAATATACAACCTGTAGCTCCATTCCAGAGCAAAATCAGGCAGCATGTTTGTCGGTCCAACCGGAAGGAACTCACAATTTCTCGATTTTCTTCGGTACCAGGTGTATTGTGAGTTTTGGTAAACCTGCAGCGACTCAGAATCATACATCCAGAAAGCTTCAAACGCGAATTATTCATACCCTTTAACTGTATCAAGCATACTTGCAAGAAAAGCGTTCGGCGCACATAGGTCACACTGTGACAGTTCGCGCCTCCTGCCTTAAAGGGACTAATCACCCTCAGGTCGCGATGCCCGTTTCCCATTCTGCGCTATACGGTAAGACCCCGGCTCATCCGGGATGCCAAGTTAGAACATACAGGACCTCATAATGCAATACTTACATAAGTGACATTGCTGGAGGCGGCGGGACAACCTCGGCTGTTAATGAACATAGAAACGCACCAAACGTTCAAGCTAATCACTCACAATAAGACTTTTTTGCATGAACGAGTTTCAATATACATTGTACACGTCACATCTTATTCTTGAGGCGAATCTGGCTTGGTTCAGAGAGATATAAAAATGGCATTTATATTGGTTTTCACCTCGGCAACCGTTTTGCGAATCGTTGAGAGGAGGTAAGCGAGATTCTTTGAGGCCATAAAATTTGAACCCGGTATCGGTTTTCAGGACATTAGTCTCAGCTGATTTGGAAAAACTTTTGAAATTTGTTGCGTTTTACTGAAAGACGCAAATTTCCACCCAAGGACGACCACTGTCTGAACGAGTAATTGCGGTGTTCCATATACCTCTTGCGTTCAAAGGTGAGACACAGTAAGTAGATCATTGAAAACTCTGACTTCACCGGGTGAATCGAGTTTCACAGCCCTGTATAACATGTTAGCATGCCGCAAATGTTAGTTTCTTGACAGGGTTGAGAACGACAAGTCGTGCCTCCCTCCACGAGTACTTGCAGGCTTCGATGGAAGTTCTGAGTTTCAAAGTAGTTAGAGTCCCTAAGAAATCGAAAACTCATACTTTAACTGGCCATTTCAGTTCGAGAGACCCGCATAACATGTTCGCAACCCAGATTGTTGCATTCTCCCCGGCATCGACGATGGAAAGCCCGTTTTGCTTGAGCCAGGACCTAGAGCGTGGATCTTTTTTCACAAAACATCTTGAGAGTCTATTACATACCAAAAGAAAACCAGGCTAGCCCCTTCATCGGCCGTGGTTGAGCCAGAGGGATGTTTTCGGGGATTCGTCGAATGACCCGGGACCGCCGGCCCGACACTCCGGAGTTGGTCGACATCTCAAAATGAGTGCACCATTGCTCAACGTTGTTGTTTTACGCGTATTAAACGGCAGGTACTATATCCCCTTATTGAACGAGCACCTCGGTATGCGCCACATATCGACAAGGAGAGTGGAAACCGAGTAAGCAGTTGTTCCTCATCGGTTGCGGTGTGCATGCTGAAAACACTCTCAGGGTGGTGATCTACGGCAGAAATTCAAGATAGCTGAGAGTAGTATGAGTTATTAAGAGCCCCAGTATCCGCCCCATAGCGATAAGGAGAGAAGAAACCAAGTAAGCAGTTGTTCCTCATCGTTTTGCGGTGTGCATGCTGACAACACTTTCAGGGTGGTGATACACGGCGCAAAGTCGAGATTGCCGGATGTAGAGCGAGTAGTGTGTCGATTGTTCAAGTAGAACAAGTCAAGCGGTGTACTCTCGAAGTAGGATGAACGCAAACGAGTGTTCCTGTCAAGGAGGTCGGAGAATGAGGCAAAGTCCATTATGCCGTAAGTATCAATTGATCCGCTCCCACATTCTCTTTTTTCGTGTCTACGTTCACCTCCACAGCTCGCAGCTCCACCGTGCGCTTCTGCGACTACACTTGACAACGGGACGAATTCACAGCTATCTGGTCTCCGGTGGTTTGGACTGCTTGCCTACTCTACTTGTACACTTCCAACTTTCTTGCTTGACTTTGCTCGTCTCATCGCAATCTGGTCATTATGAATTGAGCGCAGAGGAATCACAACCTGTTCAGCCCTCCACATCAACTCAACGGTAACTTCGTTTCGCTCCTGGTTTCGCTTTGTCGACAACCGCATGGCTGCAGTGCCCCCATTTGGACGTCCGGCAAAATTTGATGCCTTGATTTCGCGCTTTGCTCTCTCCCACCATGAGCTTCGATATGAGCAAGCCCGCCCAACGGGCGATTGCCAACGACCGCTTTCGCGCTGGGATTTGTCCGACTCTGGGCCCTCAGCTCATGACTAGGGAACGGCGCCACCGCAGAGCAGGTATGTATTGACATTCTCGTTGACTGTATTATGAGTCTGACTCGTTGCAGAGAGATTCACGAAGGAACGCTTGGAACGAGAGGCGCAAGACCCCGTCGCAGCGGCCAAGACAGAGAAAGAAAACCGCGATAAATACATTCGTAAGTTTGTTCTGTCTTTTTTGCTTGATTGTCGAAACCTCGCACCATAGAATACATCGAAGAACTGAGGAATCGCCCCAGTCTCCCAGCGCGCCCCAAACCAACCACGGTCAGCCTCGCTCGCGAAAATCTCCAACGTAGCACACGCCCATCAAACCCGTTTCGCAAGATTCCACGCTCCAAACCGGCGACTTTCAAACCCTACCCATCGCCGCACGCGAAATCCGACCTCGTCAAATCCGACCTCCACGCCCGCAAGTATCCCTCGTTTGTCGACCGAATGAACGAGCTTCTTGGCAGGGATCCGCTCAGTCTGGCTCGCCACGAAGCCAAGAGAAGGGAGATCAAAGAGCGGGCGTATGCGGAACAGGAACGGGCCAAAATAGAGAACGCAAGGTATCGCGTTATGGCCCAGATTCTGGAGGAGGGAGAGGGGAAGCGCAGGGCAGAGAAGAAGGAAGTTGGACCTGCCCCCGTCGGTTTTCATTTTATCCAGGAAGGGTACGTTCGCCATAAACCGGTTTCTTATTCTATCCAAATGACACTTTTCATTGCAAGGGAGAACGTTTTGCTCGCTCCAATCGACGACAACACCGACTCTGGGATGCTTTTCGGCCGGGCGGATGAAATCCGGGTAGTCCACAATTAATCGCACCGCTCATGTCCCCAAACAAAATATATTTATTATGTTCTTCTATTGAAGGATACCTGAGTGCGGTATAAAATGACCGACGACCTTCGCAGAATCCAAACGCCCAAACCCCCGCTAATCATGGGCAATTTCCCCCCGCTCAAGCCCAGACAACCTGAAATGTCGGTTTTTTTTGGCCCGAATCTGATGGAAACTGATCAGCGTAGACCTATGGTTCCAATCGTTAGTACTTGGGAGATCGAAGCCGCGTGGGCAGCAATGTCAATCACATCGGTTACGGAGATGGGTACGGGGTATCGGCGCGATACTCTTGATGACTATGGTGGTGGTGGTTGGCGCTGGCAATACGAGAACCGGGGGGCACGTCGTCGTCGTGTGTTGGCGGAGCGGAAGGAACAAAAGAGAAAGGCGAGGGCACGTACCTGAGAAAATTGCCCACTATAGTTTCCTGCTTTCGTAAACATCGAAGCGTTCGTCCAAGTGCAATTACCAAAGATGTCTTCTTATCTCGTAAACATTGTCAGTTGACTCAGTTCGGGGATAAATGCACTTTAAAAAGTGGCAGATGCGTGGTCCAAGAGATTATACCGAACCCACCAATTGCAGCATCGCATGGCGACCCACTCCCTCCCCGAATTGTCGGTTTACGCCCATGCGTGAGTATCCCAATTTTGCGGCGCCGACGTGGTCTCTGACCTGGACCCGAGTGACGATATATTCATCCGCCGGTATCGGCAACGGGAAAGCATTCGGGAGCGAGTCCGGATCCTAGAGAGAATGATCCAGAGCCGTATTCATAGGTGCTAATTCGTTCCTTACTTCTTGATTGCTTGTCGACTAACACAAATCAGAGCATTGCGCGAGGGAACCGGCCTCTCCAGAAGGATGAGGTTACAACGAGACGTGCGGAAGTGGCGGAACCAACTCAGGGAGCTCAACCTGATGCTCGAGGGGATGAGTTTGATTTGTTCGTATGACGCTTGTTGCCAGTATGCCCGTACTTTGCTTGCTCGGGATGGTGGGGATGACGACGAGGAGTTTATGGAGGTAATTGTGTATGAGGGATAGTTGGAGAATTGATCAATTGCCTTTTTGAGTACTCCGGCTTCGGGTAACAGGTCAGCCGCCCAGTCTGGGCCCGGCGACACTGCCACATCATCTCATCACAAACCAATCTTCTCTTCCACCTGATTCTCTCTTCGCTTTTTTATCCATGTCTTCCTCGACGCTTGCTGACCTCCATGATACCACTACTTCCAAAATCTTGTCTTCGTAAAATCGTCAGCATATTGAGCCCGAGCACACAGGCAACCACGGCGCTGGTGTCTCGGCGATTCGCCTCCATCTCCAGACGCGAGCTGTATCGCGAGGTGGAATTGGACGAACACCAAACGCGACTATTCTTTGCTTCTCTGTTGTCGAATCGGAATCTGGGGTATCTCGTACGTGAACCGCTACTTCATTCTCTGACAATTCTGACCCAATATTCCAGGTGCATAAACTCACTCTTACCGGCACTACATACTCATGCCGCAAAGAGCTTGCGGAGGAAGCTTTCTCTACGCTCTTCAATCTTTGGTCTCTGAGTATCTTCCACCCGGTCAATTTCCTGCCCCTGCCCCACTTTCCCGGCCACCTACGGGACTTTCTGTACGCGCCAACTGCCGACGATCAAGTCATGCAATTCCTGCTCTCACAGCCGTCCATCGAGTCCGCTTTGTTCGGGGACCTAGGCTTGGTCGCCTGCGATTCCACCCTCCTCCCTCGTCTCAGGGATGTCTCGGCTCCTCCTGAAGATCTCCTGAATCTCGTACCGTCGCGTCCTGTTGAACAGGTCGGTTTTCTGTACCATCGCGGGGACGAGGCGCGGCGTCCGATAATCTCGCTCGAGTTTCTAAAATCCTCAATGGTTCCTATCGTCGTTCTTGAATTGCAAATTTCTCAGGTATTCCTCGGCTCTCTTTTGTTGTGCGCCAACAAATGACTGACATTTAATCCAGTTGCTCGCTGCGTCCAACGCAACACCGGGGCTTCCGGATCTATTGCCCGAGGTGAAGCTCCTTATCGTCTACCAGGACAAGACTTGGGGGACAGCTTGCATTCCGGCGGTGAGTTCGAGTTTTCTCTGTGTTTGATAGTCCACTGATTATGCACGATTTCAATTCCAGGAGAATTTTGGGGAATGCGTGAACGAGTTGATTGTGGGCATCAACACCATGCCCACTATCCGCCATCTCGTCATCGCCTCAACATACGGCGGTGTACAGGCTGCTTTGATTCGTCGTAAATTTGTTCGCCGCTGTTCCGTTGACCTCGATTATTTTGTAATAGGTACTGCAGATTCCATGTTGTACTGGGCTGGTTTGTCTGATCATGCTACTCACATTTCTGAGCCTCTTGACGCCTCGTGTTTACGCCATATCCATAGTGTCGAGTACTAAATTCATTGATTATTTTTTGTCCTGCAAAATATTCGCAAGATAATGTTGAATGGCAACATATTCTTCTACAATATCTGTCTGCTGTTTCCCCTGTGCAAATCTACATGTTTTCTTGATCCACATACAACTTGGTTGACGACACCGGAAGAGCTCTTTGAAGTTGCTAACCCAGCGCCTATTCGGCGCTTATTGAGGTAATCAAGATTTGTCGAGGTTAGCCGAGATGCCGCTTTGGGAGCAGTGATGTGGGGGTTGCTTGGCATCGCCATTGCTTCCACTTTCGTCGTCACTCCCCTCCACCTCCAAATCTCTTTCTGCGGCGTTCTCCTTGGGCAACCGTCACATCCCCCTCCCGCCGGGTCCAGCACTTCCTCTTTTACTTCTCCAAGCGTTTTACGCTGGGTAGGAGCCTCCTTGGACCTTGATCTCCGATAATCGTCCCCATGTGATACCGCATGGCGGAATTTTTCATCCTATCCGCCATCTCTCGGTGATTCATCAAGATCTGCCTTGGCGTTCTCTCTTCCCTCCTCGCTTTCATGCCTCCGCGTCGTCGTGCGTTCCCTCACTGAGAAATTTTCTAACTGACTGACCTTGTTTTCTCGTTTTCCAGGTGTTCGTACTTTGCATGTCAATGCCCCCACTCGGTCGTCTCAGCGGCCGCAAACCCGCGATCGTCGTGGTCGTCGTGCTCCTGGCCCGCCGATTTCTCGTTCCGGGTTCCCACTCGGTGTCTCTCAAGGTGTGTAGTCTCTACCGATTATTATCCTATGATCGCTGATACATTCAATTGAATCGCAGCCGACGCCGCCTACGATGCAGCGGCGTGGGCTGCCTTGGACGCCTGGTCGGCCGCGTCGTTCTCGAACGCGTCGCCTTCGTCTGTCACGCCTGCCGCGGCGACCTCGTCTGTCTCGCCTTCCGCGTCGACTTCTTGGGGTGGAGGATGGGAGGAGAGAAGCGGTGGTGGATGGGGGGGTGGATGGGGCACAGCTGGCGGTTCATCATCGCCCGCAGCTAGCGGTTCCTCATCGCCCGCCTGGGGCAGTGGAGACGGGTGGGGCTCAGACAGTGGATGGGGCTCGCCGGCTTGGGGTGCGCGGGATTGGGGCGTCAGCGGCTCTGCCTCGTGAAACAACTGATAGATTGTTGATGTAGGATCACGGGTCAATTTGTAAGGGCATCGCCCGGTTTCCATACGCAACAAGTTGTTTCCCCCCCGCCCCTTCGTCTGCTCCCAGCGCCTATGACACGAAAGAGAAAAATTGGAAGCTTTCAAACCACCGTAGCCTCCGACAGCGACAGCGACGGGGAGCACGATGAGCTACCGCGCGCCCGCGAAGAGGGTCTATTTCATCGCGCGATTCGTACCGACGCACACGGGCGTACGGTTGTTTCTACGTCTCAAGTGGCCGTCGCCGCTTCCCCGACCAAGAGACGACCTCCCGAACGGGATCTCTTGGTGCCTGACGACACCGAGTTCTCCTCGCCGATGGATTGGGAGGATGACGCCCCACCTTCGTCAGCGTTTCCGTTCATGGGCGAGGAGTCTTTTGCTTTTGATGAAGGACACCCAGTCGACCCCCCGCGCAGAAAACAGCGTGAATCAGTATGTTTTTACTTACTTGAAAGTCGTTCGTTAAATGAATAACACCGCCAGGACCGTCCCTTGACGCAATGGCTTCTAAACCGGCGTGCACGCTACCTGGATGAGTTACTACGCCTCGAGGGGCGTGGGGACTATCGTCATCAGACCA
Organism: Favolaschia claudopus; assembly: GCA_037176885.1. Classification (NCBI taxonomy): domain Eukaryota; kingdom Fungi; phylum Basidiomycota; class Agaricomycetes; order Agaricales; family Mycenaceae; genus Favolaschia; species Favolaschia claudopus. Next base: position 1,971,111 of record JAWWNJ010000005.1, read on the forward strand.
AATGTTCGGGTTGTACCAGACCGGCGGGCGAAGCCGTTTTCCGCTGCAAAGACTGTTTCAGCGACGCCTTGTTTTGCAAGTCCTGTCTTGTGTCGGAGCATAAGGATACTCCCTTGCACCGCGTTGAGGTATTTATCGAGTTCCTCATGTCTTAGAAATTTCCTGAAGTGTTCATCCAGATTTGGAACGAGCGTGAATTTTTCGAGACAGTGACTCTGAAGTCTTTGGGACTTCGGATCCAGCTGGGCCACGGACGGAATGGAGTTTGTCCCGGGACCTTACTCAAACAAGTTAGGGCTGCAGAGGAGGAGGACGCGAGAAGGGTTGCGGCGGAGAGAGCGCGAGACGCTGCTGAGGAGGGATTGGGGATGGATGGAGAAGACGGAAGCGAGGAGCCGACGGCAGCAGCGGGAAAGCGTCCCCGCGATGATTTCTGCATCATCGACTCGAACGGGGTGCACGAGGTCGGGCTTGACTTCTGCACCTGTTCGTCGGCCGAGGACCACGACATCCAGCTCGTGCGTGCTCGGCTATATCCCGCGACAACGACCAACCCTGCCACAGCCGCGACGTTCCGCGTTCTGCGGGATTTCCACTTACTATCGCTGGAAGCGAAATGTTCGGCTCATCATTTTTACAATAAACTCGCCCGCCAGACGAATAATAACGGAGTTTTCCAGCCACGCGTGAGTGACTCGTTCCAATGCAGCATGACTTTGACCTGAGCGAATATCAGACACGGTACAACGAGTTCCTCAGAATAGCGCGTGAATGGCGCAACCTGCAGATGTACAAGCGTATGGGACGCGCTCACGCTGCCAGTGGCATCGCGGGCACGCGCGCTGGCGAGTGCGCGCTGCTGTGCCCCGCTTGTCCGCAGCCGGGGAAGAACCTTCCGCTGGATGGCTCGTGGAGAAACGCGTCGCGAGAAAAGCGTTTTATTTACGCGTTGTTCTTGGCTATGGACGCGAATTTTCGCATGAAACGGAAGGATGTATCGAGTGAGGCGGACGATCCATCTTTGGGCGATGGTATCGCGTTTTTTGCGAAGGTTGGTGAATATATGCAGCACCTGGAAAAGAACTGGGGGCTTGAGCAGGAGGTATGTCGTATATTCTTTACATTTTGGCTCCATATTGATGCGATAGAAATGTAGAAAAGTACTTGTGTCGCGCACGATGCTGTGAACGAGCCGAATAGGGAAGCATACGGAACGGCGTCGTCGGGAATAGGGACGGTCGATTGCGCGCGCCATAACATGAAACGACCGAACGGTGTGGGCGATCTTCAGAAGGGTGAAAGGTATTCTTCCGTTCTCCGCTTGTTTTGTGGTATTCATGTGCATGTCGCAGGTATATAAATATGGACTACATGTTGTGGCAGAGTCTCCAATACTACGACGACATTCTTCAATTGTTTATCTCGTACGACATTGTGTGTCAGTGGTTCAAGAACGTTTGGATCCGCCTGGCGAAGTACAGTCCCGAGCTACAGGAACGGGGCGTGCGACGCTTCTACACGTGGCTCATTCCCAAGTTCCACCTCCCTGCGCATATCGAGGATTGCAATGTCCTCTTCTCCTTCAATCTCACTCCTTTCGTCGGCCAAACCGACGGGGAGGCGCCCGAGCGAGGCTGGGCCCACATCAATGGCCTCGCTACGAGCACGAAAGAGATGGGACCCGGTGCGCGTCGCGATACCCTGGACGACGCCTTCAATGATTGGAATCACAAGAAAATAATCGGTCTTGGGAAGTCACTGCTCGAGAAAATACAGAAAGCGGTCCCGAATATGACTTCCCATCGTTTGGCGCTGCTGGAGGCGGAGCAGGCGTTACCCGACGATGTCGTGGCTCAGTGGAGGGCGGAAATGGAGGCATGGGAGTTGGATGCAGCGAAGCCGAACCCCTTCAAGCTCACGGAGAAACACGAGGGTGTAGCCGCGATACGTGGGAGGCTGGCAGCACAGATTGCAGAGGAGGGGGTTAGCGCAGATGCCGGCGACGTGCGGGGGGATATTCACGCTCATGAGATGGTTCATATGGGGATGCAGCTCGAGGACCAACAACGACAGCTCGCGTTCGATGCTACTCTTCTCAAGACCCACGCGACGGATCGCCAGAAGACCGGACTGCTCGAACGATCCAACAAGCTGGGGAGGAAGATAGCGGAATGGCTGAAGATTCGCGAGTCGTTCACGCCAGATGTTTCATCGCTTCGAGCGGCGGACGACGCAGCCCGCATTGATTCAGCTCGCCTCCAACCAACCCCCCCATTACCTGTTCCCAGCATCAAGCTTTGGCTTCCCTCCGCGCTCGCGACCCGGCCGCAGATCTCGGTGAAGCGTTCGCACGCATATTACGAGTTTGAGCTGCGCGTGGGGCAGGCGCATGCCGCCCTGGAGGAATTGCGACGACTGTTGCTGGTCCGTACCGCCCAGTACCAGTACAAGGATGAGTTTCAGCGTGGTGTTGCTGCCAATACCCGGGGCAAGACCGCCATTGCGAGCACCGACGAACAGATCCGCCGGAGCGCTGCTGAGTACCGTGGTGCGCGACAGGCCTTGGAGCGCCTGGGGCCGCTTTTGAATGAGACCGCTTGGCAACGGCAGCTTCGGGTGCTTATGCCCGACGACGTTCGCCCGCGACCACGCGCCACTTTCAGCGATCCGCAGCGCAAGGCCGGCCACAAGAGAAAACGGGGGCAGACGACAGAGCAGTTCGCGGAGGAGAGGCGAGCAAGGGAGGCTGAAGCACGTCCGGCTTCTTGGATCTGGCTGTCACAGCTGTCGGAGAATGAGGAGTCGCAAACTGGGATGGTGGAGGCATTGCGGATTGAGTGGGCGAAGACGCGGGCTCGTGCGCATAGGTGGACGGAAGAAGTAGATTTGCTGGAGGAGGAGATGCGTCGTGTGCTGCAGTTCCTCGAATGGAAGGCCGCATGGTGGACAGCGCTTGTGGGGCAGCGTGAGGCTGTGGTTTCGGATGCTGTGCTGAATGAGGGATTCACCGCCTACGCCCAGCGCCAATCCCGCATCCAGCTGGACTTGCGAGCTCGTTTCCAAGAGAACTGGCGCGACGTCCCCGCCTACATCCAGATGGGCCGAGACAGCGCCTCAGCGATCCCGGAGGAGGAGGAGGACGGCGGGGAAGACAGAGAACACGAGGAGGAGGACGCTCCGGTACCGGAGGCTCCACGGGACGAGTACCTGGGAGCGTCACTAGTCGACGAGTCGCTGGCATAGTAAATGGACTATTTTGGACTTTTTAAAGCGAAAACTGCCGCGACGCATTTGTATCTCTACCTACAATGTACACAGACGTATTATACTGTATTTCTAGCGATTTTCTGCGTTTTTTTTGACCCGTTTTCGTCCACGCTGAGACCGACGGCGACGAAGCACCTTTGCTCGCTGTCTGCCCAATTTGGGATGCTTATGTCATACATCCGAAAAGGGAAACACCTCTCTTCATCGTTGCCCACAACCAGCTCGGACGCTTGCTCGCCGTCCCTTGTACTCATCAGCGTAAGCGGCAGTGGCTGTCATTCCCATATCAAGGTGCCTCTCATTAGAGGCTTGAATACAAAACATATTGACCTTTCATTAGAGGTCGTTTTATAAAACACCGCCAGTATCTGGTGCATACTTGCTGTCCGGGAGAGAGATCTCGGCGGAGGGGGCAGCCTCGAGGTAAGTGATGGGATGAGTATTGGTAATTTTGATACCCGTACACTGAAGAATTGCGAGAGACACCTTCGAGGCGTTAAAACATATCAAGGTTGCAAAGAGACCGTGAATCTTGAGCAAATGATCATTCGCTGCAGATTTGGAATAAGTTGTAGAAGCTGTCCGATCCCAACTATCTCCGCCAATTGAGAAGTATCGAACACGGAGAAGCCGGTCATGGCTCTTTCCATCCTTGACGTCGAATGTGGGGTCCATGAATGTTCGTAAGATTGTTTTTTTATGTGCTTTCTTACTTCCGTCCTCATTGAGAGTAATCCACAGACTGTGGCCACCAGGCGGTGCAGCGGCCTCCTGTGCAGCGCGGAGAGTTTGTTCAGCCGCAAGAGCAGCATGGGCATCAAAGGTGAGGATTTGGGCATCTAAATTTGTGGCCGACGACTCAAGCCCGGCAGTCTCCGAGTCGAGAGCGGCGGACACGTTCTCCAATGACCGGTCAACCTCCTTAGAAAGCCCAGGATATTTGCCCCCCTTGGGCCGCATCAAATCAAAGCCTTCCTGTGAGAAGCGGGTAGTAAAATCTATGTCGCATCCATACTTGGCGAGAACTGCTCTTGCTTGAGCAACTCCTGCGTGGTAGCAGGCGCGAATGTCGCACGAGCCCGCCGTAAGATCCCCTTCCCATTCCCGAGGAGAAAGGTGATCTACATCGCGGTTCCGAACCAGACGAAGGCGCCGAGCTCGACGTTCCAAATGAGGATACTTCTCGAAGATTTTGTCAACGCGAAGGGCGGAACAGATGCGCCGGCGTAATTCATCAACATCGTGGTTGGGGGAATGTCCGCCGATCATTCTCGACCTTCCAAAGAGTATCTCGAGGACATCGTCTCCCAGAAGGCAAAGGAAGACTTTTAACATCGGATTCAAGACCTTGGAGTGTGCAATTTTAAATATCATGTTTTTGATCATACACTGAAGATCCCCGTAGAGTTGGTGCGAAAAAAAATCGCCGTCGTGCTTCACAAAAAGCGCACAGGCCATGTGGGCGAACTTGACAAGCTGAATCATTTGTTCTGAGAGGGAGAGTGTCGGCATAATGAATGGATTGACGAGGGCATCAAACATCTCTCCCAGGAGACTCAATGCGCGGTGTGTTATTTTCTCGGAAGGGGTAAAACCAGAGACGTCAAGGCTGCGCAAGTCGGCAACAAGACACAGTAGCCGAATGGCACGGCCTACGTCTTGACCATCTTTTGGGTTGAGCAGAGCGTGAATCCCCTCATCGGACCAATCATATCCTGGGATTTTTTCAAGCCATTGCGCAATGAGAGTCTTGTTTATAACAACATCGTTGATAAGAATTCCGGCTAGCGAGCACAGTAGAGTGCAAAGCCCTGTAGGTAGGTAGCAATCATTAGCCAAATTGAAATGCGTAGGATGTAAGCGCAGACGGCTTACGTTTGAATAGATGTTTAGGATCAAAGTCCATTGTGATCCCACCTTCGCCAGTGTATAAATTCAGCCCCGGCAAGTCGCGGAGGAATTCATACAACGGGTCATCTGGACCAAGCAACTAGTGTTGGGAAAGTTCGGTTCGGAAATCGGTCCGAACGCCGAACCGAACTGAACCGGACGCGCGTTCAGCGTTCAGGTTCAGCAAAACTCGAACCTGAACGCAAAGTTCGGTTCTGCGTTCAAAGAAAACACGTCGCGTTCGGACGCGTTCGAACGCCGAACGCGAAAGCTGTCAAAGTGAGCATTTTTCGGCCGTTATTCTCACCATCGCAGATTGATTGTCAGATTCTCGGCGCCGGAATGTCGCAGAAGAAGTTCGGCTGCCTATGGATCACGATTTAAACAGCCGGCATGTCAGTCTAATCAACATCATTGGGATTTGCCGGCCTGGAAAATGATGAGGTAAGTCGATTTCTTCACTCTTTACTCTTCTTTTCAATTCGAATTCAGTTCAAATACTTCGGCACGCACCTCAAAACATCCCAGCGCCAGGAAAACAAAGTGACTTATGATTTGATTACGTTCCCAAGCAAGATTCTAACTATCCGAGATCGCCGGCAGCAAAAACGTTCGAACGCGTTCGAACGCCGAACCGAACCTGAACGCCGCGTTCAGGTTCAGGTTCAGGGATTGGCCGAACGCGAAGCCGCGTTCAGGTTCAGCGTTCGGGGCAAAGTGCCCCGAACCTGAACCGAACCGAACTTTCCCAACACTACAAGCAACTTGTGCATACACACAAGGTATAGTGCAGCTCTCCGCGTTCCGTCTCCATCCGATGCCAGTGTCGACAATTTTCCGAGTTTTGCCTCTCCGTGAGGGGACAGCTTCCAGGCCTGGACAAGTTTCTGTAATATTTCTGCGGATGATCTCCAGGATCCTTTCTTGCATGTCGGCATAATCAGGATCGGCTTAGCGCCATAATCCGTTGACGCGTGTCTGGAAATGGCCGCGACACTGTATTCCTTCCCGACATGGATATCCCCGGCGTGAATAGCCGTTACGACCTCTTCAATGCACGACAAATCGGTCCCCATCTGGAACGTCTTTAGCCGGGACTTTGCATGCTCACACAGTCCCGCTATTTCGTCTGTCTCTTCCAGATAGCACAATCTCCCGTCTCCAGAGATTTCGTCCTGAGATATGGTGTGGAGAACTGGCCCTAACTCGGAAGCCGGAGCATCACGGAATAAAATTTCTATATTCTCCATCATGTGATTCATGTCAGACAGCTTGACATCGCCAACTGTAATCCGCAGATTCTGCGCACGACGCTCCTCTGCGATGGTGAAACGTGAAGGGAGCATTGTCGGAGCTTTGTTTAGCGCATGTAGAGCTGCACCACCCCCAAGCTCATATATGAGGATCGCGAGATCTCTGTCAAACTCCGTGTAGTTTCTGGCATGGTACTTGCCCTCGATGGCAAGCTGACTCTTTTGTGTGGTTTTCTGAGTACTCCAGCCCTCCTTCTTCGCTGTGGAAAGCAACCGCGGGAGGCCAGGAACATTGTTTGCTGATAACAAGTCAAATAGCTCGGTCAAGGCTGTTTCTCGTTTCCGAGCTGCTTTGAGAGATGTCCAGTAATTGTTTTTCTGTGATAATATGAGACTATCTTCGAGATATTAGAGAAAAGAGTAGTAACCTTGACCTGTTCTGCCTTCAGTTGACGAGACAGGGCATTGAGTTTTGCCTCTAGCTGAGCGTGATTGAGTCGGTCAATAGATTTCTTCCCGAATGACTGTTGAGCCCATTTTTCTACGACCTCTACCGCGGAGTCCACTGTCCGGCAGGCGTCGCAACAACCGCCAGCAAGCGACGCAAACCCGGAGCACTCAATGGATTGTACGCGAATGATTGATGTGACAAAATCAACCGACAGAAGGGTATAGCGGGGCCGATGCTGCGACGACGCGTCGTGTATGATAAAGGGGTATGTTTTAAAGATTGGCCCAACGTCCCAGCGGAAGTATGCCCCAGAACATTGAACACCCGAGGCTGCACTGTCAGCGTTGACCAAGGGGATAGGTTTGTCAGGTGAGGCAAGACGCGTATTTGACGCGCTAAGCGCAACTGGAGACGCGTCAGAAGATCTAAACGCGTTAATTAAGGCAAGAAGTTACACACCGACACGGTCTTTGCATCGTCTACTATTCCAATGGGTTTCCATAGGCCGAGACCCCGGATCGTATCCATGTCCGACATATACAGAGCATCGAGGGCACAGAACTTTACGAGTACCTGCATGCCAGTCTCCAGTTTCGGCGCAGGGAAGCTCATTATTTGAATTATTAACAGCTGAAAAAGATGCTTGGTGCGATTCGGAAGTGGAAGAAAACGCGGAGTTATGAGACGAATTTGTATGTGCAGGATGTACAGAGTTATTATTCCATTCTGTTTGCAGAGTGTTCTAGAGGTCTAGAAGTGCTAGCCGTGTTTACGAGTGCGTATGAGCAAGAGGGAGAGGGTGAGCGCGTCGAGTGGCGCGGTGATTGCAACTGATGATCATTTCCTTTTCTGGGGGGGGTGGGTCGTGGGAAGTATTGGGTGATCCAGAGATCGCTCGCCTCTTGTTGCTGTCACAAGCTTAAGCACCCCGCCTTCGGCAGGGCCGACTTGCTGTGCTCGCGTCCCTACCTACGGAGGGTGCACAGCTTGTCGGGGCTCCGCCCCAAACCCCGCCTGTATTTTTTTTTGCTGGATTCCTTGCCCGCGGCGCCGCACTGCCGCTCGCTGCACTCGCTGGTGCGCGGCGCCGGGGACCGCGTGCGAAAAGTCACCTGCCTTTTCACGTGAATTATCACGGGACCTGCGGTCCCGTAGTGTCTTTTATTACAAGCTTAAGCACCCCGCCTTCGGCAGGGCCGGCTCGCTGCGCTCGCGTCCCTACCTGCGGCTGGTGCACAGCTTGTCGGGGCTCCGCCCCAAACCCCGGGTAATTTTCTTGCTAGATTCTCTGCCCTCGGCGCCGCACTGCCGCTCGCTGCACTCGCCGGCGCGCGGCGCCGTCGGGAAGGTTCGTGGGAACCGGGAGCAACATCTCGACAACCGGCAGCGACATCTCGACATGGTCCCGTGGTTTCGTGTCAAAGTCACGTTACTTTTCACGTGCCCTGATCCTTGTGTTTTCATGTATAGGATAGACTCCGGCTGCTCAAGACAGATGCACCAGAGGAAAATAGATGGCGCGGTTCGTTTGGGAAACACCAAAACTCTCTTCAAATGCCAAGGTTATTGCAAGCTCCAGCGTTCAATGCCACTTGAGAGTCACTTAGGCGACCACTTGAATTCACCGCCGAATCGCGGCAAACTCAACAACAACGAACTGTCTCCCTCATCTCTGTGGAGACAGATTGTCTCTGACCTTTCTTGCGCAAGTCTACTGCCTCCTTCCCCGTCCAGTTTGCGATAGTTATTTCGGTATGTCGCATTTCCCGTCTTTGCGTTATCCCGCCCGGGCCCTTCGGGAGCAGCTCGGCACTGGTTTTCCCGAAACTAAAATAAAGCGTGTAAGGCCGACGAGCGGCATAGCCCGCTACTCGCTCTAAGACTCTCTTTTGAAAATGTTGCGAATTGCGCAGCACAGAAAACCGCGGCCCAAATGCTCGCTCGGTCGACGCGCTCGGAGCTCCGCGCGTCGACCAGCTCGCATTGGGCCGCTACCTCCACATTTTTCCCGCACGCATAGCTCACATTCTTGCACCCCAAGTCGTATACTCCTACCTTGCATGTAATTGCTTCCTCACAAATCAGAACACAATGGGACAATAATATTAAATAGTTGAGAAGTAACAACCCACAATATATTGTTGTACTGTAAGAGATTGGAGAAGTCACCAGAGTCCGAGTCGAGACAAAGCCCATCTGCAAAGAAAGGCATTGATTGTGTCCGCGATGGCGGTGAAGTAAGTTTGCAGGGCACATGAAGTCTCGGAGCTTGAATTGTTCTTGAATGAATTGAGGGTGGACAGGTAGGGTTTGTGCGGTAGTTGGGAAGAGGAAAGGAGACCAGAGGTAGCGAGGTTAATATCGCGCCAGTATGTCTGAAGGTGGTCTGGATACCGACAAACTTCTTGATGAGTGAAGAGCGACTTGACACGAGAACAAGTGGACTTGAGGACACGATGGTTTGAACTAATGGACAATCTGGTTTGCTTTGGCCTTGAATAACGCGATTTGAGTACTTAAGCACAGAGAAACTTGAGAGGAAGCTTGAAGCCGCCGCTGTTTGGGGTATTTTGAAGCGGCGCAAGTGGCACTCAACAGAACATTTGCGTAGTCGAGTAGGGCCGAAGGCAGGAGATCTGAGTGTGAAAGCTTTGCAATTTTTTGAGTAGTGGCTCCCTGGTCAAGGAGAGGCTAACAGCTGAGCGCGGAGGATGGGCGCGGAGGTGGTGAGGGAAGAGAGCAAAGAGGACGGTGGGATCAGAATATAATATTAATCACGGTCCCGGGCCGAGGGTCCAGATGAGAGTCCAGACCAGTCTAGGCCACTAACTACGTGATACGAATTGACATTTTGTGATTTTGGGCGACAAGTAAAATTAGGGCGCTATAAAACCCTTACCTAAAGGTAGCGGGAATAAAGAGTAAAATCGAAAGAGCCTTCATCCTCACCCATCATATCATGCCTCTGTCTGCTTTGAATCTACTGTGGCTTTCGCTCGGCCTCTATATCGTTTTCGCTACCTGGAACTTCCTCAGCAACCACGGTCCTCTGCGAAAAATCCCCGGGCCATGGCTCGCAGCTCGTACTCGATGGTACCGAGCTTATTTCGACTTGATACGTGACGGCGGATATCTGAAGCATTTGCAATGGCTTCATACGCAATACGGTGCGTATATCAATCCCCAACTTGAACATGTCAATTGATGTAATTTTTCGAACACAGGCCCCGTAGTAAGAGTCGGGCCAAACGAAGTACATTTCAGCGATCCAGAAGTCTACGACACCATATACGGGCATCGCTCAACCTTCACCAAAGACCCATTCATATACGGTGCATTCAAACAAGACCTATCCTCCTTCGGATTTCAAAATCCACACCAAGCTCGAAAACGCAGAGAAATGCTCAGCCCGCTTTTCTCCCGCCGTGCCATTCTGAAATTAGAACACGCCGTTCAGACCAGGGTATGTGATCCTTTTCCCATTCTTGAACCTTCAAGTTATATCCCATGCCCTAGGTATCAGAACTAGTCACCCGCCTCCACACCTACGACTCCTCCTCCCCGTGCAACCTCTCCATGGCTTTCCGCTCTGCCACTCTCGACATCATAACCACCTACTGCTTCGCCCAATCCTTCTCCACCCTTTCCCACCCGACCTTCCACCACCCCATCCTCCTCGCCATCCTCTCCGGCGTAACGACCATCTGGACTTTCAAATACTTCCCCTCCATCTACCTCCTCGCCAACCTCCTCCCCTCATGGCTGATGCAACGCATCGCCCGGCTCTCGGAAGGCTACGCGCAACTAATCCACTACCTCTCTAACCACCTAGACGAAATCATCGCTGACCCAAGCAAACTGGAATTCAATTCCGCTGGGGCGCAACAACAAGAAACGATATACAGCCACCTCCTCAACCCGGCTAACCTGGAAAAACACGACGTTCCGTCGAAACAATCCCTCCTCGACGAATCCATGACGCTTCTCGGCGCGGGCAGCGAAACCACGGGGAACGTAGTAACCTCAGGTGTCTTCCGCGTTCTCAGCAACGCCCGAATCATTCAAAGGGTGCAAGCAGAGTTGGACGAGGCGTTTCCCGCTGACGACTCAGAGACGGGTATGCCCGAGATGACCTATCAAGCGTTGGAAAAGTTGCCGTATCTGGTGCGTTCGAGCGTGCTGCCTGCCTGCCGTTTGAGTGTTTCCATTCATCATTTCTTCCTTCCTACCGCACGTCAGCCGAATTCTCATCGCTGAATTTGTAGACCGCCGTAATCAAAGAATCCATCCGCATGTCCCACGGCGTCGTCACCCCTCTTCCGAGAGTTGTAGGTCCCTATTCGGACGCTTTTATCGCGGGTTACCATGTTCCGTGTGGCGTAAGTCAAACTGTCGTTTAAATTTAAAGTTTTAGCTTTTGTTCTTGTTTATGGCATGCGAGCTTTGGCTCTTCTATCCTCTCCTACTCACTGACAACCTTACTGACTTGAATTCCAGACCGTCGTCTCCATCGGCGTAACCTTCATCCACGAAAACCCCACCATATATGAATCCCCTGACGAGTTCTGCCCCGAGCGGTGGTTGGATGGCGGGAGTCACCGTGTCTCGAAGGAAATCGAGACCAAATACTTTCTACCGTTTTCGAAAGGACCGAGAATGTGTCTTGGTATCAAGTGCGTTTCAAGATTTTGTGTTCAGTCTGAATCGATATTCAACATTCAACTTCTTCATTCATTTTGATTTTGCATTACTCTGAATCTAACACTCACTGACGATAATGATTGCGTTGCAGCTTGGCTTGGTGCGAGCTGTACCTTCTCTTCGCCAACACGTTCAGGAAGTTTGACATGGAGATTCATGAAACCGGGTAAGTGAAATCCGAGGTTCTTTGCTTGCGAGTCATCACAGTTCTGTTCATGGATGTCGAAACCTTCACAGAATAGAAGACTTCGAATATCAAGAGCACTGGTTGCCTGTATACAGAAAGAGGCCGTTCCAAGCTCGTATCAAAAGTCGAAGATAGATTGCCATGAGATAAATCAGCAAGCAAGCACAACGATTTGGAGTATTATTACAGTTGTTCGGCCTTCTTGGAGGCATTATACAAATTAGGTAGACTTCTCTAATGTTGTTGTAAGTAAACGATACGGAGTTGCTAAAATGCCGGTGATGAGCCATGCTGAACAAATCAAAGAGAGAGGGAAAGGAACACACACGCACATGGTACACACAACAGTTTCAAAATACAGGTCCGTTATACGCTAACGTCGGCGGAAAGCGAGCTCCCCAACGAATCCACCGCCGGTCGTTGATTTGGCTCGGCGAAGTGCAGTTCATTGACTTCTGTCGTGTAGTGTTGGCTGACGACCCCGGAATTTCCGTAGCCGGCGCGGTGAAGGTTGAGAATGAGACGCGAGACGAGGGTGACTGAAAGGCTGCGAAAGTTTTGAACTTGAACATCAGTGTCAGGGCTGGGATGGTAGAAAGAGTCCAACGCACGAGGTCGTCCACCAGGATAGGATTCCCGCAATCATGATCTGCGAGAGTAAATTAGTCAAATACGTAGTCAGGTTTCCGGTGGAACCGTGCGTACATCGCCAAACTAGACAAAAAAAATCGGCTTTAGATAAATCAACGGGGGAACAGAATAGACGACGACTTACGTAGAGCGTCAAAATATCAGCTAAACTGGCGAGGACGATTACTCTGAAATCCGGCGACTTTGTAAGATGTATCAAGGCAAAGAAAAGCTAAGACATACCCGAAATACATTGCGCCTAGTGAGAAAAAATCAACAAAAGGCCGCACAGGTTCACGGCGTTTAACAAACTCACCATCGCGCATCAGGCGCTCCATCAAGGAACCCGGGACCATCGAAATCACGGCCCTATCGAGGTGGCCGCGGTACAAGGTCAGTCCGAAAACCACAAGGTCTAAGACGAATCTGCCCAGAGAAGTTGTGAATTTCCGTCCGGTGGGAAGAATAATAACGATTTTATGCTTACTGAGCTTCCCAGACACCGGCAAGTCCTGAGGCAGAAATAGACGATGAGCGACTTGAAGTTTTGACGCTGTTCAAAACATACTAAGAGCACTGTTGCAACGTTCAGACGAGTTCAGAGACTATTCTGGTAACAAACACCTACGTATCTTTCGGGATCGCCGTATGGCACCCAGTTAATCCTGGTGCCCACATCATCTGGGGCTCCCAGATTTTGATGATCGTCCACTGATGAAATTTTAGAAGACCAAGATTATCATGGAACTGAGAAGCAGCGGGAACCCACAAGCCCTAGTCCAGCGGTGACAGCCCCGATGAGACCAAGAGGTATCATGACCGCCAGAGTACGTCCATACATGGCGAGTATACGAAGGCAAAGTGTGGCTGCGAGAAAGGGAAATTGGTTGAGGAGAGAGCAAAAATGTTGGAATTTGTACCACCCACTTTCAACGAGAGTCGACTGAACCATGAGCAAAATCGCCATTCCTCTCTCCATTTTTGAACATCTTATATCAAAAGATTTTGTTGGTTTTGTGATGCAGGATAAATGATGACTAGAGACACGTACGCCTTCAAGAAGTCAGTTCGCAGCTCGTATGCACGGAAGCAAGGAAGCGGCCCGGGTGGTGTTAGTGGAACACATACCTCGGGGCTTAAGTTGCCGAAATAGAATACGCACATGGCGCAGCTACACGCGAGTGACATGTAGCGCACGGCGAAAAACCAGAGGGCGCTGGGACGCAGTGGGTCTCGCCATACCAGCTTGACTTCGGAGCCAAATGTGAGGATGTGGTCAAACACTAGAACGACTGGTGTGCCCGATCAGCGACTGGTCCGACTATGAGGTTTGGGACACACCGAAGCCAGAAAGAAATATTTCACGATACACTCGACTGGAAGAGGGAAAGAGGAGTTCTTGGTTAGTAATGCTCGGATAGTGATAGCGGGCTCGAAGAAGCTTACTGGTCCCAAGCGAACGTTTCATAGTCGAGCCCGCCTGTAGAGAAGGAAGCAACGACATGGTTCATTGGCGAAGGGGGAGTTCAAAAAACATGGCGCAGAAAGTGAGCCACGCTTTTAAGGCTCGCGTATTCCGTGATTCGGTCTTCGCCCACCTCTCGGTCATGACATTACTCCGAAAAAGAAGATGATAGGTACGATGCCATTCGCTGGAGCAGGCTATCCCGCATAGGATATAATTGCGGCTGTCAGGGTTAAGCGTTATCCACCACGGCATGATTCTATATGATTTGTTCGACGGACCATGATCGATTCGGTCAAGCGGAAGTATTTTGGGGCTGGAGAGCGCTGGGGATCATCACAGGAATCATTCAGCGTGGTTCACAAGATATGTCAGGAAACTGGTTTTAGCTTGGTTTTAGCTGTAAGGCGTCAACTTTTGAGAGTCATGAGAATCCGGCGGGCGCTTGTACTACAGTAGAAGAGTGAGAACCCAAAAGATGATGTTTTGAATCGAGCCAGATGCTTCGCGGACGTTTTGGACCCTCCAAGAGTCAGGGAAAAACATAAGTAGCAGGAGATGACGGAAAGAAGCAACAAGTCCTCGGCATCTTCCGCGGTCCCCGCGTTTTCCGTTCCCACGACCGTCAAACCCTCCAAACAAAAATTCTAGTAAATTGGACATTCAACATTTTAGATGCTTACTCTGCCTCGCATAAGAGTGCCATGTCATGCCAGCTTTTTAGCTGGACAGAATGGCACTATAGCTACGTTCATGTCGAATAGCTTTTGAATTCTTTTCTTTTTGTGATTTTTCTCTCATTTTTCGACCCTTCCGAAACACCGGGAGCAAACGTTGTCCGATGAATTCGGTCCGGCGGCGACCAGCGGATCTTTCAGAGGACCGATCAAATTCATTAAGCGCCGGTTAATTAAGGTTCGATTCTTCGAATATCTCAGCACGGTCTACGAAGGTCAAAGAGGCCGCGAAGCTACTTACTCTTCTTGGTGCAGATCATTGACAGACAGACTGTGGCGTATTGTTTCCTTCCGGCTTTTATGATACGCGTGGCGATCTATGCTTATAGGAAGGCAGACAATTCAGAAGTTTACCACTAGTTTCAATAATGCCCCTGGGGTACGTAGACTACGTCAACCACTAGCCTTACTTACCCCAACGTCAATAAATCTGTATGTCATGATATAGATATGTAGATTCGATTCACCTCACTTTGTTTGTCTTCTAGAATTTCGAAGACTCGAACCTCAGGTTCAAACGACCAATGTCGTGGATACTGTGCGTACTTATCCAGAGTTAAAAAACTTGGAGCTTCTATCGAATCTCACAGATATGTCTCCTGGAAGAGTAGCGCCTACTTCCGGGATTCCACAGCTCAATGGTAGAGAGAAATTGAGAATGATGCATTGCCCAGTCGGAAGTTGCCGGTGCAGGGTCGGGCGATCAGAGGGATGTGCCGCATCACGCGTCGCCGCCCTGCGGCACCGCGCGGTCCTGAAATGTGATGCGCCTGTTCCGGTCGTACTTTTCAAGCTCATTTCTGAAATTATGCGCTCTCGAGATGGCTGACGTCGATTTCGCGGGCTCATAATAGGGGAAGTCAAAATTCAAATCTGGGAGTCGATTCTAGAGTCGATTAAGTATGATGTCGATTCTGATTTCGATTCTCGACTCGATTCTAGTCGATTCTGGGACAAGAATCGACTTTTGGACGGAATCGACTCAGAATCGAGTTGAATCGACTGTTTCGACTCTGGAGGAGGAACTCGAGGAGAATCGACTTTCAGAATTGACTCCAGTGAATATTTCTTTCGAAAATCTGGTGTCGGAATCGACTCCAGAATCGACTCTAGAATCGGGTCGATAATCGACTCCCCAAATGAATTTTGACTTCCCCTAATAACAACCGCAGACTCGGACACCCAGTAACAGAGAAATTAAATGCGCTCCCCTCGTACTATATACACAGAGTCGCATGAAATATAGCATAAGAACAACAGTCATAACGTCTACCTGACGTGTATAGTACAAAGGTCTATTAACATGGCTGTACATTGGCATATCTATGGCGATAGTTCCCAGAGTAAGTATACAATACCTTCAATGAAGGGAACAAACGCCACACTTTTAATATCCATATCCGCCGCTAATACTAATACTCCTCTCTCCTCCCCTGCGTCAACGGCGGCGGATCGGACGACTCATCCAGCGCAAACACCATAGTTTCATATGCTCCCGGACGCACCGGGCGTCTAGGCGCGTTTCCGCTGCTGCCTGCATTGAGGTGGAAGCGATGCTGATACTGGTGCGACGCGTCCGCGGCTGAGCCCGTTCGCGGAGGCGGCTGCGGAACGGGGGGAGATATGGGGCGGGGAGGGACGGGTGGGTGTCGGTGCGGGATGAACTGGAGTGGGGGGTTTCGGGCATCGTAAGAGCGGAGTGCCTCGGAGGGTTGGTATGGCTGGGGAGGAGGAGGAGTGTGTACGCGGGGGAGTGGCGGTGGCGGCGGTCTATATTCCCGCGACGGATAGCGTGGGTCGGGTTCACGTCTACTATGCCTATTGTGAGGCGAGTACGTGGGAGCGGGGGGCGAGGCTGGTGCACGGTGAAGGGAAGGAGATGAAGGGGCGCGGGAGTACTAAAGATGAGAGTGAGTTGAATGAGTTTAATCTTAAAAGATGAACCAACCAACCTGCGGCCTAGAATCGTCGGAGCGCCATACATGTTGTCGTTTATACGGTGGTGACCTGTCACCACGCTCGATATTATGCCAACGTCCTTCATCAGCGCCTACGGGACTTCTTGGCGGAGGAGATGGATGCCGGCGTGGGGGGATTAATGGCGCGGAGCGTACATAGACGGGGCTTCGCGGTGATATCGTCGTCGACGAGGACCGACGGCGATGATTAGATTGGGATGGGTCGTAATGGCCAGGCCCGCTGGACGAATTGTGTAATCTAGGGGGTATTTCGCGTTGGGTTGGCGGGGAACCATTGGGAGGAACCAGGATCCCCTCGCCCTGTTCCATGAGGCGCGTAAAAGACGCGCGAGAGTCGGCTGCCTGGTGCTGCATCATAGTAAGGTATCTTTCCACCTGCAACCAGTGCCTTTCGACAAACCGGCTGCGAGATTCGGCGTCTTCGAGCGCAGCTTCGGCACGCGCGAGGCGCTCTTCTAATACGCGGACCTCCTGATTAGGAGATTTATTAGAAAGAGCTTGGAGCTGCCGGTGGTATGTGTCGGTTTTTTTGCGCTCATCAGAGAGCTCCCGGCGTAATGCGTCGGCCTCGCGTCGAGCGTCGGTAAGGAGCGCGACAAGCTGCGATTCGGTTGTCGAGGGTGCAGTAGAGGGGCCGGGTGAATTTTCTATTTCCGCCGGAGCTCTCGGGACGCTCCTTCGCTCTCGTGGGACCGAACGTCTAGGGGAAGTCGCCATGAAAGTTGAGAAACGGTGCGACGCAGCGCCAGATTTTCCAAGGCGGATTTTGTTGGGGGGGTCAAGCGCGCAAAGCTGTGAATACCAGCACAAGGAACATTGACGCGGGGGAGAAAGCGGCGTGCAATCTAGCTGACTTGGTAGGCGTGTCAAGGCCCAATTTGGGACAGCAGGACTTGAAATTCTTGGACACGTTGAAAACACGTGTAGTCCGTCCGGCTCCTACCTTTTCCAGCTGACTTCTTGAGAGGAACGGCCGCCCCAGGCGTCTCTTTCGGACCTACCTTCCGACACAATTTGAGAGTCCATTAATTTTGTTGCGCATCGATGGTGGCGGAAGATCAAATCCTTACAAACAAACAATGACAGACAATTGATCTGCTGCCACACACCACAACGACCAGGTTTTACATCGTCTTGCGCTCTTTTCATTTCTCTGGTGGGAAATGTTTTCATATTACGCAGTCTGATTTCCCCGGTTTTCAAATGAACGCCATCTTCTTTAACGGAAATTCTCTGCATTCAATCTAGCCAGCGAGCCAACAAGCTGCCGCGTGGGTCTTTCATTTCAGACTTCTCTCCAATGCCTCTGTCAATGCTGTATGTCCCATTATAAAACTCCACACCTATCCCGCCCTCTCTATCGCATGACCTGACCCAGAGTTTATTCCGTGCACAGATAAGAACCAGCCTTCAGGCGATGATCGATCGGAAGGGGAATCAATTCAATGCCCACTTGATGTTGGAGGTTTACTTCTCGGTAAAAACTCTGTCATTGATATGGGCTGACCTCGACCTAACCGAGATTTTCAGAGATAAATAGACGGTCGTGACGGCTCTGAAATATTGCGCTATCGATGCAAGAGTCACTGAAGGATTCACCACAATGGAAGATGTCGGCTGAGAACTCGAAGGCTTCTCGATAACGGAGTCCATTCACCTGACAAAGTGCTAATACAGGGACGCGACGCCGAGTTCGTAGGTGAGACGATCACTGTCGTTTAAATTTGCATTGGCGCCGACGATCAAGCCAAGCTTCCACAGGCTGCGTGGAATCGCGATCGCGCGGGGCGTAAGTAATCCATAACCTACCCTTAGGAACGTCCACAAATACAATAAATGCGACTACCGTGAAGATTAGGGACGACTGTACGACCCCGCAGCTCAGGAATCGCCGTCGAATGTCTTCTGTCGCCGACTTTGCTCAGGCTATCTGCCGTCATGGAACGGAACCAGAGTCGTCCAGTGACAGGATGGAGAGTTCGTGTCCAAAATCGTACTTGATCGCTCCTGTGACATCGCACGGACAGGCATATCGTGTGAGGACACGCCCTTCCAGCGCCCTACCTTTCTACCTTCTTGGAGTCTTGGAGGAGTCGTCCGTTAACCTCTATTTTTCTTTGTCCGCTATTACTGCTAGTGTGGGCCGTCGTCACCTCTACGAAATGCAGCACGAAGTCAATGAACTTCTGACGCACAACACGGACTCAAACACTGCCCGACCAGTTCGCCAGAGCAGGTAGAGAAAATCTGTACGGCCGGAATGACTCGCCAGAAATGGCCCCTCCGAATATGCGACTAATTTTCCTGATCACAACCATGCATAGTCTCTCGTAGACAGACGCTACAACAAAATTATCCTCGTACCTGCGGTTGTTGTAGTCTGTTGAGAAGGTGCATCGGCCGATCGGTCGCCCGCATTATTACATAATCAGAAATTTCTCGGGGTCCTTTTCATAGCGTCAAGCGCGTTTTAGGCCAAATTTTGACTGCACTGACGTTTCTTCGCTGCAAATGAACAACCTTGTCAGCCAGATTTAAAGAAAATATGAAGGCAACGACGAGATTTAGAAACGGCTGACAAATCCTGTCAAACTCATAGGTCGTTCAATTAAGCTCATTGGGGCAAGAAAATTGTAAATCCTACCAGATAGACCTGTTGGAATCTATAATAGAAGACACTTTCCCAGCAAAAGTTTGCTTTTAGAAGGTGCACAACGTTGAAAGAAACGGAGGAAGCCGTGGGAATATATTCGAACTCCGACGATTGGTAATAACACGGGCGACCGTGCAAGCGATCGCGGTCAACAACAGACTAAACCATGCATAGGTTTCGGACATGACGACAATCTTGAACTCAACTCCACTCATTTCGTGGTATCGGCCGACTTGTTTTTCGCCTAACCGATGTGAGTGCTAAGTACTTTCGTCGCATCACACCTCACCGGCAGCTCCCGATGTTCGCCTGATGCGCTCTGATGCGCCGATAAAGTTCGTCTGAATCATCAACCAAGTTGACTTCAAGTTTGAACTCGGATATTTTGGTTTTACAGTGGACTCGCATGCCAAGCTGTTGGACACGATTATGACTCTTATTGTGCACTTTCTTTCATGGGAGCAAACCTTCAGCGCTTGACCGGCGAACACTGGAACATGACACAAGTACGCATCTGGTTTCCATTGTACAACACCCTTCATTCAGCATCTGCCGGCATGATTTTCGACGGGTTTTTTTGGCGTCTGAAGGCTGTTCATAACAGTTGTGAGATTATCTAGGGTTCCCAGCGTCTGCTCTAACAACTGCTTGCACAGGCGAGCGCAGGGGAGCACAAGGATACATGATTCGCAGCCATGCCAATGATTCTCTGGTAGGAGGTTTCCTTGTACTCTTCTCTTGTTGTAAACTGAAACCCCGTTCTGCTCAAGTAACTCACACTACAAAGGGATCTCATCGTGACGGCGGACTCGACCATCACAGCTTCAAATCAAGTTCGTTTGTTTGCCTGAATCAGGCTAAGACAAGAAGTCCTCGGAAACTTGATGTCTGCTTTTGTGGGCTTGTAGTATACGGTGACCTTCGTGGTGCGTCAAAAATTCCCCGCGGCGAAATACTCTAAGTAATCATTTCTAAGAGTCAAAAACACTAGTCGAATCCGAATATGGATTATCGAGACGGAGCTGTCTGCACAGAGAACCTTCGATAGCCTAAGCTGAGCCAGCTCCATTCCGCTCGCAAACAGCCTGATATTGAGTTACAGTATAAGTAGAGATCGGCGATTTTCTCTCAAGGCACTTTCAACTCCGCTCGGCTTTGGCACTCACTGAACATGAACATGAACACCGTCGGCGTCGATCCACGCAATGAGCCTTCTTGGGTGCAATTTCGCCACGCAGTAGCGGCAGATCTCGCCGTCAATATCGCATTGTTGGAGAGGTCGGAGAGTATGTTGGGCTTGCCTTTGGATTTCCCACACAATCTGCGAAAGGTGCTGAATGTCGGCGGGACGGCGCAAGCTCCGAATCTCTTTCAGTACCGACTGAAGTATTGCGATCCGGCGCGGGATGATGAACACAAAGCGGCTGCGTGGATCGCGTACGGGGGTGAGTTGTTGCATATTTTCGTTGAGAGGCAGATGCTACTTGAGTACTTACTCATGACCTCTCCACTCTAGCGCGTTGCGTTCGAGGAAGTCGGGAGTTCCTGATTGGCGTTGTCAGAATCGACCCTCTCATCTACCAAGACCCTGGAAGTCTCCACAACCGACTTGCCAGTGGCCACCTAATGCTTCATCT
The DNA here is from genome assembly GCA_037176885.1 of Favolaschia claudopus. NCBI lineage: Eukaryota > Fungi > Basidiomycota > Agaricomycetes > Agaricales > Mycenaceae > Favolaschia > Favolaschia claudopus. The sequence continues at coordinate 1,991,961 of JAWWNJ010000005.1, forward strand.
CATGCGCGAAGCCGTCCTACAGGACCGTTGGATCTGCGTCGAATTCGTCGTGCATCCGGTCATGGGCCGGTGGGGGGAGATACACTCAGCGGAGGAGCGGATCGTGGCGCGCGCGTATCGGCGGGGGTGGGAGCTGTGCGATGTGGTGGAGGAATACCGAAGGCGCCGTGTTCCGCCGCGATTCTGCAATTTTAGGGGAGTTGGGGGTTGTGCTGTGTTGCTTCCTGTGGTGGGACCTGAGCATTGCGCGAGGCATGTACCGGGTGTAGACTCAGCTCTGATGCTCCCTCGGAGGCATTGATGTGTGCTATGCGCTTCGATCGAGCATGAAATTGATTGGTGGTCAGAGTCGTTCATAACGAATGGACTGGATGCGGTTCAATGAGGGAAGAAGGACAGAGAAGCTAGTCGTTGAAGACGATGGACTTGTTAAATTATGCTCGTACTGCTTATGTACGTGGCCACTATGCCAACCTTGTTTATTTTGAACACAAGAGACTCCATTCCGAGAATAAAGACCCGGTACGTAAATCCAACCTAAAGCAGACCGAAAATTTCGGACGCAATGGATCGAGGGGCGAAATTTCAAGTTGACTTGGCGTCCAGCATATGTAAAGATTTATCTCTCTATAGAATCGTTTGTATAGTCCAGAGCGTCTTTTCTGATCTAATCTGCGGAAAGCACTTTCAACCGTAATATTTGGTTCCATTTGGCATGCCATCAACGTGATTGCCAAACAATGAAACATCGATCCTCTTGACCTAGAACGGCGATGGTCCTCCAAAAGCGCAAACGCGACGGCGAGTTCGAAACATGGCATCCGTCTGGCTCGTCTAGCTCTCCTACACATCCTATGGCCTCGACCTCTCAGCCACAACCTAGCCCTGTGGCAGACATCGACCACTTGCCACCCACCAAAAAACCGCGTCAAGACTCGAGTAGTCTCGTTATATCTAGCCACACACCCATCCAAGCCTCTTCCTCTCAAAAGCCCACTGCAATCAAGGCGCCACCGACTAAGAAATCCAAAGGGAAGGCCGCCGAACCGGCCGAGAAGAGAGCGGCCGTGTTCAAGCGCAAGTGTCCGCAGAATATCTGGGACCGCTATGAGAGGGTCATGTCGCAACGGTGCGATGATCCTTTCCGTCATGACTTGCAAGATTGACGCCTCAACTATCTACAGATTCTTCATGGTCGATAGACAACGATTTGAAGGCGAATTGAAGGAAGAATTCAAAGTCTTGGGGTCAACCGGGAATGTCCGTTTCTTTTAATTTTATAGTAACATCTGCTTCATTGTTTGACGGATCGCAGATATACACCGTGACAATTCAACAAGTACCGCGTTGCGACTGTAAGCCAATGTGCTCACGCGCGTGTTTAATCATTCAGCGCTTTCGTAGGCCCTGATGCAGAGAAAGGCAATCATTGCAAACATATCGTGTGTCCTTGATTTATATAAGCCAACTATACATCTAAAACGCTCAAACAGCTCTTCGTCTACCTCAAAGGTTTGGCCGGTTTCGTTTTATACCGCCTTGGAATATCATTCAAACTCGCGATTCCGTTTACCCAGTTCTTCAAGTTCCTTCGACCTCTGGCCACTGGTACCAAAAGTATTCTCCAGCCTTTTCATCATTCAAAACACACGCTTATCGTTGACAGAGCGCTTTTGACCGAGGAACTGGAATCGATTTTCGCGAATGCGCCCCGTGCACCCAATCATGTTGCCAGTGCCCGCACTCGCGAGGCATACGCGCGCGCCACAGGCAAAGCCGCCGCCCCATCTACCCCCGAACCCTCCGAGGCCAGTGGGCCCAAGAAGCGAATCCCTGGTGAAGAAGACGACTGTCCAATCTGCTACGAAAACATGCACGGCGCCGCTGAGCCTCTGCTTACCTTTTGCGAACAGTGTGGGAATGCGGTGCATAAGGAATGTTTCGGACAGTGTACGCGTTCTCGCCACTCTCTTCATGTCTGCATGAACTGAAGGATATTTTTTGTAGGGAAGAGTACGTCGGCAAAACAAGGCAAGCCGCTGACGTGTATCTACTGCCGTGCGGCGTGGCCAAAGGCCAGCGCTGGCGGAGCTGTTGCGGGATCTAGTGGTGCGCGTTTGTCGGAAGATGGGTACCTCAATCTGTCTGGTGCCGCTGGTGTCAGCCCGCAACGCGACACGAGCAGTTGTGAGTTCCCAATCCCAACTTTGTCAATAAATTAGGTTCTGAGGTTCATTTTTCTTAGATTACGATGGACCGCGCAGAGGATATCGCTCCTATGGATATCGAGGATATTATGGTCGTTATTGACGGTTAGTTGTCTCGCCTCACAACAAGTTTTGATTTCTGATGGCGATTTCTGTGTAGTAGGAAACGGGGCGAGGAGGACGAGGAGCAACACACCATGTTATGAAAACTAGCGAACTAGCCTATCAATCTTGAACTAAATTAGCGCCGCGAAAATCAATGCATACTGCGATGCCCTATTCCATTACGAATGTCAGGAAAATGTTCAACAGGCCTTCGACAGTTGGGTGCTCTGCCTGTTCATGGGAGGCAAACAAGTATCAGCTTCTGGATTGACTATAGCAATCAATATCTTAGGGAGTCCCTGCAAACCCCTACTTTTCGACCAAGTACGACGCTCAACGTGCTAACTTGATCTTTTTAAGTAAAATCTATATCCGAATTCATCAACATTCGACGCGTCGAGTCGCGTCTTCACGTGAGCATATCCATCAACTTCCTCCCTTCCAACTCACGGATCTTGCCTTCCTCGCAACAGACATGAAGCCAGGATGGCGTTTGTTGACCGCTACCAGCGGTGCAGGTCATGGGGACCTCTATACTTAGCAGCATTTAAAAAGGGTCGAAGAAGTTTCAATCTTAGTTCGGTCTGCCCCAACAGCTCTCCTCCACCGCCTCCCCCACCCACTTCTCCTTGTGCCCTTGCACCCTCTGAAGACAGCCGCAATGAAGCTCTCATCGAGTCTGCAATACACTCTGACTTCTGCTCTTTGCCTTGTCTCTGCTGCGGCTGGCCAGGCGACTAATCTCCCACAATGTGCGGTGGGCTGTGCGCAGAAGGCAGCCACCACTGTTGGGTGTAAACTGTGCGTATCGTCATCTCATGAAGCAGTTCTGCTGTGGCCTTACTATTCCTTTTGTGTAGGTCGGATTCGCCGTGCTTGTGTAAAACGACATTTGCCTCGAGCGTGATGCAGTGCGCTGGAACGACGTCGTGTTCGCCTGCCGATCACACCACGGTTAGTACGATGTTGGAGGCGATGTGTCTCGCAGGTACGTATCGCATTGAGTTGAACTCCCGACTTTCTTTTGACGATTCTGCGTTTGCGTAGTTTCTGGTTCCTCAGGTGCTGTTTCGTCTGATAACGAACCAAACACTCTGCCAACCATTACTGACTCCTGCTTTAGTGATACCAAGCCTATCACTTTCAGTGTCTATCAGCGGTAGCCTGAGCGTTCCCGTCTCCCCACCAAGCAGGTCGTCCTTGCCGGTCTCGGTGACCGAAACTACTATAACGTCGACCGTGACTTCTGTTTCCCCACCGCGCACCACGACGATCACCACTCGTGTGCCTATCAGCAGTAACACAGTTATACCTCCGCCGATTAGTCCGAGTCTGTCCTCTGGAAGTCCCAGTGTTCCCTCGGCGTCTGTTACTGCGCCGTCGGTTAGCGGTTCTGCGCCGTCGACGAGTCCGAGTCCGTCTACGACTGGTGGCGCAGCCGCCGTGTTGGCTAGCGATGTGTATTTGCGAATCGGATCTGCGGTCGTGGTTGGATTGCTGGGGTTGATGTTGTGAAGATGTCTGGCATAGGACAGGGAAAAAAATCATGTGTGTATACAAGTGGTATTGTTGCCTGAGTTTTTTGAACTTTGGATTCGACTTGCATGTAGTATTTACTTCGAATTCGTGATCGCCAGATATGAACAATATTCCTTTATTTTTTGCTTAATTCTCTGTTCGGCTCTGCAACAGCAATTGCTTTGAGATATGGATATGTGACAGTCTGTTTGAATACAACATCGGTCCGGCATTATTAAACAGCGCTGTTCTGTCGTTGAAGGAGTTCTGAGTTACTCAACTGTAACCCCAGATACGCCGCCTGCGGTACATTTGAAAATTTCATCCGTTCTCCCTTTCTAGCTTGTCGTTGGTGTACCTGCTGTAGCTGTGCGCCGTGTTCGCTTGTCCAGTGTGGGGAATTATTGGAATTTGATCTTGGTTACTCACGATAGGGACAACGATGAGAGCGCAAGCAAGCATGTCCCTACTGGTACTGAGCATCGCCGACGCAAATGGGAGGAATTTGCCCAAGCATCGCTGTAAAGCAGATACTCGTCGGTATCAAACACACCAAGCACATGTACAACATCACCCCGACTCCAAATACACGAATCAGCCGCTCTGTCCTCCATTCACTCCATATACCCGGGCGGCGGCTCATCCGAGAGCCCCAAAGCCCACCTCGACTGCAGCTGCCCCTCGAGCTCGCGTATCCGCTGCTCGAGAGCCGCATTTTGCTCTCGCGCCTCGGCCAATCCACTTTCCGTTCCATCTGTATGGGTATTCGACAGCCCTGCGGAAGACGGCGACTTCGGAGGGCTTCGCGCCGGGGGCGGAGACACAGGTGCGTGGAGCGCCTGCAGTTGCGACTGTACCTCGCGGAGCTGATTCGTCAGGTATTCCTGACGCGCCAACGCCGCTTTGGAGCCGAGCGCGGGGATCGGAGGCGGCTGCGCGTCGCTCGGCGAACGTGAGATGTCGCTCGTGTTGGCGCTCACTGGTGTCATCAAGTACGGCTCGATTTTGGCCTGGGCGATGTCGGCTGCGGAGGGTGAGGACGCAAAGGCGGAGTGGGAGATGAATGACGGGGAGGGGTCGATGGGGGTGAGAGAGTGTGCGAGGCGGCGTCGTCTCCGTAAGTAGAGGAAGGCGAGGAGGAAGATGATGGCGAGGACGATGGCGGCGGCGAGGGTTACGCCGACGATGAGGCCGACGGAGGGGGATGATTTCGAGGCGCTGAAAGGGAGGAGATCAGAAAGGGCATGGAAGCAGGTAAGAAGGGCGTACATCGAAGAGGAATTTGGGGCTGAGGCGGATGGCGATGGTGTAGACGTGTCGGGAGAGGAGTTAGAGGTGGTAGACGCCGTAGACGATGCTGACACAGAGGAAGAGGAAGACGCCGACGCAGACTGCGATACAGACGATGCAGAGACGATCGTGACAGGGTCTGAAGACGCGAAGATACCATCGACCCTGTGTATAAAATCAAAGGTCAGCACGAAAAAATTAAGCTAGGTATATGGGGGAGAGCACGCACCGTTCCGTCGCGGGGCCTGCAGAAAACTGCCACTGCTCTCTGCAAACTGGAATCAGTCTCCTACTAGTAGAATCAAGATATTCTTTGACGACGCACCCATCTCCCGTCTGCTCGAACAAATCAAGCTGCAGCTGCACCGGCTTCGTCGACGGTTCAACCCCGTTCGTCAGCTGAAAGAAACCGCCTACGCCGCCCACATGTCCCAGCCAAAATGTGATGTTTCCCGGTGGGTCGCTGGCTTCGCTCTGGTATGTTATTGTCACTGGGCCTGCGGTGATGGTTTTGCTGGGAGGAGTGATAATGAGGGCGCGGGTCAGAGAAGAAGAGAAGGAGATCCTAATGAAGATCCGTAAATTAGCTCTGGTTTGCAGATCTCGGAGAGTCGACGTACGCGTAAAAAAACGGAGATGGCCAGCAGCCGGCGGCAGCCCATTATTGTACCGCGGCGAAAAGATAAAGCAGGGGAGAAAAAGGACGAGGCCCCGCTCAGAATAATGTGGGACAAGAAAAGGCGCTCGAGGCGCAGACCTCACTGTCGACTCAAGCACAGCGTGAACGGAGGGAAGCGCATCAATGATCGCTGTTGCGTCGTCATGAGGACCATCAACTCGAAATCACTGAGTCGGGACAGTCACGGTTGACCGCTGTTGACCGACATGAACTCTTCGTCTCCGCTTGCAAGTTTCCTGGAAACTGTCCGATGTCCATTAATTACAACTAAATCTAATAGGCGCCAAAATCATCGTGAGCATACTACCCCCAAGCACATCCTGCTCTCACCCACAATCGAGATCCCTGATTGTCAAACCCAGATTTTTCGCTGGGCCGTAGCTGAACGTAGCTCTCAGCCTCCTCCGCCCACGACCCCAACATCTACCATCACCAAAAATGCGTATCCGAAGGACTTAGCGCTGGATTATGCATCCGGAGTGTTACCACATTGGATGTCATGCTAGAAAACTGCAAATCATCAGCAAGAGAATCCTCCTTGGACAGGCTTCTCCAGACCGCTCAGGAACTCACCCCATTCCCAATGAATCTCTCAGCTCTCTGCCCAACGTACATATCCACCGCCTCCGATACAAACCTCCCCTCCCAGCTCAACTCCAGATCCCTGCTCGTTCCCATCCCATCCACCCACTCATGCTTCTCCCTCAACGCATCCTTGAGCTCCGCAAGCCACTCCCTCTTCGCGTTTGTCATGATATACAGGCGTGTGACGTGCGGGGCGTTCACTGCGAGGATTTTTTCCACGATTTCTGGAATCGTCGGCAGACATCGTTTACGCGTGATGTCAGCGGTGCTGTGCGTCTTGTCGACCTCTGGGATGACATATTTATCTGGAAGCTCGGGGAAGCTGTTGAACCCGATGAAAGACATGGAGTGGAGATACGCGTCGGTGCACCAGGTTTCGTAGTCGCCGCGTCGGATGTGGACTGCCAGGAGACCTGGCAAAGGAGCGAAAGAAGATTCCGTCAATATCGGTGCGTCGTCCGGGGAGTCTGAACGAGATTCAAAGTATCTGATGTTCGCGTAGAATTCGCCTAGGATGAGAGGAGACCAGCTGAAGTCGGAGAGGATAGGCGAGGCGGAGAGGGCGGGGAAGACGTCCAGCACGCGGTTGGTATTTGTGATGCTGATTAAACGGTCAGCAATCCGACTCCAATGATACACTGAGGTCAAGAGAGGATACACACTCGTAACTGAACAACGCTGGGCTGCTCCTTGCGAGCTCAACGCACCGCGCATCAATCTGGTCCAATTTCTCCACCCATGCGTCGACTATCTGGTGGACAGTAGCATCTCCAGGCAGGGTGTCTTGTACCGTGCGGGTATCAATCACAACCCTCTCGGACTTGGGGCATACGCTCAGGTAGTATTCTCGTGACACCGCGCGGGGAATGTCGTCCTCACGTTTGTGCTCGCCGACGATATGTCCTGATCGTTGGTCATGAATGTGGACAGAGGGTAAGTCCCGCGAGTTACTCACCGGATAGGAAAGCTGAAAGCGGAATTCGGGCAGGTATGGAATGGCCGTTCCACGAGCTTATTTCGGACCCTTCGCGTTCCCAGGTGTAATTATCAAACACATATCTGCGAGGTATGTGATATAATGCGTCGCGTCAGTGTAAGAAAACGACCGAAGTATAGAGATTTGTCGGGATGATCGACGTACGCTCGGTGGGCTGCAAAGGCAAGGTACGCATTGAGCAGCATTTCCTGCATGTAGTTTCCCCAGCCGAAATCTGAATAAGATAATTCAAGGTCAGTATTGTGCCACTTGATACGCGGGACATGGATAAAGGCGTACGGGAGCCGTGGTTATCCGCCCAAAGATATTTCGCGTGGGATCCTTCGGGGTCAGGTAGAGACAAGTTGTGTTGAGGGAAGTGTCGCTCGCGCTCATGATAGGCTTCGTACAGCGGCGGTGGCCGTGCCTGACCCTCGGGTGGAGCAGCAGTAACGTCTGTGCCAGCGACGTCCGCAGGAAGTGTCGGCGGCGGCGGGAAGTCGTGAGTCGATGTTGGGGTCGGACGCGTTGGGCTGGAGAATTTCCAGACAAGTATGACGATGCCTGCTGCGCAGGCGGCGAGAAAAACGATAAAGGTAAGGATGACGCCGCGGTGCCGCAGAGATACTTTTCTCGGCCACCATAGTCGAGAAGCTCGCGGGACGTGACTGAACGACCCTCCACTCGATGTAGACTGGTACTCGGGTCCGCTCGATGATGGAAGGAGTTCATAGGTGTAGTTGGAGGAGGAGGTAGGTTTTCGAACTGTGTTCCATGGAGGATTCCACAGGCTCATTTTTAACCTAGGACTTGTTGGAAGGGATGGAGGGAGGAGGGAGATGAGAGTTGGATCGCTCGCCCAGCCTCAGAGGTGCGGGAACCCTGAGTAAATGACTAAAGATACCCAAGCGTCTGGCTCTCAGCACGGACGTAACATCCCGCTTGATCGTCAATTCCTATATTAGGGAGGGCACCGAGCTGGTTTATATAGAGCGTCTGTCTACGAGAGACTACTCAATTCCCTACACGAAGCAGTAATCTTACTCAACACGCTCAATTTTTGGGGTTGAGCCTGAGGTCGTAAATGTTCGGGTTGTAACTTATTTTCTTGGGTCCACCAGATCCTCTGAGTAGCTTGGCTACTGCGATGCTCGACACCAAGCTTCAACGTTCCTGAATCCTCCTTTCCCACCGGTTTCAATACGATCCTGTTTTCCCGCAAGTTTGCTGGCAATTAGATTTATGAACCGCGCCCAACGGAAGATGGATCAATTTCAACATCTTTGACGGGCCGACCCGCAGAATGGTTCTTCTCGCATACAGTAACAGCGGTGACAGCCAGGAGCCTCTATCATGATGATTTATTTGAATTTTCCTAACCGTGTTTTACGGATACACAAAGTAGTACAAGCGGCGGTAACACACCCGGAAGAACACAATATTACTTCCACAGAACACCAGGAGTTCATTTTCAACACCGCCTGGAATCCCCTGGAATCGACACGAAAAACCAAGATTATTGGCAGCGTTTCTCCAAGGACCAAGGGCATCGAAACTTTGGACTCTGGTACGAGTTGAATGTTTCTCCGGCAATGATCAGCAAGTTTCCTCAACGGATCAGAAGTTTAGTGCAGCGCTATATCCTTACGATATGCTTACGTTGAAGAACAGAATTTGTCCTGGGATCTGGGGGGACAGGAACTGTTCCGCTTCTGCAACGAAAGCAAGAAATCAAGGTCATTGACAGATACAATATACAGGTCTCTCCGAGTTCTCTGAACCCTGCGGCTTGTTCTCTGGTAAAGCGCCAGCATTGTTCTCATTGTCAACATCCCGGAGAGCAGACGTCTCTTCGGGTGTTGCTCCTATCCTTTTCTCAGCCGTCGGAGCTTCGTCGTTGGTAGTGTCCCGTATCATTGGATTATCATCAGCGGCATCTTCAGCGGGATGATTTTGACCAACGGTACGCTCGTCAACGCCGACAGGTCCGACACCGCGCAGAAAAGCAAGGGCAAGAATAGTGGCTGCGTTGAATTACCTCAGCGTCGTTGAAGAAGAGCGATGGAACCGAGGACATACATATGACAGCCATTCCAAAACAAGTCCACTGAGCTGCCTTGTACGCTTTCAACGGAGAATCGCTGCCTGTGTTGCTGCCTCCAAAGGCATTAAACACGATGGTCGTGACTGTGAGCCCGAAAGCTGTCCCCTATCCAAGTAGGTTGACATGTCATTTGTTAGAAGAGCAAATGTTGAGTTCAAGACGCTCACACGGGGTTCTCCATCCTTGCGGGGCTAATTGGCCTTGCCCCAAAACGAAGAGTAAGAGGACAAGTCCTGCGGTGACGAGGAAAGCCCCTATCCAATCGACTCTTTTGCCAGCTTCGGCGGAGGGCTCGTCGTGGTCTACTGCGAGCATGCCTCCGAGAACGCACATCAGTGACATGCCACCGAAAAGGAAAAATGGAGACCGCCATGTTGCGCTGTATATTTTCCCTGCTTAAAAACGCGCGGGACGGTCGGGAAATGAGGAGAAAAGAAGCATCAATTACCGCGTTGTTTGGACAAGAACAGCACCAAGTTGAACTCCAAGAGCGCCCCCCACTGGCTCCCCAGCCGCGAAAGTGGCAAAGGCAATCGACCGAGCGCGGGAGGGCGGAAATGCTTCGGCCATGATCCCCAACTGTTATGACACGGTAGCAGATTGAGTTGACAGTCTAGGAATGCTCGAAAATCGTACAGCTGCTGGAATGAAGGCCGCAGGGCCCACGCCTTGCAAGCCTCGAAGGATGAACAGGGTGGTCGAGTTCTGGGCGAATCCACACCCGAGAGAAAACACTCCGAGCCAAGCTGTACCCAAGAGAAAGAATCTTTTCCGTCCAAATATATCTGCTAGTCGACCAAGTAGAAGGAGAAGGCATCCCTGCTCGAATTCAGTATATTCTGATATAGAGGTGGATCGCTGATATGCTAACCGACGATAACGAGAATGCGGATATTAGCCACTGCAATTTGTCGACTGGAATCCTCAAGTCTTGTCCAATTACTGGAAGGATAATTGAGATTGATACAGAACAAGCAATCTGCAGAAAATCAAATTTTCTGGAACGGTCAAACTATCTCGCAATGTGCTCACATTCGCCATCATTGCGAGGGTACAGGTTGAGATAAGAATTGTGGCTCGCCATACACCGATGTGTTCTGTGAGGGTCTCGTCCCGCTGAGTCTCCTGCATCGAAGGGCTTGCGTCCTCGAGTGTGTCGCCCATGTTCGCGAGGCAATGTAGGGGCAAGGAAAGGAGACGTAAGTGGACCTTATAAACATGAGGCGAAGTGGGTCAGCCTGAGGAAGCGATCAAAGCTTAACGTTAACGTTTAACAATGACCCACGTTGACTTGACTTTGGCCCAGTCGAAGAGGGCTGACGCCGCCTTGACGCCTCGCACCTGCTCTCTGTCGCGCATCGCGAAACTTGTCTGTCCTAGCCACCTGGAAGCTCACAAATGTCAGTGCAACCGATCGTTTGCAGTCTTCTGTGCACCCCCAGCGGAATCTGCCTTTTTAGTTCGATATGCTCATGGTGGAAGTTGGGAAGACGGAAGATTCCGGAAGAATGTTCTCCCGCGGCCGGTTCGGTCCGCACCCTGACGGCGGCGTGAAACCACAACAAGTGTAAATAACGCGCCTGTTTGTTGAGTCACGGCGAGCGTGAGCGTGACATCGCCTCTTTCTCTCGAACCACCACCATCCCCGCCACTATCTCGCCGTCGCCAGTCAAGCGACCCTCCTCAAGCTCTCTCAACAACACTCATACTCTCAGCACCCAACAATGTCTGGTCGTGGTAAAGGTGGCAAAGTATGTGTGCTACGCTCTTGTATCTGTGGCTTGTGCTGAACTCGCTCGCCACCGCAGGGTCTCGGCAAGGGAGGAGCTAAGCGGCACCGCAAGATTCTTCGCGACAACATTCAGGGTGCGCCATATCATCCAGCCCGCCCTCCGAGTCGCCCTCATTGACCCCTCCGCAAAGGTATCACCAAGCCTGCTATCCGTCGTCTCGCCCGCCGTGGGGGTGTGAAGCGTATCTCCGGTCTCATCTACGAGGAGACTCGCGGTGTCCTCAAAATCTTCCTCGAGAACGTCATCCGCGACTCCGTCACTTACACAGAACATGCTAAACGGTGCGTGCTTTGCCTCCTTCCTCTCTCGTGTCCACTCATTGTGTCGTCGACAGCAAAACCGTCACCGCCCTCGACGTCGTCTACGCTTTGAAGCGCTCTGGACGCACTCTCTACGGTTTCGGGGCATGATTCGAGGTGCGTGCTGGGATACCTGCTTCTTTGAAGCTGACTCACGCTCCTTTTCTCCCGCGCACAGACCACCCATCCTCACAACGCCCCATCATGTATCTTTATATATGTACTCTTATGCCATACTGTACGCATCTCGCCTTTGTTCGCATTCTAGATATCCTCCAATAACACCATGAGCCCCCATTGCTGTCCACCCCCCGCACCATCGTCCGCGTCCCCAAGTATCCATCCGCCCGCCTCGACCTTTGTCGCTCTGGCTATGACTCCTCATCGTCGTGGCTGTGTCGCTGTCGTCGGTACCGCCGCGAATGGGCTCGGTGAAGCTGCTCACCGATCAGGCATTGTCCTTTCGTCAGACGGCAGTCAAAAATCTCGCTCTATTGAGTCTACTCATGAGTAGGAGAATTATTCTACGGTTGCGCAGCGTCGACAATGGTCTGCGACTGCAATTGTTTATTGCACCCATTTCTGGTCTTTTAATTGCTTCGACTGAACAGTAGCTCACAGTAGCCCCAAATTTTTGTGCATTGTTGCAGAAAAGAAAAAAGAGAAACGAACAAAAGTAGGAAGAGGGAGAGGCAGATGGATCCACTCCATCTCTGTAAGCCATAAAGAAACAAACATGTTATTTTCAGTGCTCATAGAAGTCGAGCGGAAATCCAAGAAGATCGCACTGCTCTTGCTCAAGCCATCCACTACCACGGCTCGGCCAAGACAATATCCGCACAGGTTCCCGACTTTTAGCGTCTTTCCACAGACCCCATTGCCGGAGAGCCGTTGTGGTGTTCGTGTATCCGCGAGCAGCGAGGAACGTAGGGTCGGGGTTTGGGTTAAAGGTGCGAGCAAACGAAGTCCAAGCATCGACCGTTATCTGTTCGAATGGGAGGTCGAACTGGTCCCGGAAGGGCATGCTTGATTGGCCGAGAGTGCCAAAATTGAAGAACAATTCGCCTGAATGGCATCTATATCAAGCATGGTGAAATTTTGAGGGGACAAAATCAGCCTGAAAAACTTCTCACTGGAAGTAAGGCAGTGAGGGATCGCCGAATGGATGAGTTTCTGTCGCCGGTGGATCGCAAATCCCAGGAATAGGCTCGAATCCCATGTAGCTTCGTTCAAATTGGTACGTCCACATGGACTTGAATACATTGTGGAGGGAACCAGAGTGAGCCGTCGCTTGATCCAAACAGCTGTTGAGTGGCAAAATTCAAAGATGAACAAATAAGGGAGACGTAAAATTTGGCGTACACGAATTCGCCGTCGCTCGCCACACGAGCCGTAACATTGAACGTATCAAGGGTTTCATTCCCAGTTGACGGACGGGGGAAAAGTCCTGATTGGAGGATAGCTGTGGTGAGGTTCGCCGCGACTCTGTGATGACGAGCTTCACTGGGTGGGAAAGGCGAAGATACGGGGAAAATGACGCACGGAATGCCTTCGATGGAAAGGCTTTGCGATGTGGTACTTTGAGGGAAACTTCCAGCGAAGTCTGCGCCGTCGCCCGCCATCCAACCAAAGATGACATGCGCATTGGATGCGACAGGGCCTTTGCCATCGACCGAAAGGCGGTCTCTTTTGATGAACGTTCCGTCGACAACAACATACCTAATGAACAAGAGCGGTTAATTGTGAAGACGAGACGAACGAATATAATGCTTGTCGTACCGTGGAGCATCCGCAGCAGTTTGGAGTGTCTGCCACGGCACCTTGCGTAGGCAGTCAAGCACCTCGGTAGAGGTCCCGTTTCCGCATCCGACCTCTACGACAAACTTGCCCGCTGCGACTTCCACCTCCTGCTCAATAGTGAAGTACTCGGAATATGTGCTGGCATAGGCAAAGCCGGCGAGGTTGCTTTGTGCGATGGCACCGGAAAAAGTACCAAACGCAGGAGGTGAGCCGAGAAGCGCACGCACGGACCCAGCACCGGCAGATTGTCCGAATATCGTTACTCGCGACGGGTCTCCGCCGAAGGAAGCGATATGCTCTTGCACCCATTTCAAAGCGGTAATCTACAAATAAAAGGCGTCACTTGTAAAGTTGAAAGGCTGCAAAAATCATACCTGATCTGCCAGACCATAATTCCCGTTTGTCACTCCGTCATCGAGAGCCAGGAATCCGAGTGCGCCGAGACTTCTCAAATTCAATCGTTGTTTAAGTGAAGAAAGAAATTCTCACCGATAATTGATTGTGACTACCACGACATCCCCTCTGCTGGCGAGATTACCACCATCGAAAATCGCATCGGACCCTTCACCCCCCGTGAATGCTCCGCCGTGTATCCAAAACATCACAGGCTTGAGATTATTGGAAGACCTCCCACCAGCAGGTAGGAAAGGAGTGAATATGTTTAAAAAGAGACAATTTTCTTGGCCGTTGAGGTTATTTTGAGCGCACGGAGAGCCAAAAGTAAGTGCGGAGATTCTCGGAGTGCCGGTATAGAGCGAGGAATAAGTCCATCGAGCGGGTTCATTGGCATAGGGAATTCCCAGGAAGCGGAAGGACAGATGGTCGCGAGTCCTGCGAACGTCAATAAACATGAGGTTAACACATTTTAAACGTACCTTACCCAGTAACAGAGAGCTTGCCCGAATTCACTTGAACTTGCCACGTTGGGCTAAGGTCGGTTTCACCGGATACCTTATTTGGCGCGGAATTGGTACACAGTACAGGCAGTATCTCTGAACAAGCGGCGGTGGAGAGGCCCGATTTGCTTACAGCGGGGCAGGTTTGACCATGTACAGAGGCCCCGCCACCGATCCAGTACTTCTGAGAGGGGGAGGCTTCCGTTTCCAAAGAAATGAACGCCAATAATCTTTGTATGTCGGACTGAAAGAAGGTGCCGTTCGTAGGTGCGAGGCCTTCGTTGAGCTTTGCGCAAGCCGATAGCGCGTCAGAATGACTTCGTGAACTGAGAAGAATGGAGCTCTCGTGCTCTGCGGTTGTATGCCCTGAAACCTTTTGAGGTGGGTTCATAGAGAAAATAATGATGACGGCTCACAGTCAAGATCGTTTTGGAATAACAACCATAGATCCGAGTCCACAATAGCCGGAGAGGGCACCGCAGCCTGCACCAAGCAAATACCTAGACTCAAGAGTAAGGTTGTAGGGCAGAACATGGCGCCAGTCAAGGGCTCATACGTCTCTTTGTCGTCTTTCTTATGGGGCGGAAGATTCCCGGGGTTTAGGCCTGCTGACTGAGAGGCGGATATTTTCGGGCCAAGAAGCGCGGGGCGATGACGGTCGGTGTAGAACCACCCAACAGCCATGTGACGCACAACGTCGGGTTGTACACCACAGAAAATTGTGGAAGTTTGACTGAGCATCGTTGTTACTTAAACGCCCCCAAAAAAAGAAACTTGTGGAAGTTCTCAAGGACCTTCCAGTTTGGCGCCGGCAGAGTTTCACAAAAGCACCACTCAAAGTTGACAGACGGTGCGAATGGCATCGGCCGCTCTGTCCACACATCACAGAGAAGCTATTTCAACTGTCTCCGTCAACTATCGCTCTTTTCAGCGATATGGTTGCAGTGGGAGCTGTCCCACCTAGCTCATAATGCGCCGCCGATCCCAGTGTCGCCTAACTTCACAAGGGGTCGGTACCAATCGTCACTGGGACTGAAGCAAACAATATCCCTACCGGATGTTGGCTGTTCGTACGGAAGTTCGTTGCACGGGATCTCGAGGGTCGATGTGTTGCGGTTGGCCGTGACCGTCCTGGCTGTGCCTTAGAATTTGCTCCTTGATCGTGGTTTGTCATGCCTGGCATGCGAGCAGACATGATCCTCGTATCGGGCGATACAATTGCAGGGATGAGAGCACACAGAGGGCTTGGATTGCGGGGACTGAGTACACAAATGTGACAATGAGTTAAAGGCGCGTTTCGTAGCGTCGACTACCTTATAACCCTTGTATTTGCATCCATTGCGTCAATAAGCTATTAGATATACCAGAAAAGCATGCGCACCTCGCTAGCCGGCTGCAAGCACCGATTCAAAGACGTTGAATTGGCCACGGGGAGTCTTGGACTTGAGGTCGAGAACTTCAAGTCGCATGCCATTGAGCTATTTGGCTTAGAAATAAACATCGGTAAGATGGCAAGCGTGTCGTTTGAGCTGTTCTCAAGCTATTATTCACCCACGCTGCCTTCTTTGTGGGCGCGACGGTGGCAAAGAAGCTGTTCAAAGAATCGTGGTACGTGGCAACAGACAAGGAGCGTTGTCACGCCGTTACGCGTGACACGTTCTGCCATTGCTGGCACCCACCCATTGGGTCTATGCGATCTCCGTGCTGTTTGGAGGACAGAGCGCTGCTCCTGGATGCGCCATTCGTTAATGAGTTTGCTCGTCGGCGAACAAGGCTCGAAAAACAAGACCCCACGGCATTTCTCGACAGAGTTTCCGAGCTACTCCAAAAACAGCCTAACTGGGTGAGTTCATGTCGTATTTCACAGCTACGACGCGCAAATGTCTGTTCGTACAGGAAACTGTAGTAGAAGAATGGATTGGTTTTGGATTCGAGTCCACCAAAGTCCACCACAATTATCCACTCAGAAACAAGAAGAAACACGATGAACGAAGGCTTGCTATCTTTGTCAAGTTCTTCTGGTATTTATATACTGAAGAGGTTTGAGTCCCCATCCCAGGCTCTTCCTCAGCAGTCACTTAATGACTGAGCACTCAGGACGCCATGAAATATCTTCGCTCGCAAAAGCTTTCGGGCTATGTTCAACGTGGTCCATATGTCAAGGAAGAATCAATCGACATCGCTTTTCCGGAGAGCCCTCTCAGCATGTTGTCGGACGACTCCCCTACGCTGTCCCACGACGCTGCCATTGTGGACATCTCTGCTATCCCAGCAATCGACCACCATGTATCGCCTGTAGATGCATCGGAGCAATATTCCGTTCCGGAACAGGATGGGATAGCACCAATGGTTCCACAGTACGAAGCCGATGCATCGACTCTTCTGGAAGGCGACCCCGGTACTTCTCACTGTCTGCTGTCCAATACTTTGCCTCGCGAGGCGTTTTGGCCAGGTCCCAACGCCTCGGCGGCTCCGACCAGCCCACCACAGACACGAGCCGTCGAGGAGGAATTACCTCCAGTGGGATTGTATGCACCGAACACTTCAGCTGCAGAGGCCGAATTCATGCTCCACCCGCGTCCAAAAACGCCTGAAAACCCTCCGCCACCCAAACGAGGACGAGGGAGACCGCGGAAACCTCATCCAGTTTCGGTCACGGAGACAACGGCCCCAGCTATACATCCGTTGATCAGACCTCGTTCGCCCGACAGGCTTCCGCTTGTCCCAGTCTCTCTAGATAACGTAGTCAAAGTCAAGACAGAAGCTGCAGAAGACAACTCCGTTCACGAGGTTCTAAAGAATTGGCTAGATCGCCCCGATATCAAACCTGCACATGAGGTCGGAGAGGAGATGAACCTCGTAGATTTAACCCAAGAGCCCATGCTTCCGAAGCCACCATTACACCGTCTCCCTCCTATATGGGCGAAAGTGAGCCTTTCATGATCCTTGATGGCGTAATTTGATTCAAATGTCGTGTAGGCCAGGCAGGAAGTCTGCGAAGCATTCCAATGGTTCCGTAGCTATCAGGGTGGCGTTTATCAAAATAACGGCACTGTTAAGGGCTACTTCCTCAGTGCATTTTCCGCGCAGTATGTTTTAATTCATTCGTTTCTTGTTGGAGCTAACCATCTCAGACGAGATCGCTTTGTCTGCGACGGCAAACTCATCATATCCCATGGGTGAAAATCTCTGTGTTGTCCTCTATTCAAAGCGGAAAGCTGATCCTGTTTCATAGCGGTGGAAAGGCAGAGAGCTCTCGTAAAGATGGCCCAACTGTCATCAGTAGGGCCGCAGAGGACCAACGCATGGACGATTCTTCCGTTCGCGCGTTGCTCGAGAATTACCGTCGCGCCCAGCCCCTCGTTCTCTTGATCGACGACAAGTACAGTTCATTTCCGTTCGATCTCTCCAGCCGGGGAGTATACATGGCAGTTCTTGGTTCGTTCGATCATTTCGTGGGCTTTGTCCGGATGCTCACCCCACCGCAGGATTTTACCGAATTATACATGCTTGGGGTGATTTGTTGTCTTTCCCTTCAGCAACCCATAGGATCGCTAAACTCGTATATCTTATGTTCAGCTGAGTACCAGCCATCGACTAGTAACGCTAATGGTCGGGTTGTTCGGTGGAAATTTGCGTTTCAATGGTGTGCGGGCCAGGTGCGTCCTTGTCTTCATCTATCTGGCAAGGGAGAAGCTAATTTTGCTTACAGGATGAGCCATGGTGGTTGGAACAAATGAGTAAATATATAATCGTTACGTCTTCTATTTCTTTTGTATGCTGACTCGGCGATTAGACTCCATGGATGCGGCCGAAGTGGGTACGGCGGGCGTAGGTAAGCACGATTTCGTCCGTTTCTTTGTTCTTGCAAGTAGTGAGTTTCACTCTCAGATGCAACCCCACCGAATCAGAACATGGAAGTCTTCGGTGTGTAGCGGAACCCTTCCTCTTTTGTTGCTGGGAAGGAAGTCTAATGTTCTGCTTAGCTCCAGTCGCTGTCCCGATAACGCCCAGGTAAAATTTCCGCACCCGGTCTTTCTGTAATGCCCTGATCTCGCTTCGTACCTCCAGTCCATTGAAACCAGCGAACCTTTACTTCACCTGCCGACACTGCGGAAAAGACTCTCCGCTCGTATACAGTGCAAAAGCTTGTCTCAACCCAACGTGCCATGTATTCTGGATGGTTTCCCACAATACATTTCTGCCCGTCAAGCTCGACTATAATCCTGACTTCTTATCCCTGATCGACCCTCGTCCACTACCCCTCTCGTTTTGCGGCACATTGCTTCCGAAGGCTCCCAGTCCCGCTCCGAGGAATGGTATAACGACATCGTATGCTTATAGCCGGGGATGGCATTGTCGGAAATGCGGCCGACTTGCGTGCAGGTCGGTATTGATACTTTGCGCTTGGGTCGATCCTGATGTTGAGAGCGGCGATGTAGGTCAGCGTGGGAGCATTATCAATGCCCGAATTGCAAGGTAATGTACCGTGAATCGTGGGTCTGAGTTTTGGCTGACAAGGTTTTGTAGGACACCCTCAAAATAATCGGACAAATCCGCCCAGCGATAAAGTTCCTCTCAATCCAACCCCCGATACCCGAAACCAAGGAAGGCCCGGACAGTTTCATTCTGGACAGGGAAGGTACACCCGTACATCCATCGCTTTTATGCGTCGTTGTGACTTTTGTTCGGGATCATAGTCAGGCGATACCCGGTGGTGGTTTTCAACACTTCGAATCGCGGGGATGTTGCGACTCGTCTGACGTTCGAGTTGCCTGAGGATAAGTCCGTTTATATTTATGTCCATCTTCAAAGATCCACCCGCGACTGATGTATGCAATCCAGGGGTAGAATTCATCTGATCAAAGCGCCGAGGATGTCAAATTTGGAGGCGGATAATATTTTCGAGGCATATCAGCAGCAAGCCGCAGAAGGGACCTTGCTATTTCGGAGATGGCCATTGCGAAGTGTGAGAATACTCATTTCATTATTGCTGAATCGCATACTGATTAATTTGCTTTACAGCACAAGTGTACGCCGGTCATCGGGTTTCTCTCAGATCCGCCTCTTAATATATTCGATGTAGTGCGCGGTCCTCTTTTGACCAACTATTTCTCACAGAACTGTACGTCCTTCTGTATTATTTTGCGAACTTTCCTTCGACTGATACCAATCAAAGCGGGCGAAACATACCAAGTAAGTTTTTTCCTTCTTGCGTCGTCGACGTTGTTATTAAAAAGCGTGGAAGTATGTTGGCGGCACGGACAACACTGTTCCGTTCGACCGTGCTCCGAGTGCCGTTGTTCAAGCGCGCGACCTCATTGAGAGACGGCTCAAAGAAGCGTTGGGAGTTGATCACAAGTTCAACGAAGTCCTGAGGTAAGGTCTCTTCCTCGTATATGTCGAGGGCGGTATCTAACTTGAAGCAGTGCTGCTTACATGGAGCAACAGAAAATGGCAGTGAGTTTCCACGGTTTTCGAAACAAATTCGTGTTGAGCGCGCTATATTTTCCTCCACAAGTTTCATAGCGACAGCGAAAAGGGACTGGGCCCTGTTGTTGCTGGCTTATCTATGGGTTCGTTGAGTCCCTGATTGGTCGAAGTACGCTCGTTATGCTGAGCTTTCCTACGCTCAGGTTCCCCTGCTCTGATGCATTTCCGGCGGTTGTTAAAGTATGTGGGCCCCGACGAGGCAAGGACCAACGCACTAACCGTGATTCTCCGACACGTGAGTCTTCGCTACTTGACCGCAATGAAATGGGATGTTGAGAGACGTATGTACAATTCAGGGCGACGTTCTTGTGATGGAGGGTGCAGGTGTGCAGGATTTCTACGAGTGAGTTGATAAAATCAAACATGTTGACTCGGCTAATTTGCTACCATTAGACATACGGTGGTATGTGATTCATGAATTCAACCAGCATCCATCTTACTTTCCGCAGGTTCCGTGTAACTTCCGCATCGCGGCGACTGCTCGGTGGATTCAGCCTAATCACGCGTAAGAAAATTCGAATGACCGAAACGACTAACATCGGGGAAAATGTCTTGGAAACTGTATATGTTGTGTTGTGTGGGTGTGTATATCATCGCTATGACTTTGCTGTGACTATCTATGTACAAAGTTTTCTGCTTGCCTCGAAGAATTCTGACTCGGATTTGGTCCAACTTGACCTTGCATATTGATTAAAGTTGTGGTTCCTCACACTCCAAAAGCGTGTTCCGCGACAACAGGCAATATTGCTACGTATCCGGCTGACCCGGGGTCGGTTGTTTCTTGCTGGCTTAGATCGGTCTCTGCTCGGACTGCTCTGCACTGTTTTCGGTGGGATCCCGGGGCCGCTGATCTCCGTCTGCTCAGTGCTTGCACATTATGTGCTCTTGGCATCAGGATACCCTTGTAACACCCTTGTTACAGCCAATGGTAAGGTGCCAGAAATTGTTCTCGGAAATAGAGAGATCACGATATCAAGGTCTTGGCATCATTCCGGATATTTACGCGTATTTGGGCTCTCTTTGGACTCTACAAGTGACTTGGCCAGCACGGTCCATATAGACCCTAGTGAAGGATGAGAAGGTAGGAGTACTACGGGACTATCTGGTAGCTGGCCTTGGGAGCAGCAATCCACCGTTTCTTGCTGAGCCAAGGCCGAAGTAACGGATGCCGTTTCCGTGCCGTTTACTGGAATTGCCTTTGTTACCTGCGCCGAGTGATTTCTTGGGCTTTCTTGGCCTCTCACAGCCTGGCTCAGCGTATCAAGCATAACAACAACGGAAAGGCCGCGTGGGGGCGATCCGTCGCCTCGGTGCGATGACTGTATAAAAGGATCGAGGTGCCATGTTTGTTGTCCCTTCACCCCGGCAGGTTCAGGTTTCCTGGTTTTTGGTTTTTTCATTCGCGTAGATTCGCATTCTCGAGCTCATCCACCATCGCCACTCATTACTCGTTAATCATGGTTGTCTTCAACAAGTTCTTCACCTCTGTTTTTCTTGCCGTCGTTTATGCCTCGTCGACCTCTGCCGCTCCTTCCCCTATTAGCTCGAAGCACGCTTCCCACCGCCACCGTGAACTTCCCCGCGGTCTCACGCTGGAAACTTACCACCCCCCGGCCAACTTTGTGGTGAGTTTTTACTGTCGTTGTCCGCAGCAACTCCCCTGACGGACATCCCTGTGTCTTTTCCTTCTAAAGACTTATGGTGCTGGTATTGACCACCCCTTGCGCAAACGCGCCGGCGTTAGCTTGCAAGAATCTTCTGTCGCATTCCTGCAAGACCACCTGGGCCCTGGCTGGACGGAAGACGACGTGGCTTACCACAGTGGCTTCGCCGGGGATGTAACGACTCATGCCTACCTAAAACAGAGCTTAGTACGCCCCAGTTCCTCTGTTTCACTGCCCCCCCTCACTGATTCCTCTTGATAGAACGGCATTGCTTTCGCTAATGCTGTCGCCAACGTCGCTTTCAACTCGGACGATAAAGTTGTAGCAGCGGGTAACACCTTTATCCGCCCCAGTAAGCAGCGGCCACCTTGCTTTGCATGCACAGCTAGCTAAATGTGATGCAGAGTCCATCGCATCGGCCAATGCTACAGTACCCTTTGAGGACGCCGTCGCGACCGCGGAGGAGGCTCTCGGTGGCACGTACAACAGCCACACAACCGGTCTCGAGTACTTCGTGAAGGAGGACAACACCGCCGTTCTCGTCCACACCTTGCAGGTCCGCAACAAGGAGGATGGCTCGTGGTACAACGCCTATGTCGACGCCCACAAGAACGAGCTGGTCTCGGTGACCGACTATGTGGCTGAGGCAACGGTAAGCCTGATTGAGATCCCGTTCGCACTTGTGGCTCAGACACTGATGGCGTTGAAACAGTTCCGCGCCCTGCCCATCCAGAAGAAGAACCCGGGTGAGGGTTTCGAGCTCCTGGTCGACCCCGAAGATCTCGAGTCGTCTCCCAACGGCTGGAACTTTGACGGACAGCAGAACACGACCACTACCTCGTGCGTCCATAATATATGACTTTAACGTCTCTTCGGTGCTTAGTCTTGCTGCAGGGGGAACAACGTCATCTCTTTCCAAGGACGTACTCTCTCCAGGGAAACGGCGCCCGGCGTCTTCGACTTCACCATCGATCCCACTCGCTCCCCGCAAGTGGCCGTTAACGTCGATGCCTCTCGCGTGCGTATGCTTTCTCGGTCTGCCTTCTTCTCATCTGTATCGTGACGTCGACCAGGTGCACAACTTCTACCTTCTCAACACCATGCACGACATTGCGTACCGCTACGGCTTCACCGAGAAAGCCTTCAAGTGGGATTTTTTTGCCTTCGCTCTTTCCGAATGGCATGACTAATTTCGTTTCATCATCATCGCAGTTTCCAGGCCGACAACCTTGGCAAGGGAGGCAGGGGCAACGATCAAGTTCTCGCTTCCGTGCAAGATGCATCTGGGACCAACAACGCCGACTTCGCCACCCCTCCCGATGGCCAGAGCGGGCAGATGCGCATGTTCTTGTTCACCGCCACTAACCCCCCTCGCGACGGTGCCCTCGAGAATGATATCCCGGTTCATGAGTTCACTCACGGTATCACTAACCGCCTGACGGGTGGCGGAACTGCTGCTTGCCTGCAAAGCGTTGAGGCCGGTGGATTGGGAGAGGGTTGGTCGGATGCTATGGCTGAGTGCGTCGAGGCTTGTTCCTCCTCTCTCATTTTCGATTATCTTACGCGATGTTCCGATCAGATGGACGGAACAGACCTCGGCAACTATCAAGGATTATGCCGTTGGTCAATTCGTTTCGAACAGCGCTGCTGGAATTCGGTCGGCCCCCTACTCCACGGACAAGGCGGTAAACCCCCTCACCTTTGCGAGCGCTGGTCAGTTGAACGAGGTCCATAGTACGTTTTTACGCTTTCAATGTTTATGTGCAGCGATTTACGTTGATTTTTTTAGATATCGGTGAAGTGTAAGTCGGATATCTTTCCCTGGTCTTCGCGTTCTGACATCCTTCTGTAGCTGGGCTAACATGCTCCACAACGTCTACGCTGCTCTCGTCGAGGAAAACGGTTTCTCCCCTGATGCGTTCACCAATCCTGGTAAGTTCACTCGTATTCATCTCGTATTTCCGCGAAAACAAGGCTGAAACTGCGTTCAAGATGGTCAAGAGGGCAATATCGTCTTTGGTCGCCTATTCTTCGACAGTCTCTCCATCCAACCTTGCAACCCGACATTCCTGACCGCTCGCGACGCTTGGATCCAGGCCGATATCAACCGCTACAACGGTGCTCACCGCTGCACAGTTATCAAGGCGTTTGCGAGCCGTGGTCTTGGTGTCAATGCGAAGAACTTCAAGGATGATGCTACTATCCCAGCTGACTGCTAATCTACGAGTTGTTGACTTGTTGACTTGCTTTTTGATTAATTTTGAGGGTCTTCGGACGGATGGATGTAATGTTTGTATTTCTTAGACTCAAGCACATAAGATACCCCCGCATTGATGAAAATGACTGGAGATGTGAAGGGGAAACCATCTCGACGGGAGCTGCATGCATATGCCATGAGCGGGTGTCGCTATGTTTGGCAAATTTCGGAGATCCACTTGAGAAAGCAAGAGTGAACGCAAAAATACGAGCTTTGTATACGGTAGCTCAACTTGCCCTCTATTCGGCTGTCATCTCCGCTGCGTCTCCAACATCCTCGTCCACACAACTTGAACACTCGAATATCTGAAGTCACAACGTTGAACTTCCGCAATTGGAACGTTCGCCGATCAAGCCGTGACTCGGAACAATTACCAAATCACAAAGGTATGTACTATGCACAAATCCTTCACGACTGGTTTGAGTCGAGCCGGGTAGAACAGTGGTGGAACTGAAATCGCACCACCGGTATATGTCGCCCGACGGCGGCATCGCCGCACCAGGTGAATCGACTTGTCTTCAGTGTGCCGAGACGCCACAATTGTCTTGGCATCAGGATTGCGCGTGTTTGTTTCCGTGGCTTGCTCACGACCATCACTACGGTTGACGAGGAGGGCCATGGTCTGTTTTAGGAAATGATGATCAAAATTGGCTGTTGGGGTCCTATCGGCAACCGTTTACCGGACATGTCACAGTGTGTAACACCGTTACGTCCCCTCTGTGCTAAGCCGCTCGCCGTCAGCGTCGTCGTCGCCCTCACATGATAGCGCACTTGCAGTTCCCTTCTCACGTCGCGCCACCATTCCAGCCTTATTCTAATCTTAATCTGGAGTGCAATCTATCTGTTCTTATGCTACAAGTACTTGCTCCGAGTCCTCGACAACTAAGTAACGAGTCGACGACTTTTTCTTGCGGCCACGACCTTGACTTGCAAGAAGTATGCTAGCCTCGATTAGCAAAAGCATAGATTATGCTGTGAACCTAATATTTCCTCTTTCTATGAGATACTCGGATATTATCTTCAAGCTCTGAATTATACGCTGATGCGCGCCGCCGCAAGCGAGACACCCGAAGGTCATGGTCTCCTGCGAGGCCATGGTCTATCTATTTCCCACGCGCATTTTCTTCGCGCGACCATGGCCGTCTGCTCTGAGTGTAGCATTGACTTCTATGCCCTAGAACCGGATGGTGGGCCGTGCAAAAAATGTGTGATGCTCGGAACTGCCACTTCGGATGTGGACAGGGCTGTAATACGGGTATGTACACTTTACCTGCTATGCTTGCTCTCTTGAATGATATATTTTTTCAGAGTAAAGCTCAGTGTCAAAGCTGCTCACTGGTATATGGCCAACTTCAATCGCCGCTGTGTCACAAATGTTGTCAGGCATTCGGTATGTACTGACAAGAATTGTGTATGTGTATAGCTACTTACTCGGCCGATTCTCAGCGTCAGCTTCTTCAATCCCTAGTGCCGTTGCCCAAATTCCCGGTGCAGCCGACCAAATTATTTCGTCACAGTCAAGTGATTCTACATCCGAATTATGGGATCTTGTCCGTGAATACAAACAAGACGTTTCTCAACATCGTTTAGGCATCCCGCGAGCGCAGAATCCCAATCTCGTCAAAGCCACTGCAGCCAAGATAGGAATGTCCGGGATTGGTACTGGCTCGACAGCGAAAAGCAAGCAGTATGTTCAAGAAATGAAGGACAAACGCGAGGAGGGCAGGAAGGTCAAATTCAATGTAACCTTGTCCAAATCCGTTATCAGAAAAGGCGGAGGGACTACTCTCGTACTGGTAAGATCCCGTTTTGCATTCATAACTCTACTCACCTTGGTCTTCACAGATTCCTGATGTCAAGTTCGTTCAATTGTTTGACGACAGCGAACCCATCGATACGGTCATGGAGGCTATAGTCCTCAAAGTGCAAGGTTATTATGCCGACAGTTTTCCTACTTCACCCAAAATCTATCGGTTAGTTTTGTCTTTGTCTGGGCATGTAGTAACTCATATTTGTGAAGGAACATGGTTACATTCTGGGCGGCCATAACGACTGCAAATCTTGCGCGGCTCTCGCCTTCGGACACCACCGAGGGAACAGCTCATGGTTTCCTCCGGCTGTTCAGGGACCAAGGGTACATCCAGGACGGGGTATTCAAGAGTAAACAAGTCTTCATTCGTCTCGTAGTGAAAGGATCCGACCTTGTAAGCTCATTCTCATTCTCATCCTCTTCATTCTTCCTCTCACTATTCTTTTTCTCTCTAGGAATCTGACAGTCAATTCATGCCAATGGATTCGGCAATTCCTGCATCACGTATGCCCGCATCTCGCGCTGCTGCAAGCCGCCGGCCTCCCGCAAGTGCGACTCCGAAGGATGCCGTTCTTGTCCCGCAGCCTTCGGTGCGAAAGAGCGCGTACATCCCTCGTCGAGTTTCTCAAATTCCCGACATTGCCCCACCGCGTTTTATGCGCAATCCTCCTACATATGTCACCATGTTCAAGCGCTACGTCAGCAGCGTCAACAAGAAGGGACAGACATGTTTTTCAATCCCTCATGACGCCGACTGGGAGCCTATCCAGATTTCATTGGACTGGATGGATGGAATGGACCGAGCGAAAAGCGGCGAGGCATTTCACAACACCGGATATATTGGATCGGGATCTACAAAACGAGTGGTATATGTATGTTAATTCCGCCATTAAAATCTCATATTCTAAACAGTTGCAGGCTCGCATTGGCATGGACGAGTATGCACTAGCCCAAAGCTCCGATGACAACTATTCGGCTGAAGAGCAGTTTCGCATGCTTAGCGAAGAATATCGCAACTTGCAGTTCGGCGAAGAAATGCGCAAGGAGTTTGAACTCCTTGCACGGGAACAAGATGTACAGCTTCCTTGTGCGTGCATTCAAAGGTTTCCACTTGCGGCACTGACTGCAATTGTTTTTAGCGTTTCGGTTTCATCTTGAAGGAGCCATATTTGGAAGATTCCAAGTATTGAGCGACTCGGATGTAGATTCACGCGCACGACTCGGACACATCGACTTCCTCGCAACTCGTCTTCTGCCTTGCGGTCCAGCCCACAAACCAATTCAAAAATTCACTGGGAACGACGACTGTGGCCCAGAACCGACGGATCCTTTGACCATGACACTCCATGCTTTCTCGCATTTTGTTTCAGTTTATACGAACAACGACGCTATTTTGTGCGATCTTCAAGGTGCTTAGCTTGAACTAGATTCGAAACGATGCTTCTTTCCTGAATATTCTGAATAGGAATGTACGACGGCAAAGTGATGGTCCTCATCGATCCTCAAATGCATACGTGAGTGTCAGCTGTAAGTATTTCCTTGTGCGTACTGATTCTTGTACAGTGCGGAGCCACAGAGCCGCAAACGGATGTTTTGGGACAATGGCCCGCAAGCCATCCAACGGTTCATGGAGCACCACCTCCGTGCCTGCAGCGACAATGCTGTATGTACACGCCTCAACCTCCAGAATCTTCACTACGAAACGGGACCATCCCCCGAACACGACTCAGACGTGATCCCCGACATCGACCTACGCCCATCCACCCCTCCGGGCAAGCGCGCTCGGAGCCAGTCAATCTTGACTTCACCGCTCCAGCGCAAACGGAGCAGAGCACCACTCAGACACGGTACTTCGGACCTTTTTACAGTCGAAGATTTCCTCGCACTAAATGACCCTACCAGGGTTCCCCTCCCCGAGTCAAACGTAGCCATTTGTTTAGCTGACAATAATCTTTTTATGGTGGACAACAAGTTTCATTGGAATTTGTAGTCTAATAACAATATAATTATGTTTATCGTTATGTTTGGGTGAACATCGGCGACGGCAAGGAGCCATCGCAAGCACAGGCGACTCAATTGGGATGAACTAAGGGTGTCATTTGGTACCGTAGCTGCAGTGTCAGATTGAGGCAAGGGGTTGGCAGCTGTGGATGAAAAACACCGGTGTTGACGTCGAGCTCGACGACGACGACAACGAGGATATTGAGTGTCCTAAACACATGCGGTGGCATTGAGGGAAGGCTCGGGTCGTCGTTTGGTGACGTCTTCAGCGCCGTTGAGCGCGGAATTGGGTAGGGAGAGGGGGTCGACCGTGGAATCCGAAAAACGCAATGGCGTCGTTGAGCTTGTCGTTGTCGATGGCGATGGCAACAAGTGTGCCAACGACTGCGGTGGCGTTGGTGAGGAACCGGGAGCGGCAATTGTTAAGATAGTTGGCAGGTTGAGGACTGGAATTCAGTTAAGAAGGGCTTTTGAGGGATACTTGAGTAGAAAAACAAGTCGGTGCCAAGTTCCAGCTTGAGAGATGTCGGCGATGGCGACGAGTTGCGCGGTGGTGTCAATGAGGACCCAAATACATCATTTGGGGCAGTAGTTGCTGTGATTGGGCGTCTGATAGAGTCGGAGCGCTGGGGTGGCGGTAAGATATATAAAAAAAACTTTGGTGTCGGAGGTGCGCTCAACGTCGACGGCGACGATGATGACCGCATCAACGCCTGCGGCCATGTTGGAGATCATCCTGTGGGGTCTCTCAGCGCCGTCGTTTGTCTGGTGGGCCCAAGAATTCAGCCGGATTGCCAAGTCCACGTAACAAAAAATTCATCGCCGTCGTTGAGCTTAAAGACGACGGTGATGGCAGACGAGCACACCAACACATGCGGCGGTGTTGAGAATCACTCCGGGTCATAGTTTGGTGTGATAGTTGATGTGGTTCGGCTTGTCGTTGAGTCGGAACAGCGGGGTCAGCAGTAAGATGTCTTTTAAAAAAGCTTTGTGTCGGAGAATTGCGCTCGACGTTGATGGCCACGCAAAGAGCCAAGTCTATGCAGGAGGTGATGTTGAAAAGCACCCTGGAGCTTCGTTTGGTGTAGTTTTCAGGATTGGACGTGTTGTTACGTCGGAACAGCCGGATTGGTATCGAAGATTGAGTACAAAAAAAAGTCGGCGTCAAAGTCGCGCTCGACGTTGACGGCGCCGGTAATGAACACATTGACGACGGCGGCGGAGTTGGGAAGCACCTAGAGCCGTGTTTGGTGCGAGATTGAGTGGCATGTCGGCGTGGAAGGGGCGAGAAGACGGTGACTGAGGGGAACAGCATAGGGGTTGAGGGAGCTTAGAGAGTGGTTAGGGCCAGTGAAGAGCTCAGAAGCCTTGTAGGAGGTGCCCAGACGAGTCGAACGAGCCATGCAGAGAACACGTCAAACTCATTGAGGTTAGAGATGAGAATGAGAGTAATTTCCTATTCGGGAAGTTTCTCACTTTCGTCATCGATAGCAACTTCAATCTCATTCTGCACCTCATCCCTCCAACGGAATTGTGATTCAACACCTCAAGGCTTCTGGATAATCACCTAGTTGTCTCTTATTCATCCTGCACTACTTGTACCACCACCCTCGATCCGATTCAAATCAAATCGTCAATCGACGCGACTCTATGAATGAAAACTCGACAACGATAATCATTATTTGACTACTACGGAGCGTGAGCATATTACAGGATATTACAGGTGAGCTATAGCTTGAGGGAATATGCGGTGGGGAAAGACAAGGGGGAGCATGACACGAAAGACTGTCCAGCCGTTATCCAGCGTCAGCTTGAGTGGCTGAAGAGTGTCGAGAACTGCCTGGGCTCTGGCAGTGAATTCCGGCTCTGTAAATTCAAGCAACGCATCTCCACCTAGGTCAGCTTTCATCCGGCGGACACGCTCCACCGGGATCGGGAGCAAACAGTTTATGCCGCCCCAACTCTCCGGAAGTGCAAAAGCAACATCACGACTCATTCCGGAAGGTCCGGGCTTGTCAGGCTGCGAGCGCATGGGAGCACCGTTTCGGAAGTTCACGGTTTCGTCGACCTCGGCTTGGAGGATCCGAGACCAAAGAAATTGTGAAAGTTCGCTGTAACTGAATTTAGCGCGTGCAAAAGAATGAAGGGTGTCTAATGCACTCACAGCTGGTCTTTATCGTCGTCGTCCTGATACCACCCCTGGACACTTCCCTCAACAAATTTCAGCACAGCATTGTCACCGAAGTCAAGACGGAGGCGGAACCACGAGCGCTCCACCGAAACATTGTGCACACTCCGGAGGTAAACATGAGCGGGTGTCTCAGGGGCGTCGTACTGGGGATGGTAGTGGTTTCTATTCGGTGTCAGTAAAGGTAGAAAGAATAAGGTAAGTGAGAGAATACCGAAGCATGTTAACCACAGCAAACAGTTCGGTTGTTTCGGCGCCGCAGTCCGTAGTGACCTGACGTGGCATGCCTGAAGGTGAGAGTCAGTGATAGAAAGGTTTGCGCGTTGTGAACTCACCTCCATACTTCTCCACCAGGCAGAGGAACATGTAGACGACGACTTTGGACAGCCTGTTGCTTGGACAGACCCAAGCTTTGAGAGTCTTTGCCGTTGCGTCGTCCACCATTGCCCAAACAGGGTACCCAATCTTGTACAGCTTGTCGTGTCCGTCGCCAGCCCACCGTTGATGGATACCGACTGGGTACTTCGGCGTCCGGAAAATCTTCTTGGCAGTGGGCTCACGATTTGCGAAAGCTTCTGAATCATGCTCGTGCATTGTCTGCGACACGAAATCTCTGGGTCAAAGTGTCAGTAGGTGCTCCATACAAAACTGCTGTGCAAGATACCGTGCCAGGATAGTTCCCGTATTGTACGCCACCTTCGCTTTAATCGTACTCAGGCCAAACCGTTTTGCAGGGTCCTTGTCCATTTCCGCAATGACAAGTTGTTCAGCGTCGGCTGTGGATATGTTTTGCATAGTCTTCTTGGCTGCAAATAGACCCAGTTGTTTCTTGCGACGTTTCACAGTGGTCGCGCTATTCATTGAATGAGGGCTTGGCAGTTCTCGAGGAAAGTCAAGGGTACCTCATTTCTATCTGATGCTCGCTCTTGAGCAAGGCTGACAATGTATCATAGTTGGTAATTTGACGCCGATGGTATTCCTTGAGCGCCTCGGAGACTTTTGCTTCTTTTTCTTCATCTAATCAGTGAACGTACGAAGTGAGTAAACCTGTCAAATGCTTGCAAGAAGACTCACCGTGGCGATGCTGATTTTTGCCGGAGGGATTGCGATTAAAAGACATACATGCAATCTGCCACAGACGGCCTTGAAAGAAAGAGAGCGAAGGTGCCAAGAGACTGAGTCACGACTATACAGAGTGACTGATCTTTCCTTTAGTATCAAACAACTCAAAACACGAGTGAAAGAGCGCTAAGTCCAAGCAAGCGTGAGGTGTGTCAAGTTCACTTCTTTGGCTGTGAAAGATCCATAGCTTCAGGGATTGACTGCAGAATTGCTAGAAGAGTATATTTTATCCTATAATTCAAAACCTCCCAAAAACCTCCATTGCTCGCAAAACGTCAAAATTCCGAGATCGTCATTTGTCATTTTCGAATCCTCCTCCTCCACCAGCCTGTTTCCCTTATCCATCTTTCTATCGTTTTGTTGGGCTTCAAACTATGGAATCTGCTTCGTTTTTTTGGTTCTTGTTTGCCGGCTGTCTTCAAGCCCGAATTTTGGAAGCCTAAAATTGATTCAAAGGCTGCGTGTTGACTCGGAACAAGGACAAGGAGCTTTTTCCAGACATACCAGCTTTGCCTTCACCAGGTTTGCTTTCAATATCATTCGAGGATATCCCAAATTCAAGGGCTTCATTCTCTTGTCCTCGATCGTCGCTACAATCCAATCGTTACAATTACTAAAGAGTTTCTACCTAATTAAGATCTGAATGCTTACCTCAACATCTCTTCAATTCAGGGAGTTCTACCCGGTAAAGTGAGTTCAAAGCGAGACGAGCGAGTTGATTGCAGGCGGAGGACGTCGACAGTTCTATCCTGTGCATCACCGGCATCAATCTTTGGAAAGGAAATTGATGGCAAACTTGAAAACTCACTGCCTGCCACCGAAGTGATGAGAAGAATAATTCAGCTCCATAGAATCTCTTGTAGTCATCTCGAAAATATATTTGCCTCCGAAGAACCTTCAAACTCATTGAAGTTAGAGATAGGAGTGAGAACTGTGAGAGTGAGAGGAGTTTCCTATTTCGGAAGTCTCTGTGTCGTCATTGACATCTCATCGATTCGTCTCTCACAAGCAACTTCAATCTCACTGTCTGCGCTTCATCCCTCCAATGAATAGTAATTCTGGATAACCATGTAGCTGTCTCTTACCCATCTTACAGAATCTCAACTACTTGTACCATCACCCTCGATCACTCGATCGCAACTTTGTCAATGAAAACTCGACAACAATGATGAGTATTTCAATACTACAGAGCATGAGGATGGTAGTAATTTCTATCCGACAACAACATCATCAGTAAAGGTAGAATAGGGTAAGTGAGAGAATACCGAAGCATCACAGCAAACAGTTTGACTGTTTCGGCGTCGCAGTCAGTAGTAACCTGACGCGGCATGCCTGAAGGGGGCCGGGAGGGTCAGTGTTAAGAAGGCTTGTTCACCGTGAACTCACTTCCGTGCTTCTCCACCAGGCAAAGGAACTTGGAGACGACAGTTTTGGAAAGCCTATTGCTTGGACAGACCCATGCCTGAAGAGTCATCGCTGTGGCGTCGTCCACCAATGCCCAAACAGGGAACGAAATCTTGTACAGCTTATCGTGCCCCTCACCAGCCCGCCGTTGAGGCCGTTGAGGGATACTGACTGGGTACTTCGGCGCCCGGAAAATCTTGTATTTTATGGGGCGACCTTGCACGGTGCCAGTCGCGCTATTCGCTGAGTTCTTGGCGGGTTACGAGGTAGGTAAGGGAGGGGTACCTCAATTCTATTTGATGCTCAAGCTTCAAGTTCTTGAGCAAGGCTGACAATGTCTTGGAGCTGGTACTTTGACCCTTGAGCGCCTCGGAGACTTTTTCTTTATTTTCTTCATCTACTTAATCAGCGAAACAGCGAAACGTACAAAGTGAGTAAACCTGTCAAATGCTTGAGAGAAGACGCACCCGTGGGATGCTGATTTCTGCCAATGGGATTGCGAATCAAAGACATACTTACAATCCGCCACAGACGGCCTCAAAAGAAACAAAGAGAAGAAGATGCCAAGAGACTGAGTCATTCCCTTTGGTATCAAACAACGCAAAACATGGGCTAAAAGAGCGCTAAGTCCAAGCGTGAGGTACCTCGAGGTACGCCGAGTTCAATTCTTGAGAGCTGTGAAAGATCCATAGCTTTAGGAATTTACTGCAGGATTGCTAGAATTGAGAGTATATTTTATTCCATAATTCAAACTCGTAAGTTGCTCAACAGGATTTTGATCTTCCTAAACCATGGATACTTCTACCAGTCTGAGATGGGGATATCAATTTACATCAAAATGTAAGACTTTCTGTAGAATGAGATTCCCAGTAAACCTAGCTTTCTAGCCTGAGATCAGCACAATAGCAAAGAATTTATAATTTTTCCTATTTGTACTATGAATTGGCAAGAACAGTACCAATGGGGCGTTCCATAGATTTCTCTAAGTACACGGAGCCGCTATCTCTGACTCTAATACTACTCAAGTCTCGAATATTACAAACCCGGAATGCGATTCAATTATCTGTCCGCATGCTCAACTTTAACTCGGGAAGCAGAATGGGAGGCCAGAGAAATTATGGGGGGTTCAAATAAAGTAGAGCGCAGTAGATAGATTAAGTTCAGTTTTGAAAGGCACATCCAATAGGATAGCTTTGAATACTCAGGATCAGCAGTCTGCATCCCAGGGCTGAAAACTGTAATAAGCAACAATTGCAGATTGGCCATTGTGTAGGCAGTGGGCTGTTAATTCAATGTTCATGGAACATATAGAGGTACAATATATACTCTTTTAAATCATCCTATGCTCCTCTTTGATGCGCCACAAGCTATATTCTGACGATCTTGAGTAATAAAAAGTTTTTGTGAAGGGACTCAGCAGCAAAGAATACAAGCAGAGAACTGCTCTTCTCACGAATCTTATGTAGTTACACGCGCTTTAGTAGAGTCTGACGCGTAGATACTCGCTATTTACAGAGTACTCGCGCGAGCAAAGATTCACGATCATAGTCACGTGTTATTGAATCAAATACCGATGGACGTCAAAAATTTCCATATTAGGAATTCCCTCGTACTCATCGCTCCTGCTCTTCTATACTCCTTGTTTTGGCCATCTACTACTAAGAGACAGTCAACTCCCCCATTAAAATTTGCCATTGCTTTGCTCTAGCCATCTCCAAGTCCCCGCCCCTCCGCACTACACTACGGTTAGTCGTGACTTCACCGCCCTCCCAGTGCCAGCGTAGGTCAGCGTCAACGACTCATTGCAATCGCCGAAGCTTGGATAACAGTCAGCTCATATGCGTACTTTGTCACGGAGTGCCAGGACCCCCTACACCTATAGCAGATGGCATCACCACTTGCCTAAAACAGACCATGGCCTCTGTCGTCAACCGTACATCACTTCAAACCGCCTTGGACTTGCCCTAGACTCGTATTTCAGAGAACTGGCCAAGGAGCAAGCAAGCAGTCACCCAGCGAATTTATCTAATAGGTTTCTGACTTCAATATCTTGGGGACTGTGGAGGGAAGCCGCCATTGGGCCTTTCTTGAGTCTTGACTGTGTTTTACTTGCACAAGTTCTATCGTGATTTCTGCGATGACAGTTTGTTGCGATGATTCTGGTTCCATACTTGACGCCAAGAAATTTGTCAGTTCACAGCCCAACAAGTAGCACACCTGAGGCTATCTCAGCGTGGTAGAACATGACAACGCACGCAAGACCGCATGGGACGATTGGTGAGTGCTTACCGACCACCACATTGCATGCTCGGCATGGGGGACGTTATAAAAGGATCGAGGAAACTCAAGTCTTGTTCAGACTCTGCACGTTTTTACTAGCGTCCTGCAGAATCGCATCCTCGAGCTCATCCTCACCGCCGCTCATTTGTGAACATGGTCGCCTTCAACAAGTTCTTCACTTCGGTCTTCCTGGCCATCGTCTATGCCTCTTCGTCGTCTGCGGCTCCCTCTCCCATCGACTCGAAGCACACTACTCACCGCACCCGTGAACTTCCTGGCGGTCTGAAGCTCGAGACGTACCACCCGGAGGGCAACTACGTGGTAAGTTTGCAGCGCTGGCTAGTATATCCCTTCCGCCATAGCATTAATCTACATCATGCAGACTTTCGGTGAAGGTGTCGACCATCCGTTGCGCAAACGCGCCGGTGTCAGCTTCAGGGAATCATCCGTCGCGTTCCTCGAGTCTCACCTTGGCTCCAAATTCCAATCGAAGGACATCGTCTACCACAGCGGCTACACCGGAGATGTCGTCACTCATGCCTATCTCAAGCAGAGCCACGTACGTCGAATGCTCTCTCTTTGCTTTGTTTCGCTTACGAATGCCATTCGATAGGACGGCATCTTCTTCGCCAACGCTGTCGCTAATGTTGCTTTCAACTCTGACGACAAAGTTGTCGCTGCCGGCCATACATTTGTCACTCCTTGTCAGTGCCAGGACTTTTTCTTTCTCTTCGTCAGCTCAATAATTACATAGCTTCCATCGCTTCTTCCGAACCTTCCGTTCCTTTCGAGGATGCTGTCGCTACTGCCGAATCTGCGCTCGCTGGGACCTACAACGGGCAGCCTCCCCAACTCAAATACTTCGTCAAGGAAGATAAGACCGCCGTTCTCGTCCACGCATTCCAGGTCCAGAACACGGATGCCGGCTCCTGGTACAAAGCTTATGTTGATGCTCACACCAACAAGCTGGTCTCGGTGACTGATTTCGTGGCCAAGGCATCGGTGAGCTCAATTCACTATGTCTGACTCTTGACGAAACGACTGACGGTGATACTTTTCTCAGTACCGCGTCCTACCCATCACGAAGGAGGTTCCGGACCAGGGCTTCGAACTTGTTGTGAATCCCGCCGACCCGGGATCGTCTCCTAACGGATGGCACTTTGACGGGAAGACGAACTCGACTACTACCTCGTGCGTGTATATTCTTCCGCGACTTTCTTCTTCTTCTCATCGTTTCTTTAGCGGCAATAACGTTATCACGTACAAGGGCTCCCAATCCTCCGTGTCCAAACAATCTTCCTCCGGTCTTGTTTTCGACTATAAGCAAAACCCGACCGCGGCTCCTACCACCGCCGTGAACGTCGACGCCGCTCGCGTGAGTCCCCTCGATTTAGCTGCTCATATTGCTCATCTGATTAAATATGGACGCGAAGGTCAACAACTTCTACCTCGTCAACACCATGCACGACATCGCGTACAAGTACGGCTTCACTGAGAAGGCCTTCAAGTACGTTTCTTCTTTTCCTCTTCCCTATTCATCGTCCCCCTCAATCTTAACCCACCTTCGCTTCGACAGCTTCCAATCCGACAACCTCGGCAAGGGCGGCAAGGGCAACGACCGCGTCACCGCATCGATCCAGGACTCCGCTGACACCGACAACGCCGACTTTGCGACTCCCCCCGACGGCCAGAGCGGGCACATGCGCATGTTCCTGTTCACCCAGACGAGACCGCAACGCGACGGCGCGCTCGAGAACGATATCCCCGTGCACGAATTTACGCATGGGATCACGAACCGGATGACTGGTGGTGGGACGGGCGAGTGTTTGCAGAGCACGGAGGCTGGGGGTATGGGTGAGGGGTGGTCGGATGCCATGGCTGAGTGCGTATTACTCTTGCTCTCAATTTTCTTTCTTTCTTGCTCGCCGGGTACTAATGAGGTGTTTGGTGCGCAGGTGGACCGAACAGACTTCCGCGACGATCAAAGACTACGTTATGGGCCAATATGTTATCAACAGCGCCGCTGGCATCCGTTCGAAGCCGTACTCGACCAGCAAGACCGTTAACCCTCTCACTTATGCCAGCGTCGGGAAGCTGAACGAAGTGCACAGTCAGTTTCCATTCTTTCTTGGGTGTTTTTCCATCATTGCTGATTCGTTCGCGTTCCGTTAGACATTGGCGAAGTCTGGGCGAACATGCTCCACAACGTCTACGCTGCCCTCGTCGGCGTCCACGGCTTCGCGGCCGACGCGCACACCAACCCTGGTGAGTTCACTCTCCATCTCGCCGCGTATTTATGCTGAAACTGCGTTTGTTAGATGGTACATCGGGGAACCAAGTATTCCTCCACCTCTTCCTCGACAGCCTTGCCCTCCAGCCGTGCGAACCCACCTTCCTGACCGCCCGCGACGCGTGGTTGCAAGCCGACGTCAACCGCTACAGCGGTGCCAACAAGTGCACGCTCTGGAATGCCTTTGCGAGCCGCGGGTTGGGGGTTAATGCGAAGGGCCACAAGGATGACGCGACTGTTCCCTCTGGTTGCTAATTGCTAATCGCTACCCTCTGGTTGCTAATCGCTAAATGCTACGCTTCTGGGTTCATGTCGGGGGCATGGTGGATGTAAAAAACTCGAAGATGTAGTTAATGTATTTGTTAGACAGCATACGCATACGAGATACCCCCTGCAATTGCAATGCATTATCTTGAACGCTCTATCTTTGCTCGCCTTGCATTTTGCTTTCTTATACTGAGAGATAAGACTGAGACTTGAAGTTGGAACGCCGAATTGTGAACAGTGAGGTGAACACTGAACGTATAATTGTGGGCTGTAATTCTCTTGTTCGGCGAGCTTTCGTTCGTTCGTTCGGCTTCGTTTCAATGACTGACTTGACCTTGGTTTTGAGTGTCATCGACAATCGATCACTGAGCTTCAAAGGAAGCAGTTTCAATTCAAGTCAGACTTTTAATTTGCCACGATCTCGTTCAAGTATCGGCCGCGGTTTCTTTCAAGTTCAACCTAAGGGTGAGCTCAACTCCCTTCAACTTGAACTTATCTCCAAAGGCTCCAGTTCAACTTTCTTTCAATCTTTTTATCGCTTTAATTACCTACTGCAGTCAGTTTTCCTTGCTGAAGCCGTTGGTTGGCGAGTTTTCTCTCTCGTTTCGACTCACCTAAGACGTCCGGGTCGTTAATTTGTTGAAAACGACGTTCACTTCCAAGTCCCAGATTAATACTAAGTTCAGATTTTGGGCGTCTGGAAGGCTTTCGTCCAACGCTCATCATTCAACTTGCAAACTCTGACGCTTCACAGCGTACCCATTGGCGGTCGGCAGCTCATCGCACTCCCAGAAACGGTGCAGACCGTGGAGATCTTGCACTTGGAAGATCTCAATCCTAACGCGATCACAAACGAGGTCGTGGATGCACTCAACGCCAACGTATCTCCGACACCACTCCTCCCCGGAATGACCACACTTACTGTCAAAGGGACATACCGTTCTGATTTTGGGAACATGCTAGCGTTGCTAGAAAGCCGGTTAACGCCTCCAAATCACATTCCCCGTGTCGCTGTTCTCGACATCACCCTGCTTGATGTTGAGTTTTCGGCACAATCACTACAAAGACTGCATTCATTGAGTGCCATGCAATCTTTCCGTTTCCTCTTCGTGGACGAAACTCACAGAAGTATGACAATGCAGTTCGGATTTGCGCCTCGTATTAGATGGGTGCAGGAGCTGGACCTGCAAAACGAACTTAGGGTTGCAGGAGGGAAAATTATCTCTGTTTGCTTCATATGGAGTATATCTAAATATATCGCATGCAATTTAGGATTCAAGCCTGTTCGCTCAAATTCCGTCGCTTTCTTCAATCCAATAACGGGTGCCTGTGGTGTAAATGAGTGAAAGATGAGAGTTGTTAAAGAACATGGACAAACTTGGTTTGATATCTCCGTGCCGTCGTTTGACGATGAATGCATCGGCACGAGCCCAGAAATCCATTCCCCCTTGCGTTCCGACAACCCAATCTCGTAGGTACGCATTATCACCCAGCGCCATCGAAACAAATCGCATATCAGCCGTACACGGTGCATCATCCTGGAACGTAGGATGAATTTCATTTGGGTTTCCACCATGCATATCCACCAATGCCTCCAATCCACGACATTTTGAGAGTGCAGCAGACATCTGAGCTACCGATGCGCTGCCATTCCATGTAGACAGATGTGTCAATGTATGCAAAAGCGCAAGATGGTCGACGAAGTCGTCCCGATGCTTCGTATCGTACAGGTCGAGATGTGTGACAGAAGTAAGTATCGGATGAAAATGGGCATCCTGGGGTAACGAGGGAACAAGATCCGAGATTTCGATACTAAGTCTGCATGGGTGTATGGCCTGAAGCTCAAACATGGGCTGGGCCTCGGTCCGGGGGGAGGTGAGGACGGCAAGAATATCAATATTCTTGCATGTGGAGAGGAGCGTTCGGAATTGTGAGGCGGTTATGTCTTGAGCGAAGAGATGCTTCACGCGATCACAGAAAAACGATGGCGTTTTTGACTCGGAATCAATGGCCTTGAGTAGCTCGACGTCCGAGCAAAGCATCTGAGTGTCCACTCCAAGCTCAACCTCTCTACCAGCGGGAAGAATAGTTCGGTACTTGACGCACTCAATCCTAGGAATATTTGAATACGATCGTGCCGTTCCAAGTGGTGAGTGAAGTCACTCCTACCAGTCATGGACCCGACGCGAAACGAGAAAGAGATTTGGCATAACATCTGGATGTCGAATTGCAGCGGTTTCGAATATTTCCCGCTCCAGTTCAGGCGGGAGGATGGGTGATTCTAGACCAGATGAAGCCATAGCTGGCGGATTTCAGGCGGATGACGGCTGCGGTGCGGTTGTCCGCTGAAGTTGGCTGGACCAGTGATGGCGGGAAGGAAGAGAGGTTTTGCCGGCATGCCGCATCATCCGAGTCCTTCGTTCCTAACAGGGTCAAAGTTCAATGTTGAATTCGGTCAGTTTGAACTCACCAAAAGAAATTGCACTCACCGAGGAACAGATATTTGCATGGGGCGAACTTGGTTCCGTTAAATTCTAGTCTAGGTATCGACTGCTGTAGTTGTTTGCGCTTGGGTAACGGGTTACAAAAGATGTATTTTTGATGGCAAGGAGTGAGCGAGACAATTTTGATTCTGATTCTTGAAGAACGGCAAACGGAACTGAAAACGGAACTCAAGAGTAGAAGCATGAAGGCAAGGGAGGGCAACCAAAGGGCAACTGCACAATGGCCAAATGAGGCGTATTTTTTTCTGTCGAGTCGAACGTTGATGCAGTTTCATAGATATTCAAGGTGAAGGCAAGGGAGGGCAACCAAAGGGCAACTGCACAATGGCCAAATGAGGCGTATTTTTTTCTGTCGAGTCGAACGTTGATGCAGTTTCATAGATATTCAAGGCGCTGGATCTACATATTTTCCTTTCGTTTCGCTTTGAGCTCAACATCTCTTACCCAAGTAGTTTGACACTCGCAGCGGATCCAATTGATTACAAACGGCATTGAGTGAATTTCAATGCTTTTCTTACTGGCTGCTTTCCGTTACAGTAAATTCTTTGATCCAAGTTGACTGCGGGGGCTTCAAAGTTCATGCCCTCATCCGAGTTTTGATACATCTTTATGAATGTTTTCGGGCGCTGGCAAATTGGCGTGCATTCAAAATTCAAGCGGCGGTGCGTCTTCATTCCCATTCGATTCCCCACCTTGCTTGCTAACGTTCGTGCAGTGTAAAAATCGATATGCTACCAATTCAACAGTAGATGGCTGTGAACAGGGTACGTATCATACGCCATTCCGCCCTCCTTCGAACGTTGATTCGATCGGCTAGAGAATTCGGGGCTTTCGTTAGGTCGTGCTGGCCGAGACGAACACGCCGATACGTCTTGCGGGTTGTGGAACGAGCGCGGCGACGGGTTCAGGGGTGTGGAGTTGGGGGTGGGGCGAGCATTGCGGGTGGTTGGGTAGGGCGCGGCGGCGCGATGGAGATGGTGATACATAGGTGTGGAGTGGCAACGATGTGTATCGTGTCTCGGTGGTGGCGTGGGGGCGCTTGAGGGCGGGAGGCGGGAGCGGGGTGGAGGGTGGAGGGGATGGGTGACGAGGTGTTTGCGGCAGGAGTTTGCGACGAGGATGTGGGCCGAGGTTCGTTGAGCGATTTCTTGATACGAGGGTGTGACGTAGCAGCAGAGGTAGACGGAGAGGAAGCTAGAGGCGGGGCGTCGGCTTCGTGGTCGGCGTCGTTCGAGAGGTGGGCGGTGGCGAGGGAGGGGCGGGCGCTGTGTGAGATGAGTGAAGAGCAAGAAAAGAGAGCAGGTGCGACGCACCTTCTATTCCTCCCCGAGGCGGCGTATTCGTGTCACCAGTCCCGGGCGTAGTCGGGGCGGCGTGCATGGGCGTCATCCACTCGAGGAAGGTGACGTCGAGAGTAAGTGGGTTGGCGCAGGGTCGTCTCTGGGCTATGCCTAAATCAGAGAGCAGAAAAGGGAAGAAGACAGCGACGCACCTTCACGTTACTGCAGTACACCGCCGCTTGGACCCTCATCGTCGTTGTAGAAAACATAGTCGATGGCGTGTTGCGTTTCAAGTGGGAAAGCGTGAGTCGAGGAGGAGGCGGCAGTGCGGGGGAGAGCCGAGGTGATTTTGAAAGGCCGGCCGTTGAGGAAAGTTGATAAGGGATGGATGGATAGCTTGAGGGAAGGCGGCGTCGGGATAGACGGGGAGAGGGCGATTGACGGCGTCGGGGTCAGAGCTGAGTGAGTCGACGTTGGCGTTGTAGTCAAAACCGAGTTAAGGCCGCGTTCCCGCGTTTTGTTCGGAGCGCTCGTCGTGGAGTCCTTCTTTGCTCTTGTTGTTGTCGTTCTCGTCGATGAGCAGCCATCGCAGCCTCACTCCCGACGTCGAACACGGCAGCCATAGCTTGGGCAGAAGGAGGTCGTCGCCATCACCGACGCCAAATAACGACAAACTCATTCCTAGGCTTGACGCCGTTGACCACCACTTGAATCGTCACGGCGGGGGCGACAACGACAAGAAGACGCGTGTGGCTTCCACTGTCGACTCTATGGCGGCAATGCGCGCCAACCGCCGTCCATCACCCCGCGCGCTCTACGGCTGGCTCCACCACCAAAGCGGATACATCTTTCTTCTAGTCGTATTCCTCGTCTTCCTCCGCGCAGGTCTCCACGCCGCCGCTCCTCCTCCTTCCCTCCTTTCTTCCTCTTCTTCCTCTTCCTCTTCGTCATCAAGACTGAAATCATGGCTCTCCCCCGCTTCCACCTCCGACACCCACCCCATCCCCTCCCTCATGTCCGCCGCCTCCGCGCGTTTCCGCGCAAAGCTCGCAAGACAATCCCCCTCCCTCGCCGCCGCCGCCGCCGAATACACCCGTCGGTACGCCCGCCCGCCCCCCGCGGGCTTCGACCTGTGGTACGCCTTTGCGGTCAAGCATAACTTCGTCATGATCGACGAGTTCGATTCCGTCGTTTCTGACCTCCAGCCGTTTTGGAATCTCACTGGGGCGGAGGTGCGCGAACGCGCGGCGCTCGTAGGCAGCTTGCCGAGCGTCGATCTGGTCCGGGTGCGAGGGGGGAAGGCGGAGACCGTGCGCGGCGGGGAGGGCTTGAATTGGGTCGATAGCGAGGTCAGCGCGCGGGCGAACGGCTTCAAAGCGATGCTAGGCAAGTTCGTCGCGCAGCTCCCCGACATGGACTTCCCCATCAACGCGAAAGCGGAAGGCCGCGTCGTCGTCCCCTGGGAGCATCAAGCCTATCCTAACATCACCTCCCCATCCTTCGACCCAGCGACCTTCCGCCCCGACTGGGCCGGGCAGGGCAGCGTCTGGGACGCCTGGCGGCGCACCTGTGCGCCGAGCGCCCCCGCGAGGAGGCTGTATAGCAGTGT
Source organism: Favolaschia claudopus (assembly GCA_037176885.1). Lineage (NCBI taxonomy): Eukaryota > Fungi > Basidiomycota > Agaricomycetes > Agaricales > Mycenaceae > Favolaschia > Favolaschia claudopus. The sequence goes on from JAWWNJ010000005.1 coordinate 2,034,382, forward strand.
GAGTGCGAATGCGATGGGGGCGGGCGCGTCGAGGGATCGGTTGGCGGAGGCGTGGTTTTGGATGCAGGGAAGGTTGCGGTTGAGGGCGTCTTATTCCTCCTCCTCTTCTGGTACTTCGAATTCTGGGGGGAATACGGTGGGGAGTGGGAAGACGAAGCGGCAGAAGAAAAATAAGACGAGGAAACAAGGAGGAGCTGGAGGAGAGAAAGCGCAATCCCACCCCGGCGTCGGCTCCGGCGCGGAGTTCAGCTTCGTGCAAGAGACCGGCGCGGGGGAGGTGGATTTTTGTGCGAGTCCTGGGGCGCATTATACGCAGGGTGGGTCTACTTCTTCTCCCTCATTCTTTCTCTTCCCTCCTCTTCCTCGTCTTGTTTCTCCCTACCTCTTTTATTTCTGTATATGCATAAAGCGTTTTGCTGACACGACCCCCTACCTCTACAGGCCACTTCTTCTCCGACTGGCGCACTCTCCCCGTGCTCGTGCCGATCTTCTCCCCCGCGCGCGCGGCGGGGTTTGGGGATATCAGGGTGCCGAGCCATTATTATTATGGGGGGACGAGGAGGTGCGTTTTATTTTGCTTTCTCTCGTTTTTTTTCTGTTTTTTGGGCAGTTCTCTTGGGGGTTTTCGGCTTCGCGTTTGGGCTTACATTCACCTTTCCATCCTCATTTCACTTCGACCAGAGATGTAAATCCTCGCCGTATTGCCTCTGATTTACACCTTCCCACCTCCACCCCCTTCACCTTACTTCCACCTTCGTCCTCACTTGCTCATACGTTCTCTTTGGCCACTTCACTTTACCTTCCCCCACTTGCTGCGATCTCACGCGCACTTACTCACACCGCCCCGCAGATACACCTACGCCTGGGACCCCATCAACCTCGAGCAGCGCGCCGTCGACGCCATGGAGGTGCCGTGGGAGAAGAAAAAGGACGTCGTTTGGTGGCGCGGGGCGAGTACGGGTGGGGGGAGCAGTCCGTCGGGTTTCGGGAGGGGGTATCAGAGGCATCGGTGCGTTTGAGTTTGGGTTATTTTCGCGATATCTTGTGTTGTTTTTTTTATCGCGATATTCCTTCGCTGTTGTTTCCGCGCTGACACGTTTCCTGGTCTGTAGATTCCTCCGGATCTCGTCCATTGGCCTTGTTCCCGGGACGATGGCTGACGCGCAGCGTATGACGCCGGTGACGTTTGCGGTGCCGCCGCGGGTGGAGGAGGTCGTCTCTGGGCCGGGTGAGTATTTTCTTTGCTCTTCATTTTCTTTGTTTCTCCTCCTCCTCCTCATACTCCTCCTCCTCCTCCTCCACTTCCTCATACTCATACTTCATCATACGCATATCATACTTACTTTGTTTTGCCCTTCAGCCGGCAGCACGCCCAGCGTCGCCTACACCGTCCCGCCAACGAAATACAGCACCGTGCCCGTGCCGCTCTCCTTGCTGAACGCGGACGTGATGGATGCGGCTTTCGTGAAGTCGGTGGTGCCTGTGGGGAAGGAGCATCGGTTTGGGGATAGTACGGAGTTGGGAGTTGCGTGGGGGTATAAGTGCGTTTCTTTCGTTTCTTGCTCTGCGATATTGGTAAAATAAAGGAACGCACTCAATGAGATTGTTCGTAGGTATCTGCTGGACCTGGACGGGATGGGGTACAGCGGGCGGTTTATGGCGTTCCTTGCGAGCGATAGTGTGCCGGTGAAGGCGACGGTGTATGATGAGTTTTTTAGTGGGTGGATTGAGCCTTGGTAAGTCGCTCTCTCTTCCTTCTCCCTCCTCATATATAACATAACATTAAAAAAAACTAATTTGTACGCTTTGCAGGGTGCACTATATCCCCCTCTCAGCGACGTACTCGGAGATCTACAACATCGTCTCGTACTTCTCGGGCCCTTCGCCCGCTGCGTTGAGGGCGGCGGGGTTGCCGGCCGCGCCACGGGGGGCGGCAAGCGCGTCTGGGTATCGCGGGGCGGGGGTCAAGCTCGCGGCGGGGATGTTGCCGGACGAGGAAGACGATGAGTTTGACGAGGACGACGAGCTGTTAGGGGAGAGCGGGGCGGGGTTGGGGGATGGGGATGGGGAGGATTTGGAGGCGGCGATTGGATCGAGTGATCCGAGGCTGGGGCCGCCTGTGGGTGCTGAGGGGGAGGGTGAAAGTGAAATGGTAGGAGGAGGAGAAGGGGAAGGCGATGGGGAGGCGGAAGGGGGATTGGATGGGAAGGCGCGGATTGGGTCGAGCGATCCGAGGTTGGGGCCGCCTGTGGGTATGGGTGCTGATGGGGAGGGGAAGGGGAGAGATGGGGAAGGAGACGGGGAGGTGCAGAGGCCCGTGGGCCAGGCGGAGAGGAGGAGGATGGGGAAGCGGGGGGTGGTGGATGGGGCAAAGATGACTGGGAATGGGAAAGGGAAAGGAAAGCGGGATGAGGAGATATTGGGACAGCATGGGCAGCAGCAGCAACAAATGTTTGTGAGGAGCGCGGAGCAGGAGGAGGGGGATCGGCGGTTGAGGAGGATTGCGCGTGCTGGGAAGCAGTGGAAGCAGACGATGGGGAGGACGATTGATATGGAGGGTGTGTTCTTGTTTCCTTCTTTCTTCTCTTGTTTTCGTGATTCCAGTGTGCGTGCTCACGCTTTCTCTCTCAGTGTATGTCTACCGGCTGGCTATCGAGTACGCACGGCTGTGGGCTGACGATCGGGAAGCTATGTCGTACAAGCCATAGCCTGCTCATTCCACTCTTGCCTCGCTCGACCTTGCCCGTGCCCTTGCCTCCTCGCCAGCCTCGGCGCTCCATCAATGCATATCGCTTTCGACCTACCTTCATGGATTCGGCTGGCCGGCAGCGACCGCCTCGTCGCCGATGTCAATGTACTCATAGTCAAGTCACACAAGTCACGCTATCATCGCTCCTGCTTGGAACTCCGCACACGCATACGCATACGAAACCGAAACAAAAACACTGTCGTACAATTATAGTAGATTCGCTTACCATGCACGCATAGATTCATCCATCCCGTTTTTGCAGCACTTAGACAAACATACTTTACATATTGGCTGCTGGTTGTGTACTTAATGGCTTTCTTTCGTTATCGTTTGTACATAGGCTTCTTTGTACCACTAGGCAGAGGGAAAACAGAATGACAGTTTGTTTTGTGGGGTCGTGGACCTGGGACGAGCTCGAGGGAGGATTCGGAGACCTGCCTTTTATGGGAATTTTTTGCTTGGTTTTCACCACCATCTTCCGGGTCGTATGTGGGGATCTTTCCGGTCAGTACTTCCTTGACTGTGTGCTCATTTGAGAAGTTAACGGCTCCAGAAACTGAAATCATCACTTGACGAATCAGCTCGGTCTTCAAGTTGCTGTACTTCGAAGGATTTTTTTCTCGTAGCCTGAGCATCCCAAGCTAGCGTTTTGCCCGTATCGGTTTCAGGGACCAGAAGAATGTCGCAGAGCTCAGAAGTCTCGACATCACCATTGAATTCGACTGCTGTGAGCCGATTACCAGCGGAGCTTCTTGTGGAGATATTCGGGCTTTGCTGGAAAGGATTCGAGCCACATTTTGGTGATATCAAGTCTCCGACGGGCAGAGAAGACAGCGAAGAGTCTCAGCCCTCCTTGACGACCGCCACGTTCGAAACCGAGATCACTCGCGTTGCGCATGCACCTCTCCTTATCGTGTCTCGTGTATGCACGGCGTGGCGGGCGGTTGCGGTTGGCACACCCTCCTTGTGGTGCGAAATTGAACTAGACACCGTACTCTTTGACACATCCAGACATATCCAGACGGCTACGCAGCTGCTCGCCCTCCAGCTGGCGCGTAGCGGGGACTCGCTCATAACGGTGGACCTCACTGAACTTGGGTCGGATGATCCCTTTCCCGAATCTGTTCTTGATATCTTGATGAACAACATGGCGCGCTGCCGGAGTCTCGCCTGCTCTATGCCAAGTTTCAATGCTCTCTGCCCCAACCCGGAGCAGTTACGGCGACTTCACAGTCTTTGGATTCATACTGCGGTTGGCGACGAGGAATCGCTAGAGCCCTTGGCATTGTTGCCGCACTTGTCCTGTTTGACCACACCTGGACGGCGCCTGGTGGATAACTTGGAGTGTTTGCCCATAGGAAATCTCGAGAGGTCGCACAGCAGACCGACACTCGCGCAAGAGATGCCAAAGGTCCTTGCCTTTGCGCGTAATCTTCCGCGGGGTGCCTTATTCCATCTGGAACTATGGCTATTTGGTGACCCCCAGCTTTGGACTGTGCTCGCATTCCAACCCACGATCGCGGCTATCGGCATCCTCTACATTAAATTCTCCCATGAATTCGAGTTGCTTGAGGCTCAGATTGCTTTGGGCACCATTATCACCCACTTAACGCTCCCGAACCTGCAACGATTTGAAGTGGAATCTCAAAACTACCCTCGTCTTCCGGTCATTTGGCCCCATCCCGAATTCCTCGCGCTCTCCGCACGCTCTGACTTTCATGCTCACCTCCGAGAGCTTGAGATCTACGAAGTCCAATTGACCGAGACGCAGCTTCTGGAATGTTTGTCGGAATTGCATGCCCTGGAGCGACTCGCGATCTCAGATCACCAGCTCGTGGACGATGGGGGAGTCGACCAGCTCCTCATCACAGACGGCCTTTTCTCCAAACTCAGCTACGCTCCAGGATCGCTATGCCTTGTCCCACGGCTCTCTTCGTTGGGTTTCCAAACGCTATTGCGCTTTGACGACAATGCTTTGCTGGCGCTAGCCGTTTCACGGCTCCAGGAGTGCGATGAATTGAAAAATGGGGGCGTGTTCGGGATCGAGCTGAGCTGGCTGCCCGGATCAGAACGAAAAATCGATGAAGTCGTTCTGCAGAAGATCCATGATCTGAAAATTAGCACGCGACGGCGATTCACCTTTGATTTAGCCGAAGCTGAATCTATGTGGGTTTCGTAGAACATATGCGACGTTGCAGTCTGGTATGATGTCTCAGACTCGTTCAACACGAAAAAATATAAGTTGCCATGTTGTTTATGCTCTATCTACTTCATTTGGCAACTGAAAAGGTGTAAGCCCTTGCCGGACTTGCCCCATACTCTGCTACGCCTCCTGGTCCTCTTTCATTTGGCTTGTTTTGTCAGCAACTTGAACATCCTTCTCTTGTCGTTCGATTCTGACATTTCTAATGATCACAACTGATACCAACGCCAGAAACGCTGTGCGATTGTGTGAGGGAGTTTCCTGGACAACAGCGTATTGGAATTTGAACTCACCCACAGGCACACCGACCAGAAACACAATTTTCAGACTCGCAGTGTAGGCCTCGACTACACCAGCAATCATTTCCTGCGGAAGAGCTGTATAGATGGAGGTGGGAGACTGGGTTACGATTGAGACGGGGGCATCCGGTGCATATTTCTTGAGATATTTCGAGAGTTGAGAGGAGAAGACCGGCTCTGCGACACCGAGACCGAGCGTTCCGCCAAGGAACTTCAAGTTGATGAGGATATTTTGATTTTACTTCCAGTGTGTTCGACATACCTGTGCAAAGGAGCCCATACTCATTGCCTGGCCAATGAGTCTTGGTTCATCTTTGAATTCAATCCTGCAGTAGAACGTTGACGTGCCGATGAGAATAGCGAAGGAATAATAATCACTGAAGAACGAGAAGGGAGTTTTGCAGGCCTAGACCGGTACCCACCCCAGCCAGAATCTGATATCCAACCAATTTGGCTTCAGAAGTTGTCGTCTCCACCGAATACAAAAGGCCGGAGCCAATTCCCAAGAATATCGGTGCTGCCAGGAGGAAGGGCCACCTACCGATGCGACGATAATGAGGCGAGAAACTGGGGGAAGAAAATGTGAAATCGATATCACTCACACGTATCCGACTCTTGAGATGATTTGTCCTCCGAGGAATGAAGTCATTGTGACACTCAATATGAACGGTAGGAGGTCGATGCCGGAGGTGACGGCGGAGGCATGGCGTGCTGCTTGATAAAAGATGGGCACATACTGTTTCTTGTGTCGACGATAGAATATCCAAAGAGACAGGTTCAACACTGACATAGGAAAATAGAAGCAGGGAAAATCGGATGAAGAATGTTAGCCCCACGGCACCGTATCTGTCGAAGTACAACAATGAGCTCATGTGGGATATTGCATCCCGAAGCAGTGGTGAATACGCGCACACGGAGCGGGATTTGAAAATTGCCAAGGGAGCCAGAGCTTCATCTCCAAGATGCTTTTCCCATACAAAGAACATGACCGCAGTGACGCCAGACACAACGAAGCTCTGTGATCAAGAGCATAATTAGATCAATGTTGAATCATCCTTCACGTACTACTCACAGCGATAACAGCGCCATCATTCCACGACTTGGAGTTCCCGCCCCATTGCAAAGCCAGAACGAGGCAAGTAACCGCGACGGAAACGAGAACCGCGCCAACAAGATCCATTTGCAACACTTGCTTCAGTAGGGCTCTTGGAGCTCGTTTCGTGGGATCTGAACCGAGGGGCGGACGTGCTGGTAGAGTGAGTAACACGACAGCTAGAGATACGCCGCCGATGGGGAGGTTTATATAAAAGACCCATCGCTTTATACTGAATCAGAGAGGAACAGGAGCGAAAGGAAATATAGTACCCAAGTAACCTATTATATTTTCTATAGAATGAGTTGATCTTGCGAAAAGTCAACGTACTTTTTCGGTAAAGGCGCCACCTGCAGTAGATGTTTAAGTATGCTTTGGCCACGGTAGAATCATATACGCACCAAGCAACGGGCCAATCACGGAGGAAAGGCCAAACATGGCACCAAACAGCCCAAATAAACGAGGTCGATCCTCCAATCGTGTTGCTTGCGATATGACTTGTAACATTGCGACAACTTTTTCCCAAGTAAGACACAAAGATTGAGAGGAAAAAAAGACACACAAATTGCGGCGGCACCTATGCCGCTAACTGTTCGTCCCGCAATCAACTGTCCTACACCTTGGGCAAGGCCACAGACGAGCGACCCTATCTCGAAAAGCGCGATACCGTTGACTAAGACCCATTTCGCAGGAAAGATACGGAGCATCTTTCCGTAAATCAAAAGAAAAATGGTTTGTGAGAGGATAAAGGAGTCTGAGACCCAGCCTTGAAGAGAGAAGGCGTTGAAGTCCTGTTTCAAGTCAGCCAGATAGTATGCAAATCCGAGTCGAAAGTAGAGAATTGACTGAACTGAGGCGATTCGCGGCAGGGCCGTTGCTACAGGCATGTTAACTTAGCTTTTTCCGAGAAAGAAAAGATAAAACCCACATAGAATAGTTTGATCTAGGGCAATGAGGAGGGTCGATAGCATTCTGAGCATCGTCAGCGACTTTCCGAGAACCCATGAAACTTGACATACATTGCAGAGAATACGACTGCAAGTTTGCGACGCGTTAGCACCTCCGAATCGTCATTGCGAGCCGGATGCGGAGCGGCGGACGAGTTTCCATTGACAATGGACTGGGAGACATGGGGGTCGATTGCTGAGTGGGTGGTCTTTTCCGAATCCATAAGCATGTAGCGGGCAGGAGATGAGCGGTGGGAGATTCAGAAGCAGCATCTGGCATTTAAATTCATTGCGCGCCACCGAGCGGAAACTTTACCGGTGACTCTCGGAGCTGACTCTCTTCACGTCAGCAAAAAGATTTCCTATGTTCATCGGATTTGCTGCGTTGTTCGAGATAGTCAACTTGAGGTCCCCGCAATATTTCCTACCACCTACCCCGCCGAACCCGACGATTCCGGGACTGGGAGTAGTCAATCCAGCGACGCTGAGTCGATGTGGCGGCACAATACACTGTCACCAACGCAGCAAGAAAGAGAATAGATTCATTGCCGACCAATTGATGAGGAGACTATTCCGGCGAAGGCGATCAAATCTACATATGCCCTGGTAGTGTCATAGGTCAGGATAGGTCAGGATGGTGGTCTGAGTCCAAGATTTATGTAACCTTTGATCGGGCAACATGGCCCATCTGATGGCGCATCAGTGCCGCGCCCGCCGACATCACTCACTTTTCTTTAAGTTTCCGGCTCGATACTCATGGCCGTGTCCGATAGCAGTATCCGGATACCGGCGGAGTTCGAAATTCGGTGATGTCGGCCGAACATCGCAAACCATGTCCGAAGGCAGGTTGAAAAATGCTTTCTTCAACGGTTTGGGGCACAGAACTGCTTTGATCAAGTAGTTTTACTCTCCAGGGAAACACTGTAGACAGGCTGTGTACTAATCACCTTGAACCCTGCCTAGGATTCGTCAAATTTGTAGAAAAACAGTAAATCCTAACTTCAGTGCCAATGCATTCTCCTCCTCTTCAATCCAGTTGATTTGATCTGAATATAAAGCTTGTTTTATGGCTATCATGACTATAGCAGCAGCAGCCTGTGAGCCATTGCTTTGCCATAAACCAACTTGAAGAATTTTGCATCGGAATCAACATTGGTGATGATTCCACCAAGTGCCGCCGGCAGGCGAAGTTTCAAAATTTTGAGCATTGAAAAGGCCTTGGAATCGTTGTCTTTGGAGGGCCTTGTGAGGTTCTGTACATCCGAGACACAAGTCTGTGGTGGGGACGTTGAAAACAGTACAGAATGGTCCAGTTGATGAGAACTTCCAAATATAGCAGGAGGCCGTGGATCCGAGTGAAACTCCGCCGGCAACCAGCGGAGTGGTATCGGAGAATTCCCAGAAATCTTTTGTTTCTGGCACTTCCTCTCAGCCGATACCGATTCTGGGGAGCCCGAAAATTTTGAAATAAAGCATTGAATACACCCTGTTTTTTCAAGGGAAAGCCCTGGTGAAAGGATCTCGCAAGAATGGTGTCGGTAGGACATGCTGAGGTAAGCTGGAACAGTTCGCAACTTTCGGCAATTTTATTGCGACTTATTTTCTTTATTTTCTTTATTTATCCCACCGCCATTAGTATCGGGCCGTTTCCGGCTCGATACTCATGGCCGTGTCCGATAGCAGTATCCGGATACCGGCGGAGTTCGAAATTCGGTGATGTCGGCCGAACATCGCAAACCATGTCCGAAGGCAGGTTGAAAAATGCTTTCTTCAACGGTTTGGGGCACAGAACTGCTTTGATCAAGTAGTTTTACTCTCCAGGGAAACACTGTAGACAGGCTGTGTACTAATCACCTTGAACCCTGCCTAGGATTCGTCAAATTTGTAGAAAAACAGTAAATCCTAACTTCAGTGCCAATGCATTCTCCTCCTCTTCAATCCAGTTGATTTGATCTGAATATAAAGCTTGTTTTATGGCTATCATGACTATAGCAGCAGCAGCCTGTGAGCCATTGCTTTGCCATAAACCAACTTGAAGAATTTTGCATCGGAATCAACATTGGTGATGATTCCACCAAGTGCCGCCGGCAGGCGAAGTTTCAAAATTTTGAGCATTGAAAAGGCCTTGGAATCGTTGTCTTTGGAGGGCCTTGTGAGGTTCTGTACATCCGAGACACAAGTCTGTGGTGGGGACGTTGAAAACAGTACAGAATGGTCCAGTTGATGAGAACTTCCAAATATAGCAGGAGGCCGTGGATCCGAGTGAAACTCCGCCGGCAACCAGCGGAGTGGTATCGGAGAATTCCCAGAAATCTTTTGTTTCTGGCACTTCCTCTCAGCCGATACCGATTCTGGGGAGCCCGAAAATTTTGAAATAAAGCATTGAATACACCCTGTTTTTTCAAGGGAAAGCCCTGGTGAAAGGATCTCGCAAGAATGGTGTCGGTAGGACATGCTGAGGTAAGCTGGAACAGTTCGCAACTTTCGGCAATTTTATTGCGACTTATTTTCTTTATTTTCTTTATTTATCCCACCGCCATTAGTATCGGGCCTAGTTTCCAACTCGGCGCCCAGTCTCAAGTCAAACTCTCAGAGGAAATCTATGATATTCAATGATTCTTTTCATATAAGGAATTATGCTATACGGAAATTTATTTTTGCAACTCTTCTAACGCCAATACGTCTCCGTTCCTCTCGAAGACACTGTCTACCGCTACTACGAATTGAGGAGCCTGTCATCTCGTCACTACCATGTCGATACTCAGATAACATTTGCTTACCGATGGCACCTGTGAAATACGAGTGACTACGCCTCGTGGATCCGACTACGATCCATGCGGTTCAAAATTTTGCGCTTATGCACGTTGTCCTGAAAGCACGTACCTCGGAGAATAATATATTTGGAGGTTGTACTTTTCCAGTTGGACCCGGACTTCGTGAATTTAACGTCGAAAGCAGCGCGTTGCTGTAAAGTTTCGGTAGCCCAAAATCGAAAACGAAATTACTTGATAGCAAGTCACTGGCAGATATGGACAGAAGTTAGAGAGATGGATTGAATGCGTACAGAGTGCTGTGATCAAGCGCAACAAAAAGAATGACGTCCAGCAACGTGAACGCAACCGTCAGGGCACCGGTTTGTACCGTGTCTGTCGTAAATCAGAGCGGGTTTGTGGAGAGGATGAGAGAAGTACTTCTGATTATTGTATCAATAGCTTCGTCTGTCCGCTTGATTGTTGTTCGTCGGTTTCGCTATTCGATCGTGTCACCAGCGTTCCCGGAGAATTTCTTCCAATAGCATCACACACCAAGCTCCAAATGAGGGAAGCAGTTATCATCACGTCCGCGCCTGAGACACAACACTTCGGTGAAACGCACAGAATAAATTCGTAGGACGGACCCGCAGCGGAAACAGACCAAATAAGGGCAGCTGTGTTCACATCCGGCTTATGTATGTACTCCTTGACGCGATGAACAATTACGCCTGTCCATATCGCGCCGACTTGGGACCTATGAGCTTTGCAATCAAGTACTAGTTTTCATGACTTGACGAACCTGCCGACGTGATAGATGTCATGCAAATGAGGATGGGTACAATCCAATTTGGCATGATCACGCTGCACCGCCAAGAGTAGAACCATTGTACGGGAACGAATACAGCTGCCTAGCATACAGATTAATGCGAGCTTCCGAAAATGACTCGTCCCTCACGTACCTCTAGGAACGGCTCTATATTGCATGGAATGAGGTTTGCTTTTGAAGCTTCTGGAATGGTTCAACCAGAACTCACGAAACGGAAGCACTGGTCAGTCGGTTGATCAGCATTTATGCAGATATATTGGTGAAATATTGCGAATTACACGAGGGAAACAAAGATGTGGGTTTGCCTGTGCCTACAATCGTAAATGCAACAATCAAAAATTCTTTCACCAAATAAGAAGCAGAAGACTCGCCGTATTCTCCTACCAATGGTTCATAGATCATAGCGACGGAAATCGCCGTACTGCACGTCTCGACGATGAAGAGGTACAAAATCTGCAATATTGATTGTTGGTGTTGCATCTACGCACGAGTGGATGGGGTCACTCACAAATAGACGAAGCCAAAGTTCATCTCTGAAAATGCCAGTTGTGTCAGAAGAGCCGTTGCCGTGTCTAGGAAAAAGTGTGGACTTTTTGGACCACTGGTAGTACGTGATAGCCTGGAGATCGATACGAGCGGGCGATAAGATAAGTAAATTCGATTTCATCGGACAAAAAAAACCCAGAAAATTTGAGCCCACCTGTATAACAAGAATCTACTCATGTCTTGCGTATGAGGAAGCAGACAAAGGTGAGAGAAGGAAACGACTTGCCCCGTACAAAAATGTCCCTAGAATTACACCAAAGTAAAAGGGCCCCAATCTTAAAACGAGGAAGATGAGATCACTGAGCGAGCTGAGAAATCTGAAGAGCCATCACGCACAGCGATTGAGGGGTGGGAGGTGCTTCTGCTTGCATTGGGTTGTTAAGCGCGAATTTTGACGGGGCAGGATAGTACAAGGCGTTCAAGAGCCAGGTTGTACCCAACGAAGGGGGGATGGGGGGTCGACGAAGGTGTGGCCAACTTCTCGAGGCAGCCGCCACTTAACACATCTACAGCGATGTCCATCTATGTTCCCGCGATCTTCTACCGCGGGACAGCATCAGGCGCGCGACCAACTACTGGTATGATAAATAAATGCAAAAGCTTGATGATGATCATTCACTTTGCGTTAACTGTTGACGAAGAGAGGTTATATATACTGTTAAGAGTAGAAATTCTCACCGGCATGGCAAGCAAATGGTGGGTAGGATACTAGGATAGACAGGATGTGCGACAGTTGGCCATGGAGTTCTGGATCGAATCATGAGCAGTCAACGCCATGCTTGAATGAATGAAGCGATGATGTGTAGTCGACTTTTCGTCGATTGCGATCGTTGCATCAAGAGTACCTTTATTAAGAGAAAAACAGGATGGTGTCGGGAAGCCGTACAACCCGGAGAAACTCCGCGCAAATCGAGAAGAGATCAGGACCATACGAACGAAACGCAAGCAAGAGCGGATCGGTGATTATGGCGATAAAAATGGGGCTGGGGTGGATTAGGCGGGGAAAACCACCAAGGAGAAAGGTGTCGATATTCGTGTGAAATAAAGAACGAGAGATTGCGTTTCCTATAATCATATAGCTGTTCAGTGTGTTCCATCGAGTAAAAAAGTGAATACTTCTAAGAGAAAATTCAGACCCAACAATTCGCACTTGACTCATCTTCAACTGAGCTTCCATTTCATTTGAGCGGTTCATTGTGAATGTGTTAGAGACGGCTGCCAGCGGCACCAGTCGTCCAGCGCACTGACGGTGGCATCTTTGAATGTGATCCGCAATGAAACTTGAAGATGGGAACCGGACTGCCAGTGTGACGTTTCAATGGGATGGGGATGGAGGAGGAGTTTCTAAGGGAAAGGACTAAGAACGCGGGGTCGAGATGGGGAGTAGAGCGGTAGCCTGCTAGTTGGATGAGTGCAATATCGCCAGATTGGTGCCTCAACTTTGCAATCTAAGTACTACGTCCGACTGCAGCTTCTGTTTGGAGAACCAATAGCATAGCCGTCAAAAAGCTCTGAGCTCCGAGATCCGGCCCAGTTTCTCCCTACCTAGATCGAACGCTCCGGAGTCCGTCACGGTCTGGCGAGGACAGGTGAGGACCATGAAGGAACAGGCTGGAACAGGACAAGAGAGATTTCACGTGATTGCCGTAAGAAGGACCATGTCACAACCATGTCACGGTCATACCTGGTCATACTCATTACGTGACGTTATTCTTTTCCTCAACTTTTCCTTCTTTTGTTTGTCCACAATTTGTCCTTTCTTCATTCAGCACAATCCACTGTTCAAATTGTCTTCAACCTCCGAACAATTCAGTCGGTGCGACTTCGTCAGCTGCTGCCGCAACCAGGTTGGCGATCAAGTGCCTGACCCCTACGCCGGCCCTGCCAGCAGGGCCGCCTTGCCGACTAACGCGTCACGATCTGCCATTTGGCGGCTTCCCAGCAATCAGACCCATACGCGTGTCGACACTTTATATGCGTCGACTGCCAACCATGGCCACCTCAGCTTCCAACCGCTCGATAGACGGTCTAACTTGAACGCGTACGCGGACTCGGACTCGGAGACGACTCGCGAGTCGACGTTTTCCACAATGCCCCCCGTCGCCCTCGTCGAATCCACTAATGCTTCCTACCATCCCTCCTACACCCCCATGGCCATCTTCGTCGGAGCGACCTCAGGCGTAGGCCAAGCCATGGCCGAAGCCCTGGCGCGACAGACTAATGGTCGCGCGCATATCATAATCATCGGACGAAGCGCCTCCGCCGCCTCGAAAATCCTTGCCGGATTTCCCAAGCCTCCCGACGAGGATGGGAGCTGGAAACATGAATTCGTTGCCTGCGATGCGACGAGCTTGCGGAATGTCCGAGCTGTGTGCGACGCGCTGAAATCCAGATTGACGAGGTTGAATTATCTGGTCATGACTGCGGGCGGGCCGGACGCGAATTCTTTTACGAGCGCTGGCGAGACGGAGGAGGGGGTAAATAAGCATTTGGTGATGAGGTTAGACTTTCAGATTTCCAGCTTACCGTTTGCTTCACTTTTGAATTTTGGAATCTGATCATTGATTTATAGATACTTCATGCGCTACCTTTTCACGCAAGACCTGGTCCCCCTACTTCTCTCTGCGAAAGAGCAAGGACAGCAAGCACATGCCATGTGCGTTCAGGGAGCCGGATTTGGTGCCCGTATTCGCACGGATGACCTTGGGCTGCACAATGCGGTGAGGAGGTCTTGGAAGTTATTGAATGGGAAGGTCATGCCTGTTCGTCTTTTTGTTTTTCTTCCCCCGTTGTTTTCGAGCTGAAGGCATCAATATGACATCAGTCAGTCGCTGCAATCAAAGGAATGATAACAGGCGTCACCTACAACGACGGCCTAGTCGCTGTCAGTGCCATTTTCCGATATTCTCTCCGAAAAAATTGACTCACTCATCATAGTACTTCGCCACGAAACACCCAATCATCACATTCACCCACATCCACCCGGGCCAAGTCCTGACCCCAGGGGGAACCAACGTCGACCTCGGATGGCTCTTTGCTCCATTGGCGTGGATAATGAAGCGTGTGAGGATGAGGATTGCGCTTGAGCAGGTTTGTTGCCTTTCACTTCCTCCCCTTGTCGGATAAATAACTCACTCAACGACTTTCCCTCAAGGATGAGCGCGCAAAATATATGCTCTACGCCCTCCTCGACCAAGCCACCGACCGTGGAGGCATCTACATACGCGGTGAATGTGGCGATATCGTCAGCGCGCACGGATTTGATTCAGATTTCAAATCGCTGTTTGACGACCTCGAGACAGCAACGCTGTCGTCAAAATATGTGAGTGAAAGAGTGCACAATTAGCTTACTGTTGAAGACAAAATACCTTCTAGGGCGTCCTTCAAGGTATACCGATGAAAGGGTATGGCGGCTCGGACGCCTCGGTGGCGGGTCTGATTCGATATACGAATGAGGTGCTCGCTGGGATACTTAAGAACTAGCTGAGTCTGTGCAACCTGCGTGGCGTTCAGAGAATGAGGAAAGTCGAAAATATGGTCAAAAGACGTAGAAATGGGTGCAATATAAACAACTGCAGGCGGAGACCATTGTCGACGCTGCGCAACCGTAAACAGTCCTCCTACTTATGAGTATCCATATCTGTGACTCGATGAAGCGAGATTTTTGACCGCCTTCTGACAAAAGGACAATGCCTGTGGGCCGGCTGCACGCGAGCCCGTTCGCGGCGGTACCGACGACAAGGACACGGCCACGATGATAAGGAGTCATAACCCGTCGAGGCGGGCGAATGGATCTCTGGGGACGCGGACGATGGTGCGGAGGGTGGGCAACAATGGCGACTCATGGTGTCATTGGAGGGTACCTAGAATGCTAACAAAGGCGAGATGCGTACAGTATGGCATAAGAGTACATATATAAAGATACACGATGGGGCGTTGCGAGGATGGGTGGTCTGTGCGCGGGAAGAAAAGGAGCGTCAGTCAGCGTCAAAGAAGCAGGGATCCCAGCCCGCACCTCGGATCATGCCCCGAAACCGTAGAGGGTGCGTCCAGAGCGCTTCAAGGCGTAGACGACGTCGAGGGCGGTGACGGTTTTGCTAGCGACGATACAATGAGTGGAGACGAGAGAAGAAAAGAGGCAAAGCACACACCGTTTAGCATGTTCCGTGTAGGTGACGGAGTCGCGGATGACGTTCTCGAGGAAGATCTTGAGGACACCGCGAGTCTCCTCGTAGATGAGACCGGAGATACGCTTCACACCCCCACGGCGGGCGAGACGACGGATAGCGGGCTTGGTGATACCTTTGCGGAGGGGTCAATGAGGGCGATGGTGGACTGGAAGATGTTGCGCACCCTGGATGTTGTCGCGAAGAATCTTGCGGTGGCGCTTGGCTCCGCCCTTACCGAGACCCTGTGGTGGCGAGCGAGATTAGCACAAGGCACGGATACAAGAGTACATATAGCAAACGCACTTTGCCACCTTTACCACGGCCAGACATTGTTGGGTGCTGAGAATATAAGTGTTATTGAGAGAGCTTGAGGAGGGTCGCTTGACTGGTGACGGCGAGGTAGCGGCGGGGATGGTGGTGGTTCGAGAGAAAGAGGCGATGTCACGCTCACGCTCGCCGTGACTCAACAAAAGGCGCGTTATTTACACTTGTTGTGGTTTACGCACCTTGTCTCTGATTTTGGCCCCGGTGTTATGTCCTGGCACCTATTTGATTAATTTTTTTCAAATAGAGCGGGTCGTAGGAGGTAAAAGAAGACTGTCTGTAAAGACCTCTTTGTAGATTGGCAATATACTGTATGGTTTTATGTTTTTTTTGGTATGCATGAGGTTCATTGTTCGAGTCCAGGTGGACGATGTCTTCGTCTTTTTCCGTAACATAAACTCAATAGCATTACAAGTAGTATCTTAGACTGTGTTGTCCAGTTGAGGTTGTCTTGGAGTGAGCTTGTTTGCTTGCTCTTATCACATTCAAATCAAGTAAAAGACATTATTAACGAGATTACTTGTTACACAAGTTTCTGCGACACGACCGAAACAGAAGAACGCCCTCAGGTAGGTATAAGCAGAAGCATCTCAGAGGAAACCGAAACGCATACCCCATACCTGCACCCAAGTTCCCGGCGCCATCGTTTGAGCCGCTGGCCCGTCCGCCTGTTCGTCGGCAGGAATACCGGTTGCGTCGAACGAGTCGACCTCAGAGACGACCGTGTTCTCCTTCCTGTAATCCGAAACAATGTGCTTGTCCTCGAGCTGCTTGTCGGTGAAGATGAGGTGCTGCTGATCACGATGGATGCCGTTCTTTTCCTAAATCGTCGCCTTCGCGTCGTCGATGGCGACCGACGACTCGACCTCACGCGTATTGGTCTTGCTAGTAACCCGTCTTTGAGATAATCTGCGTGTCACACGCCAACAGAGGAGACGAACCTTTGAAATTTGTCATCCGAAAACGCTGCCTCCATCCCTCGAGCTGCTTGCCGGCAAAGACGAGACGCTGTTGGTCGGGGGAATGCCCTCCTCATCCTAGATCGTGGGTTTGACGTTGTCGATGGTATCGAAAGACTCGACCTCCAGGGTGATGGTCGCCCGTGAGGGTATTCACATAGATCTACATACCACGACGGAGACGAAGGACTGCCGGCGATGAGCATTAACTTTAGAAGCAGAAGAGCGGCGACGTACCGTATCAAAGTGCACCGTGCACTGTTGCAAGGAGTGTAGTCAGAGAGGGTGCGGCCATCCGCGAGTGGCTTGCCGGCAGAGATGAAGTGTTGATGCCAGTGGTCGAGAGGAATACCCTCCTTGTCCTAAATCTTCGCCTTCACGTTGTCAAGCATGTCAGACGAATCGACAGCCAAGCACAGTTTGCTCGTGAAGGTCTTAACAGAGGAGACGTATTCTAGTCCGAGAGAGTACGGTTGTCCGAGGGTATTCACAGGTATCTGCGCATCGCCGCAGCGACGCAGAAATGAGGTGGCTCGACAACGATGGAGAAAATCTTTCAATCAAATGAGAACGAGGTTAGTTGACGAAAGGCATAGATATTTTGTGGACTTACATGAGCCGCAGTCAGATTCCACCACTAACAAGGAGATGTAAGCTATGTGCAGGAAGCTTCTTTATCATTGTTTTATCATTCTTGTGCACCAGAGACGTCGAAAAGTTTTTTGAGTCGTTGGTGGAGTATGATGTCGATGTTGTAGAGCCGCCGCAGAGTTGCCAATCGATCCGGGAAGTGAAAGAGATAGCCCAAGCCATAGAAGTAGTTCACCGGACAAGGAAGCAAGACAAATGAGAACGTGGAAGAGAGGGAGAGCGTTGGGAGAGCGTCTCGCGCGGACGTCTTGCCAGCACACGAGGCGTGAGAAATGATTTCCCAGTAAAGGCATAAGCTCATGCCCAAATATGGGCATAAGGGCTGCCAGGGCACTGCACTATCGTCCTGATGGCCCCGGTGTTATGTCCTGGCACCTATTTGATTAATTTTTTTCAAATAGAGCGGGTCGTAGGAGGTAAAAGAAGACTGTCTGTAAAGACCTCTTTGTAGATTGGCAATATACTGTATGGTTTTATGTTTTTTTTGGTATGCATGAGGTTCATTGTTCGAGTCCAGGTGGACGATGTCTTCGTCTTTTTCCGTAACATAAACTCAATAGCATTACAAGTAGTATCTTAGACTGTGTTGTCCAGTTGAGGTTGTCTTGGAGTGAGCTTGTTTGCTTGCTCTTATCACATTCAAATCAAGTAAAAGACATTATTAACGAGATTACTTGTTACACAAGTTTCTGCGACACGACCGAAACAGAAGAACGCCCTCAGGTAGGTATAAGCAGAAGCATCTCAGAGGAAACCGAAACGCATACCCCATACCTGCACCCAAGTTCCCGGCGCCATCGTTTGAGCCGCTGGCCCGTCCGCCTGTTCGTCGGCAGGAATACCGGTTGCGTCGAACGAGTCGACCTCAGAGACGACCGTGTTCTCCTTCCTGTAATCCGAAACAATGTGCTTGTCCTCGAGCTGCTTGTCGGTGAAGATGAGGTGCTGCTGATCACGATGGATGCCGTTCTTTTCCTAAATCGTCGCCTTCGCGTCGTCGATGGCGACCGACGACTCGACCTCACGCGTATTGGTCTTGCTAGTAACCCGTCTTTGAGATAATCTGCGTGTCACACGCCAACAGAGGAGACGAACCTTTGAAATTTGTCATCCGAAAACGCTGCCTCCATCCCTCGAGCTGCTTGCCGGCAAAGACGAGACGCTGTTGGTCGGGGGAATGCCCTCCTCATCCTAGATCGTGGGTTTGACGTTGTCGATGGTATCGAAAGACTCGACCTCCAGGGTGATGGTCGCCCGTGAGGGTATTCACATAGATCTACATACCACGACGGAGACGAAGGACTGCCGGCGATGAGCATTAACTTTAGAAGCAGAAGAGCGGCGACGTACCGTATCAAAGTGCACCGTGCACTGTTGCAAGGAGTGTAGTCAGAGAGGGTGCGGCCATCCGCGAGTGGCTTGCCGGCAGAGATGAAGTGTTGATGCCAGTGGTCGAGAGGAATACCCTCCTTGTCCTAAATCTTCGCCTTCACGTTGTCAAGCATGTCAGACGAATCGACAGCCAAGCACAGTTTGCTCGTGAAGGTCTTAACAGAGGAGACGTATTCTAGTCCGAGAGAGTACGGTTGTCCGAGGGTATTCACAGGTATCTGCGCATCGCCGCAGCGACGCAGAAATGAGGTGGCTCGACAACGATGGAGAAAATCTTTCAATCAAATGAGAACGAGGTTAGTTGACGAAAGGCATAGATATTTTGTGGACTTACATGAGCCGCAGTCAGATTCCACCACTAACAAGGAGATGTAAGCTATGTGCAGGAAGCTTCTTTATCATTGTTTTATCATTCTTGTGCACCAGAGACGTCGAAAAGTTTTTTGAGTCGTTGGTGGAGTATGATGTCGATGTTGTAGAGCCGCCGCAGAGTTGCCAATCGATCCGGGAAGTGAAAGAGATAGCCCAAGCCATAGAAGTAGTTCACCGGACAAGGAAGCAAGACAAATGAGAACGTGGAAGAGAGGGAGAGCGTTGGGAGAGCGTCTCGCGCGGACGTCTTGCCAGCACACGAGGCGTGAGAAATGATTTCCCAGTAAAGGCATAAGCTCATGCCCAAATATGGGCATAAGGGCTGCCAGGGCACTGCACTATCGTCCTGATTTTCAATCCTTCTCTTTCGCCGTTCAGAGAAAATTTCAGATAAATTCTAGATATATATGCAGTAAACTACTTCTACCGTAACCGCGATGAATAAAATATTGGGACCAGAGGATTTCAATGAATGGTTTGAAAGTTGAAACTAGCGCTGCTGCCAGAGTTGAAAAAGGGATGTTTTGAATTCTGTCCAAAAAATAAGAGCGCTCGGGCTGGGAAGAGGCATATGCTCCGACTTTGAAGACCCCCCCCCCCGTAGAATCCTCGACAGGTCAGAATTTAACGAACATCAAATCTGCCAAGACAAATTTATTGCCCATCGCGTCCCGGACTACTTATGTTACATTTGATTGTACAATAGTCACGATTCTCCTCGAATTCATGACTCAAACGCGATCTGCCGTCTACATCACAGCGTCAGCAAACGCCTGCGCTTGCACATTGTACAGCTCAAAATATTCTCCACCACGCGCCATTAGTTCCTTGTGTGTCCCAGTCTCAACAGCTTCACCATCCTTCATGCATCTAAATAAACCCGTCAACATAAAGTCAACGCAAACCTGCAGCAAATCAGACTTACATTATCAAATCCGCATGCTTCGTCAAATGCCCGAAACGATGCGTCACAAATATCATCGTCTTGCCTTGTCGCGATTCCCTCAGGCGCTGGAATAATTGATGTTCGCCTTTAGGATCCAAGGCTGAGCTTGGTTCATCGGCGACGGCAAAGCGTATATTGCCCGAGAAGAAACGCATGAAGGTGCGAGATCTAGTTCGAGACATGAGTAGCGTTTCTTCAGGAGAAAAGGCAGGAATATTTACGCGACAAGCCGCTGCCTTTCGCCACCTGAAGAACAATTGTTTAAGCTCAACTCTTCAGACAGAGGTAATCGCAGTACTCACCAGAGACCTCCGCCTTCTTCTCCAACCCATCAAAGATCTCCTTCAACTTCTTATGTTTATGCCGATCCAAATGCCCACTCCGAGCCGTGCTAACAGGATTTAAAATCGTCTGAATCCCATCCACCTGCCGTTGAATCACCCCATTTGCACCGCCAGACTCAGCCGCTTGCACAATCATATCCATGTTATCGACCTGTGCCGGATGTCCCAGACCGATATTCTCCGCCAGGGTTAACGGATAAAGTTTATGTTCTTGTGTTAGCATCGCTTGGACTTTGCGCAAGTCCGAGATGCGGTAGTTCTTGATCGGCTCGCCGTCTACCAAAATCTCGCCCGAGTCGACGTCGTATAGTCGGTTGAGTAATTTGATGATTGTCGACTTTCCGCTGCCGTTTGCACCGACGATGACGACTAGCTGACCGGCGGGTATTTTGAGAGAGATGTTCTTGATCGCGTTGTCTTTCGATTTCCCTTCGGGGTAGGCGAACGAGACATTCCTGACGAGAAAGATTTGAGCCATCGAAAGCAAACTATCATGACGAGGTGAACCTCAATTCGAACGCCATCCCGTTGTCACTGCTTTGAGAACTTGGATACGCCTCGTCTCCATCAGCAAGCTTGTTCTCCACTGCACCCATATCGTACAGGTCTTGAATGTGCGAGCACGATTTTGCTGCGTAGCTCCACTTGACGTAAATCGATTGAACGGTATAATTTAACGTTTTAGCGTGTTGCTGAAGGATAGCAAAGGAGGTGACGCTGAAACTGTTCGGGTATAGAATGGAGGTCGCCGCCCAATATAGCTACGAAATGCAAATTCGATTTGTTTATTGCCTGCACCGGAGAAATTAGAACATACCGTCGGTAGATCACTGAATACACTGATGAGTAGTCGTTTGATTGGATTCTGGCGTTGCCCCAATGTGTATTGAGGGTGGGCATCTGAGACGTTGCCTAAATTCTCTCTCGCCTTCCTATATTCTGAAGGTGTTCAGCATTTGGTTACTGTAATAAGGATTTGTATGTGTCCGTACCTGCAGAAATCCATGTTCCGATGTCCGACGAAACAATCTCCTCGCGGAATGACTCATCGTTGGCTAGATGAGCCAGAGAGCGAAGTCTCAGGTAATTGGTATTGTCTGAGTATGTTACGAAGGCTGAATATTCGTCGTTTAGATGCTCTTTGTTCACGGACGGACATGATGGAACGTACGCTGAAGAAAAATGCGATAGCCGGATGTAGCGATCGCAGGGCCCACAAGCGATAAAACTGTGAAGATCAATCCACTGTTGGCCTGCTGCAAAATGAACATAATTTGGGCCGAGAATTCGAATATGTCTTGAGCCGTTCCGGTCAGGTACTGGAAGGCACGCCAGAGGTCAGAAGAAGAAACTTTCTGCTTTGTGTTTTTATCTTGAATCGATTAAATAGAGATCAATCTCATTGTTGAATAGATACGATACCTGCTCCAGTGGGAATGTCCAGCCTCAGCCTCGCTGCAGAGCTTTCAGGATCGACAAGTTATCCGCAGTCTTGCACCAACCGTTTAGCATATATTCTTCAAAATATAGTTTGACACGAGTTTCGAGTACAGGTGTGACTTGATCTCTAAAGAGCAAAGTCAACTTTAGAGTAACAAGGGCCACATTGCGACTCACTTGAACCAAGATATGGTGGACGTGAATGCGATACACATGATGTGAATTACCATGGCTCGCAGAATTGCATTAACGTCTGCATGTCCCTTCATCAAGCCGTCATCGACTGTTTTCAAAAGATTCGTAGACGCGTATAACATCAAAACGCTGTCCATTCCAGCCCCAAGTTCCAACGAGCAGGTCAGGATGACGAGAATAGGATCCAAGAAATATATTTCCGTCAAAAAGCGCCAAACAAGTGCGATGAGCGGTAGCTTTTCGTGAATCTCGTTCCATGGCAGAGACAAATTCGTCGGGAGACTGAGTTTGAAAGATGGCAAACTCGAAGATTCCATGGGCAATAGAAGTCGCCAGACCCCCAGCGTCAAAGTTGTGTAGGAATAGTCCTCCAATGCGGCATTATTTGCTGTTTCTTTCTCTGAGCCAGGCATGGGTGGAGATTCAGGGAGATGATGGTAGGTCGAGGGAATCCACCTCAAGAGTCAAGCCCTCTTAAAAGCTCAAAGATCACACTGCGCACCGCCTCACCTAAGGCACCTACCTTCTCGTGCCGTAAGGGACCTCTAAGGTCCCTTTCTATGGTCGATTAAACCCCCCTCAGAGGTGTCTGCCTCCGCGGTAGATTTAGTCATGTATTACTGGATTTGGATATATTAATACCGTCTAAATCCGGCTGCGAAGGCGTGACCTCCATGGGTAGCCTTCGCTTAGAGAGTAGCCTCCGCTTACTGTTGGGATGGTTTCCTTAGCCGTACTTCATAGCGGAAATTGACACCCAAGAAAAGATATACATTGGCATCACATACAAGACAGTATTTACAATAGGTAGCGATATCTACAGTGTAGGAAAATGATACAATATTGTTCGCAAATACAGCAGATTGGACACAAATGCGACGACAGAATACAGAGGAGGAGGGCGTAGTACAGCAGCAAGTCCAAAATGAGCCCAAGAAAGAAACACGCAAGCAAGAAGGGATGTACATGCGCTGCTGAGCCTCCGCCACCGAGCCTCCGCCTAATCATCCCCGCCAACCAGCTCGCGTTGAATCTTGGCGGCCCGCTGCCTCAGGGCCATATATTCCTCCATCAAGGCCTTGAAATCGTTGCCCGGTAACCGCGCCGAAGCCTGGACCTCATCTATGCGGGTCATCACCTCAGCATATTCATCGAAGGGGTTGCGGGGGGGAGCGACGACGGTGGGAGGCGGAGGAGCGACAGAAGGAGCGACAGGAGGAGGGGGAGGCGGAGGAGCGACAGAAGGAGCGACAGGAGGGGGGGGGTTCGAGGTAGCGGTGTGGGGAATGAGGTAGTTGGATGACCGCCCATCCCCCGCGACGACGTGACCCATCGGTGTCGCGGTGCCCTCTACCGAATACATGACGCCCTTATAACGTGTATGAGGAGGCGGGGACTGTCGAATATACGCAGGAATTACCGTCTCTGTGGACCCAGATGCCTCCGCCGATGCATCCGTCAATGCCTTCGCTGGCGCCCTTTTCTTCTTCTTCCCGTCCTTCTTGTTTTGTGCCGCTGCAGTCGCTGAGCGCGTTCGACGCGGTGGCTCAGGCGGAGCATCTTCAGCCTCAGGCGAAGCATCTTCAGCAGTGGCGGAGGTGCTGGAGGGATCACCGTAAACGGCCCGCCAGTGCGACAGGCGTTCCCCTTGTTTCGCGAGCTTTTTGTGGAGGTTGTTCTCGGCCGTCGAAGATGCAGGCGGGGCAGGGGAATCGGGGGTGTCGAAGGTGACCTTCCTGTTCTGGGCGGAGGGTCGCGGGAGGGACCTGGCGGAGGAGAAGGTGCCGGCGGAGGCTGCGGCGGAGGGCACGGCGAGGGCCGTGGGGGCGGTAGCGGAGGGTACAGCGGAGGCCTTGGGGGCGGTGGCGGAGGGTACAGCGGAGGTCTTGGTGGATGATGATCCGGCTCTTCCTCCACCCTCCTGCTGCACAGGGCGCGGCGGTGGTTTCGCGCCAGCCTTTGTCTTCTTGGCGGGGCGCTCGCCCGTCTCCTTGTCGTCAAGAAAGAAGTCGGAGGAGGTGGGGGAGGCATGGGGCCCTCGGGTGCGCTTCGAGCCCGTCGCCCCCGTGGTCGTTGCTTTCCTGGTCGCCGCGGGTTTCTTTTTGGGCGAGTCTACGTACTCGGTGTCCTCGGGGTCGAGGTAGCCTTCGCCGTCGTGGTCGTCGACCTCCAGGCTGCGCCTGCCAAGGGGACGGTCGTCGTCGGTGTCCGAGTCATCTTCGACGACCTGCACTGCCCTCCCCTTCCCCTTGTCTGCTTTCGCCGGCGGGGCCTTGACAGCGGGACGATCCTCGTCGCTGCCACTTCCAACAACCTCAACCTCCACCGCCTTCTCCTTCCCCTTCCTCGTCTTGGGTGGTGGCGCAACCTCGACAACGTCTTCATCCGATGTCTCGTCTTCACCTGCGCGCTTTTTGGACCCCTTGTTCTTGGGCTTTGGAACTGGTCTGCTCGAAGATGCGTCGGTGTCCTTGCCCTTCTTCACCTTCACCTTCACGAGAGTCGAGGTGGCGGGGTTCCCCGGGCGGCGAAGGTCGACATGGGCTTTGTAGATGTCGCCGTTGAGTTTTTGACAGCGGACTTGCTGGTTGTTACAGGTGTTCCAGAAGTGATCCAGCTGAGCCGGGTCGGTGGGAGGGGCGAGGGTATAGTCGTGAGAGATGATAAAGAAATCATCTGTATACGGAGGTTAGTCAAGACGGAATCGCAGGGCAAAGAATATAAACACGCACTATCGTCGGCGGCGACGTGGCGTTCAAGACGCATTCCGTACCCTGACTTCTTCCACTCTACCAAACCAATGTTGAACCAGGTGACCTCTGTGGTCCTCCACGCCGCTATCCCCTTCTTGTTCGAACTCGCCGTGCCCTGCTCACCGGGAAGGCGGACATTGTCTGGCCAACCCACTAGGCGGAGGCCCTCCTTCTGAAGCTTCTTAAACATTGAGAGCCATGGGAAATCGCCTCTTGAGCCCTTGAGGAAAAAGGAGTCGTTGATGATACCCATGCTCATCTCGTTGAACCGCCCGTGTATCCACTTCGTGTCTGCCGGCTCATTGGGGAGAGGGATCACATTCTGGCCAGTTGACTTGACCCAATCCAGGTCGCATGCGCGTGTACCTCCAACATGCCGACCCCTCATACCCTCCTCCGCCTTGACAACCACCTTCTTCGATTGCGCGGAGGTGGAGGGACCGGCGGAGGCATGACTGGGACCGGCGGAGGCAGAGGCGGAGGTCTTGGACGGAACAGCGGAGGTTTTGGACGGTCCAGCGGAGGGCTCGGCGGAGGTATCGTCTTCTGCATTGTTCGAGGGCGGTCGCCAGATATCCAGGGTGGTTCCACCACTGAGGTGGTTTTTCGATTCGTGGCTGCTGCAAAAGAAATCAGCGAGGGACAATAGAAAGAATTGTCGACATACAAGGAGCAAGTCTTTGCGACTCCCAACAAGTCGGAGTTGCTGTACCCCTCACCAGTCGTTGGGTGCTTGAATGCGTTCGCAAACTAGACGAATCAATGAGTTACAATCACGATTAGTAAAAGAAAAGTAGAGACGTACCGCCTCCGCCAATGATGGGGTCGCAATCACCTCCCCAAGTTCACCATCTTCGCTGACGTGCCTCCCGACTATGAAAAGGATTGCGTCGAACCTTCTATCATCGAGATCCTGAATCTACAGAGTTGGGGGTGAGAAATGTATTGCAAATACAAGGAAAGAATGCTGCATACCTTGCTCTTGAAAATATCACAAAAATGCTTGAATTGCCGTCCACGACCGGCGAGTGTTTCCAATTTGTCGAGCTCGAGAAGCCGCTCGTAGGCAAGGAGAACCTCCTTTGCACGATCCTTGTGTACCTCTTTGAACTTGTTGTACATGGTGCGGAGTATCTCGAAGTTGGTTGGGGGCAGGTCGGCGAAGGTGCCCGTGAACTTTGCGTCATAGCGTAGATATTCTTCGACCGCAAACCGCTCGTCCCTAGCGAGCGCCTGATACAAATTCCACCAATTGGTGCCAGGGCGACGATCGGTACTTGCTGAGAACTCGTTGACAACGTACTTGGCGAGGCGATCCATCGGTAGCTTAGTTTTCTTCTGATACAGCTGTGCCAGCTGCCGCATCTCCACCGTGAACTCCTGGACTGCAGTCGTCTGGTCCCTAGTCATACGCCCGCCAAAATCAAGCCCGCCGATGTTAATGACAGCAGGAGTGATTGGCGGCGCATCCTCCATCTCGACATCCTCTTCTGCATCGGCATCGGCATCTATGGCGGAGAGCGAGCGACCGCGAGGCTCGTCGCTGGCCACGGAGGAGCAACACTAGAAGTAAACTAAAGACTACATGTCAGGCTGTAGCCTAAATGTAGATTGTTTATTTGCGTGGAGCCAGCCTGGCCCTGGCTAGACATAAAAATTGTATGTTTTGTCTATTTACGTGGACCCAGCCACGCCCCAGGCAGGCTTAAAATGGTGCCTTTAGGGCACAGGGGACTGCCGCTGTGTTCCGCACCAGGCCAGTTGATCCCTTTGATCGTGCCCTTGCGTACAAAAAAAGGGATTTTGCATTACATTATATTATTCCATTGTTTTTCTATGAATTCCATAATTCCCTTATTGATGGCTAAAGAATTAATGTGCCGCCAACAAAAGCACCGAAAATAACGATATATTCTCTCAAAAAAAAAACAAAAGAAAAGGTCTTTTTGAACCGATTCGCGCCCAATATGCCCTTGTCCGCGGCGGAGGGATTCTCCTCGTGGCCTGAATTCTCCTTTATAGCCCGGCAGGCTTACGCACTCGCTCGATACTCATGCAGGCACCTGCTATCACTGTATGCCGCATTCTGCGCCGTATATGTCTTTCGCCAATATTCCAATATCCGAATGGAGATTCAAACAGACCCACCAATTCCACCGCCCAGGCGGTCCAAGAGGTTGTAGATTGAGGCAGCTGTAAATGTAGGGATTAGCGAGCGACGTAAGCCACAAGAAAACACTAGAAAAGGAGAGATCTGAAGAGCGCGAGGGACGAGCAACGCAAGCTTCTTTTGAAAAGAAAGAGAAAGTGACAGAAAAAGGATGGAATGAGAAAACGCACCCAGAACACTTCCCATGTGACTCACATCGCGTGTCAAGGTGGGGAGAATACAGAGCTCCCCGTCGTAGATAAAGGGGTTGGCGGCCGAGGAGATAGTCGTGTCGAATTCGCCGTTTCTAGCAGAGTGAAGGTTAGCGATGGCGCGAATAGAAGACGAAGTGAGGAATAAAGAGAGCATAGATAAAGACGGGATGTGAGAGTGAGGAAGAACGGCGGGGCGGAGGGGGGAAATGGGGAAAGGAGGAGGAGAATGGCCGGAGAACGGGGCGGGAAAGACGAGCCATTAAGGAAGAGGAGGAGCTGGAAAGTGTCTAGAAAGTGAAAGACGAACACAACAAAACACCCACCTAACCCCACCCGCGTCCCTGAAGATCGTCCGCTGCAGCTGCTTCGCGTTCGTACACAAGCGCCTTTGTGTGTTCCTCGTCTTCGCGGGCTTTGCACTCGGTTTTGGTGAACGAGAGGGGGGTGGCTTTTTGTGCGCCTGAAGAGCAAGAGACGAGTAAGCGAGTGTATACGAAGAAGAAGAGAAGAACGACTGACCCAACTTGCCCTTCTTGCTCCCGCCGGAGCTGCTGAGACCATTTGAATCTGCGGCGAGACCAACGCGGCGTTTCGGTGCAGCAGGGGTGGTCGTGGCAGCTGGTGTTGTCGTGGTCGAAAGCGCTCCCATTCCTCGCCAACCCGCTCGCCGCATGCCCCAACACAACAGGCGTCTCCACGCGACTCGTCTCGCCGTGCCAGGTTACTCCAGCTTCCGAAGAAGAATCGTCTTCTCCCCTGCCTTCCCCCCCTCGCGTCATCGCCGCCGCCGCTTCAATAACAAGACTGTCCGGCCACCTCGCCGCATCCGCGCTAACCTTCTTCCCACCTCCTCCCTACACATCTACGCCACCCTTCTTCCCTCATACCGCGCCTTCCCCTGCACGCTCCCCGCCCCGTTCTTATGCAGAAAGAAACGCCGAGAACGCCGCGTTCCCGCCGACCTTCATGGCGCGCAGCTGCTGGGTGACCAGGAGTCGAGGTTGGTGGGTCGGACGAAGGTGATGTGGGTGCCCATGTTGCGATGGAGGGTGGAGCAGCCGAGGCTGAGGTAGACAGCGTTAGTGACCGAGGGGGTGGGGTTGAGCGCGCCACGGTCGATGCAGGTCTGTGATTTGAAAGATACAAAAAAAAGTCAGGCTAGTGAATTGTAATTTATAAGAGACTAGACGACGTACCTTGTTGTCGTTCGGGACGCGGAGGACGGCAAAGATGCGGTCGATATCTGGCTTGAATGCTTGACCGCTCATTCTGTCTGATCTTTAATATGGAAGTAGAGAGTTGGAGACAGTGAGGGAGGCACGAAAGGGCGCGGTTATGTGAGTGACGATTGAGGAGGGGAGAAGCGTCCGAAGGTGCCGGAAGGAAGCAATGCGGAGGGTGGAGGCGAGGGAAGGAGCTACGTCGAACCAATCACCTCATAAGCCGAGGATTGCGACATTGGTGATGGGGGAAGGAAGACGAGGGCGGGTAGAAGATTGCTTGTGCGCATCCAGACCGACGAGGCGATAGATAGTGAAAGTCTGGACATATGACAAGAGATGCGGGGTGCGGGGGGAAAGCTAGTATAAACGACGGTCGGATCGAGGATTACTTGAGGGTCACGGAGACGTATAAGCAACGTATAAGTCACCTTCTTGCTCTGCTTCAATCTTCCCTATTGACCTCCCTTCCTCACCAATACTTAATGTCGCCCTAATCGTCGGGATAGCGCGAGTTGCCGTCAACGCAGATGTGTGGATGGGTCGGTAGTTGACCTCGACAATACCGTAGTGGTGAAGGGAAAGAGTTGTGCTGGCGAGGCGTGACGACGTGACTCACGTCGTCGGCATCGATTCCGAGTGCCTCGGAGAGTATGTGCGCTGCTGATACTAGTACAGTCGTCGTCGATAAGTCCGGCCGGGGAGGAGTGGTGAAAGCGTCGAAGACGAAGTGCTGGCAGTGTGACGCCGTGACTCACACGTGCGGAATCGTCGCCGATTGGTTGCGGGGGCTCGGTCCGGGCACCGGTACTCAACGCTTTCCTCCCATTTAAGAAGGTGCTCGCTCTACATGCTTCGAAGAAGATTGCTGACGCATAACTGTAGTGATTTTACATCCTGAGATTACCTCTATACCTACATTTACTGCGAGTATGCTTACATTTCAATTATTTCAAGGCATTGAACACATCCTCTCTGCAGCGTCTCGATATTGGTAACGACTTTTCGCCAGCGATCGTTATGAGTCCACAATACGGTTCCCACATTTCATCATTAGTTTATACCAGCTCAATTGCTGATTTTTTGTGCTTCCGATCCGCCTGTATCATTGTGATTATTCGGGTTCCTACAAGTTCAAGCTGTTTTTGCGCAATTCTCGACTCCAGCTCGTCAACGAAGATGGTACAGCTATTATATACTATTTTGGCGAATAAAATGCTCCTTTTTAAAGCTATTCTAGCGCTTTGAATTTGGGATGCAAAACATCCGACAAGTGAAACTAGTTCGCAGTGTGAGATTAGCTACTGAGCTCGGTCAAGTTGAACCGTTTCAAGAATTGAAAGATAGGCTCAATATCTACTCAAAATTCTTGTAGAATAGTCAATATACAGTCTGTATGATGTCTCTGGACACTTTAGCTTGCTCTTTCGCTCACCCTGTGGCCTCAAAACCGACGAACAAAGTGGCCATCAAATATTTTTGGTACAGTTCGTCATCGTACCGAAATTTCAGAACGAACAACGCGTTTGGTATTCCAAATTTAAGGGATAGCGTGTCTTATGTATCTCAACACCATTTACGCGCGTCAGACGCGTCTTATACGCGTTCCACGTTGTGGAACACGTCGACCTCGTTAAGAGAAACGGCCATCGGACCGTCGTCCCAGCCAATGGGATGGCGTTCCGATAAAGCCGAATGTTCGGTCGAAAGCAAGACACAAGTGCAATTTTGTTATTTTCCCTCAATGCTCACTGAGATCATGTCTTTGAGTGCATTAGGAAAAGATCCATTGTTTCATTGCTGTACAAACAGTATAAGTAACTAGGAAAGTACCATAGAAATGATTCCAAGAAACTGTTGATGAAACAAGTACGAAGATAAAGAAACATCGGCAGAAAATGAAGTCATTCACTCCACTGCACCTGCACCACTGACGCCCACCGCTATCTTCTCCCAAGATGCAGCAGACTTGTCCCGCAGTATTGATCAACGGCTAAGATCAACGACACTAAACCGGCAACCCCGCTTGTCTCGCCGTCAACATCGCACTCATGGGCTATCGAGCTGGGCGAGCATCGCGGAATAATCTGTGTCTTCGGAGGCATCGGGGTCGGGCGGTGCGGCGGGCGGTGCGGAGTGCATTGCGGGTGAGCGGGGGCGGATGTGGTGACGAGGAGAAGCAAAATGTGACGTTGGACAAGTGAACGGAACTGGCACGGAGTATTTGAAGCGGTGGTAGGAGGGAGACCAGGTTAACGGCGGGGGTACGGGATGATGAGCGGGTTGATGAGGTACATGGGGGAAAGGAGCACCACGCACCTTTGCCCTCCTCATACATCAGTGTTGTGCTGAAGGAGAAAGTCGACGAGAAATTGACGAAGAAGTAGGCTAAACGATGAACGCGTGAGATAATGAAGGCGAGAGAAGCAAGTGTGGGTACGACACCCCATGTGAACGTCTATATTCGCGAGTGTCGGCGTTCAGCAAAGGCGGTGAGACGAGACGATGTCGAGGGAAGTGGGGACGGAGGGGTGGGAGCGGCACAAAGTCGCGGAGACGGCGTCTTTGACTAGGGATGATAGCCGGCGGGGCGGGGTGGGAGATAGGAGCAAGTGGAGGTGAATGATAACGAGTTAGTGAGGTCAACTAGGAGACCGAGACACTGCGCACCTTCACCCTCCTCTTGTGTATTCGACGTTGGACCGGATGCGAGTGAATGGTGCAGGAGGGAGCTGGAAGGAGAAGGTGTGAGATTATAAGACGAGACAAGTCGCAAGTACGGAAACAACGCACCTGGGTGAAGATCGCCCGAATTGAGGCATTGGTGAACGCCGCAAGCACGAAGTGGCACGGGGGGTGGAGTCGGAGTGACAGAAGGCGTGCTATGGAAGGGTCAATTGAGTGAAATTGAGACAGGAGAGACAAAACGAGGAAAGTACGTACTGTTTGGTTTCCAACGGTTTCAGACAGAACCTGATGTGGCGCCGACGCTTTTCACGCGATGGCAATAATCTAAGATTACAGGGATGTCAGAAGGCCGAGAGAATTCTGAGGAATATTTATTTTATGACAGAACTCGAAAATCTGAAGCAGGTACGTGCCGCTTGGGTGGGGGTAAGGAATTTGAGCTATCCCATCAAAGATCGAGGTGTTGCAGCTGGGTTTGGAGTCCCGAGACGAATCGAAGGGCACAGGTAGCTAGCATGCATCAAATAGAGCCTTTAGGGTCATTAGATCGAGGGAAAGGTGGAGAAATGAGTTGAAAACACGTACTAGATGATTCTGCAGGTGAGCTTGTGAAGCCATCAAATACCTTGAAAATTCGGGCGCACCAATGCTCGAAGCGCAAACGGCATGCTCTAGTATGGTAGGGAGTGTAATTACGAACAAATGGCACGCTTGGTTCGTGCAAAAAGACGGAGATCTGACTGAGATAGCGACACTTCAAGATTGGCTTGTCTTGTAGCCCCGCAGGATAGTTGAGGTTTGAAGGGTGAAACTGTCCTAATGCCAGCCTGTTGCTGTTTTACTGAACAGGTTTTGAAGTTAGAGAGCAAGAGGAAACCAAGGAGTAAACCGATGCATGTCGACATGAGACATGAAGTGAGGTCAATGAGGAGTGCAGAGCAGAGGATGATGGCAAGCAACGGCAAACTTCCCAGTTGGAGAACAAATTTGTTCAAGTCCGACTTGAGTCCGACATAGGTCCGACAAAACAAAAGAGGCTAACAACGGAAAACAGAGACCCAGAGAGGCAAATGGTTCCAATCTAAGGAGAACATCTAGCTACTCTACTGTTTGAAACTTGTTTTGAGTCCAATAGAAGAAAAATAACAGGGAGGGCAATATTTTTGTGGCGAAACAAAATTTGATCCAATTCATCAGTAGATCACTAAACTAGACAATTTTGATGGCAAGCAAATTATATAAATTATATAAATCCCATAAGAATAAGATATCTGAGCTGCTGCTAAGCTGCCCAAATGAGATGACGGAAGCCGAGGTGCCGGCCCTCATCACCTCCATCAGAAGGCAATCACAAAGGGACCGGCAGGGGGCAAAAAAAAGCGCTTGACAGGCTGTGGCTGGCTCCACGCAAAAAAACAACCGGGCAACCTGGCTATGTTCAGGGCATTTATTCTTTATATTACATCTAGGGCTCGGAGGAGGCACGAGAGGAATCGGCGACGGAGGTGGTGTGAGGGTAATCACCCCCGTCGTCATGAACAGCAGGCGGTGACGCCGCATTGCCGTCGTTGAAGGGGGGGGCGGAGGGAGTGTTCGCGCGGGCGTGGATGACGTTGTCGTCAGTACTGAACAGGTCGCTGGCACTTGTTGGGGGTGCAGTAGCAAGCGGAGGGGCTGGCGGCGGGGGTGCAGTCGCAGGCGCGGAGGCAGGCGGCGGAGGTGCGGTCGAAGGCGCGGAGGCAGGCGGCGGAGCGTTCGAAACATCTGGCGGAGGCTTCGATGCCTTCGCCGGGGCTTTTCGTGCAACCCTTCGCGGCTTTGGCGGAGCCTTGGGGGCCTTCGGCGGAGGTGGTGGCTGGAACAATACTGCAGGGTCGATTTTGAAGTTTTCCATCATCTCGAGCCCGAGATGGGCATTCGCGCTGCCAGACGCCTTCGACGGCGTCAGGTGAATGAAGGGATTGGGTCCCGGAGGCAGGGGGTGCTCCTCCCACAATGTACTGTGGGGTGGAGGGGGTAGAGCAGCCCGTTCCTCTTCATCCGCCTGAGCCTGTCGTCTGGCGCGATGCTCCGCTTTCGATAAGAGCACCCTTGTTTTCGGGGGCGCAGTGAACGTCGGAGGTTGAGCGTCTGGAGGCACGACGGAGGAGGCGCGATGCCCTCCCTTGGCGGCAAGGCGTCCTTGAGCAATCCTCTCGACACCGGGCTCAATCGATGTCGAGCGTGCTAGTTTGGATGGGGATGGGGGGAAATCGCGAGCAAAATTTGGAGGAACGAAAGCCGAAGGTGGAGGTGGAGGTGCAGCAGAGGTCGAGGCCACAGGAAGGGCAGGTGGAAGCTCGGGAGCACCGCGCCTTGCGTGCATGGATCTTGCCGTAGCGTTTGCGCGGCCGGTGGGCCTGATGGTTGGGCGCAGGCGTGTCGCTGGCTGCTGGTCGGGGGGAAGGGGCTCAGCCTGGAGGTGTTTATATCCACCTCCAGTCTGAAGCTCCTCAGCGTGTGGCGGAGGCAGTCGGAGGGGCACGGCGGAGGCAAAGCCCTGGGAGGGTAGGGGTTGTTTGGCGCGGACTGGCGAGGAATCCTGGAGCTCGTCGCTCTCGTCATCTGTATTTGGGCGGGGACCGGCCCCGTCGTCGTCTTCCTCGCTGTCTTCCTCCTCATATTCCCCTTCCTCCTCATCGGACTCATCGTCTGCTGCCTCGGGATCTGCGTTTAACTCATCAGCATCCTCCTCGGGTAGTGCGTGCCCGTGAGTTTGAGGATCGGGA
The DNA here is from genome assembly GCA_037176885.1 of Favolaschia claudopus. Taxonomy (NCBI): domain Eukaryota; kingdom Fungi; phylum Basidiomycota; class Agaricomycetes; order Agaricales; family Mycenaceae; genus Favolaschia; species Favolaschia claudopus. Next base: position 2,068,383 of record JAWWNJ010000005.1, read on the forward strand.
TAGACGAAACCAGGGCCTTGAACCGGGGACCCAAGACCAGGAACTGTGCGAAGCACATCCAAGCTGTAGCCAGAGAAATCACCCTCAACCATGTAGTCGAGGCTGGATGCGGGAGGGGAGCCAGGAGGGGAGCCTACAGAAGTCAGCTCAGAGAGCTCGGCGGAGGTATTTTCCATGTCAACTTTTGGGAATCTGGCGGAGGCTACGAAAAAGAAACTTGTATGAGAATGTACAACGAGTTTCATTAAACAGCCCTAGCGTACCTTTGGGTTTTAGGACACGTTTGAACAAGTATGGGACAACTTTGGATCACTTTTCGACGCGTTCAAAGACGCTTTTGGACGCGTTCGAAGACGCTTTTGGACGCGTTATTAGACGCTTTTGGACGTGTTATTGAACGCTTTTGGAGACACTTTGGGGGCGGAATCGGGACTCGAATGTGAAGCAACTGCAGTTGTCTTTCAAACATGAACAACAAGGAATATCAAGGGGAAATAACTCACTAGATATCAACGACAAAGACGCGTTATCGGACGGTTTTTTGACGCGTTACGGGACGCTTTTGGGGGCGGGATCGGAATCAGAACTCGATTGTGTAGCAACTGCAATCGTCTTTAAAAGAACAAGAGACATCGAGAGGAAAGGACTCACAAAATATCGACGACGAAGACTGGTGGCTGGAGACAGAGAAACTGATTGAGGCACGATTTTACACTAGAGGATGTTAGTCCGAATGATATAACAAGAAACTATGTGCCATACAGGTTGTTTTGAGACGATTTGGGCGATTGGAGAGGAGGGAGACGGAGTGGCGGAGGGAGAAAAAAAGGAAGCCCGTCACATATTGTGACTGTCACAAGCCTACCTCTGTCTACCTTCCGCCGCACCTCCGCCACCCCGACCTTCGTCGACGTAAACCGATCGCTGCCGCCACCGCGGATTACCTCAAAGTGGCAGCCAATAGGAAGCAGTATAAAACTCGATCTACAGGGTTTTTTTTCTAGGGACAGACTTGTTGGACTCGTTCGTTGCCAATTACTCGGGATTTCCTCCTCTGCTTTGCCCCAAGAGCTGGCTACTTTTTCTGTGATTTTACGACTTGTTTGAAACTACGTGCATGAGTTGGGGCAAAAGCCAGGTGAGTTCTCATTAGTGGATTGACTTCTCCCACCATCTTGTTCATGGGACGTCGAGCAAAATATCTCTCCCTTGAAGAGAAAGCGTTGGCGCAGCGGGAACACGATCTCAACTACAGTCGCAGTGTTCAGTGCGTCTTTTCTACCTTTCTAATGCCTCTAATGTGGAATATTCATGACTGTAGCGGTAAACCAATGCGTTCCGCATACCGAGAGTACGCCCACCGCCGCAAGCAGAGGAAGATTCCTCAAGCAACACCTCTCCTACCCTCACCCACACCCAGGCAGTTGAGACTATATCTCAGCCCACTTCCCACCCACTCACCACTCTTTGCCGAGGCATTGAGATCCCCTGACGCCCTCGATGAAAGCGACCTCGCCCGCTGGAAGAAAGAGCCACCATTTGAGAAGGACGACGATCCAACCGACCCGCATTCCTCCCAGTACCTGAAATTTACCAGGTCCCTCATCGAGGTTTTGCATGGAGTTCGACTACGCGAGGAAAATCAGCGAGATGCTCAACTACGGAAGGAGTTGCAAGGTGGTGGACGGAAACACGTGCTATTGCAGCTGGAGGAGGAGGTTTTGGAGAAGTGTGGGGTCTGGCGTCGTGTGGAGGAATTAGAAAAGGGAGGCTTTTACCATCCAGATCACCAGTCTCGAGAATTTGCAATGCTAGAGCATTATCTACAGTGGCTAGGACGATCTATATGCTACCTGTACTATCTAAAGTTTGCTGTTTTGTAATGAAAGCTGCTTGATATTTCTTGACAAAATCAGCGGAGGTCCCCAGCAGAGGCTCTAAACGGTGGCGAAGGTGTAGACGGAGGCTCACGAAGGCGGCGGAGGTCTGCGGCGGAGGTTCACAGAGGTGGCGAAGGTATATGCAAAGGCTCCGGCGGAGGGTCGCAGGTTGGCGGCGGAGGTTCACACTAGTAGCAAAGGTGCACACGGAGGCTCCGGCGGAGGTCGCCGAAGGTACTTCAAAAACAATCGCAATGTGTAACGGAGATTCATTGTCTACAAAAGGTTTTACTGAAACATAGCTATGTAAATGGGAGTGTAAGAATATGCTTTCGGTAGACATCCCGTACGAATGGCATATCGGACTCGGTCAGTGCAGTCTCTCGATATCCACACATGAATGCCGCCATAACACTCAGTACCCACAAACCGCAATCATAGTCATTGGTCTGCCGAGGAACACCCTGAAACAGCTATATCAATGAATCTATGGCGCCTGGAGATGGACCTACCACTTTGAATAACGGCCGTGCCTCCCATTTCTCTTCGGGATCTTCGGTCGTCAGATACAACGGGTGGCGATTGCGATTTGCGAGGGCAACCAGGCGAGTCATTAGGATCATTATATCCTAAAGACAGATGAGATTAATCTCGATTCATTGAACACTATTAATAATGTTAAACTTACACGAAGATCTTGTCGCCAACCTCCGGCGGATGCAAGGCTGTCAAAGAAAAGTATCTTCCGCTCGGGCACCAGCACTATGGCAACTACCCAGTGTATATCCGCTGGTCTATGGATAGGGATCAACCAGATTGGTTTGTCCCAGTACTCAGTGGGCGATACATGCCGCCAGAGATCAGGATCGGAACCCTTATAGTGTACACGGCCCAAGTCGTAGGTGCTGAATAAAGCACAGCGATTGGCGAACGACTCAGTTGGAGAATACGGAGCGCGGAGGATGTTGTGAAAGGAGGTGGCAATCCCGTTGAGGCCGAATCCATTGAGGCGGCCATTGGGAATACTGAAGGGCCGCAGATCGTCGGGGGTGATCTCTAGCGGGCGTCTACCCTCCCGAACAACGAAATGGGAAAGAGTTTCGGCTGTCGTTCCCAAGGTAGCGTTGCGTTTAGCGAGGTCACGGACAAAGGTGCTGTTGGTGGCACTTGGGGACTGGAAATCGGTCAACAGAAGTCCTACTCGCGAAGGCCGAATACTTACCTCGTATTCCCATTTTATATCAAGAACTTCTGAGGAGAATTCCACTGCAGACGTCTCCACCTCCTCTTCATCATCGGAGCCATCAAATACTTCCTCAACCAAGATAACCTGCTCCTCATCCGAGAGTTCCCCAGAATCAAGCTGAGGTTCCAGTGAGTCCATAGCTTCGCCAAACTCAACAAATTCATCCTCAGTTATGGACGCCCGAAGTGTAGAGCTTGAGGAGCTTGCTGTAGACGCCGCCGCCGAGGCCTTGGACAGCATGACCACCAGGCTTTCGTTTCGAACGCGGGGTGACGCGGCCGTGTTAAATGAGGTTGCGGGCAGTGGCATTATAGGGACGGGCGGAGGCACCGCAGAGACCGGCGGAGGCACCGCAGAGACCGGCGGAGGCACCGCAGAGACCGGCGGAGGCACCGCAGAGACCAGCGGAGGCATCGCAGAGACCGGCGAAGGCGTGACGGAAGGTGTGACATGGTCGGCGAAGGCTACGGCGGAGGGTACAAGAGCGTTTGCTGATCTCGTTGTCATTCGACCTTGAACGTCCCGATGGCGGAAGCAGGGGGTCCAAGACCTCTCCATGTCCGCGAGGTCCTGCTGTCGCTGTAAGATCAGAAAAACCAGCGCGGAGTCTGAATTCACGTTAGAAAGATCGTCAACAACATGGGCTGAAACATACCACCCAACGCTTCTTTCGCCTCCGCCGCAATTTTCTTTTCCTCACACAGCCAGTGCCGCAAGTTGTCACGCTCGAGATTAAGGCGAACCACCTCCTCAGCACATCGATCTATAAGATGAAGGTTGCGAATTCCATCGCGGACATCTTCGTCGTTGAGCCACCGCGGGATTGGTCCCTCGGATGGTGTGATCCATACGTCCTCATGCAGAGTTGGATCGTTTCGAAGGCCATTGAGCTGGGTAGAAAGAGGGGAGGGAGATGGGATGGAGCAATTTGGAGGCCGAATTCTCTCGAGCGTCGCACAACATGCATTGAATTTGTTGATAGCTCTCAATAACGCCGGTTGGCGTTTGCTGATGGCTTTTCGCGTCTTCTGATGAAGCTTCGTTCCAAGTGGCTCTCTCCTCCCTGATACCGCGCGGTCAAGCGTCTCCCATTCCATAAAAGACCCCGTCGCACGTTTCCGAATGTTGATCTTCAAGTCCCGCATCACAAGCAAGGTTCGAGTGAACTCCAGAGGGAGACCGCGGAGCTCTGGGTAGGTGTCCTGGATATTGAGTGATGTATAGAGTGCCTCCGCCTCCGTGCTAAGCTTCTCGTGTGTCAGCTCAAGCCCACGAAGGATGGCCAGAGACGACGCAGGCGCCTTTGCATTCTTGAGAGTTGCTTTAGCCTCTTCGATGGCGTTCTCAACGGCGTCGATCTGCGTCTGGAGCATAAGAACTTTGTCGAGTTCACGGCGGAGGCGGCGCGGAGCATCTGCAAAAAAAAAAATCAGAATCAGAGAAAGTAGATAGTAGATAGTAAACGTACGAGCACGGAGAGAAGTCTGAGCTTCCTTCTGTGCAGCCCATTCAGCGCGAAGAACCCTCTCCGTCACCCGACAATCGTGAAGGATCTTCGCAGCAGCACGATGTTTAGGCATAACATTATTCTGCTGCTGGCGAGTAATCCAAGTGCCGAGGGAGGCACGGCCTTCTTCCCCCACAAACGCGGCATATTCATCAATCATCCAGATGCGGCGCGAGCTCTGTAAGACAGATGATCAGCAGGGCAGAAAAAGAGGAGGCTGAAACATACCCATTGTGTCCGTGTTAACGGTATGAGTTTGCGTGTCCGTGACCAAAACCGTTCGACACTTTCGTGATCCGCAAGCCCCATCCCCGTGCAGAACTTGGGGTTGTAGACTAGCTGGCATGCCCATTGATGCCCATACGCGTGCATCCCGTTGATGACAAAACCTACGCGCTGGCGGAGGCCTTCGGAGAGAATTGGATACTTGGCGGAGGGTGAGGCGCAGGACGGAACGGAGGCAGAATCGACATACCAAATTGAAACTGTGGTCCGTGACACAGGCAACATCGTAGGCCTGTTTGACCGTTGCTTTCGGAGGGAGCAAACTGAAAAGCTCCTCCAGCATAGCAACAATATAACGCTGCTGCTCTCCCGGGGTGTCTATATTGCAGAGGAAGATGGGTTGCCCGTGGCGGCAAGTCATGACAAAGACCCCACTGGCATCGTAGCGATCGGGGTTGGCCTTACGCTTCTTCTCGTTTGCCGCGTCCCAGGACTCCTCGCAAGAATCAATGACTTCCTGTGCGATTGAACGTTTTGGATTAGCGTTTGGCTTCTTCCTTGCTTTGTCTACCCTTCGGCCAGCAGCATCAACCTTGGCCTTGGAAAGAAAATGCTTCGGTGTATGGGAAATTGGGCCATCGCCGGCGTTCTTCCAATGTCGATAGCTAAAGCATCCATCGCCACCTATTTGCACGTCGCCGCCCCTACAGGGAACATGTTAGCCACAATACAATCAAAGTAATAGAAGACAAAATTACTCGTCTAAAGATCTCCCCCACTCAGTGAGACCGAAGCACGCTGGGCATCGTTCGCGTAAGATTCGATCTGCCAGTCCGGGGAAAAGCTGGGGCGTGGAACGTGTGGCGGAGGCACCGGCGGTGGGTTCGGGGGGTAGAGCGGAGGCATTGGCGGGGGTTTCAGAAGGTGCGTCGGAGGCATTGGCCGGGGTTTCAGAAGGTGCGGCGGAGGCATTGGCGTTGGGTTCGGGGGGTAGAGCGGAGGCATTGGCCGGGGTTTCAGAAGGTGCGGCGGAGGCGTTGGGTTCGGACACGAGTTCGGGGGGTGGAGCGGAGGCGTTGGCGGGGGTATTGGCAGGGGTTTCGAAAGGTGCGGCGGAGTCATTGGCGTTGGGTTCGGGGGGTGGAGCGGAGGCATTGGCGGGGGGTTCAGCGGAGGCATTGGCGGGGGGTTCGGAAAGTGTGGCGGCGGCGAGCCGCACCTCTGCCCGTAGAAGTTCCGCTTCCACCTTCCTCTCCACCAGAGCCCGAAGATTGGATGACCATTGGACGGCCTGGATGAGCGATCGTCGGAAGGGATCCCGCGCAACGTCAACGTCGCCATGTAGCGGCTGGTTTGTGGAGTTAATTGAGAGATTTCGCATTGGAAAGGACACTCACCCTGTCCACGACCACCCTAAATCCCCGCCTTTCGTACACTGTATGAAGCGCAGCCGCAAGTGCGGTAACAGCATCACAAGAGCGCTCGAAAAGAGCCCGGTAGGAGTCAAGTAAATCGAAGGCAACCCCGGTCTGGGGCTTGGTTGGAGAAGCAGGGAAGACTCCGTGCTCAATAAGAAGGATGGCAGCCGACTTGCAGCTGCAGGTCCTAATTGTGACGTGCTGGATGTCTAGGGATAGGTGAGTGAATGAGCTGGCAGCCAGAAACCACCACATACGCGTTGAATACAAACACCGAACCCTGGAAACGATTTCCTTGCACGACGACATCATCGTACAATGATATACGAGCTCCGAAGGGATGAAATCGCGTGGGCGGCCGTGTGTATCGCGGTAATACTGAATCCAGGGAATCTCCAGCAGAGGTAAGAGCATGTTCCAGGCAACATTCAATCGCTGATGAGCGGCATCGCCGGCAGGCTGTCGGATTAAGGGAGGTGGAGGTGGTGGGGGTGGGCGAGGCACGGAGGAGGGAGTGGGAGCAGGTTCCTCCTCAATCCACTGATCCATAGTCACGTCCATATTCGCGTCCGAGCTGTCGACGATGTCCATCGAGTGGCTTGAAGAAGGTAGAGCCATAGGAGGAAGAGGTGGAGGCGCGTTGGGAGGGGCTTCCCCCCGCAAAAGCGCACCGACGAGCTGAAAAGCGGAGGCAGCGGCAGAGGCCTGGTGAGTGTGTCCCAGGCCTTTTACTACCCCCCTCCGACGACGAACGCGACCATTCTTGATAGGACTCGTGTAGTGTAGACCAGGACCAGCCGTGGTCGCCTTCTGGCTCGCGCGCGTCGAGTGTTTTGGCTGTTTTGGCATGGCAGAGGAGGCTAAGCGAAGGTCACGCGTTTGCAGCCGAATTTGGAAGTCACAGTGGTACAGTAGTATCCAAATTGGGCGAAGATGGAGTAATACATGACTAAATCTACCGCGGAGGCAGACCCCTCTGAGGGGGGTTTAATCGACCATAGAAAGGGACCTCCGAGGTCCCTTACGGCACCAAAAGGTGGGTGCCTGAGGTGCACCGCCTCCGCAGTACATCATGATGAGTGAGTCAAAGCGACAGCGTGGAACGGTGGCAGTGTCGCCTTCTTGTCGTGACTCACGACACTGACATAATGAAATTTTCTCTCTTTTCTTGCGAATCCCGGTTGTCACCTACGAAGTCTCAAGATGTTCCAAGAAGCAATGAATTCTACCGCATTTTCAATGTGCACGGACACGCCTATCTTCAACTCCAGGCTCCAGCGGCCAGCCAGTGAGACTAAGCACAATGTAGCCCCCAATGTCGTGTCTCGAGGTCTGACGACTTGAGTCTTGAGCGGGTCGTGGCCTGTCGAGTCGTGGCGTTCTGCCTCAATTTGTCGGGCAATTCAAGGACAACTCAAGTCGTCTGTGAGAAGGCTGATTTTGTAGATGAATCAGTGATTGATGGAGAGCATGCTCCGGATTGGCAGAATGCCCTTGTTCGCCTTCCTCCATCTTCTAGCACTGTTCCCTGCCATACAGTGCTCGCTGCGGAACATCACCATCGACGATGCGGACCCGATGATCTCGTACTCATCGGGATGGGCAGGCGACAGCAGTCATCTCAGTTCATTGGATTACGGGGGAAGTCTTGCGAGGAATCAAAACGAGCCTGGTTGGGCGGAATTCACCTTCACTGGTACGTGTCCCGGCGAAACTTTCATCATTTGCAATTGTTCATCAAACGATTTTGTCAGGCGTAGCTGTATACTATCTCGCTCCTCGATGGCCGTACTTTGTGAGCACCCGCGTCGGCTTGAATGGTCAAGCTCCAGATCTCGTGAATTTGACGGATCCCGATGCACCGACCAAGCCATGGGGTGCACGCGAGACGGCAAAGTATTCCGTTTTGTGGTCGGCCAAGAACCTTGATAACACGCAACATACTGTACGAGTGAGTTTCGGAAACTTCATAGTGGTTGACGGATTCATGTGCGTCTTCTTTCAATTCCACGACGAGACGCTCACTAATGGGTGTACTTACTTTCAGCTACACTGTAGACGACGCTGCCTCGACGTCATCAAACAGTCCATCCTCTTCCCTGTCCTCCTCTGCTTCTCCGTCTCCCTCTGCTTCTTTGCAGCCTGCAGCAGAAGGGACTTCCGCTTCCAAACACAACGCGTTAACTATCGGGCTAGCCACTGCCTTCGCCATTGCCGGCGTTCTGGCGATTCTGCTTGCCGGCGCACTGTACCGGCGGCGGCGACGCAGAAAAGCGCGCGAGTCTCGACGGATTAACGATCTAGGACCTTCACAACCTGTTTATACGTCCGCCGCCTCTCCAGCAATGTCGCAGCCAATCTCTTCTCTCATTCCCCGACCCTTCCCCATCAGCAGCGAAACATTCACTCCTTCGGCTCACGAAGTCTCGCAAAATCGGTCGGACTCGAAACATTCTGGACCTCAGATCGCGGAGCCTCAGATGAGAGGTGTACAGAACGAGTCTGCTGTACCCAGTGCTTCTGCGGGATCGGGGGCTCTCGCCGCCCCGTCAATAATCGGTAGGGAGACAATGTCGGGCAGTGTTCGCACGTCCTCGCCGCCCCCGTATTCCGAACGACATTAGATATCGACTGTGTTGTTCCCGTAATTCCATAACATTGTTGTATCTGCACAATGTGTCTTGGACATAACTCCTAAGTTTATAATCCTATCGACCTTCTTCTGGCGCCACCACGGCTACGAAAGGAAAGTTGAGTAAGAGACATTTTCTGTTGAAAGAAACACCAAACCTCTGGATCTACGCTTTTCGACCATACTCTCTGCTCTACGCCAATAATCGCATCTACCCCACGCTCCTTCGATCCAGTCGAGCCGGAACTCCTGACACGACACGGAACAAAGTCGCGGATCTGCAGTATCCGACGGTTGGAACATATCCTCGTTGTCTTCTTCCGTTGAAACGACGACAAGCAGCTCGAGAGAGGCACAAGTGTCAAATACCATGTCCACCATGTCAGAATCGTAGAAGTCGCTGAGAGAAAGATGAGTCAAGGATGGCAGCATGCCGAAGAACGGCCACAGCGGCTCAGGGATGTCGCTGAACACGTCGAGATGGGTGAGGTTTTTGAACGCAAGATCATCTACGGGGGGGATTTGGAAATTCTCCGGACCACCAAAAAGGGAGTAGAGGTTGATGGAGAGACATTTGAGGCTTGTGAGGTTTCGCAGCAGCGGGAGCATTGCCGGGTAGGTGTCTCCCGTCCATAGAGCAAGATCGCGGATATTGGTGCATATGGAGAGGATGCGAGTGACTTCGTCGCGGGAGGTTGAGCTGGAAAGGGCTAGGTGGCGGACGTGTGCTTGAAGAAATTCTGGGGACTTGTATTCAAGCATCTTAATCAAGAGCTGCGTTTCGCCGCCGTCACAGAGGACGACGTGGTATAGTTGGGGCTCTATCCTATATTTATAGTTGATCAGTAAATTGGTGAATTGACAGTTGGATGGTAATACCATATACAAACTCTTTTCGCGACTAAGATTAGAGTTTGGATCATGCTGGGATACAGCCAAGCTGCTAGCTCGAATATGACCCTCTCCAGCTCGGGAGGAAGGTTGATGAGTGTTTCTTCTTCCGTCATTATGAAGCCGTCGAGCTTAGTGAGCTAGCTTGCACAAGAAACATGGAACTCGCGTTATGGTAGGGGTCAGCCTGACTCAGAAAGCAATGACAGTATCGCCAAATAAACAAGTTGCCGTAAATGCCGAGTCCGATAAATTTTGGATTGAGAGTTTGTTGAGTGTGGGCCAAAAAAATTGCTTATACTATAGACAAGACATACAGGACGTATCATAGCTATGCGAGAGCGAGTATTGTGAAATTATAGACAAGGAATAATCAGAGTCACGATTGATGCAAATATCAGAGCTTCTTTTTCTTGCTCAAGCTACCGCTTTCCGACGCGACGTCAAGCTGAGCATCGTTCGCGCTACGCTTGAGTGCTTGGCTCGTTCCGAGAGGCGCAGGCGCCGGAGAAGTCGCAGGAGCCTTGGAGCTACCAGCTGCCGCATTCCTGGTAGAGCCAGCCGCCAGTGCCTTGGACGGATTCTTCGCAAGATACGCTTGTTGAGCCTGTGGCGAGACGGTGACAGAGCTGTATATCATGAGCTGAGAGACGCGTTAGGTGTTTCGCTGAGGCGATAGAAGACGAAGGCCGAACCGATTTACGCGACTTGTTAATCTTGTCCTGTTCCTCGCGCGTAATTTTTCTCTGCGACGCCCTGAAGGACCGGAAGATAAGGAAGAGAGACGAAAAGAAAACGCAATAGACGTACGTGCAGCCATGCTCCTTCACGAACTTATTGAATTCTTTCTTCATGTCCGGAACCAGGTGGAATTTGATGATTTCCTCCTTGACCGGTCCGGCACTCGTGTCGACCGAGGCAAGATGCTGGAGGAATGTTGTCTTGGCCTAGGCCAGGTCAGCGAGATACGCGTTGAGAGTTGTTTCGAGGACTTACCGTGTCTAGGGCTCTATATGCGCGGTCGGACACAGGCGCAAATGAAGAACGGCCAATTGGATCATCGTAACGGTCAAAGCCATACGGGTCGCGACCGAAGAGACCATAGGGATCAAGCCAATCGTTGTAAGCGCGTCCACCGCGAAACATGTTGAACTGCAGTAGTTGTGAATCTTGTGATGCGTAGCTGGGAGATGAGAGCAGAAGACAAAGACGAGACGCGTGATGTCACGCGCTGGGTCACAAGATATGCGCCATCAGTTTCCCAGCACGTGGGAATGTTGATCGAATCCCGCCTTGGCTTGAATCTTCCACCAAGGCTTCCACCCTCGAGATGGCTCAGTCGACGAAATCCATCAATATCTATGTCCAGTTCTTCCGCCTGAAACGGAAAACATCACGGATTTACCTTGGATTTACCCCGGTTCAGACCGATTTGCGATGATTTCGAGTAATGTAGTCTTTCTTAACTTGAAGTCCTTTACCCACTGGATTTTCTCACAGTTACATCGTTTCAAAGCTCTTTCGATGATTTGGCTATCATCAAACCACCTTTGTGTTCAACTTGCCCCAATTTCTGTGATCGCTGAACGCGTTGATCTGAGTCCTGTGGAAGAAGATGTTGCTCAGCTATCAAGCGCGCTGCCAGTATCCAACAAACTCACGATGGTCATCAGTCTTCGGGCTCAATCATCCCCGAGGCCGTGGTACTCTATCCCACGCAACACACGAAACCCTTCACTTCTCCTCACCCCTCAAGACTGTCGTATCATGTCCGACTCAGACTCCCCTAATGGACTTAGATTCGTACGTACAGCTTAATTTCTGAATCCTACACAGGATCGGATTCTCCTACTCACATCCCTCTAAACTTAGATCATTGTGGGCGCCTCAATTGCAGGTATTCAAAAGCTCGTAGCTACGTGCTGGTAGCATAAATATGACGGTATTGTGCTAGGTTTAGCAGCAGCAATAGGTCTCAAGGCCTCCGGGCACAATGTTCTTGTGTTGGAGAAAGAATCGCAACTAGAAGGAACGAATAAAGTGAGTTGCAATGTCACTTTAATCATTATCTACTCACGAGCACCGCAAGATACGCAGTGGATGTGCCAGGTGCGAATCGCCTTGAATATCTCGTGCTTTATTTGTTAACAGTTAATTCAGAGTACCGCCTAACGGAACCAAAATCCTGTTCGACTGGGGCTTGGAGGACCAGATGCGAAAATCGGGTGCAATTGTAGAAGGTTTTTCGATTTATACGTGTAAAGCATTTTCGTTCAGCCTTGATTTCGAACACTCAAAAATGAATCAGATGAAGGAACAGAGTTTGGTCGGGATTTTCTAGGTTCAAAGCGCTCCATCTCTTCGTATAAATTTTGACCTCTTCACAGGAACACACCACTGGGACCCCGAACTCATCCGCGATGCCCGTGGCCACAACATGCACTTTCGAGTGAGTTCCCGTACTGATTGCCCCGCCCGAATCCTTTTCAGATCACCAATACAGCACCAAGATCTTCTTCAACTCCTGTACGATGAACTGGCTAAGCCATCAGCGTCTAAACTGCTGGGATCTAAGCCTCGAGTAGCCGTGTTATTTAGTGCAGAGGTTGTTCAAGTAGACTCTGAGGCGTGCAAAGTGACACTGCGGTCTGGTGAGGCTTACGAAGGGGATGCCATCATTGGTGCAGATGGCGTGCATGGAGTGGTTCGGGAAACATTGTTGAAAGAGGCTGGTTGTCCTAGAACTGACATTCCTACGGGATTAGCGCTGTATGGGTGTGTATTGCTCGTTGCCGTTCATTTCCTTTCTTCGACATTGTATGGTCATAAATGTCTTTCTACAGAGCAACGGTGCCAAAGTCCGTTTTGGCGGACGATCCGGACCTTGTCTCATTTCACGCGGGTCTTGGAGTATGGCACTCCACATACTTACTTCAGAACTGCTCGTTGACTCTAATATCCGTAGGCCACCGTGGCTATGGGTTCCAATCGAGGTCAGTCTTGTGTCATGCTTCGTTTCGGGTTTATATTCATCGAAGCCACGAACTAGTCGCACTGGCTTTGACTATTGTGCGTTCACGTTTACTTCAGTTCCGCATGGATCGACCGACACTCAGGCTCTACGATAGGGACAAACTCAAGATATTTCTGTCTGGATTCTCACTCCGGACCATTTTGAAGACGGAAGTTGGACTGATCTCGCGATCCAGAAGCTGAGTGACATTGTAGGTCCATGTGATATCGGGTGAGTTTTACTGATTCTTGCTTCCGAATGCTTTACCTGCCTCTTGACCTGCCTAATGAACTGATTGACAGGCTGCATAAATTGGCCAAGCTCGCTGGCCCCGCATCCTGTATTCAAGTCAAGGACCATCATGAATTGGAGTCATGGGTTTCTAATAGTGGTCGAGTTGCGGTCTTGGGCGAAGCTGCACATCCATTTCCGGTGATTCTTTATTTCCTTTCATTCATAGGAACACTGACTAGGAGCTCGCTGTGGATGCTAGCCTGCAGCTACTCATACTTATTCTGTGGCTCTCGAAGACGGTGCCTTTATTGGCCAGATTTTCTCTCATACTCGAAGTCGGGATCGTGTTCCCGAGTTCCTGCACGCTTTTCAAGAACACCGGTATGTGAACCCACTCGCTCATCACATAATCGATATTCATGGAAGCTGCCCGTTTGAAATGCCAGACAACCTCGTTGCTCACACATCAGAGATAATGAGAAGGAATTGATAGGCTCGATGACCAGACCAGATGGTGAAGTAGAGGGAGGCCGTAACACGATTATGCGTGCAAACACTGCCGCTCGCCGCGATGTTATGCACAACCTCAGTGTCGATGGCCGAGCGCTTGAAGAGATTTACTACATGTCAGCCGCCCGTTTTCCCTGCGGTTAGGTTCGCTGACCTGTGTTCAGTTTTGGATATGATCCGGCGGACGACGCAGACGAGTGGTGGGTGACCTGGGGTCGCTTTCGCGAATCCGCCGAAGCTTCAACGGAATGAGAGTGGGCGATATTTCCTGGCATTCCTAGTCAGAGGCGTCCGCTTTTGATCAGGACGCTCAGTATGATCCCGTATACCCGATTCTCCCCTGCATTTACGGACTGTTCCTAAAGGGTGGACAATGAAGGAGGACAATGAACCATTTGCCACACACTGCCAGCGAACCATCGCTCGTAATGCTAAACATCAACGTCGCAGTGTTATGGGCAATGACATTGGGCTGCCTACCCATCGAAACCTGAAACTATATCCACTTTATCGCGGCTATTCAGCTACATGCCCATTTTTTGAACGACTACTTAACGTGCCGCATCCAGACTCGACGTATCTCGCGCGGGACGTCGAGATTACTAACTATAATGGCGAACGATACTTCAATCCTTGCTTGTATCAAGATCATTCGTATTTATTTTCACCCCTTGTGCAAACTTCAATGATTTCGGTATGTCAATGAGATTTACAGTAGCTTATATATCCATTGCATTCATTGTATCTACGTGAGTACGTTACAGAAATAACTAGGCATCCAGCAGGTTCGTGACAAAACAGGTATATCAAAGAAAGAGCATAATACACATTCCTCAGTATAAGTCCTTATCGCATAGGGCGATATGAGTTGGCAGGGGACGGTGGTATAAACGGCGCTCCAAATCCTCCTCCTCCGGCGTAGATCCCTCCCGCGCCTCCCGCATTTGCTCGAGTATTCGTAGCTGTCACTCGATCGAAAGATGTCATACGAGCGAGCCCACCAAGCGAGCCTTCACCATCGCTCGACGAATCGTCTTGCTCGATCCTAGCGGTCGTATATGGGTCCGTAATTCCCAAATTAGTGCTGGGATGCGGTGTTTGATTGTTAAACCGCGAACGACCGCCAGACGATGATTGCGATGTGGGACGGCTCAGCGCTGTCGTATTGAATGCAGCTGGAGTAGTCCCGGCGTTGACGTTGGCGATGCGCGGGTGGGACATTGTCGTCGCCGTACTGTTTGATCGGGATGTGGGCAGGGGGTAGCCTGCCGCGACACCGGGCGTAGGCGCGAAATAGCCCGTTCCAGAAGGAGCGGCAGTTGGAGCTGGTGGACCATAAAGCGAAGGACGTGGGGTGGTCGACCTTTCGGAAGGATTGTCTGCGAAAGTGCGGAGGCGGGTCGGCAGCGGAGAACGAGGAGCGGTACCAGCACTGCCGGCGCTATCCGCTGTGGGCGGTGGCGCGAAACCAAGCGGTCGCATAGGTTGAGCAGACGGTGTCGAGCCCTGTCCGAAACCGAACTGACCACTCATTGACCACTTGTTGCTTGACGCAGCATTCGATGGGAAAGAAGATCCCGAAGCCTGCTGCGGACCCACAGGATTCCCACCGACAACTGCAGGACCACCCCACGCACTTGTCGCGTGCATACCTTGACGACTTTGCGGACGAGCAGGCTCCACGGTGAACCCGCCTGTATGAAGATTCCCAAGTCGACTCGGTGGTTGGGCACCAGGCTCTGCACCGAAACCCCCACTGACAGGATTACCGAGGCGACTAGGCGGTCGCGCAGGTTCGACCGTGAACGAGTTTCCTGGTTGGGCCCCAACTCGAATTGGAAGAGGATGTCGTGATGATTCTACAGTCAGCCCACTGGTCGTATTGCCCGGAACGGGCCCGCGACTGGGTGGACGTGTAGCAGATTCCACTGCGAAGCTTCCGAGGGCAGAATTACCTCCTGGCATCCCTCCAAACGGACGAGTCGCTGAAGGCTCAGCAGTGAAGGAACCGGAAGAAATTCCGATACGGCTAGAGGGGCGAACGACGGGTTCGACGGTAAACCCGCTTGCAGGGTTCCCGAGAATTCCTCCCATCTGACGACTCGGCGGACGCGGAGGCTCCGCACCAACGCCGGCAGCAGCAGCGGGCATTCCACCCAGGCGGCTTGCGGGGCGAACAACAGGCTCGACATTGAAGCCGCCAGGCATAGCATTGCGACTGGCAGGACGTGTGACAGGCTCCACGGTGAGAGGCGGAGCAGCCCGTGCACCGAATGCAGGATTTGCGGGCACTCCGCCGTATATCCCAGCACCGGTGGACACAGGAGGACCTGGAAGGTGTGGAGGCGCTACGCGCGGAGCCCATGTCGCATTAACGATGGCGGGATTTCCTGTCGAAGCGCCGCTCGCTGCTGGTGTACCCCATGTCCCGGTAATCGTGACGGGATTGCCCGCCCCACCAGCAGGCGCAGGAAACGACGGCAGACTCCACGCGGCATTCGCATTCGCATTCGTCGGTATGGGTTGAGCGGGTGGGGGTTGTGGCGGAGCACCCCAGCTCGAGCCACCCTGCAGCGATCGCGCCTGCGTACCACTGGGTGTAGGAACGAAACCCGGAGGTAAGGGGCTTACACCCTGAGCAAATGCAGGAAGCGGACCCATCACAAATCCGGGAGGCATAGGCGCATCATCGCTATCGCTGTCATCATTGTCGTCGCTTTCCTCGTCGTCTTCCGCAAGGAGAACAGGTTGGTGGTTAGGCGATAGCAAGTGCGCCGATCCCTCAGCAGGTGGTTGATTCCCAGCAGCATGTATGCCGATAGAGGCGGGACGGGACTACATACAAGCATCAAGCAGACGATTATCAGCAAAACGGAAAACGGTAAGAGAAACAGACCAAGACTCACAGGTGGTTCGATAGTAATCCCAATCGTCTGGGAACTACTCCCGCTTGATGACCTCCGCAAATTAGTCGACCCAAAGCTCTCCTGGCTAGGTCGTTGCTGCACGTTCGACGCCTGAATCGTACCATACGGGCTCAGCAAACCCGGAGACGTCACGGGGCTGGGAGGCGGTCTCACTCCCTGCAAGAAAACAAAACAAAAACGTCAAGCTTCGAGACTAGAAAACGAAAAGGAGTAAACGCAAGAACCCACCTCAACATCCGTCTCTCTCCGCCACTCTTCCATCCCCCGCGGGTCTGTATACGGCGAGCTCCGCCTCGTCCACGAAGGCTGGCGCGAGATCGTGCCCCAACTGCTGCTCCCGCCAATCTGCTGACTCTCCCCCGTCGCATGCTCGATGATCGTACTCAACTCCCGTTCGCGATCCCGCCCTCCTCCACCACGATCGCCAGCACCACCACCATACCCACCCGCGGCGGAGTGACTGCGCTCGCTCCCGGCCGCAGACCCCGCAACGCCGGCCGCGGGGAACGATGTCAGCCGCAGCGTTCGTAGACTGGTGCTGACACTCGACGGACTTTGCGCTTTATTGTTATTGTTATTATTATTGTTGCGACTGTCTCTTTCCCTCCTCTCCGAAGGCTCAGGTCGTTCGACCTCGAATTGCGGTGGCGCGGGGGGGACAGGCATCGTCATGGGCATAGGCATGGGCGGACCTGAGGGCGGCATCGTCCCCATCGGGGGCTGGGGCATCGGGACGTGCGGCGGCATCACGATGATGCGTTCTGGGATTGGCATAGGGACGGGCGCGGGAGGGGGGATAACTGGGGGCGGGATGTTGCGAATCAGCCCCTCCATAGACATCGGCGGTCGAGGCCGCATCGCTTCCTCGTCAAGCGTGGCAAGCGTCGATGCGGATGCCGCACGCCGGTGAGAGCCAGACGGAGGGGGAGGAGCGGGTGCGGCAGTGCTGTTTCTCGGAGTGTTCCTAGACCCGACACTCGACACCGAGAGTTGACTGGTGCTCGCATTCGGTGGTGGCAATCCTGCGGGCGGCCGACTGGCATTCGACGACACCGATGCGCGCGAGCGACTAGCTGCATGTGAAACAGGAGGAGCTCTTGAAGGAGCCGCAAAGTCGATACTGGTGACACGGGGATGAGGAGTTTGCTGTTCTGGTGGAACGGGTGGGCCAGCAGCCGTGTGTCCCGAACTAGAAACCGAGACAGACGCGGGTCGTTGTGGCTGCTGAGGTGCAGGTTGATTGTTATTGATAACGACCGTCACGGGCGGAGGAGGCTGGGCAGGTGCGGATTCAGCAGGCGCTACCGGTGGAGGAGGCTCAGGTTGCGCTTGCTGCTGCGGTACACTCCGCGCCGACCTCCGTCGCTGAGGTGGTGGTGGTTGATGTTGGGGAGGAGGAGGTTGCGGGTCCGCCTCCACCGCTCTCGAGGCAGCCGTACTCGTACGCCCGCTTCTCCTCCTTGCCGTTCTCTCCGCGTGACGAGCAGCCGCCAACGCAGCCCGCATCTCCTGCTGTTGTTGCTCGATACGCGTCTCGGCTTCAGCCAACCGTCTCCTCTGCTCCTGCTCACGTCTCTCCCTCTCCCTGGCCGCCGCCGCCGCAATCATCCTCCCATGCTCATACCCTTCATTAAAACCATCTTTATGTCCCTCCGCCCTCGCCACATGCGCCTTGTTCTCCGTATGCAATCTCCTCGCAAGCGACCTCGCTTTCCCCGCCGACTCCTCCGCATCATCCCTCTGCGCCTCGAGCATTCTCACAACATCCTGCGCACGCTCGATTTCCGCACGCGCCGCATTGAGCTGAACTTCATACATTGTCAGTTGTGCTTGAGCGGTAGCGGCTTTGTGCTGTGCTGCAGAGGCGTCGGAGAATTTCTGTGACACCAAAGCCAGCTTTTTCGTCGACTCGAGGACCATATCGGGTCGGTATGACGCGTCGAGCTGTGTGAGGGCATTATGTAGCAGTCGCCTGGTTTCTTCTGTTTCCTTATTGGTGGCAAGCAGCTCGAGAAGCTCCGCAGCAGAGGTCGGGACATGTCCGTGTCCTTTCGAGCGAGGGCGCGCATCTGCAGTCTGATCGACATAGCCCGAGCGCGGATACGACTTTGTGGGCGGCTTTGGCGGCGTATCGTCGGTGTGGAATCCATTCATCTGCGCCTCTTGAAACTTGAGTGGATTTGGAGCTGAATGCAGCTTGCTAAACTGTGCGGCCTGAGCGGCTTTAAAGCCATCAACAGAGCTGCCACGAACAGTAGTCAGTGAGATATGTGTATATTTACAGAAGCGCTGAGGCTACACGCACTCGACGCTGCTTTCCAAAGACGACTCCGAGCTGTTCATCACGTCACAATTATGTCCCGAAATTCGCGAAATTTGGAGTAGAAAGAGAGAATTTGGGGTGAAATTTGGTCGCTAGTCGCACGAGACGGTTCGCTTGAGGGATCGCAGACCCAATGAGCCGCTATACGCGGTTGAAATGTCTGCGCCAGCGTGGTTGATGTGAAAGAGGTGGCAACATCGGCGCTTAGCCTAGCATCCCCTTTAGGCAATCGGTCCGAAGACGGCTCATTCGAATGCGCGCAACGTTGAAGAACTGCTCTCAGGAAGGGAAAACAAATGCACGTTTAAGCAGATAGCAAAAGAGGGTACAAGAGGCAACCCTTACAGTGTTTTTTTTGGATCCCACGGTTTGATATGGCGGAGAAGGGCGAATGAAAGTTCATTCTTGAGGTCTCGAGTTGTGAAGTTGCCTGCCGGCCGAGGGTATACAGCATAATTTTCGTGTGGAGGTTACCGAACATATATCTGAATCTACAAAAAATTGAAGCGTTGAATGCCTCGAGCCAAGTCCTGAAAACAGTGAGATCGAACGTTCGAACATGGCGGACACGCACCTGGAGATAGACTGCGCTACTGCCAGCACCCATAGGAAAGCTGTAAGAGATTTCAACGCCATCCAACAGTTCATACCATAACTCACTTCATAGATACTATCCAAATGAAGCCCTAGGTCAGGTCCACGGAACCGGCTGAGGAAACTGGGTTTGACGAGACACAACTTAGGACCACACCGCATCCTCGCCCTCTCCAGAACATTAGCAGTTACCAAAGACCTGAAAGGCGATTAGACCAGCGAGACCCTAAATTCAGATTCCAGAGACTCAGCCGACGCCTAGCTAGAGGCTGATTTCGCGAGGCGGCCAGAAGTCCTTCTTAAAGCATCCGACTTCCGTTAGGGCGGGAGTGAGTTCTGTTAGGCTGACGAAAGAGGCGAAGGGACGTGGAGAGTTTTCGAGAGGCGGTATAGGAGGGGATTTTGACGACGGATTGAGTCAAGAGGAAGTCGCGATGATGGATCCCAGAAATGAAATTTGATAGACGCGATCACGTGAAATTATTCCCTTGCCGTCTGGTCGCGTCGCGGTCCCAGAAAGGTTTCTAAGAAACTATGACGAGGGAGTCTACCTCACTCAATAGGTGAATTGCTCTCTAGCAATCAGTCGTGAAGTGAATGGTTGATACAGCGGAATCGAATGCATTGTGAATCAAAACTCCTCAGAAAGTCTATTCGGGCAGAGATCTAAAATAGTAAGCATGAATCTCCTCCTACGACACATCGACCAATTCTTTCTCATGGGTTCCATGAGTACTTACTATTCCCGAGTAGGGACAACCAGGGACAACCTGCTCAACTTGAACTTGCTCTCATCCGCCGACACCGACACCATCACTGATGGCGGATCACTTGCTTTGCTGCCGCGGCCGGCTACTCACCTCTTTCCCCTCCATCCCTCCATCCACAATGTCCAACCAACAGCACCGAGGCTCAGACTTCCTACGAAAAACCGTCCCTCCCGCCCAAGCTCGCCGCATCCGCATCATGGTCATTGCGTTCCCCATCCTCGTCGTAACAGGCTGTACGTATGCATATGATCATCTTTTCCCAATCTTTTCCTCTTTTTCAAAAGATTCGGAAAATGTCCCAGAGGGAAAGAAATCCCCGTCTGCTGATATCTGCTATGATTATTCTCGGTCTCCTGGATCTTTCTTTGCTGTAGTAACCCGCGCGTTCTAGACACTATCCTCGACCGGATGCTAAACGACGACAAAAGCAGGAATCCGTCTTCAGTACGGCAAAGTCCCACGTCGCCTTCGACGCATGTACAGTCAAGACCGAACCCCGAGTTTGAAGTGAGTGCTTGATGACTCTGACAACAGCCACTGGCAGACCGATTGCTTCTACCTCATTGACGTTATGTCTCGCAGAAATAATCGCCCTCGCGGCCAGCTTCTTGGACAGTGCCCTCGCAGTGCACTCCGAGTCTCTGATACAGGAAGAATTTACGACGCATCTATAGCGATTGTACTTTGTACTCTAGGCAACCACTTGTCTGTCCGTCCAAGTCTTACTTTTCGGGGATCTCCTTTTGTCACAAATACTTCTCGACACCATTTATAGTTAACCTATCTTCTGTGCGCAGAAAACACACGTATGATGCATCGTCTGCTGCTACCGGCGGCGGAACATTGGCTAGGTCTCAAAAATAGTTCGATATGTGCGTCGAAGCCCGAAATCCCCGTCCACCAACGACACGAGCTTTGAATGTTCTCTTCGATTTGTTACCCCAGATTGCACTTGAAGTGCTAACCAATGCTCAAAGAAGATCGGTTCTCTTCGTATCCCCGACCCACAGCACGCACGCAGACAATAGTATACGATAGTTTCCACCCCTTGCCGTTTTCCAGGTTCCTACAACCCCCATTGAGGAGGCTCTGGCAACACCGCGAGCATGATATCAGCACATCACCCATGCACGGAGGCTGCATCCCGTTATCATGTCTGCCCTTCAAATCCGCTACACGCTTGAAGGCGGGCATCGGGGTCCTGAGCGGTCTACTGTAGATGCTGCTCGTCGTTGAGCTGCGCTAAAAATTACAACGGTGGGTTGACACGCTCCTCTACGTCTGCCATCCGAAATCAGAAGTCAAAGATATCTCAAACTCAATCAGGAGGAACATTCTCAGAACTGTCCTGTTCTGTGAAAATAAAACACATATTCTCAATGAGGTACCATCTGCCGGCGGCAGAATTCGCCGAATCTCCGTTCTCCTTCTGTCAAACAAATGACATTCTCCGCCGCCATAGAACACATTCTTCTGACCCACCTAGAAATCTGAGCACCGCTCAATCGAATTCAATAAACCCCGGCACGATCGAGTACTCGATCCTTTCTTCAACGCCGCGATCCCAGGACCCAAGCGCATAGATAGCTCGCAAAGATGTCAAGTCGCATCCCATTAGGGGCATTCAAAGTAAACCTTGGCTTACGCGCTTTTGCGCTTTTACGCTTCTACGCTTTTCCGCGGCTGAGCCGGCATGAAATGTCAAGCTGGCAATGCTCGGCAAATGTCAGCGTGCGAAATGACGGGTTCATCGGATTGATTCGCGGATGATTTCGGAGCAGTCGAAACCCTAGAAACTCACGCTCCCTGGGGTGAAGGAGACATTTTACAACACCGGAGAGCTGTATTATCACTGATTCAGTCCAGCCGATCCTCTTGGACCCACTGTCCAGCTGTCTCATGCGGGGAGAAGCGCGTTGATGTGCCGTCCCAAAAAGGATAGTGATCAACGACGTGTCACGGTGTCACTCGGATTGATTCCTGCCGTTGAGCGCCGCAATTGACATGTCATGCCGGCCCAGCCGCGGAAAAGCGCGAAAGCGTAAAAGCGCAAAAGCGCGTAAGCCAAGGTTTACTTTGAATGCCCCTATTATGACCCGATACAGGCAAATTATTGGTACGACTGATGTTTGGTTTGGGATGTGACCGTTCGTATCTTCCTCGCTTTCCCTTCAACACTGGCTTCGGTTCAGCTGAATGCGCAGAATCAAACTCAAGAGTCAGGACTTTCACGCACATCCACCTTCAAGATCAAGCTCAGAGGTAGTGGCTTGCGGGATGGCCATGGTACATAATCGTCCTGCATTCAATCGCAGATCGAATGCTGTTGCCCTGTTTGAGCAGAATTTTCCTAACAAAATGTGGCGCCGGCGATGTTGATCATACAGAGGAAAACGATTCCGGTGGCGCAAAAGCCTCGCAAACGACAGATTATGTCTCAAAATTCAATGCACAGGTGTGGCGTCAAGATGATATATTGATACATTATATTGGTTGTTGCAACCGAATGCTTTCTAGAGATCGAGAAGGTTCAAGTCAGTAAAAACTAAAATGAAAGCCAAGGACAGAGACTCACGTCGGTTTATTTGGCTGATTTGCTCAACCGCCATTAATCTCGATCTCGTCTTCACCTCCCCTCCGGTTTCCGTCCACCGCTCTCACTACCCTGCGGACCCTGCTGCTTCGTACTCTGCGTAGTCTCCTGCGGATTATTCCCCTTCTCCTCCCCATAGTGCTCCTTGCCCCCATACCGCTGATGCTCCCCCGGCGCATGATACGGCCGCTCGCCACTCATCGTGCTATACTCCTCCATCCCCGTCTTCTTCTCTCCATCCTCAGGCTTCTGCCCCTGCGCATTGGTCACGCCTGCTTCAACACCAGCAGCACTCCACCGCCCAGATGGAGCCTCATGCGGCTTTTGTACGTTCTCTGACGACGGGTCGACGCGGTGGACCGTGGAATCGGCGGCGGGTGACGAATCGACTTCTTTCGAGTAGGAATCGGTGGTGTGCCAGCGGGAAGTCACGGGTAGGGCGAGGCGACGAGAGCCGAATCGGATGGGGCGTATGAGAGATTTGGAAAACATTGCGAGGGTGGTGGTGGAAGACAAACTGACAGTGAATGGCGGGTTTTGGTGGCCAGCAAGTCGCCAAGAGTATGACGCGTTACGTTACGGGAATCGACGTCATTTTGATCATGCGCACGTGAAAACGGTGATTGCCGTTCGTTGATGCACCACGCCACCAACCTTTTACCTCTTTCATTCTTCAACCACGACGTCGAGCCTGGTCCGATATTGGAACGGTGTAACAACAGCTGTCCAAACTCATTCTGATTCAATCTACATGCTATCGGCGATCTCAAGCGCACTATCTCACCCCTGCCAACGCTTCTCGCGGTCTCAAAATGGCATAAGTAACTTCTTACTATCACACCGCAGGACCGCGAATAATAAGCGGCTTACAGTATCGTTTTTATGGCACGAAAAAGGGTCCAAATCAGGCCCCTTTTTATCTGAGCAAAAAAGCGGCCGGAAAGCTGCCTTATTCAGGCAAATATCAGGGGCACATTGTTTTGTGCCTGATTACTGCGATAAAACTGATACTGTAAGGGCCTTATTATGTGCGGTCCTGTGCAGTGGCAGGCCATCTGCCGGATTGGCAAGGATGGTGCAGGGTAAACTAGCATCTGGCAGCTACAGCCCTGGACCGCAAATAATAAGGCCCTTACAGTATCGTTTTTATCACAGATAATCAGGCACAAAACAATGTGCCCCTGATATTTGCCTAAATAAGGCAGCTTTCCGGCCGCTTTTTTGTTCAGATAAAAAGGGGCCGGATTTGGACCTTTTTTTGTGCCATAAAAACGATACTGTAAGCTGCTTATTATTCACGGTCCTGCGGTGTGTATCCGGTCCTGGCTGAGCAAGAATATCCCACTCAATCAACTCAAACAACGGCGGGACTGTGCTCGAAACGGCATGTTTCTGGCACACTTCTGGTCTCCGCAGGTTGAACGCTGCCAAGATACTCAACATCTCGCAAAAAGCCATCTTGCACTCGATAAATCCTGGTCGTACATCGCAGCACTTCAGCATACATCTTGACATGTTTGACCTGTCTTCTCCTGGTTGCGCTCGTTAGGAAACTTAACACAAAGACTTCAACTATTCTCCATGCAGTCAGCCCAAGATGTGGTAGGATGTGGCCTGTCTCTATCGTCTTCTTAAAGACTCTTCCCTCTATCCTCTGTCTCTTGAGTTTCTCTGCCATGGCAACTTTGCGACCTCATCGACACTCAAGGTATCGGAGGTGATAAATCATAACTCTTGCTCCGCGGCCGTCTTGAACTGTAGGAAGCGGGACACCGGCAAACTTCTCAAGAAGATGTTGTCATCAAGTAAATCGCCAACGTCTGATATCTCTTTCACCATCCCGGCCAATTGCAGCGAACACTATTCGACGCTGCTTTGAACACGGATCCCCCCACTGACGACGCTTCTTCCCTCGGAGTTCCAGTTCCCTCTCCCCTTCTCCCTATCAAGAAGTAAGAACTTGCTGATGACCATGGACCAGGGTGGCTACCTCCGGCGTAACTTGCCACAAATTGGCACACCGCACGATGATCCTTCATGAAGCCTCAACCTTGTTGACTGTCGCATCTCTGGTTTCCCAGTTTCGACCACTCCACTTGCCATAGCCGCCTAATGCAGGCGTTCGATACTTATCGGAATCTGAAGCATCCGCTATACCCTACCGATCAATACATCAAGGGCTTGTGAACTTCCACATTCGAGAATATTTGACGGCGGGTGTTTTCCAATGCAGCTATTCAACTACCCGCAAAAAGTCTCGAAACTCAATCACCTCGCAACTTCCCAGACTTTTCAACCCTGGAATCATACTCTTTCGTTGCGTGTATTTTTACACTGACGCTGTACCTTTGAACCGGCGTTGGCTGCTAAATTCGACAACGATCAAGGAAGAAGTTATGACACACTCCTCAGTCTTTATCGGTGATAACTATTCTTCGGCTTCCCTCACCACGCGCTGTCGTGCCGATTGGGGGAGATCGCGACAAAGATCGGTTCGAGGCCATTAAGTTGGTTCCCGTGAAATAAAACCGGACTCGGCGTTTGTGTGCTTGCTGCCTCGTTCCCCCCTACACGACGAATCGGACAGACTCGACGACATCTCACAATGGCTGAAGCGCCTTCGCCACAGGATCTGTGAGTGCTTGTCGTCTATACCAGCTCGTTCTCCCCAAGTTGCTTACGAATATTGTTCTGCAGGCTAGGCCCGTACTACTTTGGTGTGGTACTGGGGACATTTTTCTACGGTGTAAGCGAACGGCTTTTTTCGCTTGGGTCGCTTCCATTCGCGCTGACACTTCGCTTAGATTCTCGTACTTCAGGTGACCTCCTACCACCTTCCGTGTTTCTCGGGCTACACTCACTCACTTTTCTGTCTTTCTCAACCGGATAGGTCATCACATACTATCAAAGTTTCAAGAAGGACAAGCTCTGGCTCCGTCTTTTTGTAAGCCGTTAATTCCTAGAATATTTCCTGCGGTTATAATCAACATTCACGCTTGGCCCAGATATTGTACCTGTTCGTCGCCGAAACAGCTAGTACTGCCGTATCGATAGCCATGATATACGAGCCGCTAGTCGGGCAATTTGGTATGTACTCCGATGCTTCTGAAAAACAGTAGTTCAATACTCGCGAAGGTCAAGTGACGCCTGAAGGGATTCCGAAGCCCATGTTTTTCTTCCCCAGCTGTGAGCTCTCGGCTGTCAAAGTAGTCTCGTATCAATTAACCTCGTCTCTTCACAGTACTCCCTGGTCGTACGTCCCATTGTTGAATGCCGGTGAAGTCTGAAATTCATTTTTACGCCCAGAACCATTCTTGGAGGTGCGCAGATATTCCCCAACCCGTACCAAGGGTTTTGAAGGGCCTCTACCTCCCAGGTGGCCGTATTTGTACCGGTACAATTTTTCTACAGTTGGAGGATAAGCGTGATAATGCGCAACTACATCATGCCCGTCCTTATTTGTCTTACCTCCATACTTTCTGCCGGTGAGCGCTTTTTGTTTAGGCTATTTCAAGTGACTTCCCTCCAAGTTTCACTCACATACGACTTTCAGTTGGAGCCATCTGGACGGGCATCGTCGTTCACACCGTCAAAAATTACCTCCGCAAGCCCGAAGTCAACAACAGCGCCCTCATATGGTCCGTCTCTGCTGCAGGTATGTATGCTATACTTCCGTTTTTGTTGGTGTATGAAACACCACTCAATGATGATCTGCGTCAGGCGCGGACGTCCTTATTACAGCATCCCTCTTCTGGAGTTTGGTGAGTAATTGTTGCTGTGTACACTCTTGCCAATTCACACCCGCTCACACGTCTCGCTGCAGAGAACCAGACGCACCGGTATCCGCAAAACTGATGATACTATAAATACTATCATTCGAAGTACGCTTTTGTGTCTCCGGTACTTTAGGCGTCTGATATTTATTTATGCGGTGTAGATGCGATCCAGACCGGCGCTTTGACTGTGGTATTCACGCTTCTTGACGTCGTTCTCTTCGTCGCGCTGGATCACAGCACATTGTCAGTACTCTGCCACCTCTTCCTCCACATCTCACTTTCCTGTTAATCAACGGCGGCGGTCTAAGACTAAATCGTATGACAGGAACTTTGTCTTCGACTTTGCGCTCCCAAAGCTATACAGCAACGCCCTCGTATCGACCTTGAACGCCCGCGCCGGAGGTGTCACCGGCAGTCATGCACCTAACGTTCTATTCTCAGGCTCTGGCTCGGGGGTGCGTATTCATAGCCTTGATTCGACTCCGCCGTGCAGGACGGAATATGATGATGAAATCTGACCTGATTTTTTTCAGTCGAATTCTCATTCACGACAGGCTGGGTCTCTGCACCAGTTGCCTTCCGTGAGTGTCGACTTGCTGAATTAATTAACTGGAATCACTTAAATCTCCGCCAGGCCCATAAGCTTGTCATCGAAATGAACACCGTCGTCGAGCGGGAAGACGACATGCTTGCTTTGGGTGATCGTCGCACGCATAGCGACCACCCGTATGCGGAACCTAAGTAGGAAACGGGGAGAAAGGAGGGGCATCTGTATCATTCACTGTACATTTTTGCCTTTTTGCTGCTAGAGAATGCACTGGCCGTTTTCCCGCGATGGGGTGGAACCGCTTGTTCGGGTCATATAGAACTCGATGGATGGAATCGACGGACAAAACAGGAGCATTTCCCACTAACTGGTAGTAGTGTTGGTTGTAGACTATGTATGTAAGTTGGTCTGAATGTTTAAGCAAAAACGGTTTTGGCCGACTTGAACTCAATCACCGCTTCTTGCTTGAGCCGGCGGCTCGGGAAGTTCAATTTTCATTGGCCGCAAGAAACTTCACCGATCTTTGTTCAACAATTTCCTAATTCTGATGTTGATACTAGTAGCTGATTTTTTGAACACCTCCGGCGGTACACCGCGCGAGATATTGTCATCGTCATTGTTGAAAAGCCACATGAATCAAGTATTTTCGGCATATCGTACCCAAGCGCTTTGATTCGGATGTTGGGTAAAAATTTTCAACCAAATGCAAGTAAGATGGGCGACCCAGATCGGCAGCCGTAAAGAATAGCAACAGGCGTACTGTACGGCTGATTTCATTTCAAGGTATTCGAATTGATTCTTCGTCGAAGGATCTTAGCAGTTTAAATGTGTTTCAGTCTAAGGAGTCCAAGCGGCGCGGGGTTTAAAGCGATTCATCTGAATCGCCCATGATGGATCAACGTCTGAGCCTTGTGCAAGCAGCAATAGCTCACCCAAGACTGGGAAACGGAGGCAAAGTTCCCGAATGGTTGGTTATCGTGATAAGCTCCTCAGGTTTTGTGCGTTTGTTTGCAGATGGAGGACTGGAGAGGAAGAAGAATGTGTGTTGAGTGACGCGGCTCGGCGGGAGTTCGGCTGCATGCTGCTGATGAGTGATTGCCGTCACTGCCGTAACACAACCTGAAGAGCGAAATTGTACAATGTAACAGATAAATCTAAGTACTCCATCCTCACCAGGACGATGATGCTAAAGTAGAACATCGATCAGGCTTAATGCCAGACTTCCAGCCACAACAACAGAGCGGAGGGATTTTAATTTTAATTTTTTTTCTGAATGGACAAATTGCTATAATAGATCAGAGCCAATCAAGCTTCCACCGCCCACCAACCGGCAACGGCCCCCACATCGTTAGTCTGGGCCTTAACGAAGGGTATGTTGGTGAAGCGTCCGTGGGAGTGATGGTGAGATTGATCTTGTGATCCGTGTAATGGCAGCTCTTACCCTTTGAGGTGGCGTGCGCTCTATCGACGCGCGCCTGCGATGTGGGACAGTCCCGACGACTCTAACCAGCATTCTGAAAGTCAGCTGTCGACGTCTGGCACGCAGTTGGTTTCACCTCTCACTGCAGTATCTGTACATTTGCACCCAAATTCCAATACATTACTCCGCTACCTTTCTTTAATTACTCTCACGGATGCGTCGATTTCCTCCATGTATCGGGAGAGGGGAATAAAACATTGGGTACTAGGGAAGGCAAGGTAGGAGAGGAGCGCGTCGGCGGCGTCGCGCTCGCAGCGACCAAAAAACGACGGACCTCTAAGCGACGGCCATCAGCAGCCGCATCACGCTCATCACTCCCACGGACGCTTCACTGACCTACCCCCCACTTAAGGCCCAGACTTTCTTTAGGTCCTTGAGAACGAATTGTCTTCTCATCGCCCGGGAAAGTCTGGTTTACGAGACTACCACATCGTCATCAAAGGCACCAACCCACAATTAACACTAAATGCAATCAACTGCCCTGGCGGGGACAATCTACCCAATGTAGCAAAGCTCAAAGCCAGGGGAAAGATTAACGGGAGCACTCGGTTGGCGAGAGGGTGCGACTTTGAGCCAAGGCCGAGACGATCGACGGCATATGTGCTTAGAGGGAATAGACCCATACATGTTCCCCACCAGATGCCGAGCCGTGGGGATACGTGGAGGAGGGTTGAAGAGGCGGCGTGGAAGCGGAAGCGGAGGCCCTTGAAGTGGGAAAAATGCGTCTTAGATTCTGGTTTTACTTGGCGCTTCGAATTCAAGGACGTACCGGACGGGATTTGTAGGCAGCTGCGACCGCGTAAGGAACACCACTAAAGATGGTGCCATATGCTGCTGAATTTGAACCGAAGGAAAGCATCGATGCTCTATGAGTGTTATGGGTGAACACAAAAGATTTACGTTTCGACATTGAAACAACTCACCCCAGACTTAGCAAGGGGAGTGGGACTCCTGAGCGGTTTGTGATTATGATGTGGTCGTGAAGGTCGTTGGATTGCGTTTCCGAGCCAGACGTTGTCATCGTTCAGTTCAAGGGAGAAGAGAAGGAAAGAGAGGGCCGTAGACGGTGTAGGACTGACGCGGCTCGGCGGCAGTTCGGCTGGAAGTTTTGGGGTGCCGTTGATACCAACTGATGTATATCGTATACCGTGAATGCCGCGTCGCCGGAGTGTCGGCACAATATTGTCCACTGCCAGTGAATATTCAAGACTCTCTTCGACTGACAGTGTACACATTCCAACCTACTCATTCGACACGCATATACGGCTCAGCAGCAACCAGCAACTCACCCCACCTTCCATCGTTCAGCGTGAGGACCCGCTCCCACACCTCTGACGGCCCCGCAACCTTGAGCCACATAAACCACCCGATCAGCTCGAAGTCTTCGTACGCGGGCCCATTGGATCCAAAGACCCACCCGCTCTGGTTGGGTGTGACGAAATCAGAGAGCTTTGTGAGGGCGGCTTCGAGCGCCTGCATCATCTCGGGGCGTTGAGAAGGCGGGGCGATTTCGTGTAGTTCTTTGCCTGATTCAAAGTTGCGCCGCATTACTATGAATTTCCACTCGTATCGTGAGATAGGGAACGAAAACGCACCGAACATCGCCCGCCGCGTCTCCACAAAATACACCGTATCCCGCTCATCCAGAATATTTACGATGCTTGGAATGACGAGAGGTCGCAAAGGTGTCACAACGGCTTGCATTGCCTCTTGTTCTGCTGCGCCCAAAAGCGGGATCGGTCGTTGGGTGTAGGTGTTTTCGAGGTATTCCGCAATCAAGCGCGAGTCGGAGATGACTTTGTCGTCATCGATTATGGCGGGGACGGTGTATTTGAGGGGGGTGGTGCTCGTTGGTGGGGCGCCGGCGGCGGGGAGGACGGTGCGGATGTCGGGGAAGTGGACGGGGATGGTTTTGTACGAGAGTTGTTTGTAGTTTAAAAGGAGTCTAAGGAGAAGAGAGCGTCGGGCGACTCCGACGAAGCAGAAAGTTGTAAGCAGCGCACCGGGTTGCCCAAGTCCTGGGAGAGAAGGGAGTCGGGAGGTTGCTCGCGAGCTCGAAGAGGGTTATGAGGCCGTTGTCAACCTGCATGTTGGCCTGAGAGGAGAGCAGTGAGCAAGCTGTGAGAACGAGTCGCAGTCTTTGTCTTATTCAGCAGATGTCGGGTGGCCCGGGGAACGAATTTCTTGCGAATTCAATCGCGTCAGCACTTGATCTGCGGCCGCGGGATTCAGGCACGATAAACATGATGAGAAAGGTTGAAATCTGACGGTGGCTCTTGAGTCCATCCTCATCGTCCTGTGCGGGGATGTCGAGGTGGAAGGAGAGCGGGCAATGACGTACAGGGCGGGAAACGGCTTCTCGTGATCATCGGTTCGACCCGCCGATCTTCTCCCACGCTTCCTTGCACACTTCCACAACAACTTCCATTGCTTTTTCAGCCACCAACTTGCCACCAACGCTCAAGAGGACGCTTGAACCAAGTAAAGCACTCGGCGGGTTGAAGATCCCGCCATTCTAAATATACGTCAAAATACTCCCTCGCCTAAAAATCGAAACACCGACGGCGGCCAGGCGCGATCCCGTGCCGACACCCTCCATCGCGTGACCCTCCCTCATGACATTGATGCACCACTCGTGCGTCGCGCATCAAGGAACGGCGAAGTAATTCAGAATTTTCTATCGCGCTCGGAACGCATTCCGATGATATAAACCAAAACCCTTCACCACCGCATCGACCGACCGCCCCCAGCCATGCTCTTCCCCCGCCGAGTCTGCCTTGTCGGCGCGGCGCTTTTAACGGCGTCGGCTCGCGCACAAACCCAAACCCCCAGCCCCATCATCGACGTCGGATATGCCAAGTATCAAGGGTTTATGGACACGGCGACGAATATCACGCAGTTCTTAGGTGTGAGGTATGCCGCGCCGCCTATAGGTGCGTTTTGCTTCATATACATTTCGCTGTTCGCGGAAGTGCTGACCGCTGTATTTGCAGGCGACCTTCGCTTCCGTGCCCCCGCAGCTCCCGCAAACGAACCCGGCGTGCAAGTCGCCACCTTCCAGCCCAATTGGTGTATGCAATCGGGAGATGGGACGAATCCAGTCAATCCGTTGAGACAGAAGAGGGAGGCGGCACAGGCTCCGGAGGATTGCTTGTTCCTCAAGTGCGTGTTTTGACTACCACTACCATTGCTTCGTAATTTTTTTTTTGCTGATACTCTGGTTTTCAGCGTATACTACCCCAGCGACGCCGCCGGCACCCCACCTAAAAAGCTGCTTCCGACTTTAGTTTGGATTCACGGAGGCGGGTGCGTCGCAAGTTCTTTTTATTTCTAACACCAACACCTATAATGATATCCCGCTCATAGATACCTTGGCGGAGCCGCCATCGGAGCTAGCGGGGAAGACGTCGTTATCAGAGGCAACAGGGAGGTCGTAGTGGTGGTCATTCAGTATAGATTGGGCGTCTTCGGTGCGTCTCGAGTCGCCTTCCCTGTGCGCAGAACTTCTCGAATTCGATAAATGAAGGCTTCCTTGCTGGATCCGAGGTCAAGAAAAACGGGAATTTGAATGCGGGACTTTGTGCGTATATTCGTTATTTCACTCTCTTCCCTCGCTCAAAAGATTCCTGATTCATTCTAGTGGACCAAGACTTTGCGTTGCGTTGGGTGAACCAGCATGTACGTCTTCTGTTCTCTACTCATTAAGCCGATGCTAAATATCCCTCTCAAGGTGTCGAAATTCGGCGGCGACCCCGAGAAAGTGACGATCTGGGGACAATCTGCCGGTACGCATCCCATCCTATTTACTCTTCAGGTCCAAGTGCAACTCACCGCGTATGTACTATAGGTGCGGGCTCAGTTCTTCAACACGTCATCGCACACGGCGGTAAGACGGAGCCCCAGCTTTTCCGGGGTGCGATAACGAGCTCGACGTTCCTGCCTTCGCAGTATCATTATGACGACTATGTTCCCGAGGTGCGAAGCTACATATTTGCAGCATTCCTTACTCGATCCGACGCTCTGTGTTGTTTGTGACTAGTGGATATTCAAACAAGTTCTGACTCAAACCAAGTACGCCCGCGTTTTTCTCCCTCCATTTTCATTCAAATTACTTATTTGCTTTCTCCATGCGATTCGCAGCTGCACCAAAGCACCCGACGGGATGGCATGTCTGCGCGCCGTTGACCAGGCGGTTCTGCAAACCGCCAACACGAACATCAACACCGCCGGATTCTACGGGACGTTCTTGACTGTGCCTGTCGTTGATGGGACGTTTATTACCCAGCGACCGACGTTGTCTTTGTTGCAGGGGAAGGTCAATGGGGTGCGTCGCGTCGTATTATCGAGCTTGTGGACTCAACGCTCACTCTGTTTTATATTGTTCTTGTGTTTCAGCAAGCCCTCCTCTCGACGACGAACGTGAACGAAGGCATCGACTTTGTGAATCAGAGCGTCAAGACAACTGCGGCGGAGTATGCATATGACTTGTTCCCGAATTTCAGAGCGATTGAGTCGGGGGTTGTTGGGGCGCTGTATCGGGGGTTGGGGGATGATTTGTTCCAGACGAATTTGGTGCAGGGGGAGTGTGAGTGGTGTTTCGTTCGCTCTATGGTTTCGCTTACGGGAGATGTGTTTTGTTTTTTTTTCTGCAGCGATTTTCATTTGCCCAACGTATTATCTGTTGAACGCATTCCGCGGGCGGGCATTCAAGGTTCGTTTCTCTCTCCCTGTCTTGAATAATTCATTATCCCTACCTACTTACCCGATTATCCAGGGCGAATTCGCTGTTCCCCCCGCCCTCCACTCCGACGACTACCTCTACTACTGGCCCAACGGCGTCGCCCCCCCTTTCAACAACAAGGACTTCATCGACGCATTCGCACAGGTCTTCACGTCCTTCATAGTCAACCTCGACCCGAATAAGAAACTCGCGCCGACGATTTTGCCCAAGTGGAATCACTATAGTGATGGTCTTGGTGGGACGGAGATGTTGTTTAATAAGACGGAGGATGGGAAACCTGTGATTAAGCAGGTGAAGACGGGATTGAAGTTGTTAGAGAGGTGTTTGTGAGTGATGATTCCTACTATTTTTTCTCTCTCGCCTTGTAGTTGCCATGGCTGATCTTCTATTGTAGGTTCTGGGAGAGCGTAGGGGGTCTCACAGGCCAGTGAACACGACGAAATTGTGACGAAACGAAGTGATAAGAGAAAACAAGTCGTATACTTATTTCCGCTCATGAAAAATCTGACGTCCGTACACTTCGGCGAGCTCACGGGCTCCGAGTCACGAATACCAGTAACCAGATCCGCAACATCTTACCATTTGTTTTTCGACCCTCAACTTCAGTGTTTTCTTGCTTGCTCCCTTTGAGAACCTCCGCAGTCGCGAGCGTTTTTTTCCCTGCTTTCTCAGTTCTATGTATTTTGACATTCTCACGTCCACGAGGCACGAGTGTTCGAGAGAATAGGGTTTGTGGATCAGCGGTGATCGACGATCGGAGTCTCTCTCTCTTGACTCTCATGTCGACCCCGCCCGTCTCTCCCTGCCTGCGCTCGCTGTCCTCAAGCCTCTGGTTTTTCTTGGTTTAGCTCTGGTGTTGGCTGGATTGGCTTTGGTTTTGGTCGGCTACTTTTCTCGGGGGCCATTCGCGCGCCTCCTATCTTTCATTGCTGCTCCAATGGTTTCGCTATCTAGACGACTTCAATGCTAGCTTCCTCATCGCTCCTAGGGACTCGGTCGGAGGTGTCTACCTTGCATGGAGTGAGGCTCAAGCCATATGCCTTGCTCCAGGGCGGATTCAAGAAGCCTTACGACCTCTTGCACTCCCCCTCTTTGAACTCTTCGTCAACAAAATTCTTTCTGTCTGGGACCTTCGGCTATTCCTTCGACTCAGGTATTCCTGCACTGCATGTCATCCGCAATCATCGTGCTTTTGCACCTGCATTCGCATTCAATGTGCCTTGGCACAAGCATCCGCATTTATCGTGCTTTTGCACACGCATCCGCATTTATCGTGCTGTCGCACGCGCATCCGCATCTCATTGTGCTTTTGCACTTCGCATTTCCATGCCTGCATTTCATGGCCTCTGCGTCTCCGCGTCATTCGGTCGATACCTGGGGTTTTCAAGAGTCAAGTCCTACCGGTCACTCATTCAATCCCGGCTTATGTTCGATAAACTGCAATTCCTTACTCTCGGTTGTCTATGCTGTCGCCTCTTAGGTACGTCCCAGTCGTGCACTCCTATTTTGAGCGGGTATCCTTCTGCGGACGCGTCGTACACTCCTACCATGGCCGGGGGTACCGCTGAAGGATTCCCCATTGCGCCGGGGAGCCCATGGGGCTGGGCTCTCTCCCGCCTCCTCCATATGCAGACTGAGTCGGCGAGCGCAATCCACAAATTGACATTCTCACGTCCACGAGGCACGAGTGTTCGAGAGAATAGGGTTTGTGGATCAGCGGTGATCGACGATCGGAGTCTCTCTCTCTTGACTCTCATGTCGACCCCGCCCGTCTCTCCCTGCCTGCGCTCGCTGTCCTCAAGCCTCTGGTTTTTCTTGGCCCACCCACCCATCCGCTGTGTTTTAAAATTTTCCTTTTCCTTTTACATATATTTCTTCTGCTCAATCTTGATGCTTTTTCCCTTACTCGTGGTTTTCCCTCAATGAGGTTTTTCCGAGAAGGTTTTTAATGCACTTGTTTGAAGCCCCATTCTACGTACATTTCAACTCCATTCATCTCCAAAACTGTACATTTACTTTATCACTACAAGGTTGACGTGTACGTAGTAGTAAGTATATTTTTGGGCCAATGGGGGTACCGCTGAAGGATTCCCCATTGCGCCGGGGAGCCCATGGGGCTGGGCTCTCTCCCGCCTCCTCCATATGCAGACTGAGTCGGCGAGCGCAATCCACATTCTGCCAATATTCTACTCTATTCATTATTCATTTCCCGTCTTTTGTTGATTAATATTACGCCCAATGCTTACTCTGTTCTTGCTCTCTCGGCTGTTTTCTCAACAACTTGAGCAATTGAATCCACCGCCGGCTATCCCGACGGCCCGGCTGACTGTCGTGATGACGCGTCGATGCCGGACTTGGCGCTGACAGACGCGTCGCGTTTTTATATGATCAACCACCACCTCAACCCAGCTCATCCCTGACACCTCCTCCCACCCCTCCACCATGCCTCCCCTCGCCGTCGTCGAATCCACCAACACCGCCTACCACCCCAACTACCTCCCCGTCGCCATCGTCGTCGGCGCGACCTCCGGCGTAGGCCAAGCCATGGCTGAAGCCCTCGCCCGACAAACCAACGGTCGCGCACACATCATCATCATTGGCCGTAGCGCCTCCACCGCCGCCAAGATCCTTGCTGGATTCCCCAAGCCCACCGACAAAGACGTAGAGGAGGGCGCGAAGCATGAGTTTGTGGCTTGCGATGCGATGAGCTTGCGGGACGTCCGCGCTGTTTGCAAGGGTCTGAAAGCGCGGCTGAAGAGGGTCAATTATTTGGTGATGACGGCGGGTGGGCCGGAGGCCAATTCAATGACGGAGGCGAGCGAGACGGAGGAGGGGATTAATAAGCATTTGGCTATGCGGTTCGTCTCCCCTGTTTCTTTCTTCGATTATGAAGCTGACCTCCCATGATAGATACTTCATGCGCTACCTATTCACGAAAGAATTTTCCCCCCTCCTAGCCTCCGCCAAAGAAATGGGGCAACATGCACATGCAATGACCGTTCTGGGTGCGGGAATGGGCGTGCACCTGCGCACGACCGACCTTGGGTTGCACGATGCACTGCGGGGCTCCTACTCGTTCCTTCAGGGCAGAACACCCGTATGTTTTCTTTTCTTCTTGGTGCTCATCAACCAAGTCATCTGCCTGCAGCTCATCGTCGCAATCAAAGGAATGATAGCGGGTGCAGCCTACAGCGACGGTTTGGTCGCCGTACGCCTTCTTTATCATCTCACTCCTCATTTCAATTCTTGATACCCTTTACTACTTAGTACTTCGCCGCAAATTATCCAACCGTCGCATTCACGCATATTCATCCTGGTCAAGTCTTAACAGCTAACGGCTCGCACATCGACATGGGGTGGATGTGGGCGCCGCTTGCATGGGTGCTTGGGTATGTCAAGCGCGCGGTTTCGCTTTCGCAGGTGCGAGGAACTCCTCTTGTATGTATTTGAATCTCAGTCTCTGACCTGTATGCATCCCAGGACGAACGCGCAAAATACATGCTCTACGCACTCCTCGACCAAGCGACCGACTCTGGAGGCGTCTTCATCCGTGGGGATCATGGCGACATCGTCAGCTCGCATACTTTCGATGCGGCCACCTTCGAGTCACCTTGGAAGAACCTCGACGCGGCGGCGGACAGCAATAACACGGCCTCGAAAAAATGGGTACGTCTCCCTTCCATGTCCGCATTGATCACGAAAATGAAAATTTGGACAGGGCGTTCTCTCGGGCATCCCACTGAAGGGGTACGGCGGCTCGGACGCGGCCGTGGCAAATTTGGTTCGGTATACGGAGCAGGAGCTGGCCAGGATATTAGCATAGTTACTTGGGTACGTTGGGGATTCACTCGTTCTGTTCGCTGTCTGACGATTTGCAGGTTCACTTTATGGACTGTACTGGATTGTCAATTATACCTAAAAATACATGATCGCTCAAGCGGGTCTCGGCGCCTCCGTGCGCAAAAAAGTCTTCCAGTCTTTCATCTCGGGGTACATCTCACGCGCCGCAGCGAGGTCAGCGTTGTATCCCACTTCGTTGAAGAACTGCGTGCAGTCCGTTAACGGTGAAGAGCGAATCGAAGCAACGCAAACGCACCTTGAACATAAGCCTCAAATCCTTCGTCATATTCTTCACCACCCAGCTCAACGCGCTCCCACCCGTCATCTCCGGCCTCATCTCCGCCTTGATCCCCTCACTCGCAAACGTCTCGCGCCACCCGCTCTCCATCCCCGCCGCCGTCAACTCGTCCCCCACCACGTCGACCGTCCGCCCCACGTACTTGTCGGGGTTCTGTAGAGCCAGGGCAGCGACCCTGCCGACGTCAGACGCGGCGACGAGCTGCAATGAGGTCGAGGGGGCTAGTTGGCAGAGGAACATGATTTTGGTGAGCCGGCCGACGAGAGTGGTGGGGTCTTGCACGAGTTGGTCCATGAAGGTGACAGGGCGGAGGAGGGTCGTCGGGAGGGTGGGGTGGGTGGTTTGGAGGTAGGTCTCGCCGAGGCGTTTGGTGTCAAGGCTAATTTTTTGTTCTGTTAGGGCTGGGAAGCTGCAAGGAAGAGGAGAGGAAGACGTACTGCGGCACACCAGTCTTGTTCCCCGGCGCGTTGCCGAAATTCGCACCGGCGTAGATGAAGTGTCGGACGCCGTGTTTCGCAGAGGCGTCTGCTAGTAATTGCGCCTCGCGCACCTCAGCGTCGAGCCCGCCGGGGTTGTCGAGGCCGAGCTGGACGGAATACACGGCATACACGGGGGCGGGGGAGGCGGAGAAGAGGGCTTCGGGGGAGGAAGGGGAGCCTTCGATGAGGTGGACGCCCGGCAGGGCGGCGAGGGCGGCGCTTTTCGAAGAGGAGGTGGAGCGGGTTTGGGCGAGGATTGTCCAGGGTGGTGGGGATGTAGGTGGGGAGTTGGCGTTGATTTGGGCTAGCGCTGAGACGGAGGAGTTAGGACTCGGCTTGGGGGAGCTCAGGAGATGTGCTATGTA
Organism: Favolaschia claudopus; assembly: GCA_037176885.1. Classification (NCBI taxonomy): domain Eukaryota; kingdom Fungi; phylum Basidiomycota; class Agaricomycetes; order Agaricales; family Mycenaceae; genus Favolaschia; species Favolaschia claudopus. The sequence continues at coordinate 2,106,672 of JAWWNJ010000005.1, forward strand.
CCACGGACGACACCGGAGCCTTGCTTGCCAGTTGCCAGCATGACGAGAACAACTTTTGTGTCGGACGAAGATTCTGATGAGTTTGCGGTCGACATCTGTGCTGGGAAGAAGGGGAGAAGGGGGGAGTTGGGTTATCCCAAGGAGGGTAGATGAGTGAATTATAACATGAATCTCTTTCCGCTCAAGCGTCTTTCCGTCTGCGTGTGATGATTGATGACCGCTGGCTGTGGGATTCGAATCGTTCGATGGCAGTGCAATTCTGTATCGGAATGTTCGGGCCGACGGTAACGCGGATACATTGACTTGTGCGCATTCCGCCGCAACGTGCGTGCCCAGAATGGGAATTTGATGTTCCATCAAATCATGTATCAATTTGATTTCAGTGACCCGTTGCTCGGCACCAACGCTCGAGCAAAACAATGTCAAGCACGCTTCGTTAAGCCTTGACCTGCTCAGGGATGCTTAAAGGCTCGTTAATAGATGTCTCATTGCACGTAAACTACTTTACTGAAGCCCCTACAACCACTGCTACCAACAGCAGAGTTGGTACGAACTCTCTGTAGGTCTACTCATTGAATGTACTGTACAAATCATAAATTCGAATAATACAAATCAAAATCTTCGTCGAAGGAAACTATTGCTGATATGAGGTATATGGAACGCTATGATATGGCGGATATTGTGAGTAATAATATGTAGGTGGGATACCATAGCCTGGATAGGCACTAGAAACATTGCTCGGTGCTGGAGGTGGATGGAGAAGGCCTTGGGGCGGATATGATGCATGCGGGGGAAGAGGCGGAGCTTGCTGATACGTCTGAGCTGGCGCCGATATCAGCAGAGGTGGAGGAGGCGGGGGAAGCGAGAAATTCGGAGCTGGTAGTACGGGTTTCCGAGTCTTCTTCTTGTTCGTCGTCTTGGATGCTTTGGATCCACTGCTCGCTCCAGCTCCATAGGCAGCATCGCCGGCTGGGGTACGTTTTGTCTTGATTCTGGGCATCATTGTATTCCGTGCTGTCTTGTTTTTGACAACGGGTGCTAAGCGCTGTTTTGAGGGTAGAATTGATACGTCGTCTGTTGCCAAGAACATCGCCCCGAGACTGGATTGAAGAGAAGCGATTGCGTCGTCCGGAATTTGTGTCGTAGGAGGTAGGCGAAGACGCGCCGCAAGACGTTCAAGCTGGTCAGCTATGCTTGCGAGATTCTGCATAGGCGCACCGCCGGTCATTTCCATGGCATCAGGATCAGGATCGGCTACGGTCGAAAGGCTGCGGACTTGTGGAATTGCGGGCCGGGCTGTATGGGGATCGTTGTTGTCTAGATGATCGTGAAAGTCCTTGCCGAATATGCGCTGGACTGCACAAAGGTGCTTGCAAAAGGAGATGCCGGGGAAGTCAAAGCAAGTACAAGTGTATGCCTTGAGGTCGACATCATATGCGCGGGAGGGATCTGACTGCGACGTGACTTTGAATACACCATCTTCCTCGATTAGCGCAATGTCGTCGGCGGTATAGGTCGCACCGCGGATCTCAATATCTTGACGTTTCTGCACCTCCGCGTCAGGCCCCTCCAACCCCAAGTCCTGTCTTCTTTGCTTGAGTGCGTAGTACGGAAGAACAGCATGAATGAGGATGTGTAGCAAGTGGTCTAGCCGTCGATTGCGCTTGCCGTGGAGGAATTTATCTTTCAATACAGGCGAGCGGCGGCGGCGGCGCTGAGGTGACCGCGGCTCTATCTTGACAGCAGCGGTATATCCAACAATAACAACGTCGTCGTCTTCATCGTCCTCCTGAAGGACAGCACGCTTGCGCTTGAGAGGTCGCGCTGGGGATGGCGTCCGGGCGAGGTCGTAGATCAAGCGCATAGGCGGAGAGGCAGGAAGAGGGCGACGAATCGGACGCGTTGGTGGAGAGGCAGGAAGAGGGCGGCGAGGGCGGGAAGAGGTGGGCGTGGGGCGGGAAATGTCTTCTTCTCGATGTTCTGACAGGAGCGCGGCGATATGCTCGTCCTGATCCAAACCGTCGACACCCGGGGAGCGAATGAGAATCTGTCGACGAGTACGCAGATCATGCGCGTAGGTCGGCTCCACCTCCATCCACCTTGCAAAATCCGGAGAAAAAACCTCGTAGCGGCGATCCCCAGGGCGAGACCACCAAAGACCTTGGCTAGTTATTGCTGTGACGAGACCAGGATGTCCGCTTTTATGGAAGTCGACCAGTGTGAAGGAGATAGACGACGGCTGCACTGAGACCGGGAGTCGACGAGCAGGAGCCGGCGGGGAGAACCAATGAGGGTGGGAGATGCGATACCGGCTTTCTTGGTTGTCAGACGGAGGGATGGCTGGTGGAGGGGTGTTGGCAAGCTTTTCTAACTCTGCGAAGAAGGCGTCGTCAAGCCGCTGAGAGGAGTGGCCAGAGCAGCAGCAGCCGCCAGAGGAAATACAGTGTCGTTTGCATTTGACCTGCATACAGTCCTTGTTAACGACGGTGGAGGGGCATCCAGTTTCTCTGCATTGGACCGAGCGACGACGTAGATTCTTGAGATACTGAAGGGTAGTGAGCTTTGGAACATAGAAATCCAGAAATTGGGCTAGGCGAGCTCACCATTTGCTGATTGAAGAAGCGCGACATGGTGGGAGACGAGAAGCACTGTATGGCTCTGTTGTGTCCCTTCCAGTCGAGCTTTACAAGGCCAAACAACGGCAGGAGGGTTTCTCAATTGTTGCCATCACTAGCCATCATTGATTCAGTTTTTCGTAAGCCATCAAATATCCATTTCGAGCACGCACGTTGCGGCGGAATGTCAGGAGTGGATACATTGCCTGTTCAGGAAGTCCATCAGTGGCTTCGTGACATGTCACAGAGTCTCTCTTGTTCATTTCGTCGATGTTATTTTCGCCAGCGCCGAGCGGCGGAGTTTGAGGCCAGGGTGACGCGGAATCTACTTCATGTCGTGAATTCTTTGATTCTATCTCTGTTTCAGATATGCTGCGCGACCTCGTAGCCGACAGAATCCAAGTCGCTAACAAGTCGCCAAAACTTGAAGTTGACCAAAACTCTGGCAGGAGACTTGCAGGAGACCAATGCCTACTTCTCAAGCTAGCTCAACAGATTACTGCCAACCTACAAGTTGAAAAGGCTGTAGCGCAAGAAAGACTCGACCCTTACACATATCCAGTTCTCTCTATAGTAAGTATATACCCAACGAAATTATGTCTCGCTTTCTGTTCATTCGCGGCCGCCGCCCGCCGGCCGCGTAGCGTCTACTCGCAAATTCCCCTCACTCAAATTTTCAGTAAATGGCGGGCTATAGCAATCTGTACGCCTATTTTTTTTTCGAAACCACCCGCGTCTCGTTTGGCCTCTGGAGCGAAGATTTGCGTCTGATCGGCATTCCCCTACTTCATCTTCAGCTACATCGTTGGGAGCACGTGAAAATTCTATATCATTATATCCGAATCTTGAACAGCCATTGCCAAATTCTGCTCATCCGGGGGCCAATGCCAGTGTCGCGGCAAGCGCAGTCAGTGTGAGTCCCCCACTGGCATACGACGAAACCAATCTGAATCGTGTATGAGGTAGACACCTGTTCAGCAGTAAACCAGCCCATAACCCGGCCAAAAGCGAAGGTAAAGAGAAAAAATCTTCGTTGAGAAAAGCGGGCTGTTTCAATTTGTAGGCATCCACAAGATAGCTTGCAACAGGCACCACAGCTGCGGTCGAACCCGTCCAGATTCCGACCCCGAAGGCACTGGTGCGCAGAGTTAGCATGGCCGTTGGCAGGCGGAGACCCTTATTATTCAAGGTGATTAATTCACTGAAATGGTGCTTGGGCGAAAGCTCACCGGACGAGCCCTGATGGCCTCCTCAACTACATAGGGAATAGTGCCAAAGACGGCGCCATATACGCTGCCAATGGTTCCCATCAAAAGCGACGACATTCTAAGAGTTGGAAGTTCGTCATTTTCGACTGCGGCGAGATAGAGTGGAAGCACTGAACCCAAGACTTAGTGCGGGGTGATACTTTCCCTTGTGTGTGACGGTGGCCACTCTGTGCCACTGAACAGGGGGCTTTTTGTTGGTGGACATGAACGAGAGAGCGGAACCGTGACGGTGTGCTGACGTGGCTAAGCCGTGCTTCGGCTTGAACAAATTTTTAAGGATGACTGCCGATTGACTGCCGAGCCAATGCCGTAAGTACCGAACCATACTTGTATCCGTATCATAAAATTACTACTGTAAAGGAAAGACTTTGAGATTGATGTATAGAGAGTTGAGCGATTGTTTCATTTGGGTCATTGAGATAAAACATGTTTTCTACCTTACAAGGTGACAGAGCCATACTCACTGTCCAACGCTACCGGTCATTGGACCGACCCCGTAGCTGAGCGTTGCAATAAGTGCAGCGTAAGTAAGCCCACCGCTAGCAAAGAAGGGCAGCAGCCGAGCGTCACGGACGAATGCGTTTTTGTGTTGCAAAAATAAGGTCCATGACCCTGTCAAGCACGCAGCCATCCATTGACCGAAAAAAGATTGGTCTTCGAAGCCCAACGAGTCGACTATATATGTCGAGACGGGCACTATGGCCATGCTGGCGCCGACCCATCTTCCAACTGCCGGAGAGCTGGTGCGCAGGACCTTCATAGCGGTAGGCAGACGTAGTCCCTATTCAGAGTAAGTACTTGATTTATTCAATTCCAGTTCGTCGTTGGCTTACCGGACGAGCATGAACAGCACCTTCAACCGCATATGGGATACCACCGAAAACAGTACCGTACGCCCCGGTGATAGTTCCAAATATCAAGGCCGACAACCTAACGATCACTAGGTTCATGGTCAACCAGGAGGAATGAATTGGCCCACCCAAGACTGAGTAACGGACGATGCTTTCCCTTATAGTCGACGCTGACCATTCTGTAGATGGCCACCTTGTCGGAGGTTGACATCAGATCCTCGAGCACAAGGGGAAGGAAGGGATGAAAGTGAGGGGGAACGACAACCCTGCCTTCGATGTGCTGACGCGGCTGAGCCGCGCTCCGGCCTACGAAGCGATGAGATGAAATGAATGACTGCCGAGCTTATGCCGTACCTGTTTTTGTACTCGCGTGGTGCTCGTGTCGTGAAGAAATTAAGGCAAAGGATAAAAAGATCCATTCAGCAAAATATTAGAATTAGCAGTAACGAATCTCATGATTTTCGATATTCAAGTTGTAATGTTTCCCTACCTCAAGGGCTTCAAACATAGTAACACTCTCCGCCCAACTCCCACGGCATACTGTACACTTTCGACCAAAGGTTCACGGGGTGTCACCCGTCACCTTCATTGTTCACTGAACAAATAGTTCACAGCACAGCAAATTACCCGATATGGTAGGCCGGCGATAGCCGGCCCGAACATTTTGATGTTTTTTGCCCTTTTTTGGACGAAAAATGCGAGTGTCACCCGTCACCATGTTCAAAATTGTTCAGTTCACAGGTGCCTGTCACCCGTCACCTGAACCTTTGGTCGAAAGTCTACAGTATACGAACACCATCAAGGCTCAACGATCGAAGCTATGAGGGCTATAGCAGAGAGCGTGTTCCTCACGAATACGCAACCCAGGCTAAAAAGCATCCCTGTCAGCCATTGCCCATGTCCCAGAAAAAAACAACGAAATTTTCTCACCAACGCAAAATTCGTAGCAGCATTGCCATGCTGAGCGGCAAATCGCGCGGCCGCCTCTTGGATTCTCGCATGTTCGGTCTCCGCTTCTTGCTCAAGCCCTCGCAAAGTGGCCTCGTAATACCGCTGGTCGGCTTCGATTTCTTGCCGATGAGCTTCATCTTCCCACCAAGGATTGGACGGCGCGACAAATAGACTGGGTTGTCGCGGCGGGACAGGCGGAGACGGGTTCCGAGGGAATGGATCCCCGACTCGTTTATTGCGCGGACGCGGAGGTACAGGTGGAGATACTGAGTCCGACAGAAAAGTGTAAATCGCGTCATCCGTTGAGCGGTGCTGGCTGCAGAATGTTTTGCGCACACCGAGTCTGTTTCCACTGAAATTCAGAATGGAAATCAGCGGAAATTCAAACATTATACAATACAAGGGACACGTACCAAACACAACATCCGACGCCTACCGTTAAACATCCACACTCGTCCTTCAGATCAACGCCTCTGAGAATTTGCTGTTCTTCCTCCGTGAAGTAGTTGCCGGACATGCGAATGACAGAGGTACCAACGTCTGCAGCCTTTGCGGTCCACTGCCAAGCCTGACGATCTGGCATAGGGTTACGGTGAACGACAGCGCCACAACCAGTGCTAGAGGTCGTCGGAAGCGAGGAAACCGGATTGTCCAGTGGCAGTGGAAGAACGGGGACGGAATATTGTTTGCAGGCAGCAAGAGGGAAAAGTGGAGGCAGATCGTGTGCTTTTGCCCTGGATTTCCCTTTCAAAGCAGATCCGCAGGTAATAGTAACGTAGGAGGCTGCTTTCTCTTTCCGAACTTTTCGAGAATGACCGGCCAAATAGGGACGGGTGCTCGAAGATGCAGAGTCCCTTGGTGGGCGCAAACTCCGAGACATTGCAGTTCCGATGAGCTGGTACGTCCGCTCGCCGAAACGAAAGAGACGAAAATTTGGGGAAGAGGACAAGGGGTGTCGCTCGGTTGTCAAAATATTTGGAGCATGCCGTCAGCGGTGATTGCCGGAGTTGTTTGTTTTTCCCTTTTCCAAGTTTTTGTTCTCGACTCAACCCATTGAAACCGCACGAGGGGTACTGGAAGCATGCGCTTCCCGGCATTATTATTAATTAATCCGCTAGTAATAAGAAAATCAAATAAGAGAAAAAGCCATTCGGCTTCGACGATGCATCCTCCTGAACAGTGTTCGCGCCATCATGCACAACCGCCCCAGTGTCAGGCACTTGGCTTGGGCTGTTGGAAAGTCCGCTCCCAGTGCTCGTCTCATTGCCATGCAATTTCGCCGGACTCACACACGTATCACATCCGAACCCCTTCGTGCTCAAGCTCATCGGAATATCATCCTTCCCTGTTCCCCAGCTACTCTTTTTGCTCGACCCCATAACGAGTTTCAACGTGCCCCCATATCGGAAGAAATCGTGTGATAGCCAGTTCTTGGTGTACGGTTTCCCGTTGAGAGTCGCGGATTGGATGTACTTGTTCCGCTCGCTGAGACCAGAGGCGATGACGATTGAGACGGCACCGGTGTCTTGGTTGCGAATCGTGATTTTGGGGAAGTAAGGTCGGTTGAGGAGGTAGGTATCTTGTCCGGCAACTGGGTAAAATCCTGTACGGACAGACGTTAATGAGAAAGTCTTGAAACTGAAACATAAAGCGCGTGGACGAACCGAGATGACTCCACACAACATACGCGCCCATGGAGCCTGAATCGTCGTTTCCGGGCAGACCATCAACACTGAAAAATACCTCTTCGTCAGCAGAAAATCGATGTTCAACATACGAGGAGCATACGATGTGTTGTAATACAACGAGATCATAGAATCCACTCTGTCGACGGTCTTCGCTGGTTCACCGACATAGTTGTAGAGGTATGTTGGAACTAGAGCAGCGAATCAACTCAGAGGCGCACGATTGAAGCTGGCATCAACGTACGGAAGCCCGGTTCATCTCCCAGATCCTGGCAAAAAATGTCAGTCATAAAGCCAAAGTGGGATTTGACAACTCACATGAAACCCTGCTTCAAAGAAATGGTCCAACCGAGCACTTTAAAACAAGAACATCAAAATGAAAGTCGACTTGTATCAAACGCCTTCTTACCTGAATGTCTTTGGACCGCCCATAATATCCACCAGCGTCGCCATATCATGTGGGACATAAAAACTATACTCCCACGAGGAAGCCTCGTAAAACTCTCCGCCGCCATAGCCCTAAAAGGATGCAAAATCAGACCACACACACGACAAATCTACCCAGTCCAACCACTCACCCCATAACAGGAATCGTGCCCAAAGACCGGACTGCAATGGTCCGGTCGGTAATTACCGTCCCTTTCATACCCTTCGTAATACCACGACCCATCAGCACGCCTCGGCTGAATGAATCCTCCAAAACCGCTGTGCTCCGCGTCAGGATTCCATATATTGTACCAGTCGGCGGACTTGTTGAAATAATGATACATTTCCGCTGTTTTATTGAGTCCCTGCGCGACGAGAGCGATGTCAAAGTCGTTGTAGACGTATTCTAAAAGTCGAGAGCCGCTCCTATCCAAGCACAAGCGCGTGAGAAGATGAGCACGAACGACAGAGTGTAAAAAATACCGAGTATTAGCCCCCGCGCTCTGCGGATGGTCATTATCATGAACGGGGATGTACCCATACTTCTCTCTCGAGTTGATATTCCCCCGTCCCTCGACCTCGAAATCACCCATAACAGTCGCATCTTTCACCATCGCCTTGAACCCGTCCTCCCAATCAATCCCGGCTTTGATGCCCTTGATGTAGGAGTCCGCGAGCAGAGAATCGGCGTTGGAACCTCCTTGCGTGAAGCCTTTGTCTAGAGACATACGACAGTCAGGGAGCCAGCCCGCGTGGCGGTAGATGTCGATCAAGGCGCGAATGATTTCTGCTTGGGCGATCGGGGCGGTGATCGCGTAAAGCGGGTGGACGACGCGGAAGGTGTCCCTATGTCAGTGAGTAACAGAATACGATGGACCGGCAAGTGAGTTACCAGATGCAATAGAAGCTATCCCAGTACGGTTCCGTGGATTCCCAGAGCGGATTGTCTCCCGTGATGTTGGTTGGAGCGATATATGTACGGTATAGCGACGACCAGAATAGTTCTTGGGTGGATGCACTGACACCTGTAGCGTCGACTTCAACCGTTCCTAAGACTTCGTTCCATTTCGCTCTGAGTGATGCGAAATTTAGACGAGCATAATCCGAGTCAAGTAATGCAGCTCACCTTGCCGCAGCATGAACAGTATCGAACGCAAAGATATCCGGGACTTCCTCCTCAGCATAAGCGCAAGCCCTATCGGTGCTCGTCCATGAGATACCCATACGCGCCGACAGAATACGAGACGATCCTGGCGCGAATCCCATAAGAACGCCCGCCATGCCACTGCGTTGAATGACGTGATCGAATGTCCCAGTGGAGTTGAGGTCAGTGTACTTCATTCCGCCTGAAGTCTCGTAGTATTTTGCTTGCACGAAAGTGTCTGGGGCGTCAAAGCAGAAATAAAGCTTGTAATAGCTTTGTCCGAAAGACGGGATGAATGCACTCATGCCGGTCACACGGGTGCCTTTCGTTTTGGGATTGGGAGAGACGGTGACGTGGCCGTCTTCCAAGTGCCAGCTTCCACCCAGATCTACACAGAATATGTACGAATGAGCTGGAAACCTTTTCTTATTTGAATACACGCACCACCAGTGACGTCGATTAGAAACAGCATTTGCTCGGTACCCGGTTCGTATGTGAAGCGATGGAGAGAAGTGTGTTGAGTGACTGTAACCTCAGCGTTCACGCCGTTCTTCAAGGGAATGGCGACTGTATAAATAGTGAGCAGCTGCGGAGTCATGAATTTGGAAGCATACAATAGCCAGGCGAGGCTGTCGGGATCGCCGTGGTCTATAGCCCGTCCATTGCGATCCACAGTACACTTCGTCAGGTCATTCTGTGCGCAATTTTTACTCGTGAGGGGAAGAAACGGGAAATTCCCGAGAGATTTGCCGCCTGTTCAATGGATTCAGACGATAGAAGCAAAACAAACTAAAGCGGGGGAAAGCATACCTCCAGTTCCATCGTCATGCCTGCCGTCTTTTGGTCAAATTCCATAAGACTCAAGAGAGAGGAACAATCTGACATGGAAGAGAGCCCGACAATGGGCGTTCCGTCGCTCACAAATCCAGCTTGATTGTCATTGGACTTGCTATCCGCGCCGGCCTTGACAGATCCCCACGGTAAAGTCGCTCCCGGAAAGACATGGCCTCGCTTTTCGTTCCAATGAATGGATTGACGAACCGCGCTGGATCCGACTCTTGTGCGGTGGCCAAAAGACCGGAAGAAAGAAGAATTCCGAGCACACGTCGGGCCTTCATTCTGGCATTCGTTGGCCCTAAGCTCCACTAGAAAGAGTGTAACGAGGAAGAGGGGAATGCGGGGGGGGCCGAGTCGAGGCTAAAGACGGGAGGAGGAATCGGTCCTCGGAAGGCGTGACAACGGCTGTGACTCGCCGCCAGGAAGAATCAATTACGAGAAAGTCAGTGTGTCACTTGCAATGCTGCGCAGCTTGGCGTTGCCTTCCATCCGACTTTCCGATTTTTTTTTGAAGCCCAACGTTACTTAGACAAACGGCAACAGAACGGCAAATCACATTCGAATCCAATGAAGTTGCGCTCTGCCGTACTTGACTAATAGTAAGGACTGGGGGCACGCAACACACAAGTACATTTATTTGTTTGAGTATTTGAAGATGGCCTCTGAGGAGATGAACTTGCGTGTATGCTTCAAGTTGAAAAACCGAGACCGCCGTATTTGTACCACTAAAACTTCCCACCGAACAATTTCCCTGTCATGAGATACCGCACGTACCACAGTATTCCCAGAGCCACCATCATGGTGGAACCTAAATAGAATATCAGTCTTCAAGCTGAGCGACGAATCTGAGAGTAAAAGTAACCAGCGTAGAATCCAACTGCTTCATAACCCCCTGTTCTGGACGCGATCGCGCCAGAGATTGGCGGCCCTGCCAGAGCCGAGAGGGAGAGAACCGAAAACAGAGTCCCAGTGCGGCGACCAACGTCCGGCATGTCTCCCATATGCATGAGTGGTACGGCTTGCAAACCAACAAATACACCGGACGCGAACCTAGCGTAGGTAGATGTCAATGCATGTTTGTATGGTGGGACAGACGTTGTCAACACGAACCCATAAATGACGGCAACGGCGATGAGAGCCGGGAGGGTCGTTACAAATGGCCAGATATATGTGACGACAGCTGCCAGGAGAGTCCCCGGGATCATGACAGAGATGCACCCTGCGCATTTCTCTCGTAAGAGAAAGATAGAGTACAAGGTCAGACGAAGTCGAAACAAACCTATACGATCAGCCAACAGGCCAGTGACAATCCGGCCGACCCCCCGATGCCGCGTTCGCGAAAGCCAGTAAATAAACGTCAAACGAAGGATCTAGTCCCGCGCTTGTGGCGCTTATGTCGATATAAGTCAACACTGGAACATCCGCTGAGCTCAATTTCCAAAGATTTGTTTACACGATGAACTTACACGTGTATAGCCCGAAGAAACAAACGAACACAGAAAACGTGTAGAGAGCGAATGGGGGAAATTTGAAAGCTTTCCAATTGAATATGCCGCCGCCGGTTTGGACGGGGGGTAGTCGGCGTTTCATGCTCTGTGTAACTCTTGTAAGAATTGTTGTCTTTAGATCTGAATGAGAGTCAAACACTGACCAAATTCATGATTCCTGTTGTGAACAAGAATAGTAGAGCCAATACGCGCATTGTCCACCGGAATCTGTTGGGGAAATGGTTGAAGGTCAACTAGAATGATCGGCATCCGCACCACCACTCACCCAATACGAGGGATGAGATTTTGAACCATTATAGGAATAAGCAACCCCCCGACCGATCCACCGGCCGCGACAATTCCGAGAGCCGTCGAACGCCGGCGTTTGACTCACAGATAAAGAATTAACATTAGCAGTCCCTTCACCTGCTGTATGCAAGAATACCTACACCAATGGGATACTACCGGCAACGTCGGACCAAAAATTATCCCAGTCGATATGCCGACACCAAATCCTTGACAAAGCAGAAAATGCCAATATTCGGTGCATTCATCGGTGAGTATTGTCAGAGTGATGAGGGAAAGGCTAGCACATGCAGCTGGGAGCGCGAACCAGCCGTTGTCGAAGAGTCGCCCCATGAAGATCGCCAGTCCGAATGTTAGGCAAATCTCATGAGCCATTGAGTCGGGTATGGGAGTGAGATTACCGCGAATTAAGTACCTGAACAGAACCGATCCATGCGCTGGTTGCAATCTATGAATGAGTGAGTTGTAACTTCGAATATTTCGCGTACATGGCGGAAGAATTGTTCCCCTTCAACAGTTGGACTTCATAATATGCTTGGAACACCTGCGAATCAAGATGAGCCTGACAAGCTTCTAACACAGAAGAAAAAGGGCAGCCTACACCCCAAGAATTGACGTAGCCGAAGGACGAGAATACGGAGAAGAATGACTTCAAATTTGTAAGGTGAGCCGAGTTTGCCTGAGTACTAAGCAGTCTGAATTGCATCACCCACGCCGAAGACGATTAACCAAGCTCGAAGACCTCCATCTGGATAGCTTATCGTGTCCGCCCACAGTCCGCCTGCACGTTGAATGTGATGTACAGACGTTGACCCTGGTGAGGCTTGAACAGACTTGATAGGCTCCTCGACCGTGACTAGGCTCGAGACTGTATCTAGCTTCTCCGTCGTCATTTTGTGTATGTAGGCGACGCGGAAACGATACGTGGGTCCCCTTGCCTTGTCAGCGCCAGCCTTGATAACGAACCGCTTGGCGTGCCAGGGCTCTGCACCCGGGAGCGAGATGTCCGGAAACTGTGAGTATTACTTGCCGCGGTAGAACATGCTGTATGTCTAAATGAAATTAGCTTTCCAACCAGCAGGTCACCGTGCCGAGAGAATATATTTGAATGGCTTCTACCATGTTGGTGGCGCTATTAGAAGAGCCCGTTCTCCGTTCACAGATAGGGTTTGAACGGGAAAAGCTGCTTGGGAAAAGTCGTGGTGATGGTCAGTGACAGAGACGCGTCAAAGCAACGTCAAAGGGAACAGATGATCATTACATAACGAGTTGCTCCGCGCCATCGGCCGCGACCAACGGTAGTTGAACTTGAAGGATGAGAATTTCAGAAATTCGACATGCTGATCACAGGAATATTCCTTCCACGAGTTAGATTCGTGAATCAAGACACGTTGTTCGACACTTCAACCGTTCTATTTGTGCATGTTATTTCGATTGACGGCGTCGGCCCGAAACTGGCGCAAAAATTCAACATTGAACTTCAGGTGTTTCCTGGTCAAATACCAGCACGCCGCTGAACGCCATCGATTCCAAGGTGAAATGTGGCAAATCACTTGAGAGGACCACATGCCTCCTACTAGTCTAGGCTCTAAATATATAACGGATCTTAACTTGAGTGAAGTCGTCCCAGCGGCCGCTTTGGAAAATGTCAAACGTAATTCCAACGTAATTCGAGAGAATGATGAGCCGATCTATTATAGTATCCTACAATAAAGAACCTTTGCGGAAGGCTAGACTCAGAACTTTTGAGCATTCATCAAAAATTTTGAACGGAAAAGCGAGGTTGAACAGCGTTGACTGCGTCCAGGAACCCTTGATTTTTCTCCTGGAAAAGAAAATCATCAGCAAGCTTAAATAGCTTCAAATCCAAGCGTACGAAAGTCTCTGCGAGTCAAGCAAAGTGAGGAGCTCCCAAAATTTTAGAGCAAGGTAGGAGGATTTGTGCTGGCACTACTTACCCTGGTCGGAAAGCCAGAAGACTGCCAAGCAGTTACGTAAGTTCGAAATCGCGTTTTCTCGCCTCTTTCTGTTGAGGAATGTACTCTGCAGGCGACTATCATAGAGATTGTTGGGAGCTGTAGGGAATACGAGCTGATGTCACAATATGTCCGAGCACAGGAAAGTTTTCCCAAAACATCAGATCAAGTTCAAGTTGAACTGATCAACATCTCACAGCGACAAATAGCGACACCAAATCCCGAATCCAACTGTGATAGAATGCAAATCATCACAGAGTATGTAACGGAAAAAAGTTGAAGCCCCGAGACTCTCCGTGTTAACGAAATTCCGAAGGGCTGAACTGTGGGACTGTGGTTCCCGTCAACATGAGACTTGAAAGTCTGTATTCTGTGGAGACTGTGTGTATACTTAGAGCCCATGAATTATGTTGTGTAGCGCAAGGAGCAGTAGAGGCTGAGTTTTGACAGTGTGAATGGATCGTCAGCCTACCCCGGGTGCAATCCGATGCACGGTGAATTATTTCCGCTCTTCTCGCTCACCAAATTGCCCGCCCTCATCGTGTATTATTTAATTCGCTCCAACATCGAATGCTATAAAAGAGGTCAGCATCGAACGCTTTCAAGCAGCCCACTGGCATTGCAACAGACCGAACTAAACTCACACTTTGATCCAAAAACTACCCGAACAGATGGCTCGCTTCTTTTCCTCTGCTATCTTCTTGCTCGCCGTCTCCCTTACGGCGGTGAACGCGTGCAAGTGGTGCCAATGCCTCAAGGATGATGGCAGTCACTGCTGTCTCTATACTGTACGACTCTCTCAATCGTCTTTCAATTTCTTTTACCTTACTACAATTGTTGTTAGACCGGAAACAGCGACACCGATTGTACCGCCATTTGCCAACAAGTGCACGATTCGAGTGGGAATCTGTGCGGAAATTCAGGGTCGCTGAGCTACAAGTGTGCCACGCTGCCGGAGTGCAATGACCGCTCCCACTGCCGCGAGTCGCATGCTTGCCTGACCTAATTAATATTGGCTGGCTACGAAATCAAGTTGGAAAGGATTCGAAACGAGGAGGGCGGGTGAATGATACTTGTTTAATTACGGGAAAGAAGATGTTCAGAGGCTGCCATGAAGCTCTTGTGTGGAAGAGAAATAAAAGTGCGACTTCGGATATCGATAAACGAGATTGGTGCATTGTTGAATGTTTCTAAGGAGTAAGCCTGAGCGCGGCGACGGCCTAGAGCGTTACGTTTGCCTCACTTGAATGCGACAGAAACAAAGCTAAGGTAGGCTTCTAGCCATTGTCGATTCCAGAAGCGACGTTGAAATTTGAACCATGGTTGAAAATATTCGGCCGACGAGGAGTTCCGATCAAGACCGATCATAAAATGGGTTCGCATCACCGATGACATCACGCGCTTTGTACGCGTCGCGATCGGACGCGTCTTGTCCTTCTTCCTTCCCTCGTCGACTCACAGCAGGTTCGCAGCGACAATCTGCTCTTTTTATTTCAGGTTTATAATGCTCGGTCTAGCCTCGCCCTCGTCACTTTCCTAGTCTCTCTAAGACAGACGCTTTAAGTTGCAGCTCGTTCCTCGCTAGTTACAGCTGTTTCTGCCTCCAGTAGGCAGCCGCTCGCTTTTCACTCGAACTTCGAGAATTGTCCGCTCGTCGCCAACGTCGAAAACGCTTTCAACTTTGTACATGGCACACAGTCAAGGCTTCCTGTTCCTGGTCTTGAGACCGACGAGCTCCAGTCACTAGGTCTCCAACCTTCGGAGTCCGGACCTACATTGTCGACACCCACGGGTTGATATGCGTCTTCTCCCTCGTCTGAACTGAGCCCCTTGCTCCTCTCAAACGAGTCCGCCGGTTTTGCCGAAATCCCCCATTTCGTTCTCTTCCCGATGCCGACCTCCCCCTCCTTGGCTAAGGAAAGGCTCAGCATATCTCGAGTTTTTTTCTGATATTCGGCATGCGCTCTGCTCCAAACATATTCAATCTTTTTGCCGAAGCCGCATATCTTGGTGAGATACTTCTGAATCGTCTTTGGCGCCCTAAAGCTCGTTGTACGCTTCGCGACTTGGAGTTGCAGGATTTTACCGGATACTATCTCGTCTTTTACTCGCATGTCATTACAGCTGCAACTCAGTGCTCGCCCTCCTTGCCTTCCCATTTACCAACCTTGCAACTCTTGCCAGCCCGCTCCATCACTCGCATATGTGCCATTCCCGTTCCTCTGGGCTCATCCTCCATTATGTCGCTCTGCTTCCCACTAGACCTGCTTTGGACCCAATCCATCGCTCAAGCCTCAACGCCAAATCCTCCACGCGAATTTAATCGTGTTGAGTGTTGAGTAGCGTGAGAAGATGACGGTGGTTGACGTCACCCCGGCGCTTGAAGCCAAGCCACGACTTATTTAAAGCATTGCTCCTCCTCCTCATCCTCATCCACGACGTCCACCACCATGAACCACGAAGGCGCATCTATCTCGCGCGCGACGTCCGTCTCCCGCGCCAGCAAGCAGGGCTCGACGATGTCACGGAGCCAGTCTCTCATCAAGAAGAATATCGCACCACACGACCTCCGTCCCTCCGACATCCTCATCGAGCGCTTCGTCGCCTGGAAAGCCATCGTCAAGCAGCTCATCGCCTACTTTGAAGGCGTCGCCGACATTCATAACAACACCGCGAAGGAGCTGACAAAACTCGGCGCCGTCATCCAGGTGCCCTTTCGCGCGGGGAATCAGTTCCTCGGCGAGGGAGGGCTGCAGGACATCTACTACGACGTTCGAGACAAGACGCGCTCCATTGCGGACCAGCATGCGAATCTCGGGCGTACCATCGACAGTTCTATCGTTCAGCATCTTCAAAAGCTGCGTACAGAGATCAAGGCGCACATAAAGGTAAGGTTAATTCGTTTCAGCGACGCCATGTACCAACTTCTCCCCAGAACGTCCAAAACGACACCGGCAAACTCGCCACCAACGTCGCCAAAGAGCGCGAACTCTCCACACGCCTCATCTCCGACCTCGCCAGCGGCATCTCCAACTTCAAAAACACCCCCATGGCCGTAACCAGCAAGACCGACCCGTGCGTCCCCGTCTATCCTCTCTTATCCTCTCTAACCCGCTACCCCTAGCTATGTCGCCAACGCCGCCGTCGTCCGTCAACTCACCAAACAAGTCCACGAAGAAAACCTTCTCCAAAAATCCATCATCATCATGCAACAAAACAGCGCCCACTTCGAAGAAGGCATCGTCCGCGCCATCCAATCCGCCTGGCAGACCTACGACGAGTGGCAGGCCCGCATGGGCGCCTCCATCGCCTCCACCCACACAGACCTCACCGCCCACATGGCGTCCCTCGCCCCCGACCGCGAGTGGCTCGCGTTCTCCGGCCGCTCGGACCACCTCCTCGACCCCGAGACGCCGCTGCGCAACCCCATGACGGTGATGTACCCGAGTAAAGAGGACCCGAGCGTCTTGCCTGTGCATACGGGGTTGATGGAGCGGAAGAAGCGGTATACGAGGACGTACAGGGAGAGTTTCTTCGTGCTCACTGCCGCGGGGTTCCTGCATGAGTATGGGAGCAGCGATCCGATGGCGCCGAATGGACGCGAGCCGCTTTTCAGCTTGTTTTTGCCCATGTGTACGCTGGGCCCGCCGAGCGGGGCGAGCGCCAAGTCGCACAAGTTCCATATCGAGGGGCGGAAGGACGGGAGCGGGACGACCAAGGGCGGGAGTGTCCGAAGGAGTCTCAGTATTGGGCGGCTTGGGGGGAGTGACCATGCGTGGAGCTTCCGCGCGCGGAGTAGGGAGGATATGATGGAGTGGTGGAATGATATCAGGATGTTGTGTGCGAGGTATCTTGTGGCGAGCGAGCAGATGGAGAGGAGTGGGCCGGTGGCGGCGGCGGTGAGGGCGGCGGGGTATGTTAGTGAGGATGAGGAGGGGGAGGGGGAGACGGATGATGAAGGGAGTAGTGTTGAGGAGGAGGAGGATGGGGATCTGGAGTATGTGGATGCGGCGGCGGATGTGGAGCCGCCGAGTTATTCGAATCCGAGGCATTCGATGGAGATCGGCGCGAACGGGTATCCGGTAAGTCTTCTGTCTTTTATTCTTCGCCTGTGCTCTTTTCTTTTTGAATCTTGGCGACGATTCATTCACCTTACTTATGCTTTTGCTTTTCCTCTCAGATCGAGAAGAAAGGACACGGACGCCAGCCTTCCCAAGGGGACGGCGCGAATCTCTCTCGCAGGCCGAGCAAGCGGCAGCAAGAGAAGGCGCCGGAGGGGAAACCTCCCCATGCTGCCGGTGAGGACGGCGCCGCTGCTCCTGCTGCTAACGACGAAGTCAAGTCGATGCCCGGGGGCGAGAGTCGGTTTATGGAAAACGTGTAATGGCTGAATGCACAGGCAAAGAGAAGGACCGCTGCTCGCGGTGTATGAGAAGGGCTTCAATTCGCATTCGATTTCTTTCGTTACTTTTTCGACCACTGTATGATATTCACTACTTGTTTGGATTAAACGCTACTGTATCATCGGTTTATGTACCTTTTCCCTTGTGGACTCGATGCTCGTTTCCTATTGTAGATCGTGAATCACATTATTAGTTTCTCGTATCGTACACCGTCTCTCGGTTTTTGACGCACGAGCCTCCTACATCGTATCCCCCAAACCCCTCTTTCCGCACAATCCGTCTTTCTCATCGAGAATTAAAGACCCGACACCTCTCCCTATCAGGCATCCCCACCCGCGTCCCTACACCCGGATACTCCAACTCCGCCACCGCAGGCCTCTCCTTCGTATACCTCTTCCACCGCCACCTCCCCACCACCTCCGCCGTGCTATCGTACCCCCTCGCCTTGAGGTACGCAAGAGGGGGATTTGGATTGCCCGTACGCGCAAAGGCGGCCCACATATCTTGGATGAGGGTGGTGTAGTGTATGTCGCGCGGGTTGCGCACGGGCTGCGCGAAGATGTGGTAGGTGCCGAAGACTTCGTAGAGGTCGCCGGAGTGGCAGCGGTAGTAGGGAGGTTCGGTGTTCCCGACGGGGAAGGTGCAGAGGTTGTAGGGGTTGTAGTAGGAGAGCGCGTAGCCGCGGTGCATCTCGTAGACGTATCTGAGGAAGGTAAGGTAGGGTTAGCGTTAGCTCGAATCGCAAAGTGGGAGGAGGAGGAGGACGTACAGGGAGGGGAAAGTGTTGGCGGCTGCCGCTGCAGTGATCATCTCCTCCGCGCCGCATGTTAAGAGGAAGTCGGTGAAGACGTTTATCGTCGCGTTATCTGCATGGAGTAGAGTTAATACCGTGTCATGATACCAGGCTAGACGGGAAACCAAACGCACAAGGGGTGAAGCTCTCCGAGATATTCCACAGTCCAGAAGCTTCAATCTTATTTCCCAGCTCCTGTCCGACGATAACGCCGGGATTGAAGTCTGTCATGTTGGGAGCTATGGACGTCCCGAGGAGCCTGTACATGAATCGTCAGCGAGGCAGATCTGGCGGGCAGGCTATGGAGAGACGAACGATTGACCCTCGTCGGGCATGAACCCCGCCATATACGCCACACTATTGACCCCTCCCGGTCCTTGATTCACTTGGGTTATGGTATCGTCGGGGACGTAAACGCCGTCCACCACGCCTGACCACGACGTGACGGTGTTGGTGATATTCAAGATGGTTTCCGCGGGGAGGGCTTGTAGGCAGGCGAGGCGTTCGACGCCGGTGGAGTTGCAGTACTGGTTGAGGGTCGGGACTGTATCGTCATATCAATGAAGTTGTTAGGAAGGACAGTACATCAGTAGGTGGGAGCGAGAAACTCACCGACCGCAGCCGCAGCAGCGGTATAATTCTGCACAGGACCACCGCCACCCGACTGCGATATCGCAGCTGAAAACAGACCCTTGGCTTTGAGCGTCTTCACAAGCTCAATAACGGACGACCCGCCAGCTGACTGCCCAAATATCATAACGCGATTTGGATCCCCACCAAACGCCGCGATATTGTCGTGCGTCCATTGAAGAGCTGCGACTTTATCTGCGATGGCGAAATTGCCTTTGATAGTGTCGTCGATGCCTAGGTAGCCGAAGATGTTGAGGCGGTGGTCGATGGTGACTACGACCGAGTCGGTGCGGGAGACGAGGCTTCCGCCGTCGAAGGTGGCGTCTTCGCCGGTGCCTTGGGTGTTTCCGCCGCCGTGGATCCAGAAGAGGACGGGTTTGAGGGCTGGCGCAGATTTGCCGGGCTTGTTGGAGGAGGGGATGTACGGTGTGAATATGTGCAGGGTCAAGCTGTGAGGTGTCCTTCAATACGAGCGCCAGCAAGCACATTCGCGTTTGGAAAACTGACCAGTCTTCACTATTCCCCCAAGGCATGAGACCGAATTCGTTGCTCCCGAAGTATCCATATTGCAGGCAAACGGGTTTGACTGAATATGGAGACAATGAGCGACAATCGTTAGGGATGAAATCAAGACGAACAAAAAGTGGCGTCAACGGCTGTGCCGTTCCAGGGCTGCGGATACTGAAAACGTAGGGGCCCGACCGGTGGTTGGGCATACGGAACGCCCATGAACCGGAACGTCAGGTGGTCGCGTGTCCTGCGGTCAGACGATGCTTCGTGGGCAGAAAATACAATTGTAAGGAAGACGGAGGGCCTACCCCGTGTATGTGACGCCATTAGATTTCACAGTGGTTCTCGGAGATGAGGAGAAATCGGTATCGACCTTTGTGGTGTGGGGGGCGGAATTATCGGTATCGACCTTTGTGGTGTGGGGGGCGGAATTCGTGCAGAGGAATTGGAGTTTCTCGTGCGGATTTGTTCTAGTCGTACCTAGCGGGGCAACAGAAGAAGGCTGCCGACCCTTTTCACCAGAAGAGATCCAATATCTGGTCGTTGGAGTGGCGTCCTTCAAATATTCGAGGTACGTGAATTGTTTCGTGAGGCTACGAGATGAAAAGTGAGGGAGCTGCAGATGATGAGCAGAATCGAGACTTACAATTTGAGGGACGCATGGCTCAGCAGAGTTTCGTTGTTGGCCTTGCATGTCGCTAACGCGTCGTCGTAAGATGCTGCTTCGTGGAAAAGCAAGGCGCTGGGGAGATTTCCATAATTCTACATCGTTGAGGCGTCAGATTGTCTCAACGAGCTTCCAGGGAATCAACGTACCGTCCAATTTCTATCGTTCTGAAAGAGTAGAGACACGCCTGGGTCGCCCTTTGCGCACGCGGACGTGCTGAACGCGACGAGAACGAGGGCGACTGAGATTCGAAAGTAAAGCAGCGTCATGAGAGAGGCTGAGTGGTGGGTCCCTCATCGCCATGGCTTATATGCGTCGGGGCGGGTCATGAGGGCCACTTGGGGTATATTTTTCTACCGGAAAAGTTGCGAGCAAACACCAGTGCGTGGCCCGGGATGTGCGATCAGCCGCTCCAAGGAACAACATCCCTCTGAGTTCCTGAGCTCGTAAACTACTGATTCGGTTGAGAATGAGGGAAGAGACGGTGCAAGTGGATTGACCCCAGACCAGAGCTTCGACTGGGACTCGGAAAAAAAAGACAGAAAAACAGAATTTCTGGCAAGTTGGATCTTGACCATGTGACTGATCGGACGGTCGGACTCTTATCCAGGAAGCTCCTCGTCGGCCGAAACTTGACTCCAACCTTGGTTCAACTTTTCAACTGCTCCAGAAAAAAAAATCCAGTCCGAAATGGCTTGATATGTCATGAAAGAGATTATAGGGCTTAAGATTACTTAACACTGAAAGCACCCGAGTCTTTACTCTCCTTCAATAGCTTCAATACTTACATAGTGAACATGTTCCAACTTCGCTGTCGGATACTTCATTTATCGAAACGAAGCCTTCAATTCTCAGAGCCCATGCTAGGCTTGCTAGAATAAGGTATTCACACAAACTTTTGATAGTTATTCTGATGTACAGCGGGTAGCAACAGACTTCGTCAACGTCACGATTTTGCTCTTCTCAGCGGTCTAATAAGATTCCCATTGAACATCAAGGCAAATCACAACACACCACCTACTCAAGCCTTCTCAAGTCTCCCATTATCATTCTTCACGATCCTATCAAGATCGATCGTCGCCGCATGGTACGTCCCATCCTCCCTTCGCAAAGTCGCCACCAGCGTCGTATGGTTCAGCCCGCAGATTCCGGACGACTCGTGGAAATGCTTGCCATAGACGTCAAATTGGCCGTCGCGGTTCCCGAGGATGTGGTCGAGGTTGAGCTCGGAGTTGTGCAGGTTTCCGTGGCGGTCCTGGCACTGCGCGTGGAGGACGGTGTCGACGAGGCGGAAGTTGTGACTGCTCTCGGCAAAAGACATGGCTGCGTGAAAGGGAAGTATGCGCATGTTAGCAGGATGAAAACTCGGAGGTCGGGGAGTGAGAAATGCTCACTTGGTGTGCGATGAACAAAGCTTGTAAGTAGGTGAAATGAAGGAGATAGTTGTTCTGAGGAAACAAACCCACATCCCCCGCTCCTTATATACCATGCTGCATTCCCAACTAATCAATTTTCGGCGCTGACGGTAGGAAGGTGGAATGTCAGGATTGAATAGGTTTCTCGGGCGGTGCGGGCGTTGTTGACGGAAGAGCTAGTTTCGAATCTCTGAGTTGTGAACATCAGCGCTCGGGGGACGCCGTCCTGCGTGCGAGGCGTGCCAAGTTCGCGGTTGGGCTCAAGATAGATTGGGCACCTGAATAGAATGGTGGTTTCCGTGGGGTAGAATAGGGCTGGACGAGAAAGAGCTCGCCCATTATGAAGAGACAGAATCATTTCTTGAAGATTGCAATTCAGGCCCCTGATATGCGTCCGAAAAACAGGCTCAGGCGTTAAACATTGTCGTGTAAGGTCGGACGTCCGACCTTTCTCAACGATTCCACAAATGATGTCGCCGTCTTCCGTCGCGCTATCGATTCCACCGCCGATCAAAGAGTAATAATAAAATCAGGAGTAACAGCTTCAATGTCACCTAGAGCCATTGAATAAGGTCCAAAATCATTGAAGGCCCAGACTGGTGTATGTGCTAGTCTCTCCTAGACAGACGCTCTATGTATTTGAGCTCGGTGCCCTCGTATGTATGTGCGTACCATAGTTGAGTCTGTGTGCGTGCGTGGAGGATGGGAAACATCTGCCAGGTTCGACTCTTGGAACCGAATTGAAATAGCTAAGTATGGGTGCCGCTCGACACCGATATGATTCAGCCCAGTCAAGATGATCATGACGAGAGCCCTCAGACATCTTCTCAACGAGATACTTAAGAGGGATTCTCCATGCTTTCACTCGACAAAAAAGACGCAACCTCAATCACTGACAGTTGACTGCGGCAATATTTCGGTTACGAATTTGTCCGCAAGGACAGTGGGGGAAGAGACCTGTATCGAGATCAGAGTTTGTTGAAAGTTAGGAAACATCCCAACCGTTAGACGCAAGGTTTGGTAGCCCTCTCCTCCGTTAAATTTACATGCCTAGAATTTATTTTCTAGTTTTTCAGGTTTCTGTGTTCCATCCAAGCAACGCCATGAGCTCGTTTGTCAGTGAGAATCGACGTTGGGAAGAAGCCTGAGAGGCAGATATGAATCAACACGTGATCACTGACTAAGATCGCGGGAAGCAAACAAGCCAGCACATCGAAACTTGGTCCCGACCACCACCAGCACCAGCAACTCCGACGACGTCCACAACGTTCAGCAACCCAGCAATGGCAGACGGTACGCGACCCGCCCCCGCCTTTTCGCCTTCAGTATCGGTATCAGTATATCAGTAACCACACGCCTCGATTTTGTACCCTTTCGGCCCCCGATTTTTCACTCCGACGTTTTGTCCCCGTTTTTCGCTCGTTTCCCGGCCTTTTTCGCCTCGATTTCGACTTTTTTCGGGCTTGTGGTCGACCAGCGGCGGTCTTCTGTCGATATTGGCGTCGACTGCAGCAGCATCGAAAATTACTCCTTTCTATGCCGACAGCTACGGCTTTTGCGTTGGCCGTTGTGCGACACTAGGGGCGGAGCATGTTCCACCCCCCGACATTGACGATTCCGCATACGCATACGCACGTCGGCAGCCCTGTGCTCGGCGTAGCTGCCCTTGTCACACACCTCTCGCCACCATTTTTCGCATCCGCCGTCCTCCCACGAAACACCATACTCACTCACGACCACCACAGCCTGGCAATCCCAAGATATGGCCCCTGGTGGGATCAACATCCCGACGGATGCGGATCATGACCGCGACCGCGAGAACGGCGTAGGAGGAGGAGGTGGGAGGGAGAGGGGCCGTAGCCGCAGCCGCAGTCCGGGGCGGGAAGACGGCAGAGGGTGAGCTCACTATTCTTTCACCGACTCCGAATCCCTGTCGCTGACGCCCTGAGCAGCCACAACCCGGGAAATAACCTCCACGTCTCTGGCCTCGGCCACAAAATCGACACTCGCGACCTCGAGGCAGCTTTTGCCAAAATTGGAAGGGTGCGTACATGCGTGTCTCCATGAGCACTCACTAACCCTTCTGCACCGCACAGGTCCAAAAGGCTTCCGTCATGTACGACCCTCACACCCGCGAGTCCCGTGGGTTTGGCTTCGTCACGGTGCGCACATCCCATCACATCTCCAATTCTGACTAGGGGCTAATGTATGTCTCAGATGGAGACCCCCGAAGAGGCAGACGCAGCGGTAGCTGCCCTTCAGGGTACTGAGCTCGGCGGGAAGATGATGAAAGTGGAAAAGGTGTGTCTTATCTTCGCAGCCTTCCTGAGCTGTATAGTGACCATGTTATGTCTAGGCTCGCCGCGGACGTGCGCGCACGCCGACTCCTGGGCGTTACTACGGCCCACCGAAACGGGGTGACAGTGAGTACCCTTTTCATCATTCTAGTCCTCTGTCCACAATCGCTTTGACTTTCCCTTGCTGGCCGAGCGACTCTCCTTCTTTGGAATCGCCTATGACCTTCCTTGTTTCTCTTCAATATTGTTTCATCCTCATTCGTGTGTGACTCGTCGTTGACTTATAAGACCCAGATGAACGCCCGTACGACCCGCGCCCCTACGATTCGCGCTATGCCCGCGATTACGACGACCGCAGCAGCCGGCGCGGTGGAGGCGGGCGGTACGACGACTACCGCGGCGGCGGCGGAAGGGACGATTACCGCCGGCGGGACGACTATGAGCGTCGGGATGACTACCGCGGTGGTGGCGGCGGCGGCGGTGGCGGGGGACGGGACTACTACGACGACAGAGAGCGTAGGGGCGGAGGTGGGAGGGGCGGATATGATGAGAGGCGGTATTAAATCATAGGTTGTGGGAAGTTGCGATGGTGCAGGAGCTACTGTAAGAACGGTTCTCTCGAAAAGCTACTCGGTGTTCGTTGCATCCTCACGCTGCGTTTCATTATTGTTTCATTTCCTCGCCTTTACGCCTCTATCTATACACAGACCCCAGAGATATGTATGTCTGTTTGTGATGTATTTCCCCGAGCAATCAGAGATTTGTTGCGACCCGGCATGAGAAAGGGATTAATTTAAGGACGGAGATGTGCTCTCGATTAACCAGAGAATGCGTAGGATAGCGGCAGCCAGAGAGAATTCGAAGGCGGACGCCTTCGTAGCCTAAACTCTTAATCAGAGATCCGCGACCTGCTCCTCCAACCAAGTCCACAGCGTCCTCTCCCACTCAGGATTGGTGGACGGATTCCTGTGAGTCTGACGCGCCCATGGGATGAGGTACTATGTGCGCAGCCGTGTTAGATTGAAACAAGAGAATGAAACCAAGTAGACTGTGAGCAAACGCACCTTCCCGCCGAAGTTCACTCCCTCCTCCGAGGTACCCGCGTAGAGCTGGGTCAGGGCGCCGTAGGGCGTTGGGTACAGCATCATGTTCTACGGTCGAAAACAACATTGTTAATCATTCGAATGATCACTCTAAGTCTTGCCGGACGTACGATGATGGTCTTTTGTATCCCTTCCATATGCCGCTGCAGCCCGCTCTTCAGGTTCCCGGGATTCAAAGAGCAGGAGACGATGCCTTTGTCGGCGTAGCGGCGGTGCAGCTCGTTGCTGAATGCGACGTTGGCCTGGGGAAAGTCGGTATTGCTAGTTAGCAAGAACAAAATTCAATAGAAGCCGGAACGCACAAATTTACTCTGGAAATAAAGCACTTGCGCGCCCATCTTCTTGCGCGCGGGGCTGTCTTTGAGCGTGTTGTAGTTGATGTCTTGGCCGAAGATCTCTGAGGCGGTGGAAGAGGTGTTGATGACGCGCGCGGGTTTGCCTTCGGTTTCGGCGGTGGTGATCATGGTGGGGAGGAGGAGTTTCGTGAAGTAGAAGTGGCCTGAGGATTGTACGTGTGAGGGGTATGAGGAGAGATGCGAGGGGGGAAACGAACCGAGGACGTTCGTTCCGAAGGTCATGTCGTAGCCTTGTTTTGTGAGTTGCTCAATTGGGGGAATCTATGGGGTAGTGAGTCGGATTACTGCTTAATTAGAGGTTTCTCGACCGTGGATCACTCACCATGACACCCCTACCAAATCATCATCCCTCAACACAACTCCGCATAACGAAGGAGAAACTCACGCGTTATTGAACAGGACATGTAACCGGCTTTCCTTCCTGCACCGACCCCGTCCATTCAGCATATCGCAAGATGACGCGAGTGTATACACACTGTATAAATTCCTCCGCAGCACGCTTAATGCTCGGCAAATCAGCGAGGTCTAATTGCAAGAATTCCGCCTCCTTCCCGGTTTGCGCCTTCAGCTCGTCGATGGCTTCCTTCGCTTTTTCTGGACTGCGCGATGCGATGTAGACCTTAGCATTGTGTTGGAGGAGAGCCTTGACAAGTTGACATCGTCGTCGGTGGTTAGCGAACGTTTTCAGGTACATTATGGTAGTCTTCTACCTTCGCCGTTTCTTTCCCGACACCAATATTCGCTCCGGTCACGATCATGACCTACGCGCCGGCTTGAAAAGTGCTGAAATCGTGAGTGAAAGGCTCGACACACCTTGCCGGAAAGGTCGGGAATCTGGTCGACGGAATATTTGGATTTTGGCGGAAAGGCCTGGCCGATTAGACTGAAGAAGTTGCCCATAGCGGAGAGGTGGTGGTGGATGTCGTGGAAGGGAAACACGTAGCCGTTGAGCAACCGGATGTTAATAAGTATATTTTAAGGATCAGCATGTTGACGTAAGATCTCACGGCTCGGGGTCCGCACTTTGGCCCGCGCCGGCGCCAAGCCCGCGCGGTATAAGTAAGGCTTTCTCAATGGATCAGAATGTACTGTACACGTCGCGTCGACGTGCTTTCCTTCTCCTTATTCGACAATAAGACCTCAACCACGTAGACTATAGTGCAGCTACGTGCTCGAGTCACCCACAACGTGTCTCAACGTACTGTATTCGTGTCGTGGTCTTGACGGGCTGCCTTTCCGCGTTCAACGTGCTCAGGCTCTCATTCCAACACAGAACAAATTTGTCGGGAACCGAACCCACCGGGAATCAGTAGTACGAGTATGAAACCGGAGTCGAAATTCATGCGCTCCGCCCGAAAAACTGCCAGAAATTGCGTCGTCGGAAATCCCGTCGGGTTAGCCGTGACATGAAAGTTGGAAGTGGAACGTCGATACAAAGCGACACGCGTAGTATACTCAGTAAACCGATTTAGCAATAGATCTACCGCAAAGATTGTGTTACCTCTGGATCGATAGAAATTTGTTTCGAGTATTTAAAATGCTCGATCGCTCGCTCAGATTCAGACTCACAAGACAACACCGTGCACGCCGCGACGTGGGATTCTCGGAGCAGTTTTCGACGTTGAGTGGCGTCCGAGTCCGTCGTGTCGTCATTGAACTTGAAGGGCAGCCCAAATCGGAGAAAGTCCGATGCCAACGTTATGAAAAATTCGAAAGGGATGTTTACATATGATCTACGGCAAAAATGTGGATGAAGTGGTAAATACACCGAAACCGGGATGCAGCAGTGGGCGATACTGCACTTGAAGGAGATATAATCGTATAGGAGACGGTATAGCAAAGACAACCTGTGATTCGCTCCAGTCTAAGTGAGTGCAAACAAGACCAAATCGAGGTTCAACTTTAGTTCAATTTTGGAAATTTGGAAATTTGGAAATTGAGAAGGATTACTTACTACGAGACAAGATTCACTGGGTGTCCTAGCTGTTGAAGCTTGACATTTTCGCAGTTTTCTCCACTGCAGGCCTCTAGTCGCGGAGAAGGATTTGGTGCCACTTGTATAGTCATTATTGTGTGTGATTTGCTACCCGCGCAGATACACCGTTATAGAATCGTATTGTATCGTCGTAAAAACCGTGTCCCAACATAGAAACGGACCCAATCCTTTCGGCCAACTATAGTTCATATTACTTACGCACCATTTCCCGCTCACGCATCAGATGCGACACACTCATCGTCGCAGGCTCCTTCAGCGCCACGTTCTCGTTCCATACAGACACTAAGCCCTCAATCCGAAACGCACGCGTCTCGCATTTTTCGAATAGACGCGTTGCAATTGGGATGAAGAATTGCATTGCCCAGCCGCGGCGCCCGGGAGCAGCGAGCGGGATCGGGTTCAAGTTGTTGGATTTGTCTCTCGGATTCTTGGCGCCCGGAGAAGAGGGGGAGGAGAAGAAGTTGCCTTTCTCCGCACTCGAAGAGGACTCCCCGCCATCCGCAAACGTCCGAAACCACAACGTATCAACGGAAATCCCCTTCCGCGGGTCCGGCGTCAGGTCCTTGCCCATCGGGCAGCGTATCTTGGCCCCGTCGTATCGTACGCTGTACTTGTTGTTCTGCGCGGCGGAGGCCGAGCAATACGGATATGAAGGGTCGACGATGGGTTTGCTGGTGCAGCTGAGATCGACAACGAACACGTCGGGGTGCGATATGGGAACTCCGTCCCATTTCGCTGGGTCTTTGAGCGTGAGGTGGAGTGTCAGAGGGCCGATTAGGAAGAGTCTGTGAATTTGAATAGGATTTGGTATGTAAGTATTGGGTGAGAGTTTGGGATAACGAACTCGTCTTCCTGGTCCCAAACTTCGAAGTTGGATTTGAAAGTGGAGGGGAAGATGACTGCGAGTTCGAACTCGGTCGCGTGGGGCTCGTAGCAGCCGTATTTGTTTAAACGCGCCCCGGAGATGGGCCGTCGAAGTGGCGGACGTTTGGATTGGGTGTTCGTGGATATCGATTGGAGAGGGAGGTCTGAAGAGCGAGTGTACTCCTTTTCCGATGACACATCCTTTGACAGAGAGGCGACAGTCTGAGGCATGGCTATCTCGAGACGAGGGGAGGAGGAGGAAGGAATCGTAGGAGAAAGCTTATCTTTGAGCTTTTTCAACCCGGACTGGCCAGAAGTGGCGCTATACGAGCTTCCTGAATCCTTTCTTTGTCTAACCCGAGGTCCAGTCTGCCGACTCGCCGGCGAGTCGGCGTCGTCGGCTTCGGGCGACGTAGCGGAGTGGGTGCGCTTCCTGACGCCAGGTCGGTTTGTCGTGACGATTTCCTTGAGCGGAGGTTTTGGCTTTACAATTTCTGCGACTTTGCTTTTGACGCGGAGTCGAATTGTTTCGATGGACGTGATTGAGCTCGTTCGCTGACGAGCGGGGGTGAAGATGGAATCGTCGTCAATGGGAACACCACTAATAGTAGCATCGGAGCTGGAACTGGAGGGCTGGCGCTGGTCTGGCCAGAGAACGCGCCCACGTGAAGATTTCAAAAGAGGGTGAGGACGTGATAGCGAGGTCGTTGGCGGCTTCCCTTGTGAGGAGAAGCTGGTGTCATGATCATGAGTGGCGGCGAGAGCCTGGAATTTGGTCGTCGACATGGCGGTAAGAAGAAAAGAAAAGGCGGTCCCTTCAAAGCCGGGCCTTTTTATTACGACGCCACACAGCCAGAACGTGCTGATCAAAGAGAACAATGGGAAACAAACGAGTCATTTGGTGATCGCGACTCGTTTCGGATATCTTCGTGAGAGAGAGTTGCTATAGATCCCCGAATACTAACCGGGACTGAAAACAAAAAGAATTGGGGCTGACTTGGGACTTGTTGAACAGAACATGGTGGTCTGTGTTAAGAGGCGATGTGACCGTGACGGTAACGAAGGCGCATCAAACGCATCATGATTGCCATGAACCAACTTGGGGGAGGGGGGCCATTGCCTTCGCATGGCAGGAACTCGTACTTTTATTGTGGTATTACATCTATTTTCGCAAGGAGTTAGAATCACAATAAGTAGAATGGTCCCAATATTGACACAGTGACCAAACTAGAAAGGGATAAGTAAGTTTAGAGTTGAGCGAGGCTGCGCAAGGGGCGACGTCAATAGTCTCTTATAAACAGACAATAAAAACAAAAATGTCCTCGTGCCTGCGGTTGTTATATATTAGTCTGTCGCTTCCCACGATGCATTGACAGGAGGGTCCGCTTATTATGTAATCTCGAATTTCTCGGATTCACTTACCCAATTTTAGACGCGTCTTTGCGCGTATTTCAGGTGCCATCCTTACAAGACCTCTCAACGAAGCATTTTGACAACTTGACGCAAGTGGAGAGCTATCGAAATGGGTGAGTTGCGGTTTGATGCGTTGGCCGGCGGCCAAAGGCGGCCAACCTCACGGTGTGTCGCATTTTGACTACCTACCGAAATTCTGAGGAGTATGACCTCCGGAAAGTGTAAAGAGATAGTTTGAAATGCATCTTACCACCAAACCTATGGAAAAATGAGCAACGATGCGGTAAAAACGGCGAGGAAGGTCGTGGGAACAAACTGCCAAACGAGATGATTATATAATAAGGCGACCCTCCTAGGGCCGGTGGCGCGGTAAGTTACAGACTACGACGTCAAAGGCTTAAAGTTAAAAGGCTTTTTCGATGTAATTGAGCTAAAGAGCCCAGAGGGGCATGAGAGGATAAAGAAGAGAGCTTCATTTTCCTGCAAAACTGCGGTACAAAGTTACGAGTACTTTTAAGTAGTCGTTCTTTTAGGATTCCGCTATGAGCCATTTCGTGCTGATGGGATCATGTCCCGTTTTTACCGTGTAATGAATTTCCCACGCCTTTTGTAATGCCTCTCAACTTTCATTACAACCGTTTCTAATGGCTGTCAAACTTTTGTGATCGTGTGAACGACTTGACTCGGAGCAATTGATGGGACTGATGGATAAATTTTTTGTCTTGATGTCGGCCTTTCGGGCTTTGTTCGGTCTATCGGTTTTTGGCTGTTTCAAAATGCGCCGCATGCCTTGTCCGTGCCACAGGCGTCGTAGCTCGCTCCCGCCTTGCCCTCGGACATTTATGAACGTTACAACTCATACTCACTTTGGTTTCAGGCTGTTTGCTCTGGAACAAATTTACATAACATAAGTATTTTTATTTCATCTCCCAATGCGAGGCGCTGACCGAGCGAGCTTTGGGCCCAGGATACCACAGAGCCTCCTCAGATCCCACCATCAATAATTATC
This sequence comes from Favolaschia claudopus, assembly GCA_037176885.1. NCBI lineage: Eukaryota > Fungi > Basidiomycota > Agaricomycetes > Agaricales > Mycenaceae > Favolaschia > Favolaschia claudopus. The sequence goes on from JAWWNJ010000005.1 coordinate 2,137,674, forward strand.
CTTCGGGACCACGTCCGCCCGACGTTCGTCGAGGCGCGCTACAACGGCAGATTCCGGGAATCACACATGTGACTGATCGTATCACTGTCACATTTGTGCCACTTACACGGCGGGCAAAGCCTTGTCATGTTCCGTTTGAGGCAATCGTGTCATGCACTTGTCATGCGCCGAGTCATGCTCTGAAAGCCCTTTGTTAGCCTGATTGCGGCAATTTCCGCGGCCACGATGCGAGGCCTCATTCTTCACTTTCTGATAAAAAGACCACTTTCTGATTTTTACCCAGTTTGTGATGACAGAATGCTACTTAGTTGACACTTAAGTTAGTGAATGCAAGAATAACTAAATAAAATTGGTTAGCGTAAGAACTGGAAAGTAACAGACAACAAGAGGTATATGGCGATAAGGATGGATGGGACGATGAAGAGGATACATCCTGGGTTCAGCAAGTGAAGAGGTACATCAGCGGCAGTTTGACATTGCGCGGCTTGGATCACACAGTTATTATTCGAATACACTGAGGATAAAACAAAAACACGCACCACCATCGCGAATTACGAGGTTACTTCTCTACTTCCGCTTCTCAGCGCGTCTCCAGCCAGAGTTGACACCTGTGCCAACACTAACAGCTTCAACACGCGTATAACCCGCCGTTTACGCATCCACCATCTCGCCACACACCTGGAGACCATCTCCGGTATGATTTAGGCTTGTACGGGTTCCGGAAGAAGAGAGAAGAAATTGGGAAAGGCGACACCTGAGTAGACAGACGAGGGAGCATGTAGAAGGACGATAAGCGGGACAAGTGGAGAAAGCCTGGTGGCGCTGTTTGTCATGACTCCGACTCATGAGAGCCTGGGATTCTGGTCGCTTGAATCGTCGGTGAAGGGAAATAGCGGGATGAGATATGAGGTTGACAAGAGCGTGTTATGTACAGTATATTGATAAAATTGAACTCCGAAAACTCCGAGTTCTGGATTCGAGGACATGAAAGAGAGCATGAAAGTCAAGAGCAAGTGTCGGCGCGCGCCGCGATACCTGATGGCATCAATATCACCGGACGGCGAAAGTGGCTGTGTGCTTCTTGCCTCCTACCACCATCCTTGGTCGACTTCGATAAAAGAAGGCACAAAATACTCAGCTTACATTTGTCTTGCAAATATACATTCAACGATCCCACATCTTCAGCCTCCAGCGCTCTTTGGGGGTCAATCTGCCAAAATCCACGCGATACCAAGTGGTACTGCGAATATTCCTCCCTGTATTCCCTCATCTTGAGCCCCTCGGATGCACAACTCCTTCGGTCAAACAATGCACCCCACAGAAAGCTCTCCCCTCCACCACCACCACGTCACTGACTCCCACCCGACTGCACGAAGCCGCCGCTGCCGCCATCCTACTATACTTGTACAGAGAGATATCCACTTGGGGTGTGTCTCCCTAAAGGGCCTGCACTTACCCACACAATACCACTCCACCGGCTCTAGGCCGCCCTCTCACCTACTGTTCACGCATTGCCCGCCCGGGGCCGCCTTCGCCACTCAAGACCGACCACCTGACCGTCGGCACTGTACGCACCACTGCCGGCCACCTTCCTCAACCCGTTCCGCTCCCTACATATCATCTACAATAATCGTTTAAATAATCCATGCTTTCATCTTTTATGTTTTTTATGTCTAAATCAATGTCTGGTTTCTAGATATTTAGACAAATGATACTCGTCTTCACAATCAATGCAAATGCTAGCCTTCTGTTCTTGTTTTATAGTTTAAATACAAAGCTGGAAAATTCAGAAGCAATCTTTTTGTCAGAAAGTGAAGAATGAGGTCGCATCGTGGCCGCGGAAATTGCCGCAATCAGGCTAACAAAGGGCTTTCAGAGCATGACTTAGTCTCACCAAGTCAGACTCTATGAGATTTATGATAGTCGATAAATCTTTTTATATAGAGTCTGAACTTGATGGCACCTGTCATCCTAGACTCGTCACCAGTCTGCTACGCGGCGCCGACACATGTGGCGAGCACGTCGGGCGTAGCAGACTGGTAACTCTCGGGACAAGCCAAAGGGCTGTCGCGGAGTTTGAAATTTTGAGTGGGCAAGATCAATCAGGTCCTTTTCCCTCAAAAATGTTGCATTTAAGCTCAAATAAATACCTCACGACATAGTCTCGTACACACGACCTTCATGACATCCCAAATTGGGAGCCCTGTCATGAAGGTCTGGGCTGGAACCAGCCGCGGAGTAAGGCATGGCGCTCTCGGAGTCGGACCCCGAAACACAGCCACATCAATACCTCTCTTCCGCTCTCCCTCTCACTCCCTGCGCGTCTTGCGCCGCTGCTCGACGCGTCTACCGGCCCACAACTTATCTAATGCGTCGATAATACCCTACTACACGTATAATATGGCTCAAAACACTCTTCTCGCTTCCACATGGCCCCCGGCGCGTGTTCACAATACCAAGCATGCTCCCTCACCATGTCCGTCGAAGGAAGCTACTGTGGGGAGCGAAACACCTAGACAGCCTCTTCGAGACAGAACCAACATAAAACAATATAAAAATGGATATGTAGCCAGCCCGAAAACACCATCCTTCACACCTTATCAGCTCCCTCGCAAACAACACTCTTTTGCTATCGTTCCTCGGGAACGTCTCGCGACTCTCGAGCCTCTCTCAACGGACGAGTGGGATCTTCTCGCGCGGAGAGCAAACCTGATCCCCGATGATGGGCATCTCCGTCCGCTACAAATTGAATGCTCTAATATCATTGTGAGCGGCCGGGGTGATGTGTGTGCGATTGGCCCCACAGGATGCGGAAAATCCATGCTGTGGGTCCTTCCGCTGCATGCCATGGGAGGGGGGATCTCGTTGGTCATCACTCCGTACACAAGCTTGGGGCATGAAGGGGAAAATAAGTACGTACTCAATGCCAATAAGGATTAATTCAAAGCTCTGACCTATGTCTAGTAATCATGGGCTAGGAGTAACCTCGATATTCCTGTGCTCTGAACAGAACAGCACCGCCGACTTCCAGCGTGTCGGCAACGGGAACATGATGGTGGTCTATGCGTGTATTGAGATGATTGAAAGTCCCTCGTTTGCTCGCCTCCTTCATGCCGACGGATGGCGCAACCGGGTAACCGCTGTCTTCGTTGACGAAGCCCATCTGGTCCATGAATCACAGACTTGGCGGCCGGCATATTCTCGGATTCATAGACTACGCACCGTCCTCGGGGAGGAGATCCCCCTCATCGCTATCTCAGCCACACTTCCTTCATCCTACCAGCGAACTCTGATCACTTTGGCTGGTCTGAAGGCCAATTACACGCTTCTCAATTACGGTAACTTCCGTCCGGAGCTCAGTACTGTGATTCTCCCACTCAATTACCCGAGTACGAGCTTCAAAGATCTGAATTTTGTTCTCCCATTTGGAGCTCGTATCGCTGATATCAATAAAAGCGTCATATATTCCGACGATCTTGACCTGCTCACCGAGATGTTCTGGTGGGCCGTGTTACGACTCGCTGCGATGGGATTACCTGCCCATCTCGTGGATATAATTCATTCGGGCTTATCTGACGATCATCAAAAGCTTTGTCTCAAAGATTTCGAGGAAGGACGCACTTTGATACTACTTGGATCTGAAAAAATTGGGCCCGGAATGAATTTTGCATCCGTTCACCGTGTTGTTCAATACAAGTGCAAGGATCTTCCCGTTACCAAATGGGTTCAACGGCGAGGTCGCGGTGGGCGCAGTGGGAATGCCGCCGTTGGATACCTGATGCCGGAGAAAGCACTTACATCGGAAGGCGAGCTTTCGGTTGACAATCCCGGGGATCAAGACCCAGGCCTCATTGACCTCATTCAATCCTCGGAATGCTGCGAATTCATCTACGATCGATGGCTCGAGAATCCCTCTCGTGAAGTAGGTGAAACTTGCGGCCAGTGTTACCGATGCCGTCCTACCCTTCTTCCGGGCAATGAATACGAATGGGTTTATGTCAATCCGCGCCCAGAATGCGAGGGGCCCATTGCCGTTCGTACCACGGAGGAAGAGAAAGAAGACATGTATCAGCGGTTGGTCAATTGGCGTTTGCAGCATTGGCGCAAAGAATGGCGAGAGGAATGGCCAAGCTATGGGCCGTGCTCACTGATCCCGAATTCCGATCTCGACAATATCGTGAAACATGCAGCGTCAATCAGGGCCATAGACGACCTTGTCCCGCTTGCAGAAGGTGTTGTACACTGGACGGAGCTTGGGCCTCCTCTTCTTGAAGCTATCAAATCAATTTTCACGGCTGTTCACGGACCACTACCTGTTCCTGCACCGCCAACTACACCTCCGTTGTTATCTACGGAAACTGAAACTGCTTTCCCCGATCCTAGTGATCTCGCAGCGCAAACTTTCCGTGATGCACCCCGACCAAGAAAGAAGCGTAAGGTTGCGGCCCCTAAGTTGGCGGTTGGCGAGTATGTCATTGACTTCAGCCTTTAATCCAATTTCTAGGAAACAAACTATCAATACTCTCAACCTTTAATTGTTACAGTCGTATATTCTTTTACTGTTTTCATGATTCTTACTGTACCTATTCTTCGTCGGAGGAATCATCTGGAGCTTGTCCTCCGACTATTGTACCTAAATCATACCCGTAATCTTCCTCATCTACAGTGAATATTGCTTGTTCAGAGTCTCTGCCTTCCTCCAGTTCCCGATCCCCGTGATAGAGTGCCAACATATTGGCGTCTGCTTCCATATGCCGAGTCCGGAAGCGAAGTTTGTGGCGAGCCAAATGCTTAGCGTGTCCACCTGTATTCCCTGCCAGCCTTCGCAACCCATGGCGATATAGATCAACCACAGTTTGTTCTGAGATCTTATCTCGAGTGAAGTCGAATAAATTTGACGAGGTGAAGTACCGGATGAGAAGTTCAACATCTTTATGTTGACGAACTTTGGCGTGATGTTGATTCACGTCTTCGACACCCACATCCTTGTACATCTGAACTGTGAGATGTTGAATGTGCCCTAACGCGGGGACGATTTTCTCTAGTAGTCCAGGTGTCGCATTGGAACCTTTGACATGTTCCTTGATAACATCGTTAAAATGTTCAACTCCAAGATCGCCCTCGAGAAAAGTATCCGTGCCTCCCTGCGTGTTGAAAATCATCCCAGCTTCAAGAATTTCCGCAGTTTGTGTTGGCCAGTCGTGGATAATATTATGTAGTAGCTCCATTGTTTCATGGGCGTAATTGTAGCTTCCGCCAGCATAGAACATGGGTGCCCAATATTTTAACATGCAACGCACACGGCTGGGATGACCATGTTTGATAGCATGTCTCATTTCTCGAAGAGTCATCAAGTCGTGGGTCAATAGAACTGCATTGCCGCTGACAGTGTTACCGCGCAATTTTTTTATACCATCAGCTTCAAGTCGATCGACGGATGGAAGTAGGAATGTATCGGCAATAGTGGTGCAGAGCTCTTGAAAGGCTGTGAAATTGAGAATCTTGTGTTTCGCAAGGACAGCAACAGATGGTATGTTCAAAGCAACCATAGATGCCCGCATGATGAGGGAGCGGAGAATGACATCGAGAAATCGAAGCCAAGCATAGAAATCGAACTTGCGTAGATTTATTTCCTCGCGGTTAGGGAGGACACTTCGCAAGGCGGCCAGCCCAATCGAGTCTTCGGAATCACCCCAATAGTTTTTCCCCACATTCTCGATAAAGTTCAGGCATTCGTGCATGAGCCCACTGGTAACCGCAATGCTCGACAAGTGATCGGCCCTGTACTCAGAACGATCTAATGCCCGCTGATCCTGTGCTGCACGATCTCGAGCGGTGGTAAGCCGATCCCCCAGAACAAAGAACATGATGTGTTCAAACACATTTTTCGGCAGTCGCAGCACATCGATGAAATAGTGATGCAATACAAGCATGTTTCCCCGTGTCGAGCCTTGCTCTTGATCGTAGGTCGGAAGATAGTACATCTCTGTGACATGAGGAGGGATAGCTCGTGGGTCAACGATGTGTTCAATTGACGAGCGAAAAGAAGCCCATGAATTCACTTCTTCGCAGAGAATGTATTCGACATGCTTGATGCAATTGATTCGAAAGGATTTCTGATCTTCGCGGGATGGTAAAATCTCCTCCAATGACTGTTGTGCAGGGAGTCGATGACGAGCTCCTGCAGTATCCTCGAAGCGTTTAACGCTTGCGAGTTCATGAGCTGGTAATGTTTGGGGATCATCGGGAACATTGACAACAACAAGTAGCGCAGAAACTTGATCATGAGTGACCTTTCGGTGTGCGGCAGATGACTCAAACACATGAGAAACCCAGTTGAAGTTGTCATATGGGAGCATCTTCAATTTTGTCGAATCTGCCGCAACAGCCCGTGCTAGCTTTACAGAGTCTCTTGACATGTGCACTACTGCATCCGTTCGGAATTGGTAAGATGCACAGACGCCGAGACGATTCATCATCTGAACAAGGCGTTTCGGCATTCTGTTATCCCAAAAGATGAAGCCGTTCATGACCTGATGGAGGTTCGAGCGTCGACTACGCAGATTCAACGCAATGGACGTCATCAATGTTCGACCCTATAGAGAACAGGGCGGGTAAGCCTCCAAAACGAAGTAGTACAGATGAATTTGAACGCACATCATCAGGATTGCGGCTCCCAGCAGCGCGTGTCTCGTTTTCCTTCCCAATCAACGCCTTGAAGAATTGCTGAACATTCGGCATGACTGTATCATATTTGGCTGTGAGGTCCCGGAGCCTGAAATCTTGCACTAATCGAACACTCGAGTCTTGTGCACGGACTCGAAGAGATTGTGCAATCTCGGTGTGGGGACCGCGACCTGCACGGTCCGTTACCTGTCTAAATTCCTTTGCTCCAATCTCCCCACTCTTGGCCATTATCCACTGATTAATCTCCGACCCTAAGTTCCTGAGACCATCCTTCGAGAACCACAATTCCATCAATTCAACGGGACCCCCATCTCGGAAGAAAACACCGGCTGAATTTTTGATCGAAGGGTCTTTGGATGTGAATACTGTGACAAGGAATGTTCGGAATGAGAAATTGGGCATTTCCCTCAGAGCGCTGAGTATTTCGGCGGCCTTAGTGTCATTAGATCGGCGCTGATTGGAGGAAGGTGAAGGCGGAGCCTCCATGTAAGTTGTATCAAGGATATCGTCACTTGGAAGAAAATCGGAGTCGATATCCATGAAGGGAAGCGGGGCCGGAAGACCCAGATCGATGGTGGGGAGGTACGGTGAAGAGGATGCGTCGACAGAGCTCAAGGCGTCGTCATCAGTCTCCATACTATCGTCGTTGATCTCAGGTGATTCGAAGTGCGAAAGACAGTTGTGAGGCATGGATGAACAGAATATATTCACAGGACAATTATTTGAGTAGTTCCACGCGTCGAGCAGCGGCGCAAGACGCGCAGGGAGTGAGAGGGAGAGCGGAAGAGAGGTATTGATGTGGCTGTGTTTCGGGGTCCGACTCCGAGAGCGCCATGCCTTACTCCGCGGCTGGTTCCAGCCCAGACCTTCATGACAGGGCTCCCAATTTGGGATGTCATGAAGGTCGTGTGTACGAGACTACTCACGACATTCTAATACCATGCGACTATATATGTATGTATTTAGTTCACCGTCTACGTGGCAAAAGAAATGGCAATTGGCGGCTTCGCTATTGGTGAGTCACATAATGTCACATAGTGGTGACACAGTCGCATCAATCGGCGAGTTACCGGCACCAGTCAAAAAATTCAAACTCCGCGACAGCCCTTTGGCTTGTCCCGAGAGTTACCAGTCTACTACGCCCGACGTGCTTGCCACAATTGTCGGCCTCGCGTAGTAGACTGGTCACGAGTCTACTGTCATCCAGGACCTCGGATTTTCGTGACACACGTGCCGATTCACACGCCCAAATCCGGACGATTTTGCCATTGCCATACGCCTACGAGTGTTTTGAATCCATAAACCTTCTCAGAGGCATTAATAAACCATCCAAGACAAAGTATTATGGCCTCAGCACACGAATATTGATAGCAGGTGTAAGTTCAACCAATTTTGATGCCTCGTCGAAAGCTCCGCCGTTTTTACATGTCTACTGTCAAATTAAGCGGTCAATATCTTATCTATGACTATATAAATGTGCCTGAGCTGTTTATATACGCACAGACCTACAGAAGGTGGTCGAACGAAGCCTCGCGTCCCAATCCGGACGTGAGAAAGGTGACATGTCACATCAAAAACCGAGGTCCTGGATGACAGCTGCCAGTAATTTCAGACTAAGCATGACTCGGCGCATGACAAGTGCATGACACGATTGCCTCAAACGGAACATGACAAGGCTTTGCCCGCCGTGTTAGCTCCACACCTTGACGCCCGTCGCCAACTTGACGCGTTCTTTCCCCGGTACCGCCGCCGCGTCCTCAGGGCTCTACAGACTACCGTTGCGGCTTCATTTTGGCCTCACTGCACCTTAGGAAAATTGTCGGAAGAAAACCCTCTTGGCATGGTTTGAGTATGACCCACTTCCGAGCGGCGAGAATTCCCTACGGGCTACTCAGCGGGAGTGGTCCGCGTCGGAGTGGGTTATGAGCGCTCTGTGGCACTAAAGTGGTATAATCAACTTCTTATAACTTAACACTCTCCTGCACCTCGGTGCTGTCACCAGCGCGTCTCAGCGAGTTTGTTGGTCAAAAGATGCAAATTCGACTCACCAACGCCCGCCAACAAGCACGTATGGCGAAGCACCCGACTCACTATGGTGGTTGAGGCGTGTTGAAACAATGGTCCTGTGCTCTATGTCTTTACTGCTACGCTTTATAGCTCCAATCCACTCATTTCCGACAACATCCGGACCATACCAACAGGGTGGCAGCTTGTTTTGCCCGCATCTCACGTCAGCTCTCGTTTCAACGATGTCGATGTCTGTTACTTGGAGCAGTCTATGTGATCGGAGATATGCAGGGACACCCGGTAAGCCGCACTTTCAGTCTCTTTGTTGTTTTGTTTTACTTTCTCCGTCTCCCGTCCCCCGTTCCCTTTACAGATCTCCAATCTAACTCGCTCGGAGTATATGCCAGAGCATGCTTGGCCTCACTGTGAATCCTATGCCCCTCCCAGCGATGTTCCCCGTTGCTTCAGTACTCCGCTCATGGTTTTGTGCTCCGTGTTGCCAAGCCATATTTGAACTAACATTAGGGGAAGTCAAAATTGGTTTTGGGGGGTCGATTCTGAGTCGATTCTGGTGTCGATTCTTGAATCGATTCAAGCGACAGAATCGACATCAATTTTGACCCCCCCACTTTGTGCACTTGATTCTCACTCGATTCTGCACCCAATGATTTGCCCTCGACCACCCTTATCCCATCAAAACTTCAAAATAATTGTCTATACTTCAGAGGTTGTTAAGTGTGTGCCCAGAATCTTTTCGTACGGAATATACTCACAGTGCTCCAAAAAATGCTTTTATCCGCAGGACCAGGCTCAGGGAAGCACTGAAAAAATTTTGAGCACCAGTTTTCGTGGCCAACGACGTCGGGGAGGAGAGCAGAACACGAAAACAAGGATGTGATACGTCAGAACAAATAAATCAAAGTCGCCTGAAAGAACAGATAAGTGCCGAGTCAAGGCAAGAGTCGATTCTTAGAGTCGATTCTGCTCGAGTTCCTCCTCTGGAGTCGAAACAGCGATTCTGAGTCGATTCTGGTTTTGAGTCGATTCTCGGCCATAATCGCATATTGTCAGCTGGGTCTCCGAGGTACGAGGAGGCCTAGCGCTAGATAGAGTGGTGAGAGGCGGTAGAGCCAATAAATTTATTTGAGTAAGATATTCCGTATTCGGCATAAGTGATGCCGCCATCAGCGGCTTTCTCCCGACTCCCATCCCGCTCCTCCTACGTCGCCCAGATTTTCGCGCCACACCCGCCTCCCCATGCGCTTCTGGGCTGTCCGGCTTTCGTCTCCTTCCTGGGCGACCGGACTTCCATGCTCAGTCTCGCGTCGCGCCGACCTCAGCCGCGGGTCTTTCCCGGGCTCCCTCTTGTTTCGCCGCCGATCCGCATCAAGCGTTTCCTGGCTTTTTTCGCCCGGGACCCGCGGCCAGAGGCCGCGCCAGACACAAACCGTCAGGTTTGTGTCTCCTTCCTTCCTTCTCTCTCTCTTTCTATAAGATATTTCCTCACTCATGGAGGCGCAAAGCGCCTCCCCTCACCCGGGGACGCATAGCGTCCTCCTCCATTTAGTTTCATGGCGCGCAGCGCCATCTATCTCTCCTCTCTATCATATCTTCACACGGGCTCGTGCCGCCCTCGACACCACTCTATCAGAATTGACTCCAGAATCGACATCAGAATCGACTCAGAATCGACCACCCGAAACTAATTTTGACTTCCCCTATTTATTTATTCGTAGATACCCAACGACTTCAACTCATTTGATTCCCTATGCCCTGTCCTCAACCGGCAAGCCGTTTACTTCGCCCGTTCTCGTTGAGTCTTGAAGTTTTCTCCCCGTACTGTTGAAGTCTATTGATCCTGCCCAAGGTTATCATTGAATTCACGGCCTTTAATTCATTCACCGTTCCTCACCTTAGCGAGTTTCTCATTCATTTCGATGTAACAAAACGCTGGCTCTGCGATCAACAGTTCAATTCTTTCAATTATTTTGTATCAATGCAATTGTTCGTGAGCACACATGTTGCGAACAAATTCTGCTTGTCTAGATTGCTCGTTGACTCGTTCTTGGTGTCTAGATTGCCTTTGACGTCGTTGTTTCTTAGAGACCCCTTCGTTGGGTGTTTGATCAGGTCGACGAAGGGTTCGCATGTGAGTGGGCTTTGTTTTGTCTTTCGTTTCTTGTATTACCTCGATGCTCCTGGTAGAATGAACATGCTGGTTGAACCGAGGTGAGATGTGTCAAAGTCTGATTCATTGCTTGCACATGCTCGCCAAGGCTTCGAATGGACGCGGCATTACCGTATCTCTTCCTGTTTTTTATTCCTCGTTTGCAGCCTAAAAAGTTTTCGAACTTGCTCTCTTGTTTCGAATGATGCGACAAGATTTGCCCTACATAAATCAGAGGCTGAACCCAAACACAGTGAGCATCTGTTTGACTACACAGGTGGGTATTGATCACTTTCATCATGGACACGCATGAGGTCGATTTCGTCCCACCAAGATTCATTTGCCTTGCTGACCAGATCGAGTGAGTACGCACCCGCTTTTCATTTTCAGTCGTTGTGAAACTTCACTAACCTGGTCAAATTCCCTTCACAAACTCGGCGACTTCGGACGGCAACGCACGCTGGAAGCAGGTCAGTGTTGATTTTCATTCTCATTGACTTCATAGCTGACGAACATAGGCGATGATCCGAGGTCGAAACACGTCAAGTAAGTTCCTCTCCACATTATCGACTTCCATCAACCATACCCCCAGTCCCCATGCCAGATCATGGCTCAATTCAGAGCACTTAATCGTTGTTCACCAAGTCAGTTTCCTCACTCAACTTTGTAAAAGAAAACGTTGGTCTGGAAAACCGTTCAGTGTCGATGTCTTTGCTTCAAACACTTTTTTCACTCAAGACTGTTGGTGAGGTGAGTATTGATTTAGCACGGGATTGAGACCCTTGGATTTATCTCGCCTTCTAATGATCTTGGTACCTAATTTTTTCTCTTTGAACGCCTCGCTGACTCGTTTATGATTAGGTTACCGTTCGTGCCATCCGACACCCACAAGTGCCGGCTGTTTCCAATTCGCTGCTCTCCGATAGAGTCGACCGAAGTTACTTAAAACGTTTCACACTATTTCTGAACCGTTTCTGTTTAGTGAGTAGTCTGGCGGATCTGACCAACTTACGAACTCTGTTTTACATTAATATTCAGGTATGATCCATGCGGTAGCGGTTGTACACTCAACTTATTTGCAACTTATACTAGTACTTTCGTCGAGGGCGGACCGAATTAGTACGAAATGAAAGTAACAAAATAAAAGTACGAGTTCCTGCCATGCCAAGGCTGCACAACACAGCGCTCGCTCTCACGCTCGCTTCAGTCTACTCGCAGCGCTGAACGAGCGAGAGCGCTAGTGCGACGTGTTGGTTCTATGCTGCCGACGTGCGCGCGTCGTTGCATCTAAGTATCCTGTTGGATGTAGCGGGTGAAAGAACATGGGTGTTTGCAAGGAAAAGTGCAATCGGGTTTTGCCGAAAGATGTCACGCGTGAGTCATGTGTGACTTCTATTGCTCTTTCCGGACCACCACCTCGAAATATGGGCACAGAAGCACAGCCCTCTCTTATGAGGGCCGCTGAACTCAGCATTTCGTGTGTTCGTACCCCTCACGTAGCGCATCTGTCATCTAATTTCGACTCAAATTAAAGGTTTTGTTTGAGTCAAGTTCTCGCTCGACGACCTATAAGGCTCAAAAGGCTGGCTACAACTCACTGTCTTGATCCTCTGCTGCTACTCCCATGTATGTAAATCTTCAATCTGTGCCTATCAGTGTAAGGACTGACCGAGTTTTCTCCCTCAGAAAGTCGACGCATCCTCAAGGCCTTCTTACCTGCATAACGCCGCATTTCTGAAGCGCGGCAGACTAGCACGTACCTTTGGATGAGCAAGGACTGAAACCTGACAATGGGACTTCCATTCTTGTCGTCTGTTTCGCCATCTTTATCACCTCTTCTCCCAAACCTGACTTTCCGCCGTTTACTCTTCAGCCATTGCACCTAAATCACGCGACGATTCTCCCCCCGGCGCTCCCTCCGGCATAAATCACAGCCCTCGATTACACGAGTCATGCTTTGGAACGCGACGCGCCACAATACTATCATAAAATAGGCTGCAATCCTCTCGCCAGCTCTTTCACTCAGTCGCGGGAAATGCGGACGTCGATGGGGTGCTTTTCTTACTTGACGAACGAAGGTCGCTCCGGACTCTCCGGAGTAACATTCACACCGGTACGTACCTTTATCTCTTTTCCCGCAAATATCTGACTCAACGTTCCGTCCCGACAGACCACATAAAATCGTAGCCAAACGCTGCTCCCTTTCGCATAATGCATTATATTCTGTGTATCTATCTCAAGGTGCGCCCGTACCATCGTCTTGTCATGATCGACCTGGTGCTAACATTCCTTCGGTGTTCTTCAGTTCGACGCCGCAGAGAGTCACTCGTTCCATCTGTGTTTGTCGCCGTAAACCATTTCCCTCCTCCTGCTCCACCTGCCGTCCCTGTACGGACACCAATGCCGACACCGGGATCCCTCTACTCCAGCTCAATGCCGGTCGTTTTCCTAGCCTTCAGCTCGCGGCTCCCACAGCACCCAGGGTATCATTGAGCGCACCTCCATCTTCATCGGCATCGGCATATTCCCCCGTACTCTCGCCATCTGCCCTCGATCCCCTCCTCCGACTTTCCCTGCGTCCTCCCTCAATAGACTGTCTATTCAGCGTCATTTCGTCTTATCCGTCAGCGGTCTGTGGGCGCTCAGTCCCTTTGGTTCTCGTTTCTTCGTCCGATACCGCATACACCGCCTACTCATGCCGTAGCCGGACTTCGAGCTTGAAGATGTGAGTCGGCGCCACGGGGGAGAATGGGGCAGGGGAAAACGAAGATTCATCGCCTCCTCTCCCTCGATTCGATGTGGTCCGAGCTGTGCCTCGCCGCGGTTGTGCTTGGGGTGACGAAGGTGGAGGTGGTGGAAGACAGCGAGCGTGCGGGGTGGAGCAGGAGCGGCTGGGGTGGAGGATGGGTCGACGGGAGGCGGTCGTGATACTCGACGCACGAGACGGGCCAGCGGGTGCGCTGACGTGTGTAGATGCCGGGGGCCGCGCGTTTGGGGTCGCAGACCGTGGATGGATGGCGGCCGTCACAGCGGATGACCTACGGCTCCTCACCAGCGGTATCAAGGTGTTGGTGCAGCGGCGACGGAGGGGGTGGAGGTCGAGGGTTGGGTGGTGTTTTGTACGCAGGTGCGGTGGCTCCAGACGTGGTAAGTGCATATGACCCTCCTGACACCCGCCGCCGCTGATCAATCTCTCTTTCATGCTTCAGGCGACGCCGCAGATCAATCTATTCGGCCTTGCACTTCGAACCCGAATGTCGCCACCCCCTCCTTTTGCCCTGACCATCCCGCATCAGCGCCATCCATGCAGCGCCTGTATCGTCGTCACTCGCTTCCATTCCCAGGACTTGCGGTGCTTATTGACTCGCATCCGACCCTCGAAACGTCGGGTCGGTTGAGTGAGATTTCGTTGAGGCTGGGTGTTTCGTCGTCGTCTGGCGAGCGCTGAGGAGGTGCGAGCTGGCGTGGAAGGCTGCGGATGCGGATGCGTTTGTGGGAGAGGTTTTTGTTCCTGTGTGCGCGGGGATGGATGCGGGCGGTGGTAGTGAGCCGAGAAAGACAAGGACAGAATCAAGTAGGAGGAGGCGAGCCTGGTGAGGGTAAAGACGACACTACGACGGAGCGAGGCGGGTATAGGAATATGTGACGAGTGTCCGTGATGGTAGGACAGGGAAGCGGGGGACGACCCCCTGCGTTCAGAATAGGATGGGGGTGGAAGGAGGGGTATGCGCGTGCGTGCGCGAGTGTGGCAGCGAGCTCGAGAGTGGTCTCATATCGTGCTCGCTATGGATCGCTGTCGTATCAGCGTTAATCAGATTCGGGAGGTCGACAGGGGTGAGCAGGACATGCCCTACGAGACGCTCGACCGAACTTGCCGCTTCGGCGGCGGAGCGACGAGCATGCGCTCCTTCCGCCTCAGCTCACAATCCGCCGCCGTCGCTTTGCTTCTAAGAGCGGAGATGATACTTTGACTGCGCAGCGAGAGCGTCACCGTCTTGTGGGTCGATTTCAGTGCACAGGGAGATAGGGTGGTGTGGGTTTGAGGTGGAAGCGGTCGAGCGTGCGTGGAGTTGTGGTGGTGGAATTGGAGGAGACGAGGAAGCGGGAGGTCGAGGGGGAGCGGAGCTGAGCGGGATAGGGGAAGCAGACCTGCTTTCTCGCTGTTCTATTCGAGCTGTGATTCTTCACGGCAAGACGAAGTTGGACGTGCTGTAGAGGTGCCTAGTGAGTACAGTCGTCATTGCAAACGCTCGATACGGGAATGATCTTCGTCTCTCAAGCTTTCTCATCTGGTCATAAAAGACGAATACCTAGCGGCACGCGTCGGCTCGAGCATAGACAGGACACGGGTGGGACTGCGGATGGATGGAACTCGTCGAGATAGTCGGCATGGACGGGGTAAGAGACATTGGGGCTGCACGGAGGAGGGTAGATGAGGTGGTACTGGGGATGGCGTTGCGATCGAATACGGGTACGTGCGTATTTATGCTTCTATGTTGTCTATTCTGTACCTTTATGGACCGGACATCCTCTCAGGAGCCTACTTGCCCTCGCTATGTCGTCTGCAGCATTTCACTGGTCGAGTTTCTTCAACGGCGCTAGAGTTTTCGATTTACTTACATCAAGTTTAATACATGGCCTTACAATTCATTACGAATACCAGTGAGATCTTGATTAAGAGCCTTGTGGAGTTCATGCGCCAAAGCTCGCTCGGTCAGCGCTAACGCGCTGACCAGCTCGCATTGGCAGTCGATTGTGTCTCCGGCATCGGATGCCGTCCTCCAACTAAGAGATCCGTCGGCCCGACCGCGTATTGTGGGCAGCCCAAGGTATTGATCCTGCAACGGACGGATCAATTCAACAAACAACTGCCGATGGAGATGCTCAATGTTTCGTTCATGGAGCGTAGTGCAGAAATGTAGACCGCGTCAGGAACGAAGACGAAGACGAGAAATATAAACGTCTGACGCTCAAAAAAAATGGGAGTTCAAGCAGGTGCATACACGGTCCAACTTGGACGGAGCATGACGGTGCACAAACTTTGGCCCACACAGAAGCCCCCGAGGCGGCCTATCATAATACAGTTCCAAAGAAGCCGATGCAGTGAAAGTTCAAGCGATTTCTCGAACAAGGCCGGAAGACGACCACTCAAAGTGTCAGTTCGTCGGGTATCGTGTTCATGTTGTCGGTGGGGGGATGGGGAAGAATTGAGCTGCAGAGTTGCTCCTGAGCATTCACTCCTATACCAGAGGCATAGGGACAAAAAATGCTATAAGAGATTACTTAGTCGGCCCGACAACGGATGATGCGATATCTGATCGGCAGCCAACGGTACTGATCCTCGCGCAACGGGCGGATCAATTCAACAAAGTGCCTCGCATAGAGGAGACTTCATCAGTTGGTGGAGAGCGAGCGCGCGCACTTAGTCTTCATCTACCGTCCGTCTTGGATCAGATCTCAGTGTTCCTGTGGGCTGTCTGAGCCTTCCGAGGATTTTTATGCGGACAATCCAATGCTATTCAGCGGTACGGGCGTCCCCGCCACCAGTTCAGCCCAACTACGCACTGATAAGGGCGCCAAAATACCACCCCGATCCACCAGGTACTTACTCACAATCATATCAGTTATTGCAGCGAAAGCGCTTTCTCGAACCTAGTTAAAACAAAATTTTTACCCATCAGTCCCATCTGATTTCCCCGAGTCAATGAGTTCACACGATCACAAAAGTTTGACAGGCATTAGAAACGGTTGTAATGAAAGTTAAGAGGCATTACAAAGAGCGTGGGTATTTCATTACACAGTAAAAACGGGACATGATGCCATCAGAGCGATTTGGCTCATAGCGGAATCCTAAAAGAACGACTACTTAAAAGTACTCGTAAAGTCAGCCAAACGGCGATGGCTTCGTCCTTACTTACCCTTACATAACGTCCATGGTACTTCTGCCGAAATGCTGGGCGGCTCGCGGCTCTAACTACGTGACAATGTCGAACAAACCGGGCTGTCATCTGGATCTGTTGGATGCTCTCGAGTCTCCGCATGAAGCCTTTTTTAAAATAAAAGCTACTTTTTTCTTAGCACATCCAAACAACATCCAAATTGCATCCAAAGCACATCTCTCCATCGCAGTGTTTGACGGGAGGTATCTCACAATCTTCAGTGATCTTGATGAATGTTCGAAGGTGTTGTCGTCCGTGAGTAGTAATAAATACCATGAACCTTGCTTGCGTTTCTCCAGAAACAAACAAGGAACTGATGAAGGAACGGACATCGAGCTCAAGGGTCAAAGCAGCTGCGTGGTTGGATATCTGATAGCAACTCTCGCTCCGCGTTTTGTGCTTCGGCATCTGCTGCAGTATATTTGGGATGGACAGTGCAAAGATTCGTTCGCAAGATGATCAGCCCTGCGTATCTCCGACTGACGCCTCTTACCCCCCTGCTCCCAGCCAGCAAACATGCAGCTCAACCTCCTCGCCATCGCCGCCGCTCTCGCTCTAGCGGCCACTCCCTCGGCGACTGCAGCCACCATTATAGCCTACTTCGGCGCAGACTGCGGCGGAGATGTCATTGCTACCAGTGACGATCTGAACCCCGGAGAATGCATCTATCTCGCCGACCAAGAGTCTGCCAGGTCGATGAGCTACTCTGGTGTCCCGAATCAAATCAGTTTCTACGAATCCGGCGGAGCGCACGATGCCTGTGCACACGGCGCGACACTAATCCTCGAAGGAAGCGAAGGATGTGCTAATGGACCGGACGGGTAGGTTGTCCAGCTCAGTCTGAACCAGTGGCGTGAGCTCACTATGTCCGCTCCAGGTTCAACCTCGAGAGCGTTTTGATCTCTTAGAAAGCGCTCCGACCCCCATCGCTAGCGACTGGCCATATATTATTGAAAGAAAAAATGTTACTATAATTGTTGACTGTCGGAGGGTATGGCATTGAAACACGTCAAGGAACAGTGAAATGCAAGATCCAGTTTACAGTCCCGCGACTTGCTCCTCGCACCAAGTCCACATCGTCTTTTCCCATTCCGCATTTTTGGATGGGTTGTTGTCAGTCAGGCGGGCCCATGGAATAAGATACTATGCCACCATCAGACTGAGAACTTCAAGAAAATAAATGAGAATACGCGAACGAACCTTGCCGCCAAACTTGGCCCCTTCTTGTGAAGTTCCCGCATACAGCTGCGTCAAGGCACCGTACGGCGTGGGGTACAGCGCCAGTTCCTGAAAAACAGTCCGTCAATCAAGTCAGACGAATGAAGAATCGCTTGACTTACGATCAAAAATTTGGTGAGCCCGCTCAGATTACGCTGCAATCCACTCCGCAGATTCCCGGGATTTAAAGAGCAGGACATGATACCCTGGTCTCCGTATCGCCGGAACAACTCGTTGCTGAACGCAACATTGCCCTGATCAAGAGTTCAAACGACGACGACCAGAATAATCCAGAGTTAGAAACACCCACGAATTTGCTCTGGAAATAGAGTACGTTGACCCCCATCTTCTTGCGGGCGGGACTATCTTTGAGAGTGTTGTAGTCAAAGTTTTGACTGAACAGTTCCGCCCCCGAGGAAGCTGTGTTGATGACTCGGGCTGGCTTGCCCTCCGCTGCGGCCGTGGCGATGAGAGTCGGAAGGAGAAGCTTGGTGAAGTAAAAGGGACCTAAAACACCATAAGGAAGATGAAAATAAGATCAATACGGTTCATTCACCAAGAACGTTCGTGCCAAAAGTCATATCGTAGCCTTGCGAGGTGAGTTGCTCAATTGGAGGGCCCTACCAATGCGCGTTGGTTAAGCATCGAGCCTTTTTCCGCATATTCGACGCTTACCATGACACCCCTTCGTTGATTTTGAACACGATTATAACAGAGTGAAACAACGGGAAGACTCACGCATTATTGAACAGAATGCAGCTGGCGTTCCTTCCTGAAAGCAGAGAATAAGCCTGGATAAACGAACGAAAACAACAAGTTGAGCTCACTGCATAAATTCCTGAGCCGCTCGTTTGACGCTGTTCAAATCCGCTAGATCCAGCTGCAAAAACTCCGCCTCCTTTCCAGTCTGGGACTTGAGGTCCTGAATCGCTTCCTTTGCTTTCTCCGGACTCCGCGCAGCGAGGTAGACCTTAGCATTGTGTTGCAGGAGAGCCTACGTCCAGGCAAGTCGGCGAGCTTCCACAAATATCTGCGTTCGCGCAACATACCTTCACTGTCTCCTTCCCCACTCCAATGTTGGCACCGGTAACAATCATTACCTGGCGTGAGATATGTTATGGACGGCACCGTATATCGCGATGGATTAATAATGCCACTCACCTTCCCGGAAAGGTCAGGGACATGGTCCACGGAGTATTTGGCCTGGGGACTGGAATATCATCGACTGAGAATTTGGTCCAAAAAATTCACACCTTCGGCGGCCAGCTCTGCTTCATGATCGACCAATGGGTGCCCATTTTTTGGTAGAAAGTGAAGAGGTTGATGGGGTGGAAAGCTGAGCAAACATCTTGAGGGAGACGCAATTTATGAAGTAGGTCAAGCGATGATCAAAGTGATGTTGTGAAGAGTATTACGTGAGCGAGAGAACAGAAAACCATGAAGAGTTCCCTCTTGGGAATGCATATGCGAGATTTCATTTGCGGGTTAAGCTCCTGAATGAATTTACCATGGGATTCCCAGCCAAAAAGAATAGCACCCCTGCCAAAGTTTCCTTGAACCAGTTCCGCCAACCGGTTTTGGAAGGTGCTTCCCACGACTTGCGGCGCGATCAGTTCAACCCCCAAGTCTCGAAAATCACAGTGGCACCTATGTAATTTCTGTTACGCGTTAGGACCCGTGCTCCTGTGTGTGAAGCTGCCTCTGACTATACGTTCTCCGTATTGCGAAGAATTTCGGCCCGTCGAGAATGCTGCCAAGAGAAAGTAGCGATACTTAACTCATAAATGTACTGGAACGGAGGATCTGTCGAGGTGATTAGCTACTTGCAGAGTCAGAGTCAACGCTTACGAGTATGAGGAGCGTCCTTATGCCGCCGTAATTTTACTTGGCCGCTCGCGAGACATTAAAAGACGCACATCACCGTGATAAATGGCGATGTCCGTGCATAGTATTCAAGCTTGACAGTACTGCAGTGCTGTGCTCTTCCGGACTAGTCGATAGGCGACAGATAAGCATATCTATAAGATAGATAGAATCGTTTGACCTAGTAAGGTCGTAGTCGGAGCTGTAGAATAATAAATACGCGTATTCGCCCACCCTTTAATTCTCAAACTCGTAAATTATTTCAATCTTCCTGGAGTGATCCTTCAGAAACAGATACGTACCAGTCAAGATCGTTCCCTCGTCACGTTTGAATACCCCCTCCAGTCCCTTACTGCCTGTTTGCCTAATCTCGATGTCATCAGCTCAACCTCCATCCCAAGCTCGCGGATACGATGTCCTGCTGTCTTCATGCGCACTCGGCCAGAATAGACCCCAACAAAGTACGGGCGGCGTATGCCAGGGAGATTCTGGCATCGCGACGCAATCATATCCGCGAAGGCATGACGATCCAATTCGTCCTTGAAATCCGTCACCGAGATTGAGCCCAGATTTTTGCAGAGGCAATCTGGTGCCATGAACGCCGAGAGCATCGTTTTATTAAAGGCCAAAGGGGAAACCGGATCGACCGCCAGCTTGATAAGCCCATGCGTCCGGCCGAACAGATCGAGTAACTCGTGGGTCGGAACTCTGCATTCCGAGAGTGTAAGCTCGCGCAGCGTCGAAACGGATCCCGATGAATCCAAAAAGGCCAGAACGTCTTCGACTGGACCGACCGAGTAAAGGGACTGGAGAGCCGGCGCTCTGAGCTGCCTGAGCAGCGAAGGCTTTGAGATCGCTAGACGACGAAGTTTGGGGAGGGTGCACAACACGTGGGAGATGTCGTCGCGTTGACTGTACCCCCCATCGATGTCACATTCGACAAGGTTCGAAGCTAGCGCAAGAATATGGAAGTGCTTTGCAGGTTGGGGATACGTGGCTTTGTACACTGTGAGCTGCGCCCAAGGCAGAACGATTGGCCAAACTTGAGCGCCGCCCTGGGCTCCAAGTACGACACGGCGCAACGCAGGCGCATCTTTGAAAAAGTCGTATTTCGTCAGAGTATCAGCGCGTGTTCCACCAAAAACGAGCTCTTGCAATAGAGGAAGGGAATCGGGTCCTAACGTGGAAAACGCCTCGCTTTGGAAAGCTCGGCTCCCGTCAGCCTCGAAATGAAGTGAGCGCCAGCGTTGGCTGTGGTTCACGAGGTCATGAAGGAGGGTGTCAAACTCCTTGCCAGAGTAGTATGCGAATCGAATATGTAGATCCAGAGGTGCTTCTCTAGTCCGTTCAAGTTGGACATGAAGAAGGTTGTACTCGCGCGCGGTTAAAGTAGTGGCGAAGATGGTGAGAGGAGTCCACAGTGCAGGGAATGCTAACGCCAGGGCACGCCACTGAGAGCAGACTTGTCCAAAGATCCACGGCCCGCTGAGAACCCGGGAGCCACGAGGTCCAACCACAGGAATGGGCGAGGAATCCGTGCGGGGAGAGACCGGTACGAGAGTGAAGATATAGCATAGAATTTCGGAGGGTATGGAGGTAATAGGGGGTCCAGATTCAGCTATGTTGGTCATCGTAGAAGTCGACGAGAGAGCCATAGTGGAGGTGAAGAAACAAGATGTAAACTGAGTCATTTAGGTTGTGACTTCGGTGATTGCCGATTCTGATCACATTGCACACTTTGAAAAAAGGAAAGAGAAATCGCGGGGAAAAAGAGGATGGATTAGTCCTATGTGGACTTGTTACTGATTTGCTACGCGAGGCCGACAACAGCGGCGAGCCCAAATTCAAAAGAAAAACCAAGGCAAGGGTGAAAATCAGTCAGCAGTGCGAAAACCACAGCGAAACGATGAGGAGGAACAACAAGTGATACTGATTACTTAACATTAGCAAAAAAAAATCGTATGCTGATACAAGCTGTGATCTAAAACTACAAACAAAGTTGCCACGCAAAAACAGGCGGTATGAGGCTAGAATACGGGTATATCTATAACAGAGTGGTGGCACAAATAGAACGAAGACGAAGTGTAATGTACGTGGGGGCTGCATGGGTGCAGTACAAATAAGCGAAGATACAGAGAGAGCGAGGGAGGGAGGGGCGAAAGACATAAGAGTGGCAAAAGTGGGCATGAATGGACGTGGGGCAAGGGGAGGTCGATTATGTATTATTGCGACGCAGATTAGGAATCGAGGGGTTGGGGGGAGGTGGTGGTTCGTGGCCCGCTGACCGGCAGTGGGCGGCAAGACGCTTGCGAAGGGCGGTGCATTGGAGCTGTATCACTACACAACACATACACGGTGAGTACAGGTACAGATTTCTCAGAGAGAGAAGACGCACACTCGCACGGCCATAACGCATTCAGGAGATCGAGGGGTACGAGGAAAGACTTCGCAAGCTCCAAGACGTCGCCGAGGGTGGTATCGTTCTCCCACAGTAAGAGGCAGCTGTGAAGGCGCGGTTCAGGTAAGACGCGAAGAAGACGGCGTAAGGAACAAACATGGCAAGTTGGTGGTAAAACCAGGTTACGGAGTAGGGTCGCTGCGTGAGCTGCTGCCCTCGGGGATCGGGGGTGTATTGGATTGACAGGGTGACACGCTTAACAACTTCAGCTTGATAGTAGACTGTAGGGTACGATGAGCACTGCATCGCGGTACGAGAGGAGGAGCAACGGACTCCACTCTTCAGCCTGCCGCCGATTGAAAAGCGGACCAGGACGATTCCCGGAGGGCAAGCCTTGCAGACTATGAAGAAGATTAGCGAGAGTTAGAGAAAAAGCCAATTCCAGCACTCACTTGCGTAAGCCCTTCGTGATGATCAGCTGCGCACTAAGAACAAAAAAACCATCGTATCAGATGAAAGACCGCTCGCGGGAGGTGGGAGAAGTCCTACTTGGATATGTTCTCTCGACAAAGATAGGCAACCGCCGTGTGTAGATTGCACACATGCCCGTCAAGCGCGTCTTGGATAGCCTGTGCCTCGTTCCATGCTTCCTGAAGAGCCTCGGCCTGAGTCTCACGATCATCACGGCTCTCAGCGGTCTGCGCGACGCAGTTGCTGCAAAAGTTGGCGAGCAGCATGCTACGACAATACAGCGCCCAGATGGCGTTCTTGGGATGTGCAGCAGACCCGCCGCCGCCATCTTGTCGTCCGCCACCGAAGCCGCCACGGTCATAGACCTCGTTCGGGAAGAGTAAGAGATACTAAGGACACTCATGAGTATCGCAAAGAGTGAGAGAGAAACGGACACACGTTGGCAGGATCACACATCCTCAATCCCTGACTCTCGTCCACCCTCGTCAATGCCATACACTCCGTCCTGAAGCTCGTAACCAGACTCAAAGCCGCCCAGCACACCCGTCTACACTCCTCATCGCGGATCTCGCGCTCGCCCCAATTTGGGTCCCACGGCAACACGCTCGACCACACGCGATCCAGGTCCGGTGGGGGCGTACCCGGGAGAAGACAAGCGCACTGTACATCGGGCTGAACGTTCACGAGCGGCGCCGCCCCGCGCGCGTAGCGACAGACGTCCGCGCTCCCTGCGTCGATGGACGCCAGTCCAAGGACGCTGATCACTTCGTCTAGAAACGCAAAGGCGCGCGCGAGGCGGTCGGGATGATAATCTGGGTGCGCGGAGGCTTCGTATTGGGCGATAATCTAGATAGATGGATGGATAGATAGAAAGAGGGACAGGAATTGCCTCGTGAGTGATAGAAGACGCGATAAGGGAGCTTGTGACGCACCAGAGCTGCCTCCGCGAGGCTGGCATCAACCCATACTCCTTCACGCCAAGAGCGCTCAAGTGCATCTTGAGCAGAATGGCGAAGTGTGGCGGCACGCTCGCGTCCTACTGCACCACGTTCGGCCTCGCTTGAGCGAATGAGGGCCGCAAGAGCCATGGAAGCGAGGATGAAAGCGGGCTGGAGAGTAAGATACTTGGTCGGACTCCAAAGAGTTTCTAATAGGAAACCCGCATTCACAAAGGATAAAGAGATTGGACTTTCCGTATATCTGTAACGTAGGATAGTGAGACTGAGGGTTGCTCCACCCACAGTAAAGGATGGACGTACAGAAAGCTCAGCTCTGAGGCTATCTCGCGCAGCCTGGTTGTCGGGTCAGTGAGTATCATAATGATTCAGCAAAGATAGTATTACGAGTAGGAGCGAAGGAACGAGTCCCACCAGCCTTGCTGGGCCGCCTGCACTGCTGCAGATGGGAGGCTGGGAAATTTGGCATGGTCGACTTCCGGTAGAGCTGAGGACTGCTGCCCTCCCATGTCGTATGCAAAGGGGGAGACGTCGTAGCCGTAGGACATGGACGAAGGTGGTGCGTATCGCGAGCTAGATGGCGGCTGCGTCGAGGCGGAAAGAGGCTGCGAGCGCTGTAGTACAATATCGTCAGAAAGTTGCCCGAGTCGACAGAAGCCAGCGCACGCACCCTAATTAAGACCGAATCGTCTGTCGAAATTCTGAGGCCTGTCGAGCTGTGCGACGGGACCTGTATAAGTGGGCGGATGGGACGACCGTAGCTATGGGACGGAACGGTGGGTGAGAGATGCGGATGCATTCGGTCATTGAAGTCGTCAAGGCTGGGGGAGGTCTCGTCGCTAAACTTTCGTCTTTTCGGAGACTTTTCGCTTCTTTTCGTCGATCCGGAAGGAGATTCAGACTCCGGGGAGGGGATAGGCATTGGGGAAGGTAACGCGATCATATTTGTCGAAGTGGACGCGACAGGCTCGAGCCTACCCATGGGCAAGGGTTTGTGTGGCAATTCGAGCTCTTCCTCTCCTTCATGCGATTCGGGACGCTTTTTACATCGTCGCTGCCGTGTTCCAGGCTTCTTGTCAGGTCCCCGTCGTTTCGGAGCTGGGTCATATTCGCATTGATCTGCACGTCGGGAGCAATTGGCGCAATAGGGGCGCGTCGAGTCGCAGCGGATTTTCCGAGCGCGACTGTATCACCAGTGAGAAGTAGGGAAAACACGAAAGCGAATTGCGCACCATTGGCGACATGCAATCACGGCTGTCGTTGTCGTTCGTCGCACCGGACGCGCTGGACTCGAGCTACGCTCCGGAGCATCTGTAGATTCGTTCCCTCCAGCATTCAAACTCGAGCTTGCTGCATTGCCTGAGGCCGACATGCCAGCCGGGCGCTCAAACCGGCGAAAATCGTCGGAGACGGCTGGGGCCGACAATGGACCGCGGAGCGGCGGCGATGACAGTTTTGGCGCGGAGTGTGTGGCGGCGGCGGAGCGTAGGGATGAAGGAAGGGTGGAGGAGAGCGGGGAAGACGCGTCGAGGGACGGATTAGTGGGAATCTGTAGTCTTGGGAGAGTAGGCTGCCGGATCGTGGTGCCCTCCAATGCATGGGATATGTTTACGGCCACGGTTCCATAGTCGTAGTGAGACGGTTCCGACGGACCATCTACGGAAGTCGCGCGTGGCTGGTATCGGTCTTGGACAGAGAAAGAACGGTCAGTGAAAAGGGTCCGCGATGTATCAAAAGCCCGCGAGCTAGCGCTAACGAAAGAGAACTCACATGTATTGCCCCCGACGCTTGCCCCATATATCGGCAACGAATGGAACTGCGCGTTTCTGTCACTGGAGGCGTCGGCGCGGGAGGGAGGAGGATAGAGCGCGCTCTGGTGGCGGACTGCCATCGCGGGCGGGGGAAAAGGGACGAGAGGCGAACGTGGGGGTCATAAAGGCCCAGGACACGCGATAAGCAACAGTTAAGCGGCATCAATACCGCAAAGAGAGATCATCCAACTTTGGCCGCTGACATCAGATAAACGGGATCCTTGTGGCGCAACATTTCCGTAAGGGTGAAAATTCGTCAACCGCAGAATAATCGAGATCTAGCAATCGCTCGCCAGGAGGCCAATGCGTGGAGACCAAGCGCTCCCTATTGCCCTTCCCAGGTACCCTATACCGTGGTCTGGCCAGTCTTGTTGTTAACCACGTGTCCGGTCCGTCGTTCCTGCACTTCGTTCACTATTGCCTCCGCGCCGGGATTTAGACATAGTCGGTTCCGAAAACAGCGCCAATTGCGCAAGACGACGATCACCGATTTATCAAATTCGAGCAATCAAATTAAAAGAGCAGCGATCCGTGGAGATGTGCAGTTTCCGAGTTCAATCCGAGTTAGCAAGGAGAGCGCAAAGGCAAGTCAATTGAGCACTCAACGATAGCGTTGGTTCCTGGGACAGAAACGCCTAGAAAAGCCCTCTTGGTCTCCAACGGTCACCTCGGATAACAACCCCTTCCACGCAACGACGTGCGATAGACCGGAATACCCGCCATAACTTACAACCCTTCCTTCCGAGACATTGCGTAAGATTCCAAGTATGAATGCATATCTGTGCGCCATGATGCGTTGTCGATTGAATAAATAGACAGGAGCGCAATGTCGTCCCTGCCACGCGCAATTTATCGTCAACAGGAGTCGCGGAGAAATCGTTAAGGCGATTGGACCCACGAGTTTAGCGGAAGCAAGCTGATATTTCGAATTGGGAAACTGTCCAGCGCGCAAGTCCACGCGCGCTGTGAAGTTTGTGGAGAAATGTCTACAGCTGAGGTTCAAAAGATGGAGCCGGACTTGTCATTGAACAAGGCCGGAACTTACCTGATCATTTGGGACATCAGCCAACGGTGGAGACATCCGTCTAAAGCGGGAGAAAAGAATACCCGGTGTATCAATAATGCCTGACGCGGAAGATCCTCGGGGCATGTCGCTACATGGAAACGGTTCATGGTCTTGCGACACCAACCTGCCACAGAAAGGAACGCAAGTTGAATATCCATGAGATGAGTTGAGCATGGGGAAGGTCAGGAACAGAGAATGCATATTCAAATGGTTTGATCAGCTTGGGCGTCCAAAATATGTTCGTCCATACAACCGTTGAACAGAACCGATGAATCCTGGCTCCTGATGTAGTCCAGGGGAGCCAAAAGTTCTAGATTATCCTAAGGGGTGAGTTGAGGCCGAGTCGTACAGCATCGAGTCAACTTACTCGTTGTTCCTATGAGCGCATGAAAGCCAAGGAAAAGAGGTACTTGTTCAGAGAACATCTACTTTTTCTTTTTGGTCCAGAATTCAAGAAAACAGTCACGAGATAGCTATAGATTCTTGATAAACAAAAGAGGGGTAGGACCCTATGGCGAGAATAATTTGCAATACAATTCAGCAAGGTTGGCATTGAGTTGAAGCCGCCAGTCCCACGACACGGACCCGTGGGGTCTTGGCGAGCGGTCGGTGTTGACCGAGTACCAGGGAAGAAATTACATTGAAGAGGGGTGGTGACAGGGTCAGTTTCCATCGAATCCGAGCTTCCAGAAAGACACACAAAAACGATGGTCAAGGTTCAGAACAAGCTGAAAATTGATGTGATCGTCACATCAATATCCGTCACAACACCTTTTCTCACACCGACTCCCAGTCCCGAATCTTGCCCGAATCCCGACACTCGGGGTCGACGCGTCCGCACCTGGAAGGATGCAACGACGGAAGCTGGACTCGGACTCGATATGGTGAGGGTCGTCCTCTTTTGATCCCTCGACTTGCTCAAAGATGACAAAATTGAGTCGCACTAGTACTGCAATGGACCAGTGGTCTGCCGAGTTGTCTCGAGCTTCCGAATCCACCAACCTCAGATGATCTAGCTAGATATGCATTTTAAAAATTTGAGTATAACCGCTGGATCGTTGAATTTACGCGAGATTGCTCGAAAATGAGTGCGTCATTGACCACCGAACTTCTCGCCCCTCACAACGACACCATACAGATTTTGACTACCTGAACAATACAATATATTCCAAGCGCACTCTCTGCTACTCAATTTATGACAAACCGTGACCTTCCTTCCTGAGCCTTACTGAGCGCAGTTTTGTGAGGCAGCTGTCTTTGTTGACCCAGAAAGGAAGTTGATGGCACCGGAGACAAAGCTTCATTGTTCGCCTATTGCGTCCAAAGTCGAACCGCATATATAAAAGAGCTGAGTCTTTGATTAGAGCCACCATCTCTCTCTCTGCTACCTTTGCCACTCTGCGCATTATCCTTGTAACGAAACTCCCTGTGTCGCTCTTCATACTCCAGTCATCATGCCGTTCACTTCCACCACCGTCCCCAGCTTCCAGTCATACTTATCAGCGTGTTCGGCGGCCCCCATCTTGGGAAAGATCAACGAGGTCGAAGAGCGTCGTGTTAGTGCGTGGGGTGAGAAGGTGTATGTTGGGAAACCCAATCTGTGGATGGTGAGTGGCATTTCAAAGTGCTGGATCTCTCGGTTCTCTAACTGAATTGTCCAGACAGCGGAGGCGGATGAAAATCAACCTCCACAAAGTCCTTCTCGTGTCGACGAATGCCAATATCATCTTCCATCTTTCATTCTCGATTCGGATGACTTTGACATACCGATCCATGCCCTACTTGCGAACGACAACGACGACGAGACAGAGCATAAATATCCAAGCTACAGCTCCCCTGCCCGATGCCGCCATTCCGCCGCGTTTTCTGCGCGCCCCTTGCATTCGTTTCAGCCGCGAGTTAACTCTCAGGATCGCATCTATACAGGGTCGTCGTACACTGCTGTGCCACCATTTCTTTCCTATGATCACTTCCCCTACCTTTTCTCATCCGTCAAAGACGAAGAGAAGGACGCCGGTTCGAATCAATGCGCTTTCAATTATCCTCTGTCACAATGTCGTTCCACATACACATCCCCTTCGCCATCTCCCCCTCCCACTCACCAGCGCGAATCTTCCTCCCAGTCATCTCCTCCTCCCACTTCAACGCGCTCAGTTGCCACTCACACACCCGTCTTCCACCCACCAACCCCCGAAGAACTGGCAGAACACCTCGAGCAATCAACAAACGAGCGGCGACTCCGTGCTCTGATTGCAGAGATGTCGCGCGAGCAGCGCATCCGTGATGCAGCTCAAGGACGTGTACTCCTTCCTCCTTCGCCCCTCTTGATGCCACTCATCATGTCTCCCCCTGAGACTGAGGACATCAGTGTTCCGGCCTCCCCAGAACGGGCCAACACCCCATTCCGCTTCATCCCGTCTCTTCCCGAGCGCTTCCCGTCCCTCTTTGGATTGGGCGGTATAGATGATTTGTTGTATGCCAGCTCGGAAACCGAGTCGGATTTCGATGGAGCTGATTTTGAATTGGCGGAAGTTTTGAGTGATTAGTTAACATCAAACGGAGCGGAAGTAACGGGGGATCATAGATAGATGCGTTGTAATTTTATAACTCGATGTTTCATTGTAACTGTGTCTATTCAATCTAGTCACTGTTTCGTTAGTCTGTCCGTTTTGATTTTCCGAATTGTCTTCCCCAAGTTAAACGCGCCGTATTATGTATATAAGCCGAATCCCAGAGGTATGTAGAGTTCCTTCCGTCTCGAGCCAATTTCCGCGCCAATATACTGGCGACATGTATGTATTTCTCAAATGTGTCTGGTCGTAGAAATCTGAAACACGGCGCTTCCTCCTCGAGCAAGTCAAATGAAACGAAGGCTTTCAAGGGCCATAACTCTGCCTCATTGATTTCGAGAGCAATTGAGCAAAATTCAAGTTGTTGTATGTAACACTTCCATCAGAGCACTGACGGCACGCTTTCGTACGGTTGACTTTATGGTATGGTTGAAGTCGACTTTGACTTCGCAGATGAATGAGATAAACCCAAATTCGTTTGATTTGCTAGGTATACATCCAAATCCAAAGAGAAAATGCTAAATGTGTATGCGTGCGTGCGAGAGCGTAACAATGCAAGAAGTTCAATGCGATTCGTCAAGTTCAATTTAGCAATCCGACGGGATATCGTGGTTGTCGACGTGGTTGGCAGCGTTGACACCGAGACCCTTGCTGGCAAAGGCCGTCCAGAGGAGGCAGCGATTGGCACCCGAGTAACGGTTGACATCGGCTTGCAGCCAGGCGTTGCGTGCGGTGAGGCTAGATAAATAAATGATTATGTCAGTCAGTTGAGAGTTTCCGATGGAAAATGAAATGAGGCGCACAAGGTGGGGTTGCAGGGCTGCAGAGGCAGAGCGTCCAAGAATAGATGCAAGAACACCACATTGCCCTCGGTTCCCGCTAGGTTTTTTGTTTCCTTTGTCAGCAACTGAACTGAACGAAAACAAAGGTGGATGAACTCACTGGGATCAGTCTTGGCCGTTGCTGACCAGCCGTGTTCAGCGACGAGTGCGGCATAAACGTTGTGGAGGAGGTTAGCCCAGACTTCGCCGATGTCTAGCGAGAACGAGATACATATTGAGTGACAACGACGGTAGGTGAGAGAAAGAAAGTGGAGCTAGCTTACTGTGAACCTCGTTCAACTTGCCGACGCTGGCGTAGGTGAGGGGGTTGACCGTTGCGCTGGTGGAGTAAGGGTGGGTGCGGATACCGGCGGCGCTGTTGATGATGTACTGGCCCATAACGTAGTCGGGGACGGCAGACGAAGTCTTCTCGGTCCAGCTACGGGACGACATCAGCCACGGAGAAGAAATTCATCAGCAAGGAAACTCACTCGGCCATAGCATCACTCCAGCCCTCACCCATCCCACCAGCCTCCGTGCTCTGCAAGCACGAGCCCGTTCCGCCGCCAGTCATGCGGTTCGTGACGCCGTGCGTGTTCTCGTGCACAGGGACGTCGTTCTCGAGCGCACCGTCGCGGTTGGGGCTGGTCGAGGTGAAGAGGTACATGCGCATGTGTCCGCTCTGGCCGTCGGGGGGCGTGGCAAAGTCGGCGTTGTTGGATCCGGCGGAGTCCTGGATGGACGCGGTGACGCGGTCGTTGCCCTTGCCTCCCTTGTTGAAGTTGTTGTTCTGGAAGCTGGTAAAAAAAAGGGAATGTATGTTAGTCGAATTTCAGAGTAATGTTAATGATGTTTATGCAACGTACTTGAAGGCAGCTTCGGTGAATCCATAGCGGTAAGTGATGTCGTGGATGGAGTTGACTATACAATTAATTCTTGGTGAGTGCGTGCCTTCAATCATTCGATTCGAATCGACATACCGAGGTAGAAGTTGTTAACGCGGGCAGCGTTAACGTTGACGGTGGTAGTCGGGGCGACGCTAGGGTTCTGGACGTATTCAAAGACGAGCCCGTCACCGGTAGCCGGGGAGGTGTTCGAGGTCGAAGTTTTGTAGGTCAGAACCTGTTATCGTTTCAATACTCTGCCGGCGTGTCGAGCTTGGTGGTACTTACGTTGTTGCCGCTATCAACGATGGATGTGAGAAGACATCTGGAGAAATGAAGATGAGGGACTTACGCGGTAGCGGTGGTGTTGGTTGTGCCATCAGAGTGCCATCCGAGGGGGGCTGCACAGTTGTTAGAACCGGAAAGCGCAGCTAGCAAGTAAGCAGAATGGACTTACAGGCTTCAAGGTCAGCCGGGTCGACGACGTCCTCAAAGCCCTCGAGCAGAGTCTCCTTGGTGATGGGGAGAACACGGTACTACATCCAAACTAAGCAAATATGAATGTCGCTATAAAATACGAAAAACTCACGGTAGCCTTGGCGACATAGTCAGTGAGCGACTCGAGCTTGTTGGTGTTGGCGTTGACGAAAGCGTTGTACCAGGTGCCGGCCTCCTCGTTGCGGATCTGGAGGGCATGGACAAGAACGACTTCACCGTTGTCCTTGGCGAGGTATTCGACGGTGCTGGGGATGTCCGAGACGTAGGTACCGTCGAGAGCAGCCTCCGCCGTCTTCTTGGCATCTTCGAAGGAGACAGAGGGGGTCGTCGACGGGACCTTGCCAGCTATCATCACAATCATTTAGCTCTTGACTGGAAACACTTGAAGGAGAATACATACTGGGCTCAATGAACGAAGAACCAACAGCAACGACCTTGTCATCGGCGTTGAAGGCGACGTTGGAGACAGCGTTGGAGACGATGAGACCGTTCTTGTATAGGATATCAATAAAGATACGGGCGGGGTAAAACTATATCATCACTCACGATGACCTGGTGGGCGTAGGCGTGGGAAGCAACCTCGCCGGCGAAACCACCGTGGTAGCGGGAGTTGACGCCGAGGTGGCTGCTGATGAAGGCCTCAGAGGACTCCTTCAGACTGGCACCCCGCTTGCGCAGGGGGTGGTCAATGCCTTCACCGAAAGTCTAAAGGCTCGTCAGCACAAGACCATACATACATAACCCAAAACCCAAAACTTTTCTTCGAAAAACTTACATCGTACTTCGACTCTGGATGGTAAACCTCGATCTTCACGTCGTTCGCAATGGCGCGAACGCGGTGGGTAGCGTGCTTGGAGTTGGTGGGCACGGTGAGAGCGCCGGTGGAAGAGGCGTAGACGATGGCGAGGAACACCGACGTGAAGAACTTGTTGAAGGCAACCATTTTGGACCAGTGAAGGACGAGAAACGGTGTGGCAGGAGTGCTAGGTGACGAAGCTAGACGACCTGAGGCTGCATTTTCGACGATGGCTGTTTATATGGGCTCTGAGGGAGATTCCCGATTCTGAATCCAGGTGGGGTACCGCATGGGCGGGGTTCCAGAGGCGGTGAAGAATCACAAGTAGCCAGATAAGAAGGAAGGTCGCATGCAGAGTGAAAAAGGGCTTGGCAGCAACGACATATGAGGATCTCGAAGAAGTTTATTTTAGAGTGATGTTCTGTTCAGGTATCGCGACTGGTCGTCGCGGTCCTTGTAGTCCTCGATGTCGCCCGCCAGCAGTGATTGAACAGGCCGCGAGAGATTCAGCAAAATCCAGCATATCGCACGGCGTACAGAGAGAGCTCAACTTCAAGAGTCGTCGTGGTGAGGAAGGAAAAGGAAGCCGTACCAGCGCACTGATTGATTGATCGCTTGACGGACATGCCCTATTATGGTACACTCTACCCACGGTTGACAAGAACATGTGACCCGCACCACGAGCCTGACCGGCGGCAGCTACCGTCGGAAACAAAACTACGCTGCATGTATCAATGACAACAAGCGCGCTCTCAACCAGGTTTGGAACATTTTCCGGTGAACATCACCTATCGTGGTGGGCGGAAATAAACTTCGGCGGGGACATCTCCCCGATATGTTCGAATTCAATTTCTCTCGATAACGAGGAACATGGAAGTTTGTCTCGTATGGACAAGAATTACATCCTCCGCATCGGCCGTGTGCTGGAGCTTCAGAACCCCGGAGAACATGGCGATGACGGAACATAATACGGTCAGACGACGCTATCTCACATCATTGTTGAGTTTTCTGTCGTTGCTGATCACTTTGATGCAGTACTCGGATCCATGAGGTGGGCATGAGGCTCGCAGCACAGATGGGCGGTCGCGACCCACCCCCGCGCTTCCTTTCAGCAAGTCGTTCGTGTTGCGGTACCATAGCGTGGAATGGCGAATTCTGGAAAATCGTTACCGGAATGTGAATGACGGTAAATTTCAACTTGAAGTCTCTCTGAAGATTACAACATTTCTTGTGGACTGAAGTATTGTAAAGAATGGTTGCACACGAGCAAGTTGAAACAGTCGCTTATCGCCTCAGTGTGCAAATTGAATTCGGGGTTCAGAGAATCAGCGTTCTCGGAACTGGCTCCCCGGCATGAGAACAGAGAATTCGAAGTCTTCGAAATCTAGAGGATTTTCCTGGAGCTTAATCATGCCGAATCGCTGCAGCGGCGGCCGGGATGGACGAGTGACCTGAAAAGATCCATCTAAGCGCAAACATGCATTGATACATTTGTTCATTGAGCGTGGATCATTGTATATTGTGGGCACCACGCCATGATCCATCGTAAAATACACGCCGGCGGCATGCAATCTTAACGGTAGCCCGAAACTGCCGAAGTAATAGCAAGTATAGGTGAGCGCCAAGGAATTTGTTCAATTGCAAGTTCAAGTTCAAATAAGATTCCGAGGAAGGAGTGCATTAGTGGGTCCAGCTCGAAGTGATCATTTTCTCCGAGTCGGGAAGTTCACAGGCATTAGAAACGGTTGTAATGAAATTTAAGAGACATTACAAAGAGCGTGGGAACAAACAGCGTTTTCCTGCAAAATGGCCCATGGAGGATCCCAAAAGGACGACTACTCGAAAGTAAGGCTCGTAAAAAGTTGGAAATAAATGTCTGAGCATTTGTAAGTATGAAAAACAATACAGATCCGGGGAGTATCGATACAGGTGTAGGTGTAAGGAACTATATGAGAAGCATAGAATGCATGTCTGTACTTTTCAAGTGCGCGTCGGAAGCCAGAATAAGTAGAGGAAGTTAAAGAGTGGATGCGGCGGGGATGTCGAGCCTGGCACGAAAAAACGAGTGTGGGTGCTTGAGAAAGGTTTTATAACGCGTTTGATGGGTATTGTTTTCTCTTCAACGTTCATGAGTTGTTTGGCCGAAGCAGAGACTAAAGAACTCACCAAATGCAAGAGTACATCTTACAACCTGGTTCCGGCTCAGGTGCGCGCGCAATATTGTCGGGCATCTTGAAGGAAAATGAGAAGAGCTTGAGCCGATAAGAGGAGGAAGCGTTATGCGAGACTTACCTTGATCGCGGGTAAGACGCGCAGTGCGTTCAAGTTCTCTATCGGCGCGGCTGCGACCGAGAGGGCCACTAAATTATTTAAATCGACGTCAGTCTTGGTTTCTCCGCTCATGAAAGAAAGAAAGAGCATACAGCAGGAAGCGACAATTCCAACGAGTAGAGTGAACTGCATTTTGGATGCCAAATGGGCAGTGAATAGACTAGACTGAGGGAGACGGTAGTCTATATAGACGCGGGGGAAAACTCAGAGTCGTGGCGGGGTAATCACAAACCAAGACCATTTAATAGCCCGGGGCTGCTATCTGAGAATAAGGAACAGCTCGTTTGGGGCTACGTGCTTGCATGGGGAATCGCCACAGGGAGTCAGTCATCCACGTAGCGTCTGTCCCAGAAAATTCGAGATTTCCCGATTGGGAACAAAGCGAGATCAAGGTACGAAGGGCCGAATTTGGGCCCGATACTAATGGCGGTGGGGTAAATAAAGAAAATAAAGAAAATAAGTCGCAATAAAAAGAGGGGAATTTGGTCAACTTTGTAGTGACCTTCCCGCCAATGCCAAACATTAGCACATGCTGACCTCAGCCCTTTCGCTGAATAGTTTTCTGTAACCTCATTGTCGCCCCGATTCTTCTGGAAAATCTCTCGAACATTTGTACAGTGTCTAAGGGTGTAGCCTCTTTTTTAAAACGGTATCGGTTCAGAAAGTCCTGCAGTATTAATTGAAAGCTCTCGCATCAACCGATACCAGCGGAGTTTGAACTTCGGCATACGCGTTCCGCGCAGTCCATCACTGCCAGCATACACTCGCCTTCGCCTTGCTCTGTCTCTTGTCTTCCCTCTTGTCTGCTCAGCTTCGAGCCTCAAGTACCCAACTGAAACCTGAACTCTCTGAATCTTGCTCTCGCTAACTGGCCCCGCTGACCGCTGGACAACATCTGGGATCTGACTGGGACTGCGCGACACGAAGAGTGGAGTCAGTGGACTCTTTCGGAAAATATGCTAAACAAACGCGACAACACCTTAAGTCGATATGAATGATGCATTGAGGGATATGTTTGTAGAAAGCCGGTCTGGGGCTGTTTGCTTCCTTTGCAGCGCCGTGCTCAGCTTTCCAGATTTCTGGAACGCTTCGCTCGTCGCTGCTAGGGAATGTGTAACACATCTACCACCATACCCCCGTGCAACAACGATGCAGCTCTGTGATGAAATGTGCACGCCGGCCCTCACTTTCATTTCCCTTATGACGCTAGGCAGTTCAACGCAAGACAAGGATATATTCAAGGCTATTACGACCATCGAGCCTTGGTACAAATGACATTTGGATACTTTGGATTGCGCCCGACACAACTCTTGTCGCTACCCGACTTTCCGCAATCCCGGCATTTGTACTGGCAAAGATCGACGTTTCTCGAACCATTGCAGTATTGTACTGCGCACTTCCGGCAGGTACGTCGTGCTCGCTTGTTGGCTACGGGATTTGGGGGCAGACTGTCGGCAGCGCGCTTTCTCGAGAGCTGTTGTATCAGCATCTCGTATGTTCGGGGAGGCGCAAGTGGACTGGGAGCGACGCCGCTGGTACTTGAGCTCGCAGTGAAAGAGAACGTCGACGCGGCTATTCCAGTGCTGCTAGCAAGTCCGGAGGAGAGAACGGCTGGCGAGGCAATGTCCGCCGTCGGGTCTGCAGGGACACACGGTGGATCTTCGAGTGCTAGCAAGCCGGCCGGTACATTGTGCGGCTTCATGGATGTCTGCGGAACCGGAGGAGCCATGCTGAGTCGTGTCGGCTCACTGAGTTGTGCTATCAACGGTGCACGCTCGTTGAGGGTCATCGATTTGGTCTGTTTGGTGTTCATATTGGTCTTCCATCTCCCATTGAAGTACGCCTTCAATTGCTCTGGCAACTAGACATCGATGAGCATGTACATTGAATGAATTCAAATATGCATTATTATACCTTGTACGAGATCTTGTCGTCTGTGTCCGCGTAAGCATTCCAAATCTTTACAGCTTTCTCGAGACCGGGTACAGTCTTGAGGTCGAAGCAGTTAGCCATGAGCTTCCAGAACAGATGCTCTTCTTGGTCATTGCTGAGCGGGAGAACAGCTTTGCGAGTACATTGGAGTGCGGCGAGATAGCGATGGCGGTATTTTTTGAAGTCAAGAGATGGCTCATACGCAGCCATCCCATATCGAAACCGTACGTCTTCTGGAATGGGGAGCACACCCGAGGTTTCGATTGTTTGCTGATACAAATTCCCGTTCACCCAACCAGTGACGAGCTGGGGTGAAACGAGAATGTCCTGAACAAAATATAAGAGCTCTTGCATCTCGTTGATGAGCCAAATGCTGTAGTGTCGGTTATATCGTTTGCCAGTACTGTTGTAGGTTCCGACCTGAGAATAGTGTTACTCAAATATGTATCGAAGCCGAAATGGATAACTGACAAGGAGGTTATGCCGGAGGATGAATTCCTTCAAGCAGGCATTTGCGTGCCGAATGCCAGCCCCCGAGGTGGGCATACGGGAACGAAGGTGAGTGTGGACTCCGCCTTCAGTATTATTTGTACCTCGCATGCACCGATATATTGGCAGGCCCGTTTTCGCGTCAACACCTATTTTGAAGTAGAGCGGAATGCCGGGAGGGTCAGAGAGAAATCCGCGGTATATAAGGTCCAGAACATTTTTCGCGACGGCCCAAGCTGCAGAATTGAATAGCGGTAAACCAGTTGTCGCATCTTTCAAAGGACCAAAGACTCGGAAGACTTCCGAGACGTCACGGTGCAATTGTTGAGGCGGAGGAATGATTCGTTTGCATCTGCGCCAAACCCAATCTGACGATTTCGCAAGCATTTCGGTCCATGTACGCTGAGGGGTTTGACGGAGACCCCAAGCGACGATTCGAGCCTTGTCCTCAGCATCTGGGATGAATATTGCATCCCGCAGAGCCCGCGCAAACTCGACGCGGAGGCCATGCACGACTGAGATGTAAAACATGTTGAATACATGGAATGGATCCTTGAGCGTGCGGCTGTAGATAACGACACTCCACTCTTTTGGCTCATCAAGAACACGCGCGCCCTCCTCCGCGCTCTGTGAATCCCTCGCGCAGCCCTGGATAGCCGTGGCGGTTTGACATGTCGATGAATGAAACTCTGCCAACATCAAATCCCCAAAATCTGAAGGCTCCATGGCAGGCTCTTCATCTCGGATCGCATTGAGCGAGTTGGGTCCGGTGGATGATGCCTCGGTGGGACAGGGTTGTAAGGCAGGTACTGGCCCCGTGCCAAACGATGTTCCGAGGCGGACATGAGATCTCGAGCAAACAATCTGAAAGGGTGCAGGGCCGAACGCGGAAAGAGGTTGGCGGCGATGAGTGGTAACTATCGCTGCGGGAACAAGAACCTCCAATATCTCCACCAAGCATCGGGTCTTCGAGATATTGACCCCATCGTACGCTCCTCCGAGGGCAGAAATTTTTCCGCGTGCAATCACACGCCCTTGATCTGCGTTGAAGAGCAGGATCGCAGTGTCGATAGATGGAGATTTGGGAAGGGGAGAAGGAACTGGAATTGCAATGATGCCATCGTACAAACAAAGGCAGGCATAAACGTCGAGCGCAGCATAGCGAAGTTGACCTTCCGAGAGCTGTTCTTGATCCCATGCGACACTGAGCCTCTCGGCCACATTTTTGTTGAGTCGGCGCTCAAGAATAATCGCGCACAGGTCAGCAAGACTAGCCTGTGCAGAGGAGACCAGAAGACGATCTTTTGCAAGCTTTGCAAGATCAACACCTCCCACAAACACGGTCGTAGACGCAATCGTCTCCTGCAGGTACTTGAGATCCGCACCCACAGCTCTTCCTACTTTCAAGACACGGGGATTTGATAGAAGTTTTATGAGTGATTGGGGTAAACGACCGCCAGAGAGCATTTTTCCGATCTAAAAATCCAAAAGTCTGAGCGAGAATTGGGAGACTGGAATAAAAAAGGAGCCCAACCTGCAAGATGTAGATGTGATCCTTATACGCAATCTGGAATATAGCAGTCTGGCCACGGCCAGTCACATATCCCTGCGCTGATGTCTCTACATTCCACTCTGAGTCGACAAAAACAACCAGATTGCGCTTCGAGTTGTCGTCGGGAAGATCATAAAGGATGCTATCCATAGCTGAATTGATTGTTTGTAAACTGTCAAGTACCTGGATCTTGACCGTCGATGGGATTTCCAAAGGTTCGAGGTGAGGGTATTTTTCGACGGCAACAACTGCCTCTCGAAGCGATGGAAAGCAGCGTTCAAGAAAATCCTTATCGGACATGTTGTCGGTATAGAAAAGTGCGGGTTGGTCGTGACCGTAAAGTCGAAGCGAGTCGCGCAAGCGATTGAGGGCGAGCTCAAATTGGGAATGGGATTTCGTAGCAACAAGGTTGCAGATGCGGATCTCGCCCCGCTCATTGGTCACTGTCAGTAACGCGGTGAATATCTGCTCTCCGTTGATCTTCGCAATGTGTTTTGCAAGCTAAATTAATTGTAAGCCGCAAGCGACGACAAAGCAGAAGCAAGTAAGCAATACCTTGAAGCTGTGGTCAATTTGGCCGATTTGTAGGGGCAAGAGAGCAGTATGCTGCTCATACTGATGAGCATGGTCTTCAATGAATTTATCAAAGATGTCGCGAAGCCACTGCGAGCTGGGTATGAAACCATGAAAACCCTCGGCGGAGACGTCTTCAAACGGAAGAAAACTTTTGAAGCGCCGCTGATTATCAGTGAATTGCGCCATCTGAATATGCTCCGCGAGAGTTGAGAGGTACGAGATATGAAGCTGGTCATATTTCTCCAGATGACGGACCCGAAGGGCATCAGCGAACTGTTTCGCACCCATTCCGCTTTGAAAACAACTCCGCATGAACATGAAAAGGCTCTCTGACAACCCGCTTCGGTGCGTCAAAATAGCAGGGAATCGGGAAGATAGCGCGCGCGGAAGCTTTTGGATAATCCGCGAGTCCCAGCTGCGAAATGTGACAGTTTTGAGCTTGGATTTTGGATTGACGCAGTGGGAGCACCGGTAACGGTAGCCGATAATGTAAAATGTACGATCCAAATCAACACAGCGGCGGGGTCGAGGGATATGACCGTGCCGATGAAGGACATGGCCACATTGCGGGCAAGGGATTCCCTGCGCGAGCAGAGCCTGGGGATCCCACAAGAAAAATGATACACGGTAGAGCTGCTGAGGCCCGAAATCTTGATTGAAACTCCGCATGGAAAAATACGGATCCGACTCGGGGAACCAAAAGCAATGATGATCACGATACAGAGGAGGAAGTCCATCTTTACGTCGGATCCCGGACTCTTTGACCTTTTCATGGAACTGCAATGAAAGCCAGTCTGGAAGCGGCCGCGCAGTGCGTCGTGGCTTGGGATGTAATGAATCTCCTTCACCATCCGAACGCCCCGAGTCAGCGACCTCTGGATCTCCCTCATCAGAAACACCATCCTCATCCGCACCATCATCGTCTCCGTCCTCGTCTCCTATTCCATCATCGAGAAGGGCGCCGTAGGTATCTTCAACAGAAAGTGCCGCATCGGTGTCGGGGTCGGTCAAGATTTGCTCAGAAGAATTGGAGGTGGGAGTAAGGTCTGTATCTGGTATGGATACGGTCTGGGGAACTTGAAGCGTGGTTGATGTAGGCAGCGCTGAGACACTGCCCAAATTGGCTTGCTGAACTCGAGCGGCGGCCTCAGCAATATGCCGCTGGCGCGTAGGATCTGGTATCCCTTTGACATGCTTTAATTGACAACCAGTCAGCCGCTTCCGTAGTTATAGATTACAAAAATAAGATAGGCACGTACAATGCGCTCTCCGGGCTCCCTGATTCGAATTTGAACGGGCTTTGGTGGTGGGTGCTTTGGAGGGCGACCGACCGGCCGAGACGCAGGCTCGGGGGATGATTCTTGTTCCCCAGCAGCGATTCTTGCTTCGCGCTCGCGCTGCTCGCGTTGCAGATGACCCGTACCAGGCGGGCGTCCCAGGCGTTTCGATGAAGGCTCGGATGCAGTCTTTTTCTTGTTTTTAGATCCCTTTGGTCGTCCAGGCCTTCTTTTGCTGGAGTTTGACACGTCCGACACCGATTTCGAAGGTAAATTGATATCAGTGCTACCTCGTTTGTTTAGACTGGCAGATGTGCTCAAAAAATTCTTGAAACGCACTCATTATGGAGTGAATGCTCGTCGCTGCCTCCTGGTTCAGAATTGTGGTGTTCCATTGCGCCAAATTCGCGTTGCAGGGAACAGGTATGCTCCTCCTCAGTATTGAAAAACTTGAATGAAAAGTTGGCTTAAAATCGTTAGCGATGAAGAAAACGCGTGTTTGAAGGACCATATAGCATACCTAGAGAGTTCTAGCGACGCAAAAACCCAAACGACGCGTCGATACGTTGGTCGACGCGCACGACTGAATATGATACTAGAATTATCTGGATGGCCATTATGAAGACTATTTGGCAAAGCTAAAGCCGGGAGCTTACTTATATAGATTGAACATATGTTGTTATAAGTTGTAGAGTGTACAGTAACAAGCAGAGAGAGTAGAGAGAAAGAGCAAAGTCAATTTGTCGTCTCGTAGCTCAGGGGTGTTTCACATTATGTAAACGGATCACCGGACCGTCAATTCAGACTCCGCTGGTATCCCGATACTGGTATCGGACACCGCCATCAGTATCGAGCCCGAATTTGGCCCGATACTAATGGCGGTGGGGTAAATAAAGAAAATAAAGAAAATAAGTCGCAATAAAAAGAGGGGAATTTGGTCAACTTTGTAGTGACCTTCCCGCCAATGCCAAACATTAGCACATGCTGACCTCAGCCCTTTCGCTGAATAGTTTTCTGTAACCTCATTGTCGCCCCGATTCTTCTGGAAAATCTCTCGAACATTTGTACAGTGTCTAAGGGTGTAGCCTCTTTTTTAAAACGGTATCGGTTCAGAAAGTCCTGCAGTATTAATTGAAAGCTCTCGCATCAACCGATACCAGCGGAGTTTGAACTTCGGCATACGCGTTCCGCGCAGTCCATCACTGCCAGCATACACTCGCCTTCGCCTTGCTCTGTCTCTTGTCTTCCCTCTTGTCTGCTCAGCTTCGAGCCTCAAGTACCCAACTGAAACCTGAACTCTCTGAATCTTGCTCTCGCTAACTGGCCCCGCTGACCGCTGGACAACATCTGGGATCTGACTGGGACTGCGCGACACGAAGAGTGGAGTCAGTGGACTCTTTCGGAAAATATGCTAAACAAACGCGACAACACCTTAAGTCGATATGAATGATGCATTGAGGGATATGTTTGTAGAAAGCCGGTCTGGGGCTGTTTGCTTCCTTTGCAGCGCCGTGCTCAGCTTTCCAGATTTCTGGAACGCTTCGCTCGTCGCTGCTAGGGAATGTGTAACACATCTACCACCATACCCCCGTGCAACAACGATGCAGCTCTGTGATGAAATGTGCACGCCGGCCCTCACTTTCATTTCCCTTATGACGCTAGGCAGTTCAACGCAAGACAAGGATATATTCAAGGCTATTACGACCATCGAGCCTTGGTACAAATGACATTTGGATACTTTGGATTGCGCCCGACACAACTCTTGTCGCTACCCGACTTTCCGCAATCCCGGCATTTGTACTGGCAAAGATCGACGTTTCTCGAACCATTGCAGTATTGTACTGCGCACTTCCGGCAGGTACGTCGTGCTCGCTTGTTGGCTACGGGATTTGGGGGCAGACTGTCGGCAGCGCGCTTTCTCGAGAGCTGTTGTATCAGCATCTCGTATGTTCGGGGAGGCGCAAGTGGACTGGGAGCGACGCCGCTGGTACTTGAGCTCGCAGTGAAAGAGAACGTCGACGCGGCTATTCCAGTGCTGCTAGCAAGTCCGGAGGAGAGAACGGCTGGCGAGGCAATGTCCGCCGTCGGGTCTGCAGGGACACACGGTGGATCTTCGAGTGCTAGCAAGCCGGCCGGTACATTGTGCGGCTTCATGGATGTCTGCGGAACCGGAGGAGCCATGCTGAGTCGTGTCGGCTCACTGAGTTGTGCTATCAACGGTGCACGCTCGTTGAGGGTCATCGATTTGGTCTGTTTGGTGTTCATATTGGTCTTCCATCTCCCATTGAAGTACGCCTTCAATTGCTCTGGCAACTAGACATCGATGAGCATGTACATTGAATGAATTCAAATATGCATTATTATACCTTGTACGAGATCTTGTCGTCTGTGTCCGCGTAAGCATTCCAAATCTTTACAGCTTTCTCGAGACCGGGTACAGTCTTGAGGTCGAAGCAGTTAGCCATGAGCTTCCAGAACAGATGCTCTTCTTGGTCATTGCTGAGCGGGAGAACAGCTTTGCGAGTACATTGGAGTGCGGCGAGATAGCGATGGCGGTATTTTTTGAAGTCAAGAGATGGCTCATACGCAGCCATCCCATATCGAAACCGTACGTCTTCTGGAATGGGGAGCACACCCGAGGTTTCGATTGTTTGCTGATACAAATTCCCGTTCACCCAACCAGTGACGAGCTGGGGTGAAACGAGAATGTCCTGAACAAAATATAAGAGCTCTTGCATCTCGTTGATGAGCCAAATGCTGTAGTGTCGGTTATATCGTTTGCCAGTACTGTTGTAGGTTCCGACCTGAGAATAGTGTTACTCAAATATGTATCGAAGCCGAAATGGATAACTGACAAGGAG
The DNA here is from genome assembly GCA_037176885.1 of Favolaschia claudopus. Taxonomy (NCBI): domain Eukaryota; kingdom Fungi; phylum Basidiomycota; class Agaricomycetes; order Agaricales; family Mycenaceae; genus Favolaschia; species Favolaschia claudopus. Next base: position 2,180,844 of record JAWWNJ010000005.1, read on the forward strand.
GTTATGCCGGAGGATGAATTCCTTCAAGCAGGCATTTGCGTGCCGAATGCCAGCCCCCGAGGTGGGCATACGGGAACGAAGGTGAGTGTGGACTCCGCCTTCAGTATTATTTGTACCTCGCATGCACCGATATATTGGCAGGCCCGTTTTCGCGTCAACACCTATTTTGAAGTAGAGCGGAATGCCGGGAGGGTCAGAGAGAAATCCGCGGTATATAAGGTCCAGAACATTTTTCGCGACGGCCCAAGCTGCAGAATTGAATAGCGGTAAACCAGTTGTCGCATCTTTCAAAGGACCAAAGACTCGGAAGACTTCCGAGACGTCACGGTGCAATTGTTGAGGCGGAGGAATGATTCGTTTGCATCTGCGCCAAACCCAATCTGACGATTTCGCAAGCATTTCGGTCCATGTACGCTGAGGGGTTTGACGGAGACCCCAAGCGACGATTCGAGCCTTGTCCTCAGCATCTGGGATGAATATTGCATCCCGCAGAGCCCGCGCAAACTCGACGCGGAGGCCATGCACGACTGAGATGTAAAACATGTTGAATACATGGAATGGATCCTTGAGCGTGCGGCTGTAGATAACGACACTCCACTCTTTTGGCTCATCAAGAACACGCGCGCCCTCCTCCGCGCTCTGTGAATCCCTCGCGCAGCCCTGGATAGCCGTGGCGGTTTGACATGTCGATGAATGAAACTCTGCCAACATCAAATCCCCAAAATCTGAAGGCTCCATGGCAGGCTCTTCATCTCGGATCGCATTGAGCGAGTTGGGTCCGGTGGATGATGCCTCGGTGGGACAGGGTTGTAAGGCAGGTACTGGCCCCGTGCCAAACGATGTTCCGAGGCGGACATGAGATCTCGAGCAAACAATCTGAAAGGGTGCAGGGCCGAACGCGGAAAGAGGTTGGCGGCGATGAGTGGTAACTATCGCTGCGGGAACAAGAACCTCCAATATCTCCACCAAGCATCGGGTCTTCGAGATATTGACCCCATCGTACGCTCCTCCGAGGGCAGAAATTTTTCCGCGTGCAATCACACGCCCTTGATCTGCGTTGAAGAGCAGGATCGCAGTGTCGATAGATGGAGATTTGGGAAGGGGAGAAGGAACTGGAATTGCAATGATGCCATCGTACAAACAAAGGCAGGCATAAACGTCGAGCGCAGCATAGCGAAGTTGACCTTCCGAGAGCTGTTCTTGATCCCATGCGACACTGAGCCTCTCGGCCACATTTTTGTTGAGTCGGCGCTCAAGAATAATCGCGCACAGGTCAGCAAGACTAGCCTGTGCAGAGGAGACCAGAAGACGATCTTTTGCAAGCTTTGCAAGATCAACACCTCCCACAAACACGGTCGTAGACGCAATCGTCTCCTGCAGGTACTTGAGATCCGCACCCACAGCTCTTCCTACTTTCAAGACACGGGGATTTGATAGAAGTTTTATGAGTGATTGGGGTAAACGACCGCCAGAGAGCATTTTTCCGATCTAAAAATCCAAAAGTCTGAGCGAGAATTGGGAGACTGGAATAAAAAAGGAGCCCAACCTGCAAGATGTAGATGTGATCCTTATACGCAATCTGGAATATAGCAGTCTGGCCACGGCCAGTCACATATCCCTGCGCTGATGTCTCTACATTCCACTCTGAGTCGACAAAAACAACCAGATTGCGCTTCGAGTTGTCGTCGGGAAGATCATAAAGGATGCTATCCATAGCTGAATTGATTGTTTGTAAACTGTCAAGTACCTGGATCTTGACCGTCGATGGGATTTCCAAAGGTTCGAGGTGAGGGTATTTTTCGACGGCAACAACTGCCTCTCGAAGCGATGGAAAGCAGCGTTCAAGAAAATCCTTATCGGACATGTTGTCGGTATAGAAAAGTGCGGGTTGGTCGTGACCGTAAAGTCGAAGCGAGTCGCGCAAGCGATTGAGGGCGAGCTCAAATTGGGAATGGGATTTCGTAGCAACAAGGTTGCAGATGCGGATCTCGCCCCGCTCATTGGTCACTGTCAGTAACGCGGTGAATATCTGCTCTCCGTTGATCTTCGCAATGTGTTTTGCAAGCTAAATTAATTGTAAGCCGCAAGCGACGACAAAGCAGAAGCAAGTAAGCAATACCTTGAAGCTGTGGTCAATTTGGCCGATTTGTAGGGGCAAGAGAGCAGTATGCTGCTCATACTGATGAGCATGGTCTTCAATGAATTTATCAAAGATGTCGCGAAGCCACTGCGAGCTGGGTATGAAACCATGAAAACCCTCGGCGGAGACGTCTTCAAACGGAAGAAAACTTTTGAAGCGCCGCTGATTATCAGTGAATTGCGCCATCTGAATATGCTCCGCGAGAGTTGAGAGGTACGAGATATGAAGCTGGTCATATTTCTCCAGATGACGGACCCGAAGGGCATCAGCGAACTGTTTCGCACCCATTCCGCTTTGAAAACAACTCCGCATGAACATGAAAAGGCTCTCTGACAACCCGCTTCGGTGCGTCAAAATAGCAGGGAATCGGGAAGATAGCGCGCGCGGAAGCTTTTGGATAATCCGCGAGTCCCAGCTGCGAAATGTGACAGTTTTGAGCTTGGATTTTGGATTGACGCAGTGGGAGCACCGGTAACGGTAGCCGATAATGTAAAATGTACGATCCAAATCAACACAGCGGCGGGGTCGAGGGATATGACCGTGCCGATGAAGGACATGGCCACATTGCGGGCAAGGGATTCCCTGCGCGAGCAGAGCCTGGGGATCCCACAAGAAAAATGATACACGGTAGAGCTGCTGAGGCCCGAAATCTTGATTGAAACTCCGCATGGAAAAATACGGATCCGACTCGGGGAACCAAAAGCAATGATGATCACGATACAGAGGAGGAAGTCCATCTTTACGTCGGATCCCGGACTCTTTGACCTTTTCATGGAACTGCAATGAAAGCCAGTCTGGAAGCGGCCGCGCAGTGCGTCGTGGCTTGGGATGTAATGAATCTCCTTCACCATCCGAACGCCCCGAGTCAGCGACCTCTGGATCTCCCTCATCAGAAACACCATCCTCATCCGCACCATCATCGTCTCCGTCCTCGTCTCCTATTCCATCATCGAGAAGGGCGCCGTAGGTATCTTCAACAGAAAGTGCCGCATCGGTGTCGGGGTCGGTCAAGATTTGCTCAGAAGAATTGGAGGTGGGAGTAAGGTCTGTATCTGGTATGGATACGGTCTGGGGAACTTGAAGCGTGGTTGATGTAGGCAGCGCTGAGACACTGCCCAAATTGGCTTGCTGAACTCGAGCGGCGGCCTCAGCAATATGCCGCTGGCGCGTAGGATCTGGTATCCCTTTGACATGCTTTAATTGACAACCAGTCAGCCGCTTCCGTAGTTATAGATTACAAAAATAAGATAGGCACGTACAATGCGCTCTCCGGGCTCCCTGATTCGAATTTGAACGGGCTTTGGTGGTGGGTGCTTTGGAGGGCGACCGACCGGCCGAGACGCAGGCTCGGGGGATGATTCTTGTTCCCCAGCAGCGATTCTTGCTTCGCGCTCGCGCTGCTCGCGTTGCAGATGACCCGTACCAGGCGGGCGTCCCAGGCGTTTCGATGAAGGCTCGGATGCAGTCTTTTTCTTGTTTTTAGATCCCTTTGGTCGTCCAGGCCTTCTTTTGCTGGAGTTTGACACGTCCGACACCGATTTCGAAGGTAAATTGATATCAGTGCTACCTCGTTTGTTTAGACTGGCAGATGTGCTCAAAAAATTCTTGAAACGCACTCATTATGGAGTGAATGCTCGTCGCTGCCTCCTGGTTCAGAATTGTGGTGTTCCATTGCGCCAAATTCGCGTTGCAGGGAACAGGTATGCTCCTCCTCAGTATTGAAAAACTTGAATGAAAAGTTGGCTTAAAATCGTTAGCGATGAAGAAAACGCGTGTTTGAAGGACCATATAGCATACCTAGAGAGTTCTAGCGACGCAAAAACCCAAACGACGCGTCGATACGTTGGTCGACGCGCACGACTGAATATGATACTAGAATTATCTGGATGGCCATTATGAAGACTATTTGGCAAAGCTAAAGCCGGGAGCTTACTTATATAGATTGAACATATGTTGTTATAAGTTGTAGAGTGTACAGTAACAAGCAGAGAGAGTAGAGAGAAAGAGCAAAGTCAATTTGTCGTCTCGTAGCTCAGGGGTGTTTCACATTATGTAAACGGATCACCGGACCGTCAATTCAGACTCCGCTGGTATCCCGATACTGGTATCGGACACCGCCATCAGTATCGAGCCCGAATTTGGAGTGACTATCGAGTGGGATTGATGGGAAAGGGTAGCGTTTGTTCCGCTTTGGGACGTCGCTTTGTGCGAGGATTTTTGGGACAGCGATGCATGGAAAAAAATACAGACGATGCCAGTGTTCGGGTGCCAGAATTAGCGAGCTAAAGACTAAAGTGGCGGATGGGCGCTGGTACCGCGGTCGACAGGGGGATGCGTGGTGTTTGGGAGAAGAGAGGATGCATAGTTTGACATTGTTCTCGTCTGGGATGTCGCTTTCACCGACCGTTTTCGGCCCAAAAAAATTCCGAAAATTTCAGACGCGTCCCGAGTGCTTGTCAACTTGTTACTTGGCCCCAAGCTCCTAGGATATGGGCAGTGCAGCGGGCATATATCAACGGAATCCAACGCAAGCCAACCACACTGAGTTCAAAGCGTCGGACACCATGGCAGAGAGGAAGGGGAGTTTGTGAGTTGCCGACTTTTCGCCCCAATCACGTGCTCCCGAAAAGGAAATTCGCGTGCTGTGTTTGGCGTGGCCACAGCGAACCGCGAGCCGGCTCGTTTCTTCAATGAATCACATTGTTCTAAGTTGAGCTGAATGTCGGTGGCAAGGGACTCGGAGGCAAAGAAAAAGAGTTCAAGTTCATACAGTTGAAATATTCACAGATTTATTAGGAATTTGGGAATTGCGTCAATTATTTCCACAGAAGGGACACCATTTCTACTAGGACATGAAGTGTAAGGCCAAACGGAGATGCAACGCATCCCAATCATTGAATCAAGAATGTAGGTAAGAGAGCTTTGAAAAATGCCGTGCAAAAGGCGCAGCGACAGATGCCTCGGACGGGGTGGCAGAGGAGCGACGGGATGAAGGAGGACAAGTATCTTCAAAAAGAAATGCTACCCGGGCACACGAGCACAAGGAACACAGTAAAGCCATACCTAGTGCTACACCATGCAGCACCATGCCCGATAAACCGCTCCTCCCCTTCCCGCTGCCACATGCGTCGCTGACTTGAAGGCACCGCTGTGTCCACAAATTGCAGTGATGGAGGTCGGTGGGGTGTTGCAACTTGGGCAATGGGAGGTGACGAGTGGGGAACGCCGTGCATTTCGTCCTCGGCGACGGTATTGACGATATAAACGAGAGGGGCGGTGGCATGTGCGTGGGAGGAAGGCAAGCCGAAGTGATGGAGTCACCGGAAGGTCCACGGAGGAGCTGAGCCTAGCTGAGCCGGTTCGTCAGTTTGACGTTCGAACAAATAGGACACGCGAATTTCCTTTTCGGGAGCACGTGATTGGGGCGAAAAGTCAAAAGCTGAGTTTGTGCTTGTTATTATTTGCTTTTGATTATCGATGCCAAACACTGCCTCTAGAGCTTCTTCACATCTTCCATCCATCGTCCTGGTTGACACGGACGCACTTATGGCCATTATTGCACTCAGCAGGATCAAGTCAACGTATCGCGCTATGTCTCATTCTCAATAGGTTCCATTTAACTCAGCCGCCAAATGATGCGCCCTTGATGCGCCATCATGGATGACACATCCCCACAGATGTGTTGATGGCGCTTAACGTCACATGGACCGGTCCGAGAATTGCCGGTCCTCTTCTTCTCAAACACCCATGTTCCACGACTGTTCTTTCGTCCGCCGTATCGTTCTGGATACTTTGCAACGCAATTCTCCAGGGAAATGAAGCTCTCTTATTTATTCCCCGCTGTCCCTCTGGGCTCTCTAGCTCAAGTACATCGAAAGTCGGAGTCGGAAGAATGAACGACAAACCTTGAATACCTATCGCAACTCTGAGGTCGCTGAAGGTGTGTGGCCTCGCCACCGTTGCCTCCTACATCTTCCGTCGTCCTTCGACAGCTTTGCGTTCACTTCCGCCTCTGCTCCCGACAGCCCAACACTCCACGCCGTTGCTCTCGGATATCGTACAGTACAGTAACTTATGTTCTCCAAATGTGGGACAGAGTCACTCTTTCAATGCAATTTGCGCGTGTACACTAATATATAACAGTATTTGACATGTCTGCGTACGATTCGGAACTAACTTATCCCTTTCTAGTGTCAATATTGAGACTATTCTATTGTGCCTCTTATGCCTTACGAAAATAGATGTAATTCCAAAATAAAAGTACGATGGGCCCCTGCCCCAAGTTCATTTTCTGAGACGCGAAGGCCGATCGGGTTTACGCGGCCGATTCACGTCAGTAAAAGCCTCATTCAGCCACGTCGTTGCCGCCGTCGCTGGCATCGTCGCCACAGAAGCACGGCAACGACGGCGCCGATGACGCCCAATGAACCATGTACAAACTGTGGTTTCGCGTCAGCTCCTCCCGACGCCTGCGACCAGACGGAGCTACACTTCTTTCCCCATCATCTCAGTGGAAGCAACGAGCCACCGACGGATCTGGAAACCCTCCATCTCGAAAAGGCTCTAGCTCAAAAGCGAGTTTTAATCTCCGATCTAGACGACAAAATCGCGGCTCTGCAGTCCAAAATCGCGGAATATCAACGCTTGCGGCAATCCGCCGCGTTGCAGATACAAAGGGACACCGCCATCCTCTCCGCCGTCCGGCGCATCCCGCACGACGTCTTGCTCGAGATCTTTGCCTGGACTGTCCCGGACGATGCGCGCATGAAACACGTGCATGCGACGCACCGCTGTCCATGGGTGCTCGGGCACGTCTGCAGCCGCTGGCGCGCCATTAGCGTTGGCTCGCCCAAGCTGTGGACCCACATCGACCGACGGCTGCCCCTCGGCATGATTAAAGCTCAGCTGGACCGGTCTTTACCCCACCCGTTGACCGTCGAGCTCGGGTTCTCCGATAAAGGACGCGTTGAGCTCCTCATTGCCTGCTCGTCGCGATGGGAGGCCGCCGACATCGAGATGCGTGGGCTGATGGGTCCGGCCCTCGCAGCGGTCCAGGGACAGCTTCCGCTACTAAGGCGTCTGAAGTATCACGATAACAATGGCTTTCGGTTGTTCGGCGCTTTCTCGTCAGCACCTGTGCTGCGCGATGTGTCGCTTTCGGGGAGAGCGTCGGTGGTGCTTCCGTGGAGTCAGGTGAAACGACTCAATTTGAAGTTATTGGATTCCACCATTCTTAATCCATTGGAAGAAGCTCAGAATATAGAGGAGCTGAGCGTCACTGGTCGACCTCTAGGACAGCTTCCCTCCCCTGGCGCAATGGAACTGTCATGCTTGCGGAAGCTGCTCATCAAAAATGGTGTCTTCCTAGATTCGCTAATCCTCCCCGCGCTCAACGATCTATACGTCTCAATGGACCTGACCTCCGTCCCCTCCCTCATCCACCGCTCGAATTGCCACCTGACGCGATTCACAACAGACGTGCAATGCATGTCCGCCGACATCCTCACCATCCTCGAACTAACCCCCAGCCTCGTCGACCTCCGCATCTCTGCGATCCAAGACGTCAAAGTCCTCCTCTCCCGCCTGACGATCAACAACTCCTCCTCCGAGTTGACGGCGTATACCCGCCCGCTAGTGCCCGCCCTGCGCGCTCTCGTCGTCACCAACGTGAGCGACCCCTCGGCCTGCACACAGCTCGTCGCGATGATGGAGTCCCGCCGCGCCTCTACACCCGTCTGCGCCGAAGTCTCCTTGTGCGTCTTCGATTTCATCAAATGGTCGGCTCTGGGCCTGTATGCTACCGATACGCGGGACAAGCTCCGTGGGATGGGGTTCAATGTCGAATGGCTGACGGGGCCGCAGGCGATGGACCGATATCGGAGCTGGCGGCCTGGTTATCCTTGATGTATGTAATATTTTCGCCGTCCTCGATATTTGCATCTACATTTCAACCTGTGGAAACTCTGTAGCTCTATCTAATGACACGTCGTCTGCTTCGATTTAGAGAAACGTCCTGATGCCAAGATCAAGATATTCTCGTTCAGCGGCTTCACGTCTTTGCTTCGTATATCGCTGTTCCGGTACTTTTATACACCGAGGACCGCGTTTAGCCTCTTTGATTCTGATTCACGCCTGGTTTTACTTTTTTTTACGCATCGAAAATCTTGTCAACTTGCAAAATTAAGGTGGATTTTCAATACTGAAAAACGCTTACTCTCAGTCGTCGAGGGTTGTGATTCCCAGCCAGGTCTGTCACGAGCTAGATCTATTTTCAAACCAAGGGGCTTATCTCTTTCAAAAGGCTGTTTAGTCTCACGACACCCTCACTCTCTGGCCACTGGACTACCGTCGAGAACACAATTCGCGGAACAGAAATGCGTTCTGGCAGCGGAGGGCATCGTCCTCCCCACGAATGGGAGTTTCGGCGCTGTTATCGTCTTGCTGGAGTGAGTGTAATTTCAATCCGTCGCCGTTCCGTGGACGGAGATAAGGCCACCGATGGTGCAGCCAAGAAGAATGGGCGTGGCTTTTCGGTATAAATGGAGTCGGTGCACCAGAGTACCATCGTCCCACACCTCTCTCTCTCCCTTTCTTTTCTCGAGCTATGGGTACCAGCGAGTACGACGACGAAAAGCGCAGCGATGAGAAGCAGTCCGAAGAGAAGGATGTCGGCGGAATTGAGGTTTCAGTAGCAGATGTCGATACCGGAGCTATCGTCGCGGCGAGTGGGGATGTTGAGCTCAGTCCGGAGGATGCTGAGAGGATCAGGTTTGTGAATCTATGGTATGAACGCAAGCTCTGAATCGTTTTCTACTTCTACAGGAAGAAGATTGACCGACATATATTGCCCTTGATGTGTGGTGCGTTTCAACTCAATGTTCGGTACCAGATTTATTGAACAGACTTCACGATAAGTCTTATACTGGTATGCTCATCTCATCTGTGTTTCTTCATTCGGTTTATTTTTCAATCAGGGTTCAATACATGGGTGAGAGATACGTTTCGTCGTTGAATTCACTCATTGACTGTTCATTAGACAAGACGACCCTGGGAAGTTCTGCCATACTCGGCATCAGGTATCCGAGCTGAGTATCTAGCTTATCAAGACTGAACACTTTGTTAGGGAGGCTACCCATCTCACAACAAACCAGTACGGGAATCATCGCTCATCATGCCTAGTTTCTCTCTCATAATTCCTTTTCCACTTACAGATATAACTGGTATAATCTTTCGAAAACAATTATGCCAATGATGTTTCAACCCATGTAACAGGCTGGGCACCGTCTTCTACTTAAGCTACCTTGCTCTGGAATTCCCGCAGAATCTAGCGCTCCAACGCTTCCCGGTGGCAAAGTGGTTGAGGTCCTTCAATCTGCTCTTTTCTGTCAATTGAAATCACTCACCCTCTGTGATATCGGCAGTTTCAACATTTTTGTCTGGGCCGTCGCTGTTTGTAGCCACGCGGCGTGCAAGAACTTTGCGGGGTTGATGGCTGTTCGGATTATCTTGGGAATCAGCGAGGGGTGCGTTCTGATACTTTGCTTCTTTTGCAGGTGTCTCACCTTTAAATTCCGAATTCTAGTTGCATTACCGCAGGGCAAGTACCCTTGTCTCTCAGCGTGATACGTTTTTTCTAATCGAACCAGTTTTCTGCTTATAACATCAATGTTTTACACAAGGAAAGAACAAACTGTACGAGTTGGCTACTGGTGTACGTTCGTTTGCATCTCCAATTCAAGATCGGGCTTATATTCGAGCGCCACACAGATTTGATGAATGGGTTCGGTGAATATCAAGGGCTTTCTATATGTGGATTCCCGTCTCAAAAGTTCATACAGCGCAAATCGTGGCGGGTTTCATTAGTTTTGGTGCTTTGCATATCAAAACCCCGAGGTTTGAGCCTTGGCAGTGGCTTATGATTATCACCGGATTGATCACCTTCGTTGTTTCGCTACTGTTCTGGTTCATATTGCCCACTTCTTCTTTTCTTGTCGCCCACTAGAAATTTGTCGCAGGTTCCTCTTCCCCGATTCCCCGACTACTGCGTGGTTCTTCATGCCGCACGAGCGCACCCTGGCGGTTATGCGCATCAAGGTAAATGCGTCGAGTTGTAGAACATATTTCTTAAAACTGTGTTTGTAGGTGAACCAGACCGGGATAGAGAACAAGCATTTCAAGAAAGAACAGTACGTTTTTCGAGAAATTGTGTGCACTATTATCCGAAACAATTTTCTACAGGATGATCGAAGCATTGGTTGATCCCAAGACATGGCTCTTTGCTCTTTTCGCCGCATTGACAAATGTTCCGAATAGGTGAGATAACTTGGGTAGTAAATCAGGCTCAAAGTTGACTCTTCACGCCTGCAGCCTTTCGTGAGTTGATCGCTGGGATAGGTTCAATCTCAACCTCACCCTCAATCAGGAATCAAAAGCCGTTGATCATCAACTCTTTTGGGTTCACCGTCCTTCAAACGACACTTCTGTCTTGTGTAGACGGCGTCATCGAAATCATTACGATCTCCACTGGCGTAAATGTGGCGGCGTGGACGGGGCAGCGTGCATATACTGCATTCGTGTGGAAAGTGCCTGAAATTCTCGGTGCCATTCTTGTCAGTACGCTCCCTTGGAGCAACAAGATTGGTTTGCTCTTCTCGTTGTGGGTTACAGGTATACGCACTATTTTCACTTTCTCACAATGTAATCTATTCACAAACGATCAGGGGTTGGTACGACCGGTTTTGGTGAGTTGAACGAAGTATGAAGTTCTTGATATCACTACCGAGGATGCTCTTGAACAGCGATTACTCTGTCGTGGCTAGGAACCGTCACCGCTGGACATACCAAACGAGTTACCACGAATGCAATCATGTTGAGCGCATATGTGCGACATTTCTGTCTCCGTCGTGTATTGCTGACTTGTTCGACACAGTGCATCGGCAACGCTGCAGCTCCGTTCATGTGGAAGGTACGTCTGAATTCGATTCAACCATTACTATTCCACTCAGGGATCAATATTGCTGCAGCAACAATATAAACCTCGGAACCGAGTTCCTTGGATTATAATTGGTGTCTGCTACCTTGCCTGCATGATCATCCTGCTCATCATCCGTGCTGTCCTTGTTGCTGAAAATAAGCGTCGTGACGCCGAACCTAAGATTGACGATCCATTTGACCACGTATATGTCGAGCGCATCTCACCGGAAGGAGTTCAGGAGAAGGTGAAGGTGGACAAGGCAAGTCTTCCTTTTTCTTTCTATGAACGTATTTGATTCACGAACCTTTCATACTTGACAGGAATTTCTGGATCTCACGGACAGACAAAATCGCGACTTCCGATACGTCTTGTGATGTAGCCTTGGGTACTCGTTCTCAACGTAATCATGAGCGAAACTTGGACGTTTGAACGGGAATAATCCATTGGGAACTGTTTCTCGAGAAATCCTCCCAAATAAGGGAACTTCTGGAAACCCCTAAGAAACCATCTTGCCGGACCGGACAATATTTCGACCGGCGACCACGGCAACTCGTACAAATCAAGGGAGAAGAAAAGGAGCACCCGAAACCAGCCGGAACTAGCATCAACTTACCCTATGTCTTGTTGAGGTGTTCTTCCTGACAAAGCCAGTCAGTCTGAAGGCAAGGGACTTTCGTCGGCATGACCTTCTGTTGGCCCCTGCCGGGGTTCGGCAATCAGCCGGATCACGGCAATATTGATCGCTGTCATGATTCATCAAAAGTTGAAATTTGTTGAAGTTTCTCAAGCATTTGGGAAACAGCTGTAAGGGAGCTTGAGTCTTGCTCGGAACTTATCCTCAAGATGAACTCCAGGGCGTTGCATTTTTTGCAGAGCATCTGGTGAGTCTTGAGTGACTTGCCGGGCAGTCCCTATGAGGATGCCGATGCCGATGCTGATCCCATGAGGCAACCCGTGCTGGAATGCTTGTATAGGGTTTTGTCGGCGTATGAAGTGATAGGATTACGCTCTGAGCTGCTTATTCCACTATTCTAAGACAATTATAGCATATTTTGAATCACTCCTACTAATGCAGAAAGCGCAAGTGTCACTGATGCGACATTCCGACCGGCAAGCAAAACGTCTTCAAACATCTGAACTGTCACATCAAAAATTCAAAGACCTAGCCTGGGACCTTAATCATGGTTAGCGGATAGAATACATTCGTATCGTTCCGAACCCATGTTCGGAGGGCGGGGCTCGAGAAATCCGGGTGCGCAACAAGACGTGGAGAAACCGCGTTCCCCATTTGATTCTGCCGGTTTGTACATCGAAATTTATTCTGCCAATTCGAAGTCATAAAAATATCTATGGAGCAGATTGCAAATTCTTAAGCTCTTAGGACAAGATCGGTGCGAATCCCAATCTTTGATTTTCGATGTCCCAGACGCTGTGAAAGAAATGTGAGCTGAGACATTTCTCGACAAGATCCTGACATCGCAGCACACCTGTAGTAATGTTTCAACAAACTTGCTCCAATCAGTGCGGGAACCTCTTCAACCGCGTTGATGAGAGTTTGACACATTGTCGGGTCATCCGCGAAGGGCCCCACATTCAGTTCTTTTGAGGGGATTGTCAGGTTGAAGGGCGTTCCGTCTTCAGCCGTGAAGGTGAAGTCAAGTACTGCCTGTATCGAGTCGATTTTGTCGCAAGCAATACCGTACGCTCCGGGCAGCGGATCATAAGGTTTGATGTCTGGCGAAATGAGAGCATACAGACGATTGCTGTACGGCCATGGGCACCACGACGGCATGTGGAAATTGAAGAAAAAAGGCTCACGCAATATCGGAGGTGAATACTCTGAGGGGTTTCTTTGAGCGAGAATCCACATCACAAAGTCATGACCCACATATTACTCGTTCCAGTATCAAAGACGACGCGTCTCATGGCCTTCAACGCGTTCGTTGTTTTGCCGTTGACAAAGAATTGAGGAGAATTTAGTCTATGCCATGGTTGAACGACATGCTCAGAATAGCGTCAAACACACCCACGCCCAGGAATTCGTCGTGAATGCAGGAAGAGGAGCATAAATCAAATCGCCTGCGTTATTTTCCATCAGGTGTATGGCTTGGACCAGCGAACACATGTACGAACCTGAGAATTTCGTTCTGTCGATGCCGCCGAAAGTCATCTCCGCGTTCCCAACGGCTTTTGGGGTCAAATAGAATCCCATAACAGCTAGCATGGGAGGTGGCGAATTAGTGTGGAATCTAAGTATTGAGAGAAGAAAAATGGACCCGGTAGGCCTTGATCCACGAGTGCTGAGAAAACGTTCTGAGGTCGCGGACTCAATCCTGAGAACAAGATTCATATAAGATCTGCGCAAGTTGAACTCCGATGCTGACCCATAATACCGTCCCATGGATCATTGGCCCAGCCTTCGCCTTGAGATGTTATCAGCCAGAATCGAGACTTCGGTGCTGTGAAACCAGCGATAGAGATGTCATCGAACCCAGAGCGAAGTTGATAACTTCAGAACAGTAAATTAAATGGAGGAAACTGACGGTGGTTCAATCGCACAGGTAATTAGATGTGCCCTGGAAGGCAATCACAGGGTCAACGCCAGCACCTGAGACACGATATCATGTTAGGGCAAAGCTATATACGAATTCAGACGGACCTGTGCTAAAAAATTCGGTTTGAACGGTTCCTCCGTCCACGTAAGTGGAGCTCGCCTTGGGATCGAATTTGGTTTGATGATCACAGGACCCATCGTCGCAAAGAGTGGAGGGAAGAGCTAAGAGACTGCTTCCTGTGTCAAAAATTACCGTCAACGTTTGAGGAGGGGTTCCAACTGTGATGTTCCCAAACCACCTAAAGACGTGAGGCTGAGAATTTACTAGACAAGAGAGAGGAGATGACATACTGAAGATCAGTGCCTTTGAACCAATTTTCCAGGGGAATATCGATGGGATTCAGTCCCCTACGCTTCAAAGTAGCTGTCGAGGGAACCGTGCGCGATTGCAGTTGAAGCGTCTGCGGAGCGGCCTGTCCACAGGCAAACGCACGAATTGAGACTAGAAGTACTAAAGGGAGGCTCAGAGGATGGAACATTTTCGAAGCCTGGGCGACAAGGAGTGTGTGCCTAGGTATTTATGAGATAGAAATCCCCATTGCGACGTAAGAGCGGAAGGTCGACGAAATGTGTCGGTCAAAGGTGACCGGCGTCAAAAAGCATCACTAGTACGGAATGAGTCAATCCGAAACAGGTAAGTATTCGAACAGTAACATCTCGTCCGCAGTCGCCTCATCGTTGATATGCGGACCTGGGCAGATTGATGCTTCCGTGCGGAGCGACGACTTGGGAGACAAAAGAATTTGGGAGTTACGGATTTTCGGCGGTAACAAAATTCCGAATTTATGTTATTTTTTCTCTTCAGGGTTGTGTGAAGAGTTATGTATGAAGGTACACCAAGTCCTGGTATATTCGACTGACTGCATTTTTCTTCGTGTTCGTGCAAGACGGAAACTCCGAAATTTCTTATACTAACTAAAATTCCAACTGGCTAACAGCCAGAAGGAATACCAAAGTCGTCTATGAAATCAGCCGCATTCACTCCCATTCCACTCCTCGCAAAAGCTTTCCAGATAACACATGTGTGGGCGCCGCTATACCGATTATGATCTGCCTGAATTATAGCGTCTCGAGCGGCCAAGACTAGTTCAATGGTCATTTGCAGCCAACAGCATTGTACCGACGACGACGACTCACAATCTGGGTTACAGTGCTGTAAGGCAAGACCATCTAGAAACAGGTGAAGGAAAACAGCAGATCCAGAAGTAGAGGTTGGGTCGTTGCGCGCTGTTTGCGAGAATCCAAAGGCGTCGACGAGTTGGGCGTGCACGTTGTGAAGCATGTTGGCCCAAACTTCACCAATTTCTGTATCGTATTAGCTCTTGAATTAGCAATGATTATGATAATCCTTACCGTGCACTTCGATTGCCTCCAAAACGGTTGAGTATGTGTATGGATTAACGCGCCTGTGATATTATAGTTGTTATGAAACCACTTTCTCTCAATTACGAGACTCACGGGTTCGTCGAATAAGGCTTGGAGCGAATGAAATAATCTCCTCCGTTCACCCAGGTTCCAACGCTATAGTCAACAATCGGAGCAGATGTTTGTTCCATCCAACTAAATCCAGAGCATCAGCAAAGGTAGCCCGTGACAAGGAGATTCGTTTTACTCAGCCATAGCATCGCTCCAGCCTTCCCCAAGTCCCCGAGATTCGGTAATGCTCAAACATCTGGCCGTTCCGCCTCCAGTCATCCGACCTGTGATGCCATGGGTCATTTCGTGCGTGACGATGTCATTCGCCAATCCACCATCACGATTCGGCTGAATATTAACAATAATATTAAGATGGCAAGAAGTGCAAAGGAATAAATGCACTTACGTCCGAGCCGGTCCAGAGATACATGTTCATGTGTCCGGATTGACCGCTGATATCTATTGATCAGCGCAGTTGAATTACCTGAGGATAGAACCCACTCTGGTGGCGTCTGAAAATTTGCGTTGTCGGTGCCCAATGAGCTTTGTACCGACGCCGTAACACGATCGCCGCCCACACCTCCAGCCTTCACATTGGT
The DNA here is from genome assembly GCA_037176885.1 of Favolaschia claudopus. NCBI lineage: Eukaryota > Fungi > Basidiomycota > Agaricomycetes > Agaricales > Mycenaceae > Favolaschia > Favolaschia claudopus. Next base: position 2,196,587 of record JAWWNJ010000005.1, read on the forward strand.
ATTCTGAAAATTGAAACCCGCTTCAGTGAATCCATATCTATACGCGATGTCGTGAACCGTGTTAATGATATAGAAAACGTTGGTTCTCGCCGCGTCCATGTTGACCTGGACTTTGGGAGAAAGATCGGGATTGTGGGTATAGTTGAAGATTAATCCCTCAGACGACTGCGACGCAGTTGCCGACTGGTCGGAGTCCAGGTATGCAATAACGTTATTGCCCCTGAAGCACGGTGAACAATGCGAAAAAAGCAGTAGAATCGGGAAATCACGAAGTGTCCGTGGTCTTGGTGGTTCCATCGTCATGCCATCCCAGTGGCGAAGCCTCCGAATCCTGTGGGTCAGTCAAGAAGTCAAAACCCTGCGTTGGATCTTGCTTGGTGACCGGTAGAACGCGGTACTGCAAAATATCAGTTTATACAAGCCAGCAAGAAACACCTGGGACGAACCCCAGCGTTGGAAGCGAAACTTATGGCGGAGATGAAGTTCCCAAGATGCGCATCAACAAAGGCCTCAAACCAGTCGTCTTTTTCAACGTTCTGAACTTGGACGACGTGAACCAGGGACGCAGTATTGTCCGGATTCATGAGGTACTCCTGCTTCACTGGGAATTTGTTGTAAGTGGCCAGCAACCGCAGCGTTCAAGTTCGAACCGAGACACTCGGAGTGTAAAGGTCCGTTCGAACCGTTTCCACCCATATATGGGAGGACAGTTCGAGCGAATACCTGAACCGTGGTTCGAACGGTTCAAACCGTCTGCAAGAACCTACTAAAACAGCAAGTCAATGAACCGTCTGAACCAAATTTGTTTAGTCTGAATGAACCGTTTGAACCGTTCGAACCAAAAAAGTCGAAGGCAGACTAACCGTTTGAACCAAAATGTTGAAGTCCACTGAACCGTTTGAACCAAATTTGTTGAGTCTGCATGAACCGTTTGAACCGTTCGCGAACCGTTCGAACCGTTTGAACCAAAAAAGTTGAACACAAAAAAGTTTGAAACACCCAAAAAATGGGTTCGATCTATTCAGAACTCCCTAGAAAGCTTTAAAAGACCTCCACTCAGTTCTAGGTAGCTGATTTGATTCAAATAAATAGAAGAGAGAGAAACACTTGCTCACTGGAAGCATATTTCAGGAGTACAAGCCTGCTGGAGCGAAAGGCTAATGGACAAGCCTCCTTGACAGTTTTCCGTCCATTGTACTAAGCAGCCAGAAGTGGGAAAAGTACGAAAAACAAATTGAAGAGGGAGCGAAAAGGGAGACTCGGCAGGCGCTCCAATGTGATTCAAGTACTGCGCGCGAGGATTAGCTGAGACAATTTGGGCTCCATAATTTTGCTGTATGTCGAATCTATCTTCGTCTTCACATCAACTCATTGTATATTTTCTCTAGCATTTCCTCTGGAAATCTGCGCACTCGGAACTCTACAAGGCAGTAGGATACGACGGTCTTCATTACTTTGACAGAGGAATATGGGGTCGACACATCTGGACTCTGTTCAAGGAATATCTCCAGGAACATGGGCTCAGTTCGGCTTTCAACGAATAGTAATTTAAATCTTTCCTTGCGTCGGGGTTTTTTGAGACATACTTACTCACGCCTTTCGATAGTATGGATCAGTTTCCTCGATGGAGGAATTTGAAGCACTTGTAAGGCTCCAATTGTTGCTGCACTTGTCTGCAGCCACGAAGATGAATTATTCGGAGGCTCAAACCTTCGTCGACATTGTCAAGGTACGTCTTTCCGGATGTTATTCGACTCTTATTAATATTCTATCGAGTGTATACTACTGTGCATTTCCGAGCTACTCCCCCGGAACTCACTACTACTACTGGTCGAGTTAATCTCTTGTACAAGGATATTTCCAAGGACCTGGGGAAGTCGTTTGACTTTTTGAAGCAGCATTTTTTTGAGCCATGCTGCGGAAGATATCCAACAAAAAGGAACAAGCCGCAACATAAACACGTGTGTTGGCGAAGGATTCCAGCAGGAGGTCAGTGCGTTGTACTGCAAAACAAACGGGAAGAATGCCGAGCATCAGGTGCGCCGATTCGCATTCTTTCATTCTCTCTGCTTTTGTCGGCGCAGATCAGTGTCCTTGACTAAAACGAGGAAACCATGGCTCGACTTGATATGGAGGTTCAGCTGTGGAAAGACAGTCAGGCGCTGGAATCTGAATTCGAACCAATTCCGGCCGCTATCCCGAATCAGAACACGCACTGGAAACTTGGTTCAGCAGAGAAACGTAAGTATTCATCCACGCCGATTCGAGCTCTGCATCGGGGCGAAGCTCTCTATCGAAACTTCGAGATGAGGCTTCGAGAATACCTGGCTTCGTATCATCCCAATACACCCGTTCATCTGGAGGAAGACATTGAGGTCCATGCTGTCTTTTAAATCGTTTTCCCACCTAACGTGTCGCAGATTCTCCCGTGTTAAGCTGAGTAAAGCTCTGGCTATCACTTATCAGTCACAAGTTAACTGGAAGAGTGAGCGCGATATATTGCGCTGTAATGTGAATTTTCACTTTTTTGTGTTCAACTTGTTTGGTTCAAACGGTTCAAACGGTTCGTGAACGGTTCAAACGGTTCATGCAGACTCAACAAATTTGGTTCAAACGGTTCAGTGGACTTCAACATTTTGGTTCAAACGGTTAGTCTGCCTTCGACTTTTTTGGTTCCAACGGTTCGAACAGTTCGCGAACGGTTCAAACGGTTCATCTGAACTGTTGAACCATTTGCCTATTTAAATCGCTGTGAAAGGCTGATATGGTTCGAACCAAACGGTTCGAACCGCCCTTACACTCGGAGTGTCCAGGTTCGAACCTGAACGCTGCTAAGGTAGAAGTGGCACCGAGAGCTTTCTCTGCAGCGGAGATCGCCGCTTCAGTGGAAACCGATGGAGTGGAAGAGGCGATCGAAGCTGAAACGGTCTTAACGAAATATGGCAATCTCGACACGGAATACTTACACGGTTTGGTGAACGAATGCCCAAATGCGACGACTCGGCCATCCTTGAACGCAACATTGGCAACCGCGTTCGCAAAAGAGATATTATTCTGCAAGAGATCTTAATCTATTCGAGAAGGGAAGTATTGAAAGCACTTACATGCTGCTGCTTGATATAGGCATACTGCGCAACGTCGGAAGAGTATCCCGACTTGAATTTCACGCTCCTTGAATCAATTTTGAGTTGGCTTTGAACAAATGAAGAGGCCGTATCGGCAAGACTGGCACCGCGCCGAAGTAGAGGGTGTTCGACTCCACCTTGGAAGGTCTACAATGCTCTGTTAATATACGTTCGAGGTCAATTCTGTACGCGATCACCTGATAAGAGCTGGTCGGGAAAAATGTTTCTGTCGATTGAGAAGGTGCTTTCAAGGAGCGACGCGCTTGAGAGGAGTCAAAGCAGGCTGCGAAGATTAAAACAAGAGGGAAAATGGACATCATGGTGGTCAATTTCGAGTCGCGCGTTCAGTGTCGACTAACTCTTCCCGCTAGAGACTTATGAGACACGGTCTTGATTTGCCTTGAGCGGTTGCGAAGACGCCGAGTATGGATCCATATCTCCGCAATAAAAACTAACATCGCGCCGTCCAACAGCGAAGAAGCAGGATGCGGAACATAGGTCTATTCACTGGCAGATTTAACCGGCGCAGTTGATGTATAACTTGACCGTGTAAATCCTTGAAAATTGTGAGATGCTGCTGCGGTCTGTCAGGTCCCATCTACCAGGAACTTAACAGAAGCGGGTCGAGTTTGGAAACTGAGAAAACGTCGAGATTGAAAGTTTCAGAGAGTTTTCGATGTCATTTGTGAGTCTGTGACTTGACCTCGGGAGTACACACACATGCGGTGGATGATATGAGTCCTAAGACTTGTGGGCCCATAGCTTCCTAGCATGAACGATTCGAATTTGAGGTGAAACTGAGGAAGAAGAAAGAGAGACTGGTCAACCTGGGGAGCGGCCAAGGAGCGGCTGCGTCAGCGAATTGATGTCATGTCCGCGAGTTGCTCTGCTGCGGAATCAATCACCGCGGTGATCGCCGAACGGAGTTACGTATTCGGATGTCCACAATGTTCCCTCTTGAACGGCGCCTCCATCTGCCTCCTGCCTATATGGTTCCGAGGCACCAAGACAGGTAGCCACACGGCAGAAAGTCCCCTGCAAATCTCAACTTCCTGTTCCGCGATCTCGTTTTTCTGTGGGTATCTTTCGTGTCCGACTTTCACGAATCACCGTCTTAAAACCATTCCTGCAGACTACCAAAGACTACCCCGGGAAGTCAACGATGCTGTCGTTCTTTGCGTTCTTTGCTCTCAGTGTTGCCGCCGCCACTGCCGAAACTGTGGTGTTGGAGCGTCGCACAACTCCCCCTGCTGGTTTCGCACGTCTTGGTGCCGCGCCAGCAGATCAATACCTCAGATTGCGTTTTGCTCTGGTTGAAAACAACATTGCTGGCCTTCACGATACAGTTCACGAGATTAGTACACCGGGAAGCTCTCGTTATGGGCAGTATCTATCGAAGGAGCAGGTGGGTTTATTGACTCAAATGAGTTCTCATATTCGCGACTGAGAGTGTCCAGATCCACAAATTCGTAGCGCCGACCGAAGACACAGTTTCACGCGTCAATTCATGGCTCACTTCCAATGGCCTTGTGGCTTCGAGCACGGTTTCTTCCGGCAACTGGCTGATGGTCAATTTGACCGTCTCTCAGGCTAATAGCCTTCTTGAAGCGGATTTCTCGACATTTCAACATGAGGCCACTAACTCGAAGGTTGTGCGGACTCTAACGTACTCGATCCCCAGTTCTTTGAAGTCCCATGTTCAGTGGATACATCCGACAGTCAGGTTCGTCTTTATTTATTCTCCTTCTCGTAACACCTGACGGATTGCAATGCACATTGCAATATCGACTTCATGATAGTTTTCCCACCGCCTCTGAAAGCGAGCCTCTCGTTCAAAGTCAACCGTCTACGAAAATGGCTCGATCTATCTCTGCCGACTGCCGAGGGACCTCGCAGTGGACACCTACGTGCATACAAGAGCTTTACGGGATTCCCGCTACGCCTGCAAAATCCGTATCTAACGGCCTAGGAGTGTCGGGTTTCAACGACGCCTTCGCAAATCATCGCGACCTCAAAGTGAGCATTCGTTAACATTTTTAATGCTGGATATGAATTCGAACGCTAGCAATTCCTTCAAACATATCGTCCTGACATCAATCCGGACACGACCTATCAGTAAGTTCTGTCTCTTGCTGCAGTTTAAACAGAAATCAACTGCAATTTAAACACAGCTTCGAATCCATCAACGACGGGGTGGATAACCAGCTTCCCATTGATACTTCAGGAGATGCCGTTCGTACACATACCGCGCTTATTCCTCCGCTTAACTTTATACTCATCCTTCCAGAACATCAACGTTCAGCTAACTGTCGGCCTCGCCACGGGCATCCCAGTAACATATTTTGGCGTGGGCTTCTCGGACTTCTCTGGTAGTCTCGACGACTACCTTGACCAAGCGAACTTCTTGCTCGAGATGGAGAACCCGCCCTCGACGGTGCTGAATACGTTTGGTGCTCTTCCGGAAGATTTCTCCCCTGCTGCGATGATGGTGTGAGTCGTCTGCGCTCATTTGAGTCGATCGGAATTTTGACATTTTGGAATACTCGACAGATCTGTGTGTAACGCGTACGCCCAACTTGCCGCGCGCGGGGTGTCGTATATCGTCACAGCACCTTCGATATTCAGCTGTGGAGATTGGACTGCATCGTTTCCGGCATCCTGTCCTTTGTTTGTCTTTTCGGCTTTCGATGTCAAACGTTAGCTGAAGGGTGTCTTTCGCAGTGTAACAGCGGTGGGAGGAACCGAGTTCGACCCGGATGAGTCTCAAGAAAGCTCCCTCGCTGCTGGAGGAGGAGGGTTTTCCACCATATTCGAGCGACCCGCTTATCAAGATGTCGCGGTCCAAGGTTGGCTGAGCACTACCGGCACCACATCGGATGTGCCATTCAACGTCTCGGGTCGCGCAGGTTCGTGTCTCATTCGTCGCATACCTGAACTAGGCAATCAATGACCGCCTTATTTAGTTCCTGATGTATCAGCAATTGGCGCAATTCCCTACGTTCTTCAAGGAACGATCATGGATGAGAGCAAGTCGGCTTCTCGCAGTGCTGCTGTATTTGCGAGTATCGTCGCACTGCTCACAAGCGAGCGCGTTGCTGCTGGGAAACCTGGCCTGGGATTTCTTAACCCGATGATATATCAGAGCCCGCAAGGGTTCAAGGATATTGTGGCTGGTGAGTTTTCGTTTATTTGTTGAATATTGGGAATGAACGACTGATTTAATGTTTGCGTTATAATAGGGAACGACAATAGTTTCTGCCCTCAGTTTGAATTCAATGCGACGACTGGATGGGATCCGGTAAGCTCCATTCTACCGTTGCAAGGCTTTAGTCTTCGACATTTGTAACAGGCGACAGGGATGGGATCACCGATTTATGCAATACTTCTGGAGGTCACCAGGAATTTGTAGATAGCCATGAATCAATTTCAATCAACCATGTGACCGCGTCATCTCGTAACATCATGATTTACGATCTTTTGATATTGAACCAAACAATGACAAAACCATGGCTTCCTCCCAACCACAACTCCACCATTTGCGATGCGAACAAACCCAACACTCTATGTAGCATTTTGTCTAACACCTCTGCCGCTCCTTACGAAGTCCGCTAAGATCTATCGGTTTCTGACCTCCAGGTGACTTTTTTTGGAATTCGGCGCGCTGTTTCTTTTATTGGTTTTCTGTATTGCTCCGCGTCAGAGTCAGGTGCGGGGGGACTGACTATGGACTGGCGACCATTTCGAAAGAGTCCGTTGGCGTGCTGTGTCTTCGACAGCGCAAATTCGGCTGAAGATTGGATGCTGAGCGCTTGAGCTCTTGTTCAGTTCAGTGTGGCATTGGACTCTTGTTTTTCTGTGATGTGAGGCGTCCATATCCTAATCTTTCTCTCTCAAACTTAGACGCTCGCTCAGAACTTTTAGCAACCCTCGCGTGGCCAACGCGTGGCACCGTGTATATGCCGAAACGTGGACAAGTATTCCCGACCCGGTAATATCCCGCGGTGCCAAGCCCCTTGCTGGTGAACAACGGTCCGTCGATCCAGAAAACCTACTTGAAAGGCTTGCTTATTGCTCGCTTTGTTCTGTAGCGCCTTTGACTTTTGAGAACATCCGCAAGAATCTAACGCGCCAACTCCTCAGGGCACAGCGCTCTTTGGCTTGGCAGTATCACTTGATTGACGGAACGTGGCTTGGCGCTTCGTTTGTAAGCCCCTGTCTACTTTGGTGTTCGCACTTTTGCCTTCTTCTTACCATCTTTAGCCTCCAATGAACATCTGGGGATGCGTTTCCGATGTTTTCCCTACACACCGTCTCCCTCAACCTACCACCTCAGATGACTAACTTCGGAAAAACAACGCCATTCCAGCTCGGCTTCGACAGCCTCGTTCGTCATTATAAAGAGGCGTAGTCCTCGCGATTCCCCCCATTGCCGCCAATCATCCTTGCTGCAACGCAAAATGAGACTCGCCGTTGCCTCCGTTCTCTTGGCTGTCACCCTCGCCGTCTCGGGGGCTTCGATCGAACAGCGTCAGGCTGCGACGAGCATTGACGCGCTCTTCAAACAGCACGGCAAGAAGTTCATCGGTGTTGCTGCTGATCAGAATCGTCTTTCGTGCGTCTTTCTTTGTTGCCGCTTGATTCGCTTTATTTCTGAGTCCGACAAATGCAGGGTATCGCAAGATGCTGCTATCACTAACGCCGACTTTGGTGGTGTCACCCCGGAGAACTCCATGAAGGTAGGCGAGCTTGCTGCTCTTCAGCTTCATCGACGTGTACTTATTCTCGTTCAGTGGGACACGATCGAGGCATCCCAGAACAGTTTCAACTGGGCGGGCGCGGACTATCTCGTCAACGTAATCATGTGCCCTCCTTTCTGTATTCTCTCGCTCATTGAGTCTCATTGTTCCAGTGGGCACAAACAAACGGCAAACTCATCCGAGGACACACCTTCGGTGCTCATGATTGAATTCTACTACATGCGTGGCACTGAACTGGAGCCAGTTTGGGACTCACAACTTCCTCAATGGGTGAGGAACATCAACGACAAGACCACCCTCACCAACGTCCTCAAGGTTAGCATCTACGATTACTTTGTGTGATTCAGATGATTAATTCATTTTGCTTGTAGAATCACATCACTCAGTTCATGACCCGGTACAAGGGCAAGCTCTATGCTATTGATGTCGTCAACGAGCACATTGTGGGTTTTGTTTACTTGTAACATCGTTGCGGTGAGACTCACCCTCCTGTAGAATGAGGATGGATCGATCAAGGTACTCATGCATTCGATTTTCGCCACAACGCAACTGACGACAATCGATTCAGAGTACTCACTGGACCCAAGGTTCGCTATAATTCATCTGGTATCACTTCAATTACTTCTGACCGAAAATATCTAGTCATGGGTAACGATGCCTTTACGGTTGCTTTCCAGACTGCCCGCTCCATTGACCCCACCGTCAAGGTGCCCGTTCGTTCCCCCTTTTTGAGCGGCGAATTGACTAGGCTTGCCATGCCCACAGCTCTACATCAACGACTACAACCTTGACTCGAACAACGCCAAGGTCCAGGGTATCGTCAAGCTCGTTAACCAGCTCAATGCCAACGGCAAGATCGTCGACGGCATCGGCACACAGGCCCATCTCAGCGTATGTTTTGAATTCGAACCGATGATCATAATATATATATATATAATGGTTTCTCAAATCTGATATCAGGCTGGCGGCTCCTCTGGATTCCAAGGCGCTCTCACCGCTCTCGCTGCTGCCAATGTCGATGTTGCTGTTACTGGTACGTAGCTCTCTGCTCTATGATTGATCCGATTTCCGAATCTTTTTGTTTTTGCTGTAGAACTCGACGTCGCTAGCGCCCCTACGGCCGACTACCAGAACGTCGTGAAGGCCTGCCTCAACACCCCCGCCTGCGTCTCTATCACCGTCTGGGGTGTCCGCGACCCCGACTCATGGCGCGCCAGCACCAACCCCCTGCTCTTCGACGCCAACTGGCAGCCCAAGTATGTTTTCTTGAACCATCTCGTTGACTTGACTCGATGCTGATTGGACCCGAAGGGCCGCTTACAACGGAATTGTCAGCACCCTGAACACTGGTACCGGTGGTTCCGGCACTACGACTGTTACAACGACGGCGACGAGCACGACCACGTCTTCCGGCGGCCAGCCCACTGGCGGTGGCGGTAGCGGCGTTGCGCAGCACTGGGGTCTGTTATAATACCTTTGCTTTTCGTTGCGGTGGATCAGTGAACTCATTCAATCGCATCCACAGATCAATGTGGTGGCCAGGGCTGGACAGGACCCACTGTGAGTGCTTCTTTACTCCTCCTCTCTCTGAAAAAATCACAGCTACTCTGACACCGATTGTTTGATAGACTTGCGTGAGCCCTTACAAGTGTACTGCCTCGAACCAATGGGTACGTCTATATTTTCATTGTTTTTAGCCTCGAGATGTCAACATATCGCTCTATAGTACTCCCAATGCTTGTAAGAGGTGCAGCTAAAGTATTTGGTCTGTCTGGATGTATATTCTACGCGAAAATGTGTACGAAATGCAATTTTTTTCGAAGTTGAAGGTTGAACACTCACGTGTTCGGATTGTTCCGATGATTGCGCAATATGAATCAAACAGTTACAAACACCGCTCCTGTCATTCGCCTCTTGTTCGCCTCCCACCATCTTCGTCTGACTCCGATGATTTGGGCGCTAATGGTCGTTCGCGACTCGGTCAAAGCTATAGATGATGGTTCAGTTGTTCATCTGTCGAGCTCAGAATAAGCCTGTGCCTGTCAAGCAACTGTGAGAAGTACGTCGCCGTCTATCTCAACAGCGACCCATATTTATCTGGTTTTCTGAGGTCCTGCGGGCTCCAAAATTCCCTGGTGGTATTGCGTTCGGACTGGGAAAAAGATTGTGGGTAGGGAACCTGATTTCATGGCTTCGACCTCAACAGATGCAGTTGATGTAGGGCGCCGGCTCTACTCACATCAAGCCGCGACCTTGATATTTCTCACCAGCTCGATAAACACTGCCTACAACACCGTTCAATCATGGTGTTGGTTACCTTTTTCTCACTGTCTGCGACTCTTCCCTTGGTTTGGATGGCGACCAACGGGTTTGTATCACAATCTTCGTTCTGCGCCCCTCGATCATGAACACTGGTCATGATCTTCCGTTTCCCTCAAGAGATGTGCGTCGTGTCCCTTTTCTTCTACTGCTCCACCCACCATCATGTCCCCGCGTCTCGATTTCTCGCCGTTTAGGACGCACTACTTCTTCCTCGCCACGACAATATTGGGAGCGGCAAGTCCAAATAATCATTGTGGCATTGAGACTGATGGCGTGTTAGCTTGGATGGCTTCTGGCGTTTATATTCCAGGCAATTGCTACAGCCCAGTGTACGTCCCTGTTGTCAGGCTTTTCAACCTCTCTAATGTCCTCGCAGTCGGCCATCGATCTGTCGGCTCACTCTGGTTCGCTATCCTGCTCCAGGCATTCCTAACCATCGGAGTCATACTTTCCGTGGCAACCGACTCCATCCAAGTTGCCCGTCTTCAACTCGCCGCGTTCGGCGTAATCTCTACCGTTTTCGCCGTGCAGGGAACAGACACCGGCGTCTTCTCACGTGAAAAGGCATTGCAAGCTATGGGTGCAGGCTATCTGATTCTCGCTCTCGTCGACATCCTCTGGGTGCTGTATTTCACCTGCGAGGCCGACTCACTAATTCTTCATCTGATAAATCGCCTCGGCACCGGGGGCCTCCAGCCTCCTGTTCCTCGACGGCGCAGCCTAGCCACTCTCCAAGGGACGATCAGTAAGCCAAACTACGCGCTGGGGAGCGGGGTTGGCTCACCGGACATGGGAATCCACGAGCCGAAGCGGGGGAGCGTCGCACTGAGCGTCATCGGCAGCCTCAAACGTCCGCAGAGTGCCGCGAGCCTAAAGCGAAGCGGTACAGCGCATTCAAATGCGAGCAGGAAGAGCTTGGTAGGATCCATCATCGTCGAATCAGATCCACCATATGTCGAAGCGATCCCTCCTGTACCGATGCTCACTGTTCCCGATCCCCCCTCGATACTGATTCCGCCACTTGCTTTGTCACCCGTTTCGAAGACTCGGACGCCGATCAACGTTGAACCGCCGGAATCTCTCAAGATCCCGGGCGGCGCCACCCACAGCTCGTTGCCTGGTGTGATTGTTGTTTCTCCGCCGCCCCGGCCGCCGCCGACCTCCGTTCCTGATTCACCGCCACCACGACGCGAAAGCGTTCATAGTACTTTGGAGGAGGAGCCCCTACCGCGCGCACGAGCGTTGCATGCGTGTATGTCCCCCTTCTTTTTGGATCACAAATCCTTCTGTTAACGCTCGTATAACGCAGACAGAGGCTCTCCGCAAGACCCTAACGAGTTGTCGTTCAGCAAGGGCGAGGTGCTTGAGATCGAGGATCAAGAAGGGAAGTGGTGGCAGGCAAAGAAGGCTGATGGGACGCTGGGCAGTGAGTTATCTTTGCTTCAACGTCTACGTGCATTCGCCCCGTTGCTAATATATACTCTTAGTCGTACCCTCGAATTATCTGGTGATGATATGATATCCTTCCTTATGGACCACAACACGTATTGTATTCGAGGATTCGACTGATCAAGGACACTGCTGTACATTCTTTCCAGGACATTGATATTGTATTCGCAAGCACGTCATAAAAATGTAATTTGAAATCCTACTACTGACTCCCGAATACCTTGCTCCAGTCCGAAATTTCGACAAACTCCTTCCACGTACGTGTGGGTCTCGGGAGAACTGAGCATGAAGTGGTGGTTGGCCCTGCGATTTGTGAGTAGCGTGCGACGGAAAGAAAAGTGGCTGCTTACATCCGAATTCATCTATAGCCTTCCACACGTCCACCATCGGTTCAGCTGGGAAGCCCGAGGCCTCTACGTTCTTTATGAATGGTTCCATTTCTAGCCGCCTGAACACGACATTCTTTCCTGTCACTGAAAAAGGTATCAGTGTTTCAGTCATTCACTCTATAGCGTTCAATTGCGTACCTTGAGAAATCTGGGCGGCCATTTCTGCAACGGTGAGTATTTCGCTATGCGTCATCATGCTGGCGCCATTGGGGAATTCCGCAGTCGGCAGTTCGAGCATATAGCGCGCCCACAGACCATAATCGCGAGCAATGTCGATGTATGGCACGCGAACGGTGGGCTCCGTCGGCCATGCAAGTGCGAAGTTTCCGTCCTCTTGCTTCGAGTAGAAGAATGGGATGCTGCCGAGCAGGTTGGTCCCATAGAAGCCGGCTTGCAAATCGACGAAGGGAACGCCGCACTGGCGAGCGTACTCTGTTACGATGGCTTTACTCTCGAATTGATGAGCATTCGGGTATCTTCCACCGCTCAGCTTGTCATACGAGCGGAGACCAGACCAGATGATGCGAGAGGCTCCGGCGGCTTCCGAAGCGTCGATGAGAAGTTTCCCTTCGTTTATTTCCTGCACAGGTGGGTTTGTAATCATCATTGGCAGCAATGATCGAGACGAGTACTTACCCTCTGTTTGTCGCCATGCTCAAAATAGTTGGTTACAAGCTAATTTCTGTTAACAGACAGCAAATTGAACACAGATTCAAATGCACATACGAAAGTGAAGTCAGCCCCAGCGAACGCCCCGAAAACCGCCTCCTTGTTTTCAACCACCAGCGACACGGTGATAATTTCAACCCCGCGTTTCGCAAGTTCTTGCGCAACAGGTTTCGTCCCATCGCGAGTAAATCCACGAACACGGTAAGCTTTGTCGGACTCCTCTAAACCGTACACCACCGCACCGCCTTGAGCACCTGTGGCACCGACAACGGCGACAAGAGGAGCGGAGGGATCTTGAGTAATAGTCATGTCGCTTCAAGTTCTGGGGAGTAGAACTGCTTGGAAATTGACTTTCCGGAAGAGCAATATATACTGAACAGGTTCAACTAGCTTCGTCAGCAGCAAGCCGGGAAATTAGTGATAATCCGTGAAGTTTCGGGCTGTCTTATTTCGGCCCCGTCATGCCGAATGATGAACAACGGAAATTTCCTTTTCTTCCGGCCGCGGCTTTCAGACTCGGAGACGACTTGGGGTTTGGATACAGGAATATTTTCCGGAAGTTTTCATGTTTCACCGCTTCACACTGGCCGCTGCTAGTAATGGCTTGATCCACAGGTCAATGAAACAGAATGAATGGCATAAAATTTCGATAAAATCGTGACAGTAATAGTCGTTCTACGCAGCCTTCTGCGAAGATTCGTCCTCTCTCTCTCCAACAAAGCCCGCTCGTTCACCGGTGCCAATCAAGTTGAGTTGGACCTCGGCTTGGTCGAGTTCACGGAAGCTAAGAGTATATCAATTTTAACGGAGAGCATGTAATGAGGGAATAACGAGTACTTACTTCCAGTAGAATATGCCGGCAAAAACGGAAGAAATGATACCAAAGCTGGCAAAGAGCCACTGGAACTTTTCCTCACGGTTGACATCGACCAGTGCGAAGTTGAGTGCGCTGGCGAGGGCAGTTTGTAACTGCGAGAAAGCCATGACGACGGACTTCATGCGCTTCGGAGCCTTGGTGAATGCGTATTCACTATTGCAGAGGTTGAGTAAACACTGAACGAAGTGAGGTAGAATTGAAGAAACGTACAGACTAGTGATGCTGGCAAAGATCTCGGACATTCCGACAAGAATATACGGCCCACTGGCTACCCAGACCTTTGATGTTGTCAGTATACCAGTAGTCCGTAAGAATCATTCGTATCTGCCTACGTTTATAGGGCTGATAAGTAGATTTTCCGACGGTCAGACAGATATCTTTGCAAACCACGTAATACGGACCTGGGATTGGGATGGCGATCTTCCGTTTCACAAGCTGACGGTTGGTCGTTGTCGCACGGCGAGGTCTTGTACAAATAGAACTGGAGGACGGCGGCGTAAACCATCGCTGGGATACCAAACGATAGTGAATAGATGTTCGAACGAGACAAGACAATAATTCGTACCCATCCCAGCGACGAAGAATCCCGCACTGATGCGCTTGATGGGTGTGAAGTTGATTCCACGGCTGCGCAGGAAGGGATAGATACCGCGCTCGAAGATGGGGATCATGATGATAATAGAGATTGGGTTCAAATTTTGAATCAGGTCGTTGGGGGTTCCTGCATGGAGATTGACAATTCATTGAATGTTCATTATCGAACGATGTGAGTACGAACCTTTCAGCGTCATGCCTGCGGCAACGGTTGCGAGATTCCCATCGATTTGGGAATAACCTAGATCATGTGAGCTGGGTCAAACGCGAAAATCTTAGAGGAGACGCACATAGCCAATAGATTGGGAAGAACAAGAAGACTTTGCAAGCCGAGAAGGTACGCTGCACCTCACCAACAAACTCCTCGTCCCAAGTGATTTTGGCGGGAAGCTCGCCGCCCTTGTAAGAACCTGTTGTAGTAATACGCATTCGGCACAAGCTAAAAAATCCAAAAGAAAATACACACTTGGCTTAGCAGGCTCCCAGAAGCCTTCACTCCTGACCTCTCGAATGAGTGCGAGTGGATTCCACGTCCACCGAGCAGAAAGACAGACCCCAACGACGCGGAAGGTCTCCAAAATGATTGAACCACGGGGCGGGGTTTTGACGTAGGAGTTGCGGCAGAGGTAGAGGATGATAGGGATTACGGCGAAGATGCATGTGGGGACGAGGTAGGCGACCCAGTAGCCGTTGTCACGGGCGAGGAAGGAGGCGCTGATTGCGCCGGTGGACCCAAAGTTGATAGCCATGTAGAAGTCTTATGGTTTGAATTGGATGAGCCAAGATAAAAGGAAAAGATGACGACATACAGAGGTAGATACTTTGTACGGTGATGTTGGGTGAGACGATGACAGTTTCGCCTGACGGTAAGACCTCTATGCACATAAGATTGAAGATTAGTACTCCAGTTTGAAATCGAACAGCACCATTAAACTATACCTTTACGCAACTTGCCCTGATACTGTTCAGCAATCATGGGTGAAACATTGGACTTGATTGAACTGGTGAACACGGGCATGTTTAGAAAATTGTTGTTGATAAACAGAAATGGTCGACTGACCCAGCGCCGACCTGTCGAAAGACTATAAACCTTAAATCGAGCCAATTATAGACGAGAGGCTTACGGCCATCACAAAAATAGCAAGAACAAGGAGACCGAGGGCAGTTTGAGGTTGGGCAATTGAAGCAGGCGTCGCAGATGCGACTAAAATGATATGACCCAGGCTGATTTT
This sequence comes from Favolaschia claudopus, assembly GCA_037176885.1. Classification (NCBI taxonomy): domain Eukaryota; kingdom Fungi; phylum Basidiomycota; class Agaricomycetes; order Agaricales; family Mycenaceae; genus Favolaschia; species Favolaschia claudopus. The sequence goes on from JAWWNJ010000005.1 coordinate 2,212,001, forward strand.
CTGTTAGCAACTTTGAAAGAGTAGATAGCGAGATGAACAACGCACAAGACAACAATTGTGAAGACGCAGATGGTCTTGTAGCGACCCCATTTCGTGTCTGCAATGATGGCGCCGATGAAGGGCGTCACAAACACGAAGAAAGAGTTGAACTGAATACAATCTTGAGAGAAAGGTATGTGGTTGAAGGGGTGGGGCTTACAGTACGGATGGCAAACGACTTTTGTTGTCCCAAACCGAGGGCCCCCGCGATACCGGAATCTCGAAACTCCCGCGGGACTGAGCCGTCGCGAGATCCAACTGGAAGGGGTGCGCGGATGTAGTTGTTGAATATATTCTGTTGAGAGGCACGTCAAAAAATTGAGTAGAAGAGCCTAGTAACACAGACCGTTGTGCCATAGTACGTCCATCGCTCCGCGAACTCGACGGCCGCGACAGAGAATGCCTGCCAACTGTAAAGACAAGATAAATTTGTTGCGAGGATGAAAGCCAGTCAGCACATACGGCATTTTGTCGCGAACATGTCGAAGTGTCGCGAGCTCATGCTCAGTTACGCCCTCCGAGTTCTCGAGGACGCTGTCGGCGTCAGAGTCCGAACGGCGCTTCTCGTCCACGAACGAACCGTTGTCGCTGGCAGATACTACCTTCTCGGGGCTCTCCACGACGGCGGCGGGTTCGTTTTGCGCATGCGTCTGTTTGTCGGCCATTGGAAGCAAAGGCACAACTGTGGCTGGTGCTGGAGCCTGAGCAGGTGCGACTGTGCGCCATAGCCTAACCTTTCCGTTCGTTTTATGAAGGATACTTACGTATCACTTGGCGTTCTTATCCGGCTGATGACATCCCCATTGGCATCCTGAGAACTTGTGCTCGTGTGAGCACGAGGCGCGGCGTTCTCTTAGCTCTAAGTTCAACTTGGCTCGATCGAGCCATATACTCAATGATGAGATACTATTTTCGTGCCAAGTTAGGCAGAGTCTGTCGGAGGGGGGGGAAGAAATACCGTCAACCAGCATTAGATGGATTTGGTATGCAAATCGCCCGTGAATTTAGCAATGTTCAACATCTTGTAAACGGATAAGGAGGGAAAATGCCTCAGAGTGCCTGCCAAGCGAGCTTTCGAATTTCATCATGTCCCGTTGCGATAAGATATTTGGAGCAAATTGCCCTGAGAGGCTGGGCGAGTCAGGCCACAGACGTGCTAGCTAGGCCTCCAACCTTAGTATTATCTAGTTCATGGGTTGCCCGTAGAGATGGTCTGCGAACAACCGCGTCTCTCGAGCTCTAAGTACCTCTAGGTCAAGTATATATCAATGGTGGTCAACATTGTTAGCGTCAGCGATCAGATGTGGGTTACTGAGGGAGTGTTTTGGGTTGGTTTTGGGCTTGAGTTTCAAATTCCGGCAGCCTGGGCTTTGAAGATTCCCTTGCTTGCCAAGGTTTAGTATTTCCCATTCCCGAAACCTCGGTTTGATGCTTCTTCGCCAATTCTTCACAGCCACTGCCGAAGCGGCTGCGACGGATCCTGGGTGGGAGCGTCGGCGCCGACCGTGAAACCATCAATACTTCAACAATTCGGAATCAATTCCGAGTCAAGATCAGTTGTCGCCGAGCCTGCCGCTCAGTGCCACGGGGCTTGCCGAAACTGCCGGCGGGTCAGCCCGGGTACGGCTGCGGGTCTCTGGGAGCTGTGGGTGACCCATGTCCAATCTTGGGTACAGTACTCGAGCTGGGAATGGATCCCTATAATTCCTTCAAGCGTGCCTCTTTCATCGTAAAAACGTGTGAGTTCGAAGCCTCTGCACGTGCGACCGACGCGAAGGATACGCAAGTCTAGGGTCGTCGCGCCGACGAAGACAAGCAACCGCAACAAGTCACGTGTTCGTGTTCGTGGCAGTGCTGCCATTGCTCCCGTTCTCTTCCCTTCCACCTCCTCCCCACGCCGAGTCAGGTCAAACTTATTGGGTCGCGCGGCTCGAGACAATTCCGAAAACTTGCGAAATGGCATGATCAAATCTTTCCCGCAACGCGATCTTCCTTTGCTCTGTAAGTAATCGATAGAGGTTGGATGAAGCGTGACTAGTATTCAAGTTTTAGCTATTGAGAGCCTGGGACGGCTCGTATCACATTTCAAGTTGTGGTATTCGAGTTCTGCCAACTTCTGCGTCATTTTGTAGCCGGTGGGAGATTCACAATGTTATGGATGCGCTGCAGCACCTCTGATTTTTTTCTCAATTGACCGATATCGTTCAGGTCGCACTTGAATCAAACTTTGCCGACGAATTTTAGTAAGTAGTAATCCATCCAGACCAACCAGATCCTACTCATGTCAAAACGGGCTCATACCGCTTCGAAACAATCTCCGGATTTTATTGCGCCTCCAACAAGTTCCAACAGAAAGTCTGTTGTTTCAAAAACTGTCACCAGAGCTCAAGACCGAATTAGGCTGCGCTACACACGGTCTTCGCTTTCGATCAAATTGTTGTTCAACAAAATTTATGCTTCTAGTGTTAACAGTTGGTGCATGCTATCAGCGCCCTATGACTCACTGCTCGGCCAGCGTGAGCAAAGTGTCTCTCCATTACAAGATTCCACATCGTTGGCTATCAGGATGTCACAACCTTCTTCGCAATCTTTTGCGCCGCGTCCAACTTTGTTCTCTTCATGTCTCTTTCAACCGAGGGTACAAGGCGGGGAACTCGTGTTCGCAGGTGGGCTCATGCCGTCCCCAGAATTCGAAACCCATTATCTCATGCGGTCATCCGTAGCTTCCAAATCCAGTATATCTTTCAGATGAAGTTCCCGCACCGAAATCATGCCGCTCGAAGACATCTCATCCCGTAAGGCTATATTCTTGCTTATTCGGCTCGGTTCATTGTTAATGTCAGTTACTCCGGTGCAGGCCCTGATCCGCAGACTGCGTACTAGCTGTCATTGGACGTCGACGCCTTCTCTGTCTCTCGCTATCTTAGACCTGTCAAATCCACGACCAAAGCGCGCGCCTTCAAGCCGGCAATGGCCGCATTGGCTCTTGTCGGCGTCTTCAATAGCCGCGGAGGGTGATCATCTTTCAGCCGCTCCTGGGTGCACCATGGAGCGCCGCCAACAGTCTCAAAATGTCAAGCTTCTCGAAAATCCGCCACTGAAAGGTTCCATTTTATGCGCATTCTTGGACATGGATTACAGAGAAGGCAAAGGCTTCTGTGCATGACATGAAAAGAAGGAAACTCATTCTATGCGAATCTCCGCCTTCTTTCAAGGGAGCCGGTGAAACTTCATCGCCTGGTGGTATGTCGGGCCGACAATTGAAAGTCTTTCGAAAGCGCCTGAAACCACGGACAACTACATTGACACCTTATCTCCCAGTAGATCTAATTCTAATTGGCCAGAAATTTTGGCGCCGCACCTCCAGGCCGGTAGCCATTCATTTGGGAGGGTGTATCGCCTGGAACAGGATCCCCCATCCATAGTTCAACGACTCAGGTGTGTTATGGTTCTTTTCTGAGCTCAAACTCGGAGAATTGCTGCTTCTTGTTTGACACTACGGGGAGTCGAGGAACAAATGGTGAGGCCGCCAAGGCATATCCTCGCTTCATGTCAATCTGGCTAAGGGCTTTCACAACTCGCACGACGCACAGGAACGAGGTCCCAGAACATCAAGATTCAATGAGTCAACGATTTATTGAACCAGCATTCATCTGTCAAGTGAATCAAATTCAAGCCCTCCAGATGTCGGTGTTTCCCAAAAATCTGGACCCTGGAGCTCTTTGGCTATCTCCTATGACCTCCAAACAACTTCTCTTAAAGTTACGACACTCACCATCAAATAAATTTGATTGAATCACGTCTCGGCTCCGGCCAACGATTTTCTGTCTTTTTGTCTTTCGTCTTTGTCTACTACGCTCAGGTATTCAAGCCATGGAAACAGTACGCGCTTTGCCTACTCTTTGGCAAAGGCTTCCCTTTGTCGACGTGGGAATACCTTTGCTCTGTTCCCTTTACCCTCTGGCGCTTTGAAGTTCTTTGAAGGCTACTTGTAAGCGCATTGTACGCTTGGGCAACGACAAAGAACAAAGAGTCGTATAAGACGTGAGTCATTGCGCAATCTCTCCTCTTTAGCATTCCTCACCGACATCATGTCCTCGACAGGCGTCTTCCGCACCCTGCCCATCATCTTCGTGGTCGCTGTAGGGCTTGCCAGCCTGCAATACGCCGCCTTCTACATCCTACATCTCCTCCGCAGCTTGGCAATTATCAAGCAACTCGTCATGTTCTTTGCTGCCTCCGCCACTGTTACTCTACTTTTCAAGCGCTTGGCGAAGGTGTCGGATCCTGGCAACGACTCCGACAGCAACGCAAGCGATGAGACTGGGTCTGAACCTGACTCTCTGTTCGACGAGGTACCATATTGGCGGAGTGGTGGGAAATCTAGTGAACAGCTACCGGGTATGCAAGCTGGGGCCCCGAGGTGAGCGGTTCTGCTTTCTGTGAAGCCGGCAAGCCGACAGACAACGATGCAGTCTTTCCACAATATCATCCTATTCCCAGCAACATATCCCTGCTTCAAAGGTCATCCCAGGAACTGTAAAGCATCCGTCTCCGTGAGATCCCACATTCTCCCTGTTATTACCTAGTTCTCAACCATTCGCTGTTCTAGGGCTCCCTCTTTCACAAATCGAGAGACCTTATATGGACCATCCGCACAGCTGTATGTTCATTGTTTGTCTGACCTTAGACCTAGATGGCTCAGTCGATTTCACAGATTCAATTCCCAGTGGTTCGCGGCTGAACTGGCTAAAGCTCAATTGACGACTTCGTGAGTCGTCGTAGCTCTGACCGTCAAAGATTCTGACAAACCCGCGGCCAGTGCACCGAATTATTATCATCCTTTCTATTCACGCCCGGCCTTTTCGTATGTGCTTCGCCAGAAACTGATGGGTCGAGATTGACCTTTCCCCTTTGTGTCTCCAGGGCGCCAGCATCCTACGCCTTTGCCGCCAGGTCATCTTTTCTATCAGAATACGTTTATCATCTATCGAAACGGTGCAGTCTTCATTTACCCCCTTAGCCCGGTCTCGAAGCTAATATTACACTCCCTCAGCGCTGTACGAACGCCCTATCGATATATTCCGTCCGTGAAGCGCTCGACCAATGGTTACCGCAGCAGTTTTCCCCAGTTCTTCGAGGACGAGCGTTTCCCAGTCATGAGCGGGCTCACCTTCCCTGACGCTATTCCAACCGCAACTCCTCTACCCCAGCGGCCCTTGCCAAAACGAGCAGGGGCTCCTTGTCCTCCCTCTGTTTCCTTCGCTTCTGGCACGGTGTCCCCGACTACCATTTGAATCACCGACCCTCGGGAAGTTTGACTGCGGCCTAAACCTCCTTCACGACCCCCCGTTTTCTCTTCTTGCTTCCCGCTTCCATTAGTCGCTGCTCGGTTCATATCTTGCCTATGAATGCCGCCCGATGCGCCCCTCCCTACTCTACTACCTTCGGACCTAGAAACCATAACCCACACGAGCCACCTGGCGATCCCGCGTTACAATCCGGTCTTCGCTTTGCCCTCGGCTCTGCATCCATTTCCAAAATCCGAGCCTACGATCGCGCACCGCTTCCCATCCTCTACATACCTGGCGGTTTACCGATTTCTCAGGATCCACGCGATCCCCTCCACAGTGAGCTGGCGATGGGCGATGCTGCTTTCCGGGCCGGCTGAAATTCGGGTCCGTGTATGCACTGTGTGGACGCCATGGCCATTGCATTGCCTCGGTCGCGCCTCCACGTGGGCAGGTTTCACTTGGGCCGAGTGATTGTCCAGGCTAAGGACGGGTCAGAGATCCGTTACCCCACAGCGCGAAGCGTCCACGCGTCACCGCCAGCTTGCAGATCGACTTGTTTGAACTTTTACAAGTCGTCGCAGTCTTCGGCTGCACGAGTGTTTGGACCTTCAATCATTCAACTGCCTGATAGACTTCTCTCTTAATTGTGATGGGGAAATTGCTTTGGCATCGTCTGAGGCGACGTCCGGATGTTCGGTCCCCTCCCACCTTTTTTTTAATCGTTTTGTTCTCAACATTTTGATTAATAAATGAATGCCCGTCTCGCTTCACGCGGCATTTGTTTTTCCCTTTCTCGCATCTGATGTTGGTATTTACTCGACTACTTCCAGTCTTCCTTGTACTTCTTCAAGATCTTAGCTGCCATTGTTTCTCCATGAAGTACATTAGACTGTCTGATTAAAATTCTGCTCTATGATTTTGTGTCTCTCTGACTCCCTCCATTCTTGGTCCGGAGAAGTTGAATTGCGAGATTCATTTGAGATACGGAGGAGGTCCCACCCTATCTGCCGACTTTCCGAGTAGAACTCCTAGCACCTCGAAGGTGACCATCGTAACTTTGAACAGGTCTCTGTCTCTTGTCAACAGGTCTGTTAACGACATGCCACCAAACAGTCCGAGGACAGCGTGGAGTTCAGATTCAAGAGCTTCCGATGAGGTGCGCGCTTGCCAAAAGCATAAGTCGTGAAAATTTGGGGACAATAAACACGAATGGGGTGAAGCATGAAGGGACGTGGGCTGGATGGGTCGCTATTCTGTATTCGAACTTTGCACAGAGCGCTACACTAATTGCATCCTCTATCAAATTCATCACGGAGAAGAAGAAGACCGCACGCAACATCCCGAAGTCGAATCGAGTCGCGGAGACTCTCAATTAATTTTGTAGAGCTTCTCGCAGGAAACGGCCGCCACTGTTCCGCTGCTTTCGGGTGCGAGGCGCGTCCAATCATTGGCTGCCGCCGGCCGGAAAGTCGCATCATAACAGCGTGATGTGACACATGATGATCTCTCTTGACATTTTCCCTCATGCACAGGCTAATCCTGGGAGCCCTCCTCGCCGAATCCTCGTGTATCTCGCCCCGGCGCGTGTTTCCCGCCCGCTTCCCCCATCTCGTATGTTTTACTGAGGTGCGACCCCGCGACTCCAGCTTCCTGTTCCAATTTGACTTGAAAGCAAAGGGGTTCTTCAAACGGCCGAGTTTAGATGCATCAGAGTATGTTTCCACTTTTTGACATTCTTCTGCAGATAAAGTCAGTGATTTATGAAAGTCTGCTTTCCGATCATAGGCTGAGCGAAAATAGGACTTGCTAGAATCCACTCAGCAGCTCTGAAATCCGTGCACTCTGGACCGCGTTGAAAACCGCTCACAGCTATGACTGTCGAGTAATGCAAAGAGAGTTCGGCGCTGTAATAAGTTCGGCGCTTAATTTCTGCCAATCAGAAACAACCTCCAACATGGAAGAATTTCCGTTTTGGGTTGCTAAATCCCAGCCGAAGTAGGCTTCCATATAGCGCTCTTCTCGAAAGCTGCCCGCAGTTTATCATGATTAGAGATGGGTGACAGTTGAGTGCCCGTTCTTACTTAGTTTCTCCCAAGGCTTTTTCTGAACGAGCTTGAATAGCGATCGTGATCTTTACTCCAGTTGGGTTCAATCCAGTCTGACCATTGCAACTCAACATGTTGTGCCTTGCGCAGATCCCTGAGTCGAGCAGGACATCATACGAGCTGGTAGACCCACTCTTGGCTCGAGTCACTTGCACGGTAATTGGCAGGAAATATCTTTCTACCCCGCGATACAATTCAATGCTCACTTTCTATCCGTCAGGTTGCAGCTCCAAGAAAGCGTCGGTACGATTTTTTTTCCGAAACCAGACCATGCTGCTACTGCGTCGACTGCCAAACATGAAAATTTTGTCTCCGTGCATTTCGGTACGTCAAACTCCACCCCACAGTCATCAGGAGGAGGTCAATGAAAGAGGCGCTGCAGTGTTTCCGGGACCTGTGCTAGACACTGTAAAATCTACTATTTTTGCGCTCCTGTTGATTCTCCTCGCTCTCTTGCGTTGCCTGTAACTAAAGCTGATTGTACCTTCTGCTTATTCAAGGAGCGCAATTTACAACGGACGAGAACTTGCTCCGCGATTTAGAGAAGCCCAAGCCGAGCCGGCAGTAAATTGCCACGGCATTGTCCGTTGAGCTGTCTCGTGAAAATGCGAACCGACTTTGCTTTTTTCGCTGATTGTTTTGCATCGTTGACCTACAGCTTAACCAAAAGAGTTCGCAACCGACACGGAAGCAATACTAATCACAGACAATCAGTCCTCCGAGCTCTCTCTGCTTCTCCGCATAATTAAAAGTGTCGTCATATTGAGCGAGGTGAGAGTTTGCCGACGGATCAGCGCATGGAGAGCGCCTGTGTGTCCCAATGTGGCAACCGGTGAGATAGCTGCAGCGGAGGGTTTTCCCGCGCTCAAATGCGACAGACCAGAGAATGTCAAACTGTTGGACATCTCATATCCAGAAGAGGATCCACAAGTGCCCGAAACGAGTTTAATTGCTTTGGTTCATAGACTAACGAGATGTTTTCACACAGGGTCGCGAAAATTTAGTGGATTGCTTCGCTTCGCAAGATCTGGGCAAGAGCCGGCGCCTCGTAATTGGCACCGGTACACAGCCACTTTTTTTCGCTCTGCCGCGGGGGGCCCAAACTTTGCGATCTTGCTCCCGACGTTTGCCTTTGTTCTTTCTAACGGCATCTTGCACTGACAAGCGCTGCTAGTCCTTGTCTTTGGCGATCTCAGACAGGCCGTGGCACCGACTCGATCTAATATTGGATAAATCGCCTCACGGGGATCTGTTCTTTTAAGCACCTTCAGCCAGCTGTATAAAGCCGCTATTCCCGGTCGGCCCCTTCTCCTCAACTTTGCTGCTCCCTTGCGATGTCGATGTACTGGACCGAACGCGACAACACCCCTTCCACCTCAGGCTCGTCAGCAGGTTGCTCGACACCTCCGACACCTGCCTCTGATCTGCCATCGTCACCCCCGAACAAAAACGCTTTCGTGTCGCCTACCCTGCAGAGTCAGACCACCAAGGATGTTTTGCAGTCTGTCTTGAAGGTACGAAAGACCTGGAAAACGTCCAGAGGGGGTGAAACGGTTTGGCCGATGGACCTCGAGGCGGCACTGCTCGAAGGTAATTGCCATTAATTTAATCACTCATTTTCAATTCCTCTGATGGTAGCCCCGCCATATAGGCTTAGAGAAGTATCAGCCCGACGATTCTCGGGAAACCCGCATGCTTGGTCGCTTCCCTCGTCGGAACCGCTTCATCTCAGACTACATCTTCGACAAAACCGGAAAACGCCGTTCCCCCAAACAAGTTGGTAGTCGGCTTCAACAATTAAGGGAGTCGTGTGGGGGCACCCAGCGTGCGTTTCCTCTCCTTCCCAAATTTTTATGTGAATCATGAGTTAAATTACATTTATTTCTATAGTGCTTCAGCTGCTGTCTCCATTCCGCAAGCCCGACGGTTCTGGCTCTTCTGCCTCGACCGATAGCGCCCTGAGTTCACCAATCTCCCCCACTGGGGATGGATTCTTCTCTGGTCCTTCCACATCGCGCGATGTCACCATTTACATCGACATTCTGCCAGAGGGTGCCCCCGATAGACACCGCGCTCCCACTTCCTCACCTTGGTCAGAGGCAGGGGACATCGTTCATGTCTCTGACCATCCACGGCGCCTTGAAATCATCAACCCTACTATATCTTTCACCGCTCCTTCGCCTGTGGCTGCATATTCCCGATTCACCGTTTGTGCAGAAGCTGAAGACATTCTCCTACATGCCGAGAACGTACCGTTGGTTCTTGTGACCGACGAGAGTCCCCAACCTGCCGGATTCCTTTACAGTACGCAGCTTGTTCCTAACTATTGGCGAGTCATCGTCGACAGCCCAGGTACGGTCACAGCTCCCGCACTATGCATGCTCTTACCTTCCACATCTCCTACCCAGACCCAACGCGGTTCACGATCTTCCAACATGTCACCAAAAACGAAGGCTCGTCGACTCTCTTTTCTGCGACGTACAAGTTCGTCTACCCCCGGAATACCGCGAACTATTCCCCGTCGTCCTCATCCGTCTATGCCGCGCATTCTACCTACACCGGCAACCCTGTCTCGCTCTCCAATACCCGATACTCTTCGATGTATGACGGCAACGCATCGTGGAGCGCCGCACCGTCCCTGCACCACGGCCCGGACACTTCCCCCATCCCCATGCAACAAAAATACGCTTCTCAAAATGCCGACCACTCCTCCTCCTATCTCTTCTTCCCTCCGGAGCTCTCTTCTATATCGAACTATGTGAGTATCATATCCTACCCTGCTTTTCATTTACATCTCGAGCTCTAAAACTATCCCCAGGTATCCTAGCTAGCCGATGACGGACAATATCTCCTATGTTTGATAAATTGCAATTTAGCTGTCGATGCTATCATTTTTTTTCTTGTTCTCTTTTTTGTCCTTCCTTGTTCTTCTATGTATCACCACCCCCCATACCATATCATCGCGCGGCGCAAGCACCGCTTCTTTTTGCTTCCATTTTATGCTATTGTTGTAGTAGTTGTGTAGCAGTAACAAAATGCCCAGCGTTGGATTGGCTCTTTTGTAACAGTATGTAATGTTTTGGCGCGTCGGCGCGTCCAGCGAATAGACTAGTACTACATGTGTCCGTCCGTCTCTGGAACCTCGGAGTATATTTTCGGCTGTAAACGGCTGAAGCAGAACGAGTGGGGAAGCCATTGTCGCGCCGGGCCGCCAAAACTCATCGAAACAGGGAAGTTTTGTCGTGGCGTTGATTATTCGGAGATGATACATACGATTACCCACCTCGCTTTGTTTTAGATGATCGCCGTTTCCTACCCCTCCTCGAGTTCTCCTTCCATGAACTGCATGCACGAACTTGAACACGCTGGACCCATCCTAATTAAAAGTCGTCTTCGCCTGGTATAGTTATGGCAATCCCACACCGAGAGGAAGGCGTTTCTTGGCTCACTCCTAACTTGGGCTGCGATTGCTCAGAGATTTACAAGAGAACCGAACTGTCTCGCTTCTGTTCTGATATTTCTTCTCGGCCTATAATGAAATTTGATTGCCTCAGACTCGAAGCCCGGCGTTGGACGTCGCCTAGACGAGCTGAGGCTGGGCTGCAGATCTGCATACAAAAAGAGAAATTGTTATAAAGCCGCTTACGTTTGAGTACACTGCCAGGCTGTACTTTCATTGAGGGACTTCCAGTCACATTGGTGGACATTTGGGCCTGAATGAGGAGGAATTTATCAAGTATTATTAGCCTTGGTCGAGTTAGGGCACGTTTGAAAGGTATGCAATTGAGCCACGGTAGCTGTTAGTGAGTCGGGCGCTGCTGAACCAAGCACAGAAATTTGTGCAGACGTGGAAGGAAAAGGGTTTGGATTCATGATCGTAATTGTTAGGCGCCAAGGGGCTGACAAAACTCATGGATACTAAAGGCTCCGCAGTCCATCCGATCCCGCGAACGTGCGACGGCCTTGGTCACCGCGGGGGCGGGAGGGTGTCACGAGCAAACGTCGCCGTAAAGCCGAAGTTGAAACTGATTGAATGGCCGTTCGGAGGGTGTCCTCAGACGTCGCGCAAAATCTCTCTCGATACTTAACATCGGTGTGACATAGTCCTTTCCCTGCACTTCGACGGTGGCGTTTTGGATGGCAGTGACAGTGTCATAATTACAGGGTCGTAAGAAGCAGTTCCCTGAGATCTTCATCTGTAGGGGAAACGGACCCGAGGGCTACTTGGCTATACGCCGAGAGTTGCTTTGCTTTCGATCGTTTCGCATCTGGCCTCAACCGTCAGTGCCCGTGTTTCTTTGTCGACGTCTCGAGCCGCTAGTGACTGATAGACCAATATTCGGAGACGACTGTGCCGGGAAAAAAGTCTTTTTGAGTTGTACGAGAATCGCACGTCATGTGGGTCCTGAACTGTCGGACCCACTCACAGCAGCGATGCACTTGGACAATAATTTATGCACAGAATCGAGTTTGGAGCGAGGTTGAATGAGCGGCGATAATTACTTAAATTTGAATCAGCTCCTCACTTTACGTGCAAACAAAGTGGTAAAAGTCCGAGGTTGGCACGGATTAAGTATGTACTTGAAGTATTAGTAGGACAATAAATGCTCACTGGGCCTATCGTCATCGAGTGAACAAACCGGTTGAAGTTCATTGATGAACATTTTCCATTTTAGGAATCCATCCGCTGTTCCGACAGATACCCTATTTGACCCGCAGCCGAGGTTGATCCCTAATCACCGGCAAACTCCGGCAAGCTTTCAGCAAACCTCGACAACCATTGCTATGCTTTGTTGGCTCCGGGCTACGTTGGCCCATTCTTCGACGCTTTTCGCTCGCTATGGCCCCAGGACGCTTTATTTGCACAATCGGCTAGCTGAAAGGTGCATCTATAGCTGTCTGATTGAATCGCCAGCCTGAGGCAAAACTTGATTCTCCAATTTGTCTCCAATGATTCTCCAAATTCATACAACTTAGCAGGTTCAGTAAGAGCATCACCGACCCTTGCATGGTCGCAATCGAATATGGAATTTTTGTTTGTGAATAACATTCAAGTGAGTGCCGCTCTTATAAGGTTTGCCCGTATCGCTAGTCTTTGTATATTTTTTATCATGCAGAGGACTCTCATCGGACACATTCGGGGCTGGAATATTTTACTGCTCCCCCTTCGACCTCCCATTCTCCCCAAACGCTCACGATTGATCATAATTTTGGAGGTAATCATGACCTAGTCGTCGCCTGACTATCTCTATTTGTGGTCCAGGTTGAACCCGGGTACTCGGTTTTCGCGATTCAACCGGCTTTTCTCTTCGAGATGGGAAAGATGGGAAGAAGAATCAAGGGAAGCACTCTGCTGTTCTTGCCGTCGCTATTATACTTCATGGAAGACTCATTCAATTGACTTTCCAAGGAGCAAGGTACGATCACTATCCTTAAAGCCGCATAATTGACTGCATGCGTAGGTGCTGGTAGACAGCGGATGCGAGTCGCTGTTTTGTTATTCCTTACAGCCGGAATATAAAAACGGGAATACGGCCGGGATGCTGCCTGTGATCCACTGCCTCGTCCACTACAACGCTCAGACAACTCCCTCGTTTTTGCGCTGCGTTCGAGCGTCATCGCCAGCGCCTCGTCGAGCGCTACGCAGAAGCTGTATGTCTTTCTTAGCATTGGTCCTGTTCTCGAAAGACATGGTTTCTGCTTCCTCTGCCATAGCTCGGAACTTTTCTATTGTAAGCCATGACTTCAACCTATTTCTTCAACTTAGATGCTCATTATTATTCAGCACGTACACCGGTACGAGATAAACAGTCAGAAGTTGGAAACTTCTTCTCACTTCTTTCTCAATCGCAGGTGTTGGCTCTCAGGCTCTCTGCATCTGTTTAAACATATCGCATAACCCTCGAAAGTTATGATCTGATCGGGGGCTGTTTTCACAGGTACTTGTAAGTATTTTGAAAATAGACTGCGCCTCGTGTAAATCTCTGGGAAATTGGCTATCAGTTCAGCTAAGGCTGAATGCTCGAGAAGGTGTTCTATAGATTGGGCTCGCGTATGCATGCGTAATTCTTCTTGCCATCACTGTCTGCAATGCGGCTTCCGGCGGCGAGATTTCTCATGTGGTCATAAACAAGCGACACTCTCTAGCGCCTTTCATTACCGCGCCCTTGCTTCTCGCGTTCTGATAGCTAATCTTTTGAAACTACTCCTCCTCCGTCCCTCGACTTTTCTTATCCCGCTCTCCTTCCCTCAAGTGTCTCGGCGGAGGAGGAGGAGGAGGATATATTAACCCTTCTCTCTACATTTCGATCGCAATACTTACCCGAAACTCAAGACGCATAAAAATCGCACCGAGAGCTAGCTACCTGACAGCACAGGTTCTAGGCGGATTCATTGTGGCCCGGCCCTACGTCCAATACAGAATATTTATCTTCAATGCGGAAGAAGCACCCTGGGTCCGGCTGGCCAAATGACCTTCTACTCACCCAACAGCCCCGGTAGAATCTTCGCATTATCTGGACCTTCGGGGTATACCATGGGTCACGGTTTCGTCAACGTCGACGAGTTTATGGTGGTACGGAATAATTCGCTTCGAGATTTTTTCAAAGCATCCTGTGTCTAATAATAATTCTCACTTCATCCTTGGGTTCACCGCTATGGACCCAACTAACACCGTTAATCCCGATCTCAGTAAGTCCGCTGCTTATTTCGTTTGCGTAGTGAGTTCGGTTCAATCCCTCCCGACCCGAGCTCGTCCGATTAAGAAGTGTTTCTAGCGCAGTCGCGTTCTCCGCTACTAGTGGGTGTAAGTAAGTCTCCTCATCTATTACATATGTGTTCCACTCAATTTTGAGATAAATGTGATTCCTAGTGGCTGCTGACGCTGCTTGCAATGTTGGAGTACCCCTAGGAAGCTACCTGGTGCTTGGTTGCTGCTCACTAGTAGACTCGAGAGTCTTTTTGATGCTGCATCTAGCTGGAGGTGGATCATACGCAGCACTTGCAGCGCTCACGAATATCTCAGCGACTCTTCTGGCTTGTGTCACGTACATACGAACTGATGTTGACCGATTCGAATCGCGCTAAGTAGCCCGTTCGTCGGCTGGCTATGCTTCTCAAATATTTTTCAGTTGTGACGAACGCTAGTTTCGCGGGCATAAATGCGCGTAAGAACCAAAGCGCCGGTAACTCTGAGGCGAAGGCACAAGTCGGGGAGGTGGAGCGGGTCGGAGAACGCACCCGCGGGGATTTGATTTGTTCAAGATTGAGTCTAGTGCAGAAAAAGGTTGGAGAATGGACGTATCTTTGGCCCCTGGCCTACTCTGTCTGACTCGAGCTATGGGGCCCTCCGCCGAACACTAACGGCGACTACAGTGGGTCGTTACAGCTCTTCACAAGCATTGTTGACGCATAGCATGCATCGGAAATGTACACACAGTACCGAGTCGACCGTAGACGGATGAAACGGGAAAGATGCTTGGGAATTTGATCCAATTCGCCACCTAGCCATCTGTGGTTGTCACTGCACGACGGAAGGTGTTCTCTTTCCACCGCCGAGAATGAATGTAAAGGAACTTGAGAAGTTACACATACGACCGCCGATCGTTAATGTACCCGATCCTGAAATTGGGAAGCTGTTAGCTCAAGAATACAAGCTATCACTAGAACGTACAAGTACCACCGCTCCCCGAAGGCCCTCCACTGTGCCCGATTGTTGCCTTTTGAAAAGCCCCGGAGAAGCGCAGATACGTTGGAGTATCCATAACAGCAAATGCCACATATTGGAAAGACCGAGAAAAGCGTGTCGATGGTCCGCACAACAGCTCCGCCCAGATTTCCGCCACCATATCGACATCATTTTGAAAGACCCCCGTCCCAAAACTTCCCAAAATCAGATTGGGCACCTGTCGCCGCTCGAACAGAAACAAGATGCGAGCCATACGCTCGCGCATTGCACGCTTGATGTCTCTTTCTACCGCTGCTCCAGATGCACGTTTGCGTATAAGACCTGCATGAACGGCTGGGCTGGTCAAGACGTCGATTTCCATCGGAGGAACGAACGCGCCGTCGTCCGAGCGGAACATGACAACATGCGGCGAGTAAATCATGGCGTGCGTGTAGAATCCATCCCTCGCGTCGCCTGAATGCAGCGTGTAGAATTGCTGTGCAGTGGGCGTCAAAAGGGAAGGATACAGAGTCGAGCTGCGGGCGATGGACTCTTCTTGGGCACTAGAGCCGTTAATGAAGCCGCCTACCTCGCAGGTAGAGTTCTTTCAGTCTGGATGAAAAGCGGCTTCGGAGGCGAAAGGCGCTTACCACCGGGTTGTTCAGCAGATGCAAAATTTAGGACCCCTATTGGCCGCTTGCAGCCTTTGAGTCCAGCCTTGCGTGCCGCATCGAGGGTAGTGGTTTCAAGGATCTCTATCATTGTATTCGCCGCTGGAGGATGAAGTTGAGCAGGACTGAATGAACGCCATGCGGACAGCAGAGAATCGGGGGCATAGTAGAGAGTTTGAAGCTTAGATTGTTCCAATATACTTGTCAGGTCGTACACAGAGCCTTTCACTGCAACTTTTCCGGAAGAAATCACATCGAGCGTGCCCTTTGCGATGTCCCGTAAATGAGCAGTCGTCATAGGAGAATAAGTGGGCGTGTGAATCCTTGGACCCTGCGTTCGAGACAACATCAAACACAGGGAAAAACGCAGAGGCCATGAAGAGGAGCGAAGCGGACAGGGAGGTGTATCAAAGAAACCGAAAGGAATGTATGCAATGCTAGATATATGTACAAATGCATGTAATCTAATAAAGATAGTGAAAAGTTAACGAAAGCAGTACTATAGTAGACCAGCCAGAAATCACCGAGACGACATTCCCAACGTCCGCAACGAACGACTGACAGACTGCACATCATCCTGGTTCCACTCCCCCAACCACTCATGACGTGTCATATCTTCGTCGTCTCCCGCAGGTGGGGCGGGCTCCCACGGGACGACAAAGAGCGGCATCGTCTGAAACGGCGACTCGAAGCGCTGCTTGTCGTCAGGAAGGGGTGTGGGTGTTCCCCCACGCGAGTGAGACCCAGGTGCGTGAGGCGCGAGGCCTGTTGAGGTGTCCGTTCGCGATCTATATGGATGTATATCATCATCCTCCTCAAAGCATGGCTGCATGTGGCCCGGTGGCGGCGTGCCCCCTCGCGAATACGGCCCATAAGGCGCGAAGCGCGTTGGCGTGTGCGATCGCGAAGCGTACTCCGAATCCGTGTCGTCGAAATCCAATCGAGGCTGGACGTGGATCTCACCGGAAGAAATCGACTGGACGGAGTTACGAGGATCGCAGCGATTTGGTGAAAGTGAAAGAATCTCGGAGACGTCGTCGTCATCATCCACGTAGCCGCCCCATGTAGAATGCTCGTGGTCGTCCAGCAGATGTGTCGAAATTTGAGGTACAGGGCCATCGTAGCTCGCCTGCCGCTTCAGAGGGGATTCAAGCATCATCGCCTGAGCCTGTGGCACGGATATACTCGCCCGCTTCGAGCCCAGCTTCGCCGTCCCGGCCTGCCAATTGTCGCTAAAGGCGAAATCGGTCGTACCCAACGTCCGACTCAATTTGCTCATACGAGCACGACTCGACTCATGGCGCGCAAGCTGAGCCTCTAAACTGTCGATAGAGGCGAAGGATCCTGACAGGGACGTGGGCGTAGGCGGGTCCGGGCTGACGGCCTTTTGGTGCGGTCGAGTACGCGCGGGCACAAACGCAATGGAGCTAACGGTGCTGAGATGGCTGTCTCGCGTATCCGTTCGAGTCAGAGCGATATTCGGGATCGCCGCCAGCTCCAGCCCCATATCCGCTTTCGCCTTGCCCTTCCCCTTGCCATGCATCCATGGGAATTTGAAGTTCCTATTGTCCTCTCTCGGAGATGGCTCGGGCTTGACCTTCCGATACCGCGTCCCTGCGCCTCCTCGCCCAGCAGGACGATACAGCGCAGGCGCAGGTAGAGGTGAGGCCGAGACTTCCTCCGGGATCACCGACGTCGAATGGGTTGGGACGTCTTGGGGAATGGGTGGTGACAAATGCGAAACTGACAGCATGGGAGCTGTCGCCAGCGGTAGCGCTGACACATTACCGCTCGACGCCGACCGTGATGACGAGGGCGATAAATCCACACTCACACTCATCATCCCTCGCGGCCGGGAAGCAAGTCCGCCGCGTCCCACGATACGGATGGGCTGTTGCTGCTGCTGACCAGGGGCGGAGGGGGGTACCCTCATAGAGGATGCCCTCCGAACCTGACTTTCGCTTTCGCGCGATGGACGGAGATCCACGGGCAACGCTCGCGGACGAGATCCTTGCCCGCCTCGGCCGGAAACCCGCACGACTGTTATCGGGGCAGAAGAGGCGACGACGGATGATGCTGTTGACGTTCTCCGTGTGTGCAGCATGCCGTCGGCTGTGGAGTAAGAACACGCCCGTTAGTACGATCGCAACGTTGCTGAGGGGAGCATCAACGCACCAAACCGCATCCTGAGCATTTCCATCGGCGAAAGCGGTGAGCTACCCTTATTACGTTGCGAGGGTGGCGCATGGTAGACGTGCTGGGTTTGGGGTGTACGCGCTGAAGGCGGCAGACGCGGTTCTAACGAGATTTCAGGCTCGCAGCGGTCTTGGGACGCTTCGCCGTTGAAATGGGGTGGGGAGGAGATGTGAGACAAGGAGGTCATCGAAGTCGACCTAGAAACCTTGCTGACAGTACGGGTCGACGCCAGCGACGACGTCGAAAGACGGCTGCTCGAACCTTGAGAGTAGAAAGACGAAGATGAATGCGCAGAAGATGGAGGTCCCGGCAAAGGTGCGGGCACGGACAGCTTCTCCCTCGACGCCTTGCCCCGAAGACCTCTGCGCCGTTTCGAGGTAGTGAGAGAAGTTAACATGGTGATGGAGTGGAAGCAAGCTTGCTTCACCGCAGTGAAAGTTTTGCTTGAACTGGCGGTCTCAGCATGGTGTATGGGATTCCGGAAGAGATGCGAGATGCCATCCACCAAGAGTGATGTGCATATGCACGGAAATAAATACCCACGTGAAACGACAGCATCGAATCAGTGAGTAATCATTGATCGAAATTCAGCGAGGGCGAAAGATAAAGGACTGAATTGGATGCTGAGCTCGTTGTGGGCAACTGGTAGAAGAAGAAAAAAAATAGTCACTTGTTGTCCAATGTCCAGTTACTCCGAGGTGCGCTGAAATGACGGCGATGATAGACGATACGAAGAAAGTTTGGAAGAGCGCGAAAGACCTTGGCATCCACATGATAAACGGCGCGCGATCGCAATACAAACGTGGATCTTCCTGTGTTGTACGATCGTGATACTGCATTACGCCACGGAGCCGACACTCTAACCTCTAAGTATTTGCCATCTAAAAAAACCAGCATTCAACCAACGCATCGCTACTTGGAAAGTTTATCCCCATCAGCTATTAGAACAGGGGCTTGCCCTGGTTCACCAAGATTCTGCCTTATCAGCTTGGGATCAAGCAGCTTGGCGTATTTTGGCTGGACAAACAACCCTCTGCATTGAATGGTGAGTAAAAGGAAGAAGACGATTAAGGATGAAGGCGAACTTCGCGCTAACGAGGAGTGTGCCCTCAAGGTCCTCGACACGGCCAGCAACCGTAGCTTTTCGTCCCTTTACTTCAAGGAGTTGAGTTTTCACGACGATAAACTGAAAGCTCCATAAGTATTTATGTGATGAGTGGAAAATAATTCCCTAACCTGGTCTGCCCTGGTGGGAGCACGGTAGTCAAGGGAGAGTGTCGCCGTTACCCCGATTTTCGCCGGCAGATTGGTGAAAGCCTGAAAATATAACTCATTAATCAATTGCCCCCGGCGGTATATATTCACAAAACAACAAACGTTTCGCGCGAGCGCTTCATCAAGTAATGTGGCGAGCATCCCGCCATGAACGATGCCGTCGTGGCCGCAGAGCCCGCGGCCAACGTGTACGAACACGATCGCCTCGCTCTCGTCTTTCTTTACGCGCGCAAGAGGAAACAGAGCGAGTTTGCCCGGACCACGAAGGGAACCAGCGGAGAGTGTGTTCGCTGCTACATTTTCCGGTAGGTGTTGATGCGGACGAGTCTCGTACCATTCCTCTGCATCTGCGCGTGTTCGCAACTCCCGCAATATGGGTAGAGACTGCAATTCGGCCTCCAAAGCTTCGGTATATGCGCGCGACTCCGCGGAATATGGATCAGCGGGCGGTGGAGGGGCAGGCCGAGGATACAGAAGTGATAAAGGCGTAGGAGGATACATGGAGCCGATGGTGTAGCAACCCAATGATGCTCCTGCCACAAGTGACAAGGTCGTTATCGTACTGATTCCACGAGAAGGGGTACTTGAAGAGGTAGATGCGGCTCGAGAATTAACCCTTTTCTGAGACCGCGAAATCCCTTGAAACAAGCGCCGTCTAGTAATACTGGTTTGCTGGAAAATTGAAGACATCATGACAGGAGCCGATTATTGCAGGAAAGTTGTTCGAAGGAATGGCGTCTACAGAGTAACAGATCCACGACCGCTCTAGTTGACTTGGGGCTCCAGCGATGGCCAGCGTGCAGGGCTCCGGAGTCGATGTGGCACGGAAGAACTTGTCGCGTTTGTTTGGCATCGGCTTCGACGGCTAATTCTCGGCACAGCCTTCCAACTCACACTCAGCCAATCACACTCACAACTTCCCAGCTCAGTCAACCCGAAGCTGGAACTGAAGCAGGCGAGGGAAAGGTCTAGTGGCGTGTATGATCTAGTAGCTGCAAGATACGTGCTCTTCTGAAGATATCATCGCTATTATCCTGATTTTCAGATTTATCGGTGTGGGCAGTGGCTGCCTGCCACCTGGTGGGCCTGATCATGTAGGCCTTCCAAAACGGAGCCTTAGGATGATATAATTTATTGAGGTGCTTCAGGGGTATGCAGCTTCGTGGGTCTCGTCCTGTCCGCTAGACACCCCGTTCGCGAATTCATGTGATGGGATATGCGGCTTGCCGTGGATGATCGGCGACGCCCTCGAGCTTCAGCTTGGCTATGAATCTACTCTTGTTCTCTGTCTCTTAATGCCCTACCCTGTCATCGGACAATGAACGGCTGCCACCCACCTCGAGTTCGACTTTTCGGATTCTTCCAGCAACTCAGTTCCAATCGAAGGTTCAGAATCTCTTCGTCGTGACCCTGCTGCTACTGAGAGAATGAGGAGCTGCAGTGCTTATGGTAGGCTCAATCCATGATAGTTCCACAACTCCATCCTCGACAGATCTAAACGCCGCAAACCAACTCTCCCATTGGATGGCCATGAATTTGATGGAGGCCGCTGTAATCAACTTACCCCGCAAATCTTTAATCTCTCGTCCAGGATTTGTCCAGCTGGTTGCGCGGGTTGTGGTTTATGGATCCACCGTGTCCTCCTTCTCGTCTCCCGGGCGACTATCGAGATCTACGCCGCCAAGCATTGGTGAGAGCGCTCGTACGTGTGAGTTCTAGCCGAAAGGAAGTCGTCTGCTCCACAACCTGTCAATGCAGGCTTCATTTCTCACATCGGTCGCTTGGTGCTCGAAGCTGGTTGCTCACAAAATATCGGCTGAACTCCTTCTTTTCCAAAGTCCGGATCGCTTCAAGCGATGTAAATCGCGGTTGGCTCTACATAAGAGACGTTCTTATGAATCCTGATTCTCGATCCAAGTCTGCCTGGAAACCTCTGGAAACGTGGTTACAGCTCGGTCAACGGTCGGTCCTCGGAATATACAAGGTCATACCTACATTTGTCGGCACCGACAACTCATTTCGCACATCTATAGAAGCCGGAATGTAAATCTCTCCCATTCTGGACAAAATTGAAAAAGCAGTAGCAACGACTCGGTATTTTCCCACCCGAAGGTCATTCTGCCTGTCAACGGGACTCAACGCATTGCAAGTGATCCAGAACTCCCCTTCTCCGGAACTGGATCCTCGAACAACCAATACCCGAACGCCATCAGCCCGTCACTGAAAATATAGGCTGTCAGGAATCGTGAAACTTACAAGTCGATACCCTCGCATCAGACATCTGCACTACAGAGAGCTCTGTGTTTAAACGTCTTCACTCTTAAACAGTTTACTGTGAATCCACAGTACCCGTTGTCCAGAATAACTCACTTCCGTTCGAAGTCCCAAGATCAACCCAAAATGGTTTCCTCAAACGCGACCACGTGACCCTCATTCTTCTCGTATTTTCCCCTGATTTGGGCTAAATTACCGCGTCAAACGCCACTGAATGCATCAAATATAGGCATAGAGTTATCTTGAAGCTTTATCACAGCTATAGTACCCCGCACCTTGCAAATATTCGAAGATTTTCGCCTATTTACGAATTTTTCCACAAAAAAATCCAATTGAAAAACCAGGCAAAACATATCGCACATCCCACTAATTTATTTGATATAATAGCCCTTTTCTCAAGTTAAGAGGACCGAGCGTTGGCCAGGAACTGCTCATAAGTCTGAGTAGTAGTCGGGTTGATAGCGAAGGTCATTCCCGCCCCTGTTCGTCGAGCATGAGTTTTCTCGTGGTCCTTAAAGCAAAAGATCACTACTGACGGCAGTGGCCTCCTGCAGCTTGCATGCAGGCACCGAAATGGGGCGCGGTGTCAACGACCTTGTAGGTAAAGCTGGGCAGAGAGCCGTCGAGGTCGGAGAGGCTGCGTGGTTGAGTTGATCAGAGAAGAATACACGGAATTGCACAACGGCGGTGTCGCTCACAAGCCAGAGTCGAATCCGTTGGGGCCGACACCGCCGGGAGGGGGCGGGCAGACAGCGCCTATGGATGAAGTCAGTGTTGGGCCGAGAAAACGAAAGATCGACCGACCAGAGAAGTTGGTGGTGGTCACCGAGTCTGTAAAACATCGTTAGGGCTCGTAGAGCTATTCGAAGATATTCACGAACGGTTGCGAGAGACACTAGAACCATTGAGCGAATTAGCGAGGGGAGCAGCGACAAAATGGTGGAACCATACACAGTGAAGGTAACAGTGTCACCGACGGCTGCAGTGATGCTAGACGGGGTGAAGCTGAGGGCGTTGCCTTGGCCGACGGTCACAGCATGGTCAACAGCCAAGATAGAGGGGATAAGAGCGAGGAGGAAGAAAGCTTTGGCGAACATCGTTCAGTGAGGGGAAGCAAATGATACTCGAGAGGAGGCTTGCTGAAGGACGAGGCAGATTCGCTCCCCTTTTATGGGCCTCCCGTGGTCCATTCCAAAAATATTTAACTTTTCAACTTGCCGTTTTGGATACTAATCGAACCTGAGACTCGGAGCCAGCTGGTGAAAAAGGAAGGACCGGCTAGACCTCTCACGGGCATTAGGAGCCGCGAGAGAGTAAAATCCCGTTCGGGGCATTGAAAACACTACGTACATCTATTGTTGTAGTCAGAAGAACGACACTTTCACAGAGATGAAAAGTTCGTTCCGTGTAGCCAAACGAATCCCGACTTGAAGATTGGATAAAACTTTGGGGTCTGGACCTCGGTAGCTACGAAACAAGGTTCCGGCACTATTGCGAGGAAGACAATCCTGCGAGAAATTATACAGACGAATTGACAGCGCTGCCCTTAACATTTTGATCAGGCAAATCAGGCTCGTCCGAATCGGCGAGAGGGCTACACGTATACATGCGTTTGCGTGCGGCATATGTGCCCGAACAAATGAAAGAAAGGGAATTCTGCAGCCGTAGCAGTTGTGTGTGAAGCTGAATGTGAGTCCCAAGGGGAATTCGGGGAGCTAACCGATGTTAGTCTGTTGTTGACCGCGATCGTGTGCACGGTCGCTCGTGTTATTACCAATCGTCGGAGTTTCAATATATTCCCACACCTTGCTCCCTTGCTTTCAACGTTGTGCAGCCTCCATCAACAAACTTTTGCTGGGGAAGTACCTTCCATGGTATATCTAAACAGGTCTATCTAATAAAATTCACGATATTCTAGCCAGAATGGGGTCAATTGAACTTCCCGTCAGTTTGACAGGATTTGTCAGCAGGTTCTCAATCTCGTCGTTGCGTGAATATTTTGTCTAAATTTGACTGACAGGGCTGTTCATTTGCAATTAAGAAAGGTCAGGGTAGCCAAATTTTTGCTTAAAACACGCTTAAAGCTATGAAAAGGAGCCCGAGAAATTCATGATTATGTAATAAGGCGGGCGACCGTTCGGCCGACCGACCTTCTCAACAGACTACAACAACCGCAGGTACGAGGACACTTTTTGTTGTAGCGTCTGTCTACGAGAGACTAAACCGATGTTAAAGACTAAACCGCAGCTGTATTCAGTTGATTGCGTTGGCCGCTCGGCCTTGCTTCCTGGACCTGAAGATATGCGGCAAAGAATTACTCACGACGGCCAGTAATCTGTCTAGATCCGCGAAATTGAAAACAGAGCTGCGGCTCGTCGAAAATTTACATGATTTTCGTCGCTACCATATGCACTCTGAACGTCCTGGTTCTGACAATGCGGGAAGTTTCTGAGCGTCCGCGATATTCAGCCGAACCTGTCTTAAGAATGTCGCGGAACAGGCTCATCGCAAAGGACTCAGGAGTACCAATCTACTCGATGTTACGGTTTTACCGATGCGGGACTCAGGGGCAATGATGACAGATGTGTTGGCCATGATCAGCCGAAATCCCACGCAAACTTCAACGGCCAATCGGAGCCTGAGAGCAGCAAGCCATTGACTTCGCGAACCATGATTATCACGGTCTAAGATAAGGATTTCCAACTCGGGGCCGTAGATGTGGGAGCAACTCCGAAACAGGGACGGTATCTACAAGTCATGCTACTCTTTTCCTCAGTGACCTAGCTACAGTAATTTATGACACCAGAAATGCAGATATCTTGACTCAAAGCTTGCCTTGTGGTGCAAAAAAAATCAACATGTTCGGATATCGATTTTCCCTTATGAAAATTCTTTGCAGAAAGATCGTACTATTTACCACGGTGCGCCTCAACAATTTAAAAACAAAATCCCGCTCACACCTCTCCTTCCGTATCGTATCGAATATGGATATGGCAGGCAGCTCATTCGTCACTAGACTGAAATTCGATTTCGTGCAGTTGGGCATCTGACTTGAGCTCTGTCGCTTGCGATTTTAAATCCGTCGCACACATGTTCTTAAAAGTTCTGAATCAGCAGTTGGCTCTGTAACCCAATGGTATGCTTGGGATCGAGTTAGTGTAGTATAAAATGAAATGTTGAATCGCGGGCATTTCGGCCGAGCTTGAGCCATCCCGAAACGGCCGGGTAGCCTGGAAGCAGTCCGAAGCAGAGAAAGCTGTACCTAGGTTGTCGCTTTTGCTCTTAAGTGGTTGAAGAACATGGCCTGCCGTTCTTATAAGAATTGTACTATCGCGATATTGCATCGAAAATGGATGTACTCGGCAAAGCAGTAGGCTTTAGGGTAACAAAGTTAATACATGATACAATTCGAATCAGAATTCAACTGCTCGCGAGTCGGAAAATAGCAATGATACCAGCATGTTCTTACAAGATACCTCCCACGCCGCTTCCAGCAGGAGCTAAATGGGCACCACCGTCACTAGCTTCTGCGGGGACCGCGACCTCCACAATGGGCGGATCGGCTTTGGTATGTTCTTTATGTTCTTTGTGATCGCCGTGCGGATGGACAATCTTGTCGATAACTGCGCTGAGGCCATGCTTTTTGTGCTCGTGGTCGTGCTGAAAAATTGGGATCTCAGTCTATTAGAGAGGTGGAAGACAGAAAGCAGACGCACTTCGGCAGTTTCCGTCCCACTGACAGCTGCTGCTGCTGGCGAAGCTTCCGTATGCGTAGGGGCAGTCGTTGCGGCGGACGTCGATGCAACTTGCTGCTGAGAAGTCAATGCTCGTTCAAGTTCCAAGGCAGGAGACGCATCACTTCGCTCATTGTATAGTTCAAGGTAGGAGGGAGATTGGGTGTTGGGTGTTCCAGATGCCAATGTCAGCTTTTATAGATAGCGGCCGGCACATGAGCGATAATTGATACACCACCGATATAGCTTGGCATCTCCACACGCTCGAATTGATGTATGAGACTGGGCTAGACTGGACTGTATGGCTCGGCAGGACATTATCACGGAGGAGCAGATGTGCCTGATTCGTTCCACAATTGATGTATGATGCGCTCTAGGCCTTGAAACGTTGAAAAGTTGTTGAATAGACACAACAAAAAGACAGTCGAAAATTCGAAAACTTCACCTTCAGGTAGCTGGCTCATAGTGAAAAGATTAGAAAACTTCCAGCTTGTACAGTATCCTCCCAGACGAAGGATTTCGCGATGAGATTTACAACAGATTACATAGTCTGAGTACATACCACAACACATTCAAGTCGCAAAGTGATGAACTAGATCTCATTGCGTCTTATAACCCGAGTATCCTTGGCCCTATACCATGATTGCGGTTAGATATAATTTAAAAGCCATCCAATTACAGTAGCACGAGTTGATTACACACCGTGATATTAGTATATGCAGGCGGAATAGGTGCGAGCGGCTGCAATTACCAATAAATTGAATGACGGAGTTGAATCAATTTCATTCACCCACCGCATATGCAGATTGCGGTGGCGGTCCCGACGGAGGGTTATAATGTCCGTCTGGAGGGCCAGAGGGCTGTGCATACTAACCGTTAACTTCGAACAACGCTTTCCATTCCCGTGACATGAACTCACCGGGGGGTAGTTATCGTGTTGTTGCCAATGTAAGCTCCTGACAATGGGGTTCCTCATAGGATTCTTCCCTTCCGCGCCAACGCTTCCGGGATTGAAGTCATTGCGGTATTGTTGAGGATTATGGTTGTAAGGGTGTGGAGGCGTCGGAGACAATTGGTATTGAGGTTGTAAATTGGGATGCTGCCAGTGTTCTGATCTCGGAGGAGGAGACTGAGGGTATATTCCGTTGGGAGGTAAATTCTGTGTATTCAACAGGGAAATGGGCGGCAGGGTAGCGCGACGCCGTCGAAGTATTGCAATACGACAGGCCACAAGCAGAACAACGAGAAAGACGACAACTAAGCAAGAAGATGAGCACTCGGTACCGTGAAGCTACCAAGCAGGACACAGACCAACTATCAGAACGATACTTGCCGTCCTGGAAAGTACACGGTGATGGTGGGGGAAAACAACGACACTAGCTGACGCCGTCGATGCGAAACAGGCAAAGAAAAGGTAATGCAGAACGTTGATCCAGACTGCCATTGTCAGTCGAGGGTTGCTGAGGATGGCAGTGGCCGGAAAGAGCTATGAACAGCATTTGTGGGCGTGGTGGGGGAAGCAAAACCGGTGACATCGGCGGTTAAGCCGATGTCAAACACAGATGATCGGCAATAATACCGCTTCGTGCAAAATGTACCAAGAAGTGCTTGTTTAACTTGAAGGATTTTGTGTTGGGTGGTTGGATCGAATCATCGTAATTGAACAGCAACGTTGTTCTGAGAATTTAAATAAATGTTCCAAAAAATGCTCCTCGAGGGTTAGGTAGTGGCTAGAGGTGCCGAGCTTCCGCCGATCCGCACATCGAGGTTCGTGCGTGGGTGTGGGATTGGCTTGGGACAAATTGGGGACAAATGTGAACTGTTCATTGGGCCGTTCCAAAAATTATCAAGGTCGGTCGGTGTTGGACCAAGGAGGATTATTGGTCTGAACACCACTTAAGGAACTATCGAAAACCCCGTCGACGACCAACCGAAGGCAAGGTGAAATGGTCTCATTTTCCATCGACCACAGGGCTACCGCCACAGTGCTGGTTGAATAGAGAAACTGAGGACCGTAAAGCTGCAAGATAAATTGAGAGACTTACTTTTCTCCACTATAGTCCAGGATTCCTTGCGGTACAGGGAACTTTGCTTGAGGTCTAAATTGTATTCTAAGGAATCGTGTTCAGTTTCAAAGGTTTGGACACGCACCCCAGATTAGCCACCCGTTTCCCCATCATCCACCCGTTGACAAATAAAAAGGCTCGGTAGGCCGGGCCCAATGGGTCATCGAATGTGAACGACATATGAACGTCGAGGAAGCTTTCGACATCTAATCGAAACGTCGTCACGAAAAATCCCACTCCAGCCTCCCCACTTGGGAGACCGTCTGACAATTCGTGCGGCTTCCAAGCAGAGGTGTTAAAGCCAGGAAGATGCCAGCCACGACGCTCGCCGAAAAGGCCTCCCTCGTTGAAAATTCCGCGCGTTTTATCGGGGTACCTGGCGAAAGTCAAACATACGTTTCCAGTGCATTTGAGTCGGGACACACACCTGGTGTAACCGCCAATTTTACCTTGCACCTTCCAGTCAGAGAAACTTCCGTTTGCGAGTGTGAAACCTCGGATGCCACGCGGATTTTTGGAGGTGTCCGCATTGTCTGAATTGAGTTTGAGTTGAGAAGCGCAGATTGTGGAAGTCAGAAGTGAGACTCGCCACCATCGGTCTCGTTCAAACCCATGTTATCCTTTCGCAAAGAGGTTCTTTGTCAGTGCAAAGTCCCGCCCAGAGTGAAAAAAGATTCACCTGTACGATCGTAATCACGTTGTCTTCCCCAGGCTTGAGGGCACCGGGTGGAAAGACAAACAAATCATCCGTCTCTTCGATGATATTCATGTTGTTCGTTGAGCTGCAGAATGAATTTCTCAGCATATCGTCAAGATCTGGGCAAGGAGATGAAGACTGACTTGCCATAAGATGTGTTGAGAAACACGTCGTTCAACCAGACGCTTGCGGCGAAGGCTTTGCAAACCATAATATAAGCAATTGAGCGCAGAATGAGCGCGGTTCAAACCTTCTCCGCCATTAATTGAGAGATTCACGCTCTTCTCCACACCCGAAGCATTGAAATGACCGCGCCACAAGACAACGTTCTCGCAGCTTCAAGCGCATTAGCAAACGAAACCGAAAAGAAAAAGCGGGCATACAAGCCATAATCGCATCCATACAACACCCTCCCGTCCCCATACCACATCTTCTCCGGAACATTGGTTTCCGTATGATCCGCCACAACCCACTCCTTGTCGTCGAATCCGTCCTGAATTTCCGGTAAACTATCCGCATACCGCCACCCCGTCAGTTCTGGCGTGCGCACACGTGCAAGAGCAACGCGAGGCTGCAAATCAAACACGCGTAGGCTATTCGCTCCTTCCATAAGATCGCCGCTGCCAATGTCCATCCCGTTCCAAGTTACGCTGCGCACACCCAGAGGACCAACAACCGTCAACCTCCCACCTTCCCTCAAATCACCGCGTAAAGCAAGACGAGCACCGCCATCTTCCAACGCAGCGCTTCGCACGAGATACGGCCCGCCCACCAGCACCGCCTCGGTCGCGCCGATGCCCCAGAACGCTCGGAATGGGTCCTCAGACGGACCTGGTAGGACAGGAGCCCAGAATGTAGCAGCAGTCTTCGAATCTGCAAACAGAACGAGCTGGGTATCAGAGTCATAGATTGTGATGACACCATCGATGCCCGGCAATAGAGTGACTTCTGTTTCCCGCTTGGATCTCTCCGTCTCCGTCATCCTCACGAGGGAATGAAGGTCAGTGGACCTGAACCACGGATTCGGCGTGCCGGTCGGGAAGAACGAGAAAGCATGGCTCTGAGACGTTTTTCCGTGCAGGAAGACTACGTCTCTAGATCCAATGACACCGGCGAACAGTATTGCGGCCGTTGAGTACCTGAGTGGGGAGTTCGCACCAAAGGTGTAGTCAGTGACTACCACCTTGGACTCGCGACCATCAAGTGCAATTGGAAGGGGAATTTCTTGCCTTCCCCATAGCGTATCGACGGTCATTTTGAAGGTCACATTCGCTCTATCGGTTTGTCAGTGAAGATTTACAGTATACCCGTTTTGAACGCACGTAGATGTAGAATCGTTCTGACGCGCGATATAAAAACTAGCATGGGAGTCTGGATTGCGAAGCAGCGTCAAAAAGACATCGGGATTTGTCGACACATTCGATTGGGCATCCCGTGAATCGCCAATCCAGTCGGTCTTGGTGAAATCCGGAGAAGAGCGCACAAACAAGCCCTGGAGCTTCAACTCGTCGTATTTTGTTGTTAATGCGCGCGACTCGGAGATCTGGAGAAGAAGTTGAGCACGGGCGGTGAGCTGACAGAGCTCTGATATGTACCGGGGCTCCGTAGTCATACGACGTATAAACCTGTAAGCATTAGATTCAGGCAATATTCTTGACCAAGTGATTCGATTACCCCGCTGAGGACGCTGAAGTGAGTGGCTTCGAATAAATGGAAGACAGGACAGCTCACGGGAAAGGCAGTCCGCCCCACGATGTGCCTCTGAAGAGAATTTGAGAGAGGAGAGCTACTTTGAAAGAAATTACTAGGCCCACCCGTAAAGCATGTAATAGTTGATCAGCTTCGCGTTACTAGCCCATAGCTGAAGATTGAAAACGGATTGAAAGGCGGGACCGGTCAACTCGGCGCACGGTGCATATCCTGGTGATAGGAGGATTAAAGATCCATTGGACGCAGATGAGAAAGAAAGAATGAGAAACGCACCTGGTGCACCAGGTCCCCATGCATCATACGAACCAGCTTGAAACTCTTGATGGGAAAATTATCAGTTTCGAAACGGCATGCCCTCGAAGGAACCTTACCCGGGATATACCAAGGCTGGGAAGGATTCACCCGCTCGTGGTATTCGTGGTAGTTTGTGACGACGGGCCGCCACGCTGATGGGTGCGAGCAGTCAAAGCGCTGGGGGTATGAATCCATGCTGAGGCGAAGACAGATAGTTGTTTCGTGAGCAGAACAATTCGAAGAGAACTGACCCATAGAGATCAACCGCGCCCTAGAGATAGAGGGCAGTTCTAAGAATACCGAGGTGGGCCGTCTGTAACTACGTACCGTTCCGTTGATGAAGTTACCACCCTGATTCGGGTCGTTGTAGGTGAGCGGCACCACGATTCCCGAGTCGTGGAACACTTTCTTGAGTTCTTCGTAGTATTCGCCGTGACCAGGATAGTCTTGAGTGTATTCGTTGTCTGACACCGTTAGATTCTCGGCAACATGTCGTGCAGACAGGAGGTAACCTACCCAGCTGTATCGCTACGTACGGAAACATCAGCGTGAGATAGACCAGTAAAGAGACCAGACATACCAATAACAGGTCCACCGGCGTTGATCTGGTAGGGAGCTGTCTCTTCAATGATACCCAGGATGTAGTCTCGCCACGCTTCCGTCCAATCCGAGTCGTTCGTTCGTAGCCGCCCTGCCACCTCCGCCGTGACCCAATGCGCGATCCCTCCTGCAGTCGTTTCCGCGTTGATATACTAGACAGCCAGGATGTCAGTCAGCTTCGTTTTTCCGATGTACTGGAATCATATTAACCGGTCCTGGATAGTCGAATTAAAAGAAAGCCCCTGGACGCGAAAGAGTCAGACGAACCAGGCCTCACGACGACCCAAATGCCCGCAGCCATAGCAGCCTCATATAGTGGCTTCAACGCGCGGAATCCGTCGAAATCCACGACACCCCGCGATGGATTGATCAGGCCCATATGCGTGTAGATGCTGACTGCATTCAGCCCCGCCGCTTTGGCTTTCTCGAGAATGTCGGGCCACAGAGACGGAACGGGCAGGCGCCAGGTATGAAACTCTCCAGAGCTTCCGAGAGCCTGAATCAGTACTGACTTCTGCAGAGAATAATATACATCACGCACTGCAAGAACACCCGTTGTCCCTTGATAATCATGCTGTACTTGTCGAAGCGAACATCCTCCGTACGACCTCCACTGGCAGACGGTGAGAGTGAGTGGAAATCGGGCTCCAAGGACTTTTGCGCGCCCCAAGAAAGCTGAAGCACAGATCTAAGTCGGAGAAAGCGCAGAAAGGATGAAGAGTACCACGCTGCTAAGAAACAAGCTTGTCCAGAGGCACAACGCAACGGCCAAGAGGCGGATTCTTCGAGATTTTTTAGGGGTGAGACGTGCACCCGACTCTCCTAGCTTGGTATGTGCCGGTTTCGAGCCCATTGGCGCGTACTGCTTCATGGACGCAACGTGGAAGAGGAGGAGGGTTTGGCATCTGATCTAGCCCGTCAATGATAGCACCTCGGCAGTTTGCGGTCAGCTTCCCACAGCGCTTTTCTTGCGGAGCTTGTGCAGTACCACACCACTTACCTCCCTCTTCCTCCCCTAATGCGTCTTTGCGCTACTTGACGTCTACCTACCGCGGCAATGTCATCAGAGGTCATCGAGGTGCGTCCGCTACGCTCCCGCTTCTCTGTTATCCTTACTGACCCTTCCTCTTCCCCCAGTCACCTTCGCCACGCCCTCCTTTCCTCTACTCGCATCACCCCTCCCACCTGCCGTCTCGCCTCCCCACTCACCTGTTCCGACTCTTCTTCAATGCCCCACCCCGCTCATCGCCACGTCATCGACGACATGCCGGAGCTGCCTTCCCTCAAGTCGCCAACCCACCCCTGCTCTCCTCTGCCTTCCTCCCCAGCGCGTCTGCCCGCTGCTCAGGCCGCACTCACCGACTCCCCGCCCCGCCGCCGCTCGCAAAGTCGACGCCGCAGCCGACGCGTACCTACATACAAAAAAGGAGAAAATATGGAATAACGTGCGTCCCGCGGTCCCTGTCTCTCCCTCGCCATGCTAACACCATCACAGCTCACTCTAGCGACCTCCCCACTCCGCCCTCTGACCGCCCTCGCCGCCCGCTCCACCCAATCCGCCGCCACCTCGCCGACGCCGACACGCCGCCGCACCCTCTTCACCCGCGTTTCCGCTTTCACCCGAAACTTAAACCCCACCAAACTCTCCCTTCAATCTCTTCATCCCGCGCCACGCCGCCGCCGCCCTCGTTAACACCAGAACAGCGCCAACAACGCCGAAATCGTCGCGTCGGCGACTCGCGCAAAAGTGCGCTCTAAATCAAATTCAAGTAAGTTAATTCAATTTTGACGACGGATCAACGAAAAGTTTACTCACCCAAGTACGTAGATGGACGCGCCCCGCCGCCGCCGCCGCCTTCCTCAGCACCCACGACGCCGAAATCGTCACGTCGGCGCTACGCGCGCCGACTGACTCAAAAAATGCGCTATAAATCAAAGTCTAAGTAAGTTGATCCAATTTAGACGACGAAACGAACGAAATTACTCAGCCAAGTGAACAGGCGAATGCGCCGCGGACTCGTCTCTATCATAACCTCGACGACGCCGTCATTTCGCGCCGACTCGCTCGAAATCTCGCTAAAACATCAAAATCAAAGTAAGTATCTTTGACTTTGACGGCGAATCGAACGACCCACTCACCTATCTACACAGACACACTCCGCGCGAGTCGCGTCAAATCCGGCAACGCGAAGGAAGCGGCGGGAGAGCGGCGCGGGATGGTGCTGATGCGCCCGCGCGTTCGCGGCGGGAGGAGGTGGGAATCGGAGATAGGCGGTGGGTTGGGCTGTCGAAACGAGACAATGCGAAATGTGTAAGTAGCGTATCGTAGCTACTGTGTACGTAGGTATAGTCTGTTTGAATAAAATACATTTGTTCTCGAATCCAAAGGATATCTGCGAGTGAATCGTCAGTAAGTGAATACACAATCAACAACGGCGTACGAGTCGAATCGAGTCGAATCGAGGCGAATCAAACGAAATGGAATTGCAAACAAGACTCACCTGCATTGAAATGAAGCTAGAAATCCCGAGGGGAGTTGAGCTGAGATTTTGAAGAGATGAGTTATGAATCGTGCGCTCAGTCGAGTTTCAGCACACGACGATGAAGCGAGGAAAGCAAAGCTTACCTCCAGAACCATTCAACCTCTCCACTTCAAAGCAAATTCAATGCGAGTCGAAACGAATCGACTCGCCCGGGATGAACAAACCCGCAATTTGAGGATTGAGTAATATACAGACAGGAACGGTGAACGAAACGAAATCAAATCAAACGAAACGAAACGAGACGAACGAATGAAGTGAAATGAAACAAGGCGTACCCGTCAAAGACTCGAGAACCAAGATCAAGATGAAGTACTGAGTTCAAGTTAAACTGAACCTTGACTTCCGTCTACCGATGACTTGCAACCGACGACCCAACGAACGAAAGAAAGACAAGTAATAAAGAAACGGAACAGAAACTCACCTCGGTCCAATCCAAGGTTTGATTTACTTATAATAATTACATTTTGACTTCAACTTTGAAGCGATTCGTTGACTCCCGAGGATCGTTGAGGCTTGAACCGAGCTGTAGTAGAACAAATGAAAGAAAGGTTAAGGTCAGTTCGAGTTGATCAACATTGAGTTGAACTTCACTTACTCAGGACATTTACTTGTATGTACCTTCTCATGTATAGCGCGCGCGCGCGATTCAAAGCGGCATAGGTCTGGCCTTCAAAAAAGTCAATAATCAGAGTAAGAAGTCGAAATTGAACGTACCCCAGGCGAAACCGGCATAGTTTCGGCGTTGAAACTGAAGTACACGGGAGGCTGGATGTGGAGAGTCAAGGTTTCGTCCTCTGGGGTGTACAAAAGCGGAGTCAGTATCGATTAGAGCAGGGAAATACGAAGAATGAGACATACCTGGTAGTATACCAGCATCGAGCCAGCATAGATTGAGTCTTCAAAATTGAAGTCAATGTAAGGAATCGAAATCAAACCCACCTGAGATGAAACTAGCATAGTCTCGGCGTTGAATCTGAAGTACTTGAAGAGTTTGGCGCGGAGAGACATGGTCTGACCTTCAAAATTCAAGTCAGTCAGTCAATAACCAGAGTAAGAAATCGATATCAAACGCACCTGGGACGAAAATAGCATACTAGTTTCGGTGTAGATGTTGAAGTACACCGGAGGCCGGAGCCAGAGAGGCATAGTTTCGGTCTTGAGAGTTGAATAGAGTCAAGTAAGTATCGGTCTGTAGAGAACTACAAAGAATCATACGCACCTTGAGTTATACCGGCTTAGTTTCGGTATCGGCCCAAACCAACGCTTATGTTGAAGAGCTCCACAGTTAGGGTCAGACTGAGTGGAAGAGCGAACCGGTTAGCAATACGCACCTTGTACCGAGTCCAATCTAACCTCAACCTCGAATTCAACACCACAACTCTAGGTCAAACGAACGAATGCGATCTTCAAACTTCGTGAGTTAGATGAGAGTCACAAAGTAAACTCGAAGATCGTACTCACCTGATCATAATCCACTCGAAACTCCACCAAAACTAACCCGACATTCA
Organism: Favolaschia claudopus; assembly: GCA_037176885.1. Classification (NCBI taxonomy): domain Eukaryota; kingdom Fungi; phylum Basidiomycota; class Agaricomycetes; order Agaricales; family Mycenaceae; genus Favolaschia; species Favolaschia claudopus. Next base: position 2,246,673 of record JAWWNJ010000005.1, read on the forward strand.
AGATACAAGTCAATATGGTCAATAAACAAAGAGAAAAACACGAAAGAAATAAAGAATTGGCTCACCGGGGATCCCCGACACAACGCCGAAGTCAATCTAGGTTGAAGTTTTGAAGCGTTGGTGGAGCTCAACGCGTTCCGTTGAAGGAATAGATCGAAAGAGACTAATAGAAGGGTCAGTATTCGCTGATAATAGCGGTATTACAAATCTAGAACTTACCCAGACAGTCGAGATGTGCATCTCACGAAGCTATCAAACGATCAGTAATTCAAAGTTGAAGTCAATAAGGAACTCACTCACCTTAGTAGACAGTCGAGATGTGCATCTCATGCACGTATAGAATGAATACAGACTGGATGAAGGATCAGTAAGAGAAATTCGAAGCAAATAAAGAGACGAAATCACTCGCCTGTTATGCCAAGTCGTCGAAATAAGACTTGAAGGGGAGTTCGGTGTTGAAGGAGTCAAAATGTGCATCTCATGCAGTTCAAGAAAGAATGAAAACTGAATGAAAGGTCAATCCAAGCTCAAGGCATTCAAAGAAAACAAATCACTCACCTTTACAAAGCCGTCGAAATGACTTGAGGGTCAGTACGGGATTGAAGGAGTCACAATTCGAAGCACATATAGCACAGAATGAAGAGAAACGAAACTAATATGACGGTCAGTAATTGTTCGAACGAGGAAAGACGACGACTCACTTCATTGAACAGATTGAACTAGTGGTGGTACTACAGGAATTCAATGCAGCGGCAAACTTGAATAGAAAGAAAAGGACCAGGGTGATTTATAGCCTAGAATCAGAGAAGAATAAGAGTTAGTTGTATGAAAGAAAGAGAGTGTGAAGACAATGTCACAAACGACGAGTCATTGACTTGAGAATCAACGAAAAAGTCAAAGACGGGGGAAGGCCGAATAAATCCGAAGGCCCAATTGAAGCGCAAAAGCGTCGAACGAAGGGATTGAAAGGCAAGAGAAGAGATTTGAATTCAAGTTGAATAAAAGTTGGAATAAGAATGAGTTGTTGAGGGTAAAGGGAGGGTAAAGGAAGGGAGGTGGGAAGTGGGTGGTGAACCCATAACCAAAATCAAAGTTGCGAGCTCACCTTTATAACCCATCCACCGGCCCTGCAACGCGATACCAATCATCCAATCATCCGCACATCTGTCGGGATCGACGGTGGGTTTCTTACAAAGCCCGCGCAGCCCGCGATTCAATCGGAAAGAGCGGAAATTGCAGAAGTCGACGGCGAACTGAAAAATTCATAAGTTAGCAACGAGATCCACGGAAATTCCACGCACGTCGGAAAACATCAGTGTGACTAATGATGTGACGTTCAGGGTCGTAACGCCGGGGTGGAGGGGGGAACAAGTCGAGGAATGCGGAGAGTTGGAAAAGGGGCTGGTCGTTGATTGCGACGTAGAGACGACTCGGTGAGCTTCAAAGCCGCAGGAGTAGCAGGACTTGGTGGTTTAACAAGATCTTGAGTGCCAAGAACCGGAGATGTCAGCATGATGCGCCCATGGAAGCGAGACATTTTGCAACACACCTGAATTCCTCCGGTCTCAACTCCGCTCCAAATTACTCCGATCGCTCCAGAACGCTCTCCGACGTCGCGGGTATCCATTCGCTACGAGCCCTGCATTCCCTGAGTCATTCTCCGAGGGCGGAAGCAATCCAGACGGCGATTTTCGAAAATGTGCGCAAGTGCCCGTTTTGCCGTTTTGCGGGTGTTCCTGAGAAGAGAAAAGTCAGAGACAGACAGTGTGGAAGCAAAAGTATGTGGAGGTACCCACCTGAGCTGTGAGGGCAGCCAAACCCCGCGCGCGCAGATGTCGATGGTGGTGGTAAAAGCCAATGTTCGGAATTTCCTAATTGAGTGAGGATATCGTTGATCTGATCGCAGCGGCCAACACCGCCACATCTTCCTCGTCTCTTCCTCCCTTCATCTTATCTGGCCCCGCCCAACGCTGGGTCAAAACGGCATGGGTGGCCTGGCTCACGGTAAGGACAGGCCGGCTTTCTGAGGCCTTGCTGGCAGAATATCCCCTTGGGTATGATAAAAATCTTGACGCGGTTCGCAACGAAATCTGGTGCAGCTTCGTCGATTTCTTGGGGATTTTGGCCTATATCTTGCGATTCTGCCTACCTATCTGTTGCTATCTTGGATATCTTGGCTCTGGGTCTTCGCCTGGAGGAAAAACTTGATTCATCGGTAAATTTCGGCGTCTGTTTTTGCCGACTGAAAATGTACGAAAGTGTGTCACTTTGAAATTGGGCGCGATCCGTCGGCTCGAATAGATCAGGTCTCGCTTTTTCCAAGAACTTGTCGCTTTCTTCTGCCTGCTGGCTCTTCTAGGCCGAGTTCTGGCTGCAAACAAATTAATGACTATATCTCAGTTTTGCAACTTACGAAGTTTTCTTGCAACTTTTCCCTATTGACTGCTCCCGCAGATCATTCGAAGTCCAAGTCTGGGTTACCGGCCACCGGCAGATCACGGTATGAACCGTAATTTTGTTGGTTGAGCTTTTGATGAAGTCACGGAAAATGTACGTGGGTTGATCCATTACGACCCCATTCCCTCTTCTTTCCTTACACCCACTATCCCCCCACTTCATCCGCTTTCTGCCCACTCTCCTACCTCCACTCAAACTGGACTCAACGTATGTAGAGACTCTTCCCTCATGTACCAAAAATGCTGTTTCTGACGTTCTTTTCAGCCCCTTTTCTCCAGAATTTTAGCCGCCGGCAGGCGAAAGCTGCCTCCAACGCATATAACAGCGTCCGCCTTTGACGTTCATCAACTCAGTCGTCGTTCTGCGCCGCGGAGCGGCGCTATGCCTTCTCTGCAGGTCAATATTTTAGTACTTCATTCCTTCCTTATTCTGACGCCTTTTTTCACCAGGATTTGGCCGCCGGCAGGCAAAATGCCCGCCCCCGACACGTAAGTCAGCGAATCCAACCGCTGTTACTCGACGCTTGCGTCGTCGCCGCCGCGCCGCACAGCGGCGCTATCAACTCGATACGATTTATCGACGTCCCGCGAGCGGGACTTCAGGTGAGTTATCTTTGCTTTCTTTTTCTCTTTTCTTGACGCATTTTTTTCAAGAGTTTCAGCCGCCGGCAGGCTAATCCCGCCCCCGACGCGTAAAGCAGCAGGTCCCGCGTCTCTCTCCCGACGCATGCGTTGTTTCCGCCGCCGCCACCGCGCCGTGCGGCGCGCATACCTTTGACTATATGGATTTAGCGGGACCTCGGGTGAGTCATCTTTTGCTTCAATTGCTCACCCTTTTGACGCCTTTTTTCAAAAGGTTTGGGCCGCCGGCAGGCTAACTCCCGCCCCCGACCTTTCAAGCAGCGAGACCTGCAGCCCGCAGATATGCATTGAGCGCCGGGTCGCTGTTGACATCGCGCGAGGCGGCGCCATTGCCTCGGCACAATATATCGCCGTCCGGCGAGCGACTATTTTGGTGTGCTTGATATTTCCTTGTCTTACCTTTTCCCTATCTTACGATTTTCATGTTTTCTTGCCAAGATTTTACAATTTACGGCAGAATTTTCTTGCCGTCGGTTAGCTGGGGTGAGGTAAGTTTTCACTTCTTTTGTTTGAAACTTTCAACTCTTTCCAAGTGTTACCCAACCCAACCGCACGCCGCGCACGTCGATCACTATACGTATCGACGTCCCGCGAGCGGGATGTTCCCTCAATCAGGTATGTGACTTCTATTTCTCAACTTCCTTCTTCCAACTCTAATCTTGCCGCCGCTTCCCATAGTTTCCATCCTCAATATTTCGTCGTCCGCTGAGCGATGTCTCCACCGCACTCGTAAGTCGGCTCTCTCCTGGCATTTTGCACGGTTTCTGTACTAATTCTACGTCCCAGAATCAAATTTTTTCCGCTGCGCGGCTTCATCATCACCACGAAGCCCTGAGATCAAAATTCGATTTTTGCGCGTCCGCCGAGCGACGCTTCCGGCTTTCCTTCAGGTGAGTTCTTCCCCTCATTCTCTTTGATTCACCACTCACTCAAGACTTCCAGAAAATTTTCTTCCCGCTGCGCGGGCCACTTCATCATCATCAACGCCAACACCCCGTTTCCGAAATTTGAGATTTCGCGTTCCCGCGAACGAGGTTTTGAGCTTGGCGGTTATCAGGTGCGTGTATCTAACGACTTCAAGGCGTTTCTTGGGCTGATTTGAAGTGCCAGATTTTTCTGTTTCCGCTGCGCGGCGCCAACTTCAACACCACAACTTCGTCAAAATTCTCGAGTTCCCAAGAGTCAAATTTTCTTCTTCTTCGCTGCGCGGCTGGATTGGTGAGTACCTTGCCATATCTATTTCTTTCTCCAATCTAACCAATTCCTTACGAAGTCCAAGATTTCTTCCGCTGTGTGACGTCGTCGAGAACGTCAAGTAGTCAACAATCTCATTCAGGTTTTCAAGTTCTTGAATTGTTCTGCGGCTCAATTCGGTGAGTTTACCTTATTTGAATCCCCTATCGTTGCCGACTCTGACTGTTGAGAAGACTAGGAGCGCGGACTGCAAATTCCAAGCTTCAGGCAGACTTCAAATTGACGAGCTAAGCACCGACTTCAATTTTTCTTTTACGTACAAGTTCAGGGACTTTGCTCCAGTAGTCAGTATCTAGATCTGTACTTTGAGATCCCCGCCGTACGTATCCAGACCCTTGAAACAAGCCGGGAAACGGGCTTCCTGAGGGTCACAAAATCAAATTTTCTTCTCGGTTGTAGTTGTATGCAAATAGCGAATAAACTCCTTTGAGAACAGCTCCGAAAAGATATAAGTTGAGGGCAAGCAAGTCGCTTGCGACCTTGGTCGCGCGGCGAGCTTAGTCGTGCGGTGAGCGTGGCGGCGCTTGGAAATTTCCTTTTCGGGAGGTCAAAGCGATTTTATTCAAGCTACATACGACAAGACTACGTAGTCATACGACGTATAAACCTGTAAGCAAAGGCAGTCCGCCCCACGATGTGCCTCTGACGAGAATTTGAGAGAGGAGAGCTACTTTGAAAGAAAATACTAAGCCCACCCGTAAAGCATGTAATAGTTGATCAGCTTCGCGTTACTCGCCCACAGCTGAAGATTGAAAACGGATTGAAAGGCGGGACCGGTCAACTCGGCGCACGGTGCATATCCTGGTGATAGGAGGATCAAAGATTCATTGGACGCAGATAAGAAAGAAAGAATGAGAAACGCACCTGGTGCACCAGGTCCCCATGCATCATAGGAACCAGCCTGAAACTCTTGATAGGAAAGCTATCAGATTTGAAACGGCATGCTCTCGAAGTAACCTCACCCGGAATATACCACGGCTGGGAAGGATTTACCCGCTCGTGGTATTCGTGGTAGTTTGTGACGACTGGCCGCCACGCCGATGGGTGCGAGCAGTCGAAGCGCTGGGGGTATGAATCCATGCTGAGGCGAAGGGAGATAGTTGTTTCGTGAGCAGAACACTATTAAGAAGTCGAAGAGAACTGACCCATAGAGATCAACCGCGCCCTAGAGATAGAGGGCAGTTCTAACATTACCGAGGTGGACTGTTTGTAACTACGTACCGTCCCATTGATGAAGTTACCACCTTGATTCGGGTCGTTATAGGTGAGTGGCACCACGATTCCCGAGTCGTGGAACACTTTCTTGAGTTCTTCGTAGTATTCGCCGTGACCAGGATAGTCCTGAGTGTATTCGTTGTCTGACACCGTTAGATTCTCGGCAGCATGTTCATGCAGACAGGAGGCAACCTACCCAGCTGAATTGCTACGTAGTACGGAAATATCAGCGTGAGATAAACCACATATAAGAGACGAGACATACCGATAACAGGTCCACCGGCATTGATCTGGTAGGGAACTGTCTCTTCAATGATACCCAGGATATAGTCTCGCCACGCCTCCGTCCAATCCGAGTCGTTCGTTCGTAGCCGTCCTGCCACCTCAGCCGTGACCCAATGAGCGATCCCTCCTGCAGTCGTTTCCGCGTTGATATACTAGACAGCCAGTCAGCTTCGTTTTTTCGATGTACTGGAATCATATTAACCGGTCCTGAATAGTTTGGTTAAATCAAAAGAAACCCATTGGACGCGAAAGCGAAAACGACGAACCAGGCCTCACGACGACCCAAATGCCCGCAGCCATAGCAGCCTCGTATAGCGGCTTCAACGCGCGGAATCCGTCAAAATCCACGACACCTCGCGATGGATTGATCAGGCCCATATGCGTGTAGATGCTAACCGCATTCAACCCCGCCGCTTTGGCTTTCTCGAGAATGTCGGGCCACAGAGACGGAACGGGCAGGCGCCAGGTATGAAACTCTCCGGAGCTTCCGAGAGCCTGAATCAGTACTGACTTCTGCAGAGAATAATATACATCACGCACTGCAAGAACACCCGTTGTCCTTTGATAATCATGCTATACTTGTCGAAGCGAACATCCTCCGTGCGAGCTCCACTGGCAAACGGGGTGAGTGAATGGGAATCGGGTTCCGAGGGCTTTTGCGCGCCCCAAGAAAGCTGAAGCACAGATCTAAGTCGGAGAAAGCGCAGACACGATGAAGAGTACCACGCTGCTAAGAAACAAGCTTGTACAGACGCAGAACGCAACGGCCCAGAGGCGGATTCTTCGAGATTTCTCAGGGGTTAGACGTGCACCCGACTCTCCTAGCTTAGTATCTGCCAGTTTCGGGCCCATTGGCGCGTGCTGCTTCATGGACGTAACGTGGAAGACTTAGAGGAGGAGGGTTTGGCATCTGATCTAGCCCATCAATGATATCACCTCGGCAGTTTGCGGGCAGTTTGCCACAGGGCATTTCTTGCGGTGCTTGTGCAGTACCACACTACTTACCTCCCTCTTCCTCCGCTGATGCGTCTTTGCGCTACTTGACGTCTACCTACCGCGGCAATTTCATCGGAGGTCATCGAGGTGCGTCCGCTGCGCTCTCACTTCTCTCTTATCCTTACTGACCCTTCCTCTTCCCCAGTGACCTTCGCCACGCCCTCCTTTCCTCTACTCACACCACCCATCCAACCCGCCGTCTCGCCTCCCCACTCACCTCTTCCAACTCTTCCTCAATGCTCCACTCTGCTTATCGCCACGTCATCGACGACGTGCCGGAGCTGCCTTCCCTCAAGTCCCCAACCCACCCCTGCTCTCCCCTTCCTCCCCAGCGCGACTTCATGCCCCTCCCGCAAGCCCCTCCCTCTCAACTCCCACACCCGCCATCACCACCAACTCGAGCTCTCCCTCCTCGCCGCCGCCCACTTCACCCTAAACCCCAAAACACTTGCCCGCGATTCGTCGACGCCGCCGCCGCCTTCACTCTCACACACATTCTTCCCTACTCCCCACTCTCTCGCCTTCCCAACACCCGCGCACACCGCGCCAAAATCACCGCACAACACCCCAGCAACAAGGACACGAAGGCGCAGTCGTCGCGTAGCGGGTGTGACAGCAAGGTGCCTCTTTGTGCTTCTCAAATCCTCTTCTTTTGTTCACTCCTCCCTTTCCCCTCCAGCTCAATCCTCCCAACACACGACATAGCGCCGTAACGCGTCTCTGCTTCCACTTTCCCCCATCTCCCTCATCCGCCGCTCACCCTGAGTCCCTACCGCCTGCCCACCCCCGCTACGACCTCCCTTCACCGACGCCTCGGCGTCGGATTCGCAGCCGACGAACGTGCGTCGTCGCTGTTTTATCTAGTTTCCGCGCTGACGATATCTTTTTAGCGTGATTTTCTTACCTTTTCGACCCCGTCCCCGCTCTCACACCACCTCCACTCTCGCGTCTGCCCGCTGCTCAAAGCCTCAAGCCGCACCCACCGACTCCCCGCCCCGCCGCCGCTCGCAAAGTCGACGCCGCAGCCGACGCGTACCTACATACAAAAAGGAGAAAATATGGAATAATGTGCGTCCCGCGGTCCCTGTATCTCCCTCGCCATGCTAACACCATCACAGCCCACTCTAGCGTCCTCCCCACTCCGCCCTCTGCCCGCCCTCGCCGCCCGCTCCACCGAATCCGCCGCCACCTCGCCTACGCCGACACGCCGCCGCACCCTCGTTCACCCGCTTTCCGCTTTCACCCGCAACTTAAACCCCACCAAACTCTCCCTTCAATCTCTTCACTCCGCGCCACGCCGCCGCCGCCCTCGTTAACACCAGAACAGCGCCAACAACGCCGAAATCGTCGCGTCGGCGTTGCACGCGCCGACAAAAGTGCGCTCTAAATCAAATTCAAGTAAGTTAATTCAGTTTTGACGACGGATCAACGAAAAGTTTACTCACCCAAGTACGTAGATGGACGCGTCCCGCCGCCTTCTCAGCACCCACGACGCCGAAATCGTCACATCGGCGCTACGCGCGCCGACTGACTCGAAAAATGCGCTATAAATCAAAATCTAAGTAAATTGATCCAATTTAGACGACGAAACGAACGAAATTACTCACCCAAGTGAACAGGCGAATGCGCCGCGGACTCGTCTCTATCAAAACCTCGACGACGCCGTCATTTCGCGCCGACTCGCTCGAAATCTCGCTAAAACATCCAAGTCAAAGTAAGTATCTTTGATTTTGACGGCGAATCGAACGACCCACTCACCTATCTACACAGACACACTCCGCGAGAGTCGCGTCAAATCCGGCAACGCGAAGGAAGCGGCGGGAGAGCGGCGCGGGATGGTGCTGATGCGCCCGCGCGTTCGCGGCGGGAGGAGGTGGGAATCGGAGATAGGCGGTGTGTTGGGCTGTCGAAACGAGACAATGCGAAATGTGTCAGTAGCGTATCGTAGCTACTGTGTACGTAGGTATAGTCTATTTGAATAAAATACATTTGTTCTCGAATCCAAAGGATATCTGCGAGTGAATCGTCAGTAAGTGAATACACAATCAACAACGGCGTACGAGTCGAATCGAGTTGAATCGAGGCGAATCAAACGAAATGGAATTGAAAACAAGACTCACCCGCATTGAAATGAAGCAGTTGAGCTGAGATTTTGAAGAGATGAGTTATGAATCGTGCGCTGAGTCGAGTTTTGCAGCACACGACGATGAAGCGAAGAAAGCAAAGCTTACCTCCAGAACCATTCAACCTCTCCACTTCAAAGCAAATTCAATGCGAGTCGAAACGAATCGACTCGCCCTGGATGAACAAACCCTCAATTTGAGGATTGAGTTGAAGATCTGGAAAAGAAACCGAAGGTCAGTGGAAGTTGAATATACAGACAGGAACGATGAACGAAACGAGACGAACGAATGAAGTGAAATGAAACAAGGCGTACCCGTCAAAGACTCGAGAATCAAGATCAAGATGAAGTACATACTGAGTTCAAGTCAAACTGAACCTTGACTTCCGTCTACCGATGACTTGCAACCGACGACCCAACGAACGAACGAAAGAAAGAAAAACAAGTAATAAAGAAACGGAACAGAAACTCACCTCGGTCCAATCCAAGGTTTGATTTACGTATGATTACATTTTGACTTCCACTTTGAAGCGATTCGTTGACTCCCGAGGATCGTTGAGGCTTGAACCGAGCTGTAGTAGAACAAATGAAAGAAAGGTTAAGGTCAGTTCGAGTTGATCAACATTGAGTTGAACTTCACTTACTCAGGACATGTACTTGTATGTACCTTCTCATGTATAGCGCGCGCGCGCGATTCAAAGCGGCATAGGTCTGGCCTTCAAACAAGTCAATAATCAGAGTAAGAAGTCGAAATTGAACGTACCCCAGGCGAAACCGGCATAGTTTCGGCATTAAAGTTGAAGCACACGGGAGGCTGGATGTGGAGAGTCAAGGTTTCGGCCTCTGGGGTGTACAAAAGCGGAGTCAGTATCGATTAGAGCACAGAAATACGAAGAATGAGACATACCTGGTAGTATACCAGCATAGTTTTGGTGTAAATTCGAGCCAGCATAGACTGAGTCTTCAGCGTTCGCTTGAACGAGAATGGATTTCAAACCGCCATAGTTTCGGCCTTCTATGGAGGCATAAATGACCAAGTGAGCGCGGATTCGGCCATAGAAAGTGAATACTCGTACTTACTATCATAGTTTCGGGGTATATTTGAATGTGATGCATCGAACGAGAGCTGGAATGCAGTCGGAGAGGTAATGGAATGTGAATAGACAGATTGCGCACCATAATCCACAGTCCAACTCCGACTCCGACATTACTCTATATTCCATCCATATCCACGCCAACTCAGATCTAGAGAAGATGTTGAAGAATCAAGTCGAAGCCCTTTCAAGAACGAAGTCAATTAGTGTTCCCGGCATATAGACAGAAGGAACTCACAATAGTTGTATAGGTTCAGCGTTCAAATCAAAGAGAACGGTGGTTTTGAAGTTGAATTCAAAGAGTCATAGTTTCGGCTTATATGAATTCAAACAATCAAGTCAGCGAGCATTCAGTGCTGAAACGAAGAGTGAATAGGTGCGCACCGTCATAGTCTCAGTATATAGCGATATGGTTTTGACTGGGTTGAAGGGTTAGCGATAAGGAGCAAGTCAGAGAAATGTAAGGCATGCGAAGAAATGAATTGCGCACCTTGTTGAACATAAACCTCGACCCCAACTTCAACGCTCCCTCAATTCTATGAATCAATCCTTCAAAGAAACGTCCAGGAATGAGAGTTGAGGGAATCTGAAAGAATCTAGTCAGTAGAGTAGAAAAATATCATCGGGTTGGTAACTGACCGAGACAACGACGATGCGAGCCGAGTGTTGAACGATGCTTGTAGTACAATAGCGAGGTCAGATATAGTATAAAGACGAATGGAATCGTTACTTACTAGCGTATAGTTTCGGGCTTGAAGGATGTAGTAGACGATAACTACCTGGTTTCAAAGGCAGTCAGTTAAAGTCAATAAGAAGAAAACAAAGTCGATACAACGAAACCGAACGAAGTTATTGAGAGAAAGAGGTACCAGCGTAATCGTAATGAGTTAGAATAAGAGAACACATGGAGATAAAGAAGTTGAAGGAAGAACTCACTAATGTGACCGAACAACGGCCCCGAGCGAATTAGCCTTGATAAACCTATAGATGAATGTGAAGTCAGTTTGAGCTCAAACGGGTGAAAGAACAAATGGGACGTGCGAATAAAGTGTAATAGAGTCTATTGAACTGTTGAAGTCGATAAGTTGAGTCGGTATAAGAAAGTCAGAGTAGACCCACAAGTTGAAAGGTGTCATACAAACTTCAAGTCCAGTGTCTTGAAGTGAAGAAGCAAACAACGTCGAGAAGCAAAAGAGAGGGAGAGGGGGAACCCTAGAGCAGGGTTGGTCGAGGGCGAAAGTCGATGGTGAAAGACAGAGACGCACCGGGTATATATAGGCCTCACCGGCAATTGCCGAGCACCCGCAAATCCAACGACTTCGCTCACAAATCACCCCATTCACGGCGGCGAGGCCGTGCGTCGACATCGTACGATTTCGAAGCATCCGCGGCGTGGGTTCCGCAGCATTGCCAAGCGGAAGACGGCGAGGTGGATGAGTAAACGGACGGAGGTGGAATTGAATGCAAATATTCGTAAGTTGGTTTAAACGGCGTAGAAGCAGCAACGCACCACCGTAATTGTTTCAAATGAACATGCCATCAATCTCTATCACCGCCGACGGCCGAGGAGGGGGATTTGCGTTGGGGAGAGCGGAGTTTTCAGGGACGTGCAGAAATAGAGGTTTGAGGTGTTGGGAGGCTCCTACAGCGCTCTAGCGTTCAGAAAACTTGCAGACAAAGAGTTGAAATCTCGACATGTCAGCTGGGTGCATGAATATAAGCGAGATAGGTGCAAACACACCGCAGATGCATAAGTCCACCGTTCCCGCTCCAATCTCCCCCAAAACTTCGCCGCTGTCGCGCAGTAACTAGGAGACTTGATTTCGGTTAGTCTGACGTGATGGAAGCACGTACCTGGCACCCACAATGCGGACTTTTTGCAAATGCGCATATTCGTTGTTCCCGTCGTTCCCGCGTTGCCAGAGGCCAAATGGGGCCGGATATCGCTTGCTTGAGGTGTCATAAGTATCTTGGTGCAGTTTTGAGTCGAGAGAGCCAGTGGTTGGAGCGCCAGAGAAAACGAACATGGAGGTTGGGAGAAGAGAGCGTGACATTTCCCCGTTTAGGATGCTGGACGAGTGAAATTCCCTTCCGCAGATATCGGCTTGCGAGTCGCCGAGTCCCGAGAAAAAACCAACAGAGATTCCCACGGTCCTTCAACCGCAGCAGTTTACGTTTCCTCTTGTTCCTTGCCAGCACAACGCCGACAAGTCGGGCTCGGATGGCCGCCGACAACGCCACGATTCTGGATATTCCGCCAAAACCAAAACAACGGGTCGCTCCACTATAATCTCGGTGACTTGGCGGCCTCCGCCCACGCAAGAAGTTGATCGCCTGCGAAATTCGAATCTAGTCAACAAGTCCTAACCGGTGTCGCGTGCACTCTTGATTTTCTCTCTACTTATTGGCTGGGAACGCGTCTTTTCTGCCTCGAAATCTGGTTCTAAATCTGGAGGGCTGCACCTGTAGGGCGGACTCCGTCTTGGCGGCGCATCAAACGCGCCAACTTCAAATCTTCTCACTCGCTCAAGTCCGGCACGCGAATCACATCAACGCGTAGCCGTCACAACGTTATTCACCGCGCGCCTCTCCGCTCCTCAGGCTCATCGGCCCTAGTTCTTTTTTCCTCCAGCTTCACTTCTCAGACTGAGCCATTTTTCCGAGTCTTTATATTGTGAGCTGTTCTGTTCTTTCAGGGTTGAGCATGCTGAAAAACTAACGAAGTTGAGTTCAGGGCGGCGCTTGACGCGGGCGAATCGCGTCGGACTTATCAACATCGAAGGTTGATTCATTCAAAACAATTTCACTGATTTGTTGCGACGGAGCAACTCAGCCGACGCCATTTGACCAGGTTCAAACTAACACAACCAAACTAGGCCTTCTTCCTTTCCACCACCACCTTCCCCCGACTTTCCCTCTTAAAAATTTCCTTTGTGGGGTTTTTCTTCTGATTCTTCCCCCCTCTGATTCTCAATCCACTTCCTCAGTAACCTCAGCAAGCTTTTCTCTTCGCCCAGCCCCCACCGACCATGCGTTGATTATATGTACCGTCAGCCCGCGAACGCGACTTCCAGTGAGTTAATATTCCCTTCACTTTTTCACTCTTTTGACGCCTTTTTTCACCAGGATTTGGCCGCCGGCAGGCAAATCCCGCCCCCGACGCGTCAAACAGCGAAGCCCCCCGGTGTTTCCCGATGCTTGGGCTGTTGCCGCCGTCACCGCCGCGCCGCGAAGCGGCGTGCATGGCGTTGAGTATATGAATTTTCTGCCCGCGAGCGGGACTTCAAGTAGGTCATTCTTTCTTCACTTTTTGACTCAATTTAACGCCTTTTCTCACCAGGTTTTGGCCGCCGGCAGGCTAACCCCGCCCCCGACACTTCAAGCAGCGAGTCCCACGCCTCTCTCCCGACGCATGCGTTGTTGGTGTTGCCGCCACGGCGCCGCGCAGCGGCGCGTATAGCTTTCAGTATATAGATTTTCTTCCCGCGAGCGGGACTTCAGGTGAGTCATCTTGGGCTTCCCTTTTACTTCTTTTGACGCGTTTTTTTCTCAAAATTTTCGGCCGCCCCCGACTTGTCAAGCAGCGAGACCTGCAGCCTGCAGGTACTCGTTAAGCCGCCGGGTCGTTGTTGGTGTCGCGCGGCGCCGGAAGCGGCGCGATTGCTTCGACACGACGTATCGCCGTCCGGCGAGCGAGTATTTTGGTAATCTTCCTTTTCCCCCCTTTGCAATCTCTGTGTCTTACGATTCATTGTTAGGATATTCTTCTTTCCGGCAAATTTTTCTTGACATCGGTTAGCTCGGTGAGGTAAGCCATCACATATTTTCTTCCGGTCTTTCCCCATCGTTACCTCAGACCTCCGCGTGTCGAGCACGTCGATGACTATATGTATCGACGTCCCGCGAGCGGGGGTGTTTAATGAATAAGGTAAGTGGCTCTCTCAATTCTTGTTTATATTCTCAGCTTCCTTCTAATTCTAGTCCGCCGACCTCTCGCTCTCAAACTTCAGCTCAATATTTCCTCCTCAGCCCAGCGACTTCTCAAGACCGATCACAAGTGCACTTATGTTATGATTTCCTTGGTTTCCATACTAATTCCAAGCCTCTAGATTCAAAATTTCCCGCTGCGCGGCCTGATCATCACCACTAAGCCCCGAATCAAAATTCGAGATTTCGTCGTCCGCCGAGCGATGCTTCTACAAGATCTACGAGTACGTTGTTCCCCTTGCTCTGCTTGTTTTCTCACTAACTTGAAGCCTTGAAAACTTTTTTCTTTCCGCTGCGCGGGCCTTTTCATTATCCACACCCCGACACCCATTTCGGAAATTTCAGATTTCGCCTTCCCGCGACCGAGTCTCCAAGCTCACTGGTATTCAAGTGTGTTCTCCTGCTGCTTCTAATGCGATTCTGAGCTGATTTTGAGCGATAGATTTTTTTCTTCGCTGCGCGGCGCACAACCCTAGCACATCACCGGAACAACGTCAAATTCTTCAAGTCCACAAAGGCGAAGAAATTTTTCTTCGCTGCGCGGCTAGGTTGGTGAGTGTGCCATGCTTCTTATTCGTTGAATGTAGCTAACTTCTTCTCAAGCTCGGGATTCTCTATTCTGCGCAGCGCTGTCAACAACTTCAAATTTATTCAAACCTCGAGTCCTTCAATTGTTCTGGGGCGTTGATTCGGTGAGTCTCTCATTTATCTTGCTGTTTTCTGACTCTGACGATCTGAAGAACCTCCGGACTTTAAATTTACAGCCAGGAGGTAAGCAATTGCGGACTTGTAATTTCCACCACGTACAGTACAATTCAGGGTCTTTACCCCGGTAGCCAGTATCTAGATCTGTACTTTGAGATCCCCGCCGTACGTACCCAGACCCTTGAAACAAGCCGGGAAACGGGCTTCCTGAGGGTCAAAAAAATCAAATTTTTCTTCTCGCTTGTAGTTGTATGTAAATAGGAAATAAACTCCTTTGAGAACAGCTCCGAAAAGATATAAGTTGGGGGCTAGCAAGTCGCTTGCGACCTTGGTCGCGCGGCGAGCTTAGTCGTGCGGTGAGCGTGGCGGCGCTTGGAAATTTCCTTTTCGGGAGGTCAAAGCGATTTTATTCAAGCTACATACGACAAGACTACGTAGTCATACGACGTATAAACCTGTAAGCAAAGGCAGTCCGCCCCACGATGTGCCTCTGACGAGAATTTGAGAGAGGAGAGCTACTTTGAAAGAAAATACTAAGCCCACCCGTAAAGCATGTAATAGTTGATCAGCTTCGCGTTACTCGCCCACAGCTGAAGATTGAAAACGGATTGAAAGGCGGGACCCGTCAACTCGGCGCACGGTGCATATCCTGGTGATAGGAGAATCAAAGACTCATTGGACGCAGCTGAGAAAGAAAGAAAGAAAAACGCACCTGGTGCACCAGGTCCCCATGCATCATACGAACCAGCTTGAAACTCTTGATAGGAAAGTCATCAGTTTTGAAACGACATGCCCTCGAAGCAACCTTACCCGGGATATACCAAGGCTGGGAAGGATTCACCCGTTCGTGGTATTCGTGGTAGTTTGTGACGACCGGCCGCCACGCCGATGGGTGCGAGCAGTCGAAGCGCTGGGGGTATGAATCCATTCTGAGGCGAAGACTCGTGAGCAACAATATTAAGAAGTCGAAGAGAACTGACCCATAGAGATCAACCGCGCCCTAGAGATAGAGGGCAGTTCTAACAATACCGAGTGGGGCCATCTGTAGCTACGTACCGTTCCGTTGATGAAGTTACCACCTTGATTCGGGTCGTTATAGGTGAGTGGCACCACGATCCCCGAGTCGTGGAACACTTTCTTGAGTTCTTCGTAGTATTCGCCATGACCAGGATAGTCCTGAGTGTATTCGTTGTCTGACACCGTTAGATTCTCGGAAGCATGTCATGGTCATGCAGACAGGAGGTAACCTACCCAGCTGAATTGCTAATAGGGAAACATCAGCGTGAGATAGACGAGATATAAGAGACCAGACATACCGATAACAGGTCCACCGGCGTTGATCTGGTAGGGAACTGTCTCTTCAATAATACCCAGAATGTAGTCCCGCCACGCTTCCGTCCAATCCGAGTCGTTCGTTCGTAGCCGCCCTGCCACCTCAGCCGTGACCCAATGAGCGATCCCTCCGGCAGTCGTTTCCGCGTTTATATACTAGACAGCCAGGACGTCAGTCAGCTTCGTGTTTCCGATGCACTGGAATCATATTAACCGGTCCTGGACAGTTGAATCAAAAGAAAGCCAATTGAACGCGAAAAAGTCAGACGAACCAGGCCTGACGACGACCCAAATGCCCGCAGCCATAGCAGCCTCGTATAGCGGCTTCAACGCGCGGAATCCGTCAAAATCCACGACACCTCGCGATGGATTGATCAGGCCCATATGCGTGTAGATGCTAACCGCATTCAACCCCGCCGCTTTGGCTTTCTCGAGAATGTCGGGCCACAGAGACGGAACGGGCAGGCGCCAGGTATGAAACTCTCCGGAGCTTCCGAGAGCCTGAATCAGTACTGACTTCTGCAGAGAATAATATACATCACGCACTGCAAGAACACCCGTTGTCCTTTGATAATCATGCTATACTTGTCGAAGCGAACATCCTCCGTGCGAGCTCCACTGGCAAACGGGGTGAGTGAATGGGAATCGGGTTCCGAGGGCTTTTGCGCGCCCCAAGAAAGCTGAAGCACAGATCTAAGTCGGAGAAAGCGCAGACACGATGAAGAGTACCACGCTGCTAAGAAACAAGCTTGTACAGACGCAGAACGCAACGGCCCAGAGGCGGATTCTTCGAGATTTCTCAGGGGTTAGACGTGCACCCGACTCTCCTAGCTTAGTATCTGCCAGTTTCGGGCCCATTGGCGCGTGCTGCTTCATGGACGTAACGTGGAAGACTTAGAGGAGGAGGGTTTGGCATCTGATCTAGCCCATCAATGATATCACCTCGGCAGTTTGCGGGCAGTTTGCCACAGGGCATTTCTTGCGGTGCTTGTGCAGTACCACACTACTTACCTCCCTCTTCCTCCGCTGATGCGTCTTTGCGCTACTTGACGTCTACCTACCGCGGCAATTTCATCGGAGGTCATCGAGGTGCGTCCGCTGCGCTCTCACTTCTCTCTTATCCTTACTGACCCTTCCTCTTCCCCAGTGACCTTCGCCACGCCCTCCTTTCCTCTACTCACACCACCCATCCAACCCGCCGTCTCGCCTCCCCACTCACCTCTTCCAACTCTTCCTCAATGCTCCACTCTGCTTATCGCCACGTCATCGACGACGTGCCGGAGCTGCCTTCCCTCAAGTCCCCAACCCACCCCTGCTCTCCCCTTCCTCCCCAGCGCGACTTCATGCCCCTCCCGCAAGCCCCTCCCTCTCAACTCCCACACCCGCCATCACCACCAACTCGAGCTCTCCCTCCTCGCCGCCGCCCACTTCACCCTAAACCCCAAAACACTTGCCCGCGATTCGTCGACGCCGCCGCCGCCTTCACTCTCACACACATTCTTCCCTACTCCCCACTCTCTCGCCTTCCCAACACCCGCGCACACCGCGCCAAAATCACCGCACAACACCCCAGCAACAAGGACACGAAGGCGCAGTCGTCGCGTAGCGGGTGTGACAGCAAGGTGCCTCTTTGTGCTTCTCAAATCCTCTTCTTTTGTTCACTCCTCCCTTTCCCCTCCAGCTCAATCCTCCCAACACACGACATAGCGCCGTAACGCGTCTCTGCTTCCACTTTCCCCCATCTCCCTCATCCGCCGCTCACCCTGAGTCCCTACCGCCTGCCCACCCCCGCTACGACCTCCCTTCACCGACGCCTCGGCGTCGGATTCGCAGCCGACGAACGTGCGTCGTCGCTGTTTTATCTAGTTTCCGCGCTGACGATATCTTTTTAGCGTGATTTTCTTACCTTTTCGACCCCGTCCCCGCTCTCACACCACCTCCACTCTCGCGTCTGCCCGCTGCTCAAAGCCTCAAGCCGCACCCACCGACTCCCCGCCCCGCCGCCGCTCGCAAAGTCGACGCCGCAGCCGACGCGTACCTACATACAAAAAGGAGAAAATATGGAATAATGTGCGTCCCGCGGTCCCTGTATCTCCCTCGCCATGCTAACACCATCACAGCCCACTCTAGCGTCCTCCCCACTCCGCCCTCTGCCCGCCCTCGCCGCCCGCTCCACCGAATCCGCCGCCACCTCGCCTACGCCGACACGCCGCCGCACCCTCGTTCACCCGCTTTCCGCTTTCACCCGCAACTTAAACCCCACCAAACTCTCCCTTCAATCTCTTCACTCCGCGCCACGCCGCCGCCGCCCTCGTTAACACCAGAACAGCGCCAACAACGCCGAAATCGTCGCGTCGGCGTTGCACGCGCCGACAAAAGTGCGCTCTAAATCAAATTCAAGTAAGTTAATTCAGTTTTGACGACGGATCAACGAAAAGTTTACTCACCCAAGTACGTAGATGGACGCGTCCCGCCGCCTTCTCAGCACCCACGACGCCGAAATCGTCACATCGGCGCTACGCGCGCCGACTGACTCGAAAAATGCGCTATAAATCAAAATCTAAGTAAATTGATCCAATTTAGACGACGAAACGAACGAAATTACTCACCCAAGTGAACAGGCGAATGCGCCGCGGACTCGTCTCTATCAAAACCTCGACGACGCCGTCATTTCGCGCCGACTCGCTCGAAATCTCGCTAAAACATCCAAGTCAAAGTAAGTATCTTTGATTTTGACGGCGAATCGAACGACCCACTCACCTATCTACACAGACACACTCCGCGAGAGTCGCGTCAAATCCGGCAACGCGAAGGAAGCGGCGGGAGAGCGGCGCGGGATGGTGCTGATGCGCCCGCGCGTTCGCGGCGGGAGGAGGTGGGAATCGGAGATAGGCGGTGTGTTGGGCTGTCGAAACGAGACAATGCGAAATGTGTCAGTAGCGTATCGTAGCTACTGTGTACGTAGGTATAGTCTATTTGAATAAAATACATTTGTTCTCGAATCCAAAGGATATCTGCGAGTGAATCGTCAGTAAGTGAATACACAATCAACAACGGCGTACGAGTCGAATCGAGTTGAATCGAGGCGAATCAAACGAAATGGAATTGAAAACAAGACTCACCCGCATTGAAATGAAGCAGTTGAGCTGAGATTTTGAAGAGATGAGTTATGAATCGTGCGCTGAGTCGAGTTTTGCAGCACACGACGATGAAGCGAAGAAAGCAAAGCTTACCTCCAGAACCATTCAACCTCTCCACTTCAAAGCAAATTCAATGCGAGTCGAAACGAATCGACTCGCCCTGGATGAACAAACCCTCAATTTGAGGATTGAGTTGAAGATCTGGAAAAGAAACCGAAGGTCAGTGGAAGTTGAATATACAGACAGGAACGATGAACGAAACGAGACGAACGAATGAAGTGAAATGAAACAAGGCGTACCCGTCAAAGACTCGAGAATCAAGATCAAGATGAAGTACATACTGAGTTCAAGTCAAACTGAACCTTGACTTCCGTCTACCGATGACTTGCAACCGACGACCCAACGAACGAACGAAAGAAAGAAAAACAAGTAATAAAGAAACGGAACAGAAACTCACCTCGGTCCAATCCAAGGTTTGATTTACGTATGATTACATTTTGACTTCCACTTTGAAGCGATTCGTTGACTCCCGAGGATCGTTGAGGCTTGAACCGAGCTGTAGTAGAACAAATGAAAGAAAGGTTAAGGTCAGTTCGAGTTGATCAACATTGAGTTGAACTTCACTTACTCAGGACATGTACTTGTATGTACCTTCTCATGTATAGCGCGCGCGCGCGATTCAAAGCGGCATAGGTCTGGCCTTCAAACAAGTCAATAATCAGAGTAAGAAGTCGAAATTGAACGTACCCCAGGCGAAACCGGCATAGTTTCGGCATTAAAGTTGAAGCACACGGGAGGCTGGATGTGGAGAGTCAAGGTTTCGGCCTCTGGGGTGTACAAAAGCGGAGTCAGTATCGATTAGAGCACAGAAATACGAAGAATGAGACATACCTGGTAGTATACCAGCATAGTTTTGGTGTAAATTCGAGCCAGCATAGACTGAGTCTTCAGCGTTCGCTTGAACGAGAATGGATTTCAAACCGCCATAGTTTCGGCCTTCTATGGAGGCATAAATGACCAAGTGAGCGCGGATTCGGCCATAGAAAGTGAATACTCGTACTTACTATCATAGTTTCGGGGTATATTTGAATGTGATGCATCGAACGAGAGCTGGAATGCAGTCGGAGAGGTAATGGAATGTGAATAGACAGATTGCGCACCATAATCCACAGTCCAACTCCGACTCCGACATTACTCTATATTCCATCCATATCCACGCCAACTCAGATCTAGAGAAGATGTTGAAGAATCAAGTCGAAGCCCTTTCAAGAACGAAGTCAATTAGTGTTCCCGGCATATAGACAGAAGGAACTCACAATAGTTGTATAGGTTCAGCGTTCAAATCAAAGAGAACGGTGGTTTTGAAGTTGAATTCAAAGAGTCATAGTTTCGGCTTATATGAATTCAAACAATCAAGTCAGCGAGCATTCAGTGCTGAAACGAAGAGTGAATAGGTGCGCACCGTCATAGTCTCAGTATATAGCGATATGGTTTTGACTGGGTTGAAGGGTTAGCGATAAGGAGCAAGTCAGAGAAATGTAAGGCATGCGAAGAAATGAATTGCGCACCTTGTTGAACATAAAACTCGACCCCAACTTCAACGCTCCCTCAATTCTATGAATCAATCCTTCAAAGAAACGTCCAGGAATGAGAGTTGAGGGAATCTGAAAGAATCTAGTCAGTAGAGTAGAAAAATATCATCGGGTTGGTAACTGACCGAGACAACGACGATGCGAGCCGAGTGTTGAACGATGCTTGTAGTACAATAGCGAGGTCAGATATAGTATAAAGACGAATGGAATCGTTACTTACTAGCGTATAGTTTCGGGCTTGAAGGATGTAGTAGACGATAACTACCTGGTTTCAAAGGCAGTCAGTTAAAGTCAATAAGAAGAAAACAAAGTCGATACAACGAAACCGAACGAAGTTATTGAGAGAAAGAGGTACCAGCGTAATCGTAATGAGTTAGAATAAGAGAACACATGGAGATAAAGAAGTTGAAGGAAGAACTCACTAATGTGACCGAACAACGGCCCCGAGCGAATTAGCCTTGATAAACCTATAGATGAATGTGAAGTCAGTTTGAGCTCAAACGGGTGAAAGAACAAATGGGACGTGCGAATAAAGTGTAATAGAGTCTATTGAACTGTTGAAGTCGATAAGTTGAGTCGGTATAAGAAAGTCAGAGTAGACCCACAAGTTGAAAGGTGTCATACAAACTTCAAGTCCAGTGTCTTGAAGTGAAGAAGCAAACAACGTCGAGAAGCAAAAGAGAGGGAGAGGGGGAACCCTAGAGCAGGGTTGGTCGAGGGCGAAAGTCGATGGTGAAAGACAGAGACGCACCGGGTATATATAGGCCTCACCGGCAATTGCCGAGCACCCGCAAATCCAACGACTTCGCTCACAAATCACCCCATTCACGGCGGCGAGGCCGTGCGTCGACATCGTACGATTTCGAAGCATCCGCGGCGTGGGTTCCGCAGCATTGCCAAGCGGAAGACGGCGAGGTGGATGAGTAAACGGACGGAGGTGGAATTGAATGCAAATATTCGTAAGTTGGTTTAAACGGCGTAGAAGCAGCAACGCACCACCGTAATTGTTTCAAATGAACATGCCATCAATCTCTATCACCGCCGACGGCCGAGGAGGGGGATTTGCGTTGGGGAGAGCGGAGTTTTCAGGGACGTGCAGAAATAGAGGTTTGAGGTGTTGGGAGGCTCCTACAGCGCTCTAGCGTTCAGAAAACTTGCAGACAAAGAGTTGAAAATTTAGAAAGTCGTTGAAATCTCGACATGTCAGCTGGGTGCATGAATATAAGCGAGATAGGTGCAAACACACCGCAGATGCATAAGTCCACCGTTCCCGCTCCAATCTCCCCCAAAACTTCGCCGCTGTCGCGCAGTAACTAGGAGACTTGATTTCGGTTAGTCTGACGTGATGGAAGCACGTACCTGGCACCCACAATGCGGACTTTTTGCAAATGCGCATATTCGTTGTTCCCGTCGTTCCCGCGTTGCCAGAGGCCAAATGGGGCCGGATATCGCTTGCTTGAGGTGTCATAAGTATCTTGGTGCAGTTTTGAGTCGAGAGAGCCAGTGGTTGGAGCGCCAGAGAAAACGAACATGGAGGTTGGGAGAAGAGAGCGTGACATTTCCCCGTTTAGGATGCTGGACGAGTGAAATTCCCTTCCGCAGATATCGGCTTGCGAGTCGCCGAGTCCCGAGAAAAAACCAACAGAGATTCCCACGGTCCTTCAACCGCAGCAGTTTACGTTTCCTCTTGTTCCTTGCCAGCACAACGCCGACAAGTCGGGCTCGGATGGCCGCCGACAACGCCACGATTCTGGATATTCCGCCAAAACCAAAACAACGGGTCGCTCCACTATAATCTCGGTGACTTGGCGGCCTCCGCCCACGCAAGAAGTTGATCGCCTGCGAAATTCGAATCTAGTCAACAAGTCCTAACCGGTGTCGCGTGCACTCTTGATTTTCTCTCTACTTATTGGCTGGGAACGCGTCTTTTCTGCCTCGAAATCTGGTTCTAAATCTGGAGGGCTGCACCTGTAGGGCGGACTCCGTCTTGGCGGCGCATCAAACGCGCCAACTTCAAATCTTCTCACTCGCTCAAGTCCGGCACGCGAATCACATCAACGCGTAGCCGTCACAACGTTATTCACCGCGCGCCTCTCCGCTCCTCAGGCTCATCGGCCCTAGTTCTTTTTTCCTCCAGCTTCACTTCTCAGACTGAGCCATTTTTCCGAGTCTTTATATTGTGAGCTGTTCTGTTCTTTCAGGGTTGAGCATGCTGAAAAACTAACGAAGTTGAGTTCAGGGCGGCGCTTGACGCGGGCGAATCGCGTCGGACTTATCAACATCGAAGGTTGATTCATTCAAAACAATTTCACTGATTTGTTGCGACGGAGCAACTCAGCCGACGCCATTTGACCAGGTTCAAACTAACACAACCAAACTAGGCCTTCTTCCTTTCCACCACCACCTTCCCCCGACTTTCCCTCTTAAAAATTTCCTTTGTGGGGTTTTTCTTCTGATTCTTCCCCCCTCTGATTCTCAATCCACTTCCTCAGTAACCTCAGCAAGCTTTTCTCTTCGCCCAGCCCCCACCGACCATGCGTTGATTATATGTACCGTCAGCCCGCGAACGCGACTTCCAGTGAGTTAATATTCCCTTCACTTTTTCACTCTTTTGACGCCTTTTTTCACCAGGATTTGGCCGCCGGCAGGCAAATCCCGCCCCCGACGCGTCAAACAGCGAAGCCCCCCGGTGTTTCCCGATGCTTGGGCTGTTGCCGCCGTCACCGCCGCGCCGCGAAGCGGCGTGCATGGCGTTGAGTATATGAATTTTCTGCCCGCGAGCGGGACTTCAAGTAGGTCATTCTTTCTTCACTTTTTGACTCAATTTAACGCCTTTTCTCACCAGGTTTTGGCCGCCGGCAGGCTAACCCCGCCCCCGACACTTCAAGCAGCGAGTCCCACGCCTCTCTCCCGACGCATGCGTTGTTGGTGTTGCCGCCACGGCGCCGCGCAGCGGCGCGTATAGCTTTCAGTATATAGATTTTCTTCCCGCGAGCGGGACTTCAGGTGAGTCATCTTGGGCTTCCCTTTTACTTCTTTTGACGCGTTTTTTTCTCAAAATTTTCGGCCGCCCCCGACTTGTCAAGCAGCGAGACCTGCAGCCTGCAGGTACTCGTTAAGCCGCCGGGTCGTTGTTGGTGTCGCGCGGCGCCGGAAGCGGCGCGATTGCTTCGACACGACGTATCGCCGTCCGGCGAGCGAGTATTTTGGTAATCTTCCTTTTCCCCCCTTTGCAATCTCTGTGTCTTACGATTCATTGTTAGGATATTCTTCTTTCCGGCAAATTTTTCTTGACATCGGTTAGCTCGGTGAGGTAAGCCATCACATATTTTCTTCCGGTCTTTCCCCATCGTTACCTCAGACCTCCGCGTGTCGAGCACGTCGATGACTATATGTATCGACGTCCCGCGAGCGGGGGTGTTTAATGAATAAGGTAAGTGGCTCTCTCAATTCTTGTTTATATTCTCAGCTTCCTTCTAATTCTAGTCCGCCGACCTCTCGCTCTCAAACTTCAGCTCAATATTTCCTCCTCAGCCCAGCGACTTCTCAAGACCGATCACAAGTGCACTTATGTTATGATTTCCTTGGTTTCCATACTAATTCCAAGCCTCTAGATTCAAAATTTCCCGCTGCGCGGCCTGATCATCACCACTAAGCCCCGAATCAAAATTCGAGATTTCGTCGTCCGCCGAGCGATGCTTCTACAAGATCTACGAGTACGTTGTTCCCCTTGCTCTGCTTGTTTTCTCACTAACTTGAAGCCTTGAAAACTTTTTTCTTTCCGCTGCGCGGGCCTTTTCATTATCCACACCCCGACACCCATTTCGGAAATTTCAGATTTCGCCTTCCCGCGACCGAGTCTCCAAGCTCACTGGTATTCAAGTGTGTTCTCCTGCTGCTTCTAATGCGATTCTGAGCTGATTTTGAGCGATAGATTTTTTTCTTCGCTGCGCGGCGCACAACCCTAGCACATCACCGGAACAACGTCAAATTCTTCAAGTCCACAAAGGCGAAGAAATTTTTCTTCGCTGCGCGGCTAGGTTGGTGAGTGTGCCATGCTTCTTATTCGTTGAATGTAGCTAACTTCTTCTCAAGCTCGGGATTCTCTATTCTGCGCAGCGCTGTCAACAACTTCAAATTTATTCAAACCTCGAGTCCTTCAATTGTTCTGGGGCGTTGATTCGGTGAGTCTCTCATTTATCTTGCTGTTTTCTGACTCTGACGATCTGAAGAACCTCCGGACTTTAAATTTACAGCCAGGAGGTAAGCAATTGCGGACTTGTAATTTCCACCACGTACAGTACAATTCAGGGTCTTTACCCCGGTAGCCAGTATCTAGATCTGTACTTTGAGATCCCCGCCGTACGTACCCAGACCCTTGAAACAAGCCGGGAAACGGGCTTCCTGAGGGTCAAAAAAATCAAATTTTTCTTCTCGCTTGTAGTTGTATGTAAATAGGAAATAAACTCCTTTGAGAACAGCTCCGAAAAGATATAAGTTGGGGGCTAGCAAGTCGCTTGCGACCTTGGTCGCGCGGCGAGCTTAGTCGTGCGGTGAGCGTGGCGGCGCTTGGAAATTTCCTTTTCGGGAGGTCAAAGCGATTTTATTCAAGCTACATACGACAAGACTACGTAGTCATACGACGTATAAACCTGTAAGCAAAGGCAGTCCGCCCCACGATGTGCCTCTGACGAGAATTTGAGAGAGGAGAGCTACTTTGAAAGAAAATACTAAGCCCACCCGTAAAGCATGTAATAGTTGATCAGCTTCGCGTTACTCGCCCACAGCTGAAGATTGAAAACGGATTGAAAGGCGGGACCCGTCAACTCGGCGCACGGTGCATATCCTGGTGATAGGAGAATCAAAGACTCATTGGACGCAGCTGAGAAAGAAAGAAAGAAAAACGCACCTGGTGCACCAGGTCCCCATGCATCATACGAACCAGCTTGAAACTCTTGATAGGAAAGTCATCAGTTTTGAAACGACATGCCCTCGAAGCAACCTTACCCGGGATATACCAAGGCTGGGAAGGATTCACCCGTTCGTGGTATTCGTGGTAGTTTGTGACGACCGGCCGCCACGCCGATGGGTGCGAGCAGTCGAAGCGCTGGGGGTATGAATCCATTCTGAGGCGAAGACTCGTGAGCAACAATATTAAGAAGTCGAAGAGAACTGACCCATAGAGATCAACCGCGCCCTAGAGATAGAGGGCAGTTCTAACAATACCGAGTGGGGCCATCTGTAGCTACGTACCGTTCCGTTGATGAAGTTACCACCTTGATTCGGGTCGTTATAGGTGAGTGGCACCACGATCCCCGAGTCGTGGAACACTTTCTTGAGTTCTTCGTAGTATTCGCCATGACCAGGATAGTCCTGAGTGTATTCGTTGTCTGACACCGTTAGATTCTCGGAAGCATGTCATGGTCATGCAGACAGGAGGTAACCTACCCAGCTGAATTGCTAATAGGGAAACATCAGCGTGAGATAGACGAGATATAAGAGACCAGACATACCGATAACAGGTCCACCGGCGTTGATCTGGTAGGGAACTGTCTCTTCAATAATACCCAGAATGTAGTCCCGCCACGCTTCCGTCCAATCCGAGTCGTTCGTTCGTAGCCGCCCTGCCACCTCAGCCGTGACCCAATGAGCGATCCCTCCGGCAGTCGTTTCCGCGTTTATATACTAGACAGCCAGGACGTCAGTCAGCTTCGTGTTTCCGATGCACTGGAATCATATTAACCGGTCCTGGACAGTTGAATCAAAAGAAAGCCAATTGAACGCGAAAAAGTCAGACGAACCAGGCCTGACGACGACCCAAATGCCCGCAGCCATAGCAGCCTCGTATAGCGGCTTCAACGCGCGGAATCCGTCAAAATCCACGACACCTCGCGATGGATTGATCAGGCCCATATGCGTGTAGATGCTAACCGCATTCAACCCCGCCGCTTTGGCTTTCTCGAGAATGTCGGGCCACAGAGACGGAACGGGCAGGCGCCAGGTATGAAACTCTCCGGAGCTTCCGAGAGCCTGAATCAGTACTGACTTCTGCAGAGAATAATATACATCACGCACTGCAAGAACACCCGTTGTCCTTTGATAATCATGCTATACTTGTCGAAGCGAACATCCTCCGTGCGAGCTCCACTGGCAAACGGGGTGAGTGAATGGGAATCGGGTTCCGAGGGCTTTTGCGCGCCCCAAGAAAGCTGAAGCACAGATCTAAGTCGGAGAAAGCGCAGACACGATGAAGAGTACCACGCTGCTAAGAAACAAGCTTGTACAGACGCAGAACGCAACGGCCCAGAGGCGGATTCTTCGAGATTTCTCAGGGGTTAGACGTGCACCCGACTCTCCTAGCTTAGTATCTGCCAGTTTCGGGCCCATTGGCGCGTGCTGCTTCATGGACGTAACGTGGAAGACTTAGAGGAGGAGGGTTTGGCATCTGATCTAGCCCATCAATGATATCACCTCGGCAGTTTGCGGGCAGTTTGCCACAGGGCATTTCTTGCGGTGCTTGTGCAGTACCACACTACTTACCTCCCTCTTCCTCCGCTGATGCGTCTTTGCGCTACTTGACGTCTACCTACCGCGGCAATTTCATCGGAGGTCATCGAGGTGCGTCCGCTGCGCTCTCACTTCTCTCTTATCCTTACTGACCCTTCCTCTTCCCCAGTGACCTTCGCCACGCCCTCCTTTCCTCTACTCACACCACCCATCCAACCCGCCGTCTCGCCTCCCCACTCACCTCTTCCAACTCTTCCTCAATGCTCCACTCTGCTTATCGCCACGTCATCGACGACGTGCCGGAGCTGCCTTCCCTCAAGTCCCCAACCCACCCCTGCTCTCCCCTTCCTCCCCAGCGCGACTTCATGCCCCTCCCGCAAGCCCCTCCCTCTCAACTCCCACACCCGCCATCACCACCAACTCGAGCTCTCCCTCCTCGCCGCCGCCCACTTCACCCTAAACCCCAAAACACTTGCCCGCGATTCGTC
Organism: Favolaschia claudopus; assembly: GCA_037176885.1. NCBI lineage: Eukaryota > Fungi > Basidiomycota > Agaricomycetes > Agaricales > Mycenaceae > Favolaschia > Favolaschia claudopus. The sequence goes on from JAWWNJ010000005.1 coordinate 2,274,488, forward strand.
GACGCCGCCGCCGCCTTCACTCTCACACACATTCTTCCCTACTCCCCACTCTCTCGCCTTCCCAACACCCGCGCACACCGCGCCAAAATCACCGCACAACACCCCAGCAACAAGGACACGAAGGCGCAGTCGTCGCGTAGCGGGTGTGACAGCAAGGTGCCTCTTTGTGCTTCTCAAATCCTCTTCTTTTGTTCACTCCTCCCTTTCCCCTCCAGCTCAATCCTCCCAACACACGACATAGCGCCGTAACGCGTCTCTGCTTCCACTTTCCCCCATCTCCCTCATCCGCCGCTCACCCTGAGTCCCTACCGCCTGCCCACCCCCGCTACGACCTCCCTTCACCGACGCCTCGGCGTCGGATTCGCAGCCGACGAACGTGCGTCGTCGCTGTTTTATCTAGTTTCCGCGCTGACGATATCTTTTTAGCGTGATTTTCTTACCTTTTCGACCCCGTCCCCGCTCTCACACCACCTCCACTCTCGCGTCTGCCCGCTGCTCAAAGCCTCAAGCCGCACCCACCGACTCCCCGCCCCGCCGCCGCTCGCAAAGTCGACGCCGCAGCCGACGCGTACCTACATACAAAAAGGAGAAAATATGGAATAATGTGCGTCCCGCGGTCCCTGTATCTCCCTCGCCATGCTAACACCATCACAGCCCACTCTAGCGTCCTCCCCACTCCGCCCTCTGCCCGCCCTCGCCGCCCGCTCCACCGAATCCGCCGCCACCTCGCCTACGCCGACACGCCGCCGCACCCTCGTTCACCCGCTTTCCGCTTTCACCCGCAACTTAAACCCCACCAAACTCTCCCTTCAATCTCTTCACTCCGCGCCACGCCGCCGCCGCCCTCGTTAACACCAGAACAGCGCCAACAACGCCGAAATCGTCGCGTCGGCGTTGCACGCGCCGACAAAAGTGCGCTCTAAATCAAATTCAAGTAAGTTAATTCAGTTTTGACGACGGATCAACGAAAAGTTTACTCACCCAAGTACGTAGATGGACGCGTCCCGCCGCCTTCTCAGCACCCACGACGCCGAAATCGTCACATCGGCGCTACGCGCGCCGACTGACTCGAAAAATGCGCTATAAATCAAAATCTAAGTAAATTGATCCAATTTAGACGACGAAACGAACGAAATTACTCACCCAAGTGAACAGGCGAATGCGCCGCGGACTCGTCTCTATCAAAACCTCGACGACGCCGTCATTTCGCGCCGACTCGCTCGAAATCTCGCTAAAACATCCAAGTCAAAGTAAGTATCTTTGATTTTGACGGCGAATCGAACGACCCACTCACCTATCTACACAGACACACTCCGCGAGAGTCGCGTCAAATCCGGCAACGCGAAGGAAGCGGCGGGAGAGCGGCGCGGGATGGTGCTGATGCGCCCGCGCGTTCGCGGCGGGAGGAGGTGGGAATCGGAGATAGGCGGTGTGTTGGGCTGTCGAAACGAGACAATGCGAAATGTGTCAGTAGCGTATCGTAGCTACTGTGTACGTAGGTATAGTCTATTTGAATAAAATACATTTGTTCTCGAATCCAAAGGATATCTGCGAGTGAATCGTCAGTAAGTGAATACACAATCAACAACGGCGTACGAGTCGAATCGAGTTGAATCGAGGCGAATCAAACGAAATGGAATTGAAAACAAGACTCACCCGCATTGAAATGAAGCAGTTGAGCTGAGATTTTGAAGAGATGAGTTATGAATCGTGCGCTGAGTCGAGTTTTGCAGCACACGACGATGAAGCGAAGAAAGCAAAGCTTACCTCCAGAACCATTCAACCTCTCCACTTCAAAGCAAATTCAATGCGAGTCGAAACGAATCGACTCGCCCTGGATGAACAAACCCTCAATTTGAGGATTGAGTTGAAGATCTGGAAAAGAAACCGAAGGTCAGTGGAAGTTGAATATACAGACAGGAACGATGAACGAAACGAGACGAACGAATGAAGTGAAATGAAACAAGGCGTACCCGTCAAAGACTCGAGAATCAAGATCAAGATGAAGTACATACTGAGTTCAAGTCAAACTGAACCTTGACTTCCGTCTACCGATGACTTGCAACCGACGACCCAACGAACGAACGAAAGAAAGAAAAACAAGTAATAAAGAAACGGAACAGAAACTCACCTCGGTCCAATCCAAGGTTTGATTTACGTATGATTACATTTTGACTTCCACTTTGAAGCGATTCGTTGACTCCCGAGGATCGTTGAGGCTTGAACCGAGCTGTAGTAGAACAAATGAAAGAAAGGTTAAGGTCAGTTCGAGTTGATCAACATTGAGTTGAACTTCACTTACTCAGGACATGTACTTGTATGTACCTTCTCATGTATAGCGCGCGCGCGCGATTCAAAGCGGCATAGGTCTGGCCTTCAAACAAGTCAATAATCAGAGTAAGAAGTCGAAATTGAACGTACCCCAGGCGAAACCGGCATAGTTTCGGCATTAAAGTTGAAGCACACGGGAGGCTGGATGTGGAGAGTCAAGGTTTCGGCCTCTGGGGTGTACAAAAGCGGAGTCAGTATCGATTAGAGCACAGAAATACGAAGAATGAGACATACCTGGTAGTATACCAGCATAGTTTTGGTGTAAATTCGAGCCAGCATAGACTGAGTCTTCAGCGTTCGCTTGAACGAGAATGGATTTCAAACCGCCATAGTTTCGGCCTTCTATGGAGGCATAAATGACCAAGTGAGCGCGGATTCGGCCATAGAAAGTGAATACTCGTACTTACTATCATAGTTTCGGGGTATATTTGAATGTGATGCATCGAACGAGAGCTGGAATGCAGTCGGAGAGGTAATGGAATGTGAATAGACAGATTGCGCACCATAATCCACAGTCCAACTCCGACTCCGACATTACTCTATATTCCATCCATATCCACGCCAACTCAGATCTAGAGAAGATGTTGAAGAATCAAGTCGAAGCCCTTTCAAGAACGAAGTCAATTAGTGTTCCCGGCATATAGACAGAAGGAACTCACAATAGTTGTATAGGTTCAGCGTTCAAATCAAAGAGAACGGTGGTTTTGAAGTTGAATTCAAAGAGTCATAGTTTCGGCTTATATGAATTCAAACAATCAAGTCAGCGAGCATTCAGTGCTGAAACGAAGAGTGAATAGGTGCGCACCGTCATAGTCTCAGTATATAGCGATATGGTTTTGACTGGGTTGAAGGGTTAGCGATAAGGAGCAAGTCAGAGAAATGTAAGGCATGCGAAGAAATGAATTGCGCACCTTGTTGAACATAAACCTCGACCCCAACTTCAACGCTCCCTCAATTCTATGAATCAATCCTTCAAAGAAACGTCCAGGAATGAGAGTTGAGGGAATCTGAAAGAATCTAGTCAGTAGAGTAGAAAAATATCATCGGGTTGGTAACTGACCGAGACAACGACGATGCGAGCCGAGTGTTGAACGATGCTTGTAGTACAATAGCGAGGTCAGATATAGTATAAAGACGAATGGAATCGTTACTTACTAGCGTATAGTTTCGGGCTTGAAGGATGTAGTAGACGATAACTACCTGGTTTCAAAGGCAGTCAGTTAAAGTCAATAAGAAGAAAACAAAGTCGATACAACGAAACCGAACGAAGTTATTGAGAGAAAGAGGTACCAGCGTAATCGTAATGAGTTAGAATAAGAGAACACATGGAGATAAAGAAGTTGAAGGAAGAACTCACTAATGTGACCGAACAACGGCCCCGAGCGAATTAGCCTTGATAAACCTATAGATGAATGTGAAGTCAGTTTGAGCTCAAACGGGTGAAAGAACAAATGGGACGTGCGAATAAAGTGTAATAGAGTCTATTGAACTGTTGAAGTCGATAAGTTGAGTCGGTATAAGAAAGTCAGAGTAGACCCACAAGTTGAAAGGTGTCATACAAACTTCAAGTCCAGTGTCTTGAAGTGAAGAAGCAAACAACGTCGAGAAGCAAAAGAGAGGGAGAGGGGGAACCCTAGAGCAGGGTTGGTCGAGGGCGAAAGTCGATGGTGAAAGACAGAGACGCACCGGGTATATATAGGCCTCACCGGCAATTGCCGAGCACCCGCAAATCCAACGACTTCGCTCACAAATCACCCCATTCACGGCGGCGAGGCCGTGCGTCGACATCGTACGATTTCGAAGCATCCGCGGCGTGGGTTCCGCAGCATTGCCAAGCGGAAGACGGCGAGGTGGATGAGTAAACGGACGGAGGTGGAATTGAATGCAAATATTCGTAAGTTGGTTTAAACGGCGTAGAAGCAGCAACGCACCACCGTAATTGTTTCAAATGAACATGCCATCAATCTCTATCACCGCCGACGGCCGAGGAGGGGGATTTGCGTTGGGGAGAGCGGAGTTTTCAGGGACGTGCAGAAATAGAGGTTTGAGGTGTTGGGAGGCTCCTACAGCGCTCTAGCGTTCAGAAAACTTGCAGACAAAGAGTTGAAAATTTAGAAAGTCGTTGAAATCTCGACATGTCAGCTGGGTGCATGAATATAAGCGAGATAGGTGCAAACACACCGCAGATGCATAAGTCCACCGTTCCCGCTCCAATCTCCCCCAAAACTTCGCCGCTGTCGCGCAGTAACTAGGAGACTTGATTTCGGTTAGTCTGACGTGATGGAAGCACGTACCTGGCACCCACAATGCGGACTTTTTGCAAATGCGCATATTCGTTGTTCCCGTCGTTCCCGCGTTGCCAGAGGCCAAATGGGGCCGGATATCGCTTGCTTGAGGTGTCATAAGTATCTTGGTGCAGTTTTGAGTCGAGAGAGCCAGTGGTTGGAGCGCCAGAGAAAACGAACATGGAGGTTGGGAGAAGAGAGCGTGACATTTCCCCGTTTAGGATGCTGGACGAGTGAAATTCCCTTCCGCAGATATCGGCTTGCGAGTCGCCGAGTCCCGAGAAAAAACCAACAGAGATTCCCACGGTCCTTCAACCGCAGCAGTTTACGTTTCCTCTTGTTCCTTGCCAGCACAACGCCGACAAGTCGGGCTCGGATGGCCGCCGACAACGCCACGATTCTGGATATTCCGCCAAAACCAAAACAACGGGTCGCTCCACTATAATCTCGGTGACTTGGCGGCCTCCGCCCACGCAAGAAGTTGATCGCCTGCGAAATTCGAATCTAGTCAACAAGTCCTAACCGGTGTCGCGTGCACTCTTGATTTTCTCTCTACTTATTGGCTGGGAACGCGTCTTTTCTGCCTCGAAATCTGGTTCTAAATCTGGAGGGCTGCACCTGTAGGGCGGACTCCGTCTTGGCGGCGCATCAAACGCGCCAACTTCAAATCTTCTCACTCGCTCAAGTCCGGCACGCGAATCACATCAACGCGTAGCCGTCACAACGTTATTCACCGCGCGCCTCTCCGCTCCTCAGGCTCATCGGCCCTAGTTCTTTTTTCCTCCAGCTTCACTTCTCAGACTGAGCCATTTTTCCGAGTCTTTATATTGTGAGCTGTTCTGTTCTTTCAGGGTTGAGCATGCTGAAAAACTAACGAAGTTGAGTTCAGGGCGGCGCTTGACGCGGGCGAATCGCGTCGGACTTATCAACATCGAAGGTTGATTCATTCAAAACAATTTCACTGATTTGTTGCGACGGAGCAACTCAGCCGACGCCATTTGACCAGGTTCAAACTAACACAACCAAACTAGGCCTTCTTCCTTTCCACCACCACCTTCCCCCGACTTTCCCTCTTAAAAATTTCCTTTGTGGGGTTTTTCTTCTGATTCTTCCCCCCTCTGATTCTCAATCCACTTCCTCAGTAACCTCAGCAAGCTTTTCTCTTCGCCCAGCCCCCACCGACCATGCGTTGATTATATGTACCGTCAGCCCGCGAACGCGACTTCCAGTGAGTTAATATTCCCTTCACTTTTTCACTCTTTTGACGCCTTTTTTCACCAGGATTTGGCCGCCGGCAGGCAAATCCCGCCCCCGACGCGTCAAACAGCGAAGCCCCCCGGTGTTTCCCGATGCTTGGGCTGTTGCCGCCGTCACCGCCGCGCCGCGAAGCGGCGTGCATGGCGTTGAGTATATGAATTTTCTGCCCGCGAGCGGGACTTCAAGTAGGTCATTCTTTCTTCACTTTTTGACTCAATTTAACGCCTTTTCTCACCAGGTTTTGGCCGCCGGCAGGCTAACCCCGCCCCCGACACTTCAAGCAGCGAGTCCCACGCCTCTCTCCCGACGCATGCGTTGTTGGTGTTGCCGCCACGGCGCCGCGCAGCGGCGCGTATAGCTTTCAGTATATAGATTTTCTTCCCGCGAGCGGGACTTCAGGTGAGTCATCTTGGGCTTCCCTTTTACTTCTTTTGACGCGTTTTTTTCTCAAAATTTTCGGCCGCCCCCGACTTGTCAAGCAGCGAGACCTGCAGCCTGCAGGTACTCGTTAAGCCGCCGGGTCGTTGTTGGTGTCGCGCGGCGCCGGAAGCGGCGCGATTGCTTCGACACGACGTATCGCCGTCCGGCGAGCGAGTATTTTGGTAATCTTCCTTTTCCCCCCTTTGCAATCTCTGTGTCTTACGATTCATTGTTAGGATATTCTTCTTTCCGGCAAATTTTTCTTGACATCGGTTAGCTCGGTGAGGTAAGCCATCACATATTTTCTTCCGGTCTTTCCCCATCGTTACCTCAGACCTCCGCGTGTCGAGCACGTCGATGACTATATGTATCGACGTCCCGCGAGCGGGGGTGTTTAATGAATAAGGTAAGTGGCTCTCTCAATTCTTGTTTATATTCTCAGCTTCCTTCTAATTCTAGTCCGCCGACCTCTCGCTCTCAAACTTCAGCTCAATATTTCCTCCTCAGCCCAGCGACTTCTCAAGACCGATCACAAGTGCACTTATGTTATGATTTCCTTGGTTTCCATACTAATTCCAAGCCTCTAGATTCAAAATTTCCCGCTGCGCGGCCTGATCATCACCACTAAGCCCCGAATCAAAATTCGAGATTTCGTCGTCCGCCGAGCGATGCTTCTACAAGATCTACGAGTACGTTGTTCCCCTTGCTCTGCTTGTTTTCTCACTAACTTGAAGCCTTGAAAACTTTTTTCTTTCCGCTGCGCGGGCCTTTTCATTATCCACACCCCGACACCCATTTCGGAAATTTCAGATTTCGCCTTCCCGCGACCGAGTCTCCAAGCTCACTGGTATTCAAGTGTGTTCTCCTGCTGCTTCTAATGCGATTCTGAGCTGATTTTGAGCGATAGATTTTTTTCTTCGCTGCGCGGCGCACAACCCTAGCACATCACCGGAACAACGTCAAATTCTTCAAGTCCACAAAGGCGAAGAAATTTTTCTTCGCTGCGCGGCTAGGTTGGTGAGTGTGCCATGCTTCTTATTCGTTGAATGTAGCTAACTTCTTCTCAAGCTCGGGATTCTCTATTCTGCGCAGCGCTGTCAACAACTTCAAATTTATTCAAACCTCGAGTCCTTCAATTGTTCTGGGGCGTTGATTCGGTGAGTCTCTCATTTATCTTGCTGTTTTCTGACTCTGACGATCTGAAGAACCTCCGGACTTTAAATTTACAGCCAGGAGGTAAGCAATTGCGGACTTGTAATTTCCACCACGTACAGTACAATTCAGGGTCTTTACCCCGGTAGCCAGTATCTAGATCTGTACTTTGAGATCCCCGCCGTACGTACCCAGACCCTTGAAACAAGCCGGGAAACGGGCTTCCTGAGGGTCAAAAAAATCAAATTTTTCTTCTCGCTTGTAGTTGTATGTAAATAGGAAATAAACTCCTTTGAGAACAGCTCCGAAAAGATATAAGTTGGGGGCTAGCAAGTCGCTTGCGACCTTGGTCGCGCGGCGAGCTTAGTCGTGCGGTGAGCGTGGCGGCGCTTGGAAATTTCCTTTTCGGGAGGTCAAAGCGATTTTATTCAAGCTACATACGACAAGACTACGTAGTCATACGACGTATAAACCTGTAAGCAAAGGCAGTCCGCCCCACGATGTGCCTCTGACGAGAATTTGAGAGAGGAGAGCTACTTTGAAAGAAAATACTAAGCCCACCCGTAAAGCATGTAATAGTTGATCAGCTTCGCGTTACTCGCCCACAGCTGAAGATTGAAAACGGATTGAAAGGCGGGACCCGTCAACTCGGCGCACGGTGCATATCCTGGTGATAGGAGAATCAAAGACTCATTGGACGCAGCTGAGAAAGAAAGAAAGAAAAACGCACCTGGTGCACCAGGTCCCCATGCATCATACGAACCAGCTTGAAACTCTTGATAGGAAAGTCATCAGTTTTGAAACGACATGCCCTCGAAGCAACCTTACCCGGGATATACCAAGGCTGGGAAGGATTCACCCGTTCGTGGTATTCGTGGTAGTTTGTGACGACCGGCCGCCACGCCGATGGGTGCGAGCAGTCGAAGCGCTGGGGGTATGAATCCATTCTGAGGCGAAGACTCGTGAGCAACAATATTAAGAAGTCGAAGAGAACTGACCCATAGAGATCAACCGCGCCCTAGAGATAGAGGGCAGTTCTAACAATACCGAGTGGGGCCATCTGTAGCTACGTACCGTTCCGTTGATGAAGTTACCACCTTGATTCGGGTCGTTATAGGTGAGTGGCACCACGATCCCCGAGTCGTGGAACACTTTCTTGAGTTCTTCGTAGTATTCGCCATGACCAGGATAGTCCTGAGTGTATTCGTTGTCTGACACCGTTAGATTCTCGGAAGCATGTCATGGTCATGCAGACAGGAGGTAACCTACCCAGCTGAATTGCTAATAGGGAAACATCAGCGTGAGATAGACGAGATATAAGAGACCAGACATACCGATAACAGGTCCACCGGCGTTGATCTGGTAGGGAACTGTCTCTTCAATAATACCCAGAATGTAGTCCCGCCACGCTTCCGTCCAATCCGAGTCGTTCGTTCGTAGCCGCCCTGCCACCTCAGCCGTGACCCAATGAGCGATCCCTCCGGCAGTCGTTTCCGCGTTTATATACTAGACAGCCAGGACGTCAGTCAGCTTCGTGTTTCCGATGCACTGGAATCATATTAACCGGTCCTGGACAGTTGAATCAAAAGAAAGCCAATTGAACGCGAAAAAGTCAGACGAACCAGGCCTGACGACGACCCAAATGCCCGCAGCCATAGCAGCCTCGTATAGCGGCTTCAACGCGCGGAATCCGTCAAAATCCACGACACCTCGCGATGGATTGATCAGGCCCATATGCGTGTAGATGCTAACCGCATTCAACCCCGCCGCTTTGGCTTTCTCGAGAATGTCGGGCCACAGAGACGGAACGGGCAGGCGCCAGGTATGAAACTCTCCGGAGCTTCCGAGAGCCTGAATCAGTACTGACTTCTGCAGAGAATAATATACATCACGCACTGCAAGAACACCCGTTGTCCTTTGATAATCATGCTATACTTGTCGAAGCGAACATCCTCCGTGCGAGCTCCACTGGCAAACGGGGTGAGTGAATGGGAATCGGGTTCCGAGGGCTTTTGCGCGCCCCAAGAAAGCTGAAGCACAGATCTAAGTCGGAGAAAGCGCAGACACGATGAAGAGTACCACGCTGCTAAGAAACAAGCTTGTACAGACGCAGAACGCAACGGCCCAGAGGCGGATTCTTCGAGATTTCTCAGGGGTTAGACGTGCACCCGACTCTCCTAGCTTAGTATCTGCCAGTTTCGGGCCCATTGGCGCGTGCTGCTTCATGGACGTAACGTGGAAGACTTAGAGGAGGAGGGTTTGGCATCTGATCTAGCCCATCAATGATATCACCTCGGCAGTTTGCGGGCAGTTTGCCACAGGGCATTTCTTGCGGTGCTTGTGCAGTACCACACTACTTACCTCCCTCTTCCTCCGCTGATGCGTCTTTGCGCTACTTGACGTCTACCTACCGCGGCAATTTCATCGGAGGTCATCGAGGTGCGTCCGCTGCGCTCTCACTTCTCTCTTATCCTTACTGACCCTTCCTCTTCCCCAGTGACCTTCGCCACGCCCTCCTTTCCTCTACTCACACCACCCATCCAACCCGCCGTCTCGCCTCCCCACTCACCTCTTCCAACTCTTCCTCAATGCTCCACTCTGCTTATCGCCACGTCATCGACGACGTGCCGGAGCTGCCTTCCCTCAAGTCCCCAACCCACCCCTGCTCTCCCCTTCCTCCCCAGCGCGACTTCATGCCCCTCCCGCAAGCCCCTCCCTCTCAACTCCCACACCCGCCATCACCACCAACTCGAGCTCTCCCTCCTCGCCGCCGCCCACTTCACCCTAAACCCCAAAACACTTGCCCGCGATTCGTCGACGCCGCCGCCGCCTTCACTCTCACACACATTCTTCCCTACTCCCCACTCTCTCGCCTTCCCAACACCCGCGCACACCGCGCCAAAATCACCGCACAACACCCCAGCAACAAGGACACGAAGGCGCAGTCGTCGCGTAGCGGGTGTGACAGCAAGGTGCCTCTTTGTGCTTCTCAAATCCTCTTCTTTTGTTCACTCCTCCCTTTCCCCTCCAGCTCAATCCTCCCAACACACGACATAGCGCCGTAACGCGTCTCTGCTTCCACTTTCCCCCATCTCCCTCATCCGCCGCTCACCCTGAGTCCCTACCGCCTGCCCACCCCCGCTACGACCTCCCTTCACCGACGCCTCGGCGTCGGATTCGCAGCCGACGAACGTGCGTCGTCGCTGTTTTATCTAGTTTCCGCGCTGACGATATCTTTTTAGCGTGATTTTCTTACCTTTTCGACCCCGTCCCCGCTCTCACACCACCTCCACTCTCGCGTCTGCCCGCTGCTCAAAGCCTCAAGCCGCACCCACCGACTCCCCGCCCCGCCGCCGCTCGCAAAGTCGACGCCGCAGCCGACGCGTACCTACATACAAAAAGGAGAAAATATGGAATAATGTGCGTCCCGCGGTCCCTGTATCTCCCTCGCCATGCTAACACCATCACAGCCCACTCTAGCGTCCTCCCCACTCCGCCCTCTGCCCGCCCTCGCCGCCCGCTCCACCGAATCCGCCGCCACCTCGCCTACGCCGACACGCCGCCGCACCCTCGTTCACCCGCTTTCCGCTTTCACCCGCAACTTAAACCCCACCAAACTCTCCCTTCAATCTCTTCACTCCGCGCCACGCCGCCGCCGCCCTCGTTAACACCAGAACAGCGCCAACAACGCCGAAATCGTCGCGTCGGCGTTGCACGCGCCGACAAAAGTGCGCTCTAAATCAAATTCAAGTAAGTTAATTCAGTTTTGACGACGGATCAACGAAAAGTTTACTCACCCAAGTACGTAGATGGACGCGTCCCGCCGCCTTCTCAGCACCCACGACGCCGAAATCGTCACATCGGCGCTACGCGCGCCGACTGACTCGAAAAAATGCGCTATAAATCAAAATCTAAGTAAATTGATCCAATTTAGACGACGAAACGAACGAAATTACTCACCCAAGTGAACAGGCGAATGCGCCGCGGACTCGTCTCTATCAAAACCTCGACGACGCCGTCATTTCGCGCCGACTCGCTCGAAATCTCGCTAAAACATCCAAGTCAAAGTAAGTATCTTTGATTTTGACGGCGAATCGAACGACCCACTCACCTATCTACACAGACACACTCCGCGAGAGTCGCGTCAAATCCGGCAACGCGAAGGAAGCGGCGGGAGAGCGGCGCGGGATGGTGCTGATGCGCCCGCGCGTTCGCGGCGGGAGGAGGTGGGAATCGGAGATAGGCGGTGTGTTGGGCTGTCGAAACGAGACAATGCGAAATGTGTCAGTAGCGTATCGTAGCTACTGTGTACGTAGGTATAGTCTATTTGAATAAAATACATTTGTTCTCGAATCCAAAGGATATCTGCGAGTGAATCGTCAGTAAGTGAATACACAATCAACAACGGCGTACGAGTCGAATCGAGTTGAATCGAGGCGAATCAAACGAAATGGAATTGAAAACAAGACTCACCCGCATTGAAATGAAGCAGTTGAGCTGAGATTTTGAAGAGATGAGTTATGAATCGTGCGCTGAGTCGAGTTTTGCAGCACACGACGATGAAGCGAAGAAAGCAAAGCTTACCTCCAGAACCATTCAACCTCTCCACTTCAAAGCAAATTCAATGCGAGTCGAAACGAATCGACTCGCCCTGGATGAACAAACCCTCAATTTGAGGATTGAGTTGAAGATCTGGAAAAGAAACCGAAGGTCAGTGGAAGTTGAATATACAGACAGGAACGATGAACGAAACGAGACGAACGAATGAAGTGAAATGAAACAAGGCGTACCCGTCAAAGACTCGAGAATCAAGATCAAGATGAAGTACATACTGAGTTCAAGTCAAACTGAACCTTGACTTCCGTCTACCGATGACTTGCAACCGACGACCCAACGAACGAACGAAAGAAAGAAAAACAAGTAATAAAGAAACGGAACAGAAACTCACCTCGGTCCAATCCAAGGTTTGATTTACGTATGATTACATTTTGACTTCCACTTTGAAGCGATTCGTTGACTCCCGAGGATCGTTGAGGCTTGAACCGAGCTGTAGTAGAACAAATGAAAGAAAGGTTAAGGTCAGTTCGAGTTGATCAACATTGAGTTGAACTTCACTTACTCAGGACATGTACTTGTATGTACCTTCTCATGTATAGCGCGCGCGCGCGATTCAAAGCGGCATAGGTCTGGCCTTCAAACAAGTCAATAATCAGAGTAAGAAGTCGAAATTGAACGTACCCCAGGCGAAACCGGCATAGTTTCGGCATTAAAGTTGAAGCACACGGGAGGCTGGATGTGGAGAGTCAAGGTTTCGGCCTCTGGGGTGTACAAAAGCGGAGTCAGTATCGATTAGAGCACAGAAATACGAAGAATGAGACATACCTGGTAGTATACCAGCATAGTTTTGGTGTAAATTCGAGCCAGCATAGACTGAGTCTTCAGCGTTCGCTTGAACGAGAATGGATTTCAAACCGCCATAGTTTCGGCCTTCTATGGAGGCATAAATGACCAAGTGAGCGCGGATTCGGCCATAGAAAGTGAATACTCGTACTTACTATCATAGTTTCGGGGTATATTTGAATGTGATGCATCGAACGAGAGCTGGAATGCAGTCGGAGAGGTAATGGAATGTGAATAGACAGATTGCGCACCATAATCCACAGTCCAACTCCGACTCCGACATTACTCTATATTCCATCCATATCCACGCCAACTCAGATCTAGAGAAGATGTTGAAGAATCAAGTCGAAGCCCTTTCAAGAACGAAGTCAATTAGTGTTCCCGGCATATAGACAGAAGGAACTCACAATAGTTGTATAGGTTCAGCGTTCAAATCAAAGAGAACGGTGGTTTTGAAGTTGAATTCAAAGAGTCATAGTTTCGGCTTATATGAATTCAAACAATCAAGTCAGCGAGCATTCAGTGCTGAAACGAAGAGTGAATAGGTGCGCACCGTCATAGTCTCAGTATATAGCGATATGGTTTTGACTGGGTTGAAGGGTTAGCGATAAGGAGCAAGTCAGAGAAATGTAAGGCATGCGAAGAAATGAATTGCGCACCTTGTTGAACATAAACCTCGACCCCAACTTCAACGCTCCCTCAATTCTATGAATCAATCCTTCAAAGAAACGTCCAGGAATGAGAGTTGAGGGAATCTGAAAGAATCTAGTCAGTAGAGTAGAAAAATATCATCGGGTTGGTAACTGACCGAGACAACGACGATGCGAGCCGAGTGTTGAACGATGCTTGTAGTACAATAGCGAGGTCAGATATAGTATAAAGACGAATGGAATCGTTACTTACTAGCGTATAGTTTCGGGCTTGAAGGATGTAGTAGACGATAACTACCTGGTTTCAAAGGCAGTCAGTTAAAGTCAATAAGAAGAAAACAAAGTCGATACAACGAAACCGAACGAAGTTATTGAGAGAAAGAGGTACCAGCGTAATCGTAATGAGTTAGAATAAGAGAACACATGGAGATAAAGAAGTTGAAGGAAGAACTCACTAATGTGACCGAACAACGGCCCCGAGCGAATTAGCCTTGATAAACCTATAGATGAATGTGAAGTCAGTTTGAGCTCAAACGGGTGAAAGAACAAATGGGACGTGCGAATAAAGTGTAATAGAGTCTATTGAACTGTTGAAGTCGATAAGTTGAGTCGGTATAAGAAAGTCAGAGTAGACCCACAAGTTGAAAGGTGTCATACAAACTTCAAGTCCAGTGTCTTGAAGTGAAGAAGCAAACAACGTCGAGAAGCAAAAGAGAGGGAGAGGGGGAACCCTAGAGCAGGGTTGGTCGAGGGCGAAAGTCGATGGTGAAAGACAGAGACGCACCGGGTATATATAGGCCTCACCGGCAATTGCCGAGCACCCGCAAATCCAACGACTTCGCTCACAAATCACCCCATTCACGGCGGCGAGGCCGTGCGTCGACATCGTACGATTTCGAAGCATCCGCGGCGTGGGTTCCGCAGCATTGCCAAGCGGAAGACGGCGAGGTGGATGAGTAAACGGACGGAGGTGGAATTGAATGCAAATATTCGTAAGTTGGTTTAAACGGCGTAGAAGCAGCAACGCACCACCGTAATTGTTTCAAATGAACATGCCATCAATCTCTATCACCGCCGACGGCCGAGGAGGGGGATTTGCGTTGGGGAGAGCGGAGTTTTCAGGGACGTGCAGAAATAGAGGTTTGAGGTGTTGGGAGGCTCCTACAGCGCTCTAGCGTTCAGAAAACTTGCAGACAAAGAGTTGAAAATTTAGAAAGTCGTTGAAATCTCGACATGTCAGCTGGGTGCATGAATATAAGCGAGATAGGTGCAAACACACCGCAGATGCATAAGTCCACCGTTCCCGCTCCAATCTCCCCCAAAACTTCGCCGCTGTCGCGCAGTAACTAGGAGACTTGATTTCGGTTAGTCTGACGTGATGGAAGCACGTACCTGGCACCCACAATGCGGACTTTTTGCAAATGCGCATATTCGTTGTTCCCGTCGTTCCCGCGTTGCCAGAGGCCAAATGGGGCCGGATATCGCTTGCTTGAGGTGTCATAAGTATCTTGGTGCAGTTTTGAGTCGAGAGAGCCAGTGGTTGGAGCGCCAGAGAAAACGAACATGGAGGTTGGGAGAAGAGAGCGTGACATTTCCCCGTTTAGGATGCTGGACGAGTGAAATTCCCTTCCGCAGATATCGGCTTGCGAGTCGCCGAGTCCCGAGAAAAAACCAACAGAGATTCCCACGGTCCTTCAACCGCAGCAGTTTACGTTTCCTCTTGTTCCTTGCCAGCACAACGCCGACAAGTCGGGCTCGGATGGCCGCCGACAACGCCACGATTCTGGATATTCCGCCAAAACCAAAACAACGGGTCGCTCCACTATAATCTCGGTGACTTGGCGGCCTCCGCCCACGCAAGAAGTTGATCGCCTGCGAAATTCGAATCTAGTCAACAAGTCCTAACCGGTGTCGCGTGCACTCTTGATTTTCTCTCTACTTATTGGCTGGGAACGCGTCTTTTCTGCCTCGAAATCTGGTTCTAAATCTGGAGGGCTGCACCTGTAGGGCGGACTCCGTCTTGGCGGCGCATCAAACGCGCCAACTTCAAATCTTCTCACTCGCTCAAGTCCGGCACGCGAATCACATCAACGCGTAGCCGTCACAACGTTATTCACCGCGCGCCTCTCCGCTCCTCAGGCTCATCGGCCCTAGTTCTTTTTTCCTCCAGCTTCACTTCTCAGACTGAGCCATTTTTCCGAGTCTTTATATTGTGAGCTGTTCTGTTCTTTCAGGGTTGAGCATGCTGAAAAACTAACGAAGTTGAGTTCAGGGCGGCGCTTGACGCGGGCGAATCGCGTCGGACTTATCAACATCGAAGGTTGATTCATTCAAAACAATTTCACTGATTTGTTGCGACGGAGCAACTCAGCCGACGCCATTTGACCAGGTTCAAACTAACACAACCAAACTAGGCCTTCTTCCTTTCCACCACCACCTTCCCCCGACTTTCCCTCTTAAAAATTTCCTTTGTGGGGTTTTTCTTCTGATTCTTCCCCCCTCTGATTCTCAATCCACTTCCTCAGTAACCTCAGCAAGCTTTTCTCTTCGCCCAGCCCCCACCGACCATGCGTTGATTATATGTACCGTCAGCCCGCGAACGCGACTTCCAGTGAGTTAATATTCCCTTCACTTTTTCACTCTTTTGACGCCTTTTTTCACCAGGATTTGGCCGCCGGCAGGCAAATCCCGCCCCCGACGCGTCAAACAGCGAAGCCCCCCGGTGTTTCCCGATGCTTGGGCTGTTGCCGCCGTCACCGCCGCGCCGCGAAGCGGCGTGCATGGCGTTGAGTATATGAATTTTCTGCCCGCGAGCGGGACTTCAAGTAGGTCATTCTTTCTTCACTTTTTGACTCAATTTAACGCCTTTTCTCACCAGGTTTTGGCCGCCGGCAGGCTAACCCCGCCCCCGACACTTCAAGCAGCGAGTCCCACGCCTCTCTCCCGACGCATGCGTTGTTGGTGTTGCCGCCACGGCGCCGCGCAGCGGCGCGTATAGCTTTCAGTATATAGATTTTCTTCCCGCGAGCGGGACTTCAGGTGAGTCATCTTGGGCTTCCCTTTTACTTCTTTTGACGCGTTTTTTTCTCAAAATTTTCGGCCGCCCCCGACTTGTCAAGCAGCGAGACCTGCAGCCTGCAGGTACTCGTTAAGCCGCCGGGTCGTTGTTGGTGTCGCGCGGCGCCGGAAGCGGCGCGATTGCTTCGACACGACGTATCGCCGTCCGGCGAGCGAGTATTTTGGTAATCTTCCTTTTCCCCCCTTTGCAATCTCTGTGTCTTACGATTCATTGTTAGGATATTCTTCTTTCCGGCAAATTTTTCTTGACATCGGTTAGCTCGGTGAGGTAAGCCATCACATATTTTCTTCCGGTCTTTCCCCATCGTTACCTCAGACCTCCGCGTGTCGAGCACGTCGATGACTATATGTATCGACGTCCCGCGAGCGGGGGTGTTTAATGAATAAGGTAAGTGGCTCTCTCAATTCTTGTTTATATTCTCAGCTTCCTTCTAATTCTAGTCCGCCGACCTCTCGCTCTCAAACTTCAGCTCAATATTTCCTCCTCAGCCCAGCGACTTCTCAAGACCGATCACAAGTGCACTTATGTTATGATTTCCTTGGTTTCCATACTAATTCCAAGCCTCTAGATTCAAAATTTCCCGCTGCGCGGCCTGATCATCACCACTAAGCCCCGAATCAAAATTCGAGATTTCGTCGTCCGCCGAGCGATGCTTCTACAAGATCTACGAGTACGTTGTTCCCCTTGCTCTGCTTGTTTTCTCACTAACTTGAAGCCTTGAAAACTTTTTTCTTTCCGCTGCGCGGGCCTTTTCATTATCCACACCCCGACACCCATTTCGGAAATTTCAGATTTCGCCTTCCCGCGACCGAGTCTCCAAGCTCACTGGTATTCAAGTGTGTTCTCCTGCTGCTTCTAATGCGATTCTGAGCTGATTTTGAGCGATAGATTTTTTTCTTCGCTGCGCGGCGCACAACCCTAGCACATCACCGGAACAACGTCAAATTCTTCAAGTCCACAAAGGCGAAGAAATTTTTCTTCGCTGCGCGGCTAGGTTGGTGAGTGTGCCATGCTTCTTATTCGTTGAATGTAGCTAACTTCTTCTCAAGCTCGGGATTCTCTATTCTGCGCAGCGCTGTCAACAACTTCAAATTTATTCAAACCTCGAGTCCTTCAATTGTTCTGGGGCGTTGATTCGGTGAGTCTCTCATTTATCTTGCTGTTTTCTGACTCTGACGATCTGAAGAACCTCCGGACTTTAAATTTACAGCCAGGAGGTAAGCAATTGCGGACTTGTAATTTCCACCACGTACAGTACAATTCAGGGTCTTTACCCCGGTAGCCAGTATCTAGATCTGTACTTTGAGATCCCCGCCGTACGTACCCAGACCCTTGAAACAAGCCGGGAAACGGGCTTCCTGAGGGTCAAAAAAATCAAATTTTTCTTCTCGCTTGTAGTTGTATGTAAATAGGAAATAAACTCCTTTGAGAACAGCTCCGAAAAGATATAAGTTGGGGGCTAGCAAGTCGCTTGCGACCTTGGTCGCGCGGCGAGCTTAGTCGTGCGGTGAGCGTGGCGGCGCTTGGAAATTTCCTTTTCGGGAGGTCAAAGCGATTTTATTCAAGCTACATACGACAAGACTACGTAGTCATACGACGTATAAACCTGTAAGCAAAGGCAGTCCGCCCCACGATGTGCCTCTGACGAGAATTTGAGAGAGGAGAGCTACTTTGAAAGAAAATACTAAGCCCACCCGTAAAGCATGTAATAGTTGATCAGCTTCGCGTTACTCGCCCACAGCTGAAGATTGAAAACGGATTGAAAGGCGGGACCCGTCAACTCGGCGCACGGTGCATATCCTGGTGATAGGAGAATCAAAGACTCATTGGACGCAGCTGAGAAAGAAAGAAAGAAAAACGCACCTGGTGCACCAGGTCCCCATGCATCATACGAACCAGCTTGAAACTCTTGATAGGAAAGTCATCAGTTTTGAAACGACATGCCCTCGAAGCAACCTTACCCGGGATATACCAAGGCTGGGAAGGATTCACCCGTTCGTGGTATTCGTGGTAGTTTGTGACGACCGGCCGCCACGCCGATGGGTGCGAGCAGTCGAAGCGCTGGGGGTATGAATCCATTCTGAGGCGAAGACTCGTGAGCAACAATATTAAGAAGTCGAAGAGAACTGACCCATAGAGATCAACCGCGCCCTAGAGATAGAGGGCAGTTCTAACAATACCGAGTGGGGCCATCTGTAGCTACGTACCGTTCCGTTGATGAAGTTACCACCTTGATTCGGGTCGTTATAGGTGAGTGGCACCACGATCCCCGAGTCGTGGAACACTTTCTTGAGTTCTTCGTAGTATTCGCCATGACCAGGATAGTCCTGAGTGTATTCGTTGTCTGACACCGTTAGATTCTCGGAAGCATGTCATGGTCATGCAGACAGGAGGTAACCTACCCAGCTGAATTGCTAATAGGGAAACATCAGCGTGAGATAGACGAGATATAAGAGACCAGACATACCGATAACAGGTCCACCGGCGTTGATCTGGTAGGGAACTGTCTCTTCAATAATACCCAGAATGTAGTCCCGCCACGCTTCCGTCCAATCCGAGTCGTTCGTTCGTAGCCGCCCTGCCACCTCAGCCGTGACCCAATGAGCGATCCCTCCGGCAGTCGTTTCCGCGTTTATATACTAGACAGCCAGGACGTCAGTCAGCTTCGTGTTTCCGATGCACTGGAATCATATTAACCGGTCCTGGACAGTTGAATCAAAAGAAAGCCAATTGAACGCGAAAAAGTCAGACGAACCAGGCCTGACGACGACCCAAACGCCCGCAGCCATAGCAGCCTCGTAGAGTGGCTTCAACGCGCGGAATCCGTCGAAATCCACGACACCCCGCGATGGATTGATCAGGCCCATATGCGTGTAGATGCTGACTGCATTCAACCCCGCCGCTTTGGCTTTCTCGAGAATGTCGGGCCACAGAGACGGAACGGGGAGGCGCCAGGTATGAAACTCTCCAGAGCTTCCGAGAGCCTGAATCAGTACTGACTTCTGCAGAGAATAATATACATCACGCACTGCAAGAACACCCGTTGTCCTTTGATAATCATGCTATACTTGTCGAATCGAACATCCGCCGTACGACCTCCACTGGCGAACGGTGAGAGTGAGTGGAGGTCGGGTTCCAAGGACTTTTGCGCGCCCCAAGAAAGCTGAAGCACAGATCTAAGTCGGAGAAAGCGTCGCAGAAACGATGAAGAGTGGCACCACGCTGCTAAGAAACAAGCTTGTACAGACGCAGAACGCAACGGCCCAGAGGCGGATTCTTCGAGATTTCTTCGGCGTGAGACGTGCACCCGAGTCTCCTAGCTTGGTATCTGCCAGTTTCGGGCCCATTGGCGCGTGCTGCTTCATGGACGTAACGGAGGAGGAGGGTTTGGCATCTGATCTAGCCCATCAATGACATCACCTTGGCAGTTTGCGGTCAGTTCACCTCCAAGGACCAACACAACCTGAAATTGAGAGTCGATTTTCAAAATACAAGGCGAGATGCAACTAACAACGAGCGAAGGACATTCAAAAAGACAATAAGCTACAGTGGGTCCATATTCTACATGCCGCCGATGCGGGCGATGATTCTTTTTTCAAGTCGCAAACGAAGGTGAGTGTTCGCTGTCGTCTTGCGGGGACGGCAGCATCTATCTACAAACCAGCCGCATTTACTGCCTGTTTTTCACACTGCCCCTCCGACGGGAGGGGCACGCCGACGCAATGTAATTCAGCAATCGCGTCGCCAACCATAATTGAACGAAAACAAAGCAGATCAGCCTTTACCATCGGTGGGCGTAGGCATGATCATGGATCTGCTGTTTTTGTGGATGACTCGGAGTCATCCCATACGAATCCCCGTGCCGAGGTTGAGATTCAAGGACGGGGATGCCGTGAGGGAGGTCTACCCAGTCGTATTTGTTTTCTTGGTCTAGGGGAGATCGCTGTTGCTTCAAGTTTGTTGAAGACATATTAGAAAGAAAGTTGACTGGAAGGGAAAGGATGGTGAGACGACCTACTGCTTCGGGATCCCGCGGGAAGGGAGGCCTTGATGCGCTCATGCTTTGTGTTGAAAGCACCAAGCTCGTCGATTCGTTGGGGCGGTGTACGCGTTCACGGGCGTTCATCATTGCCATGAATGAGTTGATGTATACTAGGATAGTCATTGAGTAGTGCAATGATTGTGAGAGGCATGAACGTACATCGGGTGAGAAGATAGGTCAGTGCGAGGAAGACGAGGTTGTTCGGCATCAGGATAAACTGCAGGAGATAGTTTAGGACGGGGCAGGGTATAGGGCAAACAAATAGACGCACCGTGAATAGACACGCGATTGAACAGGCGCTAGAGTTACGGTAAAGTTCGTGAACGGCCTTGAAAGGGGAGGAATTGATACTGTACTCACCTCGTGAAGACACCGCATGAAAGTGTGTATTGCTACAGAGTGCGGTCAGCGGGCGAAGTAGACTGTTGACTATGACATACCATCAACGTTGCGATGCGCGAGTTCAACCGACTCCCAGGACCCTTACTCTTTCTCAGATAAAAGCACATCGCAATGGAGATGACCACATCGATTGTGGTGGACGCAGCAAAGGACGACTCGATGGCCCACGCGATGTCGCTAACCTCGCCCCAACTGTTGATTGTGTACCTATGGGCGACAAAAACGATTTAGACTTACGTATATAGAAACAGAAAGCACCTACGTCTCGAAGGAGAGGACTGGTATCATGTGAATGGCGACGGTGAGCCGTTGCCCAAAATTGGAAGAAATTGTGCATACCGATGCCGATGGCTGGTGGTGGGTGGTACATATCATATCAAATGTGAGAGAAGATTCGCAAGAAAATTACTAAATGCGCACCAAATCCGCCCAAGACAACGCCCGTCTGAGGTGGCGTTAGATGTTTCCAAGTGTGATAGAACTTGGCTGGACTTACGACAAGATAGCCTAGAACGCCATGGTGATATCCGCTTACTGATATGTTTATTCCAGTGTATTAGCTGGGCACGGAGAGAAAGAGAAGATGAACGCACGTAGCCATACACGATATGTGTATAAACTAACCAGCAGCAAGAATGAGGTCTAACAGTAGGACAAATTGCGGGGTACGTACCTCTGAACGAGGAGGATGATCACAACCTAGAATATTGTAATTAGCAAGGGATAAGGGCGGAAGATTCGAAATCGCACGTTAATGGCGACCAGTAACTGAACGAAAACAGTGAATGAGTAGAGCAAAGGATCTTTTGTCGGAGGGAACCGCAAATACCTTGATTGGCCTAACCGCGAAGAAAGACGAATAAGTCACTGCGCCAGGTAAAATAAGCTGGGTCTGCGCACCATATCACCACACCCAGGCCTTCCGTATGACCGAAACCGCGCACGCCATAGTGATATGTCGCGAATATTGTCAGGGAAAGGTGTAACGCGTCTAATACCCTGATACAAGATGAGGTAGCTGAGAAAACTCGAGGGCATCATATTTACCAAAGGACGGCGACCTTTGATGGACTTGAGATGGAAACGCGAGAAATATGGCAACGAGGACTCACAGAGAGTTTGTGCAGTCGACTGTCGTTCGGATAGTAGTGGTAGTAGAGATAAACTTGAAGAGCGCTGACACCGAACAAGCTACAATGAGCACACGAGTTAATTTTCGTCGGAGTCAACTGAGCGTTGGGACGCACATGCACGAAACGACTACGCCAATGAAGACGGCGCCGAGGGTGTTGTCCAGCGTCTGAACTTCAGTGCTGTGGGCCGACATGGCGCGGTGGTGGTGGTCGGGGAGAGGGAAGGAACAACAGTCTAGAATAATTGTCTCCACAAAATACTGGGCATTTGAAAACCGCATAGAAGCACCACATGGTGAATTTGCGGCTACACCAAAATAGGGTAAAGAGAAAAGCCCCGCTGATTTCCAGAAGGAGATGGTTTGAGGTTTGATGGAAGGGTTGTCGCCGGTCGGGCTGCTGGGGTTTGATGTGAATCGACGGCTTGAGAATTCAATGACAGAAGTCTTCCGTCGAATCTATAAAATGGACGGGGAAGTTTACTGACCGAGCGAAGTGAATGAACCCTGTAGTAGTCGCTCACTAGTCGCTCAATGAAATCGATCTGCTTCAAGTTCAAAAACTGAAATGGTGAAAAACCAAGAGCCGCCTAATGTCACCAAGGAGATTTCCGGTTGGTGGACGGCGAAGTAGCGGAAAGAAATTCATTCAGTATCCTAGCACTGATGTCGTCACCAGTAATATATGTGCCTGGCAACCCGGGACGGGCGGTTCCGGAGTGTGTTGCTTGGTCCTTGGACCAACAACTGTCTGAACACTGGCAAGTAGTTTTCGTGGTTCAAGTAGACAACTTACCGTGAACATCCACCGCCCCACCCCGTATACTTCTGTATGGCAGTGTACTGCTGGCAGCTGTATACTCGAAGGAATCCACTTTCGATTATTATCGCGGTTTGCCGCCGGCTATGCCCGGCACGCCTGCGCTTACTTACTCGCATTGCAAATTCAATTGCAACCGACTCGAGGCGCGGAGTTTGATCAGCATCTGCGATGCGTGGATTTGAATCCTGCCTCGAGCGGCCGCGAACTCGCGGTACTGTCTCCTTCCTCACTCGCACACTCTCGAGGAACTCTGACCCAAGACGCACCAGAGAATCGACAAGACTTGGAATGAACGGCCAACCTCTCGCAATTTCTGAGAGATCTACAGAGAGGGAGAAAGTAAAAAAAAAACTTGGATTGCTCCAGCCATAGATGGCCAATTGTCCCTCGACAATGGGGATGGCCATGCGGGGATCCCAGCCAGTGAGCGCGACACCACTCCTGCCGGGAACCTCTCCAGGGTAGTGAGGTACTGCATGCCAAGCAAGTAACTTCGAGTCAAAAAAACCCGTGAAGACTGAACGGACTGATCTTCAAGTTGTGGCTGGGAAGCAGCTATATGTTGCCGCGTTACTGAATGTCGAAACAGTAGGGAGTAAGGGAGGTCTCGACATGTCCGCTGGACGCTGCTGGACCCGCCAGACTACTTAACCAGTTCGTCAGGGATGGAGAGGCGCGATGACTCGTTTGTCGCTGTTTTGTGTCATCATTCGGAACATCCGGTCCGAGGGCCGTCTCAGAAATCGAAATACTTGGAATTGTGAGCACGAACGTATGGATTCTGGAAACATAGTTACTTATAGACGAACTGAATCCAACTGGTTTGGTTTATTACTACGTATCATCTCCGTTTTCATTTTAATTTTCGATATTCTTTGCCAGAAAAAATGCCGCGGGCGCGATGCCGAAAACTTGCCGACGACTGGAGACCCTCTCAATACCAACTGCATTTTTCTTCTCTTCTCTCGACCCTGCGGCGCCCTCAGCTCGGGCGACGAGCGCCACTCCCGCCAGCCGTGAGCCCCTAGCCCTGTATTGCCGCCGGAGCTCCTATAGTAGACCACCACTATGACCATCTCGCTCGAATCCCGCACATCGACGCCCGCCGGACGAATGAGGTGCGCTCCAAGCTCGCCAGTACGAGAAGCACTCTCAATCGACGCCAGTAAACAAATCATCCTAGGCCTAATCATCCCCGGAATGGCTTTGACGACCGTGCTGTTAATTCTCTCGGCGTACGCGACGTGGAATCCTAAATCTCGACGATACCTCGACCGCGTGAGCTTCCGTCTGCTGGTATATGCGTTGGTTGCACAGTGCGTGCCAAAATGATTCTTCGCCTTTCGTTGCGGGTGACAATTGACATCTCGCCCAGTATAGTCTTCGGCGTCGTGTTCACCGTTGGCGCGCTCACGGCTTACCCCGGCTGGCAATGCAACTTCCTCTCTTTTATGACCAATGTCTGTTGTCTCGCTCAGCTTCGCTTTCTTCAAATCACTCATTTTTCCGCAGCTCAGTCTTATGTTCTCGGCGAGCATGTTCTTTTGCGTCGCCCTCAATCTCCCGTTCGTATCATGATACATTTGTACATGCCGTTTCGCGCTCATCTGCTTCCTGATAGCCTAGTCCTTGGCCAGCATGTCACCGGCAAAAAGATGGAGAAATTCTATATCCTTGGTTCCGCTACTATCTGTCTCATAGCCAACATCATACCCTACGCAACAGGTAACCTCGGGTAGGTTCAGCGACGCAACCCCGAGCGAATCCTATCGTATTCAATGGGTTCAACAGATGGGACGCTCAGAACAGAACCTGCTGGTATCGCAGCGGCAATCCCGGCGACAACTCCCGTATGATTCACTGGCTTCTCGCAACGCAGAGCATATGGCTCTTGCTCTTCTCGATGGGGGAAGTGTTTGCGTTCTTGGCTATCGTGGGATACCTCGTTGCGTATGAGGTGAGTTCTTCGAAAAGAAAGAGCGTCTTTTCACACAGACTGTAAACTGCCTGTAGCTGGATCAACGCCGTTTCCACTCTCATGCCACGCGGCAGTCGATGAAAAGTGGAGGTGACGGAGGTACTCAACAAAGGCACGCTGGTTCAACCGTCTTGATGTTGAACAATATCGTTATCCGTGTTGGTGAGTATTCCTCGTTATTCCCGAAATAGTTCATGACTTCCCTTTATGAAGCCTTGTACCCGCTTATTTCCTGTCTGCTTAATATCTCGACAACTGTACTCGATTTGTATGAGATGAAGCACCCCCACCATTCGAAGACGGTTCGTCATCTTGAATCGTTTCGGGAAATTGCGCGATCTGATTCGTTTGCAGAACTGGCGCCTGAATCTAATGGGCAAATATCTGCCGCTCCCTTTAACGCGTGCCACCAACTTATTGCAATTCTCATACCCCAGATCTCGCCATTTACTCTGGGAGACCACTCATTTACGGCTTACTCGCGGCTACGGATCCTGTACGTCTTTTCTTCCCCTGTGATGCTTAGGTTTTTCATCATTGCTCCTTCGAAAACAGTCATTTGTGCGTGCCCTCAATGCTCTGTGCCACCCTGAAGGCGAAAGTACCGGCTCTGATCAGAGCGGAGTCGTACCTGGATCCCCAACAGCCCGTGGCCTAGGCACCGGGTCAGCTTGTTTATCGACTGTGATTGAATTGAGCGTGGATGAAGGCAGCGGGTTTGGCGGGTCTCGAGAGGCTTCAGCAGTTCACGAGGGTTCGGTGTATGCTCATAAAGGGGGGCGGGAGAGTGCGATGAAGGAAGTTACGACTGCGACGACGAGTGTATCAAGACCTCAGGGGGCCGCGAGGGTGGCTCAGCAGTGGGAGAACGATCTTGTATGTCATTTGTGATTTATGTATCAGTTGTAATGGATGTATCTGGTGTGAACGGGAAAGTTGAACTACGTTGAAAATTAGTTCTTGCCAGTCTTCCTTGCTGCTGCCTGAAGATCTTATTAGTTGCGCTCTCCATTTTTACGGGAGAATCAGAGCACAGGTGCGTGTGCAAGGCATGTGCCGCATGACAGAAGAAAACTCAAGAAGAGTTGAAAAAAGACTGTGTTGGGCCGGCTTTCTTCGGCGATCAGTGATGGTATACATTTTCGGCAATTCACTCCACCATCTCCAATGACCTCATACATGACTTTGCGCCTCTCGGTTTCGGTATAAAAGCCACCTCGCGTCGCGGCATTCATCTCAACAATACCCACAACTATGAACTCTAATTCCTCTTCGAACGAACACGGTGGCATCGCCAACAAAATCAAGTATGTTGAACTATCCCTGATCAGGCTGTCGAATTGGTAACTCATTCGAATGCAGAGGCGCCGCACAGGCAGTAAACGGTTAGAATCGACGCTTTTCCTCGAGAAATCCAACTGAATGAACTCAAAAGGTCTCGGCGAAAACGTCCGCGGAACCTTCCTCGGCGGCGTCGATACCGTTGCCCACAGGGATCCGGGGTCATCTGCGAAGAACGACGCTATTGCGGCCCAGGGACGCGAGCAGGTGGAGAAAGGGATGCAGAATATGAGTGGAGGAACGGCGGGAACGGCGCCATCGAGTGGTGAGTTTGCCATTCACGCGTCGCGCTGTGTTTAATCAAAACCGACATGATCATGTTTTTAGTCCCCTCGAACTGGTCGAGTCCTGGGACACAAATTGGCGGCGGAATCGGCGGAGGTGCACAGACTTCCAGAGGAGGGACGATGAATACTGGTGACTTGCACAATCCATATCACGACCCCGCAGGTATGAAGTTTTGTCGGACCTCGACGTTTATCGCTGACGAGAATTTTATGGCAGCCGAGAACAGGATTCCTGCTTACGATGGCCCAGGGAACGCGCAACAACATTTAGCGCGCGGAACTCGTCCAGTGGAGGAGCCGCGGCATCATCGTGACGATGCGATTACTACTGGGAATCCTGACGCGTTCAACATGGGGCAGGCGAGCAGACATGTTCCGCCTGAGTACGTGGCGCGAACTGGCGGCCCTCCCGCCGACGCAGGAGTTTATAACCGAGGGGATGAAACTGTATAATTGCGTCTAGGAATTGAATCGTGGAACGAATTGTACGATAGTTGTGAATTTTAATGTTGAATCTGAATGTTCGTTGTGAAAGACGATGCGTAAGGTGAAAACAGAGGTGAAATTTTGCGGAATCACTGGCGACCTCACAGGAATTGTGTAGTGCGGGAGAGCTTTTCAGTCTACGGACTGTTGTGACAAAGAGTTTGAACTTTTGAACCAGGCTTGACCATGTGTCATGTTTACTAAGTACTTTTCGCGGAATATGCATCAATGTGACAATGTCACACGTTTCAAACCTTTGTCCTTTTCTCTTCACCTCCAGCCCACGCACCGCGCAAATCTCTTCTAAACGCGTTATTTAGCCTGTATATCTCATCAACCACTCAAAAAGATGGCATTTGGAGACTCACCGAAATCCCCCTCTTTCAAAAAAGACCGTCGCGGTTCGTAGCTTCTTTGTTAATACCCCGCTTCAGTTTCAGACGCGTCACCTCCAGGCTGGAATGCCGCCTGGGAGCGAGATTTAGCCTCCGTCTACGGCTCAAGCATCGAAATCTCGTTTGCCACCCGCAAGTCAATCCCAAGCGTCATCTCCGGCATGCCGACGCGGTACTACGAGATGTTGCTCGCCGACTCCCATGTGGGGTCCCTCCAGACCATGACTTCGCAAATATGCATCCTCCAACGCGATTTGACGCGTAAAGCGTCTCGCAGATTCGCGGAAGACGATTTCGAGTCGCACTGGAAGACGCGGTGTTCAGCCAAGGAGCGCGAGGAATTTGTGCTGGAGGGGCTTGTTCGTGCGTGTGACGCGTCTCCTGATTTTGAGGATCATCGCAAGTGGTGAGTGGTAATTTTCGCGGTCGGACGAGCGAGCTTGACAGTTTTGCTTTTTAGGTGCCCTGAACTTACGCTAAATCGGCTCAACCACAATTCCGGACAAGGCTTCATCGACCTTCTGAAGAAATTAAGCCTACAAGACATCGACAAAGTCCCGGACGACATCAAAATCCTTCCCAACGTCGTCTACGACAAGATCAACGCATTGCCACCGAATCCCCATCCTGGTCTCGTCGTAGCAAAGAAATCGTGTGACTGCGGACGAATGTATCTCCTCACCATGGTAGTGTGGAATATTCTTCTAGCATTCGTACGTTGGTCATCTTTGCTCTTTCGGAAATTCTGATTGAGAATTGAATTAATTCCCCCTTGTAGTACGATGAATCCGAAACCTACGGCCTCGTCAAGGGGCAACGCGAGGACCGCGAAGAACTCGCGCGCTTTCAAAAACTTGCCGGTAAGGAGGTCGATGTGAAGCGTGTTGCTGGCGAAGTCGCCGCGAATCGCAAGCTGGCTGAACGCCACTGCACGTCCTGCGGCCTCCCTGCGTCGAAAGCAGGAGTGGACACACTGTTGTCTTGTAAGCGTTGCAAGGACATCGACCGGCTCGTTTTCTACTGTTCAAAGTGAGTTCCAACTGGCTTCTATCTTTGTTCGTATGTGCACCGATTTACTACCATCGATGCACAGAAAATGTCAAACAGCCGATTGGAAAACCGGACGCCCACCGCATAAGACGATTTGCGGTAAGGAAGGCGCCATTCGCGATGCGTTCTTCGCACCCAAAGAAGCAGCCGAACCCGCTCCTCAAGATGACGACTCCGACTCCGACTTCTACGGCACCCCCTCGCCCGGGTACACCCGCTCCCCCGCGCTCCTGCACCAGCTCAGCCTCCTCAAAGAGCACCCCCAGCTAGACTACGTCTTCGTCCGCCCACACCCGCACCCGGACCACGGCGTCGGCGTGCAAGATCCCCTGGGGAAGATGTTCTTCAAGCTGTGTTTCAAGCGCGCTGCGTGCGAGCACTCGCCGAGGGAGGTTTGTAAGATGTTTCAGCAGTTGGAGCCGAGTGCGAGGGGGGCGCCGGGGTATGGTGTGCAGTTGTTGAAGAAGCAGTTGATGAAGGAGTTTGGGGTTGATGTGGATGTTGCGATGAAGGAGTGTTGGCCTGATAAAACTGGATAGGCCCGGGGTGATTTACTCGATTTTTTTGTGTTCGTGGAAATATATGATGGCTGATGTTGCGATCTCTCCAGACGTCATGCGAATATCTGATACTCTATTTCTGAACACTCCTCCCTCTCTTCCCTGACTCGTGGATGATCTCATCGTGCCTGCAATATTAACACTGTGGCGTATCCTGCTAACTACAGCCGCGGCACTTGATGCTACTGGACTCACGACACTGCCGGACAGGTGTGGATTCGTCCTGTACTTAAATCCCCAGATGCTCCTCAGGAAGACGCAATCCCATTCCTCCCATGTCGATGTCAACCGACGCGATGAATCGCCTCCCATCTTACTCTGCGGAACCTGGATACGCAGAACAACGACTGGCACTGAACCCACCTCCAACAACTCTTCCGAGTCCGAGCGGCACCTTCTCCAAATCGTCTAAACATGACGACATCACTCTTCATCTGACTGCACAAGAGGAGAACGCTGAGATTCCTGTCTATGGACGGGGCGCGAATGTTGAAGGGACGATTGAACTCGGTAAGACGAAGAGTGTGGCGTCTGTTGAGGTTACGGTGAGAGCTCAACTTGAGTATCTTAGACTTGAGCTGACGGGCTAATGTTATATGTATTAGCTGCAAGGCTACCTGGAGTTGAAGGAAACTGGGGAGAGCGGCCATGTTCGGCATATTCTGTGCAGCGAGACGGTCACACTTTGGACGAGGAATTCCTCTGAGGATGGGGGCAATGATATTTGCCCGTCGTCTCTTCCTTTCAGCCTTGTCCTTCCTACGGAGTTCGAGCACGATGGGCAGACCTATGTGCGGCAACTTCCTTCGATTCCATTCATTTGGTTGAAATTACCTCTTGATATCCAGCCCCTCCCTCCTTCGTACTCAGCTAAATTGGACACGTTTCCAGGGTTCTTCGCCGTTGCAGATGTTCGTTGTTCTTGCGTTAAACGATTACATGTAGATTTTCTGAAGCAACAAATCGTATACAGTATTCTATCAGCGCGGTTCTCAACAAACCACATGCGATCACATCCAAGACGCTCGGGTTGAATATCGGCAACGCGTATGTTTTTTTGTCCAAATTTGTTTGAATTTATTCAACCTACTTACTTACGTTGCCGCAAAGCGTCGTCTCGACGTCCTTCAACTACCACCCCCGTACCCGTCCTGCGCATCGGATACCCCCACCGCTACAATACATAGCCTCGGGCGGATTTATCGAGCAGCCCGAGTGGCACGTTCGTCAATCTACGTTGAAGGCGAATCCAACTGCGAATGGGGTTCAAGATATTTGCGTTAAATTCTATCTTCCAAGTAAGAATTATAATTGAATACTGTATGATAGCCCATCTATCGGTTCGAACTGAACAAATTTAATCCAGCCTCCCGAATATTCTGCGCCGCCCAAAGCATCCCTTTTCACATCACCTTTGAATCGGATGCGCATTCTCTGGCGATGTTCGTGCCTTATGGACCCGTGGTTGATTCGAATTCGAAGAAAGGGCCAGCTACGCGCGTTCAAGTTGTTAGACAGACTGCCGTGGATGTAAAGTAAGTTTGTCTTACCTTCGTATCTGTCCGCCAGCCTCCAGGTAATCTGATCGGTTCGTAGGCACGCCGAAAAGGCTCGCAGCGAACATGGAAAGACCGCAATATGGCACGTTGATTACTTGGGGGATGCGACTTTCAAGCATGAGGTATGCATAATTACCATTGAGGAGTCGTTCAATGAATGATTTTGAATCTTCATGGGTAGCGCGACGGACCTACAAGGACTTCGTTTTCGGGAGAGCTCAAAATCGAACCCAGCATCGGCGTTACGGGCTTCAGTGTCCCCGGGCTATCTGTAACGGTGAGCAACACCGTTGCATGCGTTGTCTTCAGGGCCATAATTCACTGACGCGACTGCTTTGTTGATCTTTCGTGAAAAGGACTGTATCACACTGACAACCGAGGTAGAGGTAAACGGGCCGTTTATGGGCATCCTGAGGGAAGTCATACCTATCCAACTGACGACCGATCCGTGGCTTGACGAGGGAATGTTGCGCAAGGAGAATCTTTGAGAGGATGGTTCAAGATTGAAGGTTCGCATAGTCAACCAATGAATAGTTCATTTTCCGGGTAAATTATGCGATTCCGTATGACGAAGACAGTCCGCTTTTGGTTAACGTTCCGTTGAATTGCCCATTACTTGAAAATGTTGAAATCAGCGTACTCTTCAAATGCAAAGCAAAGTTCCCAGCGGCATTGAACAGACCGACGGAACAACTTGATTGTGCTGCAGAATATATTCAGACCAGAACAGCCGCTGATGAACTTCCCTACCTGGCTCGGATGTCTTCCGGAATCTGCGGTTGGCTTCCGGAATGTGATATATAGGTAAGTCTGGATTGCGTCCGAGTCGACAAAACACTTACAATGCTTTTCATTCGCACCACCTTCTTTATTCTTCTTGCCGCACACTGGCACCTAGGGTTGTCTTGCCCGCAAAGCGACCATTCCCATCCGACTAGAGAAAAGGCTGCTGAAATTGCTCGAAACAACAATGCTCGTCGAGGTGAGTGATCCACACCAGCTATATGCTCCAGAAAAATCGAATTGAACAAATGCTAGACGTCCGAAACGTTCCTGCGCCGAAGAAAATAGCCATTGAAAATGTTCGGGTCTTCGATGGCGAGAAATTGCTTCCCTTGAGAACCGTGTTCATCAACGGGGACACCATCGTTCCGTATGTCAAGGGGGCGGATGTCGTTGATGGAAACGGAGGCACTCTACTCCCCGGCCTCATCGACGCCCATACGCATCCGTCGACTGTCGACCATTTGGAGACGCTCTCGTCGTTCGGCGTCACGACGACCATCGTCGCAAGCTGCCAGCCCGAGGCAATCTGCGAGTCCATCCAGAACCACACGGGGCTCACTGACGTGCGCTTCTCCGGCTTAAGCGCCAACGCTCCTAACAGCACCCATGCAAAGTTGCTCGGACTCCTCCCAAATGAGACTCTCACCTCTCCGTCCCAGGCGCCCCAGTTCGTCGACGATCAGCTCGCGAAAGGGGCCACGTTCATCAAGATCGTCGCAGAGCAGCCGGACTCTACGACCCTTGATCAGGACATCATGAACGCACTCGTTGACGCCGCGCACGCCAAAGGCGTCCGAGTTGCGTGTCATGCGGCGGGTTACGCGGCTGCGGACAGAGCGCTCACAGCGAGAGTTGATCAGCTCCACCACGTTCCACAGGACACCCCCACAGACGAGCCACTGATCGCGCGTATCCTCGCACAGAAAGCCGTCTCCATTCCCACCCTCTCCATATTTCGTCAATTCGTTATGGGGGGAGCCGCTCCGCCGAGTGCGTACTCCGCTGCGAACGCAAGCGCCCATGAGTTGTACAAGGCATCGGTGCCGATCCTTGCGGGGACGGATTCGAATAGCAATCCTACGCTGGGGTTGCCCTTTGGAAAGGCTTTGCACGATGAGTTGGAGCTGTTGGTCGGGGCGGGGATGTCGACGGTCGATGTTCTGCGTTCGGCGACGGTGTTGGCTGCACGGCACAATTTGCTCTTCGACCGTGGCGTCGTGGCTCCTGGTATGCGTGCGGACTTGGTCTTGATCTCTGGAGATCCGATCGCTAATATTTCGGCGACGAGGGATATACAGAGGGTTTGGATTGCGGGAATAGAGTACGAGGAGGTTGCGGCAGCTTAGATAGTGTCTTTTGGTTGGATGGCGTCTACCAAGTAGTATATTTTCTGCCTCCTTTTTTGCGATTTGTGCCGCGTGCGAACTGCGAAGTGGTGCTCGACCAAGTTTGATTCATTTGACAATGCGAAAAATTGTCGGAGCAGGAGAGGAATGAGTAGCATGAGCAGCTGGATAGGTTGCGCGCGATCACAGCAGATGCAGAAGATCTACAAAACAAAACGAGTGGTAAGCGCAGAGTCGCGATCGGAAGATCAGGGAAGATCCTGTCACTTCAATTTCACACGCTGCTGGCAACGCTGAACTCGACAACGACGCCGACATCGTATCGAAAACCTTGGCTCTCATCTGAAAGCCGCTCGCTGGGTCTTGTGAAATGCTTTGGGTGTTTGAAAATATGTCTAGGCCAGGCGGCCCGGCTTCAAACATCATTCATTTTACTCTTTTCGAGAGCAAGATGGGCGTCGACTGTCGGACTACCATATGTAGCCCGAAGCTGCTTTACTCTACGGGGTCTCGCCGAGCTGAACGTTTCAGTAAAGCTGTATCTTGGCTTGGATGCGTCGAGCGCCTAGAAATCCCCTTTGGAAACTCGGCGTTGTATGTCTCCGACTCTCCGACTGCCAACAAGTCCTTTTTTTCCCAAAGTGCAGCATGGATTCTACCGTCACGTCTAGTATCTTGAAGAGCCGAGGTATATTCTCAATTGACTTCGGTGTACTATCAGCTCACACATGTAGAAGGAGAGCAACTCTGACCGAGTCGAGTCAGCGGCGAAACTCGGTACACTTGCCCGCCAACGACGGAGATCCAGCCAAACGCTCCCAGCGTCTCGACCAGTGGCACAATGCAGATATCTGTCCCCGGTCATGACCTTCATCTCTATCAGGAAATGAATGACTGTAGTTGGCAGAAGAAAAGAATGCTGTACCGTCGCTTGCACCGAGTTCTTTCTTTTTGGAAGAGAGCAGCTTCTCGAATGGTGGTCGGCTTCTCGCGCTCCCCGGTCCCATTCTGCCCACATTTCCAGATGCTTCCTTGTTTCGGGCACTAAGGAGGTAAGTATATAATCCCGTACCGACCTGGTCCCAGCTGACCATCCTCGCGCGACCAGTGAAGACCCCGCTGCTGCGTTCTCTTTCTATGGGCGTCAAGCTTGTTTCTGGATCACAAGATAGTAGTGAGCAGTACAGCGGAGAGGCGGGACCGCGCTCAGTCAGGAGCCTCGGCCGGTGACTTTTCTCCTCTGTATGCATATTCCACGTTCGTCTCACAATACAGCTCTCCAGGGCACTCATCCGATTTATCCGTGCCCTCTGGGTGTGGCTTACCACCTGTCTATACGATCTCAGTCGCCAAAGGGTTCTCGCTGTCTCGAGTCCCACTAATCACTTGATCTGGGGCGACTGGGAGAAAGGACTTGACGATATCTATCAGGTCTGTCTGGCACCGGATCTCGTCGAGCCTACTATATTCTTACACGCGCACCGTAGTCTCGTGTTTACCAGCAGACAGCCTCCGAGCATGGAGAGTTCCAGATTCGTGCTAGCTCCCCAAACGAGCCAACGCTGTGCTCAGACGCGCAAGTAGCTGCCTTGCTGTCTTCGGTGAAGCATCGCCTTTCAGAGACGGAGAAGGATTCATGTCCTGTAAGCGAGGCCTCCATTCAGCATTTGTGTAGCTCTTGACCAAGTTTCTCCTCCCCGCCTCACAGTGCATTCCCTTCGATGACGTTCACGACGAGCTGCTTCCACCGCCACCGCAAATCTTCCATGGGCGAACACAAGAGTTGAATCGTCTTGTCGACCTCTTCGCCTTGCCCCCACAGCTGCACCGACGTCAATCGGGACAAGTCATCGTCACCCTACAGCCTTCCGCCCCAGGCGCGGGAACCTCCGCCCTCGCGCTCGTTCTCCTTCACCGGCCAGAGATCATCAGCGCCTTCGGTGCACATCGCATCCGCCTCCGACTTGGACAACCCTCAGACACCCTTCCCCACGCGCCTCGGCCTGTATTCAGCTACAGCCGCATCCTGACAGCCCTGACATTATGCCCCCACCGCACCCTCGTCGTCCTAGGTAAGCTTTCCTCATCTCAATCCACCCACCTCCGCACCTATGCTGACCAACCGCGTAGACAACGACAGCGCGGCGGACGACCGCGACCGCGACATATACACGCCCCTCTTCAGATGGCTCGTTCGCATGCCCCACGTCTCCCTCCTCCTCGCTGGGCCCCTCCCCATGCCCGATTCTGCCATCATCTCGCTCAGAGGCATACGCATGCAGACGATTCAGGTCGGGCCGCTTGCTCTATACGACGCGCGGGCTTTGTTTCGTGCGATTGCGGACCTGCCTGCCTGCCCGGGGCGGGTCGAATGTGAAGCAGAGCATATCAAGCACAAGGGGGGACGCAAGGGCAATGAGGAGGAGGATGAGCATGCCCGTGAGGATGATGAGATCCTCGTCGACGTGTCCCTTCCTGGCGCTCCCCCTTCACGCGCTCTCAGTCTGGACTGCCACCGATACCCGATGTGCGCCTGGTCCTATCCGTCTACGTTCAGGCGCTCTGCGCATCCACCCGACATCACGTCGCCTGCCACGACTATGTTCACCCCTTGGCATCCCTCCATCACCTTCCCTCATTCGCAGTCTGATCTTTTGAAGGAGGACGACGACGACGAAGAAGAAGCCAATACCGTCCTCGTTGATGTCTCCCTTCCTACTGCGGTCGCTGCCACCACTATTACTTCATTACGTCTTGCGAGCGAGACCCGCGAATCTCACACGCCCTCCTCCCATTCCGATGCGCCTACGGGGTACCCACCACCTTCTCTTTCTCTCTACACCACTTGCCCTTCCACGACTACCTTCATCCCCTGCTCCCCATCTCACCCATCCATCACATGTACATTCACACATTCATCTCAATCCCTCTCTCACTCTCACTCCCACCGGCGCAAATTTCACGCCCAAGCCCTCGACCCCATTTCCATATCCATGCAACATCAAATCGACGCCCTCCTCCTCCACCACGCGCAACTCCTTCCAGAGCGCATTGTCCGTCTCGCACAGCGCGCTCAGTATGAGCCTTTGGGGTTTTTGCTTGCGAGCTGCGTCGAGGAGGCTCAGGCTCAGGCTCAGGCGCCGTAGCTCCATAGCAGATAGCGGCTACAGATGCTGGAGCTTGCTCCCAGGTTGCTGTTTCCTGGTGGAGGCGCAGGGAGAAGGAAACAACGAACAGAATGAATGAAGCTGTAGCGCCGAATATAGACGCGCAAATGGAATTACGTGATGTGGGCGCTTATTTGTTTGGGAGTTTGGGTTATGCGCGCTTCCACATCTGGGAGCGCTGGCTGAGTCATTTGGGAATTCTCCACCTCGAGGAATGAGCTGCTATATCGAGCTTGTATTTTTGGCTAGCGCTGTGGCGATTTAGCTATCGATCACGCCAACCCTATATCTGATGCTGCTGCGATACACATGCGATTGGTCGACTCGAGAATAAATTCATACTCCGCCAGAGATTAGGGGACACTGCGTTGTCCACCAATCGCAACCTATCAAATACTATACCACTGCGTCTTCCCTTCTGTTAGATTCCCGTGATTTTTGACCCGCTCTGCGTATATGCGACTTGGTCTCCCCATAGAACTTAACCCCGATGAACGTTACAGATTTCCAAATAATCTCCCAGGGTGACAGCCCCAAGACTCTTCGTTGCGTGCTATGTAGAACTCAGTGAGTTGAGCGCCATCCACCACGAATCCCAGTTGACGCCTCGAAATACCAGCGTCTATCTATGCAGAGCGCTTGAAAGTAGGTTAGAAATTAATTGCCGCTCAATGGCGCCCATTCCAAAGAGCATACCTTCAGGTTTGTGACCAGCAGTGCTTTTTTGAGCAGCGCGATTCGATCAACACAATTCTGTCGAGTTCCTGCCGCGCGCGATGACATCGTACCGCGAGCCAGGAGCCAGCAGTCTGTTCATTGAGATGATAGCTCAACTCCGGGTTGGCGCAGAGTGCTCTCGCGTATGGAGTTGCTCGGATATAGTTTACAGCTTTTCGTGCCTCCGTCTTCGGAAGCAGACGATATGGAAAGGCAGATACGGGCTCTCGGATCGAGACTGATATCTCCCGAGCAGGTAGAGTGTATAATATCGGACCTATCGTTAAATATCTAACATTGACAATCGTCTAGCTTGCTCGAATAGCTTTGATTTTGTTTTCAACGCTAGCTCGGTGTCATTCATGTTATCCGCGTAATTGCTGTTGAACCCGTGAAAACTGGCCGTCCGTTTTGAGGTATTTCGATTCAAGAATTCGGATCGAGGGCCGCGAGGACAGACCCTATTACCAGAATGCGGACGGTTCTTGTGTCAGTGTTTTTTCTCTGGTACCTGGTGACGA
The DNA here is from genome assembly GCA_037176885.1 of Favolaschia claudopus. Classification (NCBI taxonomy): domain Eukaryota; kingdom Fungi; phylum Basidiomycota; class Agaricomycetes; order Agaricales; family Mycenaceae; genus Favolaschia; species Favolaschia claudopus. The sequence continues at coordinate 2,311,654 of JAWWNJ010000005.1, forward strand.
TAATCATCCCTCAAGACACGGGGCTTCAACAAGGTTTGTCCACTCAGAGAACCTCTCGGGATAACATAAATATTTGGGCATTATCACGGTTGGGAACGGCGCGCGAGTCCCGGAATAAACTCAAGGCTGACGCTTCGGAGGAAGGATTTCAGGGGTCCAGCTAGATTGGATGAACGACTACCATTCAGTGGAAAAGAGTGCTTTGACTACTTTCGGTGCGGAAGGGGGAATCTGAATGCGAACCCAATTACACCGCTGACAACTTGAGCGAATCACGTTTGTGACTCGGATCGATTTCAACCCTACTCCTCGTGCCAGTCAAGAAGACTTTCATAGAGCCCCATGAGCGGTCTTCGTGCGCGGCAATCCTTCATTTTCCCCGTAACACTTCACGAAGACTGTTCAGCTGGGGTTCCAGGGTTCTGTGAGATCAACAAGTTTCAGTTAGGCAAGCAGGATGGATTTGGGATGAATGTTTCTCTAATACCTACAGGTTGGCAAAGATGTGCAATACATCCATGACGCTCGAAGCGGGCTTCCCTAATGTTCATGGTTCACACATTTTCGGCGCCGGGGCAGTGAGGGTATCGCCATAAGTGAGTGTGGCGCCAGCGCCTCCAAATGAAAATATAGCTGTGGATGATAATTCCGACATATTCGAACTCTGTGAAAAGATTTGAGGAAAAAAACGATCGAGGCCGTCGACAGAGTCGGCACCCCGAACGAGGCTCCCGAGTCCCGACCGGAATTTGCCGTACGGCTCGCACCTCGGTTTACCCAGGCTACTCAATTTTTGGCGTACAGTGACCCGGATGATCCATCGACAAAGGGTCCATCTCCATTGAATCTCAAGCTAATGTTTCAGCAGGCTGTGACGACTGGTTCTGATTCGAATATTCGAGAATGGAGTATATGATATACGAGTCCTATAAAGAACGCTGGAGGGGCCGGAGCGACAGAGCACCAAGCAATCCTCCTCTTCAATGAAGTCCCGGAGCCTGGATTCTTCTATCTACGCAGAGGATGGTGGATTTCGTCTCACAGAAGGATCTCTTCGCCCCATCACCTCACAGTGTACGCATCGATATGAAAACAAAACATCGTGAGCATACATTTCCAATCCATTTCATCCCTCACAAAATTCGTACGATTCTCAGAGGAGAACTGCTTACTATGCACATCTCGCCTGGACTCTTTGGCACGTCACACGAGCCTGAGTGCGTGAAATCGTAATTTCGCGGCGCCATGTCTCATTTTCCTTTGAGGCCGGAATATCTAGCGGCGTTATGGTCGGCACATATCCACCCAGAAGGCCAATTGTACTTTTACAGACAAGGTCCGCTGCGCGTTGTCACCGAGGCGTTTTTACACCGTCCGGAAACATTTGAAATTGCTTGTCGTTGGATCGAACATCTTGAACGCCGTGTGTTGGAAATAATGACCATCTCTGAAGACATTGAACTCTTCGTCGAGCTGGAGGGGCAGAGTTGTGGATACTACTTCGTGGATCATGCAACTTGTTCTCAGTTCTGGCTGGAGAGCGCAGACACTGATCAGCTCGGTCTTCCTCAGGTTGCCTCAACCTCGCAACTCAGTAAGTAGTTGGTTGGTTCAATTCAAAGATGACTTGACATTCAAATTTCCGTTCAGAAATTGTGCTCGAAGAATTATATTGGGTGCACGTCGAGCATTTTCCAATACATCTGTCGCCTCTTCCTATTCAAAAATTAGAAGATCTAATTGCTGTATTCTCTCATGGTCTATGCGGTAGGTATGTCTCATTTGGGACCAAGCGCAGGAGGTTTATTTTCACGGTTATTAGATCAAATGACATCTCGCGACTCGACATTTCTCTACCCTGCCAAAGATTGTGAGAGCTTCGTGAGGATGTTGCACGGGTGTAGAGGTTCGCGCAATTTTCCACAAACAGTTTGAATGCTCAATGAAGTTGAAGATAATATGAGCAATGGGCACTCGACCTGGATCATTGGTTCGAAATGGGTTTAGTGTATCATGACTGCTTTCTCATGTCTCCTTCACATAGCTCGTCTCTGGAGCGTCGTTGGTAAGATCGCTGGACTTGACCGATCTCGTCTCCTTAACAGTCTTCATAGTTCACAACAGGTATCTCACGTTCTATAGCCAAGAATATTCTCGGTTATCGAGGACTCAATCCGTTCTCTGGAACCCGGAACAAAGATACCCCTGGATCTCAAAAGCTATGTCGTATTTGACCTTCAACATTTCGCGCACACATCAGACGTCGTTGGACGATGTGTTTGTGGACCACATGGTATATGAAGATCAATGGGAAAAACTCGCGGGAGATTGTTTGCAGCAGTGGAAAGCCGCGAGCACTGGAGTGAGTATCCACAGTTTATTCAAGGCAGACGATTTAATGAGATCTTAGGCGCTGGCCGGGTTATTGTGCGTGATCTGGATTGATTTCGCAACATCAATTACATAAATCATACCGCAACACTCATTAGATTGCATCTCCCTTTTCTCCTACTAAAAGCACCGCATCAATATCTACCCATTATATCAACCACAGCGTTTGGCGCAGCTTTAGGCTACTCTATTGTGCTGCAGCATACCGTTGAACCCTTGAAGAAACTCAGTGCCTCAGATGCCGTACGTCTCTCACTGGCACGCGGTTTGTAAGACGCAATTTTGACGATGAATTGTCAGATGAATTATCTTGAAAGCATCCATTCGCCCGTGTTCAAATTCCAGTGGACCGCTTTTGCCTTCTCCTTTCCGAAAGCACTTCTGCTGTGGGGCTACGCAATGCTCTTCGTGGACTACTTCTCGATGATACCCCAGCTTCTTGGACCCGCAATGGCTTTGTGTCTTTTGGGGTTGTTTTTTGCTGGGAATTGTTATCCTTTACAGTGCAACATCAGTTTCACTTCGAGATTGGTTGGGAAAAATTTCCGCTCAGTTGTGTCAAAAAAGTGTACTACATTCTATCGAAATAGTATAATGCAGACCGTATATCTCTGATGCAACGGCGATCGTAAGCTGTCCTGCTCATAACGTTCAGGCGAAGGCCTGACTCGGCATGTTCAATTTTCTGAAGTCCGTTGATACAGTCAGTGATGAAGCGTGCGGCATTTCGTGCCGGTCCGCTGCGGAGTCCGCGACACCCACCGGATCTGCGATCTGAAAAGATTGCGGCCACCACCAAACCGCCACAGTACCGTATATACGTATCAATCTATCAATGTTGGTTCAGCGAGAAATAGACGCAAACTGTTTCATTATCACAATGCTACTAGTAGCTATTACTGGCCGGGGGCCATACAGTACTATGAGATAGGTAAGATTATGATTACAATGTCCTCGAATACCTACTAGCCTAGTATTTTTATTATCGGCGGCGATGTTATGAGATATACAACTACAATAAAGCTATAATTACAATTCACTCAAATATACCATTCAGCCTCCATATCTAATGGTCGATGACTAGAAATTTGAGGATGTTGAAAGGACTTCGTATCAAATGAGCTCAAGGTAGAACTGATTGCGTTGGCCTTGCTGTACTTTTTCCATGCATTGGCTCGTTGATGGCGTTCGCGGGCAAAACCGTGCAACAGATGACTGAGGACGTGATTTATCGAAGATGAACATATCAGAATACAGGGTAACGAACCTTAGATGCGTTACTAAGTCTTTTAATGTTGGGTGGGGATCGTTGGTCAAGATCTGGATCAACGCCTGAACACAAACCAGATAAGTATTGGCTTTTCGAGCTGTAGGCAGAACATCGACACAAACCTGGGTCATACCGACTCCTTCTGGATTCTCCCAGCTTAATTCTGCGTCTTTGCATGAGCCTAAGGAGATGACATTGGCAACTTGTGAGACGCCAGTATCCGGGACGCAAGTATTTTCGGCGCGACACCAACCCTCGCAAAATGTCGTCAGAGGGCTTTCGTACACTGTTCCAGTATCGGAGATAGCTGAATAAAGCGTGGGCGGACAGTGGTTTAGATGCACCAGTCATCGAAGCTTGTCCATAGAAATTTTCCTTGTTGTTATCCCACAACTTCAACGGTGCTGGGATATTGGATTTTCGATAAGATATGCGGGGCGAGGAGGGAGCTGCCATCGACATTGAGTCAGGGTTCATGTTGGATTTGCTGCCGTGAATGAAGTAAATTTTAGGGGAGAAAGAGGGCTGGATGGATAGAGGTGACTCCGCGGTGAAAGCGCAGGGCTGTTCGATACATCTACTGAGGTGCGACGCGCACGGAAGGCGAGTTGGAGAATTTCTGGGTGATTGACGAGCGGGGTACGTGACGTCGACGACCGAGGTGGATTCGGTGAGACAGGAATTTCTATATGTGGGACTAGAAAGACGAGTTGAGAGATAGCTGATACCATGACTCGCTCATTCTCACCCAATTGCGTTCGGGCCTCCTCCTCGTTTCGTTTTACCTCGAGAGATCCAGGGAACGAAAACTCGATTGCACCGCATATGTTCGAGATCTGTAATATGATCTCCGTTAATCATCGCTGTGCTGACCATAGCGAAAAATCCTACCAAGAAGAGATGCAGAGTGGCACGAGTCAAAGACGGCTACTAGTGTGGCGCCTGCTGGGAGAGTATCCACAAGATGAGCACGCAATTCCTGCATTATCTCAGGATCATAATTACGAGTGAGATAACAAACTTTGACTGACGTGATTTGTAATCATCCGACTCTCTCCATCCAATGGAACGAGGCCTGGAAGGCAGGGTGAGACCAAAAATTACTCGGTGGCCGAGAAGTACGTACATTCGTCCATGCCGTCCTCTTCCGGGTTATTTTGGTTCGGCACCTGAATGGTATGCCCGGAGTCTGTGCTGCATGAGCACAGGTCATAGGAACAAGGGTTTCAAACTGACAATGAAAAAACAGCGAATCTCCACTTCTCGTCTTTCTAACGAGGCTGTCGATACCGTGAATCTCCGGTGCACTGGTTAGTTGATAGAAACGGAGGACGCGTAGGCAGCTCACTATGCTTTGTCTGTCAGGTTGCAGGTGACCCGCAATCCCATCGTCGATAAGGACTTCGATATTTTGTTCTTCATATCCGTAATTTTTCGTGAGAAGGGCTTTCATATCTGCTACATCTCGATGTGGCCCCTGCAGGTAGCCGTACTCCTCTGTCGGCGAAGAAAGAGCATTAATTCCGATAAGTAAGGCTCGTTTCTGAGCTGTCGGCGAATTGGCTAGTGACGTAGAGATTGTTCCTTCGCACTGAAAATGCATGGGTTGGGCAATGAGTACAGAGGATTGCTCGGGGAGTTTGCACTTATACCGATGGTTGAACTCTTTTATAGTCAGCGACATCTGTTTCGATTGCAGTATCTAGGCGAGAGCTATGTCGGTTTATCAGTGGTAACAAAGAGAAAACGCGCAATCGGTGAACTCCCGTGAAACCCCGTCGACGTCCCGAACATATTGAGGAGACCATCTGTTCATGTATGTAAAAGGATCGCTGCGGTCATTGAGCCGGGTCTCGTTCCAAACACTGTCCTGTGATGGCCTAGTGTTGGGCAGTGTGAATGATTGGATGAAGACAGCGTGTCTGGCGGACGCTCAAGACCTTGACAAAGACTTTGAAGCCTGTTTCAACCTAAGGATTAGTACTGAGATGCCTCAGTAAAGGAGAACTGGGCAACGCAGCGAACAAACCACTTCTGTTGATTTGACCTCAACACACGGACAAAAGTACATATCTTGTTTCCACGCAACCAACTGAGGAGACAGCGCGGTCTGTCGATTGAAGACCGTGGCCTGAGCGATGCTGCGATGCCAAAGATAACTTGCTCGTTCACAGCACCGGAATGCATTCCGGAGTACTGACTCGGTGACACAAAACTGAGTGGCACAGTCCCAACCACGGAACGTAAAGGCCGAACGAATCCAGGATCTTGGTCAAAACTGGATAGTAGAATCACGTCGGGATGAATGCAAATGTCCACTGCTCCCAGGCTAAAAGGTGATTTGAAGCCGAATGATTTCACAGTAGTAATCGGTCAACCAAGAGTCGAGACTTGTACAATGACATAGCCGCAAGTAGATTAGCAAACAGTTCGGATTGTAATGAGTTTGCGGAACGCGCACTGTTGCGGCGATAGACAAGTCGGACTCGGACGGAGTGGGTGCCACCATGGTGGCATGAGGCAAGAAAGACGGGGAAGGTGCCAACATGCCGTAAGAATCGTTCCAGCTCCTGTCGGACAGTGTCGGACATAATCAAGAACTCTTTCCAAATCCTTGCCAAATTCTCTCGACTAAGGCACAGGGAATGAAATGGAAAAAGGTAGAAATTGAGGCAATCGCATTCGAAATTAAACAAAGAGATGAAAAATAAGATCATAGGTACATATATCTCTGTGCTTCACAATATCAGGAGGCCAAGCTCAATGGCTTTGATTTCGAGAGCCTGTCTGTATTAGAGGGCGAAGAGGCTGACTTTAATCAATAGCTCACCAAACTGTTTCGAATAGAATCGCGAGACTGGAAAGTCGCCCGCTGCATACCAAAACTAGAAACGTCGAATTCTTAACGGAAAAACACAAGCGCGATTTGAACATACGCCAGGATGTCCTGATGGCCGGTAGCACCCATTGAGTTCACCTTCCTCATCTACTCCCCATACAGTACTTGTCTGGTTAATGAGCTCGTCTCCGAATATTTGGACGAAGGGGTGTCGCGGATACTCCGATACCCTGTCCTACGCATAGAGGACGAGTACTGAACTTGCATCAACACAAAAATGAAGTAGGCTCACGCGAATATAACGACGTCGAGGGCGATAGAAGAACCGTCAGTGAATATAGCTGAAGTTCCGGTAAATCGCTCGATTTCGACACCGTGCTTGATTTTAATTTTGCCTGAACGAATCAAGTCTGCAGCACCCACATCGAGCCCTGGCACATGCCATAAGCGTCCATCTTTTATGAATTGAACAACCCTTACAATAGCCTTACAACGTATAAAGAATTCCAACATGCAAAACCGGACGATTACTTACCTCCAAAACGCTCAAATATCATAGGGTATTGACCGCTGCCATCCTTACCCATAGTCAGACTTAATCCTGCTTCCCGCAATCCTTTGTGTGTTTCTTTTTCTTGCGCCCACATAGTCCTCTGTCGTAGCTCTCCCGATCTCCTTCACCAATAGAAAGGGCATCATTTGTGCCTTGAAGTCCGCCACAGCGGGTCGGTACATGGGCCGGCCATAATCGACTAAGCAGGCGTGCAGTGGTCTCGACAGATATTACACACGTCGAAGACCGTTGCAGCATGGTGACCTCGGAAGCACCGTGAAAGGCGAGATCCTGGCAAATATCTGCAGAGCTGTTGCCTGCTCCGACAACCATTACACGCTTCCCAGCAAAGTTCTTTCCACCATCATAAGCAGCAGCGTGAATAATATCACCCCGGAAGGAAGTGGCATCTTGAATCACAGGAAGAAGAGGGACACCCAAAGCACCGGCTGCTATAAACGATGTGAGCTGGATGGAGAGTCACCAGCTCCCCGGCGCGGTCGATGGTTACACTCCATCGTTTCAGGACTGGGTTCCAAGTGGGCGTGGGGAGTGCGCGCGAATTTGTCCATATCACCAGATCCTGGGAGATAGCATATTGTTCAAGCCAGTCTGCCAACTTATCACGCGGGGTATAAGTGGGCCAGTTGTCCGGAAATGATTGATACAGCACTGAAATTATCAGATTTAGGCCAAGTTTCAACCAAAAATAGAAAAGATGACTCGAAAACTCACTTCCGTGGTGCGACTTGATTGTATGCAGGGTGGAGCATAGGATAGCGTTGTCGCCAACTGTCTCCAACGCGAGCGGTCGTTTCGATGATGAGACTGGGAATATTCATTTGTCGAAATCGGGCGCCTACGTTCAGACCTGTTTGTCCAGCGCCAACTATGAAATGATTAGCGTTCGTCTTGACCTAAGATAATGGCGGAAAGCGTACTGATGAGAACGTGTGGATCTCGCTCTATAGCCTCGCTTCGCTCTCGATGCACATCGTGCCATGCGAGAGTGTGACCTCCGTAGACTCCCTTCTCAGGCCCGGATTCCTCGTGCCCCCGAATATCTGCGAGCATTACGGACACCACAATGGCCTTCCATTCACAATCCTCGTTCTGGACCAACGAGAAATGACCTTCGCCATGGCCGACGGCAGTCTCGAAAGTGAACCCAGAAGATACTCCGAATGCCATAGGAGTTACGTGTCCGAACGAGGGAGCCAAGTGTTCTCTGGTGTCGAGTTTGGCTTCAGTAATTGAGACACGATCCAGCGTATCATTCAGGTAGGTTGTGATTTGACTGTGGCCGACAAGTGTGCGGTTATTCCAAGTGAAGATAAGCACGTCTCTTAGGTAGCCGTGCGGAGCGAAACATGACGTTGCACCAGCTAGGTCGCCAGATTGTAGGAATGCACCAAACGACTGTAGCCACGACTCAGCAATTGCAGAGGCGTCGTTATCCATCGGAACGGTGGTCGTGGGCGTACTCGGCCTGAGCCTTTGAGCTCTTTATATGTGCTGATCATGGGAGCTCTCTCTTCCCACTCCTCGCTTCGGATATCTCGGCGAGAATGACATCCCGAAAGGTCGTGAGCATGCTAATTATCGCCGTGTCTTACAAGATGCCAGAGGTTCCAAATACGCTTGTCAACGATTGAAGAGTGGGTGAGTATTTACGCAGAAATAGCTCAATGTTGGTGGTATAAAGAACATTTCCGCAGCGGTGAAACGGTCGAGTTTCGGTGATAGTATACGCCTGTCCGGAGTAGCTGGCGTCCTGGAGAAACAGTATTTGAGGTGTGCAAGTTTCCGCGTAGTGGATTGCCAGTAGCAATGCCAAATGTGCCAAGAAATTCTCTGGAGTCTGTTGAGTCTGTTCTGTGAAATCCTTCTTTCCTAGAGCCCATCATGCACCTTACGCAAATCTTAGAAAGCGCAACACTTCGTAAGGAAACAGAAGAGCGCGGTTCGCCGCTACAGTCAAGAATGTGGCAGTAGGCTCGAAGCAAGAAATGATAGTCACAGCTTGTCACAACGCGTGGAATGACGGGGCACGATCAGGTGATCTAGACAGCCGATGGCTCCCTGTGATAATAATTGATTACAGATATGTAAATAATTCATGTAAATAATCCAGTATTAGAGATACCATAAGTTAGACTGATTAGAGTGGTATGAATGTAAGTATCTCAGGCGATGGCAAGACCCAGATCTAGTCTGGAAATGTAGTCCAGTGCAAGTCCACTCCAAATGATCCAGCCCAGTTGACCGTTACGATTGAAATTGACTGACAAAGATCGTTAATAATCATACAACCAAGATTCTTCTACTTACTCCAGCAGCTCTTTGGAACGTCGAGGTCGACGGTCCGACTTTGCCAGAACAAGTGCACAAATGTTCCACCGACTGAGATGGTGAAGTACGGAATGCCCTGATTGTTGAGAACGCCGGCGACGGCAAGCATGGAGACAAATACAATCCCACAGCTAATCAATAGGGGGCGGATCCATGACCCAAAGAGGATAGCTGTCGAGCGCACATCCATTTTCACGTCGTCTCGGATATCTTGACAGGCATATATTGTGTCTATTCGATGACTCAGTGAAAGCTCGGTTAAAGGTTATCACGAGAACCGCACCGTACAACATAGTCCAACTACCCCGAGAAATTAGTTTACCGAAACCAAAGCATTATTGTAAACTTACCACCAACAACTAGCCATGGCCGCTGAGAGAATCGGATAATGAACCTCCTCCAAAACCGATATCCAAGAAGTGATGAAGCCGAAGTTCATGGCCAGACCAAGCCACGCTTGAGGCCAATAGGTTATACGTTTTAGCAACGGATAAATTGCGAATCTGAGGTTGATCATTGATCAATCCAACCATGGATATGCATTTGTCGATTCAGAACTTACAATGGTAGAAGCTGGAAGAGGGAGATCCATAACCTATTTTCCGATGTAAGCGTGTTAAAAGAAGATGTAATCGATTCCTCACGCCAACCCGTGCTCTGTGAAGTAGAAAAATGCCACGCCCAACACATATTGCACAAGAAGATACACAACAGCAGCTTTTACGGACACACGGCCGCTCGCCACCGGGCGATGCTTGGTTCTCTCTGAAGTATCATCAGTCGGATTTCCAGAGCCTCCAAATGATTCAGACAGACCGACACCAGCATCCATCTCACGGTCGAAAATATCGTTTATCGTGCACGCGGAGCTGCGGAGCAAGAACGCTGCTATCAACGCCTTTCCGAGGTTCGCGACGTAAGCATCAAGAGGGAGGGCGGTTTTATATGCTGCCATAGTCAAACCCCACGCTATGGATTCAACGACTTTAAGCGCTTTCCGAGCTCTACGCCAGACTGTTGAACACGTACCAAAGGGCCAGAATATCAGGATAGTTCCAGTCGGCTGACACTCTGATTAGTTGGTACAAGGACCATGTAGTCGCGGATTATACCTTTTCCACTCGTATTAATTCCAGGTACGGACGGTATGTCTCGGATACCAGCCCAAGAGGAAATTTGAGAGTGGGTTTGGAGTATTCATGGTGGGTGAGAAGCAAAGAGGCTTCTTTTTGATCAGAGAGGTGATCCATTGGAGGCAAGAATGAGTTGAGAGGCGAAAGTAAGACGATGAAAACACCACTCCTTACGACCTGTATTTAAAGTGTCGCTTGAAACGCGATATTCACTGCTCCAGAATCAGATCATGACAGATAAGCTATTGCGATAAACTATGGCAAAATTTGGTTAGTTGTGGTGGTGGTGGAAGCACTCAAAATCTGGCATGCATGAGCAAGTCACGTTCTAGAGGAAACCCGTTGATCAAACGGGGGGCGGCGTGGATGCTAAAGACTTAACGTGATGTCCGTCCCGAGTTCTTCGAGTGTTCGAAGACGGTGGATCACGTTGTGTCCAACGCGAATTTGAATGTGCGTGATCCTCATCAAACGGAGTGCGCTCTGGGGCCAAAAATGAGTGGTCCGGGGAAGGTCGTCGTAATGGGACTAATTGAACGGTTACCGTTCCAAACGGTACCGATAGAGTTCGACTCTTCACGGTACGAGAGATTAAACACAGAGATGTGCGGCCGCTCATTCCTTTCACTGTAGAAAATCAGCTAATCGTCAAACCAGAGATTTTAACTGCGGACATCACTTGAAACGCTTAATATTGCGGGCGTAGCCGATAGAGGCAAAGGCCAGGAGCATCCTGCGAGCTCGTCAACTAAATTTAAGCCAACGCAGAGCAACGACTCCAATATAGAGGATGGCCGAAAGGGCCGGAACGCATCTCGGCTTGAGAAGGCGTCGAGGTGAACGCGCTAAATGAAATCCCGTCTGATTCGGGGTTCCGTACGCCTGGCTTCGTGGGCGCCGGGCAGTTCATGATCGACGCAAGTAATTACCGAAGGCAGGAATGAAGCCCGACGGGTCATCGACTTCCGAAAGTTACCGGGGGCGGGTTGAAAAGAATGTGTGGGACGCGATTGAGGGGTACAAGGCACGACATTGGTACGACCTACAGCTCCTCATCGCCGAAATACTCTGCAACGAGCGCCTTCTTGCGCAACGCCAACAGTGAGGCCTCCCAGTCAGTGCGATTCGGCAATTTTGGTGAAAGTAGCATCTCCGCAGTAAGGAACGGGATGTAAGATGCTGCTATTTGCAGGTCAGAGAGACTATTTCCTTGCTTGATCGACTCACGGCGGGCGGAGTCCAGCAAAGGCAGCCCATCCGGGAGCGATCGCGGAAGGGTCGGCATTGTTTTGTCTTGCGGTAAACAAAGCGCAGCTCGTATTTTCGAACAGGCCGACTCCCAATCTGAGATTCAAACAAAGATCAAGAGGAGTTCGACGGAAGTAGATAGACTGCATGCCTTCGCCCTCTGCTTCATTCTCAAAGCGCACAAGAGACCCATCGTTCTCGTCAAAATCCCCATAATATTGAGGATCTTGCGCAAGGAACCTTAGGTAGAAAGAGGAAGCCCGATTATCCTCATCTTCGTCGCTTGCACGACTCCGAAATAATTCTCGAACGCCAGGAAGTTCTTTCGCTCTCCCGAAATATCTTCAGACGTCCTTTCAAAACGTGAACGGACTAGACCGAAGTAAACTTACTTGTAGCCCTTCGTGCCGGGAACCTCTTTCCCATCATCATCCAACATGGCGACATTTCGCCTGTAGTTAGCTTGAAAGAAGATTACCATAGCTGAAGTTTGCCGGAAAACAAGATGGCTTACCGCCCCCCAGCGCGACAATTTGGTTTTCCCAGTGCCGCTTCTCTCTCAATAGCTTATTGATCTCGTCGTTGAGATCCCGGACCTCATAATCACTTAAGCCAGCTACATAACGAAAGGTCAGTGCGAACTTGATGGAGATGGATGCCGGAACCGTACCGTCCTGAATTTTCGCCACCTTTCGGCTGATCTCGCGGAGCAGCTCGCCTCGCCACCGCTCAGATTCTCGCAGACTTTTGCATGCACTGGCCACTTTTGGTCGCCGATCGGAACGCGTTCCAAGTCCGAGCTCGGCCGCTTGTGCTTCCCGGAAGCGGTAGAGCATAGACTGAGCTTTCTCCTGATTTCGAGCCTGTATAACCCATGTGAGTCAACGGAAAGGTGGAGCAGCTACCAAGCAGCAACTGACCATGCTGGACGACGGACGTGAGCAAGTTGGGAGCGTGACTTGAGCGTGACTATGACGTGATGGTCCGTGTCACTGAAGGTCACTGATCCCGGCTGCCTCAGCTCGTACCAGACAGGACCACACACAGGTGATCTTGCTGATTTACCATGTCGCACTCACACGACCACTCTGAAGCCGAAGAAGGTAAATCTAAAGGCGTGTTCCAGTTGAAACACTGACATGAACATCTGCTTTAGAACAGATCCACTTCGCAAATGTCATCGTGACTTTCAAAAATTACGCTCAGTATTCCGTAGGTTTTCTACCTGGCATCCAGAATCAGACTGCTCAAACCAGCAAGCTCTCCGCAAATAATCGGCGGCGGAAAGATTTCTTCACGCTTCCCAAACAAGATCAAGAGCTACTTGAGCGACTGGGGTACAAAGCAAAGCTGGATTTGGTGGACAACGCCATCTTAGCCAACGCGGACTTTCTGTCCAAAGTCGTCTCTGATCCAGAGATATTCGGGCACGGTATCGAAGAGGAATCAGCGACATACTCTCCGACAGATCATCAACAATCGGCCGCGGGCCATTCTCATGACCACGTATCGTCAGGAGCGCCGGTATCTGACTTGGGAGTGTCTCAATCCTTACTCCCATACAGATCACTCCCATTCGCATGGGGGCCACGGCCACTCCCATTCGCATCACCACTCGCACGATGGCATGTCTCGGAACCGACAGCGCTACAAGCCCACTGACTTCGATATGGACAAACTGCGAAGCACCCTGAAACAATTTGTGCGAGACTGGAGCGTCGAAGTAGGTCAGCCTTTTTGTCTTCGTTGAACCCAGCTGACAGTTTTCGTGTCATATTCCAGGGTACAGAAGAAAGAGAGGCATGCTACAAGCCCATGAAAGACGCTCTTGTTTCTCACTTCGCTGACGTTCCCGCTTCCGAAAGGTACGGCGTGCCCTGGTTCAAATCATCATCAGTCTTTTAACCTTCGAAACGTAGAGCTCAACTTCGCGTTTTAGTTCCTGGCACGGGTTTGGGCAGGTTAGCCCACGATGTCGCTGGGCTAGGTGGGTTCACCGAACCTTACACTGAAAGATCCGAGCAATTATAAAACAGGGTTCGCATGCCAGGGAAACGAGTTTTCGCACTACATGCTGCTTTCCTCGCATTTCATACTCAACAGGTAAAACTGATTGGTCCTGCAAACATGACTCGGTCTTGATTTTATCTTAGGACTACCGAGATCAACGCGCACACAATCTACCCCTATGTTCACTCGTTTTCGAATGTTGTTTCCGACCAGGACATGATGCGTCCAATCACGATACCAGACATCCTTCCTTCTGATCTCCCACCTGGTTCGAATTTCTCTCTCATCGCTGGTCAGTTCTCTTCATTACTTCTTCCTTTTTGTAGTTCAATCGTACCAGGCGATTTCGAGGAAATATACGGCGCCGAGAGCGATCCAGACGAACCACAATCCGGACAATGGGACGCGATACTGACGTGTTTCTTCATCGACACGGTGCTTCATTTACATTTTAATACTTCATCTGACTGACTACTTACCCTCGTTTCAAGGCCAAAAACATCGTCAACTACCTCCGAATTATACACAAAATCCTTGCGCCTGGTGGGGTGTGGATCAACATGGGTACGTCGCCCTTCTTCTATGCACCTCTCCTTTTGAGATATCCGCTGAAGGTCCGCTTCTATGGCACTGGGAGAACAACAACACCAACGACCCATCCATCGAGCTCACCCTTGAAGAGGTGAAAGCCCTGGCTCGGTCGATGGGATTTATGATCTCGGTGAGGGATAACACTGTTACAGTGTCGTTATTCGCTGAATGTGTAATGGTGGTAGAACGAACGCACGATCAACACAACGTATACGAGTAACTCTCAGGGTATGTTGGGGTACGTTTATCATGCGGCTTTTTGGACCGCGACTAAGCAGTAGACTGTATGTACATACCTTACTTAAATTTTGGGTAATCGGTTATACATCTGGGGTTTTGAATGGGTCGAGCTGATCCAGAGGGTTGAAGTAGTTTGAAGTGTGTGTGTATTCTGGAATTCGGCGTCATTCGGATTAACAGGTTCAGGTTGTGCTCCTTTGCTGAGTGCTCCTCTGCTTCTCTCCTTTTATTGCTGAAACACCTGTAGAATGTAGTATTAACGAAGAGGAATCAAGCCAGAGGCTTGTAGATCAAAAGGATCATTCCGGCGGGAATTTGCCGCCGCGATGCTTCAATTCTAAGTTTACTCTGGTTGTCAGCCGCAGTAGCCTTTGAGGACGTGCAAAATGTATAGAAGCTCCCGCTAGCCGATGATACAAATCCCTTTCAGCTGCATCGACCGGACAACCCAGAAATTCTATCTTGAACCTCGGGACCCTGAAGATTCAACCTAACGGGTTTGATAATGATCTGACATATTGCGTAGCTTATCAAGTAGCGGGTGTGCACCCTCCGACCGTGTTGAATCTGCCGCTATGAGAATTCAGAGCAGCTGTGATTGATTTGAGATGGTGTAAACTGGGACCAGCCCGCTATGGATGCACGAGGGTCCTGCCCGTCGGGATTTTTTCTTTTTCAAATTTGGAAAGCACAAAGAATACTTTCATGTATAGTCAGAGATAGAACAAGTACAATTGGGCTGAGACTCGGTGTATCCAAGGAAATTTAAGATGTTGTTGTCCTTGTTCTAACTTCGAACTGCAATGCTGGTGCCTGCCGTTGGCCCGTTGAGCTGGAGAGCGATGATGACGGAGCGGAGGCCGCTGCATCTCCACCGTGTTCAACTTTGAGAAACCAAGGCTGCCGAATTTTCGGTAAGGCTTGAACATTTTGCTGAACATGTAAAGTCCGGACCCTTTCCGGCAGCGGGCTCATTGAACAAAATGAATTGAAGAGAAATAAAATCACAAGGCTTGCCGAACTCGTTCAGTTTCAAAATTGGTAAGGCGTTACATTGTCAGGGAGAAGGTCGCGTTGTGAGGCAAGATCTGGCGCTAGGAATATAGTATGCGGGTCGTGGGACCTCCGTTGTCCGAATACAGTTTGAACTCGTTCAACATTCGTCCCGACCATGGCGGTAGAGGATAAAACCCGACTCAATCGAGTCGCCGACTGCTTCCGTTATTTCAGAGCGACAAAAACAATTCCTGCCCGAGGAAGAGAACGAAGGGGGGTATCAGAATGCAAGTTGAGAGGGATTGAGGACAGCGGCAAGCGAGCAGGCAAAGTCGGCAGCTGATAATGATCTGATGGCATCTGATCATCACTGTTCTTTTGTTTAGGGTTTGTCCACGAACACATCCGTCTTGCCAACCAGCGCCTTGCTGCCACAACACGTCTGTCGATACTCGAATCGTTCCGAGTCCCTTGGACTCATTTTGAACCACTCTGCAATTGCCTCACTCTTCGGCGACGAATTTTCCCGAATATTTTGGAGCTCGTCCTTCGCTTGTAGGGCTCCAACCCGTCCGTCCCGTCCGTTTCCGGCCAAGAAAACGGGAAAAACGGCAGTCAGCCGTCCGGACCCGTCCGTCTAGCGTACACTCGAAGCCTCAGACGGGACGGGTGCCGTCCGTCCCGAATCGCTTGTCTTGCTTCTCGTCTGAGATTCCATTGAATCCATTCAATGTCGACTACGAAGCCGAGATGAATCGTCCCAAGGAACTGGCTCCAATATTCTCCCGTCGAGAACGGACGGTCGTTTATCAGACTCTATCCAGATTTTCCCGTGGCCTACCATCTCGTCACTGAATGATATCAAGCACACGTCCAAATTAGTCAATGAAAAGTGTTGTTGGACGCCTGGAGGATTTTCCACACAGCCAACAACCGGTTCAAGTTATCTACCGATAACCTGCATAATACCGCGTCATCACAGCAGCTCTCATCCACCGTCGATCCATATATCCTGCTACTTCCAATGACTTTCCTCCCCCAGAGCCATCAGCGTTCTTCGCCGGAGGCTCATACACCAAGCTCCGGCCAGCAATTAAATCTGTCCGGAGGCTCTAATAGGTACACGGGCGAAGACGGTGTGTGTGTGTATACATTCGACGCGTCCAGACGTTGATTCCTTCTCACAAGGGTTATACATCCTGCACAGCGCCATCGCCATCGGCGCGTCTTACGATTCTATCGAACGATACCCTCCCCCGCGATGCCACCCCCAAACGCGCAAAATCGTTTTTGAGATCATCCTCTCATGGACGAAAAACGCGCTTCACGGCCCACGCGTGATGTGGGTCTGCGGCGCCGCAGGGTCAGGAAAATCCGCCATCTCACAAACTGTATCGGAATACTGCGCTCAAAGCGGCCAGCTCGGCGCGACGTTTTTCTTCTCTCACGGAAACGGCAGCGATCTCAGCGACGGGAAGCTTCTTTTCCCTACGATTGCGTATAAACTCGCTGGCGCGATTCCGGGTTTGCGCGGGCCACTGTCTCGCGCGATACAAGCCAACACTTCTATCCTGACGCAATCTCTCGAACTGCAAATCCAAAAACTCATCGTCGAGCCCTTCTCCATGATTCGTCACCCTCCGATACCCACTCTTATCGTCATTGACGGGCTCGATGCATGCGACAGCGCCGAGATGCAACATCGAATCCTAACGCTGATCGCGCAACTCCTCGTCGTCCACCGCCTCCCCCTCTGTTTCTTCATAACAAGTCGGCTCCAGTCTCACCTCGAAGCGACATTCGATACGCCAGTATACCGCAAACTATCCACTCGCATCCCTCTAGACGTATTCGTCTCCGACAACGACGTCCGAACCTTCCTCTACGCCGAATTCGCCGCGGTTCGGCAGGTGCACCAGGAGGCGATGAGGGGCATCCCGCATCCTTGGCCGTCGGAAGACGTCATCGAACTCATCGTGCAAAAATCCGAAGGCCAATTCCTGTACCCTGCAACCGTGCTCAAATACGTCGACGACAATTCGGGAAGGCCCGCCGAACGGCTCACCGAGATCGTCGTAGCTGCTGTGTCGGCGGCGGATGCAGAGCCCAGTCTCAGCCTTTCGCCGACCGACCAGCTGTGCCACCACGTCCTCTCGACGAGCCCAGATCCCGCGGCGCTGATGCGAATATTGGGGCCGCTCGTGGTGCTCTTCTCGCCCCTTCCGCCGACAGAGTTGGAGGTGCTACTCAGCCTCGCGCCCGGCGACGTGAGCTTGATCCTGCGCGACATGCACGCGCTCGTCGACGTCCCCTCGTCCTCCGCCTCCCCTCTCCAACGCGTCCGCATCCCCCAACCCTCCACCATCGAATTTCTCCTCGACATCCACCGCTCGATGCCCTTTTGGATCGAACCGGGGAAGTATCACGCAGAGATCGTACGCGGGTGTATCCGGTATATCGGCGAGTTCATGGATTTGACGATGCAGCAGCTCGATCTGTGCGTTATTTATCCAGTCTTTCTTTCTTATGGCTGAAATTGCGTTTCGACTCCTCGATTTATTCATGGCTATGGCTAGCAGATTATACCAATACACCCGAAAGAAATGGACACGCCATCTAGCACTGGCGACGCCCTCGCCGGAGCTCCTGCAGGATTTGTGTGAGTTGAGGTTCGTGTATTCGCGCGTGCCAGCGGAGGTGAGGGATGTGATAACATGGTTGCAGGTCAGTTTCGTTTCTGTATTTGTTTCTTTTCTTACGGCAGACTTTTCTCAATGATTGTTTGTTTCTTGTGAATAGAGCATTCCACAGGCACCAATGACCCAAGATGTTCTGGAACTGTGGCAGGGATGGTTAACGCAGATTGGTCCTCCTCCGACTGCATTTTTCGTGCCATGAGCTGCGGAACTGGAGGAGACGATTTTATTATGGAGGTATTGCTCCCTTGTTTCATAACAGGCTTGCTTATAGATGGTCTGTTATATGAGCCCCTGCAGCTCAACCAGAGGCAGAATCAAGGTTTTCATTTCGCGTTTATACCCCTTTTCGCCAATTGATTCCAGCAGAGAATGTAACCTGTACTTTGCGTGTAATATAGTCAACGAATTTCAATACTGTCGTCGCATGCATATGCTAGTACATCCTTGCTTGATTCAATGTTGCTTAAAGATAAATTTGTTCGTGAAAAAGATGAGTTTTCAATTTGGTTGCACTTTGAGATGCTGTTGAGGTCTCAGCCCGGGAACGTCCAGACCACCATGGTTTCTTCGAATTCGCGATTGACGGAAGGGTAATGGCAGTCGGAGAAATCTTAGAAAAAGGATAAACGTGCAGGGCCGTGAGGCACTTGACCTGCTGGACTAAGGTCCTTTCATGTTTGGATTGCTAGCAGAAGAAAAAAGACAAGGTCCATGAGACTGGAAAACTGAGCACACAAAAACTCGATGCCGCCCTGCAAGTATGAATGGAGTGGGATTCGAACCCACGCCCCCGAAGAGACTAGTAAAGTCAATGATCATCTGCTCATGACCTGAAACTAGCGCCATAGACCACTCGGCCATCCATCCGTTGGCTGTTGTTAGTTATGAGAGTTCAGGTTCTGATTTTACCACCTGACTCTGAACAACCGGACTTTCTTTTCTCATACCATACATATCCAAAACCCGTCCGAAGCTTCCACCGAAACCGACGAATGAATTTGAAATGATAGCGGGAGTGAAGAAAACAAAAACCAACTACATTGGTAACAACTTGCATACATACAGATTTCCTCCCCGTTTTACGATGAGCAGAGACTGATACTTACATACAGGAGACAAAATCAGCTCTTTCCCCCAAGGGCCAACTCACATCTTTATCTCATCATCATACACACACCCCGCCTCGACCACCACCACCCTGTACCACACCGCACCCTCTCCCTACCCCTACCCCACGGTCACCAGCATAGGCACCCCCCAGGCCACGCCCGCGCCAAACAGCTGCACCCACCACGCCCTCGCCAACACCCCCCACCCTTCCTCACGCACGACCTTCCTTAGGCAGTCGACGAGGCCCGTATACGCTTCTCCCCCGTTCTCCCCAGTAAGACCCGTCACCGCCGCATCACCACGGACTTCCAGAACACTTTCCCCACCGAGGGGTGTGTACCTCTGCAGTCCTTGCGCTTCCCCTTCCCCTCCCGCACCCTCACCCTCACCTAACAACCCCTCCCTCTCCCCCTCCCCGCTCCCCTCCCCACCCTCACTTCGGCGCTGCAACGTCAACCGCACCACCGCCACCGCCAACGGCGTCCCCAGCAACACACCCAAAAGCACGCTCGGAACCGCGCCCGCAAGGTGAAACCCGCCAGGCAGCGCCCGTGTCGCAGCGCGCAGAAGAACGAGCACGGGCGCGATGAGGGATTCGCAAAGGACGCCGAGGGCGACGCCGGGGGTGAGGTATAGGCGGAGTGGCTTGGCGCGTTCGGCGGGGGAGAGGAGGGTGCGGAGGGCCGTGCGCGTGGAGCCGCGGCGGAGGGGGAGGATGTACGGGGTTGTTATCGCGCTGTGGGGGGAAGGTCAGCCTAGGTGGTTGTCGTGAAGAGAGCGAGAGAGAGAGACGCGTACCGGTTGATGAGGATCTGCAGGGGGATGAGGAGGAGGGCGGCGATGATGCCTGCGAGGTAGTGCAGCCAGATTTGCGGGAGTAAGATGTGTGGAGGGGGTGCTGCTTCGGCGAGGAAGTGGGAGAAGGGAGTCGAGGAGGATGGGGAGGGAATTTCTGTGGGATATGGCGAGCGGGGGCGCCCGAAGAGGAGGGCGACTGGGAGGATGACGACGAATGCGATGAGAGTTGAGATCAGGGTCGGTACTAGATGCGTGTAAAGTTTGGTGTGAATAAATTAATTGCACTTTTGGAGCGACAGATAGAGAGAAGTAGATGGATGGATGGATGATGGACTCACTGCTCCCTTTATACAACCCCGCCCAGCGCTCGAGTTTCCATACCCGCGCTAACATGCCAAAATACCCAAACGTCGCGTCAACGACACTGTCAACGTCCCGCGCTCCGCCGTCGGAGGCTGCGTGTTCGTCTTCGCCTTCGTCGCGGGTGAGGCGGACGTCACCGGTCTTGGGGGTGTAGTTTGCGCGGAACCGCACGAGGGCGCCTGCAAAGGGCATCACGATCGCGAGCGTGATCAGCATCGACCTGCGGATTTCAATGGGTATTAGCTTGTGCTAGGTAGATAGAAAGAGAGAGCGAGAGACGACGGACAGGACGCCGGAGACGAGGCTCACGAGTATGAGGACGAGGGTGTCGACGACGGGGTTCATGGTCGTCGTGGCCATGGCGGTTGGCGGTTGGTGGTAGGAGGAAAGGAAGAGTCAGGTCGTGCGAAGATGGAGGTTTATAGCATATCAATGATCATTGGATTGACGCGCAGGTACTGAATTAAATGGACGCGCGGTGCTGTGCCGACCGTGTCAGACCTGCCTCCCAGTTCGCAAGAGATTGAGATATACAAGCACATATCCTTTGTGAATTTGGGTCGGCCGGAAGCTCGGTAATCATGTTTCTTGACACCAGGGCGTAGCCTACATTCGAAGGATGGAGAGAGTGGAAGTGGTGGCGCCGTTCAGGTGACAAGAGGTGGGAGCGGGGGGGAAGGTAAGCGCCGGCGCTGTCCAAGTCGACGTCAACACAATATGTGAGTTGATGAAGCGAAATGAGAGGTGGTAGAGATGCACCTTGGCGTGGCCTCAAGAGCGGCGTTTCCCGATGGCGGGTCTGGCGCCAAATGGTGGCGAGCAGAAAAGAGATCAAGTGAGAGCGACGTATGCCTCACTCCTACAGGGACGCTGTTCCTTGGTGGCGATGTGGCGGCAGGGGCTGCGTGTGCTGGTAGGCGTCATCGAGTCTTCCAAAGAGAGTGGTTCCTGCGGGGAAGGGCGGCGTAGGGATAGACGGGGAGCAAGGAGGAGGATTACGGTGAGCGAGTTGGCGACGGCAGTTTGCGTTGTCGGGATAAAGGGGCGTGTGCTGGGACCGACGGAGAGACGGAGAAGCGGTCAGGGTCGGCGCCCAATGCAGCAATGCTGCCAAAATGCTGCGAGAGAGAATCGGTTTATGGCACAAGCTATGCTAGGTCGCTAAGAAGCCCGCCTAAGGTAAACTACGCAATAAGTAAAGTATCGACTTGAGTGATATGTAGGTCATCGTCTGCGGAGGGTATCGACGTTGTGATCAGAGTATCTAGTCTAAGGGTATGGTTTGCTTTTAGAAGCGCGCGGATGGTTCGAACAGACAAGAGTGGAAAGGCCAGGTGAGAGAGCATGGGTCCTAAAGCATATGTGATAAATAGATAAATAGAAAGAGAAAATGGCCAGTGTGTTTCTTCGAAGTCGTGTGCGATATCAATATTGTGCGGAATGAGTCGGCGCCTAATGCTGCCACGTCGAGTGGAGTTGATTGTCGTTTCAAGCAGCAAAGCTTACGACTTGGAGTGGAGGAACGCGCGGGTCTTGGCGCTGAGTGCAGTCTTGGTGGGAAACGGGTGGAGAGCCGTGCGGAGAGGAATTGACTTCAAGTTGGAAGGTGTCGAGGGCGGGGCGTTGTCGAGGGCGACGTAGAGCGAGGCAGGTGTGCCGGTGGGTGGGGTGAGTGGTAGTCCGACTCTCACAAGCGCCGAGCGGAAGAAAAAGAGAAAACCGGGCGCGGTCACGGTAGCGTGACGCGACTCGTGACACGTCGCTCTCTAAAACTTTAAGTTTAACCTCTAAAAGTTCGTCAGGCTGTTTTTTCGCCCTTGCTCGCACTCAGTTCCGCAACTCCAGTCTCCCGAGCCAGTATCATCCCGTATCGCCCGATTCTATGAAATGTTCGATGCGTTTCATACCTTCGACTCTAACGACGCGTGGGACGCATAGAGGACTTGTTTGAAGACTTCAAACTACCCTCTCAGCATTCATGGTCCGTGTGCTGAAGCAGACGAGACGGTGTCGATCGCGATCTTCGATTGGACGGCCAATACTCCTTCATCTAACGGCCCACCTCTTGCGACTGTTCATTAAACCCACACGAACTACGTATCAAGCAGAAGCGAGTTTCGGACGAATGGACGATTCGAGAAGTAACTGCACCGGTAAGCATTCGAGCCCGTTCGAATTCCCCATCTACACTCAATCTACCTCGTCGCTCAGGCTGCCCTCGCCTCACATGCGATTGGCAGCGCATCGCGTGTGCATTCGTTTTCCCGTTTTCATGTTGCTCTTCATAGTATTTATCACATCTCTTCAGTATGTGTTCCCTCGTCTGGAGACGCTTGTCGCACTGACATGCGATTCATTCTGTAGGCACAAATTTAGCATATTGCGCGCTTCGTGCGTGTGTCAGCGACGTCTCACTTCCGTTTGCGCACCAAGATTCCCCGGTGCCGCGTCGGCTCTCTCTCTGAATGGTCCCCGACGATACCTCGATGAACCGGGTACTAGTCGATCTCGACTGGATACTGCTCTTCATACAAGCGGAACCTCTGCGCATGTGCGTGTCCCTGGCAGCGCGAATACCATTATGCTACGCCGCACCTAACGCGCTCAGTGATGCACTTTGAATTTTCTCGTCTCCTCGCCGCTCTCTTCGATCGCCCGTCGTTTCGCAAATGTGAGCTGCACTGAGCTCCGCTATCTTGACGCGGTCGGCACAGCACCGCGCGTCAATCGCGCGGCTCGCTCTATTCAGTACTGCGCACGTCTATCCCACGATCATTGATATAAACCTCCGCAGTATCTTCGCACGATCTGACTCTTTCCTTCCTCTCACCACCACCATGGCCACGACGATGTCTATGTCGAGCATGAACCCCGTCGAAATCCTCGTCCTCATCCTCGTGAGCCTCGTCTCCGGCGTCGTGTCCGTCTTCCTCTCTCTCTCTATCTACCTCGCAAAGCTAATCATAACATCGCATTGAATCCACAGCTCAATGATCATCACCCTCGCCATCGTCATGCCCTTCGCCGGCGCCCTTGTCCGTTTCCGAGCAAACTACACCCCCAAGACCGGTGCCGTCCGCCTCACCGACGGCGAACACGCAGCGTCCGACGTCAGAGCACGGGATGCTGACAGCGCCGTTGACGCGACGTTTGGGTATTTCGGCATGTTCGCGCGGGTGTGGAGACTCGAGCGCTGGGCGGGATTATACAAAGGGAGCGGTGAGTCCATTGTCTACGTCTCTCCCACTTTTGCTTACACATAACTGCTACTAGTACCAACTCTCATCTCAACCCTCATCGCCTTCGTCGTCATCATCCCCATCGCCATTCTCCTCGCACAAGGCGACATCCGCGGCCCCATCCCCCCATACCCGACAGAACTCCCTTCCCCATCCTCCTCCTCCTTCTCCGCTCTCCTCGCCCAAGCCGCCCCACCCCCACACATCCTCTTCCCGCAAATCTGGCTCCACTACCTCGCAGGCATCATCACCGCGCTCCTCCTCATCCCCCTGCAAATCCTCATTAACCGGTGCGTTCCACCCTTTCTTTTCCTCCCCATTCACTCAACTTACTGTATTTTCTTCCTTCTCCAGCGCAATAACAACCCCCTACATCCTCCCCCTCCGCCGGGGCTCCACGCGCACCGCCCTCCGCACCCTCCTCTCCCCGTCCGAACGCGCCAAGCCCCTCCGCCTGTACCTCACCCCCGGCGTCGCCCTCGGCGTCCTCTGCGAATCCCTCATCGCGCCCGCGCTCGTCCTCCTGCGCGCCGCGACGCGCTCCCTCCCCGGCGGCTTCCACCTCGCAGGCGCGATCCCGAGTGTGTTGCTGAGCGTGCTGCTGGGGACGCCCTTGGCCGTGGCGGTGGTGCGGTTGACGCTGCAGCGTCGGGGTCCGGAGGGGAGCGGGGAGGCGGAGGCGCTGTTAGGCGAGGGTGCGGGAAGCGAAGGACAAGCGGTACTCAAAAGATACACACCCCTTGGTGGGGAAAGCGTTTTGGAGGTCCGTGGTGATGCGGTGGGGGCGAGTCTCATTGGGGTGGAGAATGTCGGGGGAGAAATGTATACCGGCCTCGTCGACTGTCTAAGGAAGGTCGTGCGTGAGGAAGGGTGGGGGGTGTTGGCGAGGGCGTGGTGGGTGCAGCTGTTTGGCGCGGGGGTGGCGTGGGGGGTGCCTATGCTGCTGTGGTAGGGAGGGGGCATAGTATGATGTATGATGCATGGAGCAGGAATGCAATGCGGGAGAGGGAAAGAGCTGATTTTGTTTTCTGTATGTATCGTATCCCTGCTCACAGTAAAACACGAGAAGAAATCTGTATGTATGCAAGTAGTTAGTTAGTCGGCGTATTCTTGACTCCCGCTATCAAATACATTCGTCGATTTGGGCGGAAGCTTCAGTTTGTTACACAAAGAAGAATCCGGGATATCGAATTGAATGGTAATACAACGAGAAAATACAGCATTATAAATTTACATCGAATAAGCATACCTCCCTACCTATGTACCTTCTGTCCTTGTCTACTCATGTCAACTCCCCTTCTTCGAATCCTCCTTCTCAATCTCATCATCATCATCCCGATCCCCAGCCGTCCCAGACGACTGTGACCTGGGGTTCCCAAAGCAGTCTACTTCCCCCGCCGCCGCCGAGAGATTCATATTCGTACGCGTACCAGCCACGGCGGGCCGGGTGACAAAGTGCAGCGTCTCTGTTACGGCGCTGGACATGGTCGCTTCGAGTTGGGTCTTCTCCATCGTTACGAGGAGGACGATTATCACTGGGTATATTGCCTTTGAAATGAGGTCAGAGGCGGCGATGGATGGGTGGGGGAAAGGATAGGATAGGACAAACCGAAAGCTGGGGCAGCATGTTAGCGACGATTTTGTAACCGAGGCTGTCGACATCTGTCGTTAAACATATGTATAAGAAGGGTATCTTTGATGATGAATCAATATCATAGACGCCTTCTACGATAAAATAGCTCACCCAGAAAAGACAGTATATCGCTCCCGATTCGGTGAGGATGATTAAAATGCGCTCGACGTTCGTCTTTCGATTTCTCGGGAGACTTAGGACTTGCTTGATGTGTTTTCGATAATTCCTACAACAGCGACAGCAAAAAAAAATCAGCCGTCCCGACAACGAAGAAAGATGAGGAGAATACAAACCAAGCTCTAATGCCGATAAGTGTCGTCGAGACGATATTGGTGAACATCAAAGGCAGGACGAGGATCAGGGATCTGGGCCCCGAAGGATTGAATCGCTCGTTTCCGTATAGCCAAAGGGTCCCGAAGGTCATGTTCACCGTTAGACCAACTGATAACACAGAGTCAGAGTTCAATGACCATGACTGGACGGTTTACCCAACTCACCGAAGGTCCCACATAGACAAAGGCTAAGCAGCACCTTGACCCCCAGGCTATCCTGCCAAAGCACCCACGCACGCCACACAACGATGGCGTCGCTCATGAAGTACTATCACGCGTAAATGTCAGGTTACGGGACATAGAAAAACGAAAACGACACACATTCGCCCGCCCAAAGACATTCTCCGATAACCTGATATTGAGCAGCAGCGTGCTTTTATCCGGCGGGTGGAGGCCCAGAGAGCCCAATTGCACGACATTGAAAGCGAGCTGTTCTATGACTTGCAGGTTCGAGAACGCAAACATGATTAAGGTGGCGATGGAAAGCGCGCGTTGGGAGGGGAGCGTTGCCTTATGGCTCCTGCAACGCACATAGAGAAAATCGTAAGGACAAGTAGTAGTTGGACTACAGATCGCGCAAGGGAACGCACCGAATATTATACAGCGCGATAGAAACCAATGTCGTGTATAAGCCTTTCCAAAGATTTTCGCCTCAGATTCAAAGTCGCGACAAAGACCCAATCGCCGTATGCGTACCATGAAGGAAGAATTGTATCGCGGTCGTGATCAGCTCCCCCTTGATATTGGTTATGGCGGCGGCGGGGAGCGCACCGAGCTGCGTCGGCGGCGCAGACGACATGGTGGTGGGGGAAGAGGCTTTGCCAATGCCAATAACTTCGGGTAAAAATAAGCGTGCGTGGGGTTGGCGTGATTAAGGCACCGTGATGGCAGTTCGGTGATCGTTCCCACCGTTTCGACCGCGTTGCGGACGATCTCAGCGACGAGTATAGACGAACAGGTTAAAAATGGGGTCTGGGGCTGAGATCTAAGGTTATAGGCTCATAGACAGTTCATGCCAAACTTGAAGGTAATTTTATTAACTCATTTTACGCCACCCCGCGTTCGCGCTGTTGAAAAGCCAAGACGAGATGATTATCACTGTCCATCGTTTTGCATGGACAAGAATCCCATGTCACTGCCATTGTCAGGGCGGAGAGTGGGCGGAGAAGGTGAGAGAAGGATATGGAGAGCCAAGAGGTAGGTCGGATACAAAACTGGGCAGGCCAACAAATCCTTGGTTCTTTTTTCGTACAGTTTTTTTATATTTACAACAACGCAGTTAATTATATATACAGTTCAGTTCATATTTCCTACAACCTTGCCATTACATTTACCACTTTCTCTTCCGACGCAGCATTACCAGAGTGCGCCGTCAGCCCCGCCGCATACCTCTTCCAATTTTCATCGGACGAAATCGGAATCGAGTCCACCAGATCCTCAACGTTGAGGTTAGAGAGATACGTCTTCATATCAGGAAGCATGCTCTCAATAGCCTTTGCCTCGCGCATCCGCTGATCCAGTCGCGAAAGGTCACCAACCTCACTATACCACGCCGAATCCCGCCGTATGACCGCGCACTCGAACATATCCAGCAGAGGCTGCGCGAGTTTGGCTTTGCGCGCGGCAGAATATGCGAGAGCGTGTCCCATGGCTTCCACGACGATCTGAGACTGTGGCAGGATGATGGAGTTGAATTGTGTATCCCGGTGACCGCCGAGCTGGGAGAGTAGGCGCTTGTTTTCGTCCAACAAGCTGTGAGCATGACGCGAGAGCAGCGATTCGTGAGGCGGAGGCAGATTGATGGTGTATCGTCCGAGAAGGAGTTCCGAGAGTAGTCGTATACAGAGCCCCATGAGTTCACCTTCCCCTGGAGAGAAAATATTAACTACGCATTTCACGAATTTTTCAGTCGAGCTAGACGGTTTTACCTATGGCACCGCCAACTCCATCGTTCTATTCCGTGGTTGAGCATGTATATTTATATTTTATAAGCTTGGCTGACCTGCATTCGGGCAATGAAATTCGTCTCAAACGTCCCTGGAAAAAATGGCGCCGTATTGAATATACCGAGCGAAACAAAATGAAATTGTGCCTACCTTGAGCCCCCAACCGTTCAACGAGCTCCGGCGTTATCCGCAAGAAAGACTTCACTATCGTCGTCTTCGCAATTACAGCCATCGCATGCCGAATAGGCCTCGGAACGTCGAGATTGGATGACTCCCGTATAACCTCGGCATACCAAATCTCATACACCAACGACACGGCTACAGCACTGGCTATCGGCCACTGCTGCGTACGAAAATCGAATATCGGTCTCCGTACGTTCTGACGATCAGTGATGCATCGATTCATGGAATACACAGCCGCGATATAGGCTGAGATTTTGATACCGTGCAGCAGAGGACCGGCAACGAGCAAAGTGCCGAGCTGAATCCGCCAGTTTTCATCCCACCACGCAGCAAGCGGATTGCTGGGTGCGGCGATCTGAAAGGGAGTCGACGAAACGAGGGCGGTGGGAGGTAGTCGGACGTGGTTGAAATAGGTTATGCAGTTGTCCATGGGACTTGTTCCACTACGGGGAGGGAGACGGATAGAGGTTATGCCGCGGAACATTTCCTTCTCGTTGCTGGTCATGGATAAGAAATGGAAGAAAAATCCCTCTGAGTCTCAGGAAGACGTCGACGTACCATATTGGCACGACGAAATATCGACAGCCCAAGTCGTTGCCGTTCTCGAGTAGGCGAGCCATTACTAGTGCGACTTTCGGTATACCGAAGATAGGGGAAGACGAGGGCATAAACCTAAGAATAGGTTAGATACTCAACTAAAGGGACTCAAATCAAGCAAGTCATACTTGGATGCCTCTTCGCGAGGAGTATGGAGGATATACCCGCCATCGGCTATACACGTTGCCGTAGTCTCGATATTGAACGAATCGGTACCATGCCCACGCTCCGTAAGCATGAACAATCCAACTTTATCAAAACGCAGAAAATCCTCGACTAAAGACCGGAAGTCGGGCCGAGCCTCCAGATGCCGGCTGAGTGTCCCAATCGCAAGCCCGACGTGCGCGAGAAGCAGCGTGAACGTCCCGATATCATAGCTCAGCACCGGGTCGGTGTAGAACCGCCAGAAGCGTTCCGAGCAGTGTTGGACGTCCAGGGCGGAAAGGTCTGATATTTCGCGAGGTCAATTAACGTCGGCTGCTCGCTAGAAATACTTAGACATACTGTGGGTTTGGAGGAGCAGTTTGGCGCGTTTATATGTAAGGGCCACGCGTTCGTCTGCAGATAGCCGCTCGACCTGTACGGTGAAGAGGGGATGTCGAGCGAGGGTCGAGCGAGTATTGAAGACCATAGTGGTGGTTGGGGGAAGAAGACTTGGCTAGGAAGTGGGTCCTTGGACCCACCATATGTCGGCTCTCCAGTGAGTTTCAGATTGGCAACGCGGATTATGGATATATGTGGTTAAATTGCGCGACTACGACCGTCGGGACTGGGGAGCGACGCCATTCGAATCCCGAAATCAGGATGTCCGGCGAGGACTAGTGCTGAAAAGTCTTGGACTGTCTCCGTTGTGGTGCGGCAGATGCCCTCTCGGTTCTGACTTTTCGATATGTTTTTTTGCCAGCTGGGTGAAGCGTTTCGACCGTATTGTTGCTGGGAAGATCAACTATCACGTACTAGCGTCGCGTCGATCTTTGATGCGAGTCCAGACCAACCGGAAGGAGAACGGCGCAGCTCCCGACGTCGGACACCACGGACATGCTCCACGATGACGAAGACAGTCCAATTAGTGGTCCATCGTTTGAGAGGGAAACGCCGGCGATGGAAGTTGGTTTCCGAGCCCATGGATCCAGAGTGTCATGAGTCTTCTAGTCAGACCGAAATCTACTCAGGTCGATTCCTGAGCCTGAATCGTGATCTTCAAGTTCCGATTCTTTGAGTAACGACGCCCTCGAGGCCTCAGGCCAAGACCCAGGTCCGCCAGGATCGCGCCTCGCGTCGCAAGGAACTTTTCAAGAGGTTGTGGGAGAAGAAGAATAAGAAAAGAAGTTGATCCATACGGTCAAACATGTGTACACAAACTCCCTAACTCACCGAAAACTTCCGTATATCCTAAGGTTGGATTGTCAGAATATGCAGTACCCAACACAATTGTTTTCTCCGAGTCTCATGAACATCAAGTCCACTAACAATTTTCAACCAACTCAATTGATTTGAGAATTCAACAAGAATTTCAAGTTGAACTTTCAGGTTTCAACAATTCATCCAAGAATAATTCGGACACATTATGTTACAATATAACAGCGGTTACGGTAGCACTATATCTAAGAAAGCGAGATATCTGGAGAGCGAGGGTATATGTTACATTTTAGTCCCGAGACAGTCCATAACAGGCGCAAAGCCGAACGCTGAACGTTGAACAACCGGATTCGAGAAACACGAATTTTACATCGCAGGAGCATAGTACGATTCCAACTGGAATGCGGAGAGTCGAGGAGAGGCGAGAATAAAGACAACTGGAGGAGACGCATTGACAGAACACTTGTCGCTGAACTTAGTGGCGCGGAGGTAAAAGTCCCTCCTTGGCACTCCAATACCACCCAGTCTCTGGGTTCCGCCACCACCCCGGCGCGGCGGGATTCGTTTCAGTGAAACCAGTGGGAACAACGACATGCTGGGGAACGAGTGTGCTGAATGTTTCTGGATGATAGCCTTGAACATTTGCTGTGTAATTGGCGGTGGCGGCGGCGTTGGCAATGGCGGTAACTTGTGAGGATCGCACGGAATGGTTTGCATTTGCAGGATATTGAGCATACGGGGATGTACTATCCTGCTGCATGTAATACTGTGTAGTACTGGATGCACCGACCCCATGCGGGGCGTGCTGTGATGAACTTGCGCTGCCGACAATATCTTACGATGGAAAAAGAAGAGAGACAATCGGATCGGAACGATAAACTCAATCGAGACATAGGAACTCACTCAAGAAATTCTGACGATGAACACAGTAATTTCGGTAGTTGGTCTGAGCTATATCAGGAGTCAGATAGGCAGTATCTTTGTGTGCTGTTTTAAAACATGGTTTCATTAAAGGGATTTATGACGAAACGGAGACATACGATGCATTGTCTTGGCGTCGTTCAGAATCATTCTTACCGTGGCGGGAGACCCAACCCAGATCCATGCCTGGGGACGCCAAACCAGAGACGGAGGCGACTCGATCGGGACCCATTGGCGCGTGTCGTGAGGCTAGTATGTCGCATCAGTATAAGAGAGAAACCAAAGCCCAAATGAGAATCGGAGGTAGCGTCACGAACCTGATTGGCACAAAAACGAGCGACTCGAATAAGCCTCTCTTCTTCGTTGACAGCCACAACTAAGCACGGACGCAGCGTCGGCTGGTTCTGGTTCTTCCGGTCGTATGGGGTGTTGGGTGGGGTCGCTGTATTCTCCATCTCTGCCGAATGGGGATCACACCAGAGGATGAGACCTGGGTAGAATTGGGAGAATCTCTCGAATGGTTGGAACATTGGAATAGGGGGGCAGATGAACTGGAGGATAGACAGCTTCACCGCCACGTTTTATGTCCACGCGAGGCGACCGAAAGGGGACAAGGGCGCGTAAAGCGCGGCGCATCAGCGGCTGATCAAACGAGTCATATCAAATTCCCGACGTGGCCGCGGAATCCCGCCCTTCTTCGAATCCAGATTCCAGACAGCCGTTGTCCTGTGACGGACACGAGGAAAATCTAGGTAGTTGGCTAGGTAGGTGGGAATTGTGATGGAGCCATTCCACAAGATTCGTCGGACTGGATTCAGAAAACCTGGAGCCCCTTCAAGTTTTTGTGTGTTCCTGTGCGCAATTGTAGCCAAGTTCAAATAGCATCTTCACGGCAAGGACGACGGCTAAATCTCCCCGTGCGAGGAAGCATTGTCGGGGGCAGGAGCAGGCGGGAAGAAGGTGGGAAGCAAAACTGAGTCAAGCGGATTCAGGCGGGAACCGATCAAAAATTAATCAAAGTTTGATGGCCGCCCATCAAACGAGTCACAGCAAAGTTTTCGTCGCTTATATAAGCATATTTTTTTTTCGCCCTCAGGATGTAGTTCACTTCGAATTCCACGGCGGCTTCCGGGCTTCGAAGGCGCTCATCGAGTCATAGCAAACGTTCGGGCCCCGTATATTAATATCCGGCCAATGGCTGCTGGTCAGCCTCAGGGAACTTGGAAGTAAGTATCATATTCCACGCCTTTTCGTCTTTCCCGAACAGCGAAGATTTCTCTGCACGGTGAAGCCTTCGAAACCACAGACTAGCTTCCAGTTGCGCGTGATGGAACAATCTCTGACCATTCACATCTTAACGACTTGCTTGGGCCCGACGACCTGCCTCTGAGCACAAGCTGTGCCAATGTGGAAAGTACCTTACATCCGAGTCCGACGGGCGTAGTTTCTATGATGGAGTTAGAATACCTTGACCTCAATTCCACGCTGTCTCCAAATGAGATACATTACGCAGGAAAACCTATCGCTCGTATTGAAAACGTCTATGATACTCTCGACGATGCATGCCGTTCATTCGGATTCGTATCTCCTCGTGTCTGCGTGATCTCATTGAAATTTGAGAAATATGCTCCCCAATCATTCACCCTGCATCGTAATCAGACCACACAAACACAATACAGAGGAGGGAAAACGCACTCCAAGCTCGTAGGCGCATTCGACCACATCGCGATCGTATCTCGGTCGAACATGTTGAAGAATTCCCGAGCATTGTGGGCCGGCGGCTCATTCGAACTCGCTTCGAAGCTTGTATAATAAGGCGCAGACCATGTCTCAGCATGAGCTTCTGCGTCAGAAGTAGATGGTGAGGCAAAAGTGCTTGATTCCATCTCGGAGGAGGATCGGTAGTTGTTCGCTGTGGCCGTCTCGGATGATCGTTCTTCTGGCAAGGAATACGAACGAAATTCAGGCACTTGAATCAACCGATCTGAGGCTGAATCAGACGAGCTCTCCCGCGCACGCTCCGACTCGCGACCTTCGCATCTGCGCTCTACATCAGGCTTCACGAGTGTCAACTTGCCAACCGAGGCCAACTCGGCCAGAATGTCGCTATCGAACGGTAATGACGACAGCCTGGAATGAAAACTGGACTTGATAACTTACCACATGAGAGCCGCAGTTTGCCATCTAAGTAACTTGAAATGAAGATCTCTAGGCCGTGGACGGTAAGATACTCACCGACCCTCGCACAAACGCGCGACCTCCATGCACTTCTGCACATATAACAGATCGCGGTTCGTGTCAGACATCCGCCCGGTTCGTTTACTGCTCCAGACATTGAGTAGAAGAACGATGGCTGACGTGAATACAGCGTGCTCGAGTCGAAGTCAGTTTCAAATTCTATCTTCATCGTACTAGCGAACGCACCACATTGACTAAGACAGGGATATTCCCCATGCGCTGTCTCTGAATATCGACCATGCTGACACAAGCTCTGGCTGCGCCGGTACAAATCGTCATCGCCGGCATTGCCTAACAAATGAGTTTCACCCCAGGGAAGAAGCAGCATCGAGAGAACAAACACACCATTGAAGAAGACTTGCGAAACATGGGAATGAACGGGCGGTGAATGAGAATCTGGAGGCAGTAGTACCAGCAATGAAGGGCCACCGATTGAGCGAAGAATACGGGATGTTCGCGTGTGGGATCCCATCGTACTGTTGACGTCTGTCGCATCATGATGACCGAAAATTGAGAAACGAGGGCACATACAGTGTTCTGGAATTTGTTCATGCCTAAAACCAAGCGGGGAAATTTATTTCAACATCGGGCTGGAAATCGAATTCGTACCAGCTATTCAACGCTGAATCAATCTCGGGTATGACATGCTCTTCCCAAGAGTCATGTTCCACGATCAAGCCTCGAAGCTTGTTCAGTGAATACTAAGTAACAAATCAGATATAATTCCCGTCTGGACCACAGCGAACTGAGCGATACTCACCAACGCCTTCAGACTGTAGGCCAGCAAATGATTCAGGCGCGTGAGAGTATTGAAATAGGTGATAGTCGAAGGTACTCCAGCAGGTTGCACGAAGGGATGCGTCGGATGATCCCAGTATTCGTCGTCTACCGCAAGCAGCTCATCGCAGTCAAAACTATGTTAAAAACTCGTCAATGAGGGAAAAAATCAATCCCGATAGAAGACGGTACGCACTCTTCGTACTGCAAAGCGCAAGCACGTCCTATCGCGCCGCTTACGACTCTGTCAAGGAAAACCAATACCCAAAAGCAGCGTTTGAGCAGCTCGTGCTCGGCTGATGGAACTTCAACGCGGGCTTTACGCCTGTGCACCCCGAGATCCTGAGCATATGATGAGCAGAACCGAAACGAGAAGATATTTGACACGACACATACTTGTGCAAGCCGAAGTCCGACGCCGATGCAAGTCCAGCATGATTGTGGTCCAAAGGCGCCGTTGAGAAATTGAGCGGCGAGCTGGAATAACGAGTGAGCCCATGAAAACAAGAGAAAAAGGGAATCGTTTACGCAATAGTATTGCAAGTCGTATAGCCCGGCTTGTTTGAATAATGGATTATTTGCGTAGGCAACCTAACCACAAAGAAGGTTGTCTTCAACGAGCACTTGTGTTGGCTTGGATTTGGCGTACCTGTTTGAACCACTCCCATCCACACGCGAGACCTTTCTCGGCTATACTCGCGTCCGTACTCCAGCGTGATCCAATCGCACAGACGAGTAATACGGTAGCCGCAAAACCGTCGTCCCTGAATGTGGATAAATAAGGCAAGTGAACAGAAAAAGTCAGCTGAAGGTAACTATTACTAACCGTAAATGCAAATCGTCTGCAATGCCCCTTTGAAATGTGGGTCGGTGAAGTACCGGCAGGTATATGTTTTGATGTATGAAGTACAGGTCAATGAATTGGCTCATGAGAGGTTCGGCCGGGAACTTGAAATGTCAGTAACCTTTGGTTCCAGAGGCATATTTTCGTACTGTCAAACAAGACGATGAGCGTGAAGCATTGATAATTGTGGCACCACTTGCCGGCCGCCAGCTCCAATACGGCCGCGGAGAGCACCACTTCCAAGCATCATTGTCGCCCTGAGAGCACCCGAGTTCTTCCTCACGTCTGACGTCTGCCTTGAGATTCAACGCAGCGTCGACAAGGATGATCTGAGAACTTTTCCCCAGGAAAGGAGGCGTCCTGTTGCTCTTCAGGGACACGAACTGAAACTGCCGGAACATTAGGATAGCCAGGCAACAGCGGTCAATTATGGCCGCACCTTATCTATGAGCTCCAGGTGTTGTAAATCTTCGGCGTGCGGCGGTGGTGGAGGCGCAGCGAGAGTACGTAACATCATTCGAGCAAGAAACAACGAGGCGTGCAACCCGTCGATGGTCTCTGAGCCTGAAAATTTCTCCGTAATTTCAGCTTCGGGACGAATTGTTGTCTTAGGTACGACAGCGCTGGAACTTCTGGCGAAGTGGAGATCTGCGAGCTCTGTCCGCAACTGGCGTACCAAATTCTCTGAATGATCCAGTCGAGCTTCCAGAGCGTCGACGTAGCTAATTTTCATGAGAACTCATCTAGAAAATTGTATTGACGAAGTCACCTTCTTGTTGGTACTTTCTGTCAACGAGGAAGGATAGTTTAATACCTATTAATACCAAAGCGGGAATACGTACCGCCGGTATTTCAACGTACTTGCATTCAATTTTGGCCTCTATACAGGTTGAACACTTCCCTCCTGCCATCTGTGCACCGTCGCCTGGAACATGTCCAAATTTTGGGGCCGAACAGGTTGCGGGGTACTCACATCGAGCTGCGACGCGATGAAGGTGAGAACCACGAAACAGAAAAATCCGAAACATACTTTTGCGCCTTCTACAATTATCGCAGGCACGTTGAACACGGCGTCTCTTCCGATGGAAGCCTGGCCCATAATCATCTTCGTCCGACGACATTCAGATCGTGTGATAGATCGCCTGGACCTCTATGTATTCTGCACGAAACGTTGTGAGTTGAGCGCCAAAAGTAGGATGTTAGTGACCTCGTACCAGACAATGTCTTTAAGAGTATTGGTGGGCAGGTCGATGTATAGGATGCGAGAGAGCTTGGCAAGTCGTCGTTGGGTGAGAGGATAAGAGGCCCGAATGAGTAAGCACTCTTTGTAAGTGTGACGCAAATCATCGGCATTCAACCGGAATGGCCGAAATGCCCAGAGTCAACATACAAGTCTTTTCTTCAAGTTTTTGGTTCCAGCTCTGTTGCTTCATTGTTGACCTAGTTTTCATTGTCCTCCTATAAACCGAATAGAGACAAAAAAAAGCATTTCAATTGTGGATTTGGTAGGTACATCAATGATCACCAGAAAATCACCAACCGGCGCTGAAGTTGAATTATCCTACGAGCTCAAATAAGCTAGAATAAGAGTCCGGAGAAATCTGGGGGATATCCGTGCGCCACAAGCTCCGTTTTACTCAGCTGAACCCAAACCCATTTTCCTTTTCGCATCTTCAACGTCCCCAACAACATGTTCAGAGTCGTCTCTCCCTGTGCCCGCATCACCAACCCATCCTTCACGAACCTTTGGACTCGATCAAGCCATTTGCTGTGGTCGAAAGTCTCCAGGTGTTTGCGATAGAGAAAGCCAATCGGGCCAAGCACATGTGCCTCAGGGTACGATTCGCCCACGACGTGGTCTTCCATACGAAAATGCACACGCAACGTCCCGCAGTAGCCTTCTCTTCCAGTACGAAGCGTAGTCTCAAGATGCTTGTCCAGGGCGCTTATATTGGAATCGTCCAACCACGTACAGCCAAGGACAGAAAATGCAACGCTCGGATTTTCGTTGCAGTCCGGTCGGTACTGGAGCACAACGAGCATGGCGCGTTTGGAATATGCGAAATTGTCGAGCCCTCCTGCCAGAGTTATCGCAGAGATAAAGGCGTTTTGAAACAAGCATTCGTGTACCTAACGTCCGAGTCCACCTCAGAAAACTCGCCGGGGAGGAGAAACACGACGACTACCTCGATGAAGTCCGTCAAAAGCCTTTTACGAATGAAAAACGGGGGGAAGGTGTCCGAAGACGGGGCGTCAGCCATTCTAGCAACAGTATTCTTGCGCATTTGACAATACATCCTTGTCGATCTTTGGTTCACCACCACGATGCAAGGCAGAAAAATGAAGAGTCCTACTTGTGCAACGGCCACGCTTTCGTTTGACATTCTTTCGAGCAGAACGAAGCTTCCTAAGATCCACAGTCTACAGTGTCCCTTGACAGCAGCAGAAACTAAAAAACGAGATCCACCAGAGATGAACAGGCGCGGCTCTAAAGTTCACAAATGTGAGAGCAGCCTGTGTGTTCGAGTTTGCGGACCGGAGGCTGCGCTCGTTGTAGACACCGATAGGTTGCACGATGACAAACTGCAATGCGGACATGATTTTTGAATCCTGGTCATCGTTCGTATTAAAAACTCACATTGGCCTGCGCTGTTTGTGGCCGAAAAAATGAACGACTTTGAATCTCAAACATCGATACACTGACCATTGGCTTGCTAAACAGCATAGAGAGAGATGAGTGGAAGTTGGACTCCGAGTGGAGGTGAGGGTAGAGAGGTACATACGGCGGATTCAGATCGTCATGTCGCACAAGTGTTGGTGGTAAGTAGCGTCGAAATAGAGAAGGGACCTTGAAAGTCAGTCCTTCACAATCCCTCAGGCTTAAGTACTGTTTTACCGAGTCACGGGTACTAGTTGAAGTGACGCGTCGAAAGCTTGGTTGGCTGTGTGGTACCAGGGAGCGCAAGCCTATGGAAGTCAAAAGTGGTTCGATGTGCGTTTAGTGCTAATGTACGTCGAACGAAATGAATTCCTTTGTAGCTCGCTGAGATGAAAATCAATCGATATTGAATGAAGATAGAACGGAACTGTGCGAAGGTACATTTCCATAGTGCCCAGAAACCTTGTAACTCCGAGTCCTGAATGCGAGATTCATTCAAGTGATGCATCTTCGAATGAAATATGAGCCGCGCAATGCGAAAATAAATTCAGATCGAACAATCGACGTACCTTACTCTTCGCTTCAGCCAGGGCTGAAACTGATCATGGCCGTACCCGCCGGACGAACCGATACCGATATCGTTGTGAGCGATGGAAGGCCACTGGCAAGAATATGGCATTGCAATGTTGTGTCTGGAGAGGCGTCCGTAACGCGTAATCCCTCCAAGGAACAACCAGATCTCGAGAACAAAGAGGTGAGGGTGTCAGTGGCGCTCATACCCAGCTGATATCGCGAAATATTCAAACGACGAAGAGCCGGGGCGACAAATCCATTTATGACAGCGAATTCTTCGCGCTCTGTCTCCGGCGTTGTGATAACGAGCGATTCTAGGTGCGGTAGCTGGATTTCTTCGGGTATGAAATCGTCATTGATGACTATATCCAGCTCACAATGCACCAAGTTGGGAGTACATTGTAGAATTGGAATGCATTCCTCCGGGAATGCTCGTAGCAACCCCAAGGAGGTCAACTGGCTCCAGGGTAAGATAACGAACGCCGGCGCGAAACCTGCGAGGACGGCTGAACGGAGGAGGGGTGCTGGTCCCAAGACGAGAGACGTTTGACTGCCGTCCTCATGCTCCGAGTTTAGAACCAGTTCCAGATGGCAAAGCAAAGGCATCGTTTCCGTCAAAGAAAACATGTGGTCGATGAGGGGAATCTCGATCTTGAGATACTGCCAGCGCTCCCGCTGAGAAACTATGCTCGAAAAAAGCTGCGGCGTAGCACTTTCAGTACCTATAACCTTGAGCTCGATGGAAAGAGGACCGTAACGGGCTCGACTAATCCATGTCTCAACGAACTCTGTGCGGCGGGAAATGACCGTGGGGTTACGCCGCGGCCAGAACGAAAGTCCGATGGCCCTCCATAGTTGCGGGATCGAGAGGGCAATCACCCTCCATTTGGAGCAGATGTGAGTCAGGAGAGTGGGTGAGAGTCTAAGCGTTCCCGAAATTGGGGGGCAGATTGGGTAGGGCGGCAAGGTTTGCTGAATATCTCGGAGACGATTTCGTTAGGCAGGTTCAGTACTGGGTACTTGTATGCTTCGAGTTCATCTTGTACCAAACATTTTTCTTGGTGCAGCGCGACAAGACGCCGTTCAAGATCGGCAATTTGCGCATGAAGTGAGGCAAGCTGCTCCCTCCTCGCTTGTAGCACACTCATGGAAGGCTACTGTACAGTCAGGATGCTGTTGTATGATCCCGAAATGCGGTTTCTGACCTGGATGTTCTGCGCACGTTAGGAGCACTCAGTGAGCGCTAGTGACACGGGTGTCACATATGTGACGAGTTTGTCACCGACCGGGAAGTGACGGGCCGGTTTCCGAGGCCTGTTGAGTGGTGTCCAAGTCGACCTCTTTGGCACAAAATTCCCCGTTTACATTCGAAACCGTGTTATATACAAATGTAAAGTATAGTGGAAATTTTGTGAGAAGGGCTGGGACGTTCTCAACAACTGCCAGGTAAATATCGAGGGCATCGACTGAAACGTATCATCATCCAGTTGCTGAGCCTAGAGAAGGGAATGAAGGCGTCGGCAAACCACACGGGATCGTAAATGCTCGAGAAGTCGGGATAGTACTTTTTTCGTGATCTCTCGACATATCAACGCGCGCGTGAGTTACATGACGAGGTGAGAGACAAGTAAACTCGTTGGACTCACCACTCGTCTGTAGATTCCTCGTACATGTCCCTTTCAAGGCTGCTTTCGGAAGTATCCTCTGACGCAGAGATACCGATATTGTCGCAATAGACGGGAATGCGAGCGAATATTGTAATTGCGTTACCAATGGAGCAGCGTCGATTGATGTGTAACTCTTCAAGATTACACTGAGACCTTGAAAAGAGATATTGAAGAGTTTCGATGGTGGTTCTCCCAAGTTGATCTTCAGAGACCTCCAAGCTGCGAAGTGAGGGAGTGACGAGGGAGCTGATGAAAGGATGTTCATAATGCTCTTCCAATGCTTTCACGACCAGTGACTGCAATTGCGGTAGGCGAATCTCGGGAAGGGTAGTGTCGGAGTCGGCCGGAAGCATGGCGATCTCACAGTGAGTGAGATTGTGGTAAGTTGCAATACATGTGGACACTCGTCTGGGAATACCCTCTTCAACCCCAGTGAAGTCAACTGGTCCCAGGGCAAAACGATGTACGACGGCGCGAACCCGGACAGGACAGCTGAGCGAAGCAGGGGTACTTGCTCTAATGAGACAACTTCCGACGACCGCGCTAATAGTAAATCCACGTCGACATGACGAAGTCGAGGCATTGGGGCCGATGAGTCCAAACATGGGATCAAAATCGCTGACATTGATTTTGAGATACTCCCAGCGCGCCTGTTCAACAGCCAATTCTGAGATTTCCTCCCGGGGAATGGCAGAATCGCTCGTCCCGGAAATTTCGAGGGAAAGTGGACAAAGACCTGCTCTACTAAACCAGGTATCTGCCAGCTGAATTTGGGGACGCAGACCTACAGCGGTCATCCAGAACGCGATATGGACAGCCCTCCATAACTGTGGGGTAGTCAGCGCTATTCGCCTCCATCTTGCGCAGATCTGGGTTAACAAAGTGGGCGAAAGGGGTCCCTCGATTTGGAGGACGCGACGGGTAAGGCGGTACGAATTGGATGAATATCTCGGACACAATTTCGTTTGGAAGTTCCAGAACTGGATACTTGTACGCATCAAGAGTTTCCTGTACCAGAGCCTTCTCGTCACGTAGAATAGCAAGGCGTCGTTCAAGGTCAGCGATTTGGGTTTCGAGGGCAGCCATGTGCTCTCGCTCGACTTGTAATGTGCTCATGACAAGCTGTGTGATTCGGACCGTTAAGCTCCATTTAGGCCAAAATCACCCCCGTTACCTGTATTTTCCCAACGTGAGCTGCAGCGCGCACCGGGGGGGTTGAGGCTGGTTGGAGGTCGTGGTTCAGGTTAGTTACGTCAAACAGCGTCACATCTGTGACTGATGAAAACTCTCTTGCAATTGACCACCACAACTACAAGTGGGATAGTACACGACTGAAAGGTGAACAGGAAATTCTCCAAAATACTCTGCGCTTAGAAGTGACTAGCGATCACGCTGGCCGCACTTCAGGCAGATCGTCTATTAGTGACTGAGCTAGACGTCGAAACCCGCGATTTGGAGCACAACCGAGCTCCCGCGACATTGGGCGCTGGAAAAGCACTGGCCCAGGAGCGACTTGACTCCTACAAAGTTCCCGGTGCTTACTCTTCCCAATGAGATTGTGTCCCTCATCTTCGAGCACTGTGCGCCAATATATCCTCAAACGGCGGATCTTGCAGGGATTCATTTACCCGTCCCTCTTACGCATGTTTGCTCCAAATGGCGGCATATTGCCTTATCTACTTCAGCGCTGTGGAGGACTTTGTCAATCAATCTATCCTATCCATTTCACACGTCGACGACTCGGAGACCGCCGACTGCTGCTAGGGTCGAGACCTGGCTTGCGAGGGCTCCTTGTCAGCCTCTCTCCATCGACAATCGTTGACGACTTCGAGGATCTTCCTCCGGAGGTCTATGAGGCGGTGATATCCCACCGCGACCGCTGGGAGTACTTTTCACTGCAGATCCTCGAGTCGCCGCCGGATGATATCTTTAACGGCACAATGCCTTTACTTCGCCGTCTGTCCCTCGAACGCGATTTCCGCTCAATAAACTCCATTGCCTTCTCGGACGCCCCTCTGCTCCGTGAAGTTACACTCTCCAATGTTTCACCCTCCAGCATACAGTTACCATGGTCACAATTGACCCAGCTGTATCTCTCGTCATTATTTCCAGAGGAAGGAATCCAGATTCTAAGCCGGACGACGAACCTTGTTCGCTGTCAACTTTTTCTCGTTGGCAACGGTATCCCTGACATAAGTACCAGCCCGAAATCCAGCTTCCACAGTTGGAGACCCTCATCGTCGACTGCACATCCCCAGGTCTGGGCCGTCCGACCCCGGGGTACCTCGCCACATGTATCGTTCCTGCGCTCAAGTACCTTCAGTCCCCTGAAGGCTACTTCCGGGCGGCTCATACCAGCTCGATTGATGTGCTTTCCTCTTTCATCTCGAGATCCGGCTGCAAACTTCAGCAACTCCACCTCAAGGACTATCATTCTCTACCGCCCAAAATTTGGCTCGATTACCGCACTGCTTTCCCTTCGATTACCAAAATCTCATTGAATGAAACCTTTGTGTGATTCAGACGCTCCGTCAATTGTGCGTGTCGTTGCTCCGCGTCAATCCGCGTCTAAATCTTGTTCTAACGAACGTCGCTAGCCCATTCTAGACGCGCCACCAGGCCATGGCGCGAATACTCGCACTGCGTCCAGCTTCGTCAAGTCAAAAAGTATACTAGTTAATTTACATTTGGGGCGCAGTTGGCGCACTATTTCGAATGTCGTAGACTACATCGTATATATATACGTATATACAGAAAGACCATGAAATCATAAAAAGATGCCGGTGCGTTAGATCGAAAGCGATATCAAAGCAAGTACGTAGGTACGGTGCACGTAGGCGTCGTCAGTATGTATGTAGGTAGGTAGCGTATGAGCAAAAGAAATTGCAGTTCGGAATGTGCAAACCATGAAACGTGAAACCAAAGAGAAAACAAGACCCAATATGAAAGTGGCCAGCCTTGCGCTAGCTATAATAAAGTGGTGCTCCTTGTATGGCGGACATACGGGCTTGAGTATGTCGCGCCAAGATTCGGTGAATACCTCCCAAAGGACTTGCAGCGGCATA
Source organism: Favolaschia claudopus (assembly GCA_037176885.1). NCBI lineage: Eukaryota > Fungi > Basidiomycota > Agaricomycetes > Agaricales > Mycenaceae > Favolaschia > Favolaschia claudopus. The sequence continues at coordinate 2,354,280 of JAWWNJ010000005.1, forward strand.
CGGACTGACATACCCTGGCGCCATGGCCGGACTCATAGCCGGATACGCCGCCGTCGGGCTCGTGTACGCCGTGGGCGGGTAGACCGTGCCAGTCCCAGGAGTGAGGTACAAAGGCGGCAGCGGCTGCCCCGTCGGCGATGTCGTCGAGTATGCGACGGGTGTGCGTGGACGGCTTGGCGGGAGCGACCGGTATGGCGAGCCCTGGACCTGCGGCGACACATAGGGTGACGTGTACGATGCCAGTGCGTGGTGGGGTAAGGGGCTGGTGTACCCGGCGGAAAGATTAGTGTAAGAGCCGTACGGCGAAGGCGTCCCGCCCATGACAGCTGCCTCCGGCGCCAGGTACCCCATTGCCTGACAGTACGTTTTGGATAGGTACAATAGCCCCTGGACCTGGCCGGGGCCGGTCCTCCTCCTCCTCCTCCTCCTCATCAGAGTCGGAATCGTCGGAGTGAGGTGGGGTGTGGAGGTAAGTGACATCGTCGTCGAGATTGACGAGCGCCCAAGCCAAGGCGACTGGTGCGAGGATGTTGGAGGCGAAGGCTTGCGACCCTGAACGAGTAGAGAGTCGTCGTTCGAGGCTGTAAGAAATGAGCGTTAGCTTTGGCATTATTAGCAATGAGGTAAGCGACCCACCCATGCCACGTCGCTTCACCGTCATCGGCTACAGGCAGAGCAAGTTTTCTCTCCCTGCCGCCCCTAGGGCTCTTGTCCTTGGTCTCGTTCTCATCCAAAAGTACGATAAGAATCTTGTCTTCGTCCTTAGGGCGGGCGGCCTTGGACATTCGACTGCTTCGGCTTTTGTGACTCCTGTTGGAGCCTTCGCTACTTGCGCTGCTTTCGGAAGCCGTGCGTCCGGGAAGCTGGATGGGAACGCAGGCGTTGTGCTGGCAGGCGTTTCTGTGGGCAACAGGTTATCAACGTTGGGCTAAGAAAGATTTCAAAATCTACAGACCTTGGGGACGGGGGACCGACGGAGGGGCAACGAACGCCACGCCTTCGCGCAGAGGAGAGCTCTTGGTTAATTGCATCTTGAGAGGTGGATCGACAACGGAACCTAGCATATCAAATCAGTATGCCGGATTTCGAAAAATCATCACTGCCACATACCACGGTCGGAGGACCTATGAGAACAGCACAAGACAAGAGGAGTCAGTATTGGCATCGAAGAACGCGGAAAGTAAAGCAGATATTTGACAGGAAGGGGCAGTTGTGGATGTTATAGCACCCAATATCTATGCGCTCGTGCGATCCCGTGCTTCAAAGATAGCTAAATCCACTAGTCACCATTACTCCACGAGGAGAAAGGCAAGACACGAAAACAGACAAGACAGGTAATGCGCCGCACGCAGGACGGCAAAGCAAAGGAACGAAATTCGAGGGAAAACAAGAATAGATACGCACATCGACATGGACATCCTATCGTTAGGACTGAAATTCGTCACATGCAAACCCACTGCGAAAGAACGGTGTTAGCATCGTGCAACCGAGCGAAAGCAAAAGCAAGAGAAACGCTAGTTGAGGGAAAGTACTCGGTCATGGGGCATGCACCTCGTACAACCATCTTCCCGCGCAATGCAGACATCGACTGGTGAGTCGCAACGCCTCATTGCAACCTCGTGCCGCCCAATCTACACTTTAGCAGCACGAAAGCAAGCTCCGGATGCAGTCCGTATTCATCCCCCTCTTAAAATCTCGCCAGAGCGTGTCCCCACGGACGCCTTCAATGCCCTCACAACTCGAGAAACCTCTGCCTTCAACGAAAAGCATTCGTCCCAATGGAACCCATGCCTGCATCCTCGAGCTCTGCACGCATCCGCGCGCTCCACATCCCCGACTCTCTCCCGCCTCCACCTCCACCTCCACCTCCCACCCCCTTCACCTCACCTCCACCTCCAAACGACATTCATTAAAAAAAAACCACTCACCCCGATTCCCCAACGGCACACCCCGCACCATCCCCAACAACGGCAAACTCGTCACACTCGTCAAGCTATCCACGCTCCCGCGATGCGCGCCCATGGGCGGGCGCTCGGTGTTGATCGGGAAGGACGAGGGGAGGGGGTATGATTGATTGTTATTATGGTTGTTGTGGGGCGACGACGGGGAAGGGGTCGGAGACGGAGCGCGCGGCGGGCGGGGCGGTGAGGCTGGTGAGTAAAGATAAAGAGTTAGCCGGGACAGGAATGGTGAGTAGATAAACCCACTTGTTCTCGCCGCCGCTTTTGTGGTGCTGGTGCTCGTCTTTCGCCATTTGGGCGAGCAGGGGTGGAAGACGAGGATGGGGTTGGGGGTCGGTGGGGGCGCGAGCTGCAGGTGAGATTAGATTAGTGGAAATTGGGACCAAGAGGAAGGGGCGAAAACGAGCATCCCAGCTCCCTCTCCGGATAGTGCACTCCTCGCTCTCCTCGCCCCCCTCATCCAAGAAGACCTCAAAACCAAAGCAAAACTCACTCACCCAACGCCACCGCCGACGGCCCCCCATGGCCATGATCATCCACATTCCCACTCCCATCCGGCGCACAGACGGCGCCTTTGATCGCGCGGCTAGGCGGAGGAGTCAGTGATGTGTATGTGTGTAGCAGAAGGAGAGGAGAAAGAGGACGGGAGAGTGAGAGGGAGGAGACAAGAAAAGGGAGACAAGAAAAAGAAGGGAAGGGGCAAAGGAAAAAGGAAAAAGGAAAAAGGAAAAAGGAAAAAGGAAAAAGGAAAAAGGAGGGAACGGGCAAAGACGCGGAGGTCGTGCAGGCAACCTTAACATCAAGGTTGCTCTTGTCTTGCAGCCCATCCTCGGCGCATCGTTACCTCCTCCTCCCTCCTCCCCTCACCCGGCCAAGTCGCACATCGTACACCAAACAGAACAGAACAACAAACAAAACAGAAGAACAGAACATAACAAAACAAAACCGAGTAACTCACCTCGCCCGCCTCCACTCCCCATCCAACACCTCCTTCACCTTCTGGAACTCGTTATCGAGGAATCCCTTCCGTCGCGAGCGCCCGGTGAGCTCGACGGGTTTCTGTGGGCGATTAGCGTCGTGCCGCATCTCGGTTGGGGTTTGATGAAAAAAAGAGGAAGAGAGGAAGAAGATGGAGAGAGGAAGAGAGGAAGAGAGAATGAATGTAGGCAAAGAATGGGACGCGATGCGAGGTGAGGAAGAAGAAGGAATGAACGTGAAGAGATCAAGGACGACAAAAAGCAAGCATGCCACGCTCGCTATATGATATGAAGACAGACATAATCCAAAAAAGGGTCGGTGCGTGCCCAATTGGTTAATTATGCGCAACGTAAACGCCCTAATTGCAACGTGAACGACGCTACGCGCCCGTCCCGAGGGCCCGTACCCCCACACACGCACGCGCCTGTGCGCCGTATAGGCAAGCGATACATGTACATGCACGCACACCCGCGCTTTTGGGGTGCATTCCCGTCTTCAGCTCGAAGCGACATCGGCTGTTTCGCGCCGTAAGCGCTGCGGCAGCTGTGCATGCACGATACGATGCAGAAGACCCTGGTTAGGGTACAAGGGTACAGGACCGGGGGCGGGCATGCACGGCGAACGGAGGAGAGAACGAGATTGAGGTTGAGATTGTTATGGGATGGGAGATGGATAACGAGACAAAGGGATGACGATGAAGACGCACGAGGCGTCTCGTCGACGATACCAAAAATACGAAGCGTCGAAAGTGAAAGAAGAAGATAGATAAATGATGGATGGATGAACGATCGAAGAAGACAGGAAACGCGTCCAGTCGAGATGAAGATGAAGATGGAAATGAAATTGGCGAGCGCCCCAGAAAAAAAAATGTAAGCGAAGAAGCGAGACACTCACGGTCTTCCCGCGCCAGCTCAAATAAAGGTCCACGACGCGCCTGCCCGTATTACCCGCCGCGCTTCGTGGCAGCGCAAACACCACTGGCGGCATCGTGCGCTTGAGTTTCTTGTCGAGCGCCTGCGGGTCGGCGGCGGCGATGTTGGGGAGGGAGGTGCTTCGCGTGGAGTTTGCTACGCCTGGGGGGAGAGCAAGCGCCAGGTTGCTGTTGCTGGCTTGCTCTCTGCATGCGATGAGAAGTTTGTTAGTTTTTTTTTTGAGTGGCAGCATGACGGAATAGATAAGAGACAGACCTCACGAATTTTCTGGCAAAACGGACTGCGTCCTGGCCGGTAATGACGTCGAACTCGGACTTGGTCGGGCTATTGGCTTTGGCGAGCGATGAAGGAACTCGGGAGAGTAAGCGGCGACGGTGGTCTTGTCTCCGTCGTGGCTTCGGCTTCTCCGCCGTTTGTCTCGATCGTCGCGGTCGCGGTCTCGATGGCGCCTGTGCCTGTCTTCACCGTCTGAGTCGTAGTGGTGACTATCGCGATCCCGGTCGCGCCTCGTGCTCCTCCTCGTCTTCTCCCTGAGACTCTCCGTCGAGTCCTTCCTACTCCGCGTCGATTCATATTCATGCCTGCTGCTTCTCGTCGAATCTTTTCTGGTCCTCGTCGACGTCGACCCCCGCGCTCCCTCTTCCTCTCCCCATCCTCCCTCCTTCTCCCTTCACCCTCTCTATCGGAATTGCCTTCTTTCTCTTGCACCATAGCCATGTCGTCAAAGTTAGAGTCGGGTGGAGACAGCTCCCGTCGGTGGTGCGCTCTAAATAGCGCAGAGTAGCCCAAATAGTAAGTGTAGACCCGAAGTGTTTCAAATTAGTGGGTCTGAGAGCAGCCACTCGAGCGCGAGAGTAGAGCAGTGATGTAGGAGAGAACAAGGCTGCTATTGTATCATGAGTGATCTGTCGTCGCGTAAAAAGACAAAGCAAGAGTACAACGCCGCAGACCCGGCAATCACCGGTCGGGGTCGGCACTGGGTCGGCGTGGGTGCAACCTGCCTCATGCGGTCATCAGGCTGTTGCCACACCCCCGGCGTCGACAGCGGAAATGAACTTCCCAACGCAATCTAACCCTCCGAAGCGCGCAAATTCAATTATGGGTGCGTCTCAGACTCTTACTTTCGATTCGCGTGCTGAGGAAGTAAAGCATCGAATTAACTCGACTCCGAATCAGCAAATTCTCGTACAAATCAAGCGTGGCACTCAGGCTACAATCCGCAGAATCCAGATTCAAGTTGTTCAACAGTAAAAGATCGGTAGTTGCGCTTTGTCAATGCCAGCAGCTTGATTAGGCTTGATTGCACTCAGGCGTCGTGCTACATACAGTAGAGGTATTCTTAACCTGTTGCATTCAGCGCGCCTACTTAGTTTCATCCGTCTCGGCGATCTTGACAGCGCTGTAAGTATTGTCTCGTGTCGAACGCCGCACAGAAGGTGACATCCATATCCTTCCTACCCGTGTCCCGTCTTCCACCGCAGCTGTTACTTACTACAGCGCAAGGTTATTCTTGCACCATGATACTTCTCCCGACAGCGAGATAGCGACGGTCTAGATGTAGAGGGCAACGTTGGTGTGCTGCGGTACGACCGTGCTGGCTTAGACTGTATAGTTTGGCTCAGTAGCTAGGTTTATAATCCCGAGGGGGAGAGGGTGAGGTAAATCATCTGCTCGGATACTAGAAATTCAGAAGGACTGATACTTGATTTCTTCCGTAGACTGTCATCTCATCTCCGCTTTTGCCTATTTCGGACTCCTTCGTTGTTGTTTCGCGACGCATCGAAGAGAACGGAAGCACGCATCAAACACGCATCGGGTTCATGCTCATGCCGACCCCCGATTTTATGCCAGGTGAAGCAAACATACTTATATTTGCAGTTACTTTCTTCCATTCATCTCCGCCTTTGCCCTATTTCGGACTCCTTCGTTGTTTGGCGACAGTTCGCGACGCATTCGCTTGCTTTCCGAGGCATCGAAGAGAACGGCACGCATCGAGTTCATGCCTGTTCATGCTGACCCCGATTTTCTGCCAGCCTGAAGCAAATTCTCCTAGTCGGTTAACATCATGCGGTTAATAAACGAAAATTCAACAGCTCTGCCTGGACAGTAAGTGTGCTTATCTTTTGATGTTTATTGAAGATTTACCGCCTGCACGTGTAGAATCTAAGTAATCTCACGAGTCGGGCTGATGGCCCAGGCCGACGATGCCGTCAAGTAATAAAGTCTCACTGCAGTCGCACATTACTACTGTAAGTCATTTACTTTCCGGGTCCATCTAATCCGAACCGTCTTCTCTCTCGCAAAGGAATTTAAGGATTTCAACATGCGATACGCGAGCAAAACTGGTGGCCCACCGACCCTCGTTGCGGTACGTGATACGCATTCTAGGGCAGCTTTTCCTTCCTTCCTTCCATACTTACTTCCAGTAAGTAAACTTGAAATTGCTTTCTTCCTTACTGGACTGGCATCTCCGCTTTTGCCTATCTCGGACTCCTTCGTTTGACTTGTTTCGCGACGTGTTTCCCGAAGAGAACGGAAGTACATGCCCGACCCCGATTTTGATCAGAGTCGGGCAATGCCCCGACCGATGCTGTCAAGTCATAAAGTCTCACTATACCACTCACTCACATTAACGGTTTCATCCACTTTAGGCCGTCTTTCCTCTCGTGGGAAGGAAAGGATCTCAACATAGGTTACGCGAGCAAAACGTGGAGATCCGCCGACAGTTGTTGCGGTGCATGATTCACATTGTATGGCATTTTACTTACCTTTTTCTTCAGTCTGAAGATCAATCACAAAGCAGGCTATACGTGTTTGTGAAGTTCACTCCGAACACTTGTACATCAAAGGACAAAATAACATGAGAAATAACGATGAACTCCAGTAGCTGCAAGCATGAAAACACACACACATGACCCCTCAATCTCGGGAAACCGCTCTCGAGAATTCACTGACGCCTTCTCCTCCGAGTCCTCGTAACAAACCCTACTAGCTAAGTTCAAGTTCCTCTGGCAACGAACACCCCGACCTCTCATCAAACCCTTCAGCGCATCCACAGACCCAAAAAAGCTTCATACACCAGCAAATTCCCAGCGCCGAAATACAGTCGACGTCAATACTTAACAGGGCTTGAAATTGCGCCTTGAGGCAGCCTGGCTGGACTCGGAGCGACGGAGTCTGTGTGGACTTCGAGTTCTGTATCGATAAACAATGGCTGCGGACAGAAGTTATTATTTTTATCGTCATTGGAATAAAAAAATGTATGAGCTCCCACTTCTCCTACACTGTAAAATGAGATTCTGTTCAAATCACTCCCAAAGCGCAACATATCCTGCCCAATATGGCAAGATCCGAAATATCCGAAATCCATTCTCCGATATTTCCGAAACATCGTTCTTCCCCTTCGCCGCCACGCTGCTGCCATAGCCCTCAGCGTTGGCCACCCCAAGCTAGAGGGTACGCCGGTATCAGCATTATGACTCCGCCAATTCAGTTACTGGGCCAGTCCGAACTGGAGGCAGAATCCCCTTCGGCACTTCGTTCTCGTCTCGCGGAGCTCAAGGAAGAGGCCATCGCTCTCAAATCCCGCATGGAATGGGTGAGGGCGGAGCAAAAACGAGCTCAAACCGCCCTCGACTCTTTCATATACCCGATTTTAACCCTTCCGACCGAAATCACGTCCGAAATATTCACCCACTACGTTCATGAACCCCGCATTGGTCGTCCTCGTTCGTATAACGAGTCTCAGAGTCGCGGACCGTTACCATTGGCGGGCGTATGCCGAACTTGGCGAGACGTCTGTCTTGCCAATCCCTCGTTGTGGGCCACCCTCTCAATATATCCGACTCATTCCTGGCCCGTCGATGCGTTTCTCCGCCTTCTCAAGAGCTGGCTAGATAGGGCAGGCAATCATCCCTTGCATCTCAGGGTATTCCAGAAGGAACAGCATTTCTCGTACGCTACCGAGATATACACACTGGTATCTCGATACTCCTCCACAATCCGCACTTTCGACGTTGCGCTGGATCAGCCGCACTCCTTTCCGAACGCGGCATTCCAAGGCTGTCTTCCTCTCTTGACAAAGCTACACGTCAAAATCGCTGCGGTCGGCTACAGACCGGACAGAATCACAGCGTTTGCTGACGCTCCCAAACTCCGCGAGGTCGGTTTATCTGGTGCTTCGTTTGAATGGCTCGCATTGCCGTGGATTCAGCTGACAAAGTTGGAACTTGCGTCCCTAACTGTTTCGAACTGCTTCAAAATCTTGCAGGAAACGACAAACCTCCAGTTTTTGACGATAACAACTCTGACCGCTGATCGCGTAGAGCCGACGCTTTCGCCGCAGCTAACACTTCCTCGCCTTCACTCCTTTATCTTATATTATACAAACCGTCCCCTCCTCAACATCCTCACACTGCCCGCACTGCGATACCTTTACATCGGCTCTCTGGGGCAAGAGGATGTTCCGTCGTTTCAGGCCCTCAGCACTCGATCCGAGTGGCCACTCCAAGCGATACGCATTTGCAGATCATCATCGAAACCACTCGTCCTCTGCCTTCGTTCTGTCCCCTCTGTCACAGACGTCGACATAGAAGCACCTTGGGATTTTCGCGAGGCGTATACCTTCGGATACAGGGCCTTCCTCGCCGACAATTCTCTTCTACCTGCCCTGCGAAGTTTCACCCTTCGGCCTTTCTCGTCCGAGGCTATCAGAGACTACGAAGTCGCAGAAATCGTGGAATTCAGGTCGAGCGGGTCTAATGAAGGAATAGCAAAGCTGGAAGTTTTCCGTCTGATCTGCTCGCGAGAGGTGCCGCGGCAGTTCATGAAAGTGGTCCGAGAACAACTACTTCCCTTGAAGGATGCGGGTTTGAAACTTGCTATCATGTATGAACCATTGTCTTCTTTCGCAATATGATTCATCTCAAGGGACACCTTGTTGCTGTGTTTTGCTCCAAGTACGTCAGGCATGTGTCTTTAGTAAGTGGTATCGTGTTGAGTATGTATAAACTCTATGAAAATCTGTTCCATTCAAGCAAGATCGTCCTCGCAATCAGTACGACCTTCGTCTTCGTCTTCGTCCTCGTCCCAGACCACCATATCTTCCAAGAACGGTTCGTCAACGTCCAATGCAGGCATGATAATCCAACTGCAGCAGAATGTGGTCTGGGAGGCCAGCGCGGAGTTCTCCGCGATTGCGGGTGATGACCGCATCTGGTATGCAAAGCTGCTCTAGGGTGCAGCCGGATCGCGATATCAGCGCCGTGATGGACGAGATTATTTCGGCGGGGGTAAAGAAACCGCGGCAAAGTTGGAGCTTTTTTAAGGTGGGAGCAGTTAGCGAAGACATAGAGCCCAGGTCTGCGCGGGCAGCAGGGTGGGCCCTCGAAGATTAGACTTTCCAAAAATTGAAGGTGCATGTTCGGGAAAGCTGTCGACAATTGTTCAGTGGTCAGAAGACGATTACCGTCATTAACGATTGACTCACTAGATCGAGTCTGTACCCTCATTGTGCTGCCCGAAACGATGCGCGAAAGCTGTGACTCTGAGGCGACAGTGTACGATGTTGACTAGCCGTCTCAGGACAGCTGCGCATTGCTCAACAGTGATCCATTTTATGGATAGAACTGTGAGTTGAGCCCAAGGGAGTGCGGGCCCGCCAAAGTTGCCTGGGCCGTCGCAAAGTATCGAGACCTTTCGAAGGAGCGGCGCGACCATCGGCTTTGAGTTGCCCTCGTCCAGTCCGCGGGTGGAACCGAGTTTGAGAGTGCGCAGAATGGGGAAAGAATGGTCTAGGAACTGCGGGGGAGCGAAATCGTGTATCTCCAAATGTTCCAGTCGTCCGCATTGGTTCTCGAGAGCCTGAGCTAGCATGGCGTCTGCAGCACACGCTCGGCTTTGCAGGTTCATCGAGAGTGGGCATGAGCGAGCAAGGACGAGTGAGGTCATAAAGAGGTTAACTGCATGTGGAAGCGCAGCTTTGTAGTAGCTAATCGGAGGACCTAATGAGATTGCCCTCCAGAGACCAGGGGTGGCGAACGCGATATTCCTCCATTTCCGGCATATATGGCTCAGGACCAGCGGTGACCCGCGACCAAAGAGCGGAGAGCATTGTGGGTAGGGTGGCATGAATGCGACGAAGATTTCGGATACGATTTCGTTGGCAAGGTTAGGACGGGATATTTGTATCCGTCGACGCGATCCTGGAGCTTCCTTTGCTCTTTTCGTAGAAGCTTGATAGAACGCTTGAGATCCGCAATTTCTGTGTCTATATCCGCCAGACGAACACGCTCTTCTCCCAGAGCACCCCAAGGTCGCGGTAGATTCGGCGCACCACCCGCGGCAGTGGCGGCACCCAGAGCATCGGGCTTTTGGTGGCGTGAGTCGGACGACCCAGTGCAGGGGGGGAAAGCCGCCATAGAATGGGATTACAGCTGTGGTTGAGTCGAAACGGAAAGCCTAAGCAGTGAGCGCTAGTGAGCACTGGGTGAAGAAGAGTGAGGAGGTGTCACACTGAAAACGCGCACACGTGACGTGACAATTGACGCGTCAGCTTGTGGCAGCTTGTGGCCTCCTCCGACCAAATCGGGAACTTGAAGGAGTATCTAGCACGAACAGTATCCCTACGAGTGCTTTTTTGCTCACTCACGGCAGGAATACTAAGTCGCGGGCCGATTCATCAATCAATCTCAGACCCTCGATGCGATAAATACATCAGATATAGGTATGCTCTGATAATGTTGCACGGGCGCCGTATGTTACCGTGTCGGTATGCTCGGTCTCACTTGCACGGAGGGAGATTTCTACCTCAAGACAGCATTTGATGAGGGCCATCAAGTTGTTACCTCCGACATACTTGGTTCATCTTGCCTAATTGTCTAGTCACTCAACCTTAGATTCAGGAATATAAATATGAGCTCGAGGGTTCGTTGGACGAAAGATAGATTATGAAATGGATGGAAGTAGTAGACACGGAGTAAGCTAAGACACAACGCGGTTGAATTCTGGCATATAATCCGGTCCAAGAATTACCCCTTCATTGACAGTCCCATCCTCATCTACAGCAGGATAGCTCAGTCCACGGAATCTCAGGCAAGCGAAGAAAAAAAATTGCGCACATGAATTCCACGTCCTCACAACCGGCACAGTCTTCCTCAAATCCCGCAAATTAAGCGCAAACACCCGCCCATTGCGCACCGCGCTATGTTCCGTGACATACCCGCCATAGCCCGAGTGTCCGTTGAAGCAAATCGGGATCCCCGACGAGGCAGTCGCCCGCGCGCACCATGACTCGCCGTGGTCGTGTCCTGAGGTCACGGCGAGTACGGTACCGTGACCGGCGTCCATTTCGACGAGGGCGTTCCAGACTGTGTCAGTTCAAAAACAACGATTTATCTAATAGAATCTACTGCAACTCATACAAGGTAAATCGAGACCAGTGTACGTGTTGTTGAGGAATCCTTGCGTGGCTGGGTTGGGCTCGTCGTCGTGATCTCCAGCGCTGGGTCTGCATGAAGAAGAACAACAGTTGTTGGTTTTAAGGATGAATATATTTGCACTAAAAGATCACTTACAAAGGCGCGAGGATATCTGCCTTTTGAACCTGAAGCGCATTGAGACAGATCTGCGTTCGCAAAATCACACTCACTGGTATATGGACAAAAACCAGCGCAGGTGGGACTTCTTCCACTGATTTTCTTCTATATTAGTGTATGGCTACGCGAAAACGGTAAAAAAAAAAATTACAATTCGGGTCATCAGCTCATGCTGTTGTTTAATGTATTTCGGAACGGTTTTGTCATCGACCCAGTAGAAATTTGCGTCGATTGGAGTTGGGCCTGCGTCAGAGTCAACACCGTCTTGAAAAAACCTTTTCATCGTGCATACCCGATCCCGATGGATTGCCGCTCACAAACGAGCGAGAGTCAAAGAACCACATCACAACAGTCGGAATTAAATCTGTCTTTTTGGCATATACGGGGACCCCTGTAGGTATAAGAATCCCAATAACTCTGCAATGTGACATTGAATATTCACAGTAGTTTCCGCATCCATACGGTTTTGGGCCGACATCCGATCGAGTGTATGAAAGGCTTGAGTAGTGCCTCTGGCTCATACCTGCAGACAATTAGTTCTCCGAGTTCGTTCAAAAAAAGGGAAGTGGGGAGTACTCGATCTCCTCTTGATGATTGATTGCGAGCTATGGAGGTATTCATTGATTCAAGTCTTGGAAAATCAGGCTTTACTAACGGTATTATCGTGCTGGAAGACGTCTGAACGTGATACAAGAAATATTCAAGGAAATACTGACATTTCCGTGAGTGGACGAGAAAGGGATTTTGCGTGCGACGGTCGGCGCAAAGACTTGATCAAGATACTTCGTGGCATTGAATGCATACACATTCTCCCCTTCCAAAATATTAGCCCGACTGATTCGCAACCCCGATCCGAGTACTCTCACCGGTTATTAGGTCTCCGTTGAACACTCTGTCGCCGTCCGAAATTCGTCACAAAAGAAATTTCGAAGCAATGCCGAGTCCCCTCACACATAACTTGGCTTCTCCTGGTCCAAAATGTGCGAGTGGGCCCTTGAAGTATTGACATCTTGCTCAGGGCCCCATGTAACATCTTCCCCTTCGCCAAAATGCATGTCTGAGAACGACAAGACCTTGAAATTTCCTGCGCTATCGAAAGTGAGCTTCTTGTTGCCATTGAAGAGTCCCGCTTGTGTCAGGCTGGCTGCGAAGCTGTGGCCAGAGGAGCGGCAATGGCGCTCGATAGAAATGCGAGTACTCCCAAGATCATGGTCGTCGTGGTGCAATTGGCGCCGACAGAGAGGCTGACTCTCCGCGCACGTTCTTAAGACTTAGGATAGCGCGTGACGAAGCAAATTCGCAGCCTGAGGGTAGAGACGGAGAAGTCTTCGGATTTCGAGGGAGGTTTCGGAGGAGAAGCATATGAAGCAGCGAAAACGAATCAGGTTCAAGGCTCAACTTGAAACACCCTTGAAAGCGAAGGACAAGCGGTTTGCATCCGGGATCGGCGGGCCGGGACTCGGAGGATCAAAGAGATCAAAACGCGTGACGTCACGTAGGACTCGCAAGACATCGCGTTTCCCATTGGAGTGGCTTGCTAAAATCCAACGGAATAGATGTGCGGGCCAACCTGCATAGTTTGCCCGGTCGATATCGGACCACATGAGAGGTGCGCGGGGGCAACTTACATATCGAAGCCAACACTCAAGTCAACCATGGAGGAAAGAAGGACAAGGACGAAACAAACCTGCGCAACAGTTATATATCCCTTCACGCCCGACATCCGGGGCGTCGACCTTAATGCGGTAGCCCGAATTCGGGCGTGCCTTCCAACTAAAACCAGTCCCATGCCATTGACCGCTCGAGACATTCTCCTGAGCAATAACCGTCGCAGAATCCGCAAAAGCTTGGGTCGTCCATGATGTTCCATTCGGACATGTCACCCACAGGCGGGCAATCAAAATAGAGTCCTGCGTCGGGTTGAGTACAGGTGGGCCCTTCGCTCCGATGCAGGCGATTCGCTCGTGAAGATGATGACGACGGATGTGAGGCTGCTGGGTCGGTGGAGACGACTCGGACGTCAAAGTACCGTCAAGACCCGAATAACCAGACGTAAACTGAGCCCTGCTGGTGCCATTTTGAAGACTCGAAGAAGATTTGAATACTTCCCGACTCTGGGCAAAGGATACTGCCGCGAAGATGGGGAGAAAGTTTTTTGAACGCCATCTCAAATTCGCGATGAGATTGAGTTCCGATGATACTCGAGACTGAAAGGGAATTTTCTGGCTTCGAGTCGCCCCCTGGATGCGTCGTGCGATTTATAGAGTGCGGGTTACTGCATGGCGTTCGCGTACTGTAAGTTTGACTCTGACAACCCTTCCTGTCGAAGAGGGACGGAAAGTAAAGTCTTTCTGCCAGAAGCTGAGGCAAAAAGGGACAAACCATGGCCCAGTTCGTGTTTGACTTGCAATGACTTGGTAGGAAGAAGGAAACTGATCGCATGAACATGCAAAATCTTCGCGTAAGCTTGTATACGCTTTGCTCGGCTTGTGCGCCGAATATGTGTCGAGCAAGTTTCGTCAGCTTCAAAGGGTAAACTGATTACGTCACCGGCGCCCCTTTGTCCCTTTCAAACCACTTTCAACGAACAAACGCACAAAGAAAACGATCCCACATGTTTCCGTTTGTTTCAAAAGAGGAGGTCCTTTCCTTTGAGTGGAATCTCGGCCGATATTCTGTGTGAAAGCATCCGCTGATTCGTCTGACGGCCTCAAAAACATCGGTTTCGCAAACTCTTCCCTCGCGCGCACGCTGCCCCCCTGCCAGTGGCCACTTTCAACTTACATCTTCAAACTATATTTTTACATACCTCAGTGTTGCCTACTGCCACCATGGACCCTCTCAAGGTTTCAGATCTGACCGCCACCGAGGACTGGAGTGCCTTTATGCCGGATACGAAAGGCTACCTTTCACCTCAAGAGTTGAATTATGGCCCGAGTGTGCTGGCATCGAGGTAAGCAGCGTTAAACTCACTAGATATCGGCGCAACAGCCTTGAACTCATTCTTGTATGGGCAGAGTCAGCTTCAAAAGTTCACAGCGGAAAAATTCATCTGTGATAACGGCGCCACGTATCTCCGCCTCACCATCCAGTGGCCAGACGTGCATTGTACCCCGACTCGATAACATCTCCGGTGCGCTCGCCCCTTTGCGCGATGCATTTTGTTTGTGGAGATACAAACTCTCCTCCGGCGCAAATGCGCCACCGTTGATGTTATTCTCCCTTTTCAAAGGCCATCCAACTCGGGCACGGGAGTTTCAGGGCTACGACGCTGAGCTACTGTGCCATCTCGCACCGTTGGCAAAAGCCTATGGTTTCCAACTCTACATCACCGAGCTTCACTACTACCAGTCCGAAGAGGAGCAGTTTTGCCATCCGGAGTCAGAACATCTCGACGACTTTGACCCCGACTCGCCAGAGTGGAACTCGGAATTATCCTCCCGGCCGAAGGTGTTCTGGGAGTGGGACGAAATATTGGGTCTCGACGGGCGCAAGTATGACCCGCAAGTACCGGATGATTTCTGGGAGACTGCATTTGCTCTCGTAGAGAGAAATCCACTTCTCTATCGCGAACTCGTGGATCTAAGCTACGAAGAAGAACATGAACTCGTCAGCGACGTGGGTGAGTATTTTTTTGGACCTTGTTAACCGGTCGCAGTTTGACCGAAGTTCTTTTCTCAAGTCCTACTGGGCGACTGTTGAATACACCCAATGTACGTCTTTTATGCCAGCGCACGGTTGCCTTTCAACCTCACGTTTGATTCGCAGTTCGACGGGGATCTTATCTACTACTCATTCCCTGAGTTGATTGCAGACGATCCTATGTACATCGAATATTTTTTCTATTCTCGGATACGATAGATTATCTACTTTGAATCTTTGAGTATCATGTTATTCACATGAATGTAGTATAGAACGCGTGTCCTTTGCTTTCAACAATTCTCTGTATTCAAGCAACTTTTAATGAACAAACGCGCAAGAAAACGATCCCACATGTTTCGGTTTGATTCAAACAAGGACTTACTGTCTTCTGTCACTAAAACTTTGGACAGTATTTTGTGCGAAAGCATCACCGCCATTCGCTGAACGGTCCGACATTCTGTACTCCTAAACACAACACAGACCGAAGTATCGTCTACTCAATGAGCTTGAACTGGTCGAACAAAGCCACTCCATGTAACTCGGCCCTGTTCTCCCTGGTTCCAGGAGGACCAACAATCCATGCACTCATATTCCCAACAAAGCCCGCATACGCGGGATTTGGTTCGCTTAAATCACCCAAGACATTCACATCCACTTCCATCCTCGTCTCATCGCCGAGATCGAGAGAGATGTGGTAGCCAGTGGGATTCGGGGTGCTCATCACGGGCGGGTAAGAGCTGCCGATGGGCCGTACAAAAATGCTTTGGGGAGCGCAGCTGGCTGTGACGATTTGGTTGTCTTTGGCGACATATGCGGAGACATGTTCGACGCCGTTGACATCCAACAGATCGAACCAAACGAGGGAGTACGGGCCGAGACGGCCGTGGCCCCAATACCACGACGCGACGTGGGTTGTAAACGGTTGGTCGCTCCAATTCTGGTGGCGTCTGATCAGTTGAAAGGTTCAGGAAATAAGGAGGAAAACATCGCACTTTATCGTGATATCCAGAGCCTTCGAACGTGAACGCGGTTCCGTTGATTTCGAGGTTCACAATAGACGCGGCGTCAGGAACACCATTCGCCCATCCAATGTGTGGTCCGACTTGCAACGTCTCGCCCTCAACAACTGCACCGCAAGGCAGGTGAGCGGGAGCCGTCTATATTCAAGAAATAAGTCAGCTACGAGATGAGAATAGCGGGGGAATTAACGCACAGATTGCATGACGATAGAACCTTTGACGCCAACAGAGAGGGCATCGATCTCGATCGTATACGTTGAAGAGACCTTGGTCCATCTAAAACCGGTACCATGCCAGTCGCCGCTGGAATTAGCGCCTTCACTGGCAGTGGTGACTGTTGCGCTGCTAGCAAATGCCTCCGCCTGCGCGAGTGTGCCATTTGGGAATGAAACCCATATGCGGGCAGCGAGGACCGAGTCGGATGGATCCAACACCGGGAACGCGCGTTGGGAACTGGTAAAGAAAGTGACGATAACTGAGGCAAGGCTATCGGGGTCGGAAGACACGACGTTGAAGTACCACCACTCGAACGCGGAGGCGTTGATTGGGTGTACTTTGGGGGCGTCAAGCGGGGTCGATGTAGATGTGAATTGAGCGATGCTGGTTTTGTTTTGGATTGCGGAGGGGATTTGGAACACCTGCCGCTGCTGAGATGCGGAAGCTAGAGCCTGTAGCCCAAGAAGAAATAGAATTCGGCGCATACTTATCGGGGGGGACGCTGCAGCAGCCCGCTCTGCCTTTTATTCGTCATCGGCGGCGGGAAAGCGGAGATTTGCAATGGCGTCCATGGGACTTCCACTTAAACCCCGTGTGTTTAGAGGTCTGGTCAGGAAGCACCCATTCTGAGCTTTGGCGTCATGAATGATAGGATGCACATTGCTGCTGTTGAGGCCTGAGAGTGGACACTGTGGAGAGCTGGAGCGAAGTATGAAAGAAATGATTGAATTTAATAGCGATAAATTTGGGTAACGGGCGGCAAACTGAGCAAAGAAGCGATTGCAAGACTTGACTGTGAGTCTAGACGCGGAAGTTATGCGTTGAGCCTTCTCGCCGATTTGTAGTATGCCGGTTCGTCATGAGCCAAGACATATTTTCGCTGGGCATACTGACATTACAGTCACAAAGGAGGAGAATCGAGGAGAAGCGTAGAGCTGACTGGTAAAAAGTGGATGACGAGGCGGGAAAGTTTCTTTTTGGGCAGGGATCAGGCAGGGGTATGTGGGAATCGAGTCGTTTTGTGTCGTGGCTCTCTATGGATGTGGTTCCGGCATCGGATGCGCTGCTCGAATTACAAGTTTGCGTCGTCGATGGATGTGATTTGGGAACGGCGAAGGATATGGAGGCGGTCTGAGAGTCTGAGAGTGCAAGCGCTGAACTGAACAGTGCAGCTTTCAGAGAATATTCAATCTTAGGTGGCGCACTGCATCGACGATCGTCCACTCGGAGAATTCGACAGCCGCACTGGGGAATTTTGAGCGATGAGTCCGACTGGTTTGACAGAGTTCGGGGCATGTTCTTAGGAATGAGTCCAGAGTCGTTCAAGAGCACCTGTAGCAGATTTTGACGTTTGAGTCTTGAGAGTCGTCACAGTTGGTGCACGACTGGCGTGCTTTAGGGCCGGTCCGGTTCCGCGATCAGTGCCTGCCGACGCGTCTTGTCTCTCGTCATTTCCTTGTACCCTTGCTATGCTTCTGCCAGCAAGCTACTTTTCGCATTCTACTAGATCGATGCCGGTCTGCCCAGAAGACTACAAGACGAAGATCTAGGAGCTAGCCTCGAAGAACGAGGAACAAGGAACAAGGTGTAGGATTCACAAGTGCCGCCCACGCAAGTCGCAGAGAGTCGCAGAGTGCCAGTGATGATATAGAGCATTTGAATATGCACTATCGAATCTGGCGCCGAGGTATCCTGACTGTTGCAATTCAGCAACTTTCCCCGCGTCACTTCTGGTGCAAGGTTCCTACATGCTCGCGCTCACCTCTCCTCGATGACGGAACGGGGACTGGTACTTCTTCAGCATGCAAAGCGCGGTCGGCAGCCGCGGGACAGTCCGTCGTTATTACTGCAGCGGACGGCATTAGTAGCGGAGTTTAGGCACGGGCTACCCCTTTCACTCCGTCAGCGGGAGGTGTGGATTCGCAGTGCGGGTATGGGGATCAGTATTGGTCTTGAGTTCGTTCTCTTTCGTTCCTCTTCCGTCTCGGATGGGATGCTGATTCTTTCACAGGAGTGCATGACGTCTACCACTAGTAGTATTTTCCTAATACGACTCCTTTCACGCCCTGGAATCTTGTTCTCTCCGGGAGCGACGTGCATGCTGCGCAGCGCATGAACTTGGTACGACAAGATGCGGCGGCGGCACATGAGGAGCGCAGTCGTAGCGTTTGTGCGGTGGTGTTGGAGACGTTCGTCGCTCGCCGTTTGGTGCACGAACGGCTACCCTTTTCCCGGCGAAGCTGCATGCCTGTCAAGTCCGGTACAGTCGCTGCGGACTCCCTCATCCTCACACGTACAGTCCTTTTGCGATCGCGAAAGGAGCAAGTGCAAGCATTCTTTGCTGCCTTGTATTCATGCCTCCTCGTTCCAGGCCTGAGGGTTACGAGATGCGGGCATCGTTCCTTTCTCCGACTCGGACTCTGAACCAGATTCAGCCACCGTGCGGCTGTGCCCTCGCCGTTTACGCATCTCGCCTCCTCTCTCGCACCATCCCCTTCCTTCTTCGCCTAATCGCATCGGCGTCGATCCGTCTTCTGGTGTTCATCATCACGTCACTCCTACTTGACGAGTCGTTCTTGCTCCTCTCAGGCTCTCGCTACGAAACGCTGGGTGGAATAGGCTTCGAGGACAACGGAGGGGGCAACTATCTCGAACGTCATGTCCCGGAGATCCGCCAATGTGGGAGAGAGACAGACGCTCGTCCTCCTTCCTTGAAGATAGGCCATCGGTTATAACTCTCATGAGGGCATCCACTTGTTCATGTCGATGGATTCCACCTCATTATAGCTCGGGGCATTCGCTGCTCTAGCCCTCTCCCTCATTTTGTACCAACTCGGCAAGCCAACACCGCTACCGCTCATTCCACATAACAAGCTCGGTGACATTCCCTTCCTTACCAGGATGGCCAACGAGAAAGGCTCCATCACTTACGCCTTCGATGACACCGCTACGCGACTTGGTCCCCTTTCGCAGGTCATGGTTGGCCTCGGCACATCTTGGGCCAGCCGGATCTTGATTTCGGTGAATCCATCGTCATTCTTGCGGTAAATCTTCCAAGTGATCGTGCCCTTACTCTTCTCTGATCATTTGCGTATATCTAGGACTCGCAGGAGATGCACGACGTTCTCGTTAACAGTGCTTTGTACGTCTTCCTCTAGTGCTTGGATTCAGTCATGTACCTAGTTTGCACAGATTTGCTGCCACCATTTCACAGGGATTGCTGGCTCTCCCCACCAACGACCAGATCAGGCACCACAAACGCTAGTACGTCGCAATCGCTTCTTCATCTCGCTGTTACTCAGTAATTCGTGTCCGTAGCCTCCAAGCGCCTAGGCAGCAACCCAACGGACGTCATCGATGTCCTTAACGACCTCCGCCTCACCACCTTCGATGCGATCGCCTCCACCACTTTCGGCACCTCGTTCAGCGGCGTCCGAATATCCCTAGACTATCCCAAAGCCAACCCCACCGCATCCCCCTCCGCACGCCCCGAGATTCCGAAAATCGCGGCTGATCTCGGGACTCTATTCGACACCATTGGTGACGGCGTGCTCTTCCCCGCTCCACGCTTCCTGCCATGGCTGACGCGTACCTTCAATCGCAAGTGGCGGAAGGCGATCACGAGCACGCACGACTACCTGCTACTCAGTGCTAGGCAGGCTTCATGCGGCGCGCGCTCCGTACGCGTCGGAAGGTCGGGAGGAGGAGAAAGCCTCCGCTAGAAAAGCTTACAATGTCCTTGACATTGTCATGGAGCGCGAGCAGGAGGATCGGGAGCTGAGACGCTCAGTGAAGCGGAGATTATAGATGAGTTGACGGCCTTGGCGTTGGGCGGATCAGAGAGTGCGTGTCGTCCTCTCTACGCGTTTTTGATTCTGACCAGCAAACAGCTATCGCAAGCACGATGCAGTGGTGCGTCAAGATACTCTGCAAGCACCCCAACGTCCAGCGCAAGCTCCGCACCCAGCTCTTCACCAAACTCCCCGCCATCGCCGCCCGCCCACCAACGTTTACTGAGATCTCCGACTACGCAAACCTCCCGTACCTCCACGCAGTCCTGTACGAGATCCGCGTTGCTCGGGTATTCCATCCCCAAGGGCACGCAGGTGCTCATGCCCATTGGAATGGTGCAGCAGCTGGAGAGCGATGGCGCGAGGGATGTGACGGACGGGCTGGATGGGGTGCGGAGTGCGTCGAGCAAGCAGCGACGGAGGACGGGGTATTGGTCCTCGAAGGATGTGCATCCGTTTGACCCGGAACGGCGGCTGCGCGCGGATGGGTCGTTCGATCCGAATGCGGGGCCGTGGCTACCGTTTTCGTGCGGCTTCCGGAGATGCTTTGGGCAGAAACTGGCGGTGGGTTTGGGTTCCTCCGTCATCTATTCTCCTGTGTGCTGAAGTCGTTCTCCAGTTGCTCGAGCTTCGGCTATTTCTCTCCATGATCCAGGTCAATTTCTTCCTTGACGCTATTCCGGAGGAGATGAATACGTGGAAAAACCATGAGACTGCCACCAACCATCCACAGCAGCAATGTTAATAACTATTAGACCTGTTCCCTGGGAGATTATGGAGAAAAGTCTGCTGTCATGAACAGACTGAAGGATGTCACAACTTTCTTTTCTCACTATGGGGGCTTGCGGTAGTTCTGCCGCTACCAATTCGGGAACTACTCTTCTTCGGAGCCATTGGGTGAAATGAAAAGGATGCAGACATCATGCAGTCGATAATTGGTGGCGAAAGAGTCATACTTCATGCCATCATGGCTAGTGGACGTATCGTGCGTTGAATTCAGCGTTTGGCATCTTAGGTGAAGAATATTTACTAATAATTATGTTTTCTCGTATTCGGATGTTTTGTAGTCCTATACTGACTACCATCTACTTGATAAGCTTGAACTGCTCGAACAAAGCCATCCCCTGCAAATCAGCCTGCGTCTTCCCCCTGGCTCCCGGGGGAACAACAACCCGAGCACTCATATTCCCAACAACGCGCGCATACGCGGGATTAAATTCGTTCAGATTCACAAGCACATTAACGTCCACTTCCATCCTGGTCTTGTTACCGAGATCAAGAGAAATGTGGTAGCCAGTGGGATTCGGTGTGCTCAATACGGGCGGGTAGAAGCTGGCGTTATTAGCGCCGGTGGGTCGTACAGAGATGCTTTGCGAAGCGCAGCTGGCTGTGACGATCTGGTTGTCTTTCGCAAGATACGCGGAGACGTGTTCGACACCGTTGAGATCCAACATGTCGAACCAAACGAGGGTGAACGGGCCGAGACGACCATGACCCCAATACCACGACGCGACATGGGTCGTAAACGGCTGGTCGCTCCAATTCTGGTAGTATCTGATCAGTTTAAAGGTTTCGGAAATAAGAAGTAAGACAGAGTCACGGTAAGACACCGCACCTTGTCGTGATACCCAGAGCCCTCGAACACGAGCGCGGTTCCGTTAATTTCAAGATTCACAGTGGACGCGGCGTCAGGAACAGCATTTGCCCATCCGATGTGTGGTCCTACTTGCAACGTTCCGCCGTCAACAACCGCACCGCAAGGAAGGTGAGCGGGAGCCGTCTATATTTGAGAAATAAATGAGCTGCGAGGCGAGAATGATGAGGGAAATAACGCACAGATTTGAAAACAATAGAGCCTTTAATCCCAACAGACGGGGCATCGACCTCAATCGTATACGTCGAAGAAACCTTAGTCCATTTAAAACCGGTACCATGCCAGTCGCCGCTGGAGTTATCCCCTTCAGTGCTGACCGTTGCGCTGCTAGCGAAAGCCTCCGCCTGCGCGAGCGTGCCGTTCGGGAACGAAACCCATAGGCGAACAGGGAGGACGTTATTAGACGCATGCAACAGCGGAAACGCCGGCTGGGAACTCGCAAAGAACGTGACGACAACCGAAGCAAGGCTGCCGGGGTCGGAAGACACGACGTCGAAGTACCACCAATCGAACGCGGACCCATTGATAGGATGCGCCTTGGGAGCGTCAAGGGGGGTCGATGTAGACGTGAATTGAGCGATGCTTGTTTCGTTTTGTATCGCGGAGGGAATCTCGAACACTTGCCGGTGCTGAGATGCGGAAGCTAGAGCCTGCAGACCACAGAGGAGCAAGATCAGCCGCATAGCAATAAATATCAAGGAGGGGGCGCCAAAATTGTGCTCGCTTGTCGTGCTCTACTGACCTTTTATCATACGGGACCTACTGTACGGGTCTGTACCTCGGTGGAGGTAGGGCTCGAGATCTCACGTTTTGTCATTTTTTGACATCAGATTTACAAGCCGGAAACGTCGGCACTGGCAGCAGCAGATTAATTGGTGGGTTTAGCCTCCAAAGGAATTATCAGCCTATGTCAAGCCTATGTAGCTGACAAGACCTGCAAGGCACAAGAGGCCCTTTTCCGACTGCGATTCCACAAGTTCTCGGTGTTGCAGCCACAACCAACTCCAGAGAGAAAAAAATCGGAATGGTCAAGGAATGGTCATGGAGACTTCGTCGACGTCGAGCTTGCCGTCCGAGATAACATTCGGTCCACACTGCACAGAGGTAATGCCGTAGAACTCCGCAATTTGTGCCTTGAAACACCGCAACAGATTGCTCGCCACATTGCCACGTTCTACGGCATTTTCGCAGTTTGGAAAGAAGGGCCACACGCACCAATTACCAGTCGTGCTCATCGTTTGTATTTTCCTCGAAAGTGTTCTTAACGCCAGCACGTCGCACAGAAATATTGGTGATCGAAGGAAATACGAGGCGGTAATGCGAAGGTTCGAAGACTGGTTCGTATTCGCATGTTAAGAAGAGACTCTTCCATTGACAGGATGACTGTGAGAGAGGGAATCGAGAGGGCTTTGTCCCAATCGACCGTCCGGTACATTCAAACGACGAAGGGCAGGAGCAACGAGACATCCGATGATTGAGGAGGAGGAGGAGGAGGATAAATTGAGTGTTCCCCGACTTGAAGTTTCCAGTCAAGAGGTACAGGATATATTCATGCCAGCTGGCCCAGAGACCTTGGATCACTCTGCTTGTGAATGGGTAGATGTGCCTCAGGCTGTGAGTCCTCGGGAACGAAGGAAGGAAGGGACCCAAGCCCACCGAGTTCTGCTGAGAAAAGGGTGCCATAAACTTCTTGGAATACTTGAGGGCCGGCGCTCACCGGCCCGGCCCTCCGCAGCTTGCCTCAGGCGACAGCCATCCCCTCATCTTCAATGCGTGTACACTGCGACATTGCCTTGTCGCCTTCCCCTCGGGATGAAATACTCGTCGGGCTTGCAGTTCAGTCTCGCAAAGCTCCGTGAATACGAGTAAATAAGGACAACACACGCGAAAGGATAGCAAGAATCGTTTTTTGGATGTCATAGTCACCACCTGCGAGACACCCAGATGATTCCAGAAGACACAACTCGAAGATCTAGCGCAGTCTCTGGGTCTTCTATGTTGGCACAACCGACAGTCTATCACACAGTAACAGAAGCAGAGGACTGGAATCAGTGCAGGACCTCTCTAGCAGCTGGAATTGCACCGTTCCAGCGCTCTATAGCTCCCTGGGCCCTCATCTGTATCCGCAACGTGCACCTCAAGCATATATAGAAGTCATAACCAGCAAGGGTTTCAACCACCCGTGCAGACGCCATTATCTACATGGTCGTCTTCTCGCACCCAATCAAGTTGGCTAACTCGGGCGACAGCGGACTTCTCATGGCGGTGCCGGGGGAAGGCTTCCGCGCAACCTTCATCTGCAATGCATATAAAAGACCATTATCTCGCTAGCACTTTGGCCGACGGAATGGCAACGGGGGCGTCGAG
The DNA here is from genome assembly GCA_037176885.1 of Favolaschia claudopus. Taxonomy (NCBI): domain Eukaryota; kingdom Fungi; phylum Basidiomycota; class Agaricomycetes; order Agaricales; family Mycenaceae; genus Favolaschia; species Favolaschia claudopus. Next base: position 2,378,435 of record JAWWNJ010000005.1, read on the forward strand.
GCACTGCGAACTTGGAGTTCCACCGAAGCCAGCTTCCCTCGACTGGCGCAATGGCGCGTCCGCTCTATGTAGGCAATCAGCTCATTGACGTCCGAGTGTGGGCTTTTGTTGAAGCGAGCTTAACGCTATGGACTCCTGCCCGGATTGACAAGACGTTTCGGAGCAGCTCCACCTCGATCCGACGACGAGGAATGTGTACCTGGTGTGACCTGGGTCGAGAAGGGGTATCTGAAGGTACGTCTCTCCCCTTGATCTGTTACAATCGCTGACAGTGCACAAAGATCCCCTGCAAGAGACCGCTAGTCGCCCGCCCAAGGCGTGGACCAAGACCCTCCAACGTCTCTGAACCTCATTGACCGCCACTTCAGCGCGAGTCGGGAATACCTTCTTCCTCGACATCTATCTCCTTCCCCAACCGCATGTCCGCCCAATCCCTCATACTTACGCACAAGCACGGCGAGGATTTCGTCGACCACGACCCAAGGGCTCAGCGCTCAGCTCGCGCACCGCACACAGCCGCGACACAGCGTGGTTCTTCCGCCGCTTCAGCCTGACGGAGGAAGAGCTGATTTTATCAGACGACCGCTGTTACCCTCGGGCAGGGACTCATCCATCCACGACCTATATACACCTCCTCCGGCACTCTCCTCATCCAGCAAGGCGTTCGCGGGTCATCTCCGGTGGTGCTGTATATCCATGGTCCCGGAGTCCGTGCCGATGTGGATGAGGAGCTTGGCCATGGGGACGTTGGGGATGGGGAGAATCGGGGCGCAGGTGTCGAAGGGAAAGTACTGTCGCTGGCGCTGGCGACGAAGAAGGACGATAAGAGGATGCGGAGGGTGGATGGGTCGACCGCATCAAGGCGGGTCCGGATTTCGATGATGTCGCAGGGACCAGGGCGGGCGGGGAAGGACAAGGCGGGGCCAAGTGTCGGAGGACTCGATGCTCAGCTTGACTGTCATGCCATTCGCGACATTCATTCGCGGCGAAATCAGCGCTCGAAGACGTAGATGCAGCCACCAGCTAGAGGACACCCGAGCACGCACGCCGCCAAGGCCCTGGTCAAGTACACCAGTATGACACAATCGTCGTTCGCGCGGTGGATGGCGGCGACTCGTTAGACAGTCATGAATGCGCCCTCGAAACTTAGAACGACGATAGTTACAGTACCGCATGACATTTCGTTCGTCCGTAACAAGATACAGGTATACAGTGTATGAAATATTGATAGTATGTACTCGAAATAGTGATGTAGCCTATCATAGGTAATGGCGAGCAGTAACGGTGAATGTCGGACTAGTTCGACTAGTTCAGAATGAAATCCAGAGACATGACTTGCTTGGCTGTACGCCGTGGCTTCAGTGGTCTGAGACTCGGTTGCGCCTGAAAGCGTCTGAGTGTCATTGCGGCGGCTTGAAGGAGGAGTACATACCTCGAGCTTGATCAACGGCATATGTGCTCCTACCTCAAGCTTGACCAACGGGATCGAGGGCATATGAGATTCTTGTCCTTGGGACATAGTCTGGCAAGAAGTCAGCCATGGTAAAGACGAGGAAGAAAGCTCAGACCTCGGATGGGCGAAGAGGCAGAGTAATAGCCGGGTTGACGAGGGTGGGAGGCGGCACGAACTGGTTGGTGATATCTGCGATGAATTGAGTCATTGAATGCTGGCCAGAGTAGGTCGACGTACCGCCAAGGACAGGTCTATTATTGACCGCCTTTTTGCCTTTGTCGGTTTTCGTATTCAATCGCGGGGCTTTTACAGTCTTTCCCTTTGTCGTCCTGTAACGGAACATCAACAGCCATCTTGGAGCGGGACGGGTCGATATGTACTTCGGTCTGATAACCTTCAAAGCTTCCTCGGCGAAGAAACCGTAATGTCGTTCGAACCAGGGTTTGATACGAAAAAGGCTGAGAGAGGGCCCGTGGCATAGATGGTGCGCGCCGAGATAGACGAGGAGGGATCTGTGATCGTCCAAAATGGGGATGAAGGTATCATGAAGCGGGCATTCTAAGCAGTTGATGGAGTGACCGGTGGCGGCGACCAGTGCTTTGGAGGTTGCTGGCGAGGTCAGTACCTCTCCGATTAACTGTAGGGGTTCATTTGAGATTAGCCTATTGCACAAAAAGAGCTGGACTAGGCGTGCCTTCCATTCGTCGTCCGTGGCCTCAAGCTTAATTGAGGAGGACGTTCGCAGATGGGTGGAAACAAGCAGCTGCAGTAAGCTTGAACCTTCGGCTTCGAGTTGTTCGGTGGACCAAAGACTGAGACAGGTTGCGAACTTGCGAGGCAGAGCGTCGAAGGACCAAAGTTTTCTCTTGAGAAATTCGGCTGTTTTCATGGCGCGAAGGACACGAAATTGAACGGCAGCAGAGCTAGGGAGACTCGGGGTATTTTCGTCAACGGCGAGTTTGTCTGATGTAGCTTGCATCGTTGATTTTGATTGTGAGCCAGAAAGTGAAGCAAGAAGTGAAGGCATTGGCGAAATGAGATTTCGGCGAGGTATCTTGAAGCACTGAAGTTGAGTGATACTGAGCGGGCGAGATATTGGGCAAAACTATCGCCGTAGGTGGTCTACTGTCTTGAGGTATAGGGTGATGATGGTGGTAGAGGACAAGAGTCAAAGCGTTGGTCACGCTGTGACTGATGGCGTTTTTATTCTTCCTCTTCCCCCCGATGTTCCGCTTTGATATTGCATATATGCTTTGTTACTATTGTCTCAGCCATTGCTTTGACCTTTCCTATAAATTCAGAGCGAATTTCGACGTGTTTCAGTACCCTTTCTGTGCCTCCTCGCTTCTAAGTTCAGTTCACTCCATCGACCCTCTGTGTTCCTATCGTGAACTTGCCGCACTCACATGTCAACATGCTCGAGCCCACCTCTACGTTACAGTCCCCCTCCGCCGCCTACGCCTCCGCCTCCAAAAATCTACTGGAACGGCTCCTCGCAGCTGGCACGAGAATTCATCGAAAACAGCGTCCAAGCCCACGAGCAGAATCAGCGCAAGCAGGCTGATGGTGTAGGGAATTCGGTGCCTCGTTTGATTGACTTGGTGGCAAATCGACTGGCTGCTACCGCAGACCTTGATACCATTCAGACTACGCTCAATGCTATTGCACCAGCGATTTTGCAAAACAATATTCACCAGTGGCATGCACTCCCGTACACCATCATGCGCCGAACGCTTCTTCGCCTCTTTTATGAGGGTGCCCAGGAAGGAACGGAGTGGGAACATTCCACGTCTGACGAAACTCACAACAAGATAGATGAATGGTGCGTTTGAACGACGATAACTGTAACACCACGATTCATCCCACTTCAAAACAGGATTCTGCAGAACGAGAAACACCTCAACAACTCGACCTCCGATTGGCAACGTGGTCTGGTCACCCTGGATGACGCCGACCACGTCTTCCCCGACTACGTTCTCACGAAATTCCGTCGCACCATCAGACGGCCGGATTCTCTCCCTGGATTCACTATTCTTTCCCTCGCCACTCAAACGTCTATTGCTATTCAGCCCTCCACCGCCGCATTCGCAGAGAGTTTCTCGCTCATCTCGCAAGGTTTGCTGAAGAATTTAGACTGGAGCAACCTCTTCACCGCTGGCGGGATCGTCCTCGCATCGCTCACCCTTCAGACGTTGTACGACGCTCCGACATGGTGTAGAAACTCTGACATCGACATATACGTCTACGGTCTCTCTCCAACCGAAGCCAACAAGAAGATTCGTCACATCTTCGACACGTTCACGGCGAATCTGCCTCCGGGAACGCGCACATTTGCGGTGCGGAACACAAAAACCGTCACTTTCTACGCGAAGTATCCTCTCCGTAGAATCCAGGTTATTCTCAAGCTCGTGAAGTCCCCACGAGAAGTTTTGCTAAATTTCGACCTTGACATCTGTGCGATGGGCTGGGATGGTTCCAAGCTATGGATGCTTCCTCGCGCTGCCAGGGCTCTTGAAAGTGCGTTCTACCTTTACGATGGGTCTACAGCATTGCTGACTGACAATAGCTGGAGCGAATGTCTTCACGATGAATCTCATCTACGGCCATTACCTTGCCGAACGGCGCGAAACCCAGCCTCAGCGGTACCCATTTTGGCTTTCTTCTGATCAACGTTTCTTATCATCACACAGAGTGTTCAAATACGCCGGCCGGGTTCGTTTCCCTGTCCAATCCAATTTCTCCTTTTATTGAACTTTCTCTCCCTCCAGGGATATGGACTGCGCTTCCTTCCTTCCTATATCGCATCTCTGCGAAACTCTGCAGCTCCGCAGGACCTCGAGCGCATTGCAGAAGACACTGAATATCAGACTCGCGATTGGTTAGTCCGAACCTTCGGCTATCCCTCTGAATCTTTCTGCATATCCATTTTCCCTGGATATCCCCTGTCCGGATTCGCTGCACTTATGCGACCAACGATCTTGTGGGGAATGGGGAGGGCCCGCGAGCTTCTGTATGTTGCTCCGAATTTCCAGACGACTTTTTCATACTCATTCAACCATCGTTAGTGTCAATGAAACTTATTGGAGTACTTCATCCTACGAAGATAGAGTACGAATTCTTTTTGTATCGGTCGAACTAAATTTATTCCTGACTTATTTGTTTTCAACAGCCTGCTCACAAGTCCGACCCAGAGTACGTCTTACATTTAATTGGAATGGTTCCGCACTGAACGCTTACCTCTTCACAATCTTTTGGCAGATTTCCATGGAACAAAAACTTTACTATCACAGGATATCTCACGCACATTCACGAATGCAACGCGAAAGAAACGACAGCGTGGATTCTGAGCGATCCAGAACGCCTTGAGCGACACGGCGTCCACAGCCTCGACGGGTTCGAAATTGCTGACGCGGTGCAGCGTCTCTCAGGAGCCCCAACGATTGAACTCCTGTTGCATCCCCAGTACGACTTGCGCCTTCCGGTCATCCTCCCTTGTAACTTCGTTTTATACGCAAACGAACTTGTTGCCCAAGCACAAGCGCTCGCTGGCTTACACCCCTGCAAAATTCTGGAGCCCGCAGTCCCAGATCGTGAACTCGTAGGTCGTTCTGACGAAGAACAGGAGGGTTTATTTGTGTGGCGAATTACCCCGGAGATGATGTGGCAGCGGCTCGACCGCAGGGTCGACGAGTGGGTGCTCTATTCTGCGTGTTCTTCTGCCGCTCATTCATTCTTGGTAGAGTTTTCGAAGTGCTGCAAGCCTTTCGTCGAACGAATGGACACCTAGGCGAAGAGATGTTGCAAGCCGGACGGTTCCGCGACGAACTTCTCAAGGCTGAGACTCGCAGGAGACAAGATTCGGAATTCGAGTCTTTTGGGCGATGGGTCGGACGGTCTCCGCCTGCACTCAGAGAGCTTCCACGTCGGGAGGAATTCGGAAGCGATGTTTCAGACTCAGACTCGGAGTCGGACTGATTCTATGCAGACTGTGCTCAGGGGCACACCATTTTAGTATGTCAATGGCGAAAGGTTAATATGTATTTCTTTCTCTGAGATTCGCCACTATCTTCAGTATCAGTCGTGCTGTGCCTCCAGTTGATGAATCGTTAAGTGAAAACAGGCTCCGCATCTCAGTCGTTGCTAGCGTACGAAGCCTTAGTATCGCCTCGATCTTTGCAACGATATACTCCAAACCCTCCAGACAGTTGGAATCACACCACAAAAGAGGGCCGAACAATTGAGTACTCGTCGGTCGCGAGAAATTCTAACATCCTCGTCTGGAACCAGATAACTACACGGAGAAGACATCATATAATGCTGCAGAATTATTTCATAGCAAGTATGATTCGACACACAATACACATATAGTATACTTGCTCTACGGGATTGAAATACAAAATTACACGGAGACAAAAAAGGGTCAATCAAGTTCCTAAGGTGCGCTTACAACTTAATACAAGATGAAAAAAGGGCAGTCGGCTCCACTTCTCCCGATCGCTGAAGGTCCTTGTTGCATGCTACGGAATTCTCTTAGTGTCTGCGGTTCTAAGTTAGCTGGCGTCCAGTCCACAGCGAAGCTACTAGATATATACCAGTGATTTTTCTCAACTCATGCGCTAAGGTAGTCGTCTCCGCACCGAGTCCCAATCTTCGAAGCTGATATGCATGTAGCGGCGGGGACAAGAGTGTGGTAGCGGTCTAATGGGATAGATATACCACTATGATCGTACATGATGCACAGTCGATCAAGTGTGCAGGTGGAATTGGAAATGAAAAATGAGAGCGTTTGTAAACGATTTTCGCCGAGAGACCGTTCGGAGACCTCAAGATGGCGAAGTGCAGGTGTAACCAAAGAACGTATTATCCGATTATCCGCGACGCCAATATCGATGTCTACGACGAGTGAATCCAGGTGTGGGAGGCGGATTTCAGGCAGTGCATCATTATCGAGGTCTTGGTTGCTTATGAACAGTTTGCAGTATACGAGGCTGGGAGTCCGTTGTAGAATGGTGCTAATTTCATCCAGAAAACACCAATACATGCTCAACGATGTCAATTGCTGCCATGGCAATTCGACACCTGTGCATGCGTCGTGCGATAAGATGGCTGAACGCAGGAGAGGAGCGGATTTAACTTTGAGGACAGTCATTATGTCCAGGAAATCCAGTCGTAGGTGACACAGGATGGGCATTGAGCCGTCCAATAGAGAATGATAAGTGAAAGATCCGGGGTCCGAGTCACCGACTGTGACGGTCAAGTGCTCCCAGCGTGTGCGCTGCGAGATAAGATTCGAGAGTGCGCTCGACCAGGGCGCGGTCATGTACTCCTCGAATGGCAGAACCACGTCAAGAGAGAGGGGACAGCAACCAGACCGCGTCAGCCACGCGTCGAGGAGGTGGTCTATCCCGACATGACTTCGTGGTAGATAGATCGCCCTCCAGAGTTGGGGGATAGACAGCGCTATATCACGCCATTGGGAGCAGATGTGGGTGAGGAGAGTGGGTGAATAGAACCCAGTCATTTCAGAACAGAGGGGATAGGTGGGTAGAAACTGCAAAAATATTTCTGTGGTGATTTCATTCGGCAAAGTCAAGACTGGGTATTTGTACGCGTCAATTCTTGCCTGAGCTGCAGCCTTCTGAGGCCGCAATTCGGCCACAGTATCTAGTATCCTCTGAACCTGCGCCATGACCCAGATCTTCGAATTCGATCGGTGCATCGATTCCGCGATTTGACAGAGTCTCCGGCTTGAAGCATACTGGATAATTGCACGACTTTCGAAGGGCGGAGTTTTGATGAGGTATGCACAACTTCGTATAATTTCCTTCGTCTTCCCTAGGGTAGGCCTGAGGTGCACTCGAGCGTTGAGATCGTCGCAGTTTTGGAAAGAAGCGTAAACCCTAACCCCAAACGCAGTGACGTCGACGGTGCCTCTGCACTTGTTCCCAACTGCTTCCTGCCTTTCTACCACCATACACTCCGAGTCCGGGCACAGGGTCCTACTAGGCTACTGTGCTCGTCGGCGGACACGGAAGGGTATATTCCTCTGTCATGACCTCTCTTGCGACCGACAGTGCTCGTATCCTGGATATGGACACCGAAATCCTCCAATTTGAGCGACCTGTCGCCCCACTGCGTCTTGAGAAAGTCTACCCTGTTCTATCGTTGCCCAATGAAATCGTATCCGAAATCTTCATCCAATTTTTACCAGCGTACCCCAATCGCCCTCCACTTACCGGATTGCGTTCGCCTACTCTCTTGACCCACATCTGCTCCAAGTGGCGACATATAGCTCTCGCCAACCCTGCACTTTGGAGGGCACTTACCTTGCGGCTTCCTTCACCGTACGACGTCAACGCTATTAGCCGTCGATTCCACTTGGCTGAAACCTGGCTTTTGCGAACCGGATGCTGTCCACTTTCCGTCGAGATTGACGAGTGGAACGCTCATTTGACGCAGGAGCAATCTCGGTATTCGTTCATGGCTTCTCGACGAGAACGCTGGGAGCATCTTGAATTCAAAGCCATGCGTGTCAATCTCGCCTTATTTGACGGCTCACTCCCTCTCCTCCGGCATCTACGTCTAAAACTCAGCCTAGCCTCGGCCAACATCACATTACATGGTGCCCCCCTTCTACGTTCAGTTGCGCTCACCGGTTTTGCCTCTTCTTGCGTCACTTTGCCGTGGACCCAATTGACCTCACTCGCGTTGGAAAGTGTTTTTCCAGCTGATTGTATGCGATTGCTGCGAAAGACCCCAAACCTGTTGGATTGCAAGCTCGTGATCTTCGATAAACTCTCCATTGGACCCTATAGAGCGCAAGATATTGGTGGACAAACGCCAGTCTTGCTTCCACATTTGCACTCTCTCGCGCTGAATGGTACGGGAACCGTCACAGGATTCCAGTTCAGGGAGAACTCAATCATGAGCTATCTCATACTCCCCTCGCTCAGCCGTTTGGAAGCCCTCGACCGTGCCCTCGGGAAGCATCCCCTTGCTGCCCTGTCATCTTTCGTCTCCAAGTCCGCATGCACATTGAAGGAGCTGTGCATCACATACGACGACCACCTCGTCATCGAATTATCTGAGTACCGTCTCGCTTTCCCTTCCATTCCCGAGCTGACTTCGCGGCCGCGAAGTGCCAAGCGTGACGGGAGTACATGCCTCGTGGATGACGAGGACTGGTGAGTAGACTTGCTCTTCAACGGCTACCTACCCACTGACTGTTTTCTCGATAACAGAGCTTTTGATCCATACCAAGGTCTCGGATGAAGTATAGGTCGTTCATGCTTCCGCCGTACATGTACGCCGAGTCCTACCATCTCTTTCGAAGAAACTGACCCAGCTGCTAGTGCCTTTGGCGTCGGGATACATCATCATACAAACCTTGTGTCGTACTTGCGCTCTCGCCATCGAACCCGCTCAGAGACTCGAGAGGGCTCCTATAGCCCTTGCGCTTCCGGTTCTGTCTGACCCCCAGAATTATCGTGTCGCCTCGCCGTTCGTTCCCTGAGCCCGTCTGGAGCGCTGTTACCGCAACTTCGACGGGTAGCTTCTTGCTCTTTGTGCCTCCTCCTACCCTTATTTCCGGCTGCCGGTGGGATAATGCAGACAGTTGTTGCGTGGGTGTGCGTACGATGGTGGTCGAGAATGTTGAGGGCCAGCGTGCACGAGAGGCGCGGCAGCTCTGACGTCTGAGACGGAGCACACGACGGAGGCGGATTGATGCGCCGCTAGTGTTTCTCAAAGCTACTTGCCTGCCGAGACCCTGGCAACCAGGGTCTCTATTGGGCACCTACCCGACCAGCGGAACGCGACAAGTGGGGCGCGTACTGTACCTCTGCCCCTGCGTCTCTCGGCGATTCGTAGGAGCTGTTTAGGCGTATGAGGGATGGTCCCGGATTTGTATGCGGTTACTTCGGTCTTTTGATTTTTTCTTTCTCCGAAAATGTAGTCACAATTCTCTTTCCTGCGCTGCATGTGCATATCAATCAGACCCTTCACCCACAGCGTTTAGCGGCCTTTACTAGTAAATACACCATTATTCTTGTTTGTGGAATGAGAATTTCAAGAGATGTGTCACACTTGGTCACACTCCATCCTCCCGTTGCCGCCCCAAAACCACCAGAAACAGAGGCTCTGATATGCTGCGCTTGCCTTTCCCTCAATCCGTTGGCTATTGGCTCCTCTCAACCAAACTGCGATTGCGAGCAACTCGGAGAACCTAACAATTGCTTCAATCGTTCATTATTGATCATGAATGCACCGAGTCGAAGCTGCTGTCTCGGAGCTGAGCATTCAACAATGGCCATTGTCATCGTCAATTCAAAGTCGAGGTAAAGACGATTCTTCCAAGTCTAGAAAACGCCGGAGCACTCACCACAAAGAATTCGAGCACAGTATAAAACCGACCAGAAGTCTGCCATCTTGCCACCGAAATCGCTTGGCTTCCACTAAATGGATCCCCTCAAACCCTACGCTCTTGCTGCTGTGGAGGATTGGAATGCGTTTGAACCTGATGCGAAGGGATATATCCCACCTCAAGAGCTTCAGCTTTGGCCTGGCTGCATCAGTATCGAGGTGCGTTTTGTCGTGCCACTGATACCGACGGAACACCCACTCAAAGCCGTTGCTGCCCCACAGGATCAACTTCGGAAGCTCACCAAGCCCTCCCTCTTTCACGGCCGTCACAATCTTTCGGGCTCGTTGTCTCCTTTGCGCGATGCGTTGTGCCTGTGGAAACACAAGCTTCTTGCCGACCAAGACGCACCTCCCCTCCTCATGTTTTTCCTCGCGTATCATCCTAAACATGCTCAGGAGTTCAGGGATAAAGACGCCGCCCTCCTTTGCCACATCGCACCCTTGGCCAAGGCATACGGTTTCAATCTGAATCTTGCTCGGTTGAATTTCATTCGGTCGACGAGAAAGGAGGTACAGCACGAATACAAGGACTATCTCGGGTTGCACAGTGAATATGACGGCGAGGACTTGACGATGTCGAATCACCCCAGAGAGAGCTACTCACTTGGAGAATTGACTGATCTTGGAGGAGAGCGATTAAAGAACGACGCGTTGCTAAAGCTTGCTATAGAGCAGGTGAAGCGCCCTGATTCTTATTTTCGGGAGCTGTTTCATCGTCTTCGTTACATCGAACGACACGAGATCGAGGATGACGGGGTACGTCTTCCCGTTGTTCTTCACTGCTTTGAACTGACTTTTGGTGTGGTTAGTGCTATTTTGCGAAGGTGAACTATGAGCATAGTACGTTCAACTTCCAAATGTTATATGGAAGATCCATTCCTGAACTCATTCACCTTAGTTTACACGGTCAGAGTTTTATTGCTCGTCGCGACCTGACCTTCTATTGTCGCCTCGCTCACAAATTTAGATTGTACAGTTCAGAAACTTGATTGTATACTTGTACTGTTACTAGCTACCTCTCCTTGATCATATATATATATCTTACGCACTGCTGGCAGAAGGTTTTTGAAAGTTGAGGTCCTTACGGCATTCAAAGTCTTTGATGCGAGTCGGCGCGAACTATCCTCTTCTCAAATCCCTACTCCGAGTTCGACGACGCTGCCCTCAATCACCATAAACTTGCGAGTCATCTTGTCTGCTACTCCTACTGGGATGTGCTCTGCAACTCTACTGTGCTGCGCAGAGCGCTATCCCCCATGTAACTGCACGCAGCACTGGTAGCCCGGAAACGTCGTCCAACCTGAACATCGCAAAACACTTCGCAGATCAAGTCAACGGCTTTCGAACAGTTTTATTGATCTCAGCTCGATGACCTCGAGGCGGGCATACGCCACATTTTACCTAATACACGTCCTTCAAGAACAAAGGCGCGCTGCTGTTATTGTTCTCGGATTGGCACAGAGCACTCGGCGCTCGTCGCCCTTTTTTGCCGCCTCTCTTGACCTCCACTACTATGGATCCCCTCAGACTCGATCAATTGGCCGCTCTGGAGAATTGGGATACGTTTACGCCAGATATGAAAGGTTATATTCCGCCTAAAGAGGTTGATCTTCGGGAGTCGTTCACAACTATAGAGGTGCATTTCTGTCCAAATACTCGAGCTCGCGATCGGCGTTGACCGCGAGTCCAGGACTGTCCAGGATCAGCTGCGGGAGTATATTGACCCCACCCACATGCGCGACAACGATGCGCCAATCATGGCCTCCAGCGTTTCGAAGGGGTTTCCAGTTGCGCGGCTGAAGATTGGCAACGAAACTTTTTCTGTGCCTCTATCCCGGCGAGAAACCACTTTTTTAGCGCATGACCTGGGCAATTTTCACGATCGTTGGGGTAGCATGTCAATCGATGTGGTACGTATCTGAATCGGGACCTCCGACTGTTTTCTTGAACTCCGCTGGTATTAGCCCAAGATTATGAATGATGACGCGCTGAAAGCGATATCATTTGTGATACTTTACGCTCTTCGCAACCTTCGAGCCGACAACAGTCTCGAATCGAATTTGCAGCGGTTGGTAGTTTTCAGGGAAGGATGTCATCAACTCTCGTGCGTGTTTCTACTTTCATTCATTCCTTTTCAAGCCACTCAGAACATGAATAGGACCACCGCCGAAACCAACTCGCACAAAGTCACAGTTTTCGTGTTTCTTCCCACTTTGACGGACTCTGGCCGTGTCCGCGTGCGGGCAACCCACGAGTCGCGCGTTATCGATTTGGACTTGTCTACAGACCTCAGCGGGGACGCCAGCGCCGTTGCGATCTATACAGGTGTCGAGCACGCGTTTCTTGAGATCGGACTTGGGGATGAAGTCGCTTGTTTGACCTACCACCAGTGCGTCAGTAACGGCGGTGACTATGACATCGCACCGTGCCTCGAAAACCTCGCAGGCGCTCTCCCCCCTCTACGCGACGGTTTTTGCCTGTGGAGACACAAGCTGATTCACAACCAAGATGAGCCTACCGTCAGGCTCTTCCTCCTCGATTGCCATCCTAAGCATATACGAGACTTTCTCGGCGATGATGCAACACTCCTTTGCCACCTGGCGCCGTTGGCCAAAGCCTATGGCTTCAAGTTGTTCATCAGTCAGCTCATCTACACCGAGTCGACGACGGAGGAGGTCTATCACGAGTATGAAGAGTGGGAAGGAGACCTGGATACCTCTAATCTTGAGATGTCCAGCCGTCCCCAGAAAACCTACGAGTGGGTGGGGCTCCGGGACCTGGGGGGCCAAGAGGTGAAGCAGCCAGATTTGCTGCGCCTTGCTGAGACGATGGTGAAGAGGAAGAAAGGGTACTACTATGGTTTTGTTGAGGATCTTGACCATGAATCGAATTATGAAGCCACGGATGAATCGGTGAGTGATCTAATTCGTTTCTCCATCCCTTCCCGACAGACCCTAATGCCGTGCTTCAGAAATATTATACGACGGTTAATTATACCCATGGTAAGTACGAGCTGCCCTGTTTTCATTGCTCAAGACAAGTTCTTACTTGCTACGTACATATTTTCAGTGCGAAAAGCAACGGTCTTGTTCGTTGTGGCCTAGATTTTGTCAATTAAAAACGACAAGGTTCACGCCTATCATCTGATTATTGACTGCCTGTAATATATTGCACGCCCCAATCCATTTGTCTTTGCTTCAAATACGCAGCGTGACGGGAGAGCCAGTTGTAGTCATCCGCATCCATTCTATCATCACTCTCCGTGATTGCTCCAATATATCTTCCCCCTCCTTTTTTTTCAGCCCGATATTCTGCGAAGACCGACAAAATCAAGGCGTAAGCTGTGAAGTAAGCCATCGACCCTTTCACTGCGAAGTCAGGAAAACTCAGCACGGCGCACAAGGTGTTTGGATAGTCTTGGCCCAATGGCTACCTCGGGCCCTCATCCTCAGGGCAAACAAGACCAGGAGGCAGCAAGTATACAGACTAGAATGTACTTGTTTCGAGGAGAAAGAAAACTGGACAGAAAGTACTCGTATCCATCAGGGTCGGAAAAAGGACGAAGGATAGGCTACGGTCCGCTGCGGCTCTATTTACAGAATCTAAGAATGAAGACAATGCGCAGGTCGCTGAGGGTTCTTCCAATACGGCGCAAAGCTGTCATTCAAAGTCAGCTGGCGTTCAGGAATCAGAAGTTAAGGCAGTATATATACCAATCGTTATCCTCGCCTCATGCAGCAAGGATGCTCGTTTCCGCGCCAATCTTCGACGCCAAGATGCTTGAAATGGTGGGAACAAGGAGATGGTAGCGTTCCAATGGGATGGACAAACCACCACCATCGTACATGATGTGGAGTCGATCAAGTTTGCAGGTGGAGTTGGAAAGAAAAGACGAAAGCGTGTCAAGAGGATTGTCGCCCAGGGATCGCTCAGAAATCTCGAGATGGCGAAGTGCAGGTGTAATTAAGGAACGAATTATTCGATCGTCCAGTGGGGAGCGAGGGTCAAGTTCAGTGTCCAGAATCAGCGTATCTAGCCGCAGCAGCGAGAATTGCGGAAGCGTGATATGGGGATCCCTGATATACACACAGAGATTGCAGGTCTCAAGATTGGGAGTTTGCGGTAGAATCGCCAGTATTTCTTCCGGAAAACACCAATATAGTCTTAACGAGGTCAAGTGCTGCCAAGGCAATCGGACATTTGCGCATGCGTTCTGCGATAAGAAGACTGAACGAAGGAGAGGGGCTTTTTCCAGGGTAATCTGGGTAAGTGGCTCCCAAAGGGTAAGTTCCAGATGACGCAGAAGAGGCATTGAGCTGTCGAATATGGAAAGATGGGGAATGGCGTCGGATGTTGGGCCCGTAATTGTCAAGTACTCGATGCGTGTACGGTGAGCGATAAGGGCTGGCAATGAGCTCTCTCCGTATTCATCCACAAGGATATCGAGGGAAAGTGGACAGCAACCAGATCGGCTGAGCCACGCGTCGCGAATGTGATCTATTCCTTCACATTCTTCTTGTGAGAGTAGGTCAATTGCTCTCCAAAGCTTAGGGGTAGAGAGCGCTATGTTACGCCATTGGGAGCAGACGTGGGTGAGAAGAGTGGGCGAGTGTAAACCTGTGGTATTCGGACAAAGAGGGTAGGCGGGTAGAAACTGCAAAAATATTTCCGAGGTGATTTCAGTTGGCAACGTCAAGACTGGGTATTTGTACGCGTCGATTCTTGCTTGCGCTGCAGCTCTGTGGGACCGCAGCTCGGCCAGACGGTCTTCCGAACCTGGACCAGGACGCAAATCTTCCTGTTGGGCATCGACATCTGCAATTTGTTTTCGATCGGCTTCAGGTGTATTGAGCATCCTAATTGAGGACTAGAGAGCAAGGTATCGATGTGCCCGGCTTCGAACTACTAGTATGCGTCACCTCCACTTGACCTCCCTGCCAGACACGGCGTAGACTCGAAGTTGGAGATCTTAAGCTTTGTGGTGGCCGGTAGGTCGGAAACAGCAGTTAACCCTAACCCCAAAGACGGTCTCTTCTTGCGACATACTCTCGTATAGCTCCAAATTGCAAGCTCAGAGACTGTAAGTATACCGTCGACGACAGAGTGAAAGCTTATACTCGTCCTTCATGGCTTCTTTTTGGGCCGACGGAGCGCGAATTCTGAATATCGACAGCAAAATTCCAAATCTTCCAACTTTTTGAAGCACGAAGGCCAAAGCAGACACAAAAACAGACAAATTTATAGACAATGGTGCTTCAAACTTCAAGTTCCAGAAAGCCGCTGACTCGGAATAGAGTCTACTGCCACAAGGGCCATTGTCTTTGGCGGCCTCGACGCTTGGGGCGATCTTGAGACACCCGGTTTTTCATTGATCCTTTTCAGAACAAAGGCGGCAAGGCCTACAAAGGCGCGCTGTTTTTGTTCTTTCAAGGTCATTGTCCTGAATCGAAACCGTTAGAAATGAAAATTGAGTCGCAACAAAGAGTGGCACGGACCAAGCACCGGACTACTTTTTAACTCGGCATACTTCTGTCACCACTCCTCTCGACCTCTACCACCATGGACCCCTTGAAACTGGATAACTTAACCGCTGTGGAGGACTGGGGCACATTTACGCCAGACATGAAAGGTTATATTCCACCTCAAGAGCTCGAGCTCTGGGATGCGTTCGAGACCATCGAGGTGCATTTCCATTCAACTACTCGGATCTAGTATTTACTGCGACTCCGGGTATTCAGGAGCAGCTTCGAGAGCATATCGACACATCCTACATGCGCGACAATGATGCGCCTATCATTGCCTCCAGTCTTTCAAAGGGATTTCCGGTGGCAAAGCTGATTATTGAGAACGAAACTTTTGCCGTGCCTTTATCGCGTCGAGAAACGGCGTCCTTGGCGCATGACTTGGGCAACAATTCTTGGAATCGTATGGCAATAAACAAGGTGCGCATTCTCGACTTGGAGCCTCCGGCCGTTTTCCTGAATTTCGCCGGTCTCAGCCCCAGATCGTGAATGATGACGCAGTGAAAACGATAGAATCCGTAGAATGGGATGTTCTGCGCAAACTTAGGGCTACGCACGGGAACAACAGTCTTACGTCGCGTTTGGAACGGTTGGAAGTTTTCAAAGCAGGATCTCATCAAATCTCGTGCGTGTTTCTAAAGATGTCACCCATTTTTTGCTCATTATATATGAATAGGACCGCCGCAGAGTCGGACTCGCACCAAGCCACAGTGTTCGTATTCCTTCCAACTCTGACGGACTCCGTTAGCATCCATATGCGCGCCACCTACGAGTCGTGTGTCAGCGATGTGGATCTGCCCACGAATCTCAGCGGGAGCGCATGTGCCGTTGCGATTTATACAGGCATTGAGCACGCAGTTCTGGACATCGGTGCAGGCGATGAAGTGACTTGTTTGATCTATCACCAGTCTGCAGGATTCGACGAAGGCGACGAACTCATCACTCCATGCCTCGCAAATCTTTCGGGTGCTCTCCCCCCTCTACGTGACGTTTTCTGCTTGTGGAGACACGAGCTGATTCACAACCAAGATGAGCCTACCGTCAGGCTTTTCTTCCTCGAATGCCATCCTGAGCGTGCGCGGGACTTCGTTGGCGATGATGCGACACTCCTTTGCCACCTGGCGCCGTTGGCCAAAGCTTACGGCTTCAAGATGTACATCAGTCAGCTCATCTACACCGAGTCGACGACGCAGGAGGTCTATCACGAGTATGAAGATTATTTGGAAGAATGTGAAACCTCGAAGCTACAGATGTCCAGCCGTCCCCGAAAAACGTACGAGTGGGTGGGGCTCCGGGACCTGGGGGGCCAAGAGGTGAAGCAGCCGGATTTGCTGCGTCTTGCTAAGACAATGGTGAAGAACGAAAAAGGGTACTACTATGTCAATTTTCTTGAGGATCTTGATCATGAATCGGACTGGGAAGGCGTTGATGATACGGTAAGTGATCTAATTCGTTTCTCCATCTCTCCCTGACAGACCTTCATTTCGTGCTTTCAGAAATATTATGCGACGGTCGAATATACCCACGGTCAGTACAAGCTGTCTTGTTTTCATTGCTCAAGACAAGTTCTTACTTGCTACGTACATATTTTCAGTGCGAACAGCAACGGTCCTGTTCGTTGTGGCCTAGATTTTGTCAATTAAAAACGACAAGGTTCACGCCTATCATCTGATTATTGACTGCCTGTAATGTATTGCACGCCCCAATCCATTTGTCTTTGCTTCAAATACGCAGCGTGACGGGAGAGACAGTTGTACTCATCCGCACATATCCTCTTTCATCACTCTCCGGGCGGTTCCCATCCTTGCTCCAATGTATGTTCCCCTGGGCGTGCCGGCCAGTGCTAGTTTTCGCCACCGATCGACGCCGTCCCTTTCCCAGTGGATCCGCAAGATCCTTCACGCCCTCGACCTGCGCCTTCGACCGTGTTGTCCACAAATCATACGCCCCTTCATACGCAGAGAACAAATACGCTGCGGCCGCCCCCTTCGAAGTCGACGCATCGAGGAAGAAGCTGACATTCTTCTCCGCTGCCAGCATCGTCCGGCTGGGGGCATGAATAGTAAGGGCAGCGTTAGACGTCCGCGCAGTGGCACGGAGAATGGCATTGTCGTAATCTGAAACGAGGCCGAGGTTTGCTGTGATCGGGCTGGTGAGGTATGAATAAGTGAGTTAGCGAAGGCAAGACGCCGTGACGACTGACCCGTTCGACGTTGTGATGTTCACCTGCGACTCGGAGCCGGTGTCTTTTCCGTACATGATTGCAGTCAAGTCGACTGCGGCGTTGCTTGTTTGGACAGCGACCCCGTCTAAACCATTGAAAAAGCCCTCCACCTTCGCGTTACTGGTCTGCATGAATGCTGATAGGCCACTCATACTCTGCAGTAACAACATCAGCGGTGGTCTAAGCTGAGTAAAGGTCCACCTACGACGAAATTTATAGGAGCATCAGATGTCTTGAATCGAATGATGCCAAACGATAAGGAAGACCATATAGTGTAGAAGTTGCCAGTTGTATGGGAGAAGCGGGGAAGGTCGGTGCTGAGGTCTTTGTAGCCCCGCACGCCGGAAGGCAGAGCTACCGTAATATTCAGGCGAACGTCTTGCGCGCCGTCAGCCTAGTCAAAGTGAGCCGAGCAGCGCCGGTATTCGAAGACCGCACCCACCCAAAGAAGGAGCCCATGCTCATTCGCACCTCCCATCCTGCATGCCCTTGTCTTCTCCAAATCTGCCGCCTCGCGATATCGCGCCGTGATATTGACTTCGATGGGGCCTGTTGCTGTGTAGTTTGCTGTTTCGACGATGCTGATTTGGCCAGAGAGCGGACCACGAGAAAGAAAGAAGAGCAGATCGGCATCGATGGGAAGCAGGAAAGCTGTAGAGGCAGAGCCGCTTGACTCTTGGGGCAGCCATTCTCCGCAGTATTCCGCATCGTCGGGTGATTCGTATGACTACAAAGAACGCAAGAGATCTTAGCGCGTCTCTCGATACGAGCGGCAGACAGACCTGGAGTCTTGGATCTTCCGCAATGTCTGTGAATATGATCTCGCGAGACAAGTCTTCGCTGGACTCAGGTGGACGTATCCATACAGCCAGTAGTAACAAAGCGCAGCACGTAGCAATAACGTAGAGCACTCTACGATGGAACGTGCGAGCGGCGAATCTGGACGGTAGATTGGGTGCGGAGGACGGCTCGTCTGGATCCAGGGGTAAGGCGATGTGCCCCGGTCCAAGGGGAATGTCATCGACGGGATTTGGCATGAGGAAGGAAAGATGTGGAGAGAGAGAGACGAGCCAGCGATGACATGGACGCGTTATGATGCCGTTTTTGCGGCACCGACCCGCCATTTCTGTACACGCAGCCGAAACGAGAACAGAAGCGCCATTCAACGGAAAAGCAGCGCGGGAGAGCGCGGGTATGTACGCTGATGGATAGATCCAAGTGTATGCGGAAGCATCAAAGATAACTATCCTTGCAGGACGTGAGTGAGAAGAAAAGAGGGTATGTATAGATGTATATAGACACGTACCGTATACTGTACTTATATCGCATTGCGAGCTCCCATCGACTGTGCGGACACATCAGCTCGTCGGAAACCCTCGAAAGACGCCCAAGCTGCATGCACAATGCACCACCAGAAGACGGTCGGTTCGGCAGCATTCGCGGCCCAGCACACACGGTGAGATTGACCAAACATCAGCGCTCAAGATCTGTCCGAGAATAGAGTGACTGCGAAGACACCATCAGAGGAATCAGAGGAATGGTATAAAAGCGACTCGCCGCTCTGACATATATCGTATAAAACACTCCAAGGACCAAGACGAGCCAAGACGAGCCAAGACGCCGCTCTTGCTCCCGTTTCGCGCTCGAGAAGTGGGTCTCTATGCACACATCCCCAGTCTGCGAGCCAAAAACGGAGAGAGCGGTGGGCGCGTCCAGAAGGTCGTAAGGTGGAGGTCATTGAGAAGCAGCGGAGGTACGTGGACTGGTTTGGCGTGAGTTTGAGCCTGGCGCTACCATTTTGCGAGAGAAACGATGGGCGGTGGATTTTCACCGCTTGTTGTGGATGTGCTAAAGCGCGAGTTCAATGCACCTTCCCCATCTGAGCCAGCCGAGGAACATGGAAGAAGGAATCAAATTCGAGTTTAGTCAGTTTAGTCGCTCAAGAAATTGACTACGTACCGCCTTGCATGCTGACGATTGACAGCGAACAGATTAAGCTTGTCAAATATAGTCCATACGAGGATGCCCTGTGGGATTTTGCAGAGCCAAGGACGGTATATGCGGAGTGCGCTGGTGGAAACGTCGTCGGAGAGGCAAGTAGGAAGCAGACGGTCTGTGTATGTGCTGTTAAGTATGACGGTTTTTATCGGACAAAAATACAATGCAATTCAATGACATCAACCTTTTCGATGCAAATCACTGCAATTTGATGCGATGCAATGCAAATGAGTGCAGTTCAGTGAAAGAGCCAATGCAATTTGCTGCAATCTAGTGCGCTACGCTTCCGGTAAACTTCACTGAATTGCATCAAATTTTATCGTCTAAAAAGTGCATAAGATTGCATCGGACCCCACCGGCAGACTCGGCGGGGAAGGACATTGATGTTCCGCCTGATCTTCCCCAATCGGAGTATTTCTTTACTTTCAGAAAAGGATTTCCGTGAGGTCCACACGAATCCCCTGGAGAACCTATTCAGAGTCAGAAGTCATCCAGAGCCTATACAAAGATGTAGCACTTGCCTGTGTTCACACCAGAGAGTGGTTCAACTAAGTTTTCGGGCTTCTCGGATATTGTTTGAACTTGAACTAAGTACTCAAGGCGGACTTTCTGTATATTGAATACAGGGGGCCAGCTTTCTTTCGTAATTTGAGTCCTATAAGCATATATTGAAATCAATATTCATGTTCTTGGATCCCAGCATAGTTCAATCGCAAATTATTCAGTACTCACGTCTCAAAGTAAGTAGTGCTTACTCAGTTTCATCTTGCTGTGATAGCTTGCTGCAATTCCTAAGCTAGGGGGTTAAAAATGTTCTAGGCATAGAGGTAGCATGACTGAACATCAATAGTCTCAGGGATTGACCAGATAACCTGCGTGTGACCGGCGGTCCAAACGTATACCACCCACACACAAAACTGTATACCGCCGGCGGAAAAAGCGTACACCGCGGGGATTTGATGGGACTGCTGCTGCCTGCACTGTACCACCACTGTCTGCAATATTCCTGTACGCAAATCCGAGAACGACGGCTGAATCTTTATCTTTTTGGAAGTTCTTGAATCTCTGTACCGAATGCCCACACTCCCTGGTTCACAAATTCAACAACCGGGCCGCTTGTTCATCTGGTTCTTGAATCTGTGTACCCGGCGACACACAGTCTTTGGTTCACAGATGTGAACACCAGACGCCATTCTCGGTCCTCAGATCTGACAACCACGGCTTCATTTCTATTTTGTTCTCAAATCTGCGAACCGGCAGTCACAGTCTTCGGTTCACAGATTTGCGGACCAGTCGCGACTTTTGGTCTACAGATCTGACAACAACAGGCTCTTTTTTCATCTGGTTCTCGAATGTGTGTACCCGCAGCTGCGTCTTTGGTTTGTAGATCTGGCGACCACTCGCGGCTTTTGTCCACGGATCTGACAACCCTTTTTTTCATTCCGTTCTGACAGTCTTCGGTTCACAAATCCAACGACTACCAGCGACTCCGGGTTCGCAGATCTCATAACAAGAGTTTTCATCATTATCTCGTTCTCGAATCTGCGCACCCGCGAAGAGCTCTTTGGTTCGCAGATCTGGCGACCGCTTGCGGCTTTGGGTCTTCACATCTGACAACGACGGCGTCGTTTCAATCTGGTTCTTGGATCTGTGTACGGGTTGAGCCTTTCGTTCATAGATCTGCCGACTACTTAGAAGTTCTGTTTCATACTACTGTAGGATCATACCTCAAGATCTCAGGTAAACTAGCTTCTTTTGGCTCGAACCCAAATGCTAACATGTTCGTTCATCCTCTATCCAGTATGTCTCCCAGTCCCGACCCGAACGCAGCGCGAACGCGTCGGCGCCGTCGCTGACAACGTTCGCATGCCAATTCACTCCCTTGAACTTGGGACCTCAAGATCTCAGGTAAATCGGCTTCGTTTGGCTCGCAGTAAAATCCTAACAT